>JAUMIR010000002.1:235887808-237137808 GCA_030847615.1 Gambelia wislizenii | reverse complement strand
GCCAAGGAACCACTGTGTGTTGGAAAGGATTCTTGGGAAATATACTCTAGGCCATACACATAGTCTGTCTGAACTGCTGACCTAACAGGACTCATTGCTGACTTGAACACAATGGGAGTACACTTGACTAGAACACACCCAACAATCCTCATGGCTGCACATTGTATGAGAAGATGGTAGCATTGGGCAGGTTATCTTTGAGGAAAGCTTCTTCTGTGAAAAAATTTCTATGCTACCCTTCAATCAGATTCTCAGGCCTTATATCTCAGTACTGATTTTCCCACTGGAAAATAAAAACTGCTAATAAGGGGAATCCCAGAGTATAGTTTGAGAAATGCTACCATAAAGGAATTTGGGGAGCTCAGCCATCTTTGTGTATCCCACATGAAGAAAGAGGGACATTTACTACATCCTTTCCTGCTACAAGATTGTTAAGAAGAGACAGAAAATGGAGGAAGTTATCTTGAGCACAGGGGAAGCATTGTGGGGACAGACATCTATGCAGGCCGCACATCACGATGTAAGCACAACTGCATGCAACGGGTGCCACGGCACAAAGAAAAGAGCCCACACCTGCCACCGCCGCTCATTACCTGTTTTATAAATATTTCTTAAACTACCAAAGGTTTTTAATTTCCACATTTTACGCTTGGCTGCGGAGGGTCCGGAGGGGAAGCAGGAAGCAAGAGGCAGAGAAAAAGAGAAGGGAGGAAAAGAAGAAAGGGGAGAGAGTTCAGAGGAGGAAGAAAAATAATAAAAAAAAGCAGAGGCTATCAGAACCCACACACCCAGGGAACAGGGCTGGCAGTGGAGGTGGTGGATGCGTGAAGCACTGGTAAGGGGCAGTGGGGGAGAAAGCTGTGAGAGGTATGGCAACCCCTTAGTGAGTAAGGAGGCATACAGGAAGCCTTACTCAGAGTGGAAGTGAAAGGCTTTGCAACAGCTACTTAGTGCAGACAGAAGTGACTAGAGGGGGTGCAGGTAGGCAGCCCCACTGGACTTCTCACTGTCTTTTTTGGATGCAGAAAGTGAGAGGGAATTACCTTGCAGAGATCGCACTGCAGTCATGGTGGCCTCCCCCACCAACAGCCTAGGACAATATCTTCTCCCATACCAGCCCTTTGCTAACCCCCTCAGTCTGATTCTTATCTTCCTGAGGCCAGACACACTGAAGATAGCATGTGGCCTTCTGCTAGGTCAAGACAGTCTTGCATCACTGCCCACCTATAGATGCCTTCACACGACACCTTTCTGTTTTTCTTACAGGGTTTTTAAAAAACAAAAACAAAATGGCTGCTAAATGTAACAGGGAGGGGAATTGCCAGAGACAATCCTAGCACACAAACAAAGGTGAAGGAGCTACCTAAGAAGGTAGATATTAAGCACCATTAAGGACAGCAGACAGATCTGACCCACAAGATAGGATATGTGGAGAAAGTACCCTACTCCAAGCCCCACTGAAATAAGAGGGAACTTGCACAGCTCATAAGGATGTATGAACAGCTGTGCTGGATAAATCCAAAGGCTACATCATCATCACTGTCATCATCACCACCACCACCATCCCTGCCGCCGCCGCCACCATCATTAGCATCCAGTTTCAGAGTCTACCAGGTGTTACCAAGTGGAGTTGGGGACCATCAATGATTTAGACGATACCCAAGGATTTAGGAATCAGTGAGATATTATCAGGTAATGTTCTGTAATCAGGTCACATTCCAAGCAGTGTCACTTTTTGAAATTATGCTGTTGTGATTCCATCTATGGTGATTTCATGTAGACGTTTTCTCGGTCCGTTTGGAATTGCTCCTAGAGTATCTATCACTGCTAGAACCACTTTTAAAAAATCTTTCTTTGCTTCTCTTTTCCCTCTTCTTCTTCTTCCTCTCAATTTCTTTCACACTTCCCATAACTAATGATACCTAGTCCAACATTCTGTTACCCAGAGGCCAGTCAGTTGCCTATGGGGAATCCTGCCCTCAAAACAGGTAAAATCTGCAGTGGCCCACTAGCAAATGCTTAATCCCACAGTACATGTGATCTTCACCCATGTTTTGTGTGGGGAGGGGGGTCAGGAGTTTCCACATTTCTCTTAATGGAGGCCCTTTAAATTTAGGAGTAGTCAAAGCACAGCGCTCCAGGTATTGTTGAATTGCAATTCCCAGAATTTCTACCACTGGCTATACTAGCTCAGGCTGATGAGAGATGCAGTCCAACATCTGGAGGGCTGTATTTTGCCCACTCATTTTAAATGGAGCAGCTGGGATCTGAGCTTGGCCTCTTCTACATGCAAAACATTTGAATGGAGATACAGTGATGCCTGCAACAGTAATCTAGTTTACCAGAGTGTGAGTGGGGAGCCAAGATATTACCAGCCTTGGTCTGCAGACAGCCCTTTCATCATGTTATCTGCTTGGTGGAAGGTAAGCTCTCTGACATGAAGACTTCCATGGGATGTTGCCATGGCAGTTAAAGTGGAATCATAGTGCTATAACTGTGTAGTGTGAAAGGGCCTAATGTCTCTGGCAAATATATGAAGTGGAGTACATAGTCCCTAAGAATGTGGCTCGTTACCTCATGATACAGAAAGCCTGTTCCTCTTGGTCCTCAAACCCATTCTTAAAAAACATATGCCATCTTAAAGATTCATGTTATCATTCCCAAAGAACTCTTTATTGTCAGGTGGGACCACAACTTCACCTGAACTGGACTGACACAAGATTGCTGAAATATTAACACCTATGTATGTAACCTGGGCCAATGAGAAGTCAGTTCAAATGTAATTTTCAAAAAGTGACTGAAGTACCTCTCAACACAGCACTTTGGATCTTTCCCACATTTTGAAGGGAAGCACTATGGACTTCTCAGAGTGCTAAGAACCCAGTATTCAGTCTCCATTGTGGATAAACAAAGGATTGAGCATAGCTTTCTACAAGCGCTACTGTTGACAGCTGCCTCTTACCTTCTGCCTGGCCTGCTGAACCCTCAGTTTTTGATGGTGTTGTCAGCTTCTTCCGCCTGTGTTTCTTTCTGTCAACCATAGGGGAAGGAGGTGGGTCTTTGCCACCACTGCCAGGACTGGATAGCCCTTCTGCAGCCATAGCCACCTCTGTAGAAATATGTGGGAAGAGATCACTTGGCTGAGGGCTAATCCTTCCCCCTTAGTTCACAGGGGCCTAAGCCTTCCCAGAATCCTTCCTGCCTCATGGGCACTTCTGGGTCTATGCTCAACTTACCAGCCTTGGAGGAGGATACGGAGCGCTGCAGGCGCTCAGGTTTGCCCAACAGCTTGATCGCTGGGTCAGTTGGAGGATTCAGCAATCCTGGACTCGGGCTAGCTACAGAGAACAAAAACAGTAAATGTGAAGTTGAAGGCTTTCATGGCCAGCATCCATAGACTTTTCTTGGGTTTTTTCCAGGCTGTGACCCCCCCCCACTCCTAACCCAACCATTCTCTGAAGATGCCAGCCACAGGTACAGGTGAAACGTCAGAAATAAACTCTTCCAGAACACGGCCTCATAGCCCAGAAGAAACCCAAGGAAAATCTATAAAAACAGTGAACTTAAAAAGAGGCTTTCATTTGGGACATTGGCTTGCCTGGCCTGGTGTTGCCTACCTTGACAACCTGCAGTATTCTGAAAATGCAAACAAAGGTTCCCCTTCCAGATTCCCAGCCACTCTAGCAGAGGTCCTTTTAAATGGAGCAGCTGGGAATTCAACTTGGCATTTTCTACATGCAAAGCATAGGGATGAGAGTAAGGCGAGGCCTGCAATGGTATTCCAGTTTGCCAAACTCTGGTAAGGGAATGGTATACTACCTTCTAACTGAACCAGTTTCAGTATCAGTGTCCAGCATCCAGGCTGAGCCTGAATTTTTACTGAGCATACTTTTATCTCAAAGAGTTGAGGGGGAGAGATCTCAAAAGGCAAAAGGGGGGAATGGAAACCATCACCAGGCTTGTCCTCCATCTTTCCTTCTGCCTATTTCCTAACATAATGGCAGCTGGCAGGACTCTTCCCAAAGGCCACCAGATGACGGGCACTATTTTCCTTCCAAAAACCTCTGAAGAATTCTATGGAAGGGATGGGGAATCAGCTGTTTTGGACTTCAACTCCCAGAAGCACCAGCCAGCATGGTCAATGGTAAGAAAACTTGACGATTGCAGTCTAAAACATCTGGCCAAAAGCATCTCACCTCTGTTCCATGAAATTTGAGGAAGTAATCACATTGGTGGACAACAGATCAGAGTTGTGAAGAGCTCTATGTCCGCCTCTGTTAAGGACCCTGGTTTCACCTCCAATCACTGACATAGTTCCCCAATTTTGTTCATGAATAGAATTCTGAGTGGGCATTTAGACAGTTTCAGGGCTTGACTACATGAAATAAAAATCCAGATGAAATTCGGACTACTCTGGCCTGGAATTCAGCGCCACACCTGCCAAAGCCCGAATCTGCATTCAGACTTTTACTTGGCTTCCATTCAAAGGTGTTACTCACACTTGACACTGAGCTCTGGGAAAACAAAGTTTCCTGCCAGAGAGAAGGAGAGCAGCTTCTGGACAGCAAGTTTCCTGCCAGTTTCCTGCCAGGGAGAAGAAGGAAGCAACTTTTAAAACTTTTTTAAAAAAACTGTTGGGAGAGGCTGCTTGTTGCTGAGGGGCTTGAACTTCTGAACTTCCCCTTTTACCCTCAAGAGCCAGAGGCCTTCCTGTGAGTCACACCTGTGAGTCACACCTGTGAGTCATTAGGGGGTGGAGCTGGGAGCCTAGCTCTATATAAGTCCTTGCAGAGGCTTTCCAGGCCAGTTTCCTGCCAGAGAGAAGGAGAGCAGCTTCTGGACAGCAAGTTTCCTGCCAGTTTCCTGCCAGGGAGAAGAAGGAAGCAACTTTTAAAACTTTTTTAAAAAACTGTTGGGAGAGGCTGCTTGTTGCTGAGGGGCTTGAACTTCTGAACTTCCCCTTTTACCCTCAAGAGCCAGAGGCCTTCCTGTGAGTCACACCTGTGAGTCACACCTGTGAGTCATTAGGGGGTGGAGCTGGGAGCCTAGCTCTATATAAGTCCTTGCAGAGGCTTTCCAGGCCAGTTTCCTGCCAGAGAGAAGGAGAGCAGCTTCTGGACAGCAAGTTTCCTGCCAGTTTCCTGCCAGGGAGAAGAAGGAAGCAACTTTTAAAACTTTTTTAAAAAACTGTTGGGAGAGGCTGCTTGTTGCTGAGGGGCTTGAACTTCTGAACTTCCCCTTTTACCCTCAAGAGCCAGAGGCCTTCCTGTGAGTCACACCTGTGAGTCACACCTGTGAGTCATTAGGGGGTGGAGCTGGGAGCCTAGCTCTATATAAGTCCTTGCAGAGGCTTTCCAGGCCAGTTTCCTGCCAGAGAGAAGGAGAGCAGCTTCTGGACAGCAAGTTTCCTGCCAGTTTCCTGCCAGGGAGAAGAAGGAAGCAACTTTTAAAACTTTTTTAAAAAAACTGTTGGGAGAGGCTGCTTGTTGCTGAGGGGCTTGAACTTCTGAACTTCCCCTTTTACCCTCAAGAGCCAGAGGCCTTCCTGTGAGTCACACCTGTGAGTCACACCTGTGAGTCATTAGGGGGTGGAGCTGGGAGCCTAGCTCTATATAAGTCCTTGCAGAGGCTTTCCAGGCCAGTTTCCTGCCAGAGAGAAGGAGAGCAGCTTCTGGACAGCAAGTTTCCTGCCAGTTTCCTGCCAGGGAGAAGAAGGAAGCAACTTTTAAAACTTTTTTAAAAAACTGTTGGGAGAGGCTGCTTGTTGCTGAGGGGCTTGAACTTCTGAACTTCCCCTTTTACCCTCAAGAGCCAGAGGCCTTCCTGTGAGTCACACCTGTGAGTCACACCTGTGAGTCATTAGGGGGTGGAGCTGGGAGCCTAGCTCTATATAAGTCCTTGCAGAGGCTTTCCAGGCCAGTTTCCTGCCAGAGAGAAGGAGAGCAGCTTCTGGACAGCAAGTTTCCTGCCAGTTTCCTGCCAGGGAGAAGAAGGAAGCAACTTTTAAAACTTTTTTAAAAAACTGTTGGGAACTTCCCCTTTTACCCTCAAGAGCCAGAGGCGCGCGCCTAACGGCGCGCGAATATCAGTAACCAAACAAAAATACAGCAGACCTAAAAGTACAGCTTAGCATTATCAGCGTTAACTAAGAGTTCTTAGATTACCTAAAAGCTCTCATCATGGACACTGAGGGGACTGCAGCAGTCACTTGCAACACTTGTGCGATGTTTCTATTCTTGTCTACAGATGTGGAGAACTTCACATGCACCAAATGCAAGCTGGTAGCCCTCTTGGAGGAGAAAGTACAGCAGCTGGAGACACGGGTAGCTACACTTCAACAGATTCGGGAGCAAGAGGTTTTCCTGGACAGAACTGAACGAACACTCTTGGATGGGGACCGCACAGAGGAAGTGGCTGTGGAGGAGAGGGTCACTTCACGGACACAGGAAGTAGACAGCTGGAGGAATGTCACACACAGAACAAGAAAATCCAGGGATTCTTCCAGCAGCTTGCAGCTACAGAATCAATTCGAAGCCCTTTCCCTTATCAAGGACAATGAGGAAGAACAGCATGGACAGACTTCAGGGGTAGAGCAGGGGACCTTGAGAGGACCACCGCAAGGAACAGCAGCTGCGAAGCCTCAGCGGAGGCGTGTGGTGGTGGTCGGGGACTCCTTGCTGAGGGGTACAGAAGCAGTGGTATGTGGGCCTGACAAGATGACTCGGGAGGTGTGTTGTCTCCCTGGGGCAAAGATCTGTGATGTGACCGAGAGGCTGACAAGACTCATCAAGCCTACGGATCATTACCCCTTCCTTTTGGTCCATGTGGGAACCAATGATACTGCAAGGCACAGCTTTCCCAAGATCAGAAGAGATTATGAGGCCCTGGGGAGGAAGCTGAAAGAAATGAACGCACAGGTGGTCATCTCGTCTCTTCTGCCAGTTGAAGGGCATGGTCCAAGAAGGGAGAGGAAAATAGCCGACGTAAACAACTGGCTCCGTAGATGGTGTCGCCGAGAACAAATTGGATTCTTGGATCATGGACTGCGCTTCCATGCAGGGGGACTTCTGGCAAGAGATGGGGTGCATCTTACAACAGTTGGAAGAAACATTTTTGCCAACAGTCTCAAGAATTTGATCAGGAGGGCTTTAAACTGAGTCAAATGGGGGAGGGAGACAGTATTCTGGAAGGCAAAAGGGCTGGAGAAAATAGTCAAACTGTCATAGAGGGAACAAGGCAAACAGCGCAAGGACCCAAGAGTGGGAGGCAAAAAAACTTGCACAGGGAGCAAGTAAAGGGAACACATGGTCTCAGATGTCTCTACACTAATGCACAGAGCATGGGAAATAAGCAAGATGAACTAGAACTCCTTGCACTACAAAACAAATATGATATAATAGGCGTTACTGAAACCTGGTGGGACGAGTCTCATGATTGGAATGTAGGAATAGAGGGGTATAACCTTTATAGGAGAAACAGGCCAAACAGGAAAGGAGGAGGAATAGCATTATATGTCAGGGATATTTACACCAGTGAAGTGTTCCATGACATCAATACTGGAAGCCAGGTGGAGAGCATCTGGATAAAAATTAAAGGGGAGGGAAACAACAGGGATGTTATTGTGGGACTCTACTACAGACCCCCAAATCAGACGGAGGAATTGGATGTTGCCTTTCTAGAACAGATGAACATACATGCAGAAAGGAGAGATGTAGTAGTGATGGGTGACTTCAACTATCCTGATATTTGCTGGCAATCTAACTCAGCCAAAACTACAAGGTCTAGCAAATTCCTTACATGCCTGGAAGACAATTTCATGGTCCAAAAGGTGGAAGAGGCAACAAGGGGGTCAGCTATTTTAGATCTGATCCTAACCAACAGAGACGACCTTGTTAATGGGGTGCAAGTGGTGGGATCCTTAGGTGAGAGTGATCATGTTCTCCTGGAGTTTGTTATACAATGGAAAGGAGAAGCCAGGCATAGTCAGACACGCATTCTTGACTTTAGGAGAGCTGATTTCAATAAACTCAGGGAAATACTGGGGATGATCCCATGGTCAAGAATACTAAAAGAGAAGGGACCTCAAGACGGTTTTGACTTTCTCAAAAGGGAGATACTGAAGGCACAATTTCAAACAGTACCATTGAGGAAGAAAAATGGGAGGTGTCTCAAGAAACCAGGATGGATGACTAAAGAACTTTCAATGGAGCTAAGTTTTAAACGGAACATGTATAGGAAATGGAAAAGGGAGGAAATCACCAAAGAAGAATTCAAACAGATAGCGAACACGTGTAGGAGTAAAGTCAGAAAAGCTAAAGTGCAGAATGAGCTCAGGCTTGCTAGGGAGGTTAAGAACAATAAAAAGGGTTTTTTTGGGTATGTCCGCAGCAAAAGGAGGAAGCAGGAAATGATAGGGCCACTACGTGGAGAAGATGGCAAAATGCTAACAGGGGACAGAGAAAAGGCAGAATTACTCAACACCTTCTTTGCCTCAGTGTTTTCAGAAAAGGAAAAGGAGGACCAACCTGAGGAAAATGGAACAGAGGACACAATAGGGGAAATCCAGCTGAAAATAAGTAAAGAGGTGGTACAGGAATACCTTCTTAATCTAAATGAATTTAAATCTCCAGGACCAGATGAACTACATCCAAGAGTATTAAAAGAGCTGGCAAATATAATCTCAGAGCCATTGGCAATAATATTTGAGAACTCCTGGAGAACAGGAGAAGTCCCAGCAGACTGGAGGAGGGCAAACGTTGTTCCCATCTTCAAAAAGGGGAAAAAAGAGGATCCCAACAACTATCGTCCAGTTAGTCTGACATCAATACCAGGGAAGATTCTAGAACAGATCATTAAACAGAGAGTCTGTGAACATTTAGAAGGCAATGCCATAATCACAAAAAGTCAGCATGGGTTTCAGAGAAACAAGTCATGCCAGACTAATCTGATCTCTTTTTTTGATAAAGTTACCAGCTTGGTAGATGAAGGGAATGCTGTGGACATTGCATACCTTGATTTCAGTAAGGCCTTTGACAAGGTTCCCCATGACATTCTTGCAAACAAGCTTGTAGAATGTGGGCTAGACAAGTTAACTGTTCAATGGATTTGTAATTGGTTGACCGGCCGAACCCAAAGGGTGCTCAGCAGTGGCTCCTCTTCGTCTTGGAAAGATGTGACCAGTGGGGTGCCACAGGGTTCTGTCCTGGGCCCAGTGCTATTCAACATCTTTATCAATGACTTAGATGAGGGAATTAGGGGCATACTTATCAAATTTGCAGATGACACCAAATTGGGAGGAGTAGCTAATACCCTAGAGGACAGGATCAAAATTCAGAATGACCTGGATAGACTGGAGAGCTGGGCCAAAGCTAACAAAATGAAATTCAATACGGAGAAATGTAAAGTACTGCATTTAGGGCGGAAAAATGAAATGCATAAATATAGGATGGGAGAGACCTGGCTGAATGAGACTATGTGCGAAAGGGATCTAGGAGTCCTAGTAGACCACAAGTTGAACATGAGCCAACAGTGTGATGCGGCAGCTAAAAAGGCCAATGCAATTTTGGGCTGTATCAATAGAAGTATAGTGTCTAGATCAAGGGAAGTAATAGTGCCACTCTATTCTGCCTTGGTCAGACCTCACTTAGAATACTGTGTCCAGTTCTGGGCACCACAATTCAGAAAGGATATTGACAAATTGGAGCGTGTCCAGAGAAGGGCAACTAAAATGGTGAAAGGTCTGGAAACAATGCCTTATGAGGAGAGACTTAGGGAGCTGGGTATGTTTAGCCTGGAAAAAAGACGGTTTAGAGGCGATATGATAGCCCTGTTTAAGTATTTGAAGGGATGTCACGCTGAGGATGGAGCAGGCTTGTTTTCTGCTGCTCCAGAGACTGGAACACGGAGCAATGGGTGCAAGCTCCAGGAACAGAGATTCCACCTCAACATTAGGAGGAACTTTTTGACAGTCAGAGCTGTTCGGCAGTGGAACACACTCCCTCGGAGCGTGGTGGGGTCTCCTTCCTTGGAGGTCTTTAAACAGAGGCTGGATGGCCATCTGTCGGGGATGCTTTGATTGTGATTTCCTGCGTGGCAGGGGGTTGGACTGGATGGCCCTCGTGGTCTCTTCCAACTCTGCAATTCTATGATTCTATGATTCTATGATTCTATGAAAGCCCCAGTCATAGTTGCTTTCTCTGAAGTCAGAATGGGCAGCTAAGTCTTGCGATGGCAGGGTGGGGTGGCCATTCTGACTTCAGAGAGAGGTACTACCACTGGGGCTTTGCTTTTCTGTTGCACAATCGCCTGCTCTGAGCTCTGGGGAAAGCAAAGCCCCAGTGGTAGTCCCTCTCTCTGAAGTCAGAATGGGCGCCCCACCCCACCATCATGAGAGTAGCTGCCTGTTCTGACTTCAGAGAGTGCGACTACAGCTGGGGCTTTGCTTTTCCAGCACACAATTGCCTGCTCTGAGCTCTGGGAAGAGCAAAGCCCCAGGGGTAGTTGCTCTTTCTGAAGTCCAAACAGGCAGCTAGCCTTGCAATGACAAGGCTCGCTGGGCATTTTGACCCCAGAGAGAGTGACTACTGCTGGGGCTCTGCCTTTAGAATGAGAAGTAGTGCCAAGGAAGGGAGGAAATGGCAGTGCCTCAGGCAGAGCTTGTCCTTCCTCTCCTTCTCACCCCACTCCCCGATTCCACTGCAGATGGATTGTTCAAACAGCAGTTTTCTCCAGAGTTTCAAGCATACTCTGGAGAAAACTGTGTTTTCTAAAGCCTGGTTTAAGGGGGAATTCATCAAACCTGGTGCAGATAGGGCCTTACAATGTGGCATTATTGCAACAGATTCGTGGAAAAGGCAGCACATCATGTGGCATTATCAGGCTGAATGGGGAGGGGGATTTGGCATTTTTCACTGGTGTAGACAAGCCCTCAGTTTCTACCAAGAAAAAAATGTAAGGGTTACTGGTATCCTGTAGGAGTCACTGTTGGACCATGTCACACAGAATTTCCCACATCGGAGCAAGAGAGAACACACAGCTCTCTAGGGGGTCGTTTACACGGCAAAAATATTCCTCAAAGAATGCGCCTAGAATTCTGTTAGTTCCCACGTGTTCCGCATCTGCATCGCCCTTTTCGGAAGGAGGGGGGCAAAAATACCCGTAAGTGGCGCACTTAATGACACCGCTGATTTTCCGCCTTTTTTTAAAAAGTGTCGCAAATTTGCGCATTATCGCATATGGGAACTAGCCGTCATTTTTAAATTCGCGATGTTAAATGTAGGAGATGTGGGCGGTTTGTAATAGTGACGCAACTGAAAACCCGCCTACACATCCGGCATCCCTCTTTGAAGCATCTGTAAACATCTTCCTTTTTCTTAATGGCTTCACTACAGAGAACAAAGAAGGGGGGCAGGGGAATAGCTTGGACTCATGCCGAAACAATTGATTTACTGGATCTTTGGGGGGAGGAAAAAATTAGCATACCAACATTCATCTGACCACACCTGCATTACAAAAATCTCCCACCACTCCTCTGTAGTTGGGTAAACCCAAAATCTCCGTTGACACAGTGAGTTGTGTAGTAACGGGGCCAGCATGCCTGGCAGCTCGTTCTGTAGGTTGAATGTGGTGATAATATTCCTCTTAAAATCAGAACGCAAACCAAAGTACTCAGTGAAAGTGTTTTGTTCTTTACGAAGTCTTCTAATTTTCCTAATAAGGGTTCTTCTTCGGTAGGAACGACACTTCTCAGAGAATGAAACCATTGTGGAGAGTACTTTGATAGCCAAATACAAGCAGGAAATGAGGGTAGCTAAAACCTCCATGGCGGCAGTAATTTACTTGGGAAGATTGAAGACAACAAAGGCCATAAAAGAAGAGTAGATGCCCAATCAGAAGCCCAAGAGGGTTTAAAAGGTTGACCAATGGGTGTACGGGTGGCGGGAATTCCCAAAGGAAGTACGTCTACAACGAATGACGTACTCGGTTGATTGACAGATAATATTGACAAAGGATGCGTAATATCGACGTCGTGGGAACTAAAATATTTTGATTAGTAGAAATTCGAAATTTTAAATAATACACATTATAATGAAATGGGAACTACAACACGGAATTAAGTAGGAAGCAAAGCTTTTCCATGGGAACTCCGCGGTGCAAAATCGAAAGAGCGCTAATGCAATAATTTGCGCAAAAAAAGTAGCTGTGGAACCGACCCCTAGGTTTGTGGATTAAACTTAAATGTTTACTGTACTTGCTTTAGCAAACACACCAATTCGACTTGACACCACCAGGAATTTCTGTACAAAATTCAATTTGTTTAATAAGTTAAGCAAATTGCCCAGAGTGAAAATCCATTGGATTAATTCAATTACTTTTTCTTTGACTATAGCTTTTTCTCACAGTGAGGTAGAACCCATGGGAGAGGAAATCCAAATATATTGTGCAATTCATTAGCTGCAATTTTGTCAGGAGGAAGTTGTAAAGATGCCTGTCTTTAGAGCTGGTATTCCTTATGGCATGGCGACACAATTTATAATCTTTATTCACTTTTAGTGGAAGAGTTGGCTTTCTTAGCTGTCTACTTCTACAGCAGTAGAATATATCTATATACCAACAGGGCTACTTCAGATGTCCTGCACGTAAAGAGGGTTTTTTAAAGTGTGGAGCACAGATTGTCATATGTTACAATTAAACACACAGCCATTTCATGCTCTATTCACGTGGTACAGACAAACTGGCCAATTGTAACTTGCCAGTGTGTGTACAAGCAGTGAAAGTGATGCACATTCAACCACCACACAGGGCACAGATTTCTCCTCACCCCTCTTCAATCTGGAAGTCCTTTCCATGAGGATAACTTGTCATGTTCGAAGCCCTTATTTTAAAACATCATTTGTTGTTTGTGCAAATTCTTGCTGTTACGCTATTCTTGACTGTTACTAATTAAGGTTATATGAAAGTGTGACCACATCCACATCACAGTGCAAAGTGATGGGGGACCAGGGAGAGGCAAGAAGAGTGTGAGAATTCTTCCCTCTTGTCTCTCCTGGGTGACTCTAATTCACAAAAGAGAACTGCCAATGAAGGAAATACAGTGCATCAGAGTGCAAACTAACAAACAGTAATTATACACAAACACCCCTACAAAGGGAAACACCATGCAGCACTTATTCCTTGGCAGCTTTCCAAATGTCTGAGGTCCAGTCGGTACTGCAATAATGGCTGCTGTTAAAGAAACACCAGCATGTCAGGGTCTCACACTGCAGGGACAACTGCTGGTACTCTCTGTTGGCCACACTGACAGAGAATTGTGTGGCCAGTCTCCATGGTACTATCCATGATCCCCAGGGAGATGGGATACTGGTGGAAGACAAATCTCCATGTGAGACTCAGTGTGGTATAATGGAGAGAATGTCAGATGTAGACTGCAGAGAAGACGTTTAAATCTCCATGGGATGTCCCTGAGCCAATCACCTTCTTTCAATGAAGCCTGCCAATAACAGGGTTGGCCCTATACACCACACACTGAGCTCCTTGGAGGACAGGAGGGATAAAAATGTTAATTGTCATCATCATTATATTCAGCCTCTTCAACAGCCAAGTGGCATGACCCACAGATGTTACTGCTGTGGCATAGGACCTGACCTTAATGAAACCAGTATCATTCTGGGAGTCAACAGCACTAGAGTGCTAACATACAAACTAAGACTCACATGCAACCAGAAAACACATACAAGGTAACTTGAGGCTATATTCTCCTTTCCACATAGATCACTCAGAGAATGATCCCATAAAAGATTCCTTATAGGCAAAAGGGCATAAATAAGTATGTGTCTTTAAAGAAACATACATCACTTCAGTTCATGTGCATATTGTTTTACTTCCACCTTCAAAAGGGATGGCCTTCCAAATATTTTTTGACTGCAACTCCTCTCAACACACTGGCCACGCTAGCCAGAGTTTGATGGGAGCCCAGCGATATTTAGAGGTCTAACAGGTTCCCTGTTCTTTAGTGCAACATGAAAAGCAGTAGCATTCCAGCAATAGAAGCTCTTCCATCCATAGTGTGTGCATGCAATAACTGTTTGTTTGTGTATGTGGCAGGCTCCCATAAATGTCAGGGGATGGGGCAGGAGATACCTGAAAGCAAAGATTCACGGGTTCGGGATACAGTGTGTCCAGGCAGGATATGCAGTCCAGAAAATACGCAGCCCTAAGAAAGTAATTACACCAGCTCCAGGTTCAATGTAGTTTTGCATACACACACTTGGGAGGACGGCTCGTCCAGAGATCAAGGGTTTGGGGGATCCCATAGCATACTGCTTTTAATTCTTACTACAGTCCTCAAGGCAAAGAGAAATACACACCTGTCAAAATACTGCCTCCCCAAGGTAGCTTTAAAACATTTTTAATGTCAGATTTCATTACAATTTTCCCATCTCCCATCTTTTTAGCCCCTGATATGGGTGGGGGAGTGGAGCTAACGTGGTACAGTGTTTTGAGTGTTGAACTACAACTCTGGAGACCAGGGTTAGAATCCCTTCTCAGCCATGAAAACTCATTGGGTTACCTTGGGCAAGTCACACTCTCTCAGCCTCAGAGGAAGGCAATGGCCAACCTGCTCTGAACAAATCTTGTCAAGACAATGCCAGAGAGAGGGTTGCCATAAGTCAGAAACGACTTGAAGGCACAGAACAGCAACAATATAAGTGGGAGTGACTTTTTTTTTAAAGAAAAAAAGAAAGACAGGCAGGAGTGACTTACTGCTTGTGTCCCCGACTCCAACATTGCTCACGTCTTTAACCAAGCCGTTGATGCTTGAGGAGGCACCACAAGCAGAAATGGCTCTTGGTGGGCGTTTGCCAGGTACCTTGACCGTGGTGCGGAGTAAGTCCATTTCTTTGCCATGAGTACTATGGATATAATCCTGGAGAGGCATAAGAAGCAGGAAGGGAAAAGCTTAGGAAGTTGTGAACTATACTCTTATCCCTTTCTTAGCCTGAAATTACTAGCATGCCTGCTTTCATCCTCTCAGACACTAAGGTGGTCTAGAATCTGCATTACTTTATATGTAAGTAAAGAATGAGGAGAAACCCATCCTTTAACCACAGTGATTGGAGAGGGTTAAGTGGCTAGAGAGGCTTACTGTAAAGCAGCAGAGCAGCCAGAAGGTTCTGCTTTCTGTGCTGCCTTATCACCTGATGCCATTGTTTTTCCGGTGTTCTGACATTCTGGTCCCATGGGAGATGAAGTAAAACTGCATCTTTTTTTTTTAAATAAAGAATTTTATTAACATGAAAAAGCACAATCTCATGACGTTAATTTGTTACAAGGTGATATGAGACAAGAATAATAATAATGCAAATAAAGTGCAGCATGACAGAGTGCAGAAACAAAAAAGTCAAAGCATGTACTAAACAAGTTAGGCGGGATAAGGGAGGGGGCTCTATAGGGTGACATTTCATAAATAGTTTAGGGAGAGGGGTCGCAGATGACATCTCTCCATAGGTTCCCATGATGTGAAGGGGGTTGCATGCACTCAGTAACACTGGAAAGATATTCAAGTAATGGGAACCATTTTTCAATAAATCCAGTGGGATCCGATTGCCCATCCGAGCTTTGCATTATGTCTGATACTTTCTCCATCAGCCAGATTTCCCATAATTTGTCCCACCATGCAGTCAGAGAAGGCATTTCATTTTTCCAGTTTTTCGCAATCACAATGCAAGAGACAGCAAGTAAGAAAGATATACTCTTTTTATATTTAAGGTCATTATTGGAGCCTGTAAACAATGAAAGTAGCAATAATTCCAGGGCAGAGGCAATATACTGTTTTGTAATTTTGGTAATGATATCCAATACTGAGGACCAAACGATTTTTACAGTAGGGCATTCCAGCCACATAGGTAAGAACGTGCTTATGGCCTGAACACATCTCCAACAATTGGGGGATGCAGTTTTCATCATTCTGGCAAGACGCAATGGTGTCAAGTGCCATTTATATATCAGCTTCATCGATGTCTCTTGCAAAGCTATTGAATGGAACCTGAAGTTTGGGGAAGTCCAGAGATTTGACCATTCAGAGTCGGACACTGTGATGTTCAGGTCACATTCCCAGGTCGCTTTACAGTGCAGGTTATTTCCAGAGGTTTCATCAACTAACCAATGATATATGTGAGCAGCCCATCCTTTGACAGATGCATTAGGGGACATGCACATGTGCTCAAATGCTGTTGGGGATCTCAGGACAAATCCTGAAGCCTGCAAATGTGCTAAGAAGGTCCGGACCTGAAAAAGTTGGAACCAGCTGGGGACAAAAGGGGCTAGCCCTTGGAGCATTTCGGCTTTGGATTTAGGTTTAAAACTCTGACAGAGATCCTGCAGAAAATATATACATCTCTCCTCCCATGGTTGATCCTGTTGCAGCTTATCCGGATTGAAAAATAGAGGGTGGAAGACAAAGGACTGTATGGGGGAAGGTGTGGGTGCAAGTATATATTTCCATTTAACCCAAGTTAAAAGAGAGGTTCGGAAAAAAGGACTGTTGGCATTCTTCAGTTGATGGGCAGTAACATGTATGTAGAAGATTCTAAGGAGTATTGGGTCTCATAGACCAATTTCCAGTGCTATCATGTAGACGTCATTTTTTTCTGCAGAAGGAGGATTAATTGAGTTAACTGAAATGCAGCGAAATATAGCTCTAGATTGGGGATGCCAAGACCTCCCCCTTTAGGGTTAACGTGCCAGATTTTTCATGAGGAATGTGGTAGTTTTTTTTCTCAAATACATAGTCACTCATAAGTTGCTTCCATTTGTGGAAACAAGAAGGTGATAGGGAGGATAGAGGGACGCATTGGAACAAAAATAGCAAATGGGGCAGAGCAAACATTTTGAAGAGCGCTATTCTGCCCAAGAGAGAAAAAGGCAAAAAGTTTTCCAGATGGTCAATCGAGTGTTCAGCCATCGTGTGAGGTGTTTGTAATTTCGGGGGATCGACTGAGATCCTTAGTAATAAGGACTCCTAGATATATGAAGCCAGATGGATGTAGATGCAACTAGGTAATTTTCTGCCAATACAATTGGACAGAGAGGGGGACATTTAGGCAAAATAGTGCAGACTTAGAAATATTAACTCTAAATCCCGTGTAATGATCAAAATCTTTTAAAACCTCATTCAACGCAGGGAACGACCCATCAATATCTGTCAGGTACAGCAATAAGTCATCTGCGTAAAGGGACGGTTTATGTTAGTTCCCTTTAATGGCTGGGTTTTGCCTAATCTGCTTGGCCAAAGGCTCAATGGCCAGAGCAAAAAGAATCGGGGACAGGGGGGCATCCCTGCTTAGTTCCCCGTTGGAGGGAGACAGATGACAAGTCCATCCGGTTAACATGGATTAGGGCCTGTGAGTCATAGTACGCTCCCTTAAGGTAATTAATAAAGGTAGGTCCGAAATCCATCCCCTGCAAGACTTCAAAAAGATAAGGCCATTCCAAGCAATCAAACGCTTTGAGGGCATCTAAGGAGATCAAAAAAGTCAGTCGAGAAAGTTGCTTGGAACGGTAAATAATATTCAATGTGCATCTGATAGCATCTGTCATTTTTGCAACCCAGGATAAATTTGACCTGGTCAGAGTTTATGTATGGGGTATGAATGAATTAATTCTCTTCACCATAATTGCTGACATTATTTTAAAATCTCGATTCATTAAAAATATGGGGCGAAATTCAAATGCTGATGGGTTACTCTGATTTAGGGATGGGAATAATATGTGATTGTTTCCATGTTTTGTAGGAGGATAGAGTAGTGAGAACCTCATTATATCGAGTGAGCATATTGGGCGGAGGTCAAATCATCTCTGAGAAGTTTATAAAACTCTGGGTTGAAGCCAGCTGGACCCGGAGCCTTTCCAGGGTGCAGCTTATGGAGGACTTGATTAATTTTTGTCAGCGAAATTGGACTGCTGAGAAGCACCTTATGATCTGGATGTAGCTTTTTAAGATGAAGAGATTTTATGAAGTTTGGCAGATCTGAAGGCTGATGCTCTGCAGTATACAATTTTTTAATAAAATGATTCAAATTCTGATAATATATTCTTTAAAACAGATGTTGTCATCCCACCTTTGGTATTAATGCGGGTGATTAATTTTCTTTCTGCCCTTCTCTTCACCAGTCTAGCCAGCAGTTTGGAGTTCCTGTTATTATGGTCATAGTAATAGGCTTTGGTGAAGTGAAGGGCAATTTGGATCTGGTAAAGATCCAGGTCCCAGAGTTCCAATTGCTTTCTGTTAAGTGCATTCAAGTCTTCATCGTTCTGTGTTCTATGGATCTTGGACAACTCAGCAGTTTCTAATAATAATGAGGGTCTCTTGTTTGTTCTGATTTTTTTCTGCTTTGCTCCCTCCTGAATAAGGAGACTGCGAAGCACAGCCTTCGTGGTATCCCAGAGTGATATTTCTGTCATGGTCTGCAATTTGTTCTCCTTGTAGAACAGTCACAGTTATTTTTGGAGGTGGGATTTAAAGTGACCATCCAGCAGTAGTCTGGGGTTGAATCTCCAGATCTTGCTGGGGTGGACAGTTGGGTCTAAAGTCCACGTTAGTAACAGGGGTGCATGATTGGAGTGGAGAATGTTTCCAATCGTCACATCCTCTAACTGGGGGAGAAAAGATTTGTTGATAAAGAGATGATCAATCCTAGAGTAGGATTTATGGACAGGTGAAAAAAAGGTATACAATCGTTCTGTCATATGGAGTGTCCGCCACGGATCAATCAAACCTAAATGTGCCAATATCGCGTCAGGGACAAGTAGTGGCTGGGAGTGGCCTTGGCAGGATTGAAAGGTCCGGTCAAGAGCCAGATCCAAGACCACATTTGAATTTCCTGCCACAATCACAATACCTTTAGCATACACCACTAATGTTTGGAAAAAAGTTTCTAAGAAGGCCGCTTGATTAACATTAGGGGTGTAATAAGTGGCCGGGGTGACCAAGCGGCTGTATAATAAACCTTGGATCATAATGTATCTACCCTTGATGTCTTTCTTGAGATCAAATAGTTGGAAACAGGTGTCTTTATCAAATACAATTGCCACACCTCGTGATTTGCCAGAACCCCCTGTAACATCTTGGGTTCCAAACCTCAAGGCTGGCAGTACTGGCTTATCTGATTTGTTATGTGTCTCTTGGCAAAGAAGCACATTAGGTTTATAGGGGGCAATTTCTCTCAGAATCTTTTGACGTTTCAACTGTGCACCTAATACTTTTACATTAAATGAGAGTATCTGAAGGTCATCTATAGTAATTCATTCAGAAATGTTGACAATTCCCTCCCTTATGCATACAAAAACCAACAGAAAACATCAACATTTAAAAAGAACTGCAATAACTTTTCCAGAAGGAGGGAGGACAGCAGAGCTGCCACCTCCTGACCAGACCTGATATTAGTCTGGTTCCCTTAGGTCTGACCAGTTGGGGCAGTGGGGGGTGGAGGACGTTCCAAATGTTACATTGATCCTGGCAATGGCTGTATATATAAACAGTAAAACAGAGTTTAAAGAGAATGATTAGGGCTGTTCAAGCCCATTATTCCACACAGTACCAGTGGTAACCACAGTCAAGTTAGTTGGATGAACTATCTTAAGTCTTCAGAAGTTTATGGAACTGTGGTGTACACGACACCTTCATGCTCTGTCAAAGAGGCTTGTCTTCGGAGGTTGACAGTTGGTGGAGCCTGTAACATTATAACAAAAGAAGTGGAAGGGTTCATAGCAGAATGAGAAGTTAACAGGGATGATCAATGGTGGTTTTCTTGTCATTTGCACAGCAAGATGAAGAGGGGCCAATATGGCTGCCATCACCCTCCAAAGGCATGGTCTCCACTGAGGTGTGGGCCCACAGGAGGTGTTAATAGGTAGGTATCAAGGATTGTTCTGACCCATTCAGGCAATCTGTTTATCCTTTTTTCATTGGATGACCATCCAGCTCTAGGTGGGTTGATCAGGGGGAGATAGTTGTTCATCCCTGATTTCCTTCTCCAAGGATTTGGGAACTTGAATGTCCAGTGTGGTCAGTATCTCAAGTAGCTGTTTCCTAGATGATGCGGTCATCACAGAATCATCTTTCATGACAGTAATACAGAAAGGGAAACCCCATCTGTATTTAATTCCAGCCTCAGTCAGGAAGGAAGTCAGCAGTTTGAGAGCTCTGTGTCTTCGTAAAGTTTCTGGCAATGCATCTTGATAAAGAGAGACTGGAATGCCATTAAAGGTAAGAGAGGTCAGGGCATTCAGCTTGGCCACTACTTGCGTTTTTTTGGAAAAGGAAGAGAACTGTACGAGAATATCCCTGGGGAGTCAATGAGCTGTTTAGGGAGGGATGAGCAACCTGTGCGTCCTCTCCACATCACTGTCCTTAAAGTCCAGATCAGGGCACAGATCATTCAGCCAGGTAAGCAAAAAGTTCTTTAGATCAGACTTTTCTGCTCCCTCAACCAGCCCATGGAAGCGAATATTAAGATGACGCCCTCTGTTTTCAAGACTGTCCACTTTATCTAAGAGGTACTGATTGGACTCCTCAAGGCATTGGATTCGTGGGTCCTGGGCCAATGTCGCTTCCAGGGCTTCCGCTGCAGTATTTTCAATAGTTGTGACTTTGTCTGTCAAATTTGACAGCTTGGAGTTTACCGGCTCCAAGGCTAAAGCCAGTTCTCTGTGCAGATCTTGCACGAAGAGTTCTTGCTGCTTCTGTAATTGAGTCGAGACCTCTTGGTCTCTTGGGGGATGAGGTTCAGGTTGGCTTCCTTTATCCACTCTGTTTGGCGTGGGTGCCATATTGTCATCCAGTTCTTCTGGGCTGTCCAATAGAAGAGATTGTCGCTCTTTAGTTGCTGGATAGAAATCAGTGATTGATTGCTCTGCTGGACGCTTAGTATCTTGTATTTGCGGGGTGGTCAAAATTGGACCATATCAGTGAGTATAAAACTCTGATTTTAGGCAAAATATGCCAGGATCAGGAGGAGCACGGCGACTACACATCCTTCATAGTCAACTGCTAGCTCCGCCCCAAACCCACATCTTTTTACTAATAGATTTTCCCAGTTAGCAAAAAGACACAGTTTTATCTCTGTCTCCCATGGGACTGGAACAGAAGAACAACAATGTCATGCAATAAAGCAGCATGAAAAGCAAAACCTTCCACCTGCCCTGGCACTTTACTTCAGAGTGCAGTAAGCCTCTAAGTGTATAACAGCAGAAATGTGGACCATGGCCCTTACCCTTGTTCTAACACACTGGAATCATTCCAGCATTGTTGGGATCATTTAAACTGTTCAACTGAAATGTGGCTGTACTGCAACTCCCATCAACATTAGCCAGCTTAGCCAATGCTGAGAAACTATGGGAGCTGAAATCCAGTAACATCTGGAGGGCTACATTTCCCCATCCCTGTGTTAAAAGGAAAACTACTCTATGCTAATAATAATGATTATTTTGCCCTTCTGGGCAATCATTTTCACACCTAGCTTCTCTATTAGCTGTTGCCATGCTGGCTAGGGATGATGGGAGTTGTTGTCAAACATATCTAGAGAGCCACAGGTTGGGGTTATATATAAATGGATGCCATTAGCAATAGGCCTAAATAATGAACATTTTCCCCAAACAGTAGGACCAAGTAGAGTCACTATGGGGACCCAATGCCACTTCCATGGTCATTTATGTGTTGCATGACACAGGGAATGGCACAAACACTACAAGATTCTAGTACCTCCTTCCCTGCCTGCCAGAAAAGCAATGAGCTCCTCAATACTGTGCTGCTAGACACAACGAACCAGCTCCTAGCACCTGCCACACATCTCCTCATGAGGAGTTCCATCTAAAATGTACAGTTTTTCCTTTTCTAAGCCAGGTCATCCAGGGACACCAATCACATGCTGCTCTGTTGAGGGTGAACTTACATTGATGCTGGGGTGGTAGAAGAGAAGACCGTTGCTGGACAGAGTCACATATTTTTTCTTCCACTCTTTGTTTAAAGAGTTACCGCTTCGTTTCAGCAAAAAGCTCTAATGAGAAAGACAGAGGCAACAAGGGTTCAGGGTGCTTAGGCTTTTGCTGCAGAGCACAGACAGTCCTACCAGTAGGAAGAGTGAGGCAGCTGCCTCAGGAGACTGATTTTAAGTACCATGAAAGGGCAGCATGTTTATGTTGCTGTTGTTCTATTTTTACTGCCAGGTAAGTGCATCTGGGATTTTCTGCTTCAGACGCCAAAATAACTTGACTGGTCTTTGGTACTATACCCCTTGATCTGGGGCAGGAAAGCAGGGACATCTGCCTCAAGCTGCAAAATACCCTGCTTCAGGATCAGCCCTGGTTAGTACTTGGATGGGGGACTGCCAAGGAATATCAACTGCTGTAGGCTCCGTTTCAGAGGAAGGAACTAGCAAAACCACCTCTGAGCATTCCTTGCCTAAGCAAATTCTATGAAATTCATAGGGTCATCAAAAATCAGCAGGCAGCTTGAAGGCATGCACACACACTTGCGTACACACACACACACAGTTTTAGAGGACTGACATACAGTTACCACATCCCATTTGAGGATTCACCTGTTTGATGGGTATGGCTCGGCCACTTCCAGTGTTTTCACCTCTGCTGTCCAAGCTTCGCTTCTCAGTATCACTCCCTCTGCGATTCTACAGAAAAGATACAGATGACTGAGAAGTAAATATCCAGGTACAATTTATCATCACACCAGAACAAACAAGTAGTTTGTAAATGTGTCCCTAAATGTGTCCCTCCTCTGTGTCCCATCAGTTGGGACAAGACTGTGGGCGGGGACAAGGGAGAAGGCCTTCTCAGCTGTGGTGCCCCATTTGTGAAATGCCTTCTCCTTGGAGGCCTGATTGATGTCAACATTGGATTCTTTTCAGCATGAGGTCAAGGCCTAATTTATTTTTAAGCACATACATGGTTTTAACGCTTTTAGCCTTCTTATAAGTTCTTTTCACTAGTTTGAATTGTTTAATGCGTTTTTATCTCATTTATCAACTTTAGTTTGGAATTGTTTGAATTGCTCATATTTTTAATCCATTTGCCACCCTGAGATCTCATGATAAAGGAGTGGGATAATTTGTTTTATAACAAACAAACAAATAAATAAATAAAGGCCACTGAAGCCATTGCATGTGCTTTGTCATTTAGCTATGCACCCAGCCTCAAGAGAGGAATACACCTAGAGGCCATGAGAAAAAAACACAGGACAGAGGGCAAGAGAGAACTATGTAAAGAAGCTCTGCCTCTTATAAAATGTGATGGTACTCTACTCTCAGCAACCACAACGAATGTCCTCATAGCAGTTTTGCTTTGTTCCCCTGCCCTTTGATAGCTGAAAGTGCCTTTTGTCTGTATTCACCCATCCCTTGACTTTCCCTCCACATTATCCAGTGCTGATGGACTCCCATGGAACTCACAGCAAAAAGGCTGGTTCGCCGTTTGGTTCCCCGGTGCAATGAGCTTGGTGTACCAATGATAGCTGAGGCCTCGCCACGCAGCTCCCGGTGGCTGATGTTGGGTGTGGAAGGCAGAGATGAGGAGTAGTCACTTGTGTGCCCACCATTACTTGCCTAGAAAATAATCAAAGAAGAATTATGCCAGCTCCTTGGCCAAACAAAAGAAACTAGGCTGATACTGGATGTAGTACTAAAGCTGCTCATTGAGTCTACAAACTCAGACTACAGGCAGTGGTGCATGGATATGCTGTGTGTTTGAATACAAGCAACCAAGGGGGGTGGAATTACAACCTGTAAAAAACTAACACTCAAAGGGAGGATAAGGCTAGAACCTTTCTCTCTGGTTTCTAGCTTTCCATGTGCAAGGAGATGGAGAGGAGTGCTCCTTGAGGCTCTGCCACCAAGTCTGCTAGAGCGCTCCTCTCCTGCTGGCCTTGTTACTGCTGAACCAAACATACACTTCAGGTGCAGCTAGGCAAGATGACCCTGTTGCAGTCCTTCAGGAAGGAATATACTAAGGCACCCTCCTTCCCAACTGGGTGGTCATTAAGCCTCCCTTTCTACCCTCTGCAGTGGTGCTGCTGCACAGGAAGTTTTAAATCTTTGGGAGGGAGTGGAATGTCTTGGCATCAGACTGGTTACTGGGCCTTTCCAAGGCCCCTGCATCATTTGCAACCCCAAAGCATAAAGAAGCCTCCCCACAATTTCTACAGCTGGGCCAGAATGGTGAATGAGGAAGGGCTGAGGGAGATTCTACCCACCGGTGTGGAGACAGCTGAATGGCTGGGGGTGCTGGGCAGAGATTTGCAAGATGCCAGGAGCTGTTGCTGTTTCTTCATATTCACAATCTTCTGGGCAACTGGAGTGACCAAAGGAGAAAGCCACAGATAAGCTATAAGGCTCAGATCCTTTGCCCACCCAACAAATACATACTGGAGTTTGACTGTAACTTCAACAAACCCCACAGTGTGACACAGTTACAGTCATCCAAGCTCCACAGATGGGAGGGACACTGTGCATGTCCCATCCCATCCACCTCTTCCAGAAGGACCAAGTCAGAACATGAACAGACTTCTTTGGGGCCCACTTCAGATGCACATTCAGAAGTGGAAGCATTGTTTCTACAGGGAGGGATCCCATATTGCAAGGGCTTTGAGTATAATGTAACCATATGGTGGGACTGATGCCCGTGAGTCTTTGCTATGCAATTGGGATAGTGTCAAACAGTGAAAAAACTGTTTTTTCTGTTAGTCCATAGGACTAACCCTACTCATGCAGTCACATGATTCTCATGTGCTCCTCCACAATGTATGGTCAAAGCAAGTCCTCCAATAACTTAGCAAACGGGAGAAGGAAGCCTTAGCTCCTGTGTCTTCTAAACCAGTGTTTCTTAGGCTATCTAATATGGGGACCTGGCAAGTATTTTCTTCCAGTATGCCAGGGATCATACTAAATTTGTTCCCATTGGAAATAATTGCTTTTTCCCTGGAAACTTGTCATGAACTGGCAATCATTGGATCAAGGACTGGCACAGGTCCAAGAACCAGCAATTTGAGCAGCACTGCTCTAATCCAAACAGATACATGGAGCAATCCAAGGCTCCTTAAAACAGCAGCCTCACTGTTAATGCATTCCAGATTTACATAAGCTTAACTACTATGGACATAAATTAATTTCCATTACAGTGAGAGCACTGTATGCACAACCAGTATCTAAAATTCAGTGCCCTACATCTGCTACAGCCATTCCAGTGTAGACAGAAACTAGTCCAGGAACCTAAAGCATTGCACACAAAGATCACAAGCTGCTTGCCTCACCAACTGATTTGCAGAAGCTCATTCTCTGAGAAAATCAGAGGTTGCTCCAAGCCCACCCCTCCTCTCCTGCCACTGACATGGAATTCAAGGGCCAGCTCTTCCAATCCTGTGGGCAGGCAGACTGAACAGAATGGGACACAGTCAGTGGCCTTGGCTGCACACAAATTCTCACTGCTCATCTGCTTCCGGGATGTTTGTTACACTTTACCCATGCCCAGAACAGCTTGCTTGCTTATTTACTTTATTTTATTTATATCTGGTGTTTCCCCCAGCATAGGATTCAAGGTGGCTAACAAGAAGTTAAAACAAAGTAAAGCAAAACAACTATTAATACAATAGCTGGAAAACAATTATACAACAATTCTGTTTAAAAACACAAGTCAAAACAATTTAAAAAACACATGTAAAACATAATGCAAAGGTCTGATGTTCTAACATCAGAATAACAAGAATATAACAGCAGTTCTTACAAAAATGCAAACCAATGATAATGCACCACAGAAGTAGAAGATCACCTAAAACTGGCACACACATCTACAGCATTCATTATCCCATGCACCAACTTTGCTTGCAAGATATATCCTGCTTGCAAGAGACTGTGCATACAGGCTGTATACTGGAGTGGGAAGCATGTAGACCTCCAGATATTGCTGCAGCCCAAGCCAGCATTGCATGATTGAAGTTGCAGGCCATGAACATCTGGAAGGCCACACATTCCCTGGTACACACACATATATGTGTGTGTATGCATATGTGCCAATCACATATAATATTCAGCACCACTGAAGTGTGGCAGATATTACTGCTTGCCTCACCTCATACAGAGTCTACATACTGGGGAAAACTCTGCTTATTTACCATTAAGTTGGCCTGGAAATATGTTTTCCCTTGGCTTCCTGAGCACTTTTGCTATCATAAAATGCAGGCCTGCCTCCCTTCTTTCTTTTCCCTCAAAAACATGCCTTGGGAAAGAACTCACCTTCACTGAAAACCCGGTCAACATTGAGCCCATAAGTAGCACATGTCTCATAGTAGAGACAGCGGCGCATTTCGGTGCACAGAGCCCTGGCTCGGGAATCCTCAATCACACGTGGGTTGCTAGCGCTGATTTTATCTGGGCAGGGAGGAAAAAGAAGAAGAAAAAGGATGTCCTTCCACTTCTCAGCTGGACAGAAATCCAATGAAATCAAAAGGATTTATTTTTTTTAGTAAATATGCACAGAATTAGGATGTAACTATCCTTATTCTGCCATAGCAGCATTATTTCCCGGCTGCATTCAGTTCATTAACACAAAAACAGATTTTTCTGTATTTGTTCTGCTATTTTCATTCTCTAGCCCTTTTCAACAAACATAGTAGGGGACCACAGATCTAGAAACTGGCTTGATTTTTACAGCTTTTTAAAAATGGTTTTAATTCATCCAAATTTGAAGTGTTTCCTTTTCCATCAAAGCTATGAATACTTGCCCAACCCAGTCTGATGATGAATTGGGTTTCAGTCTTTGATGCTCCCTGGCTACCTCTGTCTGGTCTTTTGGTCTCTGACCTCAGCTGGCCTCTTCATTCTGCTCCAGCCCTTTGTATCAGCACCTTGACCCAGCCGGACAGGTGACCTCGTAATTAGTAAATCTGTCTGCATTTAACTTGGCTTCTATGCAACCTGGAAAAGCCCTGCAGCTGCTCTGAGCCTTGGATTGAATCCAGCATAGGCTTTAACCTGACGGTACCACCACTGCTCCAGTGTTAGGCACATGCTAACAGAGTGCTGGGTCACTGCTAAGAGCCCACAGATGGCCTGAATATCAGTGGAATCCCCCAGCTCTAAGTAAGGGCTTTATCCCTACAGAACAACCAAGAGTGTACAGATATATGTATCCTGTGATTGTATTACACACTTGCAAGAACTGGTATTAGGCTGTTTCTACTTGATGGCCTACCGTATTTGAAATTGTGGGGGTAGAAGGTACAAAACCACAGAAGGGCTAAGTAAGCCCTCCAGTGGTCGAAAGGGGGAAGGGTCTCTATATCATGTGCAGCTCCCCTTACTTAGCAGAAGCAGGAACAAGCAAGTGAAAAAGAATGCAATGGAAATTTGTGAGAATGCAGAATTTCAGCTATATTGGTGTACCTTCAAGGGTCAGAATTTGGACATTTATTTTAAAAGTAATTAGTAAACCCTGCAAGAAAGTAGTTCCATCATTCTGTGGCTCCTGGGCTAGACGCTATTATGCCCTGTTTCCCTCACCCCAGCCCCCCAAAACCCAAACTGAATTATTCAAGGAGTAAATGGGAGATACAAAGAGAGTCCTCACCCAGATGACTCATCAAAGTGAATTGGGGTACATGCCAGATTCTTTCCTTAAAATACATATTGCAGATTTCCAACAATGCAGCTACAGGAAAGCTTCATCATCTTTCATTTGGGTGCCGCCCAACCTCTTGGGATGCTTACCTCCCAGCCCCACACAGATATTATGCATTAATCCCAAGGAACTTCTTGGGTCCACACTCACCATCACTAATGAAGTTTAGAACCCCAGAATATACGCAATACAGTTGTCCCTCCATGTCAACGGATTCTGCATCCATGGATTCAACCATCTACAGCTTGAAAATACACCCCCCGCCACCCATCCAAAAAGCACAACTTGATTTTGCCATTTTATATAAGGGGCACCATTTTACTAGGCCACTGTATATAATGGGACTTGAGCACCCACAGATTTTGGTATCCATGGGGTTCCTGGAACCAAGCCCCAGTGGATACCGAGGACTCACTATATATAGGTGTAAACTGAAAAGACATAAAAACCACACACCCCTAAGGTTACCCAAACCATTTGTACAAGAAAGAAAGAAAGACAGGCATCAGCACTTGCCCTAGAGAGACTAGAAAGGGAAATCAAAAGCCATGTGGTGCCTTTATTTGAAGATTTTGCCTAGCTTCCCCAAAGTTATTCAATGGGCTCCTACTTGGTTTCAGGACTTCAGTGTAACCACCTCCTCTTAACAGATGATGGAACAAGCCATGACCCCACTCGGAGTAAATTTCTGCATGAGGTCCCTTTTCCTACTCACCTTGTGTGCCCACTAGTGCAAGAGCCATGTCTGAGACTGCACGGTAGTTTGTGAGGAGCCCATAGTATTGAGCCAGTTCTTGGAAACTGGCCTCATTCTCCAGACTGAAGACAAAGATGACAGCATCTGCCCAGTTTGCAAACTGCAACAGAGGTGGAAAAGGAAGAGGGAGAGGCAAATCAACAACAGATCATCTTCAAACCAGCTAGTTTTTTGGGGAGGAAGGGGCAGTATTAGTTCAGGGTGGCACCAACAAGCTGAGGGGATATTCCCATAAGTTTGCAACTCTAATGATACTAAAAAGAAAGCACTGGAGAACTTCTAACCATGCCAGGCTTTTACTTTAGGTTCTATACAATTAGTTCTTTGTAGCTTTGCTTAGAATCAAACTAGGCCTGGCAGGGGCAGCCATGTTTGTTTAATCCACAAGGCACATAGAAACAAGGGGCCACTGTCCCAATTTCAGAATAAAAGAAGTTGGTGGTGAGGGGACTCCCCCTCTTTTCTTCCCTGCTCCTTTGCCCGAGGTGGTTTTCTCTTATCCCAGCTCATTTATCAGAACTGGGACAAGAATTCCTGGGCCACCTGGCTATGGAACTGGGGTGAGGAAGTGGCAAATATAGTGAAGGAGGGTTCAGCTCCCCTCAAATGTGCTTCCCTTTGGGAGTAAAAATAGACACACATGCACAATCCCCGATTTTACACGAACGATCAAGAGAAGTGAATGACAGGTGTAACCCCCACCCTCATCCTCATGACTAGTTTGACTTGCAGATGAGAGTGCTCCCCTTGGAATCTCTTGGGTTAAATGCAAACAGAGAATGTGGTATTTTCATAGATTCAAGAAAAACTCAAATGGGCTGTGGTTTTCACCTTCTGTAGTCTAGAAACTGTTGAGTGTCTGCTAGATGGTGAGCAAGCTGAGTAAAAGAACAGCTGCCCCACAAACATATGAAAACAGCTCAGACACCAGTCCAAAACTTGAGCTTATGGCATGGAGGATCAAATGTGTGAGACTCCCACTCACAACTGTGTACAGTACTCATGGTAAATGAGAAACCTAGGCATGTGTTTGTCATCCTACATCTTCTTCTTCCCCCCCTTTTTTTTTGAGAGGAAAGAGTCATATTAATTAGACTATGATGCATACAGGCTTCTGCACAGAGGGTAAGAGCACACCCTATTCTCCATCAGGTGAACTGCCATACTGTTGTGTTTGTAATGGACCACAGGCTCACATGAGAATTAGACATTATAAATAGTATTACAACATGGCCCCTTCCTTTTTTTCCTTCCTCCCTCCAGTTAAGGGCTTCATTCCCTTGGGGGTAGCCTTCTGGGGGTTGCAGGTGCGTGGTGGCTGGGGCCGTCTGCACTCACATTCATGGCTTACTGTTTTGCCAGACTCCTGGCCAGTGGAAGAGCATTACCTTGGCATCTGGAGGCCCTGCTTCCTCTCGAATCAGCAAGAGATGGCTCTGCCCATCAACCACCACTTCCTTCTTGAACTGCCCCCCTGAAAAACAGAGGACAAAATAGCAGTGGGGAGGAGCTGAATCACTAAACTAAGCTGTTCTTTGAGTGGAGTGATCCAAAGGAAAATTAGCCCAGCAAACAAGGCAGCTGGAACCAGAGACAAGAGGCAGAAGGCAACTAATGGTTCAGATTTTAGTTTTTTTAAAAGGCTCTTGTGGTGGTGGGAAAGGTCCCATCAAAGTAGACAATACTGGATTAGATGGGATGAATGGGTCTGTTCAAGTGTTTAGGTTACTGATTGAGGACTGTGGTCAAGAAGCAGAAATAGGTCCCTTAATCACAGAAGCTACCATTTTGACTGTAAGGTCAGGGTCTGGGGTGGGGAAGGCAGTGGCAGGAAGGCCTGGCTGACCAGAGGTCCAGAAAGGTTTCATCCAGCTTTCTGTCATGCCTTTCTGTCTGATCAGATAAAAGCCAGCTTCCGTTGCTGCATGTTTAGAGAAAAATGGAAAGGTTCTCTCCAACTGTTTCCTATTCCTAAGCTTCATGAACAAAGGAAAATTCCTGAGTGTAGGTAAAAGGGGTGGGCACAGAAGAAAAGAGTGTGGATTTGGAGACAAAGAGAGAGGGGGCCCTCACCCTCGGTAGGTTCAAGGCCCAAGTAGGAACCTGTCAGGTAGCGATGAACAAGTGCAGACTTTCCACTCTTGATGGTCCCAAGGATGCCCTGTGGAGGTCAAAGAACACAAATCAGCATAGGATGGAACTTCGCATAGTGGCTCTTGGGAAGCTTCCTCCGGGCTCAAGATCTTCACCCCACTTCCCATCACCAAGTTTGGGGCCAGTAGGACACTCCCTCATAATGGAGATTCAGGAAGGGAAGATCACCATCTTTGAGCTGTATCACTTTTAAGTGTTCACAGTTGAGGAAAGTTACTTTTTTGGACTACAACTCTCATAATTCCCCAGGCAGCATGGCTACCCACAATTCTATTCTGCTTTAATCTGAGTTTTTTTTAAAAAAATAAAAACACACAAAAATATTCACAATTAAATCCAGATTTTTTTTTAAAAAAAACCCATTCCCTTCCCCCCCCCCCAAATGTACGCACTTCTAATGTATTAACTACATTGCACTGACTTGATTTGTACCAATGTTTACACTGTTTTCTGAAGACAAGCAAATCAGTGTGAACTAACTGGATGCAATTACATGAGGACGTAGGTGTAAATTATACGGACAAGCCACACATCTTCTCCATTTATTTTATGTACTACATTAAGTGTACTCAGTGCTTCTTTGGGGCTGCACCTAACACCACAAAAGAGGTTCATGGGATTCACTGTCAATTTTTTTAACCCTTTTATCTTCAGGGAGTCTTCTCATTCCCAAGCCTTTGTTAACTTCAGGGATCTTAGAAGCATGTCTTAGTCCTTTCCTGTTTCCTGGCTCAGAAATCTTAGCACCCCTAAGAGAGCCTTCTCCTGTTTTCTGGTCCTGTTAATGATTTATTTGCTGATGAGTTACAGCGGCCTCCTCTTTTTCCTTCTAGGAAACTCCTGTCTAGAATGCTGATTTGAAACTGAACTTTGGGCAACAAACAAAAACACTTTGCTAAGTCTTCAGGCATCTAGCTCACTGTTCTTCTGATCAGTTATGGCTGCCACAAACATGTAGACACTCTTGTATTTTAGTTAACACTTATATCTAGACTTTCCTTTTATGAGCTCAAGAAAGTGTACAGGGCTTTCCTTCTATCCACTTAGACAACAACTCTAAGAGGTGGGTCAGCTTGAGAGTGAGTAACTGGCCTGAGGTCACACAGTGAGCTCTACGGCTCAGAGGGGACTAGAACTGGATCTCTCAAGTTTGAGTGAAGAATAAATTAAAATAATAAATAATAAATAATAAATAAAAATAATAAATTAAAATAGGGCTTATCCAGAAAGGAAAAAAAAGTCCCTGGAAGTATCAGGCCTTTCCAGTTCTTTTTGTTTTGATTTTACCTGCATATTCATAGTTTCACACCCAAAATCTTTCTTGAAATATCCCTCACTTCCCCCTCCCTTGTGTTCTTCCTCCTTCCTCTCCCACTGATCATGGGTGACACCTAGACTCAGGCAACATCTCAGAAATTGACTTTCACTAATTTCTACTGAGGCCTTTTAAATTGTTATTCAGGACTTATAGACAAAGTGTTGAAATGATTTAGCAGTACTGTATTACACTAGTTAAGCATTCGGGTCATTTTCTTTTATTGCTAGCTTTTCTCTTCCCTTGCTTGATCTCTGTTGAATCTGCTATCTTGGGAACAGGCACTATGTTTCCTGGCAGTGGCCATCTTAGTTACTTTTGGGATAACACAGACCGCCATGGAGGGAAATAATGGGTTAATTTAAACTGATCTGGGGAGTGGGAATGAAAAGTCCTTGTAAGTGTTCCCTGAGGATACCCCAGGATGGGGAAAACATCAGATAGATCTCCAAAACAAACAAGCAAACAAACAAAAAAGGGTGGGAGGGAGGACGGACACGGAAAGGACAGGAACGAAACCAGGGACTTTCTGGTTTTCCCAGTGCATCAGGATGGGCCCACAGTGTCTCTGAACCAAGTCCCAGTCCAACACTCTAACCATTACAATAGATTTTCTCTCTATTTATCTAGTGCCACCAATGCAAGTGGTGATTTACAAAAATATTAGAGGACAGGTCCCTGCCCCAAGTGGCATACAGTTTGTAAAAAAGATCTAGATCTAAAAAAGATCAAGATTATGTTGAATTAATATGTAATCACTAAAGATCAACAGTCACTTACTAGTCGTAGTTCGGGGATGGAGCGGCCAAGAGTCCATTCTTGGCTGTTTGCAACAGCCTCTGAAGAAAGAAAGGGGAAAAAGAAAACACCCAGTTAAAACTAAATAATAAACATGGGCTTCAAAATGCTTCACATAATGAAATTAATGATTATTTCAATGTGTCAGTATGGTTATGTCCACATTATAGGTGATAGATGACTGTGAGGAAACAGTGAAAGTCCTCTCGTGCAAGGCCATGTCGTGGGTTTCCAGCTTAAATATAAATTTCAGCTGGAGGTTTGCTGGCTTACAGCTTACACTTTTAGGCATTGGGGCTCCCATTTGGTACAGCTCAATGCAAGCTCCTCCTCCTCCTCCTCCCAGGTCACAGAGCAGAACCTCCTGCCAGATCTTCATTCTGAGTTTTGTGAGGAAACAGGAAGCTTTGGGACCACACACCCTATTGTGATGGGCACAGCTGGGGCAGTGGGGTGGCTGGGAGAGGAGATATAAATACAGAGAAGAAAGGCAGAGATGACGGTCCCCCTGCAGCCTTACATGCCATCAGCTGCTCTGTTAGGACAACTCCCTTCACCCTTCAGCTTTCCCACGCCCAACAGTTGGTTCTTTGTCCTGCTTTGTGGGCAGAAGGAAGTACCAGGAGGGCAGCTGCGAATGGGTGCGCACAAGAGTACAGTAAGCTTCAAGGATCTCTTGGGAGAAGAAGTGGCACAGCAGTGGGATGCATCAGTCAGGGCATAAAGGGCCAGTTGAAGGCAAAATGTGGGCAGCCTGACATGCAGGAAGTGAGGCTAGAAGCAGGTGTTCTTGCTGGCACCCTGGGAAAGTTGCTAGAGTTACTTGCATGAGCCAGACAGCTGTGATTGTCTGCACATGCTCTAAATCTTACAAATTTGACCAGTCTTGCATTTCCTCATGTGACTGTTGATTAAGCAGTGTCTGCTTGAATGATAAAATGTTGACTCCAGACTCAATGATACTTGGAGAAGACCCCCTGGAATCAGTTACTTTCTTATATGCCACCTGATTTCAGTGGGTATACTCTAAGTATGACCAAATCTACAGTAGATCCACACCAGGAACCATTTGAACTCCTTCATTACATAAGCAATCAGTCAATCAATTTTTTTTTTTAAGAGAACTACAATTTGCTTATAAGATTACATATATATATATATATATATACACACACACACACACACACACATACACACACACACACACACACACACACTGGTGCTTGGAGCACAAAACTGAAAAGTAGATTAACTCTTCAGGCATATATATTTTAGTTGTAAAAAGTAAATTTTCATTGTACACGGTGGTGACACATTTGAAAAACTGACATTAAAATGCAATGGACTCAAATAGAATACTGTGTCCAGTTCTGGGCACCACAATTCAAAAAGGATATTGTCAAATTGGAGCGTGTCCAGAGGAGGGCAACTAAAATGGTGAAAGGTCTGGAAACCATGCCTTATGAGGAAAGACTTAGGGAGCTGGGTATGTTTAGCCTGGAAAAAAGACAGTTAAGGGGCAATATGATAGCCCTGTTTAAGTATTTGAAGGGGTGTCACATTGAGGATGGAGCAAGCTTGTTTTCTGCAGCTCCAGAGACTAGAACACGGGACAATGGATGCAAGCTCCAGGAACAGAGATTCCACCTCAAGATTAGGAGGAACTTTCTGACAGTAAGAGCTGTTCAGCAGTGGAACACACTTCCTCAGAGCGTGGTAGGTCTTTAAACAGAGGCTGGATGGCCATCTGTTAGAGATGCTTTGATCGTGATTTCCTGCATGGCAGGAGGTTGGACTGGATGGCCCCTGTGGTCTCTTCCAACTCTACAATTCTATGATTCTATGATTCTATGAAGATTGGAATATTTCAGCCTCTTCAGCAACTGATCCCAGGGTTTATGTTGCCAGCTCTGAGCCTCGCTGAGAGACATATTTCAGTTTCCAAGATACCCAGAGATGCTAGGATGCCTGCAACCTTTGCTGTTGGTTTCAGTATGTTGCCTATCCTGGCACTTTTGCACAGCAGGGGCTGTGCGGCAGGGAAAATGAAGGGACAATGGATATATGGGTGAATAGAAAAGAAATACAGATGCCTTGCTCAAGAGAGACCTTCACCCTGCATCTTGTTTTCCATAAAGATTTTTTGAAAAATTTAATAAAAAGAGTGCCTCTGAATAGAAGAGTGAGTGTTCCTTTCTTCATTGTGGCTTGCCTTCACACACTTGTGACTTGGAAGCAAAGTTCAGAAGTTAATGTTGTTCTTAAGCAAACTTCCATCTCCTACACCCCTCCCTCTTTTAAAAAAGCCAACAGCGAGATAAACAGGAGGCATACACATATGCGCTATCTCTTTTTTTGTAACGTAGGTTCAAATGTATGTGCTTTGATGTTCTTTCAATGAAAATATAGGTGATGCCAAATATGTGTTTGCATTCACATTCATTTGTACTTCTGCACAACCTCATGGTGAATATTTGCACAAATAACAATTTTTGTAGTTGAGGAGACACTGGCTCAGAATTCTAAAGGCCCTTCTCTGAACTGCCATTTCCAGGATCCCATAGGATGTTGCCGTGGCAGTTAAAGTGAAATCATAGTGCTATAACTGTGTAATGTGAAAGGGCCCTGTTCTCTCTCCCTGACCCTCCAGCTACTTTGAAGATTTCAGCTAAACTCAATGAAGCCTGGGTTTGTGTGTGTGTGACATTTGACATAATTGTCCTTGCTGCTATCTTCCTCCTTGTCCTCCTCCTCCTGGCAATTTGGCCCTTTAAGGTCTGGCTTGACTCCACCACTATATAACATTCAGCAACAACCCTACTGTTGAGTCCCACATCCAGCTGTGTTGATCTCCCTGATGGTGGCATGCCACTGCCTACCTGAAGTAAGAACAATATGTACAGCAGTACTGAATACATCTCTGAGAGTTCTGCTGCCCACAGGAGAGCCAGGCCATTACCAGGACTGAGTTCCTGGGAAGCCAGGTAACTATAGGCAGAGACACAGTTCATTTGGGGAAAGGATGGATGGGATGGATGGGAGTGGGCAGATGAGAAGAATATCCATCATGACTGTAATTCTTCAACATCTCCAGTTTGCACAGTTAGGACATGCATTTTTAAATTCACAAACTGAACTACCATTTAAATGTGGAACTTTACCTCGAAAATTGAAAATGTGAATGCCAATTATTATTGCATGTAAATGATCAGATACTGTCAAGTATTACCTACTGTATATTCCGGCGTATAAGACGACCCGGCGTATAAGACGACCCCCCCAATTTTTAAGGTAAAATGCAGAGTTTGTGATATATTCGCCCTATAAGACGACCCCCCTCTTCCAACGCATAGCCCCTGCATGCCCCTCCTGCGCTCCCTTCCAGGAGGGAGCGCAGGAGGAGGATGCGGAGGCTGTGCGCCCAAAAGGGGCACGTTCGCCCCTTCTCCCCACCTTCCAGGAAGGTGGGGAGAAGGGGCGAATCGCGGTTTGGCCGCGCAGCCTCTGCATGCCCCTCCTGCGCTCCCTTCCAGGAGGGAGCGCAGGAGGGGGATCCGCAGGCTGTGCGGCCAAATGGGGCTTTGGGGAAGGGGGGAGGCTGGGCGGAGGGTGGCAGGGGGGAGGGGGCTTCGCAGCCACCCCCCTCTCCAAAGCGAGCCTTTGGGGAAGGGGGGTGGCTGGGTGGAGGGTGGGAGGGTGGCAGGGAGTAGGGGGCTTTCGGGAGGGGGGGTGGATGCGTGGGGGGTGAGTGGGGGGAAGGGAGGAGGGGGCTTCTCTGCCACCCCCCCTCCCTGAAAGCGCGTTTCTGCGGCTTTCAGGGAGGGGGGGTGGATGCATGGGGAGTGGGCAGGGGAAAGGGAGGAGGGGGCTTCTCCGCCACCCCCCCTCCCTGAAAGCGCGTTTCTGCGGCTTTCAGGGAGGGGGGGTGGATGCATGGGGAGTGGGCAGGGGGAAGGGAGGAGGGGGCTTCTCCGCCACCCCCCCTCCCTGAAAGTGCCTTTCTGCAGCTTTCAGAGAGGGGGGGTGGATGCATGGGGAGTGGGCAGGGGGAAGGGAGGAGGGGGCTTCTCCGCCCCCCCTCCCTGAAAGCAGCGGTTCCGCTGCTTTCAGGGAGGGGGGTGGATGAGCGGGGCGTGGGCGGGGGGAAGGGAGGAGGGGGCTTCTCCGCACCCCCCCTCCCTGAAAGCAGCGGTTCCGCTGCTTTCAGGGAGGGGGGTGGATGAGCGGGGGGTGGGCGGGGGAAGGGAGGAGGGGGCTTCTCCGCACCCCCCCTCCCTGAAAGCAGCGGTTCCGCTGCTTTCAGGGAGGGGGGTGGATGCGCGGGGGTGGGTGGGCGGGGGGAAGGTAGGAGGGGGCTTCTCCGCCCCTCTCCCTGAAAGCCGCGGTTCCGCTGCTTTCAGGGAGGGGGTGGATGCACGGGGAGTGGGCGGGGGGAAGGGAGGAGGGGGCTTCCTAGCCATCCTCCCAAAGCCGCGGTTCCGCGACTTTCGGGAGGGGGGGGCGGAAGCGCAGGGGGTGGGCGGGTGGCAGGGAGGAGCACTTTGCTTCACCCCCTGCCCGATCTCCTGCCTCTTCGCTCCCTTTGCGAAGAGGCAGGAGATAGGCAGGCAGGTGAAGCAAAGTGTATCCGGCGTATAAGACGACTGTCAATTTTGGAGGGCACTTTTGAGTGCTCAAAAGTCGTCTTATACGCCGGAATATACGGTAATTATTATATGCCAACCGTCAAGATATTGCTACCACTGTATGTCAGCCATGCATGAAATGCTAGCCATCAAATAATGTCAAATGTCAGAGGAAGGATGTCAGTCTCAGATGTCAGGTGTCTAGTAAATATTCAACAAACATTGAAGCATTCAAATAATGGTAGATTTGCATCTGGGACCAGATTTATTTCAGCTCTAGTGGTAACATACCACCACTTGGCAATCCAGTCGCATCTGTTAATGCCCTGTTCACAGTCTTGATAAATATTTTACTACACATCCACACCTGATCAAAAACCTAGGGAAACAGAACCACTGTAAAATTTTCACTATCAGTTGGAAAGACGTTAAACAGATGACCAGCTTAAGTGAGTGGCAGCCAGCTGCCCAACTGAGGTGGATGTTAACCTGTATCTATCCCCTTATAGCAAGGGTCTCTTTTCTGGAAACAGGTCAAGGCTTAAGCATGACTAGAACTCAAAGCCTTTGACCTGAAATCTCCTAATTTGAAGCATATACAAGATGTCTGTAATTGTTTCACGAGAACATATGACAGGAGGAGGGCATACTCTGCATATTCCAGATGTGCTCTATTCATACTTAAGTTAATGTGCCACACAGCTAAGCTGTGACATGGAGGAAATGGTTATGAAACATGCTAAAGCATTAACCTTGGAATTTGTAACCATGGGGGTGTGTGTGGCAAGAATCGGTGTCTGTGACAGATTGAGGGGATGAATTCAAAGCAAGCTGGACAAGTGTGAAGTAGCTGCAATGAACTCACCAAATCTTAGCATTATAAGCTCAGCTCTGAAGAACAGATATCACATGACTCTTGAAATTCATTACATGGTGTGGCACATCAGGATTAAAGTGCCTTTTGCAGCCATGAACTCTCAATAATTTTTTGCCAGCCATGCACTCCTCTTCACAAATGCTAATACTCCCAGTGACATATTGCCAGTAATAAAACAGTTGACATTCCTATTGTTTGAGCCTCTTGTGTTTATTATCTCTCTCTGGGGAAATAAAAATGGCTTTGTTCATCACCCCAAGGGCCTCATATTGAGGCCAGAAACCAAGGTGGGGACATTTTAAACAAAACAAAAAACCATGGCCATCCAGGTCACCAGCATCCCTTCTCCAAATTGCTGTGGATATCAAAACAACTGCAGCTGCTCTCTCCTTCACACTCCCCACAAGCAGCAGCTAAGATGTCCCCATGTCTTCTCTGTGGGGAGAAAAATGAGCACTGCCTGTGGTACTTCAAACAACCCTTTTGCCACCTGAGCCAGCTTCTCCCAGCATGCTGAGGTGGGAAGATAAGACCCACACTTCTTCCCTCGGCAACTCCCCCTGCGTTTGAATCTGAGTCCCGGCTTTAAGGCTGTCTGACCAAAACAAGCCCTTCCCTTGTGCACCTGAGCATCACAGACGGACACAGAGACAGTCATGTACAAAAGCACAGCTAACGCCTTTTCTCATTCGTTGAGTGTGTGTGTTACTATGAAACTGTTGCTTAGCAACAGTGCCCTGCACATCACCAAGGTAACCAGAAGGAAAAGGGGACACAGATAACAGCCCATGCTGGCTATTCACTAAGGAGACCAAAGGGCAACACTACAACTCACTCTGAAGCAATGCCATCACCAGCACTCTCATCTGACTAATCTACCCACTATACACTTGCTTATCTACCTTCTCCTCCCTTTTGCCATCAGCACTCTAGAGTTATCACCTTCCTGGCAAGCCTCTGAGCTGTACAAATGGCAGAAATTCAACAGGTGCAACTGCATTAAATGTACAAGGGAGAATCTGCACCTGTTGGATTTCTGCCTCATACAGCTACTAGAGGTACAGGGATCCTATAAGACAAAAAAAAAAGGTAAATTTTACAGCAGACAAGAAATGTTCCTGTGTGAATATTTTCCTCCCTATTTTTTAAAGAACTCTAAAAAATGTCCATCAGACAACCTGAGAGCATAATGTCCATATTCAGGGCACATAGCTCTTTACTTGTGACACCAGCACCTGTCACTTCTGCCATCTTATAAGGATAGCATTTCCTATTTTGTGACTTGCTGCTAATTGTCCAGCTGAATGCAAGAGCAAAACAGGTATTAGAGCTGGCATTCAGAATTTGCAGCATACCCTTCACCCTTCAGCCAGAAAAACAATGTGTAAGATAAGCTTTGAGTAATATTCCCATAAACACTTGACCATAGAGGTGGAAGGGATCTCAAAGTTCAGCTGCTCGGACTGCTGCCACTGCAGGTAAGCGCATACTACAGCACCCCTGACAGGTACTTTTCTAAATGGTTCGTCCTCCATGTGGATCTGAACCAGTAAAACTCCCGAGCATGGAGCAATCTTTAACTTCTTTCAGTGGAGAGTGAATACATGTTAAAGCAAAAAGGAGGTAGAATTACCACTCCCCTTCACAGAAAAGTCCTCCCTTCTTCCCCCTTTTTGATTGTATGAACAGTAATTAGAGCAGCAAGGCTTGCTCCTCACTTTCCCAGGTCTCCTCTGTTCCCCTTCAGGCAAAGGACTTCCATCATCTATTTACATATGAGAGGATTAGCCTCCCATAAATTCCTAATGGGAAAAATGTAGGCAACATACCACAGTCTATAAACAATACAGAAGCCATGAACACACTCCTGAACAACCGTAACAGAAATATTTAAAAATATTTGTGCTGTTCACATGGTTGCAGGCAGCCTCTGTCTCTAAGGAGCTATGGGCCTTTGGCTCCTCCTGCCACTTCTTTTTTATAGCTATAACAAACTCAGAATAAAGAATGTCACATCACCTGGTTTTATAAAACAGTTCAATATTATCCATCTAATATTATTCATCTAACATCACCTGTGTGAACATGGCACCTTTCAGAGTTTGGATTTAAGAAAACCATGGTGCAAAGGATCTAGATGGCCACAATCAAGACCAACACCTTCCTTTGTTTTTTAAAAATATATTATTAGAAAAATGACCTCTGTCTAGGACTGCCAGAGTGAAAACTGGAGAGGGCTCCTGTAGTTTCTTTGATGGTTGTGTAGAAGAGGGCAACAAGCAATACCAGCTGAAATCTCCTCTTCTACACAACCATTAAAGGTACAGGAACCCACTCCATTTCTCACTCTGGCAACCCTAAACCCATCATTCTGTGTCTTTCTTTCTGTCTTTCTTCCTGGTAACATCTGCTTCTATATAGCACATGTTGTAACACCACCCTGTACAGTTCCCTGCCTCAGAGCATCATACTTTCAGTGAAGGGAACACAAAATGACCCCACATCACTGCTTCTACAAAATAAATATTATGTGAAAGAAGAAAGAGGCATTCAATAGAAGCGCTGTGCTTTTTCTTCTAATGTCTAGTCAGGCCTTTAGCTTGCCCTACCCACAAGGAAACCAGTTGCATTTCCTAGGCCTAGTATGAATGAATGGCCCAACTTCCAAAAAAAGATGTCACTTGTTTGAACCTGACTAAAGACATCTAGCTGCCTGCAAGAAGTGATGACATCACCAATCCACACTAGCCTGCTACTTAAATGAGTAACATCCATCTTGGATAACGTTATTTCTCTGCCTGCCCTAGCAAAATTTGCCCATCTTTTGACTTCCTTCAAACTGTGCTCCCTCAATGACTTCCTTCCAACTGACTTAATGTGGCCAAAGATGGCACAATGCAGCTCTGTCCTCCAACATCTTGTTACAGCATCTGTCACCTGAGGTAGTGGACTGACTCCGCCTAATAACCCTTCAACTAGCCTTTTTTTTTGCTATAAAAGTAAAAAAAAACCTGACTCTGATGAATGCTCCTTCATGACTGGTGAACACCTCTTGCTGATTCTGTGACCTTCTGTTTCACTTCCAAATGCCTGACTGCAATTTCCCATTCTTGCTTTTCTTTTCATTTTGCCTCAAATGTGTCTACTTTCATTTGCAAAAGTCTTCTTTTGTCAGTGAATACTTTTAGTGTATCATGGCCTCCGGCCAATACATTAAATAAATTTGCCTTACTATACAAAATTGCAAGTCAGGGCTACTACAGCTATCTTTATTGCTGGAGAGCGACATGCATCTGTCTCTCTGTGTGTGTGTGTGTGTGTGTGTGTGTGATGATTTTAATTCTTAGGAGTAAAGTGTAGGGGATATCACATGGGGACACATGAGGTCACACAGGGACAGATGTGGACAGACTGACAGGCAGGTATGCACGTAGGTGCACATGCACACAGACAACACACAAAGTAACTGCAGAGCCAAAGCCCATACAGATTCTTTTGTAAATAAAAGTTCTGGTGGTGACAGGCCTGGATCTCCCCTCTGAGTGACTGCCTGAGGGTGAGAGTGTTCTCTTATCTCAGCCTGTTATGTAAGTAAGGAGTGGGCAGCATATAAGGGAAGATGGCACCTTCTTCTACCATCCCACACAACTGCAGCAGCACCTCTCCTAGGAGTGGGCCTCTATGGCCCTGGGTTCAAATGCTGAAAGAAGTCAGAATGTGGGAACACCTCACAGGGCAACAGAGACACTCCTCCTTCATAGGCAGTGAAAGGAAGATTATCCAGTGGTTAGCATACAAAGCAAGGATGGAAATCATGCATACTTCCAGCTGTTGTTCAGACTGCAACTCCCTGCATTCCTTACTGTTGTTAATGCTGGGCCAGGGCTGCAAGGACTTAAAGTGGAACAACATCTGGAGGACTGGAAAATATCCATCTATGGTATAAAATGATGTGTATTTTCAAGCCTCAACCTTCCGTTCAGTAATGGTCAGTTTTCAAAGAAACTCTGGCCTAACCTGCCCATGTAGATCCTGCTCATGTAAAGATCCAAGAGATGTCAAGCTTTACTTCCATTGATATTGTGTGTAAAGTCAAACAATGTTAGGGACAGCTCTAAGGACACTGAGAAACTAGGCCTCAACTTCTGTATGATACACACACTACACTCTTTATGCTCAGGAGCTCATTTCTACATTTTCCCTACACAAAGAGAATTCTTATGAACCATGCTAGTTTGAGGATTCTGGGATTTGTAATCCAAAAAACTAACTTTTCCAAGCTCTGCTGTGAATTGATATAGGAAGACACCAGAATTCTCTTCCATTCTGCTTTCTGAGGAGATTTTCCCTTCTGCCTTCCAAGAGACCAGGGCCAAAGCCACACTACACAAATAATCCATTCTGAAACCATATTATTTGCCATGGCTCCTTCCTATAGAATCCTGGGATTTGTAGTTTTACAAGGCCTTTAGCCTTCTCTGCCAAAGAGTGCTGGTGCCACACCAAACTACAAATCCTAGGATCCCACAGGAAGGAGCCATAGCAGATAATCCAGTTTCAAACTAGATTATTTGTGTAGTATGGATTTGGCCCAAGTCACCACACACAAGGGGTACATAAGATCCTACTCTGACAAGAACCACAATGAACAAACCATCTATGAGTAAGGGAGCTAGTACTTTGCGGAGTTCATATTCTCACAGGTCTGTTTCACCCAACCAGGGACCCCTTTGAGGTTTCTTAGCAAAAAACAACATGAACACAACTCAGTGTGGAAATAGCTCAAGACATTTTTGAAATCTGAGGTAGCATACTCAAACAGCAGGGAAAATGGTAGGGAAAATACAGTTGTGAAACTAAGTAACTGCCAATTGTAACTCTTTAATTGTCCCCCTCCTTGGTCCACCTCAGAGCTAATGTGAAGGGTTGGTACTTTCATGGTAGGGATGTAATTTTTCACAAATTTCATCCTTGAAGGATGAAGGATGATTAATTTTAAGCCCCTTTCTTCCTGCTATGAAAAAGATTTCTGGGTAGAAATATTTGTGTGTGTGTGAGTGTGCAGAAAATGCTGTTTTCTGCAGAAAAATACCATGTGCCAATTTTGCACTTAATTAAATCTCAAACTGCCAAGATTCTCATCCATCTAGGATTCTCCTTGTCAGAGTCTCACAACCCTTGAGAAACACATTTTTCAACCATCATTTCAAATATTTTGAAATATTCTTTCCATTGCTATTTCACACATCTGTCCAGGCTCACACTCTACCAGGGTCTTTCTACAAATGCTCAGAGGCCCCTAACCATGCCACTCCTCCTTGCTGTTTCTCTCTGTTCATCTGCCCTCCCCAAGTGAGAAAGTATCAAAAGAAGCTAGGAAGAGAAGGAACAGCAAGGTCTCTGTTCCTCTTGCCATCTCCCTCTGGGCCATGGGTCAGAGGGGGCCGAAAAAGGCACAGCAAGTGAATGGGCCACGGTGGTAAGGAGGTGGTGGGCATCACCATCATCATATTTATTTCTTACCCGCCTTTCCCAATGGATAGAGGCAGGATATCTTCTCCCAAGCTTAGGGCTAACAGTAGTAACCCTCACAATCTGCCACTGACAGCAAGCAGCCTAACTCTACCTGAAATGCAAAGACTCAGCTGAGTGCAAGTGCATGTCAGGCCAGTATTACTTTTCCCACTCTGTTACACTTGCGTGTGTGTGTGGGCTACATGGGTGTAGAGAAAAATCCCAAACCCCACAGAGCTGTTTTACAGATGACTGGCAGCATTGTCAGATTGCCAATTTAGCCAACTCCTCCTGCTGCCAACTGCATGTAAGGGAGACACTGTGTGGTAACCAAGAGGCAGATTATTTGAAAGAATCTGTAGAAAATGATCCAAGACACAAACCTGAAACTAATTTCAACTTCGTAGTGCTCACAGGAACAGCTATAATAAAAAGGCAACAGGCTGTGAGGCCTTCTCTCTACACAGGTCTGCAGCATTCTATTGCTATTGGGGGAATAATTATCCTCTCAGCTACCTCTGGCCTCCTGCAGGCCAATGGGAATAAAATAGCCAGTTTCCAGCCCATCATTTCTGGCTTGCTGGCAGCTCCCATAAATTAAACAGCCCAAAGGAGAGCTATCAAAATGCCTCAAAAATCTGCACAAATTAAGGAAGCTTGCCCTCCCCGCCCCCATTCAGCAAGTTGCTGGGCAGCTTTACTGATAAGGAAATCCCAGCACCACTCCAAAAGGATGGGCTTGCATCAAGATGTAAGATCTTAAAAAAAAAACCCTCATAGACTGAAGCAAAAGGACAATCTAATCCAGAATCCAGCTTAAAGTAGTGTTTGACCAAATGATTCCAACAGCCCTCTAGATATCCTGGATATATTGCCTCTAAATTTGGAGGCTCCATTTAGCCACCATGGCTAATCCTCCTCCATGAGCTCCTCTAATCCTATCTAATAGCTGGTGGTCATGACCACATTTAAGGGTAGCACATTCTGTAAATTGATTTTATGCTTCATGAACATATACTTGTTAAGTCTTGTTCTTTCACTGGACACGACTATGGATTTTGTTTTTACTTTTGGACCAGATGATTATCTCTTGTTTGTTATTGGGTCACTTAAACTGCTCTCTCTTCTCAAATCACAGGCATTGTAAATCAGCATTAGGAAGTAATGCATCAGAATTAATGATGTTACCTGTTAACGTAGTGTGTTATATCTGACCGTAAGCATTACAATGCAAACCTTTAAAAAATAACAAGGACCAGTAACAAACACACATTCACAAACATAAAACATATATGTGCATGCGTGTGCACAACCACATAGAGTGTAATCACCAACATCTGCTCATTACTCCCCAGTGTTGCTTGGGAGGGATCATTTTGGAGGATTTGGGACCATTTTTCCATTTGTAAGTGTATTTGAAAAACAATGTAAAAGGTAACAGAAAAGTAATTCTCTTGCAGAACAAACCCACAGCTTTCACTGTACAGCAGAGGGGGATACCTGTGGCCCTCGAGATGTTACTGGTGTCTAATTCCTATCAGTCCCAGCCAGGCCATGAAGCATGATGGGATATGTGATTCATCACCATCTGGAGAGGTACAGGTTCCCCAGTTTGCAACAGAGCTTGCATCTGACCATTTGGCCTTACTTCCTAAACAGAAAGGTGCCAGAGTTCAAACCTCACCTTCTGATCAGAGAATTGTGCTCTCTAGCCCTGTGGATGGATAACTTGTGGATGCACATGCAGAGAGTGAAAGGCTTCCTTTGGGTATTTGAAGGTACACTTGTTTATTACTATCACTTCACCTATGCTAGGGAATGAAAAAGAGATCCAGAGGTTGTGCCACGAGTTCCAATTAGGTCCCAGCAGACTTGCCTGTGAGACCCTTCCAAGACCCTAGTGCTTGTTAATCTCTAGCCTCTGACTTTCAGGCCCACCAGAGAGCCAACTGCATTCTGCAACCTTGTGCTAGGGGCTTGGCGCTTGTTCCAGTCGATTATGTACAATGATTAGAGCTGACAGCTGCTAGTTTCCAGTTGTAAAGGCTCAGAAGTGTGATCTAGTGCCAGAGCACCCAAAACAAAGCACATTTTAAATAAATCTTCCCTTTATGCACCTCCCCATCTTTCTTTCTGAGCTCGCTGCATACTGATTCTCTGGGGCTGGTGGCTGTTTGAAATGTCAGTCAGCCAGGATCAAAGGGAAAGCTGGAGAAGTCATTCTATAATTTTATAATTCCTCCTGATTAACACATCTGCTCAGACAGAGGTTTACGGCTGGGGAGAGAGAGAGAAGAGATGGAATCAGGGCATCAAAAGCAGCCTGGCACCGCTGTCTAGGGGATTCTGCTCATACCGCAGATCTAAGCGCTAGCTGGGAAATGGAGGAGGTGGGAGAGAGAAGTGTGTCATCTCTAATGCTGCAGCTGGGGTTCAGACACCCAGACTCTCCCTTGAACCATGAAACATATTCCCCCTGCACTGCCACAGGTAGCTAAGAGACAGGAGGGAGGGAGGCAGTGAGGGATAAGGCAGGCAATGGACATGCAGGGCCGGTGACTACCTGGTAACGCATCTCAAGATGAAAAATATACAGTATAGCGATTCTGCATCTACTGCCTTTGATTCTAATGAACTAACTGATCTTGAACAGACATGGTGACTGTTGTGTGAAAATGTCTGCCAGAAGTTTTCAGCATCAGAAAAGGAAGGAAATTCTACAGACCTTTGCTTTAGGTCAGTTTCACCAGATCTACAGAGTGTTTCCACCCCCTCAACTTCAGCAGGTTGTACCCACATTTCCTGACATTCCCAAGTCCTCCAATCCTACAATGTAAAAAATATTTCTGCCTGAACCAGGTCAATTGTGTCCCCAGAAGTCCTGAAACAGCCCCCACTTTTTGGAAAGCAGAAGTAATTAACAGCAGGAAGGCAATTAAAAAAGAAAAGAAAAGATATATCAGGCCTTTAAGATGGGGAGGCAGGGACAGCATTCAAATGACATCTCTCACCCCTAGAGGCATCTGGGGATGAGATTGGTGATTTTCACACCCTATCTTTCAGGGGCCACATGGGGGAGGGCAGCTTGGGGGCTGCATACATTTTAGGCATACCCTCACAATGTTTTAAATATGTACCAAAAAGCAAAGAACATGTGAATACATTCATCATTCAGGTATTTCCACTAAGCAGCGGTGACTAGCGACAGCTTCTTGCTTAATGCCCCACCTGTGTCACAAACCCAGGTTTTTCTTGACATAATGTATCAAATGGTCCTAACTGTCCCATCTTTTTAAAAATAAAAGTGTCTAGCATTATTGAACAAGGAACAGTATCCACCCACCACTATTCCTATTTATTCAGCACTTTTAATTTACACAGTGCTTTGCAATCCTAGCTACATTCTCTCCAAAGTAACTGCAAGGTGGGTCACTTACTTCTGATTTACCAATGGGAAACTGTAGGAGGAATTAGTCTAAAAATAAAAATATATTAAAAATTCCAGGGATCTAGCCCTTTTAAAAAGCAATAAAAATATCTTCTTTAAAAAAAAAGAGTTAAAAAAATCATTTACTTTCAAACTCATGCAGAGTGCCACTTAAGAATGCAGACAAGCTCAATTAACATTTAAAAGTGTATTCAGAGGTCTGTGGTCATCTGATCACCCATTGAATTAGACTCATTACAAAACAAAGGAGTCAGTTTAAAAATGCAAATCAAAAGTTTACTGAAGGTATATCAATCTCAATCTACATACTAAAACAAACTTTAAAAAGAGTGTTCCTAACTAACTAGGAGGACTTAGAGTAGAAAGACTCACCCAGCCTTTAGCGGTAGAAGGCTACATGGTGATTTGAAAAGGCAAAGCATCATAGCAGCATGACATCCATGGCTAGACTTCATAAGATGGCAAAGGAGATTTTCAGACTACACTGTTATAGTGTTACTATTCCACTTTAATTGCTCTGGCTTCCTGCTGTAGAATTCTGGGGTTTGTAGTTTAGTGAGGCCTAAGAGCTCTCTGGCTGAGAGTTGCAAATGCCCCTCCCTAAACTGCAAATCCCAGGATTCAACAGGAGGCAGCCATAGCAAATAAAGTGGAATAGTAACACTATAACAGTGTTGTTTGAAAATCTAGAAAGACAAAGATGGCTAAGACAAGATAAGATGGCAATGGGAAGATGGCTACAGTCGCATGGAGACTCTAACTTAAAAGAGAACTTGCAAAGAGCAATAAAATTTAAATTAGGTCATGTGTTGAATGACCCAGCACTCCAGTTGGCTGGAAGTGCCCAGTGAAATAAGAGAAAGGGAATTTGGGAGAACAGAAGCATGCAGGGAAAATTCCTAGACTTATCTGAGGATATGAATGGGGTACACAAGATTGTTTTACATTACAATAATTATTTCCCCACATACTACAAAAACAGGAGTGAAGGGACAAAGAGTCACTCAAGGCCATCCAAATCTATGGTTAGAGATGCAACTTGAACCCAGGTATTTCACTGTCAAAGTCTCCAGCTGCAAGTATAACCAACTGTCCCCTTGGTTCACAGACCTGCTGGTGAGAAGCTCATGACATCCCAGTATGGGTCATGATGTCACTGTGAGGCAGCTCTGTGACATAACAAGGGAGGCTGGCCATACAGTATGAAATGGCTGCTTAAGGTGACGAAAAAGAGTAACTCAAATGATCAAGCAGCTAGAACAACTCCCTTAAGAGGAAGGCTTGGTGGTGGGGCAGGGGGGGGGCAGGAAAATAAAAACAAGCAAGGTGAACAAGACACAACAGAAGTGTATTCAGTTATGAATGAGATGAAAGAAAGCAGATGGGGAGAAGTTTTATTTCCCCCTTTCTCATAATACTAGAGCCAGGGGTCATCCAATGGAAGTGAACAGTGAGAGATTCAGGAGAAACCAACACATGTATTTCTTCACACCATACATGGTTCAGCTGTGGAATCTGTGGCCAAAAGGTATAGTGAAGACAATCAACTCATCCTTTAAAAGAGGATTAAACAAACTTGTGGAGAGCAAAGTTATCAAGGGCTACTAGTTAAATGCTGCTTCCAGAATCAGAGGCTTTATGCCTCTGTAATATCAGTTGTTGAGTAACACTAGTGGGAGGATGCTGTTGTGCTCATGTCCTGCTTGTGGGCTTCACACTGGGCATCTGTCTAATTCCACACAACTCTTCTTATGTTCCCAACCCAGAGTACATGCCACCTTCCTGGGTCCATTGCATAGTTCCGTCAGACCCAAAAGCCTGTAATCTTACAAATGTTTACTGTGGACTGAGTTCCCATTAAACTCAATGAATCTTATTTCCCAGAGTGCATGGTCAATCAAATGGCCTTGGTCTGGTACACTGGAAATAAGTAGAGTTCAATATGGTTTAAAAAAAACACACACACAACCTAAAGAGGTCAGACTTAGGGGATTTTCACACAGGGCCAAAATGCCCCGTTACTGCCCCGCTACCTCCTCTCCCGTTCCTGTCACAGAATAACATAAATCTTTCACACACTCACCTTAATTCCGCAGCAGGAACGGGCTCCCCCTCCCCTTGCTGGCCGGCTGTAAATGCAGCCGTCGTAAGGCTTCTTTTACGACCGGCCGTCTGAAACGTTATCACGTTATCACGTGATAATGCCAGATGGTAAATTTAAAAAATAAAGCTCCCCCAAACATAAAATCAGTTCATCAAGCACAAAAACACTCTTTAAATCACATAATCAAAACAGGGAGGGTAAAATAAAGGGTGCCACTTACCTGGATGTCCAGATCGTACCAGGAAGTGCTCGGAACGGACCTCCCCTCCGCGGCTGCCATTTTGGAACAGGAACGGGGCTCCTGTTCACACACCTGTGATTGCATTATAGTGACGGAACATGAGGTCTATTCACGATGAAAAATCGTGATTACATTTTTCTGGAACAGTCACGGGAGTAGGATGAATGCAGGACAGAACAGGGTCAACATCGTCCGAAAGGGAAAACTTTTCCCGACCCTGTTCTGTTCTGTTCCTGCCATGGGATATATAGCCCGTGTGAAATTCTCCTAAATGACTGCAGTGGTCAGACTAAATGACTTCAGTGGCTCCCTGGTCAGACTAAATGACTTCAGTGGCTCCCTGGACATATCAGCAAGGCAAACTTCCAACAGGGTGGATGGCATTTCCAACAGGAGAGTACAACTGGACAGGAGATTAGAATGGCTCAGCTTGCTTGGCTCAGCTCCTCAGCAGAGCTGATTAACTTAGCCCTGGGAAGGGAATCTACACTCCTCTCAGGCAGAAATGAGTGACTATAGGCATGACAGGTACTTTGCTGAGAAGAGAAGTTTGATGGCTACTTACAAAACCAGAGTGAGGGAAGAATGGTGGACAGCCAGAATCAGTTATCAACTCAGGAGGCAGCTGTGTGTTTAACAGACCTCATTTTCGATCATTGGAGTGTGTACGGATATTTGTTGTAGAGTACTTCAAGAGCAGACAGAAGGTAAATTTGGATCTCCTGGTATTTCATGGGCACCACTCGAGTTCCACCCCTCCCCTTTTAACTGCCACACTGAATTGTGGATTTTAAAGTAACAACCAGATATGGGGAGAAGGTTTAAAACTCCCCCCCCCCCACTACACACATCCCCATCTGGATTTGGGCTGCACATGCTTACCCTGGAGTTATGTAATGACCTATTAGCAGTCCAATCGGCACTGATCCTGGGCTCATTTCAACACCATACGTGGCCCTTCACCAAACCTTGGGGACTAGATATCATGGCCTGACTAGGTTGTGGAGTTCTAGTGAACACAGGTTTAAATTGTCTTAAATTCTTTTGTTGTCTTTACCCTGCCCTGAAATCCTCTGATAGATGATAGGATTTGACTATTTTAATAAAAAGTAAATGAAAAATAAAGTTTTAAAAAGGAGATGAAGCCACATGCTCTGTGTTTAATGATGATGTTTGACTGTGAGCCATAGACAAGGGCTATGCAAAATCAAAATTGTACACCAAGCCAATCCATATTTTGCAATTTGCATAAACTGGGAAAAGTCATGTGCATATATCTGTGAATTTTGCATAGTATTCTCAGCTTCAAGGAATCATGGGGTTGGATAAAGTTGTGGAAATCCTACTTTGCTCCTCCTCTGGCTTCAAATATTTTGTCACATTTATTTATTTAAAGCATTTTTATCCAGCTCTTCAGTCAAAAAGTCTCCCAGAGCAGATTACGTTCAGCCAAGTCTCCTGCCTATAAGCTTATAATCTACATGACACAACAGAAATGCAAAAAGGTTAGGGGAAGAAGCACCAGTTCTTAAAGTTAAATGGTGGTTCTGTTAGTAAGCAGTTGGTATGGGGAAAAATGCTCCAAACTCCCTGCCCCACCCCCTTTGCAGAGAGAAAGACTAGAAAAAATGAAACCTAAAATGCTCAGGTTTTAGCAAATTCTATGCTTATGTGGAATTAATGCATAAGTACCACAGCCCTGGCCAGACATTGTCATAACTTGGACATTACCTTCAAGGCATGGCTAAGGAAGCTTCACTATGGATTAGAGGGCTGTCTGAACTGACCAACAATGGTTTGCAATCAGAATCAGAACACACAATTGGAAAACAATCTGTAAACCATGGCATATGTTAATTATAGGTTTGAACAATATATAAATTATCCATTCACAGATGTCGGACTAAATCCAATTGCTAGACATAACTAGAGTAGACACACTGAAGCAATGGCATTTGAAAATATGTTATCTTTCCACGATTGATTCAGTGGTCAACTCTAGCTGGGACTAGCAACAGGATTTAGGTCTGTGGATAGGAATTGTGTGGATCTCCAGATATTGTTAAACTACAACTTCCAGTAGCCAGTATGGCTGAAGGTGAGAAATGCTGGGAGTTATAGTCAACATCTAGAGTGGTACACAATGCCTGCCTCTGAGGCACTGTTCTACCTTCAGAGGTCTCCCCACCCTATAAATGTCCATCGTGGACAGTTTTTTGAAAAGAAAATAGAAGCAGGCAAGCTGTTCTAAACCCAGACTGCCTGTACATAAAAAACCTCAACCTCAACCTCAGGTTAGTCCAAAACTATAGGGAGTCTGTAATATTGGCATGCCTGTTTGACAAGTTGAATTCTGGTGTGCAGCAAATCAGTGGAACTTTCGTTTGTAAATCCGCTTGTGTGATCTGTCAGCAGTTGTTATTGCAGAGATTCCAGCAAAGCACTGGGCTGTCCATGCTTCTTGCAACATAATCTTATCCCGGTTTGAAAGATACCTTTAGTCTGTTGCCTGCCATGTCAGACAGTAAACTTTACTAAACTTTAGTAAATCATGATGGTATCACAACTAATCATGCTACCAGTTTTGCACATTGAATCAGGGAGAAGTTGGCTTCAATGGGCCTCTATTCATTAGACTCCTTGCCACCTGTAACAACTTCTCAGTCCCCAGAAGATTTTTCCCCCCAAAATACTTAAAAGCTTTCTGAATTTAAGGGGAAGGGAGGACAAACAGACATATAAATGGTATGTGTCACCCTTTTAAAAGGCCGGTTGCTCACTTGATGCCTAAGGGATGAGAGAAGGTTGAGACAGATAAGCCTGTCTGGTTTGGAACTTGTTCATATCTATGTGCCATCCACACTGTACAGCTGGTTCACACTGTGGATTATGGTCCCACTGTGACCTTACTTATAGTCCTACTTTTGTCTTCACCCACATGTGAACAAGGTGAAAATCCTTTATTGGATCTGGGGTGGGGGCACCCATTGGTACTCAGCCCCTGGCCAAGAGTCTGTAATGGTGTACAGCAAAATATCAGCCAAGATGATCAAACCAAGCTGAGTTTTTAAAATCCTAAGTTCATATCCTACTAAGCTTTTGGCTGTATAACTGATGGAGGATTTGCATCTCATTGCTGTGGGTTGTTTTACTCAGACACAAAGAGTTTCCAGATATTACTTAAAGACGCCCACTCATTTTGGCTGTTCTAGACTCACCTCTTAGTAGTTCTGAACCCTAATCAAGAAATTAATCTCTCTTACCATAGTGCCCTGCACTGTTCTACAAAAAGCATTTCCTGGCAGCCTAATGAACTACCTGCAGCATTCCCACAGAGCAATGTATTGTCCTCAGTCCCCATTTGTGATTTGATACAAAGAGAAACCACCTTGTCCCTTTCATCCATCCATTTACCACTCTCCAAGGTCCTGAACTAAACTACATTTTCATTTCAGCGGATTCCAGTTGCGGGAGGTGGGGGCATTTCAGCTCCTAGAATCCCCAGACAACATGAACACCAACCAAGCTGTCTGGGGGAATTCTGGGAACTATAGTCCCAAGAGCAACCTTTTCATGTGCTGGTCAAGTTTTAGGATTGTTCTGTGTCTGTTGATCAAAGAGTGTTCAAATTATGCTGGTTATTTTATGATGTGGGACACTCCCACCACACACAAGATTTGGTCTGTACTGTATTTGTTTCTCCTATTTTGCATCATCTACAACTTCTGGTGCTTCAGCATTTCAAGTTCCCACCCTCCTCTGTTTTTCATAGCTAAGCAATACTGAGATAATGGCTGCTTCCAGGACCTCCTTATCCAATATCCTCAGGGCCGTAGCAATATGGAAATCACCATAAAACATTCCACATAACATTTGCTTTGCATGCATGCCTGTTCACACACAGGAACTCAACATCTGTGCAGAGTCCTTTCTCCAAACAACTGCATACCCTTTTCTTTTCATTTTTTGGTTTTTGCTATAGATATTGGCAGAGACCAGTCCAAATGTTGGGCTGCTGTAATTATCAACTCATAAGGTGGAGGCTGATGGGGGAACCTTTGGTCTGCCAGATGTTTTGAACTTCACCTCCAAGAAGCTTCAGCCAGCCAGCCAATGCTAAGGAAATATGGTTGTTTCAGGAGGCATGGAGACGCACTATCCACAATGCTGTAGCCTTATTTGAGAACTCATGCCGAACAAGTCTTGAAGAGAAACGACAACACAGAAAGAATCACAACCCAAAAACATCACCCAAGGAGACCTTCTGCTGTGCTTTTTGCAACCGGACTTGTTTATCTCGGATTGGCCTTTTTAGTCATCAGCGCGCTTGCAGAAAGCGCGGGATGAGTCCTTCCTGAATCTTCGTTTGCGAAGAAAAGCCAGAGAGAGAGATGTGGTGGACCAAAGGTTTCCCATCCTTGTTCTACCATGTCTTCATCAACTTGTGGCCTACCAGATATGCTTGGACTGTAACTCCAGCCCTACCCAGCATAGCCAATGGTGAAGGATGACACAAGTTCCAATCCAACAACATCCTAACAGTCACAAGTTGCCCACCCCTGCTACATTGTGACTGAAATATATGGATTCATAAGTCAGTCTTCATTATTTTTCTTTTCATGGTAATCTAATTACACTTAGTATGGAGCAACCCCACTGAAGTCAATGGGATTTATTTCTAATACCTGATACTAAAGATCAAGATGGGTATGTCATAATAGGCTGCTGATTGTGGAGAAAGGCAATTATAAACAAGACCATGCCAACAGGAGCAAACCGAATCATAAAACAGCTTCTAAAATCTCAGAGAAAGACAAACAGGGGCAGCCCCATAGGGATTCAGCATGGTCTGTCAGCTCTGTACACGGGTGAGAACACAGTGTAGTGTATTGAGGGGGGCTGTTTTTCTGGTATTTAATCTATTCTTGAGCCACACAAAACTAGGCAGGAAAGGCTGTACATTCCCTGGAAAATTTCTGTGTCTCATAAGAAAGAAAGACAGGAAGAAAGGCAGGCAGGCAGGAGCAGTGGCAGAAGATCCACTTAGCTAATCAACCCACACTCCTAATGCAAGTCAATACAAATCTCTCAGTTATGCTCTGCTGAGAAACAGTGAAGCTACTGCAAAGCAGCTTCTTCTGTGAAGGGTTTCAGATATAGTTAAGACAGGAACCCAATCAAGGATGCTTTAGATACAGGATACCCTGTAACATAGCAGGGATGTGGTATAGATAATCCACTGAATCTCTTCTTGCAAGCATGAGAGGTAGTGCAGTACAGTGGCTCAATTCTAGGAAGCTCCCACTTCCAATCATGGTCAAGAATTCAACAGGCAAACCACCCGCCTTGAATCCCATCTTGGGAGAAAGGCAACATATAAAATAAATAAATATCCTTATCTGCAAAATGGCAATAATTCCGGCCTCTTAATCAGACAGGCATTTTGTAGGGATGGCTGTTATAATATATGTGGTGTAGTTAGAAGGAACAGTTTATAAATACCAAGAAATTATTTTTACTGGCCAGGTCTGGAAAGGATTGATGCTCACACTTGTCAGTCTAGACTAATAAGACAGAGCGACTTAGATACCCATGCACTGCTTTTTTCCAAAATATCTGTTTCCAAGCATTTATTTACAATAGTGGCATGCTGGCTTTCTACCAGCCTAATAGGCAGCTAAACAAGTATGCAACATACAATTCAAGACAAAAAGATATAAATCACATTAAAATAAATATACACAAAGTCAGAAAATACAAAGTCAGCAACAAAATGACAACAGCACCACAACAATCCTCAAGCTACTTGTCATTTAACTTAGCACCAAAATGAAGACAGGGGAGCAGTGGACAATTTGTGGTCCTTCAGATGTTGTAGGATAGCAGCTCCCATCTACTCTTGCCATGGGCTATGTTGGCCAGAGCTGATGGCAGCTATAGCCCAACATCTGGAAGTCTACAGGTTGCCTATTTCTGTTCTTGGGAGACTAGTGCATAGCCCAATCATCATCCTGAGCAAGCACTGTATCCATGCTGCCTTCTTCTGGCACCCAGAATGGATGGCAAAAGCAGGCTGAGAATTCTACCTTCACCTCTGCCATCCAAAAATAATTTAGTGTGTGTTCCACCTAAAATGTATTCTTTATACACACATCTCAGAGTGATCTACTCCTCCACACATCCTGCTGTTGCTGCTGCTTTAGACCAGCCTTGCAAATAATTCCAGAAAAGTTGCCAGCCTCCTACTTGCACAGATCTGATTAACAGCCAGATTTTATGTTTTCATAAGTGGGAGTTGGCCACTGCTTATTTGCCCAGAATTCTTGTGTCATCTGTCACCTGCAACACCCACCAGTGACAAGTTCAATATTCAGTATCCAACCTCCATCTTGCGAATGGGTTTCAAATGTATATTTCATAGGCACAATATCTGGCCTGATTTTTGAACTCCTCATGTGGCTCCATTCCCTTCTTATGAAGAGTCCCAGAGAACTCAGTTTTGTGACAGTTTGGTTGATCCTAATTAAAGCATTATCCAATTGTGGATTTTGGACTTTTTTCCTCTCATGGATCAATATGGCTTATTTTTGCTTCTCGTATACCCACCCTTGTCATTTGTGGCACACTGGTGATCTAAAAGGACCTGCTTTTATTTCTGCCATTCAGGCTTCCCTGCCCAGTAAATTTACTCACAATGTGTGCACTTGTGGCTATTTTCCAGTTTTTCTACAACAGAGTTGTGCAGCCTTTGGTCCTTCAGATATTTTAGATGACAACTTCAATAATCCTTTATCCTTGGCCATGGTTCACAGGATTGAGGAGCACTGTACGGTTAAAATATCTGAAGAGCCACAGGTTCACACCCCTGTACTAGGCAGCTGTGTGACATTTGAACCCCTTTTTATAGAAAAGTTGGGATCATATCTGCAGTAAAAGCTACAGAAAATCAGAGGCGCTGCTACTCCAAACCTCAAAATCTCCCTGGAGTTGCATACACCTATGACCATTCCAGCAACTGGGAAGCTACAGTCTAACGTCTCAGCCCCAAGGATTGCTTATATGGCAACCGGAAGGGCTGCAAGTTGTGGGACTCTGTGGACCATTAGATAGGGCTTTTCCTCTGCTCCCATGATTCTCACCTAGCATGAGTAAGGAATTGTTGCAGAACATCTGGAAGAGGTGCAGGTTCTCCACCCTACTCTATAGCTTCCAGACAGCACAGCTTCAACATCTGGAGGAAGGCATGCTGGGAAATGTTCCCACAGTGCCAGGTGACTAAGAAAAGACAAGACCAATTGTCAGGAAAACTGAGGGGAAAATATGCATGTGTGAACTCCCCTTCACAGGACACCCTGTATCATGGGGCATGTTAATGTAAACAGGGACTCTGTGTACACAGAACAGCAGCTGTTTACCTCCACTGAAGAAAAGTGGAGGGTAGAGGCCTTCAAAGACACAATAGTGGGTGATGATGCCTCAATTCAGCACTGAAAAGTAACTGTCAGCTCCTGTACTCTGAGTCACCAGTGAGGCAGCTCATTAAAACGTCAAGTCCTGCCAAACTCCAGTGCCACAAATGGAAGTGAGTGCAGCAAGGGATGGGGAGGGGGCGGCAGTAAGTGGGGGGGAGAACTGGAGAGAGTAATCTAACATCATTGTTTCATCCCTTGTGTGTCATTAACTCATTTTTTTAAAAAAAAAGGCTGCTAAGAGAAATGAGCAGGAACGCCCCTGAGTGGGAGTTTGAAACATAATGGAGCTCTATTTTGAACGGAAAGAGGAAAAAACAAAGAGCAGTGCCCTAGTGAGTAAAAAAAAAAAAATGGGGGGGACAATGAAGGGGGGAAATTAGCAAAACAATTTTCTTTTCCTGACTGTCGAGCGACTTGGGACTAACCTGCCGCTGCTGCCACTGCTGCTATTCTGCCTCCTCCTTCTCCTCTTCTTCCTCTTCTTCCTCACTGTTATATTCTTTCTTTGCCAGGAAGTCACACAGGTTTAGAATCAGGACTGATCTTTCCCTCCAAAGCAATACTGCTGTTAGCTAGCTTTCATAATGTGTTCTGAAGGACCCTCCCATTTCACAGAGGCTTATCAAGGGCTCCATAATGAGACAAGTGCAATGGCAGATGCTTTGCCCATAACTAAGCATCTTAAAAGCAAAAGAAAAGCCATGTTGGACCTGAGTGAAAGCCTACCTGTTCCAGCATCCTTTCCCACACTGGCCAACCAACTGCCTCTAGGAAGCCCTGATGCAGAACACCTGTACAATTCCACTTTATTTATTTACTTGATTGACTGATTTAAAATTCATTTATTTGTACCTTCCTTTCATGCCCTCCAAAAACTGGTATTCAGATAAGGCTTACTTCCTCCAATATTGAAGGCTACATCCAGGCATCCTGTTTCATAGCCTTATTCTCCATGAGTGTTCTTAACCTTCATTGGCTTCTTGGGCAATGTGCACACTGGCAGGGAAGTGTTCTAGGTCAATGGTACTCGGAAGTGGTGCTCAGAGGACTGGTGCCAGTCCATGGCAAGTTTCCAGGAAACTATGTGAATGCAGTATAATAATAATAATGTGGCACAAATACGGTACTGGTCCTTGGTAGACTGGGACAAAAATATTGCTGGTCTGCCATATCAGCTAGGTCTAGGTCATACTTTCATGGCCACTACACACTCAGTGCAGAGGCAAATACTAGTTTGACCCATGTGGCAAGGAGCTGCAGGCAACCCTGGTTTGAGGTGCATGGTTGAACACAGTTGTTTAATATAACCTCCATGTGGTTTTAGAGAGAAAAAACATCTTAATGGTAACTCCTGGAAAAAGTGTATCAGCAACCCACTGTTGCCTTAAATGTGGACAAGACTGTAACTCCCACAAATCATTCACCATTGACTGTGTTTGCTAAGGTTGATGGGAGCTGCAGGCCAAAAACATCTGTAGGGCCCATCCCTGGCTTACAATGATAGTAGGTCAAGCCCCTAGCCTGCATGAACCAAATAAGTACCCTGAAACCTCTGCAATGTGCAAGAGCTGTGCAGCAGATTAAGTGATGCAAAAAGAGCATCCCACAAACATACGCATATTGGTCTTCCCTCTCAAAATCCAGCCTCAGTGACTGCAGTGTTTTTAAAAAGTTCCCCAAAACCAATGAAACAGAAATATATGTACCATGGAACCTAGTGTATATGTGGAAAGGCCTTGTGGAAGCTTAAGAGAAAGGGCAGTTCCATTCTAGGAGTCAAAGATATTCAAAAGCCAAAAGGTGAATGGAAATTTTGTTGTTGTATGCCATTAAGTAATTTCTGACTCATGCTGACTCTAAGGCTGATGTATTATGGGGTTTTCTTGGCAAGATGTATTCAGAGGGGCTTTGCCATTGCCTTCTTCCGAGGCTGATGGAGGGTGACTTTGCCCAAGGTTACCCAGCGGATTTCCATGGCTGAGCAGGGATTTCAACCCTTGCCTCCTATAGTCCTAGTCCAACACTCAAATCATTACACCACATAGGCTCTCTAAATAAAAAGCTAGGACATTCTTTTTCTGTCCCCTTGGCTGAGATCTGTTATTTATTACACTGGGATATCATGCTACTTTTTCCAAGGAACTTGGGGTGGTATTCTCAATTCTCCCTGTTCTGTTCTCACAACAGCCCTGTGAGGTAGATTAGGGTGAGAGAAGGTAAGTGGCCCAAGTAGGTTCATGGCTGAGTAGGGATCTGATTCTAGGTTTCCACAATCCTAATCCACTTCACCGTGCTGTTTTCTCATCTTACAGATATAGTTTCACTAAGAATTAACTGCCTTTCTGCCCAGTGAATCTTTTATAAGAGCCAGAAGGGCTTAAAACTGGTTCCAGTCGGCATGCTACAACCCTGCTGAGACAGTTGCAGGGGAATGACTCTCAGTGGAGCCCTTTGTTCTTCTCTCATTGAAAATGAACAGAATTTAATTTGATTTGGGATTCTACCCTGGAACAGGTAGAATAAAGATACAAGTATCTGAGCATGTGCAGGATATCTTCCCATTAACAGGGGGCTTACAACAGAGGCACTTTTCTCATTTCTAAAATGATGTGACTCCAAATTTCAGTCAACCTCAACAAGGGCAAAAGCAGAGTTAAGATTTTTCAATCACTAAGCAAACAGAGTTTCCAAAGAGGGGAATTTGAGGCTTGAAAAGCCAGGAGGTGGCCCTGGAAAGAGACCAGGCAGGAAGCAAGACCAATCAAGATAGGCTGTAAAAAAGTTTGCAGCCAGAAGGCTGGTGATGCAGGTGAGAAGATTTCCTAAGGGTTGTAGCAATAAATGGGAGCACAAAGAACACACTGCAGGTGAGCCTGAATAGAAGTGTGAGCCCAGCCCACACCATCCATCACTGGTGTTAAGTCAGCTTGTTCTCCAAGGATGCCAACTGTGAGAGGTTCTGGTTCTTAACATTAAAGAAAAAATGGAAAATCTAGAAGGGAAGGGGACTTTGCCAGGACCAACGCCTGCATTTCTTTTTGCCTGCACTGCTGGATTTTAATTTTAATTAAATTAGGTAGTTATACCCTGCTCTTCAGCCACAAAGGCTCTCAGAGCGGCTTACAAATTGTTTTAAGCAATAGCAATTTACACATCTACACTGCATTAAGCAGTTTCCAATGTGTGTTAGCTAATTGCCCCCCACAAACTGGGTGACCTACGAAAGGGTGGAAGGCTGAGTGCACCTTGGAGCCCTCTGAAATTGAACTTGCAACATGGTGACTTACAGTACTGGCATTTAACCACTGCACCACCAGGGCTCCCTAGGGATTAAACACTGCTTTCTGTCAACCCTGCTTTTTGGCAGTTACAGAGAAACCATTTATCCTTCAAGGAAAGGACACTAAACAGCGGCAGGCAGTAGATGTGGGCACCCGACCATCTGCTTTCAGGTTTCCCCCCAGCAAAGAGCATAACACTCATTTAAATCACCCATTAGCACTTCTTTTTTTCTTTTTTACTATCTGCTGTACTCACATCAGAGCTGCTAAAAGGTAGCTAGAAGGATCGAGTCTTCTGTCCAACACACACTAACGGTGAATACTTTGGTTGAAACGGGGTTCCAATTAGGATTTTTTTTCAAAATGGGAGCAATTTTATGAACACTGCCCCCCTCCTTTTTAGTCATGATTTTTGAAAGGGAGTCAAGATAACATGAAAGTGCATATTCAGAATGAGTGTGATGTAGTGCAAGGAATATTGCCATCACTCTAAATAGGCTTCATTTGCCCTGCATAAGGTCTTCATGTAACAAAAGCAAATTAGTTCTATGATGACAGCACTGTTCCCTGGGGGAAGACTGAGTCAGGGGTAAAAATGGTTCTGAAGGGCCAGCAGGGAGCAGTCTATAAGCAACCTCACCAGGTGGGGTCATGTTAAAGCAACATTCAGGACTCTGTCTCCCCCCCCCCTTGTGCTGTTGTTGTTGTTGTTGTGATTTAACAAGAAGTACAGCCAAATACTGTTTTCATAGGCAATCTTACGCCTTCCTGAAGAAGAGATTTAATAGAACATACTGTAGACTTTTGGACTGGCCAGAGAGCTAAATGACAAAAGGTTTGTTTCCCACATGGAGGATTATGCTCAGCAAATTACATGGAGATACCCCAGAATTCTCTTCTGTTCTTCCTTGAGAAATCTTAGCCTGCCTCACTTGGTGGTTGGTGAAACAACAACAACAACAACAACAATATTTATTTTTATCCCGCCCCTCTGTTAAAACAATCGGGGCGGCTTACAAAAATTAAAATACCAATACAATTTAAAATCCCCAAACACTATCCACTCCCACCCTCCCCCATAAAAAGATATTAAACCAAATACATTAAACAACTGATATAAAATCACATTAAAATAATAAATAATAAATAGCCAGCAGACTAAAAAGAGCCAGGAGCCCCTGAGGCCGGCAGTGGGTAGTGGGGAGGGTAGCACTTTTTCAAAGAAAGTGCAGCTGTAGGTCAGATTAGAAACTGTGGTGGTCTAGGTGCATAGCCATTTCAACATGGATGTTTTCAATGCTACAATAACCCAAACAGCCTTATTACCATTGGACGAAAATTAGAAATTAAGCCCCAGAAGTGATCCTGTTGTTCATCAGTCTTGAGTGAAGGAAAAGCCAGCTAGAAACTTAACTTATAAATAAATAATAAATAAAATCATTCTCCCTGTATTATAGATAGGTAGCAAGGGAGAGGTACATGATACAGTGACTTGATTAAGGCTACTTAGCAGATCTATCAGAAGCAAATTCTGGATTAGCATAACCAGACTATGGTGAGGAATTGGGGGAAAGTCCAAAGGTGGCTGCCAGAAAGAAGTCCTCAAACAATCCCACCATAGCTATTTGATCCATAATTAGGTCACTTGTCCCACTTGTCAGTTCCCACCACTGAAAGGACCATATTCAGACCTCTTGAGTTTCTTGTGCTGACGTTTCCTCGCACACCCTACTGAACCTCCCTCCATGTATGAAGCCCCCCAGAAAGCTTTCACAAAGCCCTGCTGGCCTTTGTTCTGTTCTGTGGAGGTTTCAGGTCCTGCTATGGAGTCCACAGCAGGAAGGAATGCTCATCTTCCAGGGGGACCATAGATGCCTCAGCAATCATCTTTGCAATCAGGACTCCCTAGCTTGCCTTGACCAACCCCTTGGAGTAGGCCAAGAAGATTCTCCCTCCAGCAAACTGAGTCCCCAGAGAGCAGAATGCTTAAAAACCGATTATATTTTCTGGCAGGATGAAGAAACTGCATCGCATCAAATCAAACTCAAATAGTGAGAACTGCCCAGGGAAGCCAAAATATCCAAAGCAGCTCGAGAAATGAGTTCAGGCATTTCTCAAATGTGCTGCACTCAGAACAAAGACAGTGAACGGGAAGGACAGGAGAGCAGCGCTGGCACATGTGGACAGTTTAGCACCTAACTAGGATTCTAGTTTCAGCATTTCCCACTTAGTCTGACCAAAAGGAGGCACCCCATTTTCCAGAAGCCTTCTTTTTGTTATTGGTTATGTTTTCAGGAGGTTGGCTGGAGGATTCTGGGAGCTGTAGTCCCCTCCCCCTTTTTTAACTGTGCATTTTCTTTAGGGCAGGATCTGGTTATGTGGGGCCTCTGCCAATGCTTTCCCTACCTGGGCTCAATTTTTTTGAGCCCACCCATACAGGAATGTGAAGAAAAGTTTGGTGGGGAGGTTTAAATTTCCCCCATTTGTAAAGGTCCCAATCTAGATCAGGCACCATGAGTACAAAAAAGCAAATGATCCTAAACTGCATGTGACATACTTAATGTGCCATTCAGTTTAGCTCTTAAGACAACATCTGGTTTTGCTAAAAACACCACTAAGATGCTTGTTCATACTCTCTCTCTGGCTTTTCTTCGCAAATGAAGATTCAGGAAGTACTCATCCCACGCTTTCTGCAAGCGCGTTGATGACTAAAAAGGCCAATCCAAGATAAACAAGTCCGGTTGCAGAAAGCACAGCAGAGGGTCTCCTTGGGTGATGTTTCCGGGTTGTGATTCTTTCTGCGTTGTCATTTCTCTTCAAGACTTGTTCAGCATGAGTTCTCAAATAAGGCTGCAGCATTGTGGATAGTGCGTCTCCACGCCTCCCGATGTGAGGCCAGGGTGGAACAATCAAAGAAATGTATCGTTCTCTTCCTCTCTCCCTCCCTCCTTCCGCCCACCCCTTGCACACATAGATACACATAAACATCCTAGGACACTTCATATTAAACTCAAGTTTCTACTCATTTTTTTAACATTCAGATTTGTTCAGATCTAACTATAAGAAGGTGCCCATATGACACTAATACAAATGTTTCCGTCTGTAGTTGCACCATCTAGAAGATGCTCCCATGCACAATGCCTTGCTGAAGCAGATCACCTATCTCAGCATTATGTTTCAGACAGAGGGCAAACAGCTCTCTAAGTTCACAGAGCAACACAAGAAAGCAATAGCCACCTTCTTCCAGCTCCCAGTATCTCATGCTCCCAACCATATGATACTCAGAAATCAGACTCGGCTAGCCATGATGGCTAGCAGATTCTAAGAGCTGTAGTCCAAAATGTAATTTTTCTAGCCTCTGACAAAAATGTACTGTGGCTGGGCTGACTTCCATTTAGCTAGCATGGAAAGAGACCTAGGGCTTATCTAGACGAGGGGATATAATGCTGATTCCTGTGCATTATTCGCAGCAGTATTCATTTGTCTCCATGGTCTTCTGGCAAAATTGATAGTATGCGAAGCTATATATGCCTGAAGTGTACACGCCTGTGAATCAAGATGGTAGCAGGGTAAATTAGCGTGTTATTTTTCTCCACATATTGTCGCTGCTGCACAGTATTTTTTTTTTCTTTAAAGTAAAGGTGTGCAAGTGCAATGTTCTCCTTTAAAAAGGTATTTGATCTCATCAGAGCAGGAAAAACGCTCATGATCAGCAATGAGAAAATCCAAAATGGCACTTCTGGCCATTTTCCTTGCCAGCAAGCCCTCCTCACTGCGCACGTCCAACCAATCCACTGTCCACTTCTGCTCCTGTCCGAGAATGCGCAGCATCTCAAATCGATTGTCCAAGTGAGTGGTAAGGAACATTCCCACACATTATTTTAAAAACTTGGGGGAAAGTCTCGAAGGCTAATCCTGAATAGTTTTTGGAGTTTTTTGCCCCCTCCTTTTGATTAAGGTGAATCACTATGGGATCTCATTGGGACAAATGATATTCTCCTCAATGTCTAAGGAGTATTTTCACCATCTAGACACCCCCCTAGCCTTCTGCATCAACCCATATACTGTAATGCTAAACTTTTAAAAAGCTGTTGAATTTTGTCACAATTGCCACATCTTATAGTCATGAATTCCAGAAGTAAAATGAATACTTTTGTGAACAAGTGCTTTAATTTGTCTTCCCTGAACCTAAATTGTGGAAAGAAAATACATTTTTCACAATCCAGGTTTATACTCCAGTAATTCACCAGATGAAGTAAGTCCATGATTGTAGGCTAGATCTAGGAAAAAAAATGGTCTAACAGTTTGTAGTATAATTAAGGCTCTGGATTGTACCACATCTCTGGCAAGTTTATACCACAAGATTCAAAGAAGATTATGCTTGCTTATTGGGATGCTTGAAGCATTTTTGTTGTATAATTAGCACAGAAGTAGATTTGAAGTAGATATGTACCTTAGAGAAGTATGCTATATCTATCTATCTATATAAAATGCTTGGGTATGTTTCCTTTCCTAGTGTGCTGATTGGTCACTCCTCTCACTCCCTCAGCCAATCATCATCCACACGCAAATTCCCTCTCTCCCTCACACTCCACTCCTGCCACTCAATCTGTATCTACACCCCCAGCCTCAGAAGGGCCCCTCCCTCCTCTCACTCTCTCAGCCACTCACCACCCACATGTAAAACAATACAATATTTTTTCCTAAAATAATAGTGTGTAGCTAAACTGTTTGAACCTTTCAAATCTACTATAACAGCGTATGTTACACTGGGTATAGCTAGTTTTACTTTAATTTTCCTGAGGTCAGAGGGTGGGAAGTCAATTTTAGTTAATGTATGTTATTTTAGTTAAGGCCATGGGGGGTGCGGGGAGGATATATTTTAGCTTGGGGGAAACTTTTTTAAGGTAAGAGGGTTTTTAATTTTTTAAATTGTGTTTTGTATTTTTGTGCATATTCATGTTTTTCTGTATTTTATGTTTTATATGTAATAAAAATATCTTTAAAAAAAATATTCATGAGGGCACAGATTTACACACCACTGAGAGAACATGCCAGATATGTATGACAACAGTGCAGACAATTTTTACATGGGATGGCAGTACCTCTGAATAGTAAGCAGTTCTTTCTTATCACAGGGTTGGGAATCATGTGGCCCTCCCAATGTTGTTAAACTGCAACTCTCAGTAGGACTAGCTAGCAGAGCAAACAGTGAAGTATGCTTGGATCTCCAACCCGACATCATTTGGAGGGCTACATAATTCCGATCACTTGCCTATCATATCGACTCCTGGCTTCCTTCAGGTACTTCTCCAAGAACACAATGGTATTTTAGAAGCTAATTGACATGAAAATTTCTTTACAGCAGCAATGGACAACTTGTGGCCCTCCTGGGGTTGTTGGAATAAAATTCCCATAAGCCTTCCCTAGCTGGTGACTAGTGCTGACAGAAGCTGCAGTTTAATAACAACCCTCTGTTTGGCTTTTTAGATGGGTCTGTGTACAGTTAACAGGTTTTGTGAATGGACTATCTTGATGACTGTTTAGAAGTGGGATGGGCAAATTGTGGCCTTCCAGACAACACTGTACAGCAGTTCCTAGCATCCTGCACCATTAGCTACTCTGACTAGCTACTCCGAGGAGCTACTCTGGGAGTTGCAGTCCAACAATGTCTAGAGGGCCACAAATTGCCAAGTGCTGGTTTAGAAGCTTCAGCAAATGCAGAATGCAGCAGGACATTTTTGACCAGATCACAAAGTATGCATTACACCAAAGCTCTGGGCTCACACTATATCTGCTTCCATGTAGACACAGAAAAGATGAGGATTTTGATGCATGAAAACTTAAATGCTGAGGCCATCTTCTCCCTTGTGTTCCATCACTCTTGAATTTTAGCAGTGAGCATCCTCTTGAGTCTTGTGGTACAACCTTGCTAGAGAAGTGCTACAGTCAAAAGCCTGGATTATACCACCTCCATGACAAACTGTTGCCACATTTTTAAAGGATGTTCAGAAATGTTATAAGCCATTTTTAGGTGCCCTGGCTATCAAAACGTAAGATTAAGCAGCCACAGTGTAATTTTTCCTCCTAAGTGAAGTCCTAAGGATGAGAAAATGGGAGCTATATGTTTTTTTAATCCTGGACTTTCATATCTCTACATCTAAGTGGGACATCTATATTACCATTTTTATGGGCATTATTAATTTTTGATTGTTGCTTGACCCATGCCCTTAGAATAGAAAAGCCTAGTAACCAAACACACACACACATACATACACATGTTGTAGAGGTGCCCAGGCCTAGACTTGTCATATCTCTACCTCAACCTATTTTTTGAAGACTTATGAAGCTGTGGCAAATCCTAGTCTGGATCAAGCAGGTGGAACATCAGTTGATGAGTAATACTCTTGTAAAACCAGTCCATTCTACATACCAAAACCCACACAGGATTAATCTAAGTAGACTTCAATTTCTAAAAGGTTAACTGGTTCAAAGACTGTGAAGACTCTTAAGGAGGAGAAAAAAGTTTCATCTACTACTAATTGGTACAGAGGATGGAAGAAAAGCAACTAGCTGCATCAAATTGCAAGAAGGAATTTTTGTTGTTGATTCAGCCCTTCTGCAGAATTGGCGATAAATGCAGCATAGATCCTAAGCACTTTAAAACATTTCTCATGTAGTCCAACCTTATCTACCTTCTCTGCCCACCACTTCATAATTGCCCCAGTTGCAAAGCATTCTTCCTGTCTTAATTCCACCCAATACCTTGACAGTCTTGACACACAATGTGCTTTCCAGATGCATGATAGATGTGCTCCAGGGAACAGGATCAGCTACACACCTCCCTCCAGTGTCCAGAGAAGCATGCCAACCAACAGCACTTGATTTGAACCTTGTCAAGAGGCTGTTGTATTTCATCTCTATCATGTAAACCAAGAGGTCAGGTGGGACCTAAGAAAGCAAATTACAAGATGGCTTAGCTGGCACCATGCCCACCTGCCACTTGTACTAATTGCAGGCATGGGAGGGAATTGCTCTGGGATGGGCCTACAAAAACATGAGAGGGGTAAGGAAACACTCCCAATCAGTGGCCATCTCTCATATGTGCCACAGATGTATGGATTTCTGGGAAGCTTCCCACTGTGAGACTGCCCTCTACACATGTGGATTTGTCCTATAATAAATATGCTTGGGCCTCACTGACTCACTAATAGAAAAGGTAAATGAAGATGGTTGGGACACTGCTTCAAGAGACAGGAAGCCAGGAGCCAGCATGGACACCCCACCCCCAGCTCAGAGCACTTTCCTCTGAAGAAGGAATATGCTCAGCTCTCTTTTTCAGAATCCAAACATGGACTGCTTCCAAAAACCAAAGAAATACAGATTTAGCAATGGCACAGATGCAACAAAATGAGCGACTGAAGGTAGCTCAAGCCAGCTTCATTCTGGGAAAGAGGATGTGCCAGGACAACCGGGCCCATGTGGGAAATGATGGGCATATAGCTATACATGGGCAGGACCACAGCCCCATTCACAATGCAAAACTAATTATGGTTTCTAAAATTCCATATATTCATGTTTCAACCAATCCTTTCTAGTGGCAGGCAGGAATGTTAAGTTCCTGAGGAGAGCTTAAAATTTAGACTGCAGCAGTGGGGAAGGGGTGGCAAGGGGTGTTCCCATTGAACCACTGATTACAGTTCCCAGAATCCCCCAGCCGGCTTGTCTACTGGCTCTGCGGGCTGGAGAATTTTGGAAGTTATAGTCCAAAATACCTTATTCTGAGGCTTCAAAGTGCTCTGACCCAGGCGTTATTAATACAGGAACAGCTATCTATTGACACAACAAAAGAGTGCCTGCCTTTGTTCTCGAATGTGTTAAACATGCTATCAAGAAGAATGAAGATAAAGTGCACCTCTGGGCATGTACAAAATGCCTTCCCCTCACCAAGGAATAACCTGGAATTATTCATTTTTTTAAAAAAATCTCTGTTTAAAATTTTCCAACCTCTTATTTTCTAAAGAAGCATGGAAAATTCTCATCAAAAATCTATTTTAAAAAATGCTTTATCTTTTTTAAAAAAATCTGTCCTTTTTATTAAAAAAGAACAATTTTTGAACACTTTTGCCTACTGTGAAATTTGCCCAGCCAGCAGCACACACTGCCATTTAAGTTCATAGTTCTGGATGCCTACCATGTTGTTGTGTTACACTAACCAATGCCACAATTCACCCACTTGGCATCCTGTTATGGCCATAAAAACATCCACAGGCAGAATAAAAAAATGCATCTCCTTTGAAACTGCAGCTGGCATGCTCCTGATAAATGGTGCCGTTCTCCCATGTGTGCGGCTAACCGCCAAGACCCTCACAGACATCTCCTTCCATTCAGTGGTGCTCTGAATGCTCAGTGCATTACTGCTCAGAACCACCCTCCAATACTTTTAATGGTAGAAAGGAGCAATTGCAGGAGAAGGGTTATTTGATATTCATTTTATAATTACAGGATGTGAATGTTGCCTCTTCTTCCTTAATCATTCCCTAGCAAAGTGGGTGCAAGTACATAGGCCCTGTCTCTAGAAATTCCATTCACTCACTTCTTTTGCTTGAAGAAATGCACGTCTTCAAAGACAAACAAAAATCTAAGCCAAGGAAATCTGAATTCTGCAAGTCATAAAACGCAAGCAAAGATGTGCATTGTATTTTGTTTATTTTCACATAACTTCCTTTGCTGGTGCTACTCACGGAAAACTGAAGGGACCCTCCGCTCTGCCCACTCGGATCACCAGAAGCACAACAGAATCCAAACTGTGGGATTTGTAATAAGACAAGCTCTTCCTAAGGAACTTCTCAAGGAGATATTTCACTGCTTATAAATTGGTGGGATATTATCTTGACTTGTTTCCCCCACCTCCTGGTCTTTTTATAAATCCTATTGAGCCACACTCTGGACTCAGAGACCTCAGTAGAAATCAGAATAGTCTTCCTGGGAGGGTGGCGGACTCTCCATCTCTAGAGGTCTTTAAACAGAAGCTGGAAGCTGGGCATCTTGCAGGAGTTCTTTAGTCCTGGATTTCTGCATGGCAGGGGATTGGACTAGATGACCCTTGTGGCCCCTTCCAACTCTATGATTCTATGATTCTAAGTTATTGCTGTTTCTGCTGTCAAGTTAACTTCAATATATGATGATTTACAAATGAGAGACCTCCAAGAGTCCTGGTCATCAATTGCCCTGCTCAGGTTTTGGAAACTCAGGGTCATGGCTTCCTTGATTAAATCAGGTACCTCTTGTGCCTCTTTTTCCACTGCCTTCTACTTTACCAACAATTATCATGTCAGAATGCACAGAGAAAGGATTGAAATCCACAAACACCTGGACAACTTCAACAAGAAAGAAGAAACCCTTAAAGTAAACAAAGTTTGGCTACCAGTCTTGAAAAACATCAAAATCAAAACTCAACACATGCAAATGAACTTCATCCAGGGATTTCCAGCAGACAATGGACCATTAACCAAACACACACTAATCCTCCTTGCATATCTCCCCCCAGGAACTAGCTGTTCAAATAAACAAATTTACTATCCTCTCCAATAGGGACTCACAGTATATAAACCCATACATCCCTACCCAACCATTCTCTGAAGATGCCAGCCACAGATGCAGGCGAAACATCAGGAATAAACTCTTCGAGAACACGGCCTCACAGCCCGGAAAAAAACCATAAAAAACCTATCCATAGAACTCTCCCTGAGCACCACATTTCAAATGACTTGATCTTCTTCCTATCAGCTTTTTTCACTGCCCAGATTTTACAGTCATAGACACAAATTGGAAACACTATGGCTGAGGGGATCTGACTTTGGTATTTAATGATATAAGTAGAAGTTGCCCACCCATTATCAAGCCTTCCTTTTTTCAGCCAAAAGACTAGTAAAGAAGATGGGAAACGTGTGACCCTCTAGCTGTTGCAAGGCCTAAATACCCTAAAGGCATCAGATTCTGTCTGATCTTGGAAGCTAAACAGGGTCAGCCATAGTTAGTACTTGGATAGGAGATTACTAATGAATACCTGATGCTGTAGGCTGTGTTTCAAAGGAAAGACATGGCAAAACCACTGCTCTGAGTATTGCTTGCCTAAGAAAACCCTATGAAATTCATATAGCTGCCATAAGTCAACAGGTGACTTGAAGCACATACACACACACTAGCTATTGCTTGACTGCAACATTCACCAGCTACAGCTACCACAGCTAATGGTGTGGGAATCATGGGAGCTACAGCCCAACAACATTTGAAGGACCACATGTTCTCCACTGGAGGATTAAACACCTGTTTAAAAAGACCAGTACTCAACAGATGTGGGGGGGGGGACATTCTACAGGCAACTGCACTTTGTTTTGCTGTTTTTCTGAGCTTGCCTAGAGTTGCTGGGGATGTACTGCCCCTGACAAATTGAACCAAGGCTGTTTGACCTAATATGCCAATAAAACTGTCCAATGAATGAGACTGGATCGGGGAGTTCACAAACTCCATTCAACAGCAGCAGTAGCAATAAATTGCTAAAGAAAGGGGTCGTTTCCACGGCAAAATAAATCCTCAAAGAATGCGACAAGAAGCCTGATAGTTCCCACACATCTCGAAGCAACAGCGCCCTTTTCAAAAGGAGGGGGTGCAAAAAACCCATAAGTTGCGCAGTATCAGCTTTCGCTAGTTTTCCGCACTTTTTTGATTAAGTTCGCGAAAATGCGCATACTTTACCGTGGGAACTAACGATCGTGTAAACTGGCATCTGCCTTTTCGAATTACTGTGAGCAGAGCTGAATCCTGATTGGTTGGAGTGCTTTATCCGAATAGACTGAAGGGTTGGAGAGAAGAAATTCACCCTCCTTCTGCTTGCAACTCACTTTGGAAAACGGAGCCCTTCCTGTCTATCTTTTGGGGGGTGGGGGGTGGGAAGATGCTTCGCTGCTTCGCTGGGGTGTGTGGGGGTGTGTGGGTGTGTGGGTGTGCTGGAAAACAGCCGATCGCATGTTCGTTCTTTTGTTTGTTTGTCCTTCCATTCACTTGCCTTTATTCAAGCCTTCGGAGGGGGGGAAACCAAATGAGACAAGCCCTAGTTCTGTGGTGTGTGTTTGTGTGTGCATGCAATCTGATCCACTATGCTTTTGCTTGTTCGTGCTTTCATTGACTCCTTTCTTTACAAAAGCCTTTCAGGGCTGGGGAAGACGGGGGAGTTTGTCAGATCGCTCTTTCGATTGCTTGTTTGTTTGTCCTTTTTCTTTCCTCTCATTATTTATGGTTTCCATGACCCCCTCCTTGCTCCCTCCCCGCCTCCTGCCTGACTTTAATCATCTGGAGGCGATTCCCCCCCACCTTTGCCTGTGTGAATTAAGCAAAACAGAAAGTGTCTGGATCATTCGAAATGCCAGGCACCGTGTGATTTATGCACTCCTGATACGAAAGGACGGTAATCCGGAATCTGGCGAACTTTTTCCTGTCGTGGAACCGGCCCCAGAGACTAGAGGGACTTAGGAATGGGTCATAGCTCAGGGACAGAGCAAAAGGCACCACATGTAGCAGACCCTGGCTTTGATCAGTAGCAGGGTCTGGGTGGAAAAGACTGAAGCTTGAGAGTGATAAATGTGTGTTTGGAAATCCTTCCTATACCAGGTCAGAATATGCAGGAGCCCCAGAACTGTTTTTAAGTTGGGGGTGCTCAACATAGGCAAAATTTAACAGCAACCTGCTTGCCAATTTTCAGCTACTTTCAGGGGGAGGGCAAATTACTTTTCTCATCCATTATTATTCAAACATCCTTAAACATAAAGGCTTTTAAGAGCAGAAAGTATGCATAGAAGTCCCCTCCGTGTGGTCAGTGTAGCTTAGTCCCAAGCTAGATGTACATAGGATAGACTGCAGGCAGCCTTTCTTATTCCCAGGAGGGTTCAATGACAATCACTGTCTAATTTTTCTTAGTATGTGATCATTTCACACACATCTGATTGATAATTCCTGAGGAGATTAGTCTTGATGGTCCAATTTTACCAGATCATTTGGGGGGCTCAGCCCCCCAACCTAGTCTAAGGGACGGCTTGAGCCTCAACCCCCCATCTTCCCATTTTGGGGTTCATGAGAATATGGTGGCCCTCTTGTGGTTCCAATCCTGCCCTCTGGACTTCCCGAGATGGCCACACCCACTTCCTCACCATGACACCAACATTTGGGTTTTTTTTTTCAAGTTTTGTATCTTATGCCCCTCCCCAGTCAAATCAAAACCATTGAAATGCCTTTCCAATGGCTTAGTTACAAGCAGCAAATGTTTTAAGCTAAAATATGCTGGCTGTTTTGGTCCTGCTTTTTTGCTCTGCCCCATGTAGAATGTGTCCCCTGAGAACCTCTCTGAAATTCAAAAGCCTTCCAGCTGAAAGTGGTTCCCCACCCTTGCCCTATAGCTATATTGCCAGGGTGATGGGGTTGGCCACACCTTCCTATTGAGTATGCACTCACTGTCAAATTTTGTCATACGTCATGTGACCCAAAACTGCACAGCTGTACAGTGAGATAATTCTAGAAACAAATGATTGGGCATTTGCAAGCAATAATCACCTGCTGATATGGCTCTGAAATCATAGAAATCACAAGGCCAGAAGGAACCACGAGTCTCCTAAAGAGACTCTTCCCAAATTAACAATATGATAGGAGTGGGCAACTGGAAGTATGCTACCGATTTTGGAAAATACAGTAGGTATTTTAATGTTGATCTGGGGTGGGGCTTGCAACCTTTTAAAAAAGTAAACTCCCATTCCTGAGGCCTTCCAGGTCAGACAAAGTGGGCCCTCAGTATCCTCCGGGGTTTGGTTGCAGCCCCCACCCCAGATACAAAAATCTGTGGATGCTGAAGTCCCATTATGTACAGTGGTGTAGTAAAATGGCATCTCTTATATAAAATGGCAAGCAGCTTTTTAGAATTTTTTTCAAGCCATAGTTGGTTAAATGTGTGGATGCAGAACTCATGGACACAGGAGATTTTCAGACACGGAAAAATCGTCCCTTGCCGCGCGAGCAGCCTCCCGAAACTGCTGCGCGGCAAGGGTCTTTTTCGGACCGCGCTGTGCCTGTTGCGAAGCCGTCCGTGTCACTTCCGTGAAGCTTGGGACGGCTCCGCGTCATATTTCAAGCACGGAGGCTGCCCGTGATTGAAATATGACGCGGAGCCGTCCCAAGCTTCACGGAAGTGACACGGACGGCTTCGCAACAGGCACAGCGCGGTCCGAAAAAGACCCTTGCCGCGCAGCAGTTTCGGGAGGCTGCTCGCGCGGCAAGGGACGATTTTTCCGTGTCTGAAAATCTCCACAGAGGGCCATCTGTACTCTTTTTTTTCTTTTGCAAGAAAAGGGACAGTCCATAGAGCCAGGGATTGAGGGCTAGCAAAACAGCCTTGGGGCCACCACATGTATCAGGAGGGCCACAGAATGCTGAAATGGAAGGAGCAATTCAGCACAGCACAGCCAATCCAGATGACCCATATGGACGGAGAGTATCTAAGGATACAACATCCAGAAGTGTGTTAATCTGTTGCAGCAAAAACAACTTGTGGCATATTAATCACTAAGTCTACAAAAGCTTCCATCATAATAGCTGTATACATTTTTGAGGTGTTAAAAGTCTTGGTTATTTTATCTAGAAGAGGAAAAAAGGCATCCTGGATCCAGTCACAAATACCCAATAGTATCAAAACCCATACCCTCCAACACATCATACATGAAAACTGGAACACAGTGGCTTTCCATGGCTGAGCAGGGATTTGAACCTGGGCCTAGTCCAACATTAAAATCACTACACCATGCTAGAGGGTATAAGAGGGTATAGTTTTACAGGCTAAATTGTGTTTTAACTTGCTGTGCTGAACTTATTTCATGAATAGAGGATGGTCAATTGTTTGAATGGCAGCCCTGGCTTCAGGTGTGTGTGTGCGTGCGCGCTTTGCTGTTTGGCTTTGTTTGCCGCTTTTAGTATTTTTTAGTTTTACTTGCTTTCTGCTTACTGTTGTTAGCTGCGCTGAGTGAAGGAAATGTGGGATACTTTTTTTTTTTTAAAGGAGGTAAAAGCACTATGTCAAACCTTATTTTTTCATACATTCATTCCAAACTGCCTAGCACATGGATGATCCCAGCTTGGAAAAATTATTGGGGGTGGGGAGACTATAGCTCCTGGAACCCCTCAAACCGGAAAGGATACAAGTCATGTATCCTGGAGATGCAGTCCAAAGAAGTAGCATTTGTATGTTCTGATCCAAACTGCCCTATACTCAGGACTCCTAACAGCTGCCTGCCAGCAAGTTCTGTTGCTCCAGGTGCCACTTTCTGGCAGTGGGAGGGGTCAAGACAGAATACCTCAGTGGTCTAGATTTGTCCCAAAGATTGCCAGTTGCTGACCCCTGTTCTATTTTTACCCCCAGCCTATTTGCCACCCATCCCTGGCATCCATGTGTTACGATAACAAATAGGGCACCAATTTACTTTGGTGTTTTTTTTAAAAATCTAATTGCCATATTGTTCTTCACTGCTGAATAGTTTCTTATCCATCACCATTGTAATGCACCTGATGTGTGTTGTGGAGTTACAAGTAGTTGTTCATATTCAGTTTACTTTTACCATGTTAAAAAGTACCTTAAGAACATTTCCACCCTGATAAATAATTCTAGGGATCACTTAATTTCTCCTGAATGCTTCTCACTTTGTACAAAGAAGAAAAGCCTATAAAATGAAAGCCTTTTTTTTTTTTTTTACAATAAAACAATGTGTTTCCTTAAAAACCACAGATGCAGATGAATCCTTATTCCAAGGGCAGACCATGTGGAATAATGGCTCTGGCATATGTGCTCTGTTCTAACCTATGCTCACAAAATGTACCATTGACAAAATAGATCATTGCATTAGAACAATCTGCATTGGTGTCTGGAGTGTGTAAGATGTTGTTTCTTTGGATCCAAAATGCAAGAGCCACACCATACAGTGTAGCTGCTGATGCCACTCACCCCCCCCCTGCTGTCGTGATGCAAAAATTTGGTGGAACAACAGCAGAATGCAATCCCTTAATGTGCCCAGTTCCCACCCCCAGGAAGGAAACCAACCTAATGTACAGGCACTTCTGCCCTACAAACTAAACACAGTTTCCTAAAACAAAATCCCACTAACTTCTGAATATTGCTGACTGGAATATCATATAGAAACCAGATAATATATAAGGAATTGCACTGGCTGCCAATACACTTCTGGTCTGAATTAAGCTGCTAGTGATACTATTTAATGCCCTAAACAACTTTGGAGTTTGATACTTGAAGGAGCTCCTTTCCCTGTACTGTATGCCTGTGAAATCTGTTGGAGAGGCCTTTTTCTGTGTGCCACAAATAAGGCTATGCGCTGTGTGCAGATGTGGGCAAAACGTCCCAGTTAAAGAATGCTCTCTAGTTGTAGGCTCAATTGATGCAGATGCTGCTTCTGGTCAACATCAAGTACAACATGTCATTTTAATAAAGCTTTTGGGACCTAAGAATTGCCTCCCAATCTGAAATTGCCCATGGTTTTTTAAACTATTTTAACTTGTTTCAGCTTATTAAAACTGTTAATATGCTTTCAGTCTGTTTAAATTTTTCTTTACTGTTCTAAATCTTTTAATTGTTGTACATTGCTTAAATTATTTTATAGGTATGCTGCCCAGAGACTTCATTGTATAGGAGAGGATATAAATGTTTTCATACCTGAACTTATATGCACGGAATTAGGCTGTTTAATAACAGCTTCTTGCTCACCTTAGAAGCTATGGGAGGTGTAGCACTGTAATGGAGGGGTGAATTTGTAGAGAGATTTCTCAGCACCTTCATCCAATTCCTGGAAAGTACAGTGTTCTAGGTTCCCTGAAGAAACCTACAGCAATTAATGTGGAAAACTGGTATGAGCTATTTTGTCCTGCATCAGGACTAGGCAACTGTGGTGGGTGCAAGCAACAATGTTTGGTGGGCCACACCATCCCTGTTTAAGGGCTAAAAACAAATCCAGAAGTGACCTGGTTGTCCTTCCAAGGTTCTCATGGTGTACTCTCCAATATTTCACACATGAAAACTGGGAGACATGTGGTCCAGCAACACCAGAATGTGGTCGAAATGGCAAAAGTTATTAATGAGGAAGAGCACACAAACTAGCAGAGGAAGCTGCTACAGTTGTCTTTGGCTTAAGCCTACAAAGAAAGGAAAGTGTATGCCCCTCATGTCCTCTCCCACTGCTGAGTTAGCTGAGTGCAAACTATTTCTGTACTTTGAACTGTCTGCAGCAACTGAAGAGACCAGAGAACAAAGGCAGGAAGTGAAAGAAGGAGAGAAGATCTGGGATATTTTAAAAGGAGCTGGAAAAGTGGGATGACAGAGGATTAACTGGGACTGTCCTTGCCAAATCAGGACAGATGGACTGTATGCCATAGAATAATAGGATCATAGAATTGCAGAGTTGGAAGAGACCATGAGGGCCATCCAGTCCAACCCCCTGCCACGCAGGAAATCACGATCAAAGCATCCCCGACAGATGGCCATCCAGCCTCTGTTTAGGACCTCCAAGGAAGGAGACCCCACCACGCTCCGAGGGAGTGTGTTCCACTGCCGAACAGCTCTTACTGTCAAAAAGTTCCTCCTCATGTTGAGGTGGAATCTCTGTTCCTGGAGCTTGCATCCATTGGTCTGTGTTCCAGTCTCTGGAGCAGCAGAAAACAAGCCTGCTCCATCCTTAACGTGACACCCCTTCAAATACTTAAACAGGGCTATCATATCGCCTCTTAACCATCTTTTTTCCAGGCTAAACATACCCAGCTCCCCAAGTCTTTCCTCATAAGTCATGGTTTCCAGACCTTACACCATTTTGGTCGCCCTTCTCTGGACACGCTCCAATTTGTCAATATCCTTTTCGAATTGTGGTGCCCAGAACTGGACACAGTATTCTAGGTGAGGCCTGATCAAGGCAGAATAGAGTGGCACTATTACTTCCCTTGATCTAGACACTATACTTCTATTGATGCAGCCCAAAATCGCATTGGCCTTTTTAGCTGCCGCATCACACTGTTGACTCATGTTCAACTTGTGGTCTACTAGGACTCCTAGATCCCTTTCGCACGTAGTCTCATTCAGCCATGTCTCCCCCATCGTATATCTATGCATTTAATTCGTTCACCCTAAGTGCAGTACCTTACATTTCTCAGTATTGAATTTTATTTTGTTAGCTTTGGCCCAGCTCTCCAGTCTATCCAGGTCATTTTGAATTTTGATCCTGTCCTCTAGGGTATTAGCCACTCCTCCTAATTTGGTGTCATCTGCAAATTTGATAAGTATGCCCCTAATTCCCTTATCCAAGTCGTTGATAAAGATGTTGAATAGCACTGGGCCCAGGACAGAACCCTGTGGCACCCCACTGGTCACACCTTTCCAAGACGAAGAGGAGCCACTGCTGAGCACCCTTTGGGTTCGACCGGTCAACCAATTACAAATCCATTGAACAGTTAAATTGTCTAGCCTACATTTTACAAGCTTGTTTGCAAGAATGTCATGGGGAACCTTGTCAAAGGCCTTACTGAAATCAAGGTATGCGATATCCACAGCGTTCCCTTCGTCTACCAAGCTGGTAATTTTATCAAAAAAAGAGATCAGATTAGTCTGGCATGACTTGTTTCTCTGAAACCCATTTTGACTTTTTGTGATTATGGCATTGTCTTCTAAATGTTCACAGACTCTCTGTTTAATGATCTGCTGTAGAATCTTCCCTGGTATTGATGTCAGACTAACTGGACAATAATTGTTGGGATCCTCCTTTTTCCCCTTTTTGAAAATTGTGCCTTCAGTATCTCCCTTTTGAGAAAGTCCCATCCTTCTTGAGGTCTCTTCTCTTTTAATATTCCTGACCATGGGATCACCCCCAGTATTTCCCTGAGTTTATTGAAATCAGCTCTCCTAAAGTTGAGAATGCGTGCCTGACTATGCCTGGCTTCTCCTTTCCATTGTATAATAAACTCCAGAAGAACATGATCACTCTCACCTAAGGATCCCACCACTTGCATCCCATTAACCAGGTCATCCCTGTTGGTTAGGATCAGATCTAAGATAGCTGACCCCCTTGTTGCCTCTTCCACCTTTTGGACCATGAAATTGTCTTCCAGGCAAGTAAGGAATTTGCTAGACCTTGAAGTTTTGGTTGAGTTAGATTTCCAACAAATATCAGGACATGTGTGGTTTGGGGGGGGGGTTGTTTGTTTTTTGTTTGTTTGTTTTTGGCTTAGGGGCTAATAAATGTAAAGTGCCATTCCTAGAGGCCTCCGCCATTTATCATTTGGGGACATTTTTTTCAAAGCCAGCCTCTCTCTGGCTTTTCTTCACAAACGAAGATTCAGGAAGGACTCATCCCGCGCTTTCTGCAAGCGCGCTGATGACTAAAAAGGCCAATCCAGGATAAACAAGTCCGGTTGCAGAAAGCACAGCAGAAGGTCTCCTTGGGTGATGTTTCTGGGTTGTGATTCTTTCTGTGTTGTCATTTCTCTTCAAGACTTGTTCGGCGTGAGTTCTCAAATAAGGCTGCAGCATTGTGGATAGTGAGTCTCCATGCCTCCCAATGTGAGGCCAAGGTGGACCATTGTTGGTGATCAATTTGGCCGAGCCTGAGATGTTGTTTCAGGGAGTCCTTGTATCGCGTTGTATCGCTTTTTTTGGAGCGCCCCCCTTACACTGACCTGTGGCGAGTTCACCGTGGAGTACTATTTTTGGGAGGCGATGGTGCTCTATCCTGGAAGCGTGCCCTGCCCAGTGCAGCTGTGTTCTCAATATCATGGCCTCAGTGCTGGTGATCTCTGCTTGCTCAAGGACAGCAACATTCGTCACATAGTCAGTCCAGTGTATATTCAGGAATGTGCGTATACAGCATTGATGAAAGTGTTCGAGGAGCCAGTACTATACAAAAAATATTATAGTGAGACAGCTTTTGAGGGGTAGGACAGGGTTGGGGGCCACATACCACCAACAGGGCATACTTTGCCTATCCTGCTTTCTGTTAAGAAGCCATGGCCAACAACAAAGCAATTGTTTTAAACTGGCAGTGACAAGAGGCACATACTAAAAGAGGGCAAGCTTTGAGAAGGGTGGCTATATGGTTCCTGAAAGCTGCACAACAGAAGTTGGTCCAATAAAAACTACTACCTGACCTTTGTGTATTCTCCCCAGCTCCTTGGAACTGGCGCACTGCAAGAGATGGCTAATGAAATGCTGTGAAACCTTGAATTTCCCCAGTGTGGTACAAAGCAGGTATTTAGGCTGCAAGTCATGACTTTCACTTAGACTCATAGACACATCACAGAAGACTAGCCATGTCCGTTCTCAATTCCAAACATGAAGAATCCTGTACCATCTTAAAGACTTCAGAGTTTTTGACAACATATGTCTGATGAAGCACTCTCTAGGCTATGGGTGGAGAACCTGCAGCAATCCAGATACTTCTGGGCTACAGCACCCCTCAGTCCCAACCAGCATGAGCAATGCATTGGTTAGGGATGACAGAAGTTGTTGTGCATCCCAGCTTCTCAGAGTGTCTACAGGTCCTACAAACCTTCTCTAGCTCCTGAACACTTATGCACACCCGGACTTAAACTGTGCTCTCTAGGCCTTTACAGATCAACCAAGGTTCAAGGGAGACATGCCCACACAGTGACAATTGCCACAATGGCAAAATGTGGGAACAATGGGATTGGAGATACTAAGTCCTGTTACCTGGCTTGCCAGGTGGCCTTCAAGACTCTCAAGTAGGGACTGAGGCTGCCTTATCAAACTTGTGCCTCAATTTTCTCACTGTATAAAGGAAGATAGCAGACATTATTTCATAGGTATGAAACATTGTCCATAGTCATATACTAGTAAATAGTGCTGTGATCCTCATATGAGAAAAACTTACACCCAGTTCATTGTCAGTAGTTCCTAAGAGGTAACATTAATTCTGGGGAGTCTTTCTGGGCACAGCAACAGAAAAAGCTATAGAAAGGATTGGCTGCTCTCACAAGAGAAACATTCCCTAGATTGATATATATTTAAGCAGCAATAGAAAAATTGTGGCTCAATTTCCAAAAACAGCACGTATTTGGACACCAAGTTCTCATCACAAAGGAAGGCTGGATATAAAGTCTTGACAGTGCCTTGGATTTCCCAGGAGCTGCTAATGTAGCTCTTGAATGAGTCTGGCCACCGTACTCTAACATTTCCTTAGCATAATGATTCATCCAGACTTGCTATTAAAAGGGGCTATGGACAGGTATTTATTTTCCATAGGGGGGGACTTAAATTGTCATTTCCTCCAACACCATACAAAATAGATTCAAATCCATATAAGCAAAACCAGACATTGCCAAGAACAGACATATATTCAGCTTGTTCTCTTCTACATTTCATCCTGTATTAACAACACTGATACATGGAGAGGGGAGGGGGTTAAAGAACTGAAAAGGGGCTTTTCAGTCCAAGTGGTATCTCAGTCCTGTAGATTCAGTAGCCCACAGAGCACTGGTGGTTGTACAGGCCTCCTGTTTTTGCCTCCTGCAGGCTGAGCATCCTGGGCCTACAGGAGGACTCAATAGGCTACTATTCTTAGCTAGTGGGATATTTAATGGGAAATAGAAACAGTTATGTTTTACAGACTGTCAGCCACTCAGAGAGGAAAGTATAATTTTTAAGAAACAAACAAAATATAAAACAGTTGCCCAGGCCAGCTCTAAAGCTACCAATCTCCCAAACTCCAAATTGCCAGATGATGGTTTCTTCTCACCTATTGTTTCAGCCCTACACTGAAAACATAAACATTCAAAAACAAAGGAATTTTAAGCTCTGCTTCTACAGCAGAAAGAAGAAAAGGACCCATCAATATTGGGCTCATCCTCTTCTCTAGTGTGCACTAATGGACAAATGATCAGTAAGGTATTCATTACATTTTACAGAATTACTGCAATATCTGTATATATTTTAAAAAGGCACATGAAATGCATTTCTGGACATTTCCAAAGCTACGGAATACTTGAATACAAATACAAATACAATACTTGAAATTCTTCTTGACTTGTGGGGACTCAACACAATAAAAGGTTTGAGAATTTCTAAAAAAATATTCCTTCCCTTCTTGTTCAGATAGCCACTGTTCACTGAGAGCATTGGTCACCCTGCACACTTGGTTTCTTCGAAAGAACTCTTGGAATTGCAGGTTGGTGTGGGATGCTGTGAATTCTCTGTTGAAAGATCCCTTCCAATCCCTTCACTAGAACTACAGTTCGTACATGTGGTTTCCAAGGCGAAGGGGATAACAAGCCTGTTTTAAGTCTATGGCATAGATATATCCATACAGAGGAACAGACTAAACTCTTCTGTCTTCTAAGAGACCTCCCAGGATGAAGGTCAATTGATCCCACCCCTCCATCTCTCCACATTCTCCTAATTACTAGAAGCTCTCTGTTGTCAAGGAAAACTGAAAAACAAAATGTGAACCTGTAGGGAGAACAGCTCTTCCCTGTACTACGGAGATTCTCAGGGGCGTCTCATACTAACAGTACAGTGGGAATGAAGACTTGCCTTCGCTGATCAGAGGGGGGCAGTAATTCCTGCTTTCTAAAATATACCCTTTAATCTAACTTTCCACTGCAATTAACCTCTCACTTCAGAGAGCAATTAGAAGAACAGGCCCTCTGGCTAGAAGTTCTCCCAACCCTCCTCCAATAGCAACACATCAAAAGCAGAATGGAAACCAAACTTTGATAGTCTGTCAAACCACCTAGCCCATAATCAGGCCTTCTGAATGTGCCAACCAGAAGGAGGAGACTTTTTAAAAATTATGGGGAAATGTTGGAGAATGGAGAATTATGGGGAAATGCTTACAGAACCAATGACAATGTCTAATGTCTCTTTCACAATACTGTACACAATTGTAACAGTTTGATACCACTTTATCTATCGGGGCTGCATCCTAAAGAATCCTGGGGTCCATAGCTTGCTGAGGCACTAGAGCTCTCTGGAAGAGAATTTTGAATACCTCATAAAACTACAAATCCCAAGATCCCATAAGCCATGGCAATTAAAGAGCTATCAAAGTACTATAATGGTGTAGTGTAGTATACAGAAGACACCCTACAGAACTGCAAGACGACGTTCTAATCATGACACTTCATGTTTTCACAACTTTCAGTTATCAGTTGATAGAAACTATTTTCCCCATTAATCTTGTTATTCCCAGGATGGTTCTATAAACCTAAAATAGGGGTGAAGAACTTCAAATGCTAGGTCCAAATCCAGCCCATTCTAGGGTCTCAAGATGGCCCTCTGGGCTTCTGCAGAGAGAGACACATGAATCTCTTCTCATGACATCTCATGACCTTTTGATGGTTTCTCAGCTTTTCTACAGATTCCCCATCTCCATTCTAAAAGGCTGAAATGCCACTCCTAAAGTTTATTTACCAGATGTAAGATATTTAAGCTAAAATATACTGGCATTTTTGGTCCCACTCTTTTGCCTTTGGTCCAATCAATCACTGGAAGATGTCCCCCCCCAAAAAAGCCCCTCTTATGAAATTGAATTCTGTCCTCTCAGGCTAAAACAAAGAAAAAGTTCACTTGAGTTAAACAATACTAGTGGTAACTGGGCTATCTGATGTGGGTGACCAGCAAATATCGTCTTCCAATATGCTAGGAACTTGCACTACATTTATGCTCATGGGCTACAACTGTTTTTTCCTACTTGGAAATTTTCCAGGAACCTGCAGCCAACAGCTCAGGGATCAGCGCTGGTCCAGAGACCACCATTTTGAGTAGCACTAGACTTCATCAAGAGAAATTACATATTAGTGACACATTGATAGATGCAAATATGCTTATATATTGCCTGCATTAATCAATGTTTCATTCTTGACACTGAATCATTTACCCATTTTTATAGGAATTCCTCAAAGAAAAAAACGATACTGCCTTTAGCCAAATCCATCTAGCCTAGTACAGTCTATTCTGACTGGTATTGGCTCTCTCTAAGATTTCAGGCAGAAGTGTTCCTCATATTCTGCTGCCTCATTCTTAGGGGTTAGAAAATACCAGGAGCTGAATCTGGGACCTTCTGCATACAAACCATGTGCTCTAATGCTGAGCAATGGTGCTTCTCTTAAGGAATGGAAGGGCAGCAGGAGAGGAAGGCAACCAGTACCCATGAAAGAAGTCACAAAGAAAAGTGAAAATAGAATGCCTCCATTACAGTGTATGAGGAACACCTCTTGCTAACATAATGGGCAACATGCCATTTTTCTCCATAAGGTCTAGAAACTTTTCTTTTTAAAAAATAAGAAAAAGAAAGTGAATCAAAAGTCTTAGATTATCAACTTCCATAACCAGTCAGTATCAACTTCTGCATGAACTCAGATTCCTACATATTCATAAGGCCTGCCAATTTCTGTTTAAACTATCACATCTCCACATAGCACTGCACCACCATTAATGTTCATATGGCTTTGTATCTGGATCTTTTTTTTAAAATCCCATTATTTTAATAGTTTATTGCCTACACAGTAGTAAGAGTAAAAAGGAGCCCCTCCACTGTCAAATACACCTCAACTGATCCACTTCATCCTCTTCTCTCTAGAACCCCAAGTGTCCGTTTAATGCACCAGGCATGTGCACACCTTGCTTGCACCACTTTTCCTGCTTCCCATGCAATACTCAGGAAGCAACCTGTAAAATCAGCAGAGTTCTTGTTCAGCACAGTGAACAAGAGAACTATTTGCTGCAGAGATTGTGCTCCCTGGTTTTGTGCTTGCTGCTTCTACCTCAGCTCAGTCTGTATAGAATTTGATGTTGCAAAGGACCCTCCTTAATGGGTCTAAGCTTGGTACCACAGCCTTATCAAACAGAAGAACATTTCCTATGTAACCCCAAATAACTACAAACACCTTGCTGTGGGACAGTTGTGCCATAAAATAATGCACACTGAGGGAAAGAAAACAATATTCTTGCTGTTGAGAAGCCATCAAGAGCTACCACTGGCATGGCTAAATACAGCTTAAGATTTTGCTTCTGAATTGACACACAGCTTCCTCTTCCACACACACCCCAGTGTAGCAATTCCAAACCACAGCCATGAATGATAAGCAGCCTAAAGTGACCCTGGTCATATCTGGCATGCTGAACACAGATATATTATGTGTGGAAAACCCTCCTGGGAAAGCATCCTTCGCCATCATGTGAAGACACCCTACGGTGAGGATATCATTATCATCCAATCTCCCTTGAGTGACACTGAGATGATCTGAATCCATCTCTCTCTCACACACACCCATACGGGTTCAGTTGCAGCAGCACAAATCTGAGAGAAAGAGATACTCCTCCTCACCTCTATGGACACCTTCACAGTGTGATTACTCACATTTGCTGGTGGCCATCATCTACCATCACCTTGGCAACAAGGCTAAGCAACAGAGCAACTCTTTCTCAGAGAAAACAGGTTTCTCACAAGGTACACACCCACCAATGGTCTCAAACACTTCTCCTGCTCCCCCCACCCCTTATTCCAAACCTCTTATGTGAAATTCAGAGGTGAAAGTGAGAAAAGAAGAAGCCAACTGGAGGTCGCACAAAAGAATCAGTAACAGAGCGACGGTGGGGTGTGTGTGAACCATTCAAGCTTTCCCCCTCCACCTTGCTACTTGTGATCCCAACAGCAGAAATCATGATTGCGTTTTCACTGTAATATCACCAAACCAGATCCTTGTAGCCTGTATCTCCCAAACACAGTGTGTGTGTGTGTGTGTGTGTGTGTGTGTAGAATCTTAGGCCCACCCCCCAGGCCCACGCCCATCTCCCACACTCAACCCTTAGCACCCCCATACTCAAACCTTCTGTAGGATCCCTCAAACCATCCATTCCACTCACAGAAAGATGAAGCCTCTTGGGCCTCGACTTACTGGGCAATTCTCCCTTGGCCAGTTCAACGCTGAGCAGCTCCTTCTGGCTAAGGCTCCAACCAGGCCCAGGGTGGGTGGGTGTGGAAGCAGGGCTCTTGGTGAAGATGCCGCTGATGAATTTCAGCATTTTACGGTCACGGGTAGAGGCCCGACCACCCTCCCGGCCTCTCTTCAGCCCTACAGCTGCCTCTGAAGAGCATGAGCCCGAAGAGACCAGGCCAGCTGGGCCGTGGTTGAGGTCGCTGTTGTCCAGAGTCTTGCTTTTGTTTTTGTGAGGTGACAGCTTGGCCCGGGAACCCCCTCTGGGGACTGTCTCCCCACTGCCCTTGACTGTTACCTTCATGCGGCCCTTGACTTCACTCTCTGGCCAGGAGAGGCGGTTGGGAGTGCCCCCCTTGTGGCCTCCTTTGCCAGCCTTTGGCTCAGCACACACCTTGACCCCGCTGGTAGTTACTGTTTTGAAAGGCTTGTTAGTAGCCAGGCGAAGGCGCCGGTTCCCAGCTGCCGGGTGAGGAGAAGATGCTCCCGAGTGGGAGAAGGAAGAGCCTCCCACACGTCCCACACTCAGTTCCAGAGTGCCTGGCTCAGGACCCCCCCAGCTGGCATGGCTGACCAACATCCGGCGTCCTGGTGCCGCTGCACTGGAGGAGCAGCTGGCAGTGGTAGGGGCAGGAACTGGCACCTCATCTCCAGGCACCTCCAGGGTTTCCTTCAGCCCAGCCTTGGCAGGGACTGGACACACTTCTGGCTTGGGTGGCACAGGGGGAAGGACTGGGACCATGATGGCTTTGGGTTTTGGGGCCACAGCTGGAGCCGCAGGTATTATGGTGACTTCAGCCTTGGGAGCCACTGCCATTGAGACAGAAGAAACCTCAGGTTTGGGGGCTGTGGCTGCAAAGAGGGAGGCCAGAGGCGGCTCGGGTTTGGGGGGTACAGTTGGGGCTATCAAGGGGACCAGGGGCTCAGGCTTGGGAGCCTGAGCTGGGGCCTTGCTGGAGACAGATGGTTCTGGTTTGGGAGACAGAAAGGGAGCTACAAAGGATGCAGCTGTATCCGTTTTAGAAGCCACTGTTGTCTCAGGTTTAGGGGGGACAGCTGGTGCAATGGGTAACCCCACTCCCTCAGGTTTGGGGCGCACAGGTGGAGCAACCAAAGGTCCCAGCACTTCAGGCTTCGGTGCAATAGCAGGCGGTGTGTCTGGGCTGAGGGCAGCTTTGGCCTTGGGGGCTGGCGTGGCCCCTGCTTTCGCGTCCCAAGGGCCACTTCCATTGGGCGACATCCACAGGGAGCTGGCTTGCCCCAGGCCATCGGGGGACGGGGAAGTGGCTGGGGTCCCGGGGCTGCCCGGCGACAGCTGTAGCAGGTAGTCCGGGGTGCTGGCGCTGCTGGTGCTGATCCAGAGGGCATCCTGGCGGTGGAAGAGCCGCTCTTGCCGCTTGCCTTTGGACGGCCCCTCCTCGGCGGCTTCTTTGCGGCCCTTCAGCCCGGCGGGCTCCGGGGCCGGCGGCGGCGGGGGGGCAGGGCTGGCGACTTGGCCCTCTCGGCCGTCCGGGGCCGGAGGCCCCCCATCGCCGGCCCCCGCTCCCTTCTCGTCGTCTGGCTGCCCTTGCTGGAGCTGCTGGACCGACTCGAGCTTGACCAGGGTCAGGGAGATCAGGTAGGTCGTCCGGCGCTGCAGGGTCGCCCCTCTGCTCATGAGTGCCCGGGAGAAGGGGCGGCCCCGGCGCCCACACCACCGCTAGCCAGCATCCGACGGGCGGATCCCCCACCTCGCCGCCGCCGCCGCCCCCTTTGGATGGTGGCACCTGGTGCCCGCCGACAGCCGGAGCCCTGACGACGCCCGCCTGGCTCTGCCCATGCACAGAGGGCAGCCGCAGCTCCGGAGGAGGGGGCAGAAAGCCGGGGGAGGCGCCGGCTGCCCGGCCCTGCCTTGGAGGGGCGCTTACCTGCTGCTCCGGCTCCTCCTCTGCAGCCTGGCTGCGGGCGTGAAGGTGAGCATCCTCCCGCCAGCCCCCGGAGGAGGAAGGCGAGGCGAGCCGGAGCAAGCCGCCGCCGCCGCCGCCAGCAGCTGCAGCAGCGCCCAAGCCTCGAGGGACGCAATTCCTCCGAGATGGCAGCGGGCGAGGGGCGGCGGCGGCGGCGGCTCCCGTGCAGAAGAGCCGGAGCGGGGAAGGGAAGGTGGGAGGGGGAAGGAAGGGAGGAAGGAAAGAAAGGAGGAGGGCGAGAGGGAGGCGGCGGCGGGCAAATCACAGCGCCTTCGCTGCCGGCAGCAGAGCCCCTTTTGCGGCGTGGCTGCCGCAACCTCGAAAGCCCCTTTCGCGTGCGGACCTCATCGTGCTGGCGAGCGGCCAAGGGCTCCCACGCTGCCCGCCGCCCTCCGATACTCCTCCGCGGCGGGCCTTGGCACTGGCGCCCGCCTACGGCCGCATCTTCCTGGGCCGGGCGAGGCCAGCCTTCTCCTCGCTCGCTCGCTCGCTCCCGCTGGCTCTCGTGGCGGCGACTGGCCCCGCGAAGGAGCCCCAGCTCGCCACCGAACCCGCCCAGGCGGAGCCCGCCCGCCCGGAGAGGCCGCCGCAGGAAGCCCACCTCCTCGCCCCCGCCGCAGCAATAAGCTCGCTCCTTCCCGGGCGCCTTGGCGGCTTATAATTTTGGCAGGAAAAGTGCTGTGTGTGTGTTTTGCCTCTCCCCCCTCCCCCAATTTCTTTGTGGCCTCTCTCTCTTTTTTTTTTAACTAATGCATCTTGGCGGGGTATTTTGTACGCGTTTGGCGAGCTGGCAGCAAGCCGCGGTGGCCCGAGGCAAGCAGAAATGCGGCGATCAAAGTGGGAGGGGGGGACACGAAAGCAAAGCTCTGTCGGCAGGAGAGGCGAGCCCCCTCCTCTGCGCTGGAGGGTTCTTCGGGGCTCGGGGGGCGGTAATGCAGCTCCCCCCAACACACACACACCCTCCGTGCCGCGATCACTTGCTGTATCCTACAGAGCCAACTAGAAGGGAAAAGGAAGGGGATTTTTTAAACCAAATGATCGGGGGAGGGAGGGGGCGTCCTAAGAGTTATGACACGGAAAACGCGCAAGCCAAGGAGTGGGGGATTTCTGCCAAGGCGCGTGGAAAGCCCGGCCTGGATCGCCGGGAATCTCCGCCCTCAGAGCCACGCAGGACATGCGCGCGCGAGGGGAAAAAAAGAGAGAGGGGGAGAGATCTTCTTGAGGCTGATAAGCCTTTCCAGGGATAAATTCATCCAGCACACCACTGGGCGGGCCTCTCTCAAGACAGAGCCTGCCTGAACCTCACACGCCCTTCCGGTGCTCGCCAAAAAAGAAGAAAATTTGGCTTCTTTCGTTCGCCCCCATGGGCAAGGTCAGCCAGGCAATCAGCTGGGAACAGCTGGGAAGGCCCAACATCTGGAGGTTTAGCTGGTGAGGCAGCTAATGTGCTCAAATCCCCACCTGCTACTATGGGATCAGCCGGGTAATTAGGGAAGGAAAAGCCTGTTCGGCCAGACCCACAGGCCGCCTTACAGGTGGTGGCTGCCATCCTCTCTCTCAGCCAGCCAGCTGATCAGGCCTCACCAAGCGGCACCCACGCCTGGGCCAACTCTGCTCCTCCCATCCTTTTCCACATGGAAAACACCTCAATAACAGGGATGGGTTCAACCACAAATTATTAATTTCTTTTTAATAATGTATCCACTCAAGGGCAAATCTGGGTCTTGGCCCAACAGCAAACATGCAATCTAAGGTAGGGATGGGAACCCTGTAGCCCTCCAGATGTTGCTGGAATGCAAATCCCAGCAACCATAGCCATTATAGCCAAGGGAAGGAGGGAGATGCAGTCCAACAACATCTGGAGGGCCTCTTCCCACACCATCCTTGATCATGGCAAAGCTACAGCATTTGGTCATTTGAGGCAGAGGTTGGGCAAGCTGCCTTTTGGGCTACAGCTTCCAGGATACCTCCAGCCACTGAGGCTATGATTGCTTGGGACTTCTGGAAAATGAAGTCCAAAAAGCAAACCTTTTCAGCTCTGTTGGGCATGGCACCCTGATTTGTGAATTTTCCTGCAAGTCTCTTCACGTGTGCCAAGATCAAAACTTACCATCTTATTTATCTATTTACTTACTGCATTTTAAAACCACCCACTAGCCCAAATATTCTGGGCAGTGTGCAGTCCATTAACATATAAAACACATGTTCTGGAAGAGTGTTGAAATGCTAGTTGGGACATGACACATTTGAGACATCATTTCTACACACACCATTGCAAGACCAATCACAACACAAACACATCATCATTGTGCCAAAATGAGTCAAGTGTACAAAGGTTTGACAAGAATATGAATCTGAAAATCAAAATACAATTTCAAGGGGGGAAGAGAATTGCCTTGGCTGATCCTGCAAAACAAAGAAGCACTATCTTTTATTCTATGTCTATTAATCTGGAGTAGCTATCGCCTTCTAGTTCTGTATGATCACTAATACCTCTCCTACTTATCACCATGCATTGAAAAGTTAGTAGTATATACTCTTTCACTATTCTTAACTATTCTGATTGTAATTAAAGGTATTACATTCCATATCTTGACAAGACTCCTTAACAAGTTGTTTAAAGCAGAGGTAGAAATTGTCAAGATGACTGAGAGATGGCAGTAATGGAGGGATGTAGCTTTCCATGGGTGCAAGGAAATAGGGGCAGATGAGAAATAGGGCATCACACCATAGACCTAGGTATAAAACAACAGCAGAGAATTGTGACCATAAGTAGTTTGGAGAGTGAAGAAAGCTGATAAGAAGAAAATCAACTCATTTGAAATGTGGTACTGGAGAAGAGTTCTGTGGATACCGTGGACTGCTAAAAAGATGAACAAATGGGTCCTAGAGCCCGAACTCTTCCTAGGAGCCAAGATAACTAAACTGAGACTGACATACTTTGTACATATAATGGGAAGACATGACTCACTAGAAAAGGTAATAAAGCTTGGTAAGGTAGAAGGCAGTAGGAAAAGAGGAAAACTGCATTACAGATAGATAGATTCAGTGAAGAAAACCATGGCCTTGAGTGTGCAAGACCTGAGCAGGGCAGTTGATGATGACTTGGAGGTTTCTCATCCATAGAGTCACCATACGTTAAAGTAGATTTGACAGCAGTTAACAACAACAAAATACAATCATATTACACTGTTGCTTTGACAATTCCACTGGCTCACAGACTATTTCCAAGCTCAGCTTCCTTAGTATGTCATGACCTTTTAATGCCTTCATAGCTTGGACCAGACTTGGGACCACTTCTCATTTATATTATGTTCAGCAGCTATCTTTCTGAAGAAAGGCTACACTACTAAGGAAAGGGCTACCTCAGTGGCAGCATCCTATTTGTGGAATGTTCTCAGGGATTGGGTTGCCACATTGAATACTGGAGGGGTTCCTCTTCCTTTAATGGTTAAGCAGAAGAGGAATTTCAGTAGGTGTTGCTTCTCACACAACCAGGTAACAAACAGCACCTGTTGAAATTTCTTCATCTACACAACAATTAAAGCTACAGGAGCCCTCTCCAGTTTTTACTCTGGCAACCCTACAGGTGGCACAGCAGGCATCTATCTTGATGTAATTTCAGTACCCAGGCCTTTTAATCTCATCTGTTTTGATCTCTGTGGCTGTTTTGATGAGGCTCTCTTTAGATTTGCTCCTTTTAGTATATTGCTGGTATTGCTTTTTATTATATTATTGTAAACTGCCCTGGCAATATGTTTGAAGAACAAGGCAGAAACCCTCATAATAAAATAAATAAGTGGTGGTGTGGGCACAAACATTTTGTTGCTGTAGTGTGCCTTCAAGTTGTTTCTGACTTTAGGGTGATGCTAAGGCAAACCTATCACGGGGCTTTCTTGGCAAGATTTCTTCAGAGGGTGGTTGCCATTGCCTTCCTCTGAGGTTGAGACAATGTGACTTGCCCAAGGTCACCCAGTAGGTTTTCATAGCTGAGCGAGGATTTGAACCTTGATCTCCAGAATCGTAGTCCAACCACTCATTACACTACACTCAAACCACTACACCACACTGGCTCTCTTGTACAAATATTGCCTATGTCCAAAAGAGGAGATGACTGCTTTTGAAGCAGTACTTGTATATATGCTTCAGATGTTCCCTCTTCCCCAGGCAGATGTTTGGTTCAGGGTGTCCCAAGTATATCTAGTAGCCTTCCTCAATGCCTCCTATGCTTTTCAAGCAAGTACCGATGACGCAGGCAGGCATGCATGCAGACTCTCACTTCTAACAATATCTGCATCCACCCCTTCCCTGACTCAAAAACTTCTGAATGTGCTGGTCCAGCCAGTATTCTGATACTGCCAGCAAAAGGACCAATTAATGCTAATTGCACCTAAATATCCCAGCTGACGGCACCACTGAAAATGATTCATGTTCAAAAAGTGGCTCGCTCTGCACTGGCTGCTTCCTTTTCAAAGTGCTGAGGGAGCGATTCTAGTCAACAGTACATACATCATGGACACATAATCGCCATAGTTTTCTCTGTCTGGGTAGCAAGCAGCTCTACTAGGTTGAGAGGAAGGTTTCATTCCACAGGCATGTGTCCACATGTGCATCTTTGCTACCTCTGCAGAATTCCTCCTGCTCTGAGAAGCTCCCTTGCACCAGACAAGGAAACCCAGAATAAAATTTAAAACACTGTATGATGCTAAGGAAAGAGGCGGCTTGGAAGTGCCTAACATCCAGATTGTATTATGAGCCCTGTTGTTTTGTATGTCTGAAAGAATAGATATTGCTTAGAGATGAGAGACTCCTGGAATTTGAAGGTCATGATTTAAGATTTGGGTGGCATGGTTATCTTGATTCAGGCACATGCTGAATTTAAAAATCATTGTGCTAGAAAAGCTCTTCTACAAGTTTGGTATAAATATAAGCAGAGACCTTTTCCTTAGATAATACTAGTCCCCTCACTGCAAGAAGTCTCACTCCTGTTTGACACATTGGCCATTGGGGTCCCTCGGGTTTCTGCTTTGTCCCCCATGCTATTTAACATCTACATGAAACTGCTGGGAAGATCATCCAGAGTTTTGGGGTATGGTGTTACCAATATGCTGATGACACCCAACACTCTCTCTCCTTGCCATCTGATTCCAAGTAAGCTGTCTCAGTACTTAGCCAGTGCCTGTTGTCAGTAATGGACTGGACGAGGGCAAACAAATTGAAACTTAATCCACACAAGACAGAGGTGCTCCTGGTCAGTTGAAAGGCAGATCAGGGAATAGGGACACTGCCTGTACTGGATGGAGTTACACTCCCCCTGAACTCTCAGGCCCACAGCTTGTATGTTCTTCTGGACCCAACTCTGAGCCTGGATGCCCAGTATTCAGCAGTAGCCAGGAGTGCATTTGCACAATTAAAGCTAGTGTGCCAGCTGCGTCCTTTCCTTGAGATGTCAGATCTGGCTACAGTGACACTGGCTTTGAATACATCCTGTTTGGGCTACTGTAATGCACTACGTAGAGCTGCTTTTGGAAGCTATTCAGAAACTTCAGTGGATCCAGAATGCTGCAGCCAGAATGCTGACTGGTGCCAGCTATAGGGAGCATACTGTATAATTCCCATGTTACAACAGCTTCACTGGCTACTGGTTCGTTTCCAGGCACAATTCAAAGTGCTGGTCTTGACCTACACAGCATAGGTCCAGACTATCTGAAAGATTGTATCTCTCTCTATGAACCTGCAAGGGTTTTCAGATCTCGAAGGGAAGGCTTTCTCTCAGTCCCACTACCATCACAGGCTCACTTGGTGAGGGCACAAGAGAGAGCCTTCTCAGTGGCTGCTCCTACCCTCTGGAACTTGCTCCCACTGGAGGCTAGGCTGGCCCCCTCCCTGTTTTCGTTTCACCAGCAGGCAAAAACATTTTTGTTCAAGTAGGTTTTTAGTGTATAATTGCGCCTGTGCAGCTTTTATCAGGGTGTGGTTTTTTTTTAATGTTGTTTTAATCTCTCTCTCTCTCTCTTTTTTACTTTTTATGTTTTTCATATAAATTGTACCAAAAAAAATATATGTGTTTTTTTAGGAAAGGGTAGGTTAAAATGGAAGATTGCTGCTTTATGATGATCTTTTCTACTTTGAACAAGACAGCTTGAAGGTTAAATCAAGAGAGATGCTTCTTAAGGGAGGCAAAAATCTTAATTGGTTTGCTATTTGCAACTTAATAATAGATTTAATCAACATAAGAGCACTGTAGCCATAGAGGTTGGGGGAAATGGATTTTATTTAGAGTTGTGTAAAGATAATAACCATGTGATTTTAAAAGTGTGTAAATGGCTTTTGAAACTACAGATGAAAAGGTTGCTTTCCTGTAACTGTGGTTCTTTCAGTGGTCATCCGTGAACTCACACAAATTGGTTAATTGCACAGTGCATCATTTGGAACCAATTACATAAACATTTTGGTGGTAGCCCACCCACTTCCCATGCACCATATTAGCACACTTCCAGCCTAAGCCCTCAGTTCCCTGGACACCAAAGCAGCAACCAAAGAGCTAAGGAGAAGGCAGGACACAGCGTGGAGAGGATGGGCAAGGTTGTGTGAGTTCACAGATGACCACTTGAAGAACCACAGTAACAAGTAAGCAACTTGTTCTTCTTGGTCTCTGTGACTCACACAAATGGGAGACTAGCAAACTACTAACCATAGGAAGGAGGGAGTGTTATAGCACACAAAAGAAGAGGACAGCCCTCCCAAATGCAGACTCTAAATGAAATGCAGACTCTAAATGAGTCCTGGTGTCCAGTCTGTAGCGAGAGATGAATGTAGAAGGCTGGGACCACATAGCAGCCTTGCAAATGTCCTGTAAAGGTACACTCTTCAGGAAAGCCTCTGATGCTGCTAGTGCTCTAATCACATAAGGCCTCACTTGTACAGGAAGTTGCTTGCCAGCCAGTTCGTATGCCAGGCAAACAGTAGCTGCCACCCAGTTGGAAAGTCACTGAGATGAGAAAAGAAGACCTTTCTTGTTCAAGGAATAACACATGAAAAGCCTCTGAGATTGTCTGAAGGAAGCTGTTCTGTCAACATAACAGGTCATCGCTCTGTGAACATCTAAACAATGAAGAGCACACTCAAGGTCTGAAACAGGATTCTGCATAAAAGTTGGGAGTACAATGTCCTGGTTTAAATGGAATGCTGACACCACCTTCCGAAGGAAAAAATGTCCACCCTAAGGACCACTCTGTCCCTATGGAAACATAGCTTAGGTTGGTCAACCCAAAGGGCACAAAGCTTTCCTGCTTGTTTTTGCAGATGTGACAACAACCAAAAAGGCAGTTGTCAGGTAAGTAGCCTAATGTCACACAAAGCCATAGGTTCAAAGGACTTGCAAAAGAGCTGGGAAAGCATTAACTGCAGATTCCACTGGGTGATAAGTCCTGGCACCAGAGGAGGCAGATTCCTGTAGCCTTTCAGGAGTTTCTTTACCAAGAGGTCAGGGAAACAAAATGGTTTGTGAAGACATTGGAAATGCCACAAGATCCCTAACAAGTAGCACTTGAGAGAAGAAACAGACAAGCCTTTATCAGAGAGTTAACCAAGAAGTCAAGCACATTTGGAGCATTTGTAGGAATAAGACCGGTGAGTAGATGGCTTGTGGGCAGCCTCTAGCACATGCTTGACTTTGTCAGACAATGACACTATTGGCAAATATTCCAAGCTGTAAGGTGGAATGTTCACAGGTTAGGATGTCTCACTCTGCTGTTGTGGGTGGTGAGAAGATCTGGAAGGAGTGGCAGCTTGTGATAGTTCTTGTTGGCAAGGTGGAACAGGGGGGCAAACCATGTTTGCCTGGGCCACCATGGTGTGACTAGAATGCATCTGGCTTTGTCTTGATGAATTTTGGCAATCACTCTAGTGATGAGCAGAAACAGTGGGAAAGCATACACTAGAGGAGGGTTTCTCAACCAGGGTTCCCTGGAACCCTGGGGTTCCACAAGAGGTTGCTAAGGGTTCCATGAGATATTGAGATTGGGAAAAAAATAAACTTTTTTAAGTTGCAGATATAATAATTTTTAGGCAGGGATTTCCTGAGACCTAAAAATTGTTTCAAGAGTTCCAGCAGGGTAAAAAGGTTGAGAAAGGCTATATTAGAGGACTTCTCCAGTTGGAGAGGAGCATGTCTCCCAGAGAGCCCTGACCCCTGCAGGGTCTGGAGCAGAAGATCCTGCACTGCTTGTTCAGGAAAAATGTGAAAAGATCTACTAGAAGTGTTCTCAACTTTTTGAAGATGGCTCAGAGGGCACTGAGATGGAGCTTCCACTCGTGACAGGCCATAGCTGTCCAACCCAGTGTATTTGCCAAGACATTCTGCTCCCCTGGCAGGTGTAACACAGAGAGCCATGTCCGACACAGAATACACCAGTGCCAAAGCAGAACAGCGGGGTGCGAGCCGAGGTGTTGTCAGAGACCACCTGAACAGCTTTGCTCAACAGAATAGTCTCAAATGACTTGGAGGCCTTGATGATGGCCAACAGCTCAAGGGCATTTATATATAAAGTGCTCTCTTCAAGAGACCAGTGATCTGTGACTGTCAAAGCCCTTTGAATGTGCTCCCCAAACGTCTTTTTGTTATTATTATTATTATTATTATTTTATTATGGAATAAAAGCACAATTCGTTAATATTCTTTCCAAAATATTTTCCAGATTTCCATACATCATTTTATAATTCATATTACAAGAATTTAACATATTGAACTAAATATAAAATTACAGTATAAATCTATTTGACTTCCTCTAAGTTGGTACAATCAGAGTAAACCTAATATCATACATCCCTATAAGATTAACTTCTCTAAGTAGTATTGTCTTCTCTGTTCTCTACCATTTCTATGTACATAGCAATGTCTTATTCCATTCTTGTGTCGATCTCATTTCTTTACCTTCATAATAAAAAAAATATTCAAATCAATAGCAAATTTTGTTTATCATAATTCAGCCCCCATTTTCCCCATTGTTTTAATACTGGAATCCATTTTTCTAGTGTTCTGCTTTTGGATATGTTATGCATACCTGCTGTTATTATGTCCATTTCTAACATTTCCAGTGTTTTTATTATCCATTCGATTATTGTAGGCATATTAGATGTTTTGCATTTTTGCGCTATTACCATTCTTGCTGTGGAAATTAAGTATAAAATAATTTTCCATTTTTTTACTTTGTCTTCTTTTCTTAATACACTGATCATGTTATGCAAGAATAGTTCAGATCTGAATTCAAATTGGATTTGTAAAATGTCCTCAATAATTTTATGTACTTTTCCCCAGAATTTTTTAATCACTTTACAACTCCACCACATATGCAAAAGAGATCCTGTATTTTTTTTTTTTTGCACTTCCAACATTTGTTACTAATCGAATTATTCATCTTGTTCAATCTTAATGGAGTGTAATACCACCTGTGGGCGATTTTCATATAGTTCTCCCTCAAATTTTGACATATGGTAAATTTCTTTGACTTCTCCCTAGCCTTTTCCCAGGCTTCGAGATCTAGAAAATATCCTATGTCTCTTGCCCGCTTGATCATATAATCCTTAATGTTGTCCATCTTCAAAGTTCTTTTTAATAACAATTTGTAAAATTTATTTATTTTACTCTTCTTCTGGTCTTCCCATATTATTTTATCTAGTTCATTTTCCTCACTTTCTATATTATCTGTTTTTGAGTCCTCTATAAATTTGGATTTCAACTGACAATAGGTGAACCTATTAATTTTACAGATTCTTTCTAATTGTTCTTTGGATTTCATAATAATTTTCCCTTCTGGATTTTTCTCTATTATCTCTTTGTAGCTTAACCAGCATTCAGTGGTTTTCCACCTTTTTTTGCAAAGCCTTTTGGGGAGATGTCCATATTGGTAATTTATTATAGAACATCTTTTTTATCTTCTTCCAAACCAACAGGAGGGCTCTTCTAACATAATGATAGTTGAAGCCTTTGTTAATTTTTTCTTTTTCATAACAGAGGTAGGCAGCCAATCAAATCTAATATTTTGTTCTTCGATATGTACTATTTTCTCATCTTCTTGTTTTATCCATTCTTTTATCCAGATAAGAGTCGCTGCATAATAGTATAATTTTAGGTCAGGCATGCCCCATCCTCCTCTGCTCTTTTCATCAGTAAGATATTTCCATTTTATTCTGGATTTTTTATTGCTCCATATAAATTTCTTTAGGTCCTTCTCCCATTCTGTAATTTTTTTTCATTTATTACAATTGGTAGATGTTGAAATAAAAATAACATCTTTGGCAGAATTGACATTTTACATGCTGCTATTTTCCCCAATATAGACAGATTCATTTTTTTCCACCGTTTTATGTCTTCTTTAATTTCTTTCCATGCTCTTTTATAATTATTTTCAAATAGGTCTGAGTTTCTTTTTGTTACCACAAGGCCTAAATATCTCACTTTATTTCCCATTCTGCATCCTGATATCTCAGATAATATCGTTTCTTCTTTCTCACTCATATTTTTAGTTAGAATTATAGATTTCTCTTTATTGATTTTAAATCCTGAGTGATTTCTGAATTCAGCCATAGTTTCCATAAGTTCTTCCATGTCTTTAAGAGGACTTTCTGAGAATATCACAAGATCATCTGTGAAGACTTGAAGTTTAGAAGTCTGGCCTTTGATCTTGACACCAGAGAGATTTGTATTATTTATTATATTTCTATTTAGAACTTCCAATACCAGAATAAATAACAGTGGTGACAGGGGACACCCCTGTCTAGTTCCCTTATTAACTTTCATTACTTCTGTTCTTTCTCCATTTATAATTAGTTGAGCTTTTTGATTTTGATATATTCTTCCTATTCTATTATTGAATTGCTCACCCAAATCTAATTTCTTCATTACTTCTAGCATGAAGTCCCAATGCACGTTGTCAAAAGCCTTCTCGGCATCAACAAACAGCATGCCTAATTTTTTAAATCATTGTTTGCCTCAAAGTATTCTATGATGTCTAAGACTAGTTTTGTGTTGTTCCTAATTTGCCTCCCTGGAATAAAACCATTTTGGTCTTTGTGGACTATCTCTCTTAAAATGCTTTTCAATCTTTCAGCTAGTATAGTCGTATAAATTTTGTAATCTAAGTTGAAGAGCGAAATAGGTCTGTAATTTGAAACCTCTTTTCTGTCTTTTCCTTCTTTTGGTATCAGTAAGATGTTTGCCATTGACCAAATTTCAGGTATTCTTTTCTCTTCTACCTCTTTGTATGTCTTATGTAATGGTAAGATTATCTCATCTTCTAGTAATCTGTAATATAAAGTGGAAAATCCATCTGGACCTGGAGCTTTGTTTTGTTTCAGTCTTCTAATTGTTGTTGAGATCTCTGCAACCGTGATTGGTTCATTTAGTCTCTTTTTCTGTTCAGGTGTTATTTTCAATAAATTTTGTTGGTCTAAGTGAGAGGGTCTGTCTGTATTGATTTCCCAAAAGTTTGTTATATTGAGTCTGTAGAGCAAAAGACCTAGTCTGCCAAAATATATCTGTGTCAGAGAAAGCTGAGAAATATAACTATACTTGATCCAGCTTGGCCAGAAGCCCAGACACATAGATAAGATGCTTTGCTTGAAACAAATAATATGGTTTGTCTTGTTTATTAGAATCAGAAACAATGGGTCATTCAGCCTAGGAAGTGTTATCTTCTTCTGGGCGCACTGCCCAGTTCGGCTGCCTTGAGGTATCAAAAATAGAAACTGGACACAGAGAGCTGAGAAATTATTTCTGTTTCAAAAGGTTTTCTAAAATTGAAATCTGCCTGGTAACCACTATAATACACATGTGCAGTGCCTTAGATTTTTAGGTTTTGTTTTTCTGTAATAAAAAGATATGTGTGCCTTGTTTTGGGGAACACAGCATGGTGGTTTATGCCCTGTGTTACTCTTTGCTAGCAAAGAATAAAAGTCATCTGAATACAATTGAACCTTGGCTTTGAGATTTCTTTATGATTACCCAGATAGATGTTAACATTTTGGTGCATTGGCCGGGAATCTCAGGGTCAGGGATATTTCCCCTGCCCCACATTTGTTCCTGGTGGTTCCTTGATCGCTTCATCACCCACGACGGGGAAGCTCCTTCAGCGTTTGGCTGATGCCCAGGTTTGGCTGCAGGAGTGATTAGGGAACGGCCAGGCCAACAAAAGGGAAACCAGAAGTTCTGTTCAGATCGCTTTCTTCACCAGCACTGGAAGATTTTTTATGGCCTAACCGGTTCAGGCAAGTATAGTGGGGCTCTGAGTCTTTCACTGTACTATACAACTGTATACCTGTATACCTGTAAATCTGCTAACTCCATTTGAGTTAAAGGGAAAGCCGGTCATTTTCCAGTTCTGTTTCTCTGTCGAGAGGGGGAAAGGGGGGGTTTCCTGTTATGTGTGAATGCTGCGTGAGTGGTGAATGAATCCCTCTTGTGTCAGCAGACCGGTCTCCCCCAATTACCATGGCTGGTCTGCTTCCCTGTCACCCTCCCTCAGTTGTCTGTCCACTATCCTTTTAGAAATCAGTTAGGATAGGCAGGAGGATGGGGGGAGGCTCTTTGAAACCTCTAAACACCATGCATTCCTCTGAAGTTTTTGACACCTCCCAATGCAATGTTACTGACACGAAGACCAAAAGGCACCCACCTGAGAGAACCTTTTTATAGCCTGCCTCTGGAATGCAGTAATTGTGAGAGCAATCCTGAGAACCCTGAAAGATATACCATATACTGCAAGGTGAAAAAAAGATTCCTGATGATCCACCCCCCTCCTTGAGCCAGCCCAAGATGCCTGATTGTTCACTCACCAGAACAAAAGCCTGTTTGTTAACCTGTTCTGAAAAAAAGAAGTACTGCCCAGCCCAGGAGATTACTGCCCAGCCCAGAAGAAGAGTTGCCACCACCTGATGTTTGTCCCCCAAGGCAACAACCCTCTGCATCCCTGATGTCACCAGCCAGTATCTCCTACCACCCCTGGGGAATCAGAGATGTCAGTATATCTGTCCTTGGAGAAGGTTGCAAAGAAAACCATCCTGTTCCTGAACTTAAAGCCCAGGCAGCAAGCCCCTGAACATCCAGCTGTTTAACAGAACAACAACAGAAAAATAAAAGCCAAGTCCAGCAAGAACAAAGCTCCTCTGGTTGGCTTCAAGCCATCACATTCCAAGCTGTTGTCTGTCTGAACAGAACAGTTATCTGTCTGAACAGATAGACCTTAACATAAGTATGCTTTCATCTGATTTTTGTCACCTTCATCTATTTTTATTTCTTCGAACAGTTCTTTATAATATTCATAAAATGCATCTCATATCTCTTTTTGATTTGTGAGTATTTCCCCCTTACTGTTGATTTGCAGAATTAATTTCTTATCCAGTTCTTTTTTCAATTTATAGGAGAGCCATTTCCCTGATTTGTTTGCATGTTCAAAGTTTGTTTGTTTTGTCCCTTTCCGTTTCCTTTCTATCACAGTTAATTATTCCATATTTATTTGTTTTTGTATTATTTTTATCTGTCTAATTGTATTCTTTCTATTTGGATTATCTCTTAATTCTCTTTCTTTCATTTCTAGTTGCTTAATGAGGAACCTATATCTCTCTGATTTTAGCTTTTTTATTTCTGCTCCCCTTTTAATTAATATTCCCCTAATTAATGCCTTGCTGGCATCCCAAACTATTCTTGTTTGACAGTCTTGTGTCATGTTTTCTTTAAGAATGTGCTCCCCAAACTTCTAAGGCTGCACCGGTAGTGATAACTATTGATGGCTGATGAGGAAGCAATGGCATGCCTACTTGGACATTCTGATGGTTCATCCACCACTGCAGTGAGCAATGTACAACACAAGGGATTGTTAACATCTTTCATTGGGAGTCGAAGAGAGGGTTGAAATTTGCAAGGAACTATGCCTGCAATGGCCTCATCTTGCATATGGTGTCACTGCAGTGGTAGAGGCCATGAGACCTAGAAGGACTTGCATGTCTCAAGCACAAATCCTTCTGCTTCACAGACGCTAGAGAACTCCTTTCTGTAGAACTTGAAACCTGTCATTGGAAAGGAAAGCTGCTTGAGTATGAGAATCTCATACAGCCCATATGACCCTCACTTGCTGAGATGGTTCCAGGCAAGACTTCTTATGATTTACTATGAGACCTATTGTATCTGGGAGCTGAAGAGTGAGACAAATGTTTATAAGCAGCTGTTCTCAAGTGTGAACAATAAGTAACTGTAGGAAGGTAATTAGTCTAAAAATAAAATTGCAGGATCTAGTCCTTTAAAAACAACAAGAATTATCTCCTTTTTAAAAAGGTAAAATCATTCAGTCACATTTGACTTCACGCTTTATGCAGAGTGCGATTAAGAAGAAGACTTAAGCTCTATTATCATTTGAAAGTGTATTCAGAGATCTGGGATCCCCCAGTTAAATTAGACTCATTACAAAACAAAGGAGTCAGTTTAAAATGCAAAACAAAGTTTACTGAAGGTATATCAGTCTCAATCTACATACTAAAACAAACATAAGAAAAGGTCCCTAAACTGACTAAGAATGGGTAGGAAAGACTCACCAGCCTTGGCTGGGTTCCAATGCATCATGGCATGGTTACAGGAAAGCTTAGGATGCCTCCATTCTCATGGAGAGTCAGATTCAGAAGAAGACAAGTTACACAAAAGCAATAAAATTCAAATTAGGTCATGTGTGAATCATCCAGCACTTCTAGTTGGCTAGAAGTGCCCAGTGAAGTAAGAGAAGGGAATTTTGGGAGAACAAAATGCATGCAGGGAAAAACCCTAGACTTATCTAAGATTGTGAATGAGGTACACAAGATTGCTTTTACATTACAATGATTATTTCCCCACATACAACATTACAATAAGTAACCAATCATCAATATAAGGAAATAGGATGACACCCTGTTGATGGAGTCAGGCTGCAACCGCCACCATGCACTTGGTAAACACCCATAGGGGCAGTGCATAGACCAAAGGGAAGGACACAGAAATGGATTGCCTGCTTCCCCACAGCAAAGTACAGGAATCATCTGTGAGATGAGCAAATCACTATGTGGAATTAAGTATCCTTTAAGTCCAGAGTGGCAAACCAATCACTCTGCTGCACCAGGGGAAGGATATTGTTCAATGTGACCATACAGAAGCATTTGGGTTCAGCATAGAAGTTGATACCTCTAAGATCCAAAATGGGGCACAGGTTGCCATCCTTTTTGGACACAATGACGTATCAGGAGAAAACCTCCCAGTGCATTTGAGAGAGTGGGACAGGCTCTATGGCACCTTTGGGGAGCAAGTTGTTCTATAAGCATCTGGCTTGTGGGGTGAAAGCCTGGCAATGCAAACAGACTCTAATGTTATGGCCCTCTCCAAGATAGAGGAGGCACTTCTCTATCCCTCTCCATCTCTTTCAGGAATCTTGCCTCCGCATGAGACACAGTGTTTAAAAGACACCAATGAAGATAGTACAAAAAAATGGAAGATGAACTACTTATTACTTTCTATAGAATGTTAAATAAAATAAATGATGAAGGGATACCAGAAACTTGGAAAGAGGCTCACATAACTTTAATTCCTAAAGAAGGTAAAAATGTCAAAGACCTAAAGAATTACAGGCCTACAGTGATGATAAGATCTTTATGTCAATATTAGCCCAGAGATTGAAGAAGATTCTCTCTCAAATAATACAGAAAGATCAGAATGGCTTCCTGATAAATAGGCATCCAAAGAATAATATCAGAACTATATTAGACCTTCTGGAATACTATGAAGCTCATAATGAAAAAGGCTTGGCAATGTTTTTCATCGATGCCGAAAAGGCCTTTGATAAAGTCAACTGGAATTTTCTGAAAGCAGTAATGACTAGAATGGAAATGGGGGAGAAATTTATTAAATGGATGGATCATATATATAAAGATCAAAGTGCGCAACTACTACTGTAGTTAATGGAGAAAGAACAGAAAAGGTAAATATTAAGAATGGGACAAGACAAGGTTGTCCACTATCGCCCCTCATTTTCATAATAGCGATAGAGGTACTGATAAATAACATCAAAAATAATGAGAAAATCACAGGCACAAAGATCAAAGGACATGCATTTAAGATAAAGGCTTATGCCAATGACTTAGTAATCTTCCTGGAAGATCCCACTGAGCAATTGGAAGAGTTAGAGAAGACTTTACAAGAATTTACGCAAGTCGTGGGATTTAAGATAAACAAAGAGAAAACTACAGTTCTTACAAAGAACATTCCCAGAGCAGAAGAAGAACAAATTTCAAAGAAAACTGGCTTTAAAATAAAAAAAATTAAAATATCTTGGCATATGGATAACCAAGAGAAACATGGATTTGTTTGAGAATAATTACTGTAAATTGTGGAACGAAATTAAAAAAAAGATCTGACAAGATGGGCCAAATTTAACCTATCATTCTTAGGAAAAATAGAAATGGTTAAAATGAACATACTGCCTAGGTTCATGTTTCGATTTCAGAATCTGCCTATCATTTACAATGACAATTGCTTTAAAACCTGGCAATCAGAAATATCAAAATTTATATGGGCAGGAAGGAAACAAAGAGTAAAATGGAAGATTCTATTAGACAGGAAAGAGGGGAGGGTGTGACCTACCAGATCTAAAAAAGTATTTCCAAGCAAGCATGGCATCCTGGATTGAAAAACCAATTCATTTAGAAGACAGTAGGTTACTTGCCCAGGAAGGATTTAATCTTCGTTTTGGCTGGCCCACGTACATGTGGTATGAAAAGAGAAAAGAACATAAAGCCTTTGATAACCATATCATAAGAAGAGCCCTGTTCAGGATATTGTCTAAGATAAATAAAGATTATTACAGAAAAATACCCTTATGGATTTTGACAGAAGAAGCCTTTTTTGGAAAAACTAAACAAAAAAATGAGGAATGGATAAAATATCATGATTTAATAAGAAAGGAACCAGGGAATAATATACAAATACATACCAGAGAACATCTTGAAGAAGTAGGATTCAGAATGAATTGGTTCCTACATAAACAGCTTTATGAAAGATATAAGATGGACTGTAAATTGGAAAATTTTGATATAGGAAAGAATGAATTAGATGAGATTATATTTGATAACAAAAAACATCATATGGCAAAGTATTACAAAATCTTTATTGGAAGAGAATTAGAGGATGAAATCATAAAGGAACCTATGATTAAATGGGCCCAGGACATAGGGGAAGTAATTGAATTACAAAGGTGGGAAAAGGCTTGGAAGAATACGCAGCAATTCACCTTATCACAAAATTTAAAAGAGAATTATCTAAAAATATTTTATAGATGGTATCTTACACCAGCAAAAACTGATAAGATATATAAGACAGGAAATAGCAAATGCTGGAAATGTGATAGTGCCAAAGGTACATTATTCCACATCTGGTGGTCCTGCCCAGTAGCTAAAAGTTTTTGGAAAAAAATACACAATGTGATAAATGAGATTTTGAACATTAAGTATCAAATGAAGCCACAAATATACTTGTTAAATATGGTAGATGAATTAGAAACAAAAATAACTAAAGGCTCATGGAGAGTAATTTTATACATGATCTCTGCTGCAAGACTATTGTATGCGGCGAATTGGAAAAAGAACTGCCTACCATTGAAAACTGGGCAATTAAATTAATGGATGTGATAGATATGGATAAATTAACAACATTATTAAAAGACAAAATGGACAGTTTAATAGAAGAAGAATGGGCTCCTGTTATAAAGTTCTGGAAAAGAAAATGGACAACTCTGGATAAATTTGATCTGTAAAGATAAAGATAAAGATATATCTGGAAAAGAAAGGAAAGTTTTAGATCAAATTTAACGTATAGACAAGGGAAGTTTAGAAGAAACATAAGGACTGTATTAAATATATAGGATATCAATTGAATATATAATTTAGAAAAATCTCTGATAAACATATAGGGGTACAAATTGGAAGTACATATACACAAATAATGGATAGAAGATGTGGAGAAGAAAGATGAAAACATTTTGAGCGTTGGGTAATCACTTAAGTTATGTAATAATATGAATATGTTTCATCAAGACAACAATGATGTATTTTTCTTTTAGGAATGTCATATAATGGTTACATATACTATGAGAATATATATCATAATCAGATTGTGCTAAGTTGTTATGTTATGTTATGTAACTTGATAAAAAGTACTAATAAAAAAAAGACACCAATGAGGCCATAAAACAATGGGAACTCCAGTATCAGAGCATTGATGAAAAGACGAAATCCAGACAAGAAGAGTAGCTGACGACCGAAGCCAAAAATGCAAATTCAAGATCCAGAATCCAAGTCAAACCAAGAATCAGTCCAAATTTCATAAGAAAATGCTCAGAAGGCAACTAATCAACACTGCTGTGGTAGTGGATGAAAAGGAACTGCTTCGGCATCCAGAAAACTGAAGCTTAGGTGGGAATTGTGCTAATATGGCGTGCAGGGAGTGGGCAGGGTTACTGCCAAAACACCTATGTAATGGCTCTAGAAGTTTCTGGATGATGCACTGTGCAGGCTCAGATAACCCATTTGTGTGAGTCATAGAGACCATAAAGAAGAAAGAGGATGAACCTGTAAAAGAGCACATGATAACGTGGGCCCAAAATTTTGGACGTAATGTTCATATTGATGTATGGGGGGAATGTTAAAGATATAAAATTTATTTTGTGCAGTAATTTAAAAGAAAACTAGTATAAGATTATGTATAAATGGTACCTAACTCCACATAAGCTATCAAAAATGTCTGAGAATGTTTCATGCCAATGATGGGGATATCAAGATAAGGACGGCTCCTTTTTTCATATGTGGTAGACTTCTAAGGTGAAAAGTTATTGATTTATATGTTAATCTAAAACAATTAAAAATAGATTTTGTAATGTAACTGGAAATGTTTCTATTGGGCATTATGGATAAAGAACTGGATAGAAAATATGGATTACTTCTTTGATACATGACAACAGTGGCATGAATATTGTTTGCTCAAACTTGGGTAACAGACTGAAGTACCAATACTTTCACCTGGCCTAGGGGATGAAAGTCTAGCAGTTGTGAGCAGGCTCTAATGTTATGGTCCTCTCCAAAACAGGGGAGGCACTTAGAGAATGGATTGTTAAATTTGTTGAGTTAGCTCTAATTGCGAAATTAACATGGATTCTAAAGGATGAGCCAACTGAATACTCTTTGAAAGACTGGAAACCATTTATGGACTTTTTGAGTAATGAGAAATCTAATGATGCAATAATCTGTGTTTATATTGTTATCAGTAAGACTATTTAGTTGGATCTGTAATGGTAAAATAATATTTTTTCTCTCTTTTTAATTTTTGTTTTCATTACAGTTAGGATTGGGGGTGGTCAGAGCACTATTGTATTTTAGTCATATGTCTCTTTTTTATTTTTCTCTCTCTCTCCTGTTCTTTTTTCTGTTTCTTTACTTTCTGAAGGACAGGTTGCTTATCTGTAACTGTAGTTCTTCAAGTGGTCATCTGTGAACTCACACAATCGGGTAATTCCTGCACCTGTGCAGAGCACTTCGGAACCTTCTAGAAATCTTTACATAAGCTTTTTGGTGGTAGCTCCGCCCACCATCCTCATGACCTATATAAAGGAGCTCCCTGCCCAAATGCCTCAGTTCCATAAATGCCACTGTAGCAGCATTTACAGAAATCAGGCAGGGCACGAGAGGGGAGGATGGTGGGTTTGTGTGAATTCACAGATGACCACTCAAAGAACTACAGTTAAAGATAAGCAACCTGTCCTTCTTCGTGGTCTCTTTGAATCCACACAATTGGGAGACTAGCAAGCTACCGCAAAGGAGGTGGAAGCGTACTGCCACCAGAGAAGGAAAGGTAAACAGCCATGAAAAAAGACACCGCAGACAAGGCAGGTGATAAACCACAAGGTATGTATTAAGAAGCATAACTGTATTAAGAGACATAGCTGAAGCATCAGAAAAAAAAACACCAAAAAACCATGGAGGCATAGGCCCTACATGCAGGTAAGGCAATCAAAACGTCAGAAAACATGCCACAGTAAGCACAAAGCATTGTCAGGCAACAGAGTAGAACAACACAGCTCTAACAAAGGATGTATGAGCTCGTGCAGCATTGTCCACCTTATACTGAGTGACAAATGTCAACAGGGATGACCACGTTGCAGCCCTACAGACATCCTCCAACGGCACCCCCCTTATGAATGCAGTAGATGCAGCAACTGCTCTAGTGGAATGACTGTGCACAACAGCAGGGACAGGTAGGCCCACAGTCTGGTAAGAGTCTGGTAAGTCTGGTAAGAGACCCACTTAGAGAACTCTGAGTGGATACAGGGAGGCCCTTCTTAGGACCAGCATAACAAACAAAAAGTCTCAAAGAAGTATGGAAAGAGTGGGTTCTGTCAATGTAGAAGGACAGCGCTCGCCGCACATCCAGCATACGTAGAGAGCGCTCCAGGTCAGAAGAAGGAGACCAGAAAAAGGCAGGTAAAATGACATCCTGGTTCAAATAAAACAATGAGACAACCTTGAGCAGGAAGGCGATGTCTGGTCTCAAAACAACCCTATAGTGCCTGCAGCCATAGAGAGGCAGATGGTCCCAGAAATACCAGTCTGGTTCACCATAATGCCTGCAGTACAGGTGCACACAACAATAATTGTCCCAATGCCAGCCATGAAACTGACAAGGCAAGCAACTTTAGGGACAGTACCTGCAACGAGATGGGACGTCATGAGCGGCAGGACCAGCAGGAAGATCTGGACCAGCTCCTGGAACCATCGTAGGACCGGGACAGATTATGGCAGTAGTGACGCGGAGAGCGGGTGCCCCATCAAGGGGTCCTAGAGCAGCAAGGGTGACCACATGAATTCAACAGGATTGCCGATCACAAGGCGGGTGTTTTAGAGAGCAGTGTGGTACTGGACAGAGAGGTGATGCCGGTACAGATGGTCGAGGGTCTGGCACTGGAGGAAGTGACCAGTCATGTGGAACATCCCGTGGAGAGCTGACGGATGCAGGAATAGCCTCCCTCAATACTTGAACAATGACGAAGTCCAGCAGGGAGTCCTGAATCTCACTGTCAGAAACCGGCTCCAAAGAATGGAGGTCAGCTGCAGGTTCTGTAAAGACGTCTATCCAGATTGGGGATTCGAGTGGGACTACAGCAGAGTGTTTTGCTGGGGACAAGATGGATTCGAAGAGTGGGGCTCCAGCTATCATAAGGGCCCACTCAACTGGAGCCAGAGAAGTGGCCTGGGGACAAGGAGAGTGCTCCCTGGCATGCTGCTGCTGCTGCCGCCGCCTCCTCCTGCTCCTCCTCCTCCTCTTCTTCTTCTTCCACTTCTCCTGTTCCTTCTGCCCATCTGCCGGTAGCGGTATTGAGGGCCGCGACAGGACTGAAGTCGCCTGCGCGGAAGTGGTTGGTGCTGATGGGACCAGGATCAATAAGGGTACCAACAGCCTTGGTACTGAGGCTGACTGTCCTAAAGAAGATGGAACCATGGAACTCGAGCCTGATGGTATCAAGGGCGTGGTATCGGTGGTAGTACAGTGGCCCTTACCGTCCACATGATGCTTCGTCCCTGATGTTTTCAAGGTGCCAACCTTCATCACCGAAGGGGTAGACCAAGTGGAATGGGGGCTAGCGGACAGGAGCTGTTTGTACAGAAGGGCCTTAAGCTGAGCCCTCCAATTTCTGCGGGCCTGGTGAGTAAAAGGCCTTGCAGAACTTGCATTTCTGGATGTCATGCTCCTCCCCAAGATATAGGAGGCACTTCAAGTGCCCATCAGATTCGGGCATTTTGGCCCTACAGGCCAAACAAGCCTTGAAAAATCCAGACAACGCCATGAGGGAGCAAAGTATACCACAAGAAAGCCTCAGCCGAGGTGAAAAACTGAGCGCAACCAAGCCAAGGGAAGATCCAGAAACAATCCAAATTCAGTCCTAAATCTGCTGTGAAATAATCCAAGGATTAAGCCAAGAGAGTAGTAAAAACAGTCCAAGGTTAAACACAGAAAGAGAACAAGTAAGGGCTCAGTGAACTTTCCTAGGGCTGCTGAGAGTGGCGGAAAAAAAGGAACTGAGGTGTTTGGGTGGGGAACTCCTTTATATAGGTCATAGGGATGGTGGGCGGTAAAGGTTTCTAGAAGATTCCAAAGTGCTCTGCGCATGTGCAGGAATTACCCAATTGTGTGGATTAACAGAGACCACAAAGAAGAATGTATATTACTTACTTATATTACTTTGTGAATTAGTGTTAAAATTAATAAACACTTAAAAAGAGGAAAAGCTTTCTAATATAGCAAACAGAACAGACACAGTTGCTCTGGTCTGAACCAGCTTGTCTCCCACGTGTGAAACTAGTGTCCATACACTCACACAACCAGAATAAGACCTGTTACAATGCCTCTTTGCAGGGACAGAAATCTGTAGGTCAGTGTAGCAATAGCTGTGTACCAATGCAGAAGACAGCCATAGACTCTTCATCATACACTAGACTAATCAAATTGTTATGTGTGAATAAGTAAGTTGTAGAGTCTGCAGTCCAGCCCAGTAAAATTGCAATTGAAATCTCTCTGCTGGCTAGGTTTGCCAAAGTGGAAACTGGAAAAGGCTCCTGGACCTTAAATGGTTGTGTAAAAGAGGGAATTTCAGCAGGTGCTGCTTGTTACCTGCTTGTATGACAAGCAACACCTGCTGAAATTCCTTCTTCTACACAACCATTAAAAGTACAGGAAGGCTCTTCAGTTTCCACTCTGGCAAACCTACTAGCACTTGCACATGATGTCATCCCATGTTGTCTGTGTCATATCCATATAATTCAAAAACGTAGGCATGTTAGTCTGGAATATCAGTAAGCAAGGGGATCTTGTAGCACCTTTGAGACTAAGGAGATTTTCAGACACAATTTTCAGAAGGATATATTGCAAAACAGCTCCGTTGCTGCCGCGCGGCAGGGGAGCTGTTTCAGACAACGCCGCCCCTCTGCAGAAACCCTCCGTGTCACTTCCGTAACAGAATGGAGGAAACCGCGTCGTATTTCATTTACGATTGTTGCCCGTGAGTGAAATACGACGCGGTTTCCTCCATTCTGTCATGGAAGTGACACGGAGGGTTTTGGCAGAGGGACGGCGTCGTCCGAAACAGCTCCCCTGCCGCGCGGCAGCAACGGAGTTGTTTTGCAATATATCCTGCCGAAAATCACGTTTGAAAATCTCCTAACTGAAAGAAGTTGTAGCATAAGCTTCCATAGACTCCATGCATCTGATGAAGTAGACCTAGTCTATGAAAGCTTATGCTTCCACTTCTTTCTTTCAGTTAGTTTCAAAGGTAATACTAGAGCCCCTTGTTTCCAGCCATATAAATTTGCATATCTAGTGGATATTCAGCTTTTTAACCATCTTGGTTATAAAGCTTGTACAAGGTCAAAAGGTTAACATTACTGTATTTTGCAACTAGTAACTACTGAATTCTGTAACCTATAGGCATTCTGAAACAAATACTTAAAAGGGGGAAGGTGTGCCTTTCAGGATTTAGGTTTCCCCTGTGTCAGTGGCTCTTAAACCTTTTCTTTACCAGGGACCCCCTTTAAATATCTTTTGTTGCCACGGACCCCCAAGATTTAACTCAAGATTTAAAACAACAACAACATCACACCATCCATTAAACCTTCCGTCAGAGGCACTGGAGGGGGAGGGAAGACTTTCATCCTGCTTCTTCCTGCAAGTTTGTGGTTGGAGCAGATTGAATGGCAATGTGCAGATCAAGCCAGCTAACCAGCCTCTGCCTTGGCTACTGTCACGTGGCCACTCTATTGCAAGCAGGAGATTGGTTGAGCAGCCTTCAAGCCTTCGCAGATCCCCTCTTAGGACATCGTGGCCTCCCAGAGGTCCTCAGACCACAGGTAAAGAACCAGTGCCCTGTGTCATTAAATGCATATTGAAGACAATCACCTATTTTGTGCCTTCTCTTTGAACTTAATCTAAGCTTTCCTCTCAGAAGTACAGTACCAAGCTTAGTGATCATGGTGATATGAATTATGTAAACAAAAATCCTATAATGTAATTTTCATTTTCTGGCTCAAGCTGAGCATTCAACCCTTACATAAATGCCTACTGTTACTGAGTATGTCAGGATTTGGAGACAGCTGTATTTTAGCATTATGGGAACTCTTTAAGGAAAAAATTATCCTGATTCGGATTCCTTGTTCCATCATGAATGATCACACTTACTGGATGCATGCTGATTAATTCTGCTACACTAGTACAGAAGCCTGTTTTGCCCTATATAATGTGAAATGAGAAGACTAAAATGTCTGCCTTAAACAACTCTAATTCCCATTTTAATTAGAGCTATGGTTGGTTAGAATGCTATTTTGTGTTTCTTTATGCTAGGCCTGAAGTTCTATTATCTTTTCATGAATAAATATGTGCTTGATTGACTGATCTTCCCCCCACCCCTTGCTCCTGGGTTATTCAGAGCTCTCAGTACTAACAAATCTTTGTCCAAGTGCAGAGAATATGCAATAACTTGATAGAACATAGAAAGGAAGTGAGGTGGTATCTCAATTCTGAATTAAATGAGGAAAAGGTGCATAGCCTTACATAAGCCAGCTCTTCATCAAGTACTGCTTTCTCCCAGAGAAGAAAAGTATGTATGTATGTGGTTTATACGCTGCCTTTCTCCTAAAGTGGGACCCAAGGCAACTCACAAAACCATTAAAATCACAGTTAAAACATAAATTAAAAAAACACCCCCCCAATAAAAGCTCTGAAGGTGCAGTTATATATATTATATCAAAGGCCTGCTTGAATAAAAACTTTTTTGCCTGCCAACGAAATGAAAGCAGGGAGGGGGTCAGCCTAGCTTCCCACGGGAGGGAGTTCCTGAGGATGGGAACAGCCACTGAGAAGGCTCTCTCTCATGTCCTCATCAAGCAAGTGAAAGCAGAGTATTCATGATAGATACCCCTCATGTGTCCCAGAGTGAAATCCTGTTAGTTTAATATTGTTTGAGATTCTTTAAACATTTATTCTACAGTGAAAAATAGGTAGAATCAACCAGAATAAGCTCCAGCCCCTGACAGTCTAATGCCATACCATTTCTTATTCAAGAAGTAGAAGTAACAGTTCTACCATTCCTCTCCCTTCCAAAAATGTCAACAGAAAGAGCCAGCATAGTTGAACTCAATCAGCCTACAAAATAATAGTATAAATACACTACTACTATTATTTTATCATGATTGCCCAAGTAGCACAAGGGATCTATGAATTCAGTCATACTATCTGCTTATATTCCACACAGTAGCATAGCTGAGAGACTGACAGGTTGCATACCTGTTACTCCGGTTCTTTGAGTGATCATGTGTGAACTTGAATGTATTGTGATGATTTCAGATTCATTCTCTTTTCTGAAAATTGGTTGAAACTTGCTTTGTACAGGTCGCCCCCTGTATCCATGGAGGATATGTTCCCAGACTTAGCAGTTATAAATAAAACTGTGGATAATAGAGAACCCTATTAAAATAAAGGACTTCCAGTACAAACACACCATAGAGTTATATTGGAGGACCTAGCGATTCCTAGAGAGGACTTCTGATTGGTTTGCAATGATACTCCGCCCTCCTACTTGTGTAGCTTGCTAGTCTCCCATTTGTGTGAGTCACAGAGACCACGGACACGAAGGAAAAGTTGCATACCTGTAACTGTAGTTCTTCAAGTGGTCATCTGTGAACTCACAGAACCCTGCCCATCCTCCCCTCGTTGTGTCTTGCTTGTCCTTTGGACTGCTGCATCGGCGTCCATGGAACTGGTTGTTCCGGCAGGAAAGCCCCTATATAGTGGCACTGAAGGTAGGCTGGGCTACCACCAAAACACTTGTGTAACATTCTAGAAGGTTCCAAAAAAATGGACTGTGCAAGTGCAGGATAACCCATTTGTGTGAGCCACAGAGACCATGAGGAAGAAATAAAGGATACTTGAGAAGTCCCTGACCAGTTTGCAATTTGTCTCCCAGTCTTGGCAGTCACAGCCAACATTCTAGTTACTATCAGGGGGAAAGTATTCATTCATACAACCACATGTAGAACTTGGTTGTGTGAAATATTATAGTGAAAGCCCCCACTCTCCCACACATATCAGCTAACTAATTTACATGCTATGTGACAGGAGTAAGATTAACTCCATCCTTGTTCCATGGATTTAACTGGGGGGAGGGAAATTCAGTTAATCCCACAATAACATGTACTTTAACCCATAAAACTGGGGCAATGATGTAATCCCATGATGAATGAATGCTGCCTCCAAGCCCCCAGACCTGGCAGTCCGAAGTAAAGCAGATTCTGGGATAGGCATATGCACTATACACAGGCAATCTCAAAGCAGATTCAGACTCAGAAGCCAGGCTACCATTAATAGCATGATAGGAATGATACAGAATACTATTGGTATTGGCCCTTTTGAGTCACATGAAGTTGGGTGAGCTGATATTGAAATACATCTCTACCCAACCCCAGTGACGATGAGATGCAGAGGAAGTAGGCCAACACTTTTCCAGTATGTTTCCATGGTTACACAAAGCAGCCCCCCCAGAGTCCCTATACAAGACACACACACCCCAGCTTCTCATACTTATTCCCTCATGTAGACTACTGGTCATGATTTCTCTCAATAGCCATTGTGGCTAATATAGTAACAGCAGACACAGAAGAGAAACTTCCCTGTCATACTTCTTCACTCATAGACAATACTCAGCTTTCACAAAGAGCAAAATCACACACTGATTGTTTTACAATCCCTTAACAGACAGCTTAGAAACGCCATTTATCAAGTCCTCACCAGATTTTCTAAAGATAGTGCTTCTCAGGATATCTATTAATGGACCAGGGGCCAGTTCTATATTTGTACCCACAGGTTACAACCATTCTTTTCTTTCCTGGAAACTTGCTGGGGACCAGCAGCTGAAGACTCATGGACCAGACCAGTCCAAGGACTACTACTTTGAGTAGAACTGGTCTAAGAGATATGGCAAATCCCATAATCCCTCACTGTCGGTCATGCTTTTGTAGGCCAAAAACATCAGGAGGGCCATGGTAGCTCACCTCTGGTCTATGAGCACCTATAGAATATCCTTTCAGAATGCAGATAAGTCTGGTGTCATTAAAAATTGAACTCTAACTGCTCAGATAGCTTACTGGGCCTGTTAAGGAGGAGGGTACACGTAGGTACAGGTATATCTAGGCTTTGGCTCTAAGTCTCCAGTGGTTAGTCACTGTTGGAAATAGACATTGGACTACCTAGATGGTCCTATGGCCTGAGGCAAAATATTCTTTAACTTCAGGCAGGACTTTAAAAGGGATTAAAATCCAGGGTGGTATCTTTAGAATAACAATGAAGTTTGATACCAACAGTATAACACTTTTTCTTGAAAACTTGTTCATCATGTGGACTTTGTTGCCAGAGGCCTCAGGCAACCTGTGCCTTGTCTTTGTATATGAATCTGAGAGAGGAAGGTAAGCAAAGTAAAAGTCTGAATAGTTGGTCACATTTGACCCACCTCTGTCACACAGTGACAAGGCAAAGCTTCAGTCACCAATAAGTGTAGGAAAGCAAAATGAAACCTTGTACCACTTTCCACCATGTTAGTCTCTTATGAACAATTGTCCAGAATAGGCCTGGGCAGCTTGGCCCACAACTTTATTCCACCACGACAGATTTGGCTGGTTAGTTAACATCAAACTGTGAAACCGAGTCCTGCTTCTCACTGCTGCTTGAGTTTGCTCAGGTCTTGATCCAGAAATGGCCACCTGTTCAAGTCTATAACCAGAAATTTTAACAGAGGTGGCCTGCGAATAATGAACATGACCAGCACAGTTAATACAAATGAGAGATAAGATGAAATATTGTTGATTACCTTATATCCAGTCAACATAATCAGCCCTACATCTTCCATCAGAAAGTAAATACTGTATCATGCCCTCTAATATTGCACAGATGAAAACCAGGACAAACATGGCAAATGTTATTGAGGAAGAACACACAGGCTAGAAGAGGTTGCACCAGTTGGCTTTTGCCTGACCCTAAAATGGGTGGGGCAAGATTCTGCCTCTCCTCTCCTCTGAGTTAATTGAATGCAATTACTTTTGCATTTTAAACTCAGTTTGTAGCAGTTAATGTAATCTGGGGGAAAAGGGGGAAAGCAGGAGGAGGAGAGACAAACTGGGACATTTTAAAGCAACTGAAAAAGTCAGTCCACAGAGGATTAACTGGGACTGTCCTTGCCAAACTGGGACAGTTGGAAGGTACGCCGTATGCAGAAACACAGGGCAAATACAGTGAGATCAATAACAAGTCTATCCCCATATCTGGAAAGGGATGCCATAATGTTATTTGGGATGGCCAGGCCTTCATCCCACCTTCCCTCACCACTAGGAGAGCTATATGCCTCGTCGTGCTATACATTATAGAAATTCCAGTCAACACACTGAACCACATTTACTCTGAAGCAATAGATCAGTCAGTATGAACCAGATTGTCACTGGCATTCAACGGCTCTTATTGTTTCACTACAGGCCAGATTTTCACAAGCACATGGTGTGCTAACTAGAACCTTTAAAAATCCAGTCAGCATATTACAGATGGAGCTATGAAACTCAAGATCAGAAACCTGTTTGGGAATTAACAGATGAATATATAAACAAATAGCCACAAAAAGCTCCTGCCAGTCATGCTTTATCTTGGACATTTCCATCACTCCTATCCTTGTCAACTCCAACTGCTTCTTTCTGACTCAGAGGAGCTAACAAAAATATGTCTTAGGTTTTTTTTTTTAAAATCTCCACATTTTGTTGTTATAGCAACCAAAGCTCTGAAAATGTACGGAAACAGCAGGAATAATTAAGCAGTGAAATCAACATTAATGGGAACAGTAGAATGTACCTCAACTCCGGATCATCAAATGGAGAAGGGTGTTCATGTAGGGTGGGGGTGGGTAGGGGGTTGCTGCAGAAGGGGTCTGGACTGGGACGATGGTGAACATCCAAAAGAAAGTCAAAAATCTGCTTATTTGATAAATGAGACAAAACAGTTTTAAAGCCAGTTACAACTGCAAGGAGTCTTTCTTTACAACGTAAATAGGATGGAGGGAGACAGGGAGACCAATTAGCAGGGAAACTGAACCCAGAGATTTCCCCTAAACAAGACCATTTCACAAAAACATAGAACCTTGACCCCAGTGAAATGATGTCAGTTTACACAAATTGGAAATTTAGTTCCATCATCTTCTATTCTCAACTAAGTGTCTGATATCTGGACCTACTGATTCCAAAAGGGAGAAAGAGAGAGCCTGTTGATAGCAAATAAATGTTTGATTCTATTAATTTCAGTATGCAAACACTTATTTATATGCATTGGGGATCTGTCCTAGTGACTGGAAAGAAGCAAGGCCACTTTACACTATCTTGGCTTTTTGGACCATTCAGAAACAGACAACCTGGACCTAGACAAACATCAATGAGCCAGATGTTACCAAGAAGCCCTGCCCTACACCTGTGTAACAAAATTGCAGCCCCTCATCTGGCTAGTGATTTTATTTCACTGTGTGGGAAAGGTGGGTGTATTTGCTCAATAACCACAGCACAAATACTGACTAAATGTTTCTGCATTGCCGGTTTGGGAGGGAGGAAGGGTGGAAGGAACAGTGCAAGTCTCAGAGACACACGGAATGAATGTTAGGAAGAAGTACTGGCAATGGTTTCCTTCTGTATAGGATAGCCATAAAAAGAGCTATTGTTTGGTTCAATTATACCATTAGTACAATGTTAACAGTCCTCCATTAGGGATGATTATGATTATATTGCACTTAAAATAAACAGAGAGCTTCACAAAGAATTTAAAAAGAAGGCTCCCTGCCCAAAGGTTCACAATTTAAGTAAAGCTAAGACAACAGAGGGGAGTAAATATACAGGGGCCAAAATCCATTAATCATGACTATACAGGCTGACTCCCATATCCACAGATTCAGAATTCACAGTTTCACTTATTCACATCTGAAAAAATATGTTCTCTCTAAGAATGTCTAGGTCCTCCAATGTGATTCTATCATCACCCTCCGGTGTTCGTCTCATTGAAAATAATAGTGTTCTCTATTATCCACACTTTCAGGTATCCACGGGGTGTGTGTGTCTTGGAACATATCCCCATATCTTATTGGATATGTTGGCTAGGCCTGATGGAAGCTGTAGGCCAACATCTAGAGTGTCACCAATTGCCTACCCCTCAGTTAGGGTGTTGGTGAGTTCAAATTTCCATTTTGCCATGTGTTAAGGGCTCATTCCTACTCTATGTGATATTTGATTTTGCTGCAAATACACTGTTGTGTGCTTGCTGCACTAGGGATGTAGGGAGTTTGGAAAGATGCCATGCCATAGATGTAGGTCAGGGTGCATCAATTCTGTATTACATAGAATCAAAACCGATTTAGCTACAAGTCCCCTTCTAGTCCCTAGAAAGTCACAAGAACTATAGTTCTGTGAGGACAGGCTAATTTTTTAAAAGTAATTTCCCATGTTCTGGCTGTGACACTAAGAACCTTATCTCACAGGAAAGGGAAGCAGCAGTAAAGCCCGAGAATAGCATGTCCTGCCTTGCCTTATCATGTGACATCTGCATGCTTCAGCTATTCTTCCATTCCAGTCCCATTAAAGATGGTGGTAAATGCAAGTCTTTTTGCTAACTCGAAAAACCCGTTAGCAAAAAAACTCACCCTTACCATCGTTTCCCATGGGACCAGAACAGGAGAACAGCTGAAGCATGCTAACAAAATGCAATAAGGCAAGGCGGAACACACTGTTCTCGGGCTTTACTGTTATTTCCCTTCCCTCGTGCAATAAGCCCCAAATGCTGCATTCTTTCCCCCATCTGTTAAAACAGGAATTACAACAACTCAAAACTCATATAGAGAAAAAGTAAGCAACTCCAAGAGAATGTATTTTTGGAAATCTGGTTATTAATGTACATGTCTAGCCCACATTGATATCCTATGTACTCTTTAGTTTTCCTTTTTTATTTTTTCCCTTCCCTTCCCTTCCCTTCCCTTCCCTTCCCTTCCCTTCCCTTCCCTTCCCTTCCCTTCCCTTTATATTTATATTTTTTAAAAATCCAATAAGAAAAGCAATGGATGTGCTACAAAGTAGGTATGATGAAACACACTCATTGTAGTGGTCATCTCATAAAGACCATCCCCTACTTTTGAAGCTCCTCACTTGGTGGGAAGACATTACAGAACAAATGCTCTATGGCTCTATGTGTGCCCTGGTTTGAAATTGCTACCCAGCAACCCTTGCTCAAAGCCAGAAAAGATAACTGTGGGGTTTTCTGCTGCAAGCCCTCATTAGGGAATACCTTTGGCTGGTCAGCAGGTGTGTTCTGCCAGCTTAGAAACCCAAGTGTCCAAGCCTTGCAAACAAAATCCCAGCAGTTTGTGCAGATCCAGCTGCTCCCGTTTGTTTCTTTAATGCCAGTTCCAGCTGGGAGAGGCTGCCTGAAAGAGGCATCCTTCAAATCCTGTGGGCTGTACTGGCACCAGCACTCAGCTACACAGCTGAACCGGAGGGCTGCTGGGCCTTTTCAAAGCAGCCCTTTGTTCCAGGGGAACCATCAGTATCAGCAAGCAGTGTGGGGGGCATGGCAGCTTGACTGCCTAATATGCAACCCAGTGGAAACCAAGTATGTGATTTTTAAACCAGGTTATCCCATTCATGTTAGTGGGTCCTGTATTCATCTTAGCTGGGTTATGGTTCAAATTTATTCAGTGGCATCAGACACCTTGTACTCTGTATCATACCCTCCAACTGTTCTGATTTGGTAATCCTGATTGATCCTCTGACCTCCCACTTTTTCAGCTTCTTTTCAAATGTACCAGTTTCTCTCCTACTTTCCGACTTTGTCCTGGCTTACTTCCATTGCTGCAAATGTGAGTTCAAAAGTAGTTTGCACTCGATTAACTCAACACTGGGGAGAGGAGAGGAGGGTGTCTGTTCTTCCTCATTAATAACCTTTGCCACCTTGGCCACGCTCTGATGTTGCTTGGCCACATGTGTCTCTCATGTTTTCATCTGTGAAATGTTTGAGGGAATGCCAAATTAATGAATATGAGGGCTGAATATGATCCATAATTCAGCTTCTCAAGCTGCTTTCTATGCCAGGCCTCAGAAAACATAGAACAAACAGTCATAATAATGAAGAGTGCTTCTGAACTAATACAGAGTGCAGTTCTCTCACCAATAACTATCAGTTCATTCTCATGAAATTCTAATTGAAAAGCTGTGATTTTTCAGAGAACCCCACTATCTCCAAAATTCTATGGTGTAACCCTTGTGATGATATCAAAAACCACAAATCCAAGGTGATGGAGACCCAAGCATGATGGAATTGCTCAGCCTGTCATGTAAGAGGCAAGTATGGAACATAGCAGCAGGTAAGTCATTGGCATGGCTGTCGTTCTCTGCACTGTCAAACCTGTCATTTGGTTGGTTTTTGAGGCCACATATGGCATTGTTGCAGCTTGTACCTTCCTCCCAAAAAAAACTTTCTTAGAAGAAGACAGAGGCAGCAAAGGGGTAATTTTTTTCTGTTGTCTACTGTACGTTGGGCTAAAGTGACATCTTGAAGACTGTTAGCATGAAGACCAGTTGGGTAAGAACTAGTAGACTGAACTCTGGGTGGAAGACCAAGTTTCTTTGCAGTGATCTGCATCTTATGTTCTAGGGGTTGTCCAAACGGTGAAAAAATTCCTCATGGAATGCAAGGAGAATCCTACCTGTCCTAATGGCATCCCATGTGATATCACCCTATTGCGAAGGTGGGGGGCCAAAAACCTTATCAGAAAAGCCTTCGCAGCTTTCCGCATCTTTTTTTTTTAAACGAGGTGGGGCGCATTCCTGCTCATTAGGGCAAATAACTCAATCTGATTTGTTTGCCCAAACGAGAGGAAATGCACCCCTGATTGGCCAGACAAGCTCAAGGGGCAGGGCTTGCTAGCAAGGCAAGCAGCCCACAGCTACCATTCCCCCCCCCCGAGCGATTGGGGATGGGGAAGGGGGAGCGCGGCTGTCATTCCCACCCCCCAACTCTGCTGCCACCACAACTGCCGGGGGTAGAGAAGGGAGGAGGACTCTCCCCAGCTCTTCTTCCTTCCCTGGTTCCCTCCCCCCACCCCACTGCTGCCACCGCCTGCCCGATTTCTCCTTCACCCATGGAACTGAGGAAGGGGGAAGAGGGCAAAAGAGCCCTCTTCAAACTCCCTTGGCTTCTCCACCTCCCACTCACCTGCCCATGGAACTGAGGAAGGGGAAAGAGGGCAAAAGAGCCCTCTCCCCCACCCCTCGGCTTCTCCATCATCCACCTGTTCACTCCCACGGGGCCAAGGAAGGGGGAAGAGTGCTCTCTCACCCTCTTCCCCCTTCCTCAGCTGTCATCTGGGAAGTGAAGCTTATAGGGGCTGCTGGGGATAAAACTACCATTAAGACAAGTCACAGCTGATGTGACTTGCTTTTTCTGTGGGGCACTACGTTTTTGGGGGGCTCGTGTAGATGGGGCCCTAGTTTTTCATCTGTTTGAGCATTGAAGAGACCCCTGTCATCAAAGGGGAGATCTTCAACAGTCACACAAACCTGATGCAATAAACTGGAGGAACAGAGCCATGCCTGTCTGCAAAGGCCAACAGCTCCAGCAAAACATTACATACTGCAGTCTGCGAAATGATGAGAGGAAGTGATCTGCTGACCCACAAGTTGATAAACTTCAGATTGCAAGATGAAAACAACTCTCTGATCCTCATCAGGTAGCTTATCAAAACAGGGAGTTAACTTCTCCCATAATAGCTGTTGATAAGCACCCACACAGGCTATACAATTTGAGATCCAGAATAAGAGTGAAGCTGTAGAACAGAAATTTCTGCCCATACTATCGAGTTTCTTATCTGTAGGCATCAAGCAGATTTTTGAGACTACTTAGACTGCATAGTGTCAACTATTATAGTGTGTGTTAACCAAACATTATCTGTTTCAACAACTCTTTAAAGTTATCCAGCTTTTTAGATGTGGAAGGAACAGATGAAGATGTGGACCAGGACTTTCTGGCAATTTGCAGCAAGTATGGGAGAACAGGCAGAGACACAGGAGCTGGGGCTTGGCTCTGAACCCTATGAAAAACAGGATCATCTACATACAATTTTGATTGTTGAACAGCTACTATATATTCAAGAAGGAGGAAGACTCTGAGTCACTGAGTGTGAGGTCATCAAGGAGGATCATCTCGGAACTTCAGAAGTGGGGAACCTTGCTGAGGAAAGATCTTCTTTAGTCTTGGACTTAGAGGCAGGAGGGGTCTTAGGATCTACCTGGGTTGTCTGCCCTCCCACCGAGGAACGCTGCCATGAGCTTGGGTGGAAGCCTGTCAGGTTTCATGACTGATGATGTCTGCTAGATGGAGAATGTGTGGGGAAATGCTGTGGATGCAAGAAACTATGTCTAGCTGGAGAGCTTTGCAGAGAACACAAAAGGGATCTGGAGTGCACAGTGTCATAACGAGGGGAACTCCTTAATGATTCGGTATGTTATCAACATTGGTATGGATAAACAGTGATAAAATAGTGTTCAGCCAAAAGTGAACAACTGTAGTAGTAAATGGGAGAATGAAGCTTGTATCGACGGTATCTCAATCCTGAGGGCTCATGTCAGGTGGGTAGGAATCTGATGGCTATGCCTACAAGATCTAGAGGAAGAAGATGAACTCCTGTCCAAAGATGTTGGAGAGGCACAATGCCAGTGGCGAAAAGAATGTCCCCTGGATGGTGGAACTGGTGGTAGAGATTGAAATACATGTTTGGTGTGGGTGTGTGTAGTATGTGTGGAAATTATTATTATAATGCAATACAATCTTGTGTATCCCATGTTAAGTTCAGTTTAGGAATTTCCCTGTATGCATGAGTTTTCCACTCTCCCTTCTTCTTTCCCTAGGCAATTTCAGCCAACTGGAGCAATGGGTCATTCATCACATGACCTAATTTAAATATTTTATTACACTTTGTTTAAGTTTCCTTTTAAGTTTGTCTCCATGTGGCTGTAGCCATCTTAAAGTCTTGTCTTGCTTTTTCACCCTTCACTATGTAGCCCTCATCGCTTAAGGCTGGGTGAGTTTTTTCCTACCCTAAGTTCTCTTAGTTAGTTAAGGACCTTTAAATTTGTTTTAATATGTAGATTAAGATTAATATGTAGATTAAGATTGGACTTCCGGGGCGTGACGGCATTGCGGTAGGCTGTGGGGAGGGGAAGCTCCCTCGTCTGCAACGTCTGGATGTGCGGAAGGCTGAGGGGACCGGAAAGCAGCAGACCAGAGTCAGACCGTCGCAAGGAAGTTTGCGGCAACAGCAATGCCAGCGTCTTTTTTAAAAAACTTTGAGTTGAGCTGAAGTAAGCTACTTTGTTTTGTGGGGTAATTAACAGTGGATTTCGATGTACAAGTTCACCTGGGACTATTAACTATAGTTTGGGAGAGAGCTCATGGTCGACAGTTTGGAGGAAGGGTAAAGGGTGAAGCGAAGAAGTAAGAGAGAGAGAGAGATTTGAGCCAACGGATGATAGGGGAGAGCGGTGTGGGACACAGTGGAACGAGAGGCAGCTGGAAGCAGGCTGGAGGAAGAGCAAAGTGAAAGTAAAGGAGAGAGAGGGAGCGCAATTAGAGCAGAAAGTGGTGAGAAATTATAGTAAAACGCGGTGGTGGCTGGAGGCAGGTCAGAGGAAGGCTGGAGGAAACGAAAACTGAAGGAGAGGAGAGAGAGAGCATTCGCAGAGGAGAAAGCCATGAGGAACTACAGCGGGACGCAACGGTGGCTGGAGGCGACTGCAGGAAGGGTGTAGTGAAGGAGAGAGAAAGTGCGACGAAGGGGAGAAAGCGGAGAGAAGTTATTGCAGGAAGCGGCAGCGGCTGGTGGCAGGCTGGGAGAAGGGAGAAGAGAGAGAGAGCGTCCAAGCAGAGGAGAGGAGAAAGAGGTGAGAGATTACAACGGGAGGCACCGGCGGTTGGAGAAGAAGGGCAAAGCGGAAGAGAGAGATAGAGCAACCGAGCGGACTTGGTAGAGGAGAGAGACTTGAGATTATATTGGAATACGGAGTGAGAGAGCGTAAGGAGAAGGGAAAGTGGGAAGGAACTACATCAGGGTGCGGCAACGGCTGGAGGCAGGTTGGAAGAAGACAGAAAAGAGAAAGAGAGACAACGTATAAGCTGAGGAGAAAGAGCTGACTGAAAGCGACTGATTGGATTGAGGGAATTCCCTCAGCGGACAATAGTGGCGGTAGGAGGCTGGTTGGAGGAAGGATATAAGGAGGGAGAGGGAGAAAGGAAGAGAGAGTGCAAGTAGAGGAATAGAGAGAAACTTTAGTGGAACATAGCGGCGGTTAATAGTGGTGGCAGTAAGAGGGAGGCAGAAAGAATATAAATCTGAAAACCACAAAATAATAAATAAATAAATAATGGGAACAAATTAATAAATAAAAAGGTTGAAGATTGGAAGAACATAAGTAAGGAAAATAAGGTAATTTGGTTCCTGAATATTGTGAATTTAAGAGTCTCAAGGGGTCGCTGACAAATTGATTACAACTAAGGGACTACTGTGGGATAAATTTAATTGTTTATTGATATAATTGATATATATAATTGATATGTATTGGAGAGAGGTTTGAGAATTGATTGGTTAGATCAAAGGTATTAATTAACTAATACGGTTCATTGAGTTGGATTAGGGAGCACTGTATCTGGGAATTTTTTGATAATTGATATATTTGATATAATTTGATAATTGATATATAACTGATTTATAATTAACATACATAGTTGATATATAACTGTTATACAATTGATAAGTAATTGATATATAATAGATAAAGAATTGTTACATAATTGAGATTAATATATAATTGAGGCTTTATAGATTGGAGAAAAGAGGTTAGGAAATATAAAATGGCTACTGGTACTAGGAAACATACTCAGTTAGTCCTGCAAAGGAAACCCTCGTTAGAGGGACCCAGCAAAGCAACAGAGTTCTCTTCTGTCCTACTGGAGGAGATGAAAAAGGAAATGAAGAAAATGCGATTGGAAGTAAGAGAAGAGATGAAAGAAATAAGAGCGGAGATGAAAGCAGACTTGAAGAAAGAGCTATCAAACTTTGGGAAAAAATTGAATAAATTCACAGAAGATATTGAGCAAATCAAAAAGGAGGTTCAGGATATTAAAACGAAAACACAGAATTTAGAGGTAACAACTCAATCTATAATACAGGAGCAGGAACAGGGGAAGAACACGATGATGATGCATGAAGTGAGACAAAGAGAGAAATGTATTAAGATAAGAGGGTTACCAGAACTGGATAATGAGAACATTGCAGAACGTATTTTACCACCTTTGGCAAGATATTTAGAAATGGCAGAAGATAAGCTGGAGGTTCAATTGGATAAGGCATTTAGGATTAATTCAACAATTGCTAAAGAGAAGAAAGTCCCTAGGGACATAGTTGCGTGTTTCACAAGATCTAAATTGAGGGATCAAATAATTGAGAAAAGTTACAATGAAACTCTGAAAATAGATGGGAAAGATCTTAAGATTTATAAGGATATTCCACCATTGATACTTAAGAAGAGACAGGATTATAAATTCCTGACACAGTTGCTGAGGGAGAAAAAGATAAACTATAGGTGGGAGAAAATAGAGGGAGTCTCCTTCTCCTACCAATATAAAAGATATCGAATAAACAGTATTCAAAAAGCAAAAGAAATTTACAAGAAATTAAAGAAAGATAAAGGGAAGCTGCAAGAGGAGGGAAAACCTGAAGAAAAAGGAGAAGACGAAAGAGAAGGAGAGGAGGAAGAACACTTAGACGGGAAAGAGGTGCTTTCAGAAGACGAAGAAACATTACAAAGAGAGAATATAGACTCAGATAATGACCAAGAAGAGGAAGAAGGGGAAGTGGAAGGAGAAGAAGAAGAGATTTGGAAGGAGTTAATGTTAAAATGGATGTCAAAATTATATCGTGGAATGTGAAAGGACTAAACACAAATTATAAGAGGAGACAAGTATTCCATCATTTGGAGAAAACTAGAAGTGATATAATATGTCTCCAAGAAACAAGGATCAAAGAAAGAGACGAGAGGTATTTGAGGAATCCAAAGCTAGGACAATGTTTTACCGCTACAAATGTAAAAAAAAAAAAAAGAAAGGGGTGGTAATGTACATTAATAAGAAATATCTGGCCACCCTTATTTTTAGAGATCAGGAAGGGTCATATATAGGTGTTCAAACCAAAATCAATGATGTTAATATGTTAATTGTGGGAGTTTATACTCCAATTCAAAATCAAGAGAATTTCTTTCAAAAATTAAATAAAGAAATCGCTAAATGTGATATTAAAGATGGTAATATTTTGGTGATGGGTGACTGGAATGGTGTGCTTGAGCCAATAATAGATAGATAATCAAATAAAAAAAATTAAGAAAAACCAGGGAAAGCTACTGAGATCATTCTTTGAAATGAAGGAAGATTTAGGAGTAATAGATGTGTGGCGTTTGAAACAGGGAAGTTCGAAAGGATATACATTCTATTCGGACGTGCATCAATCATTTTCAAGAATCGATATGTTTTTCGCGACCAAAAACTTAACTCTAAGCATCAAGGATATGGAAATAATGCCCAAATGGACCTCAGATCATAATCCGATAATGTTAAAGATAAGAGGAAGGAAAAGAGAGTTCAATTGACGACTGAATCATAATTTATTGAGGGATGAGGAGAGTGTAAAAGAAGCTAAAGAGATCCTGGAAATGTACTTTAAGGAAAACATATCAGAAGGGATTAAGATAAAGACTCTCTGGGAAGCCAGTAAAGCGGTAATGAGAGGTTATTTTCTAAAGAAGGCTTGTGAAAAGAAAAGAGAAGAGGAAAAAGAGATGAAACAATTATTACAGGAATTATCAAAGAAAGAAGCCAAGTTAATAGAGGATCCAAATAATAAAGGCTGGAAATTGGAAACAGATATATTAAAGAAGAAAATCCAATCAAAATCAATAATAGAAGTTGAACAGAAGATGAGATTACTAAAACAAAGACATTTTGAAATGGCCAACAAAACAGGAAGATGGCTGGCCATAAGATTAAAAAGATACAGAGAGAACAAGTTGATTAGTGAGCTGAACTATAAAGAGAGAACCGTTACAGAACAAAATTTAATAAAGAAAAGTTTTCATGATTTCTATTCTAAATTATATAAAGAGGTCCCTGTTGCTACAGGAAATATTGAGGAAATAAATAAATATTTGGAAAAGCAAAAAAATAAGGAAACTAACAGAAGCGCAGAAAGAAATATTAAATAAGGACTTCATGATGATGGAAGTAGTAGAAGCAATTAAGAAAATGAAATCAGATAGAGCTCCATGTCCGGATGGTTTCTCTGCAGTGTACTATAAAAAATTAGGGGAAGCCCTACATGTACCGTTACTGAAAACACTCAAGGCTATAAAACGAGAGGGATTACCAGATTCCTGGAAGGAGGCTTATATTACAGTCTTACCAAAAGAAGGAAAAGATAGGCGGGATATAAAAAATTACCGTCCTATCTCATTATTAAATCTTGATTATAAAATCTTTGCTGTAATCCTGGCACAAAGATTTAAAAGTGTTTTAGCGCAAATTATCCACGAAGACCAGAACGGTTTTCTACCAAATAGATATATTCAAAATAATCTAAGGACGATAATAGATATTATAGAATACTATGAAAGACACAACGAGAAACAACTGGCAATGATCTTCCTAGACGCTGAGAAAGCGTTTGACAATGTTAGGTGGACATTCCTAAAAGCAGTGTTAGATAAAATGAACGTAGGAAACAACTTTAAAACTTGGATAGATGAAATATACAAAGATCAAACAGCTCGAGTGTTGATTAACAATGAAAAAACAGATCAAATAAGAATAATGAAAGGAACGAGACAAGGCTGCCCTTTATCGCCATTGCTGTTTATAACAGTAATATAAGTGATTAACAACAATGTAAGAATGAATGAAAAGATTAGAGGAACAAGACTTAAAGGGCATGAGTTTAAAATAAAATTGTACGCCGACGACATTGTCATAATACTGGAAGAACCAGAGGACCAACTGGAAGAATTATTAACAGTATTAGAAGATTTTTCACGGGTGTCTGGTTTTAAAATAAACAGGGATAAAATGGCTGTTCTAACAAAAAATATGAGAAAACAGGAGGAAGACAAACTAAGCAAAGAAACCGGTTTTAGAATTGAGAAAAAAATAAAATATTTAGGAATCTGGGTAACTCAGAGAAATGCGGACCTATATAAGAACAATTATGAAAAAACATGGAAGGGTATAAAAGAAGATCTAGGCAAATGGTCCAAGCTCCAACTCTCTTGGTTAGGAAGAATAGCTTCAATAAAAATGACCGTGCTACCCAAATTTATGTTTCTTTTTCAAAACTTACCAATCATAACAAATAATAAATGTTTCGCAGAATGGAATAAAGAAATACTCAAATTTATATGGGAAGGGAAAAGGGCACGGGTGAAAGCAAAATTATTAACAGAAAGGAAAGAAAGAGGAGGATGTGCACTCCCGAATTTATATCTGTATTATCAGGCATGTGCTTTAGCATGGTTTGAAGATTGGGTACAGCTAAAAAATAAAAAAGTGCTTGCTTTAGAAGGCCATGACCTGATTTTTGGATGGCACGGTTACTTGTGGTATAATAAGATAAAAGAGAATAGAGCCTTTGAGAATCATTATGTTAGAAAGGCACTATATAAAGTGTGGGCCAATTTGAAAACTAGATTTTATTACAAATTACCGTTATGGGTCTCAACACAAGAAGCCTTTTTTGGGAGGTCAAAGATTGAACAGCAAGAATGGCTAAGATATCAGGAATTATTAAAGAAGGAAACCCAAGGTAATATGAAAATTAAATCAAGAGAGATGTTAGAAAGTGGGGGATTTAAAATAAACTGGTTCCTCTATAAGCAAATCCAGGAAAGATATAGCATGGATTTAAGACTGAGAAACTTCCAACCAGAACCAAATGAAATAGATAAGGTGTTATTGGATAACGGGAAACATCATATAGCAGGATACTATAAGATACTTTTGGATAGAGACTTAGAAAATGAACAGGTAAAAGAGCAAATGATAAAATGGGCCCATGATATAGGTCATGTCATTGAAATAGACAGGTGGGAAAAATCGTGGGAGGAAACGCAGAAATTTACTCTGTCGCAAAGCATGAAGGAAAATTACTTAAAGATGTTTTTCCAGTGGTATTTAACACCAGTGAAGTTGGATAGGATGTATAAAACAGGCGAAAGAAGATGCTGGAAATGCGGCGAGGCAGTGCGCACCTTAATACATATTTGGTGGAATTGTTCAAGGGTGAAATCTTTTTGGAAGATGATACATATTAAGATAAAGGAAATTCTGGGTAGTTACTATCCAATGGAACCAGAAATGTATCTCCTAAACATGGTAGATAAAATTAAGGGACAAAATGCTGTGGCCAAAAAGAAAATTATATTGTATATGATAACAAGCGCTAGGATCATATATGCTAGCCTCTGGAAAGAGAAAAGTGTACCAACAATAGAGGAATGGATAAATAAACTATATGATAGCGTAGATATGGATAGACTAACAGCATCCTTGAAGGGCAGACCGCTAGGAAAAATAGAAAAAGAATGGGAACCGATAAATAAACTTTTTGGAAGGTAAATCAGATCATGGGATAGAAAAGAAGAGGTAGGAAACTCTGATAAGGTCAGGAATGGGCAGGAGAAGGAGAAAAGATATGGGTATTAGGTTTCAGAAGTAAGATTGTAGTGTCAACCAGATGAAACAAGTTGATTGTAACAAGCAGGCAGGAGGAAAAATACAAGAACGAGAATTACACACAAACAAAGGAGGAAGGGTCACATGGAGGAATATTCTTAAAAATTTCTTTAAAGTTTATTTGAAAGAAGTAAAGAATATATAGATAACAGTAGTTTCTCTATGTGTAAATATATCTTTTCTTTTTTTTTGGATTATGTAAAAATTTGTTATAATGATTGGGATTTGTTTATAAAACTGATGGAAAATATGTGGATGTAACTAATTAAAAAAATACAAAAAAATGTAGATTAAGATTGATATACCTTCAGTAAACTTTTGATATCCATTTTTTAAACTGATGTCATTGTTGTTTAATGAGTCTAATTGACTGGGTGATCAGAACACACATTTAAATGTTAATTGAGCTGTGTCTGCATTCCGATGCCTTTACTCTGCTTACCTTGAAGAAAGGTTTTTGTTTTTGTTTTTTTACTTTTAAAGAAGATATTTTTATTTTTAAAAGGGCTAGATCCCTGGAATTTTTAATAAATTTTTAATTTTAGACTCATGCCCTCCAACAGTGTGCTAACTGGAACTGATTGGGCAGCCTGAATCTGCAAAGTCTGTTCACATTCCCTAGGCAAAGACTTTAAGATTTCCCCGTCAGAAGCAGCAGTAGTGACTACAACCCAAGGGGAAACATCCCTGCATGTAGCAGCTGTATCAACATCTCTTCTGTCCAAGGGATGTCTGGACCTAACCAATATAGGTGGAGATGGACAATTTTCTGATCAAGATAGTGACTGAGTATGCTTGGGAGGTATGGAAGTAACTTCCAAGGAACATGATCCTTCTCATGGGTGCGATGGGAGCCTTCACTAGTATGAAGTTAGTAAACTGCTGCTCCAGAGACTGGAACACGGAGCAATGGATGCAAGCTCCAGGAACATAGATTCCACCTCAACATTAGGAGGAACTTTTTGACAGTAAGAGCTGTTTTGTAGTGGAACACACTCCCTCGGAGTGTGGTGGGGTCTCCTTCCTTGGAGGTCTTTAAACAGAGGCTGGATTGCCATCTGTCGGGGATGCTTTGATCAAGATTTCCTGCGTGGCAGAATGGGGTTGGACTGGATGGCCCTCGTGGTCTCTTCCAACTCTACAATTCTATGATTCTATGATTGGACTTCTTCTTCTTCTGGTGTCTACGGCTAAGTTTTCATTGAATTTGTGACCTGACCACATCAGGAGAGCAAGGCCAAGAAGATAGAACCATAAGATCAAGCGAGCAGCCTAGTGCAGAAGCCACTTGAGTCTGACTTGTAAATTTTGAAACAGGATGTTCCATTTCTTTCTGCCAAGAAGTCTCCTGGAGGGATCTCTTAAGAGCAACCCTTACTGAGGAGCCAGGGGCTATAGGGACAGAAAGCAACCACTGTGAAGCAGAATGACGACCTGATGTCACAGTAGTGGAGGCTGTATAAAGAGGTTTATTCTTCTCAGCTTGTGCCTTAGTAGCCGCCGACAAGGCTTGTTAGTAAACTAGTGCCTTGCGGCACAAATCTAGATTATACATGGCCTGAGGTGTGGAGTCCTGGCAGTGAGGGCAGGAACCAACTTTCTGACCTTCACCTAATCAAAGAAGACACTTAGAGTGCCCATCTTCTTCTGGGATCTGCCCCCCATGCAGTTGGTACACTTTCTAAACGATGCTAAGGAGGCCATAAAAGCACTCCTCAGGAAAAGAACAGTCCAAATAGACACCAAGCCTAAAAGCTGCTAAACAAGGATGAAGTCAGAAGGAATCTGTCCTCAAAAGGGATCAAGTTAGTTCAAGAAAACCATGGTGGGCTGAAACAGAATAGAAGAAGGAAAATCTCAAAATGAATTGAGTCAATCCACAAGAGTCAATCTGAAACATTCCTAGCAATACTGCTGCAGTGGTGGTAAGAAACGAACTAAGGGCTTAGGTGGGAAGGGTGCTATATAGTGGTGCTGAGGGTGGGCAGGACCAAAAGCTTATGTGAGAGTCTAGACTGTTTCGAATGATGCACTGCACAGGTGCAGATAGCCCCATTTATGTGAGTCACAGAGACCATGAAGAATTTACTTTTTAATGTACATCTACCAAGGAGCTGCAGTAAAACTGAATTTCAGTTGAATGTAATGAAGCATGTATTTGCAAAACTGTACTTGTCTCATTCTTCTATTACAAAGGCATTCCATGACAGACCTGGGTCACTGCTGATCAGCTAAAAAATGCAAGGAGAGGAGCAATTTTGAGGGGAACAGTAATAGGGTGGAGAAGGCAACACTTAATTCTTCCCATATCTGGCACCCTTTCATGCTATACAATTATAGCACTGGGATTTCACTAGTAACTTCCATGGCTGCATCATCCATGGCTGCATCATATGGAATCCTGGGCTTTATAGTTTGGTAAAAGGCCCCAGAGGAGCTCTCAGGCTGAGAATACCCCTGAATGAACTGCAAATCCCAAGATTCTATTGGACAGAACCATAGGAGTTAAAGTGCTGTAAAGTTACATAGTGCTGTAACTGTGTAGCTTTTGTCCCCTTCACCCTCTTACCCACTTTCCTCAGTCAGGTATACAACAATTGGTTAAAAAAAACAAAAACAAGGGAAGACTGTAGCGGGAAAGGAGAATGCAAGGAAACATTAAACATTCCTCCCCACTGCTGCTTTCCCCCTTCAAACTAAGGCTTCCTGTTGCTTTTCAGCTGCTCTGGAGCAACCCAAATTCCTGGACCTGGGTTTGCTACAGACCATCTAGTTGAATGCTAGAGAATGTGAGGAGGTGCTATTAGACTCCACAGAAACAGCCTGTTGGCTTGGCTTGCTCCCTATCAGTAAGGGCTAATAACTCAAATTTGTGAGTGGTCCAAGAAACATGTGTCAATATCACAGTAAACCAAGTTCTGGAAGACAGCTGAAAAATGAGCAAAGCCTGGAGGTAGTAAATCATGGTCTATTCTTGAATTGTCTCCAAAGCTGTTACAAGATTATTATTATTTTTAATCATCGAAGGAGAGCAGCAAATGGTGTCCCTATCATCCCAAGGTGCATAGTACCCAAGAATGGCCAGCTGTTGGCTTTTCCTGCTCCTTTGCAGTAGTAATACAGTATCATGAATTAAATATCCAACCATTTGTTACAGCCTTTTTTTTCATGACACTCTGAATCAGCTTCAGTTACCTCACTAACTGGTAGGGATGTTTTCAGGCCCTCACAGAGCCAGTCTTAAACATTCATACAGATACCACACAGCTTGGAGTGGCACTTTATCACTTAATTCTCATCTTAAAATGTTTGTGCAAATCCAGTCTTCGCATAAAAAACAGGGCACATTGCTAGATTTCCTTTCTCGGTGTACCAGGGGTTATTGCCACTCATATCAGCCCAAGCAGGACATTCTTACCACATCTGCTAAGAGATCCTTCAGTCCTGACTCATAATGGTGCTGCAATGCAATCCTTAATCACAGTACCATCCTCCTCAATTTTAGTGATGCTTCATCTAAAGCCAAATATCTATCTGTCTATACTGTATATTAATAATAAGGAATGCCTCATATGTATGCAGATGTGCTATTAAGAAACTCACCAGTGTAGCAGAGATATAAATAATGGAGGGCTCCAATTAAAGCAGGGTACGTAATTTGCCAAAAAACAAACAAACAAACAAACAAACAAAACCAGAGGGATACTTGGGACTTTATCAGACACAATCCCTTTAAACGTTCTTTTGCCAGCATTAAAAAAAGCATTTTTATGCCGCCAAAGAACACTTACCTTGTAATCATGGCAAAGGCTCTCAGCAATAAAGAGAAAGTGAACAGAGCCCCGTTCACTTCCTCATTCGAAATCTCGTGTGATTTCATTGTGTGGGAAATTTAAAAATTCAAAGCAAAATAAACATCAAAAAGTTAGGCAAAGCACATACACATAATTTAAAAGTCCCAGGGAGGGTCATAAAAAGAGTGAAACTTACCTGGATGTCCCAATCTGACCCGGAAGTGCTTGCACTGGAGAGGGCATTGTTGGAGTAAGTCCGAGATTTAACGGGACAGAGGCATCGCATGCCGGCAATGCCAGCAAAAAAGTGGCAGGGGGATCTATTGATGGCTTAAGCTCTCAATTAAAAATGATGGATTTGGGGCTCTTTTTAACCACAAAAGTTAACATGGTCTGATCTGCATGTCCTTTCATGGTTATGTGGTGTTGTGATGACGCCATATTTTCGTGGTTGATAAAGTCCACAGCCAAGCACTGCTACTGGCAAACTACTGAGCAGAACATGACAGTGAGCTTGGCCATGAAAAATCATTGCAGATGAGTTTGCGTTTAGAAACATTTGTGGAAAACATCTGCACCACCTCACTGTCATGCCTGCCTTGGATGCAGAGACATTTTCTCCAGGAGTAAAAACCAGGCAGTAACAGGAAATGAGAGTTTAACTGAATTGCCCAGGATGGAGTGAGATCTCAGATGGGTGCTCAAGATGGAAGCAAAGTTAATGACCCCCAGCGCTTGCTGCTAATTTTTGCTGGAATTCAACTTGTACTCTCAAAATGTATGCACTCTCTCTCAAAACAGAAGTTTCCTTTCTTTGTAAAATGACTGATCCAATCTTGGCAGGAGATGGTTGCAAATTATCCCTTTAACCCTTTATCACCTTCTTTTTCCATGGAAAAAAAGAAGTTTTTTTCTTTGCTCTTAAAAACTTCTCTCTTGATATGCTATTTATAGTGACTTGCCTCCCTCCCTCATCTCCTGAACACTGACACACTGAGGGAGCCAGCACAATGGAATTAGGAGGCAGCAGCGCAACAAGGTACAAAATAGAAACATCACTCCTATTTCTCCCTGAAGAGCTAGGCTGCATGCCAAGCAGAATGACGTTAAAAGTATGGTATATTCTGCTTGTTCCCCAGGCACACCTTGCAACTCAGAACTGTATTTCTCCCCTAAAAATACAACACATTTTCCAGTGGGGGTGGGGGGCTTTGAGCAAAAAAAATCCAAATTCTGTATTATAAATAAATTTTCCAAATCAAGCAGATAATGCATTAATTTAAAGAGTATAACTATGCTTCTTCATATTTATTTTTTTCCTTCAGAATCTGGAATGATTTGGGAAAGATGGTGGTAATGGGATGGGATGAATGGCATGAACAGGAGGAATGTAGCTACTGGGGAGGGGGACAAAGCGAGGGTATTGCCACTCCCATAAGGATTCTGCATCCACTGAATTTTCCTTCAGTCCCCAAATTTCTACCACTAGTATAACTTAAAAGTTCAGTTGAGCATTTAGAAACAAAGAAAGGGGGAAGGCAAAGCTACCAAAGAAATATGAACACAACAAATAAAGGGGTCTATGTGTGAACGATTTGCAATGTCTCAGTCTCTGAAGGTTTTTTTTTAATTTATTTATTTATACCCCGCTCTTCAGCCACAAGGCTATCAGAGCGGCTTACAAATTGTTTTAAGCAATAGCTATTTACACATCTACACTGCCTTAAACAGTTTCCAATGTGTGTTAGCTAATTGTCCCCACAAGCTGGGTACTCATTTTACCGACCTACGAAAGGATGGAAGGCTGAGTGAACCTTGGAGCCCGCTGGAATCGAACTTGCAACGTGGTGACTTGCAGTACTGGCATTTAACCACTGCGCCACCAGGGCTCAGTTGGGTGAAGGAAAATTTCCTTGGGGGCAGAATCAATATTTGAGGGGCTGATCACCTCATTCTCCCGCCCCCCCCCCGCCCAATACACACACACACACACACACCCCTACACTCCTGGAGAATCCATCAATGCATGTTTAGAAGGAAAAGGGCTGGAGGTACATTATGGGGTGGTGTGTGTGTGTGTGCATCCTGCTATTGGATGGGGGAAAGTTACTTTTAAAAAGTACAATGTTATCTAACTCATTGCAAATAAAACCATTATGAGTTGCTAGTAACATTGCCAATAAAAGTTTGGTAACTTATTATGTTACTTATTTCTTTTTCATCTCAAAATAATTCTATCTATGAAGGAAGAAAATGGCCTAACATTTGAAGCATCTTTAGCCTTTAGCAATGAGGAAATGTTATTAATTTCATGTGAGAAACTAACAGTCACCAATCATTCCTTGTTTTGGAACAAGAATATCATAACCTAGAAAAGTAATACATCACTGGTAACAGCATTATTTGCAACAGATTTCTTCTAATGTTGTAAACTTCTAACTTCTAATATGTAACCCCCTTTTGCTACCCATATTAATGGGGGCTAGAACCCTATTCTGTTTTGGGGTGGTTTTTTTTTTTTTATTAATAATGTTAAAAAAAGAACATCATCAACCTGAACATAGGTTGCTTGCATTTATGCTGACACAATGATTTCAAGACGCCTATGGAGCACAGGTTGACGTATCTTCCACAACTACAATAACAGATCAACCACACAGGAAATTATCCATGGCCAATACAATACTATCATTGCAATCAGGATGGGAGTAAGTCCCTCTGAACCCACTGGTATTTACATTTGAGTAGGCAAGTATAGGATTGCATTCCTGCCCCACTCACCCTTCACCATGAGAACAGAAATCAATATTGGGACAACTGAGACACATTTTTTAAAGAAAAATAGTTGGACACACCATGTTTTTAAAACTATAAGGATGCTGAAATGTTGCACCCAATACCTGTACTTGCTTGGTGCAAATACAAATAACTGTGTATTCTCACAGTAAGTCAGCACAATAAACCTGGCCATCTCCGCTCCCAATTGACTTATATGGCTGCCACCATGAGTCAATCACAGATAAGCCCTTAAATAGAAGGTGTCCCATTTCCATCTCAGTTTAAGGGTGGGAAAGGTATACCCCAACTCCAGTTTTCTCCTTCAGGCACTGATCTTCCACGGTACTCAACAACACAGGAACATGCTGTATCAGGAGGATGACGATTGTAGAATGGCATCCTGCATCAGAGTGACAGTGCAGCTGGCATCTCCATAGCGACCCACCCACATGTCCTAGCTTCCTGCTGGCTTTTCATTTTCTGCCACCCTCAGCTAGAGCCCAGAAAATGGGTCCCCCCTATAAAGGAATACCCAGGGGAGAAATAGCCATCAGGTATGGAAGCAGGCTTGTGGCAGAGGAGATGAGCTCCAAAGACTTATGATAAAGTTTGCTGCCAAAGCGATGGTGGGAGTCTCTCAGATGACTGATTGGGAGCTACATTCAAGCTGCTTTAGCTCTTCAGAGGATGGGGCAGATATACATAAATTACAACCGAAAAATGCAATGGTCTGTGGTCAAAATACACACACACCATCATCACCACCACCACTCCTTCTACACAGACTGAATTAATAGAACTTTGGCAGCAAAGTTCTAACTGGACTTAGGCTGCATCTGCACTGAAAAAATAATCCAGTTTGACTGCTTTGCTTTGACTGCCATGGCGCAATGCTATGGAATTCTGGGATCTGTAGTTTTGTGAGATATTTAGCCTTCTCTGCCAGAGAGCTCATTGCCAATTCCATAGCATTGAGCTATGGCAGTTAAAGTGGTGTCAAACCGGATTATAGTATGCCTTTGGTATCTGCTGGGGTTTGGTTCCACAACCTCCCCCCGCCCGTGGATACAAAAATCCATGGATGTTCAAGTCCCATTATATACAATGGCATAGTAAAATGGCATCCCTTCTATAAAATAGTGAACTGCAAGGTTTGCTTTTTGGAGTATTTTTTTAAAAATATTTTCAAGCCGTGGTTAATTGAATCTGTGGATAAGGAGGACTGATTTCTGCATGCAGATGCAGCCATAATCTGACTCAAGGGTGGGGAGCCTGGAGCCAAACCCAGTTCTCCTGGGGTCCTGATCTGCTTTTATGCTCACATAGATGGTCATGTCCCCTGATCCATACACTGTCATTTGGTGGTTTCCAAAACTGTGTACAGGTTTGTCCCCATTCTAAAAGGTTCAAATGTCTCTCTCAAGTCTCAGGTACTACAGCAAAATATTTATGTTAAACTATGCTGGCATATTATGATTCAACCCTTTTGCCTTGATCACCACCCACCACTGGGATGTCTGAGAACTTCTCTGAAACTGAATTTGGCCCTTGAGCTTTGTTCTAACATGTGGGTATGTGATCAAAATGATCCACTAAAATAAAAAAGATGAACCTCTTACCTCCTCCTGCCACACTGTGTTCCCTGTAATTACAACGTTTTCAAAATGACAGCCATACATTTGGAGGGAACTTTTTCACCACCCAAGAACCTTCCCAAACTGAAATACTAGCCCTCTCAACTGACAAAGGTCTCCACTCACATATTTTCATCAAGAAACCTCCGGAGACGAGAAACCATTTTGCCCCCAAAACAGAATATTGAAGACTGTCTGGAAATTATGCAATATACTGTAGATGGTTTCAGGGAGTGTGTTTTTAACTCAAGATCTCACAACTAGCCCTTTTAGGCTTGATGGAAGCACACTTTGTTGCATTCACCACTACCCTTTCAGCCAGTGTCTCCAGTTACTTCTATAAACCATGGAGAGCAAAGCTCAAGGATGCATGATGGGTCTCATCTTTCCAAGGACCCTGTCAATATCATTGACCTATACAAAGTAAAATTATCCATTATAACTAAAGCAGCAAAAGCCAAAGTTCTATCCATTGGACTAACCTGGATCAAAAATGGAATCCAAATAAGAGTGGATTAGAATGCTTTTATTTGCAATGTGTCATGCAAATGGGGTATTAACATGGTCTACACTTTTTACTTGAGGGTCAAAATGCACCAAAGTCTTTGATTACTCAAGGGCTCTCTGTTGAGACATGCTGTGCATAGAGGAATAGATGCAGAGAGGAATGATTTGTCATCACCACCAGACAGTAGAATTTCATATGGGCTCTAGCTTCCATTCAGTTGAACTCACTCCGTTCCATTAAAGTTTCTCAAGTGACTGTTCTGCTTGTTTCATCACTCTCAGCTCCCCAGAAAATCAAAAGACCTTGTTTGCTTCTACTCAAAGTGTTGGGGCACTCAGGAGAAATCATGTCAACAGCCCAGGCCAATTCCCTGTTCCAGAGGTCTGCCAAGGCTTCCTTAGAATCAGAGCTCAAAATGACAGGAAGATCCCCAAGAGCTATCAGGAAACTATCTGGCTTCATCAGCTTCCTGGGAGGACCATCTTAATTGGTGTCCTGATCCTGTCAAGTCTCCAAGCCCCAATGATATGTCCATAACAAAAGAACTATAAAAAGTTCCTCCACACCGAAAACATCATCCTAACTTCCACACAAAATCAAGGCCAGAGTTTGCTGTGCAGAATCAGTGGAGTCAGATACCAACTGAAACAGATTAATGATGGCCACAGAAGCCATAAAGTTCTGAGCAACTGGGCTTTTTGATTAGCAAGGATTGAGCAATGGATTTTGACATCTCCCACCAGCCTGACAAGTAAAAGAAATTCCAACACCATCTCAGCCTGACAAGCAAAAGGAATTCCAGCACCACCTCAGATGATCCTGGATAGCTCAAGATGGGAGAATGTTGGCTCATGGTGGGTGGCACACCAACAGCATTGCAATTCTGTCCTGGACATCCACCTTGAGATACAAAGAGTCAAAACAGAAAGGTGGCAAGATGGGCACCTGGTTTAAGGAGAAAGAATTATAACAGGCCACAGCAGTTCTACTTTCTTGCCTCCTGCCCTGGTCTCAAATGCTGCTACCCAGAGTTATCAGAAAGACAAAGCTCGAAGAGACTTCCTTCACACATCACACCCAACTAGGCCTCTGTGACTCATGTCAAGTCAGCATGCCACAATAGGATCAAGCCCCGAATTGTCTATTTTTATATTCACCAACCTGGCATTTAACAGCAGGGGTTTCAACTCTGGGGTGTCTGTCATAGTTTAAGAACAGTCAACATTCTCCTTTTGAACTCCCCTGTCCCAAAAGGATGTAACTAATACAACCAAACATACTCCCCACTTTTAAAAACACATTTTCCTTATGAGAAAGCCATAATCCCAGCTTCACCAGCTGATAAAGATGTACAATTCAGACAGGCAAATGGACAGTACACACAGGCCATCATTTCTCTCCTCCCCTCTCAAGGGAGCTCCCCGAAAGGGAAATCCTCCTTGGTGCCACCCCCCAGGTGCTGTAGAGGTAAGTTTTGAAGAGGAGGCCCTGCTATGGGGAGTGCAGATAAACTCAGAGGGAACAGCAGTGTCCAAGGGAGATGGCAGATGATCTCATAGTCCTTGACCATCAAAAAGTCATGGGGGCTTTGATCCTGTGAACCCTAATTCCATTACACCATTGGTCAGCCCTCCACCTAACTAGAAGAAAAAGTTGAGACTGGCTGTAATTAATTAATTTTTAATAATTATTTTAGCAGTATAATGTTCATAATAACATGCTATGGACTTTTGGTAAAACAAGTAAGTTTACCCTTTATTTCATATATATTATTTCTTTTTTTCTTTTTTAACATTTTTATTTTTTCTTCTTCTCCATATTCCTATACAGATATTATAATTTATTTTTTTCTTCCTCTGTCCCTACCTTCCACCGTCCCCTCCCAAATCTTGAAGCCATGAACCTTATCCCTATCGATCCCCTTAACTATCAATTGTTTTCCAAATAATTACACGTTGTTTATATAGTACTGTAATCATAATCTTCAATACTCATTTTTCCAAATCTCTCTTGATCCAAAGGAGGTTTAAGTCCAGCAATATACATAGTAAATGGCTACCAAAATATTCAGGAAAATTGGTACAAGATGTACTTTAGATGGTATCTCTCCCCCAATAAGCTATCAAGAATGTATACAAACTTGAAAAGTAATTGCTGGAAATGTGATCATATGACAGGCACCTTCTTCCATCTATGGTGGAGTTGTGAGAGTGCCAAGAAATATTAGAATCAAATACAGATGATAATTAATTAAATTTTGAAAAGTAACATTTCCTTAAAGCCAGAAATTTATCTATTAGGAATGCATGAAGAAAAATTTGAACGTAGTAATGAAAAACTTTTGTTCTATATACTGGCTCCAGCAAGAATAACATACGTGTCAAAGTGGAAAGATAAAAATATTCCAACAGTAGATCAATGGCTATTAAAGACATACAAAATGGCCGGAATGGACCACCTAACAATGCTACTGAAAGGTAAGTATCTAGAAGAACATCAAAAAGCATGGAATAATCTGTCTGAATATGTAGAAAAAAGATGGGGGAATTTTGCAGCAATCCCCAGATAAATAAATGGAAAAATGTATATACATATGTAAAATTAGAACAAACAGTTATAGTCCTCGACATACTGAATGGAATTACTAAAAGGGATGATTAACAGGAATATTGCTACACTTTGGACAAAGAAACTTAGAAGAATAAAATGAATAAGGCAATGGAAAAGATATACGGATATGGTGAAACTTAATAAAAGGTAGAAAGTAAGAAAGGATTTACAGATTAGCAAAAGTAATCACGATAAAGTCAGACAGGAAGTTTTAGGAATAGAATGATTGAGTGTTATGTGTGGTAGAAATGAAGAATGTCTATGTGTTGGTTATGTTATATATGTTGTATGTGATATGGAATGTAACGGTTTAGTAGCTTTTTTAATAACAGTTTTTTAATATAATAAAAAATTTTTTTAAAAAATACATAATAAATGGCTTCCAAGTAATCTCAAACATATGTTCTTTTATGTCCCCTCTTGCTACTCTTACTTTATATGCTAATTTTTCTGAAAGAGCTATGGACCATATCCTATTTAACCACTTTTTTTATCAAGAGATTTTCTAACTCTTTTCCATGCTTTAGCTCTCTCTAGCCTTGCCGTGCTTAACATAATTGGCGAGTTTTATTTGGCAAGTTTTTATTTTCATGTTCAAATACAGAAATTAATAATAGTGCACCTCTGAAGTGGACTTTTTAGCCCAACATTTGATTGATTTTTCCTAATATGTCCTCCCAGAATCTACATCTGTTTCGACAAGTTAGCCACACATGATTCCAATCACCTGCCTTGTCACCACATCTCCAACATAGCTTTGATACATCATTATTGATCTTATGGAGTTTGGGTACATAGTACATAGTTACACTATTTATGAATATTTTAATGCATTTTCTCAATTGGAAAGAATTATAATATAATTGTAAATTTGGTAGGGCTAGACGTCCTTAAGATGTATGGCTACATTTGGTACTAAATATGTTATTTCTTCAGCATCATTTGAGGGATTTTCCCCATTTTTATATTTGTTTAACTTATTAAATAATAGTGATTTATTAATTAATTAAAACAAAGTCCCTAATAAATCCAGACATCAGTTTTTTAAAAATACAATTTTACTAGTTCTTCTTAAACTACTGGTAGTCAGCAGTTCTTGCTTATCCACAGCAAATTAGCTAGAGAGCTATCAGTAGATCCTGAGCAACCATCTGACCAACCCTTGCCCTATATGACTTCACTCAGATTGCTTCTGTTCAAGCAAAAGTGGAAGAAACAGAGGTGAAACTGAACTGAATCCAGCTTCTCATATTTGATATTTAAGACACTGTGTATGCCTTCATATAGATGTACCATATGAGCATGCAAGTAGCATGTGTTTATCAGTACATGATGTATCATATAGGTGCACATGTCAAGGAACCGGAATTGTTGTAGATCTTTGCTATAGCTTGTATCCTAAGATTAGTAGACAGAAAGAAGTTAATGGAAGGAAATTTTGCATCTTAGCCACCCACCCACCACCATTTGTAGCTCCTTAAACCTCTCTCTGAGGGCTGGGAGGACTCAACAATGTAGGAAGGATGTGGGGGGGGGGTTCATGGACAGGAGGAAATCACTCAAAATCAAGCATTTGTCTGATTAATTTGGGATGATTCTAACAGCAAGCTATGCCATAGCAGCCTATGTTCAGAGTCCTCTTGACTCCCACCTCACCCCCAGAGAGGCTTTTCAGGGGATGTAGGCAGCTACTGGGGTGGGTGAAGAGAGGGCAGGAAATTTCCCTTCCATTAAGGTCTTTTTGTCTAGTTACCTTTAAATCCAAGCCTTTGCACAAGGTGTTTTCCACCACTACATAATATGTAAATATTCTGAAACCTGAACAGTGACCCATGAGGAGGAGCAGTGAAGAACTTATGTAGTTACTATCTGTTTGTTGTCTGTTGTCTGTCTACCTGTCTGTCTATTTATCACTTTATTTATGTTGTAGCTTCTTTCTAAAAATGGGACTCAAGGCAGTTTATAAGACAAAAAGAAAAAAAGCACATGTAACTAAAGACATACAAAAGGTTAAAATTAAAATAGTACTATACTGTCCATGGAATTTGAATCATTTAAAGCAAAGAATAAAAATTTTACAGCACACTAAGAAAACTTCTTTTCATGTAAAACAATCAGTTCCTCAAAGCTTCTGGAACAGATAGAGCTTGGCCTGTACAGCAAGGAGGAGTGAACCTGGCCTTCCAAAAGAAGGAGTTCCAGAGTCTAGGAACAGCCACAGAAAAGGTCATCTCCTGCATTCCCCCAAAACATGCCTGTGATAGTGGTGGGATCAAGAGAAGTGTCTCCCCAAAGATCTCAGTGCTTGGGCAGGCTCTTATACCCAGTACTTTGAAATGAATTTGGAAACAGATCAGCAGTCAGCAGGGCTCCTCTAACAAGCAAGTGGTGTCTTGGACAGAGCGGTGGGGGTGGTGATGGAACTGTTGAGTCTGGTGTCTGACAAAAGGACACAGTGTTACTAGATCTCAGAAGTGTTGAGGTAGCTGTAGTAACTTAGGGAGAAAGGGAAGATTTTTTGTGCACACATTGATTCACAAGAGAAAGATCTTGTAATCTCTGAATGAGAGCATCACTTCCAGGTTGACTGATTCTGAAGGAATGGTGAAAGCTATGGTTTTCCCGTGAGAACATACAACAGCATTCACCAATTTGGCACCCTCCAAATGCACTGGACTGCTAGTCTTGTCATCCTCAACAACCTCTGCCATGCTAGTTGGTGATATCCGGGGTTGCTGTTCTACACTTATGGAGGATGCTTGGTTGGGAAAAATGCCCTATGAAGAGAGGATGCAAAGTAGGGTAACTTATGGTTGCTACCTTTTGCCCCTGGCACTGTTGATTGATGTCTTACTATAACTGTAAATATGCAAATTTATACTTGCCTGTTGAGGGGAAATAAAACAGAGACAAGAAACATATTTGGCAAGGAACTAAACCAGCATGTAGTTGTTTGAGTGTTGAACTAGGACTCTGGGAGACTTGAGTTCAAATTCCCACTTAGCTATGGAAACCTATTAGGTAACAAGTAAGCTCTTATCCTCAGAGGAAGGCAATGACAAACCTTCTGTGAATAAATCTTGCAAAGAAAACCCTATGAATAGGGTCACCACAAATTGAAGTCAACTTTGAAAGCACATAATAACAACAAACTCATCAAAAAACCCCAAATAGCGATCAAACAGATCTCAATTCAGTGGTGCTGAGGAAGGCAACAGAAACAGCAATTCTGGCAAGGTGTGGAGGGAGAACATCCATAATACACGTAAGCTGGAGCAGGCAGTGTGGTATCTATGGGCACCACTAAACCGAAGGGTCTGACAAAGAGCATCAAAGGGCAGGATGGGCTCTCTAGCCTTATGGCAACCATCCTAGGAGAAGGAAAACTCTAATCCCAAACCCGGGCAGATGGTGCTCATCCAACCCTGTAAGGTCAACCATCTAAGAGAAGGAAACTCTAATCAAACCTACAACCCGAGGACCTCGCTGCTACATCCATGCTTGCAAGGCCACGGCAGATGAACCTCTGGTTTAAAGAGTGAGGCCAGTTCTGTGCATGCTGCGCTCCACCAGAAAAATCCATTGCACAGGCTCGAAGAACAATCAAAGGACTACACCTGGGGATACCTCCCTCCCCCTGTGCCCATGAAGTCCCTAGCTGATACCTGTGATATATTTTATTATATTTTAAAATTTCCAGGTAGGTGAGAGAGAAAACTATGGCTTTAAAAAAGAGGGTTTGTGTTTTAGGACTCAGGGCTCATCTACGAATAGCCAGGATATGCTGGTTCCCCACTAGCATATCCTGAATGCAGAGCTGGCCTGTTCCCCTGTTGCCTGGGGGGAAAAAAACAGGTCGGAGTCGAAACAGGATGACAGCCCATCCCTGAAGCCACCACCACCATTTTCCCTACTAATGCAGAAGCCAGGCAGAGGTCCTGTAACATTTGACTGCAGGCCCCCTAAATGTGATCAGCCCCAGGGAGCTGGCAGTAGCAGCAAGGAGCAGCATGCTAGACAGCTCCTGCAGACACATGGGGACCAATCCAGTTCTTTGCTGGATAAACAAGGGTAAACTGGGTATTAGATTAGAACAGTTTATCAGGCCCTATCCCAGCTTGCCCCTGTTCCAGCCCCATATCTGCCCTGGGGGTTGTTTGGATTGTCCAGGGACCGATCAGGGAAAATGCCCTGTATTGTTTGGACTGCAGGGTTCCAGAACATGGACAAACTGGGGTAAATCACCCATGTAAATAAGCCCTCGGTCTCCACATCTGTCATATATTGAGGATCTTTGCCAGATTTTTTGTTTCTTTTAATTAGCCTCAACAGTTTACCTTCTGTCAAATGTGTTTCTGCTGGAACAGAACACTGTGGGTTCAAAAGAAGCTTTGTGTTCTAAGGCTCAGAGCCCACCTCTACTTTGCATTCAGGTTCCTGGAAAAGCTACTTGTCTTTTCTCTATGCCTTTCTATGACATTTGGTGTCTTGTGACAGGCTGCACCCACTGTGGCAGCCACTTATGGGCACCTCCCACCGCAGCCCATGACACTTTCAGCAAATTCCAAATGTTCCTACCAGCCCCCAAATAATGAATTCTCCTGCTGTATACATTATTTCCTCCCTTTTGTTTTATATTTCACACTGACTGAATCAAAATAACTACAATTTGATGATTTCATACCCACAATTCCACACTAATTATGGATTAATAACTACAGGTCACCTGCCCCCCATATCCCTGGGACTAAAATTCACAGTTTCGGCTATCTATGGCTGAAAAAAATAGGGATACACACCATAGAGTTGCACTGGAAAATTCCTAGAGAGGTGTCCTCTCTAGGAATTGCTAGGTCTTCTATTGCAATTCTATGGTATGTTTGTATCAGAAGTCTTTATTTTAATAGGGTTCACTGTTATCTGCATTTTCTGTTATCCATGGTAAGTCCAGAAACCAAACCTCCATGGATGGGTGTGTGTGTGTAATCATTCAATAACTTGAAACTCATGGTATATGAAGTACAGTATTCCTATTGAAAAGCATGTTATCTGAGATAATGAAATGTGATAGCTTAGATTTCTGATGGTCTTTCCATTGACAGCAGTTATAACTTGATGACTCCATAATCATTAACCCATATAACAATTTCTACCTCCTCCAAAAGCTTGCACTGGATGCATGGTATAATTTTGCAAAGTAGGCAACAAATATATTAATCTCTGCTAATTATATCTATATAGAATGTTCATATGCTTTATAGTTAGGTAGATGAAAATAGGTTGTTTTTTTATTAGTAGTATCCTCTGTGAAATTTTTAAGTTTTTAAGTTAACGTTTAATAAATGTTGTATAATATGAAGTATTATTAGATGAAAAAACTGAAGATGTGTATAATGAGCTAGATATGAAATAATTTATTGGCAGGAGGTTCAACAGAGAATTCAGCATGTGTATATAATGAAAGAGATACAAATTAATGGGAGTTATAGGTAGATAGAATTAACTTTGTGAAAATATTTGTTAAAAGGAGGTGAAATGAGAAGATTGTCATAGGGCAAGAAGAGAGCAAGCAGGAAGTCATTTTAAAAATCTTTATGTAGTGTAGTAACTGTTGGTATTTTGTTTAATGTAACTGTTTGTGTGTGTGTGTTTTCCTTTTTCTTTTCTTCTGGTTTTTGGCTTTGTGTAAATGTGTTTTCTTTTGTTGATAATTGCTGTTTAATAACATTAATTTTTTTTTAAAAAAAGAATGTTTATATACCCCCTAAGTGCTCAAATATATTCTCTCAGCAATCCTATCAATCCTATAAGGAAAGTGAGAATTATCTAACATGGCAGAGGAAGGGCAAGGGCTCAGAGGTAATGGCTCATCAAGTGCCATCTAGTGAGCTCATTGCTGTGGTGACATTTAAACTATTTTAAAAAATATATATTGGAAGAGTTTTTTGACATATAAAACTATTTAGAACTGTAAAGAAAATAATACAAGAACACAACACTACAAAATAATAAACACACACCAACAAAAATAAAGGGGAGGAAATAAAAATAAAATAAAATAAAACAGTAACTTCTAACTTACTGATGGCTATAGGTTATACAATGTTATATTTCTTCTATTACAAACCATCTTATTCAAAAACATAGCCATGTTAGTCTGGAATACCAGCAACCAAGGGGATCTTGTCTCACCTTTGAGACTAACTGAGAGAAAGAAATCGTAGCATAAGTTTTTGTAAACTTAGTCTACTTCCTCAGTTGCATGGAGTGAACTGGTGCTTAGCATATATACCATCCTCTGTCAACAATGCCCTTCAGAATTCTACATTGGGCAAACAGGCCAGTCTTTAAGCCAGAGCATAAATGGATATAAATAAGACATTAGGAATGGGAATACATAACAACCAGATACAGAACACTCCAGTATTCCTGGACATTCCATCTCTGACCACAGGACAACTGTACTTGAACAAACAAACAAACAAACAAACAAACAAAACACATAAGGGAAGATTGGAAAGAGAAACAGCTGAATTGGAATATTCTACAAATTCCAGTCCATCAACAGTGGGTTGAACAAAGACAACCTGGCACACTACACAGATCATAACACTAGTTAACACCCTAGTCTCATGAGGGCGCTCTTGGACAGGTTATCACATCTCCTTTTTGGTTCCCAACCAACATGACACTACATTCCAAAACTCCCTTCACCATTTATATGTGGTCATCCACCCACCTTTACCTTAGGCAACATCTTAACTCCTGCCTTTGTCCTTCAACAACCATTGTTAAACTGAACTTGTCACCTCATCACTACACCCACTAATTCTTTTGCATTTCTTTTGTTATTCCACAGCCTGCTTATAAGGTCTGTTCCTAGGCATGAGTTCACTCTATGTATCTGAAGAAGTAGACCAAGTCTATGAAAGCTTCTGCTATAATTTCTTTATCTCAGTTAGTCTCAAAGGTGCTACAAGAAAACATCTTATATTAAAGTTCTACGTCATTATTGAATCCTACAAATCTTCAGATCTCACTGTTAATAACTTTCCCTGTTGATCTTGCAAAAAGACCATCACTGATTCCCAATCTTTTTAAAAACTATCCGATTACTTTTCTCTTATTAAAATGGTTAATTTATCCATTTCAGCAAAGTCAAGCAGTTTCATCAACCAATCTTCTTGTGTCAGAGTAATCACCCCTTTTCATTTCTTGAGCATAAATCAGCCTGGCAGCAGTAATCATATATTGTATAATTCTCCCATTTTCATTCTCAGTTTGTTCCTCCAAGAGTCCCAGTAAGAAAAATTCTGGCTTTAGTTGATTTTTTTTTATCTTTAGAATGTCCTGCATTGAACCATGAATCTGAACTTCTCACAAATCCACCACGTATGGTAAAAGATTCCCTCTTCTTATTGATATTTCCAACAAACTTTACTAGACCCTTTATACATCTTAGATAATTTATCTGGAGTAAAGTATGAACAATACAACATCTTATACAAATTTTCCTTAAGATCATAACTGAATGTAAATTTCATCACCTTCAACCACATGTTCTCCCATGGCTCCATTTGTATGTTTTGATGAACATTCTGAGCCCATTTTATCATACATTCTTTAACTTGCTCCTCCTTCAGCTCCACTTCTTGCCAATTCAATGTTCCTCATCTGTATGTAATTGTATTTAAAAATCCAATTTAGTCAATTCAAAACCATGTAATTTTTTTATCCGTTTTAAATCATTCATATATCTGTCTGTAAGAATACCACTGGAAACGGGAAACTGCTGGTTCCAGTTCCTCACTCATTTTTATTCTGTATTGCCATTTATGACATTTAAACTTGAAACTACAAGCACTTAGCTGAGAACTAGTGTGGGGCAGTAGCTAAGACTGTCAGGTGGGCAAGGCTTCCTTATCCATAACATAATTGGTCTTAGGCAAGTCACTCTTCTCTTAGACCTTATCTGTACATAGAGATTATAATAGTGTCCTACCTTTAGAGGATAGTTGTAAAGATTTCTGAGATAAAGCCCAAGATCCCATACACTGCTGTGCAGCATAATTATAATCCATCAGAGTTATGCTGAAGCCCACAGTAGTGCAAATGATTGCACAACAGGTGCCATGGCCTTGAGCTCACCTACTAGTTCCCCATGCACCAAATAAAAATTTACTTAAGAAGGCATGTGCACACACAGACACACTTTTGAGTAGCAAAACTAGAAAAGATGTTTCCCCAAGATCTCAGATGGCCTCTGCCAGTCATTGTAGCTGTGCAGTACACTAAACCTAGCTAATTTCAGTTGAGGTACATAGCCCCGGTTTAGTGTAGGGATTGGAGTTGTGGCTATCTAGATGTTGTTGGACAGCAACACCTATCAGCTGAAGACAGAACAGTCCGTCGTGTGGAGGGGTGGGGGGTGGGGATGGTTAGAAGTTGCAGTCTAGCAACATTTGGAGGGCTTCAAATCCATCCCCCTACACACTGAACCCCGTGCCATTTAGTGGTATGTGCATGAACTGGAACTTGTCTGAGTAAAAGAGTACAGTTGAAACGACTTGTTCACAGAACTTTGATTACATTAAGTTTTGTTTTCACAGAAGCTCTGCTTGTTGTGTATGAACCAGAGCCTCACAACCTATGTTTTAAAGTTGGCTTGTTTTGAGTTTGTTACAAACCACAATCTCTGGGTGAAATGTAAAACCGCATGGGAGGAGAGGTGAGGAGGGAACATGCAGACCTGTGTCTTGCTCAAGCCCGTGACAGCTCATGCAAGCAGTGCTAAATCAATGGTTTAGTGCTCTATGTGAACTGGGCCAATAAAGTTTGTACAAATTTAGTTCATTGGGGTCTGATTCTGTCAGTATAGTGCAACTTCACATGTGCAACTTTAAGGCTGATGGTAGTATAGGAAAGCAATCTTATACTGTACAAGACTGCCTGTCAAAGTAGATGTGACTGAGTAGCTGTGTGCATTTCATCTGTGCATGTCCTACTCTCATACAAAACATGTACAGTTAGACCCCTGTATCTGTGGAGCAAATATCTGCCATTTTAGTTATCTGCAGGACACAAAATAGGGACAGTACCATAGAGTTGCACTGGAAAATGACTAGAGAGGCATCTTCTATGTCCCCCAAAGCAATTCTATAGTTTTTTTTTTTTACTGGAGTCCTTTATTTTAATAGGGTTCTGTTATCCACGGTTTGTGATAGCTGCAATAAGTCCGAGAACAGAACTCCCGTAGATATGGATGTCTGACTTGCGAAAGGGATCTAGGAGTCCTAGTAGACCACAAGTTGAACATGAGTCAACAGTGTGATGTGGCAGCTAAAAAGGTGATTTTGGGCTGCATCAATAGAAGTAATAGTGCCGCTCTATTCTGGAGGTTTTCAGACTACACTGTTATAGTGTTACTATTCCACTTTAACTGCTCTGGCTTCCTGCTGTGGAATTCTGGGGTTTGTAGTTTAGTGAGGCCTAAGAGCTCTCTGGCTGAGAGTTGTAAATGCCCCTCCCTGCACTGTAAATCCCAGGATTCAACAGGAGGCAGCCATAGCAAATAAAGTGGAATAGTAACACTATAACAGTGTTGTCTGAAAATCTAGTCTGCCTTGGTCAGGCCTCACCTGGAATACTGTGTCCAGTTCTGGGCACCACAATTCAAAAAGGATATTGACAAATTGGAGTGTGTCCAGAGAAGGGCGACTAAAATGGTGAAAGGTCTAGAAACCATGCCTTATGAGGAGAGACTTAGGGAGCTGGGTATGTTTAGCCTGAAAAAAGATGGTTAAGGAGTGATATGATAGCCCCGTTTAACTATTTGAAGGGGTGTCATGTTGAGGATGGAGCAGGCTTGTTTTCTGCTGCTCCAGAGAATAGAACACGGAGCAATGGATGCAAGCTCCAGGAACAGAGATCCCACCTCAACATTAGGAGGAACTTTCTGATAGTAAGAGCTGTTCGACAATGGAACACACCCCCTCGGAGCGTGGTAGGGTCTCCTTCCTTGGAGGTCTTTAAACAGAGGCTGGACGGCCATCTGTCAGGGATGCTTTGATCGTGATTTCCTGTGGGGGTTGGACTGGATGGCTCTCGTGGTGTCTTCCAACTCTACAATTCTATGATTCTATGATTCTATGAAGTTGTGGGTGTGCTAGCAGAGAAAGTGATTGGCTGTGCCAGGGACTGCACTTAAGCAAGCCCTGAAAGAGTACAACCACACGTACAAAAATGTTTATGCTAGTGTAGTACCTTAATGGGATTCTAGATATCCTGGTATCTGCTCAATAGTAGCATAGTTCATGCTTTCAAACCATTTATTCTGCACAATCTGTAGGCGGACTTGAGCCCATTCACACTGCACAATTCTAACCCTACAATTCCACATTAACTGCCCTAGCTGCATCCTAGAGAATCCTGGAACTTGTCTAAATGGTGAAAATACTCCTCATAGATTCAAGGAGAACACCTTCTGTCCCAATGGGATCCTGCAGCATTTCATCATATTCAAGAAGGAGTGGGGGCAAAACTGCCATATACTCCATGGGGAAAACCTTTGTAGCTTTCCCCGAAGTTTTTCAAAAACTATGATGGAAATGCACGTTCCTGTTTGCTGGGACAACCAATTCACTTTGCTGCACTTTCCCAATAAGAGCGGAAGTGAAAAGCTGATTGGTCAGATGTGTGCGGGGGCTGGAGCTTGCTGGCAAGGCAGCACCTGGAACCACCATGTTGGATTTTCACCTTAGCGATCATGCTCTCAGACAACAAAACAACATTTCCCCCCCCCCCCGTTTATTTAAGTGGAAGGTCACATTTCCGCACCTTGGATTTGCTTTTTTTTTTTTTTTTAAACCACAATACTGTTCCTCGGTGGCAACTGGAGAGAATAAAAACACAAGTAATTCACTCACACACACCCAACTTGATTTGCAGGCATACCCATTTGAACATCAAACGCAGATAGCTAAGTGTACCTGTAATCTTGAGAAAACAAATGTGGAGACAAACAAAAGCTGCTGCAAATTGGCATTACTACACACCAATCCACTTTTTAGTGACTCCTATAGACAAAGGCCCTGGAGAGTCTGTGGTTTGTTCAGAGCTCATTGGTTGAGGATTCTAGAGGCTGCTCCCTACACTGCCAATCCCAGGATTCCATAGGAAGTTGCCATGACAGTTAAAATGGAATCATGAATTATGGAATGTGAAAAGGGGTCCCTGCATATACACCCAGAGATGGTCCAAGATATTTTCAAGCCTGAGAGGAACAAGCCAAAATAGCACTGCCCCTTTCATAATAAAAGTCTCATTAAAAAAGAAATAGCTTTTAATTTTCTGCCCTTTAATAGCATGCCAAAAATTGTCACCTCAAGCAGACTGTCTCACCCTGCCTTGTGGCCTGTTTTAAACATACATATTTTACCTGCTTGCACTCCCATCTACATTTTTGACAAAGAAATTGTCTCCCAGGAACAGTTCCTGAGGTTTTACTATCTTCTTGGCTCTTTCCACTACCACCTCTTTATTGAGCTGCTCCAAAGGGCTGGTTCCCCCAACAGCCTGTCATGTTTTGACAACCACAGGAGCCAGTTGTGTGGGATGTGACTCTTAGTCAGGCTCTGGAACACAGTTCTTTTTCTTTTTCTCAAACCACCCCCCTTTCCCCAATGCTTTCCTTCCCTAACATGTGCTAGGACAGCAGTAAAGCACAGCCCTCACCTGCCCCCCCCCCAAAATGAGGATGTCTTTAAAAGAGTATGGAAAATTCTGGGGGGAAATTGTGGGTCTGACTCACTCTTAGTCCTCAAGAAGAGACCCCAAACCGCACATCTGCTCTTCACACCTTTCCTTCCCTCAGCCATGTTGGCCAACTGTGCTTGGACACCAGGTCTCACAAAGTCAGTGACCTTTGTTTATGACATCGCTAACCATTATAGTACACAACAGGGGTATTTCAGCATTACTCTTGGGCTATATGTTACATTTTTCATTAGAGAGAACTCTGTAATCCTTTTCTCATTCAATTTTCCTCAGAAACAACTGTTTTAGTTTTTTCATTCCATACATGGGGAACTGTCACATGTCAGTTGCCACCAAATACGTTTCAGACTTCCCTGGCAGAATTATCTGGTACAGCACTAGAAACCTCACATGAGGCTTCAGTTTTATTTCTAGCACGTAGCATGACATTTTCAAGGTCATCCTTCTAAATCTCCTCTTTTATGGTTTTCTATAATTTGTCATTTTCTGTAACATCTTCTACAAGGTGCATATCATTTTCATATATTTTTAAATTTTTAGCAAATGTACATTTCCCTGAGTTGCAACCAATGTATGTCTCACGTTCCTAAACAATTTCCATATAGCAAGGGCAACTCTGGCCCTCCAGCTATTATACGGCATACAATTCCTGTCATCCTTAGTAAGTATTACCAGTGCTGACAGATTATGGGAGTTGCAGCCTCAAAACAACTGGGGAGCCATCCTCTCTCTGGCTTTTCTTCGCAAACGAAGATTCAGGAAGGACTCATCCCGCGCTTTCTGCAAGCGCGCTGATGACTAAAAAGGCCAATCCAAGATAAGCAAGTCCGGTTGCATAAAGCACAGCAGAAGATCTCCTTGGGTGATGTTTCCGGGTTGTGATTCTTTCTGCGTTGTCGTTTCTCTTCAAGACTTGTTTGGTGTGACTTCTCAAATAAGGCTGCAGCATTGTGGATAGTGCGTCTCCATGCCTCCTGATGTGAGGCCAGGGCGGACCACTGTTGGTGATCAATTTGGCCGAGCCTGAGATGTTGTTTCAGGGAGTCCTTGTATTGCTTTTTTGGAGCGTCCCTCTTATGCTGACCCGTGGCGAGTTCACCGTAGAGTAGTATTTTTGGGAGGCAATGGTCCTCCATCCTAGTAACGTGCCCTGCCCAGTGCAGCTGTGTTCTCAATATCATGGCATCAATACTGGTGATCCCTGCTTGCTCAAGGACAGCAACATTCATCACATAGTCAGTCCAGTGTATATTTAGGATTGTGCGTATACAGCACTGATGAAAGCGTTTGAGGAGTCGTAGGTGGTGGCAATAGGTGATCCATATTTCAGAACTTCATCCTTACATATCCATGTCATAAAGGATCAGGTCAGATTTTTTTTCCTCTGACATACCACTGAACATTTAACATACATATCCTTTCTCGTCCATGGGTACAATACCTCAACCATGATTGAGATGAAGATGGCACAGAGAAAGGGTTTTTAAACTTATTGTTTTAAAACCTGTTGTTTTGCACCCATTGCTCAGCCTACCTCTCCTCTGTAGCTGCTCTTATCTGTACAGAATCACAGAATCAGAGTTGGAAGAGACCACAAGGGCCATCCAGTCCAACCCCCTGCCATGCAGGAATACACAATCAAAGCATTCCTGACAGATGGTCATCCAGCCTGTTTAAAAACATCCAAAGAAGGAGACCCCACCACACTCCCAGGCAGCGTATTCCACTGCCAAATAGCTCTTACTGTCAGGACGTTCTTCCTAATGTTTAGGTGGAATCTCTTTTCCTGTAGTTTGAATCCACTGCTCTGTGCCCTAGTCTCTGGAGCAGCAGAAAACAAGCTTGCTCCATCCTCAGTATGACATCCCTTCAAATATTTAAACATGGCTATCATGTCCCCGCTCAACCTCCTCTTCTCCAGGCTAAACATGTCCGGCTCCCTAAGCTGCTCCTCATAGGGCATTTCTTCCAGACCTCCCACCTTTGGTCACCCTCCTCTGGACACCTTCCAGCTTGTTAATATCCTTCTTAAATTGTAGTGCCCAGAAGTGGACACAATATTCCAGGTGAGGTCTGACCAAAGCAGAATAGAGTGGCACTATTACTTCCCTTGAGCTAGACACTATACTCCTATTAATGCAGCCTAGAATCACATTGGCTTTTTTAGCTGCTGCATCACACTGCTGACTCATGTTCAGCTTGTGGTCCACTAAGACTCCTAGATCCCTTTCGCGTGTACTGTCATCAAGCCAGGTGTCACCCATTCTATATCTGTGCATTTCATTTTTACTGCCCAAGTGTAGTATTCTACATTTCTCCCTGTTGAAATTCATTTTGTTAGTTTTGGCCCAGCTTTCTAATATATTAAGGTCATTTTGAATTCTGAGCCTGTCCTCTGAGATATTAGCTACCCCTCCTGATTTGGTGTAGTCTGAAAACTTGATAAGCATGCCCTCTATTCCCTCATTCTCAAAGGCCTTACTGAAATAAAGATATACTGCATCCAAGCATTTCCTTCATCTATCAAGTTTGTAACTCTATCAAAAAAAAGAGGTAAGATTAGTCTGGCATTACTTGTTTTTGAAAAAACTATGTTGACTTTTAGTGAGCATGGCATTGCTTTCTAAGTGCATACAGACTGCCCGTTTAATGATCTGCTCTAGAATCTTTCCTAGTATTAATTTCAGGCTAACTGGGCAATAATTATTTGGGCCGTCTTCCCCCCCCCCGCCTTTAGAGACAACATTTGCCCTCCTCCATTCTGCTGGGACCTCTCCTGTTCTCCAGGAATTCTCAAAAAATATTGACGGTGTTTCTGAGATTATAGTTGCCCCTCCACATTCACGGCTTTCACTCTTGCGGTTTTGATTATTCACAGTTTGCTCAGCAAACACCACATTTAAATCAGTTTCTCTCCCTTGCACACAAGGGAGAGGAGCCAATTTAAACAGAGTGCTTGCTGAGCAAAGTGCGCACCCAACTCCCCACTCTCCTGGGGCTTGGCTCCATTTTGGGTGGAGAGCCAAGCCCCAGGAGAGTGGGGAATTCAGGGCAAAGGTGCTTTTCAGACACCCCCGCCCTTCCCAAAGCTGCGATGGAGCTTTCTAAGCCTTGTTGCGGCTTTGAGAGGGGGGGGTAGCTGCTCCCTCCACCGCTCCCAACCTTCCCAAAGCGGCTATGGGACTCTCAATCCCCAGAGACACTTTGGGAAGGCCAAGGGGAGGCCGACCAACCTCCCGCCTACCCCCCCACCCTCTCTGGCCTTCCCGAAGTGGTTCTGGGGCTTTGAAGCCCTTTGGGAAGGCCAGGGGGAGGCTGGCCAACCTCCCAACCACTGCCACCCCGAGCTTCCTGAAGCGGGTATGGGGCTCTCGAGCCTCATAGCCGCTTCGGGAAGCATGGCGGGGGGGTGGCCAGGTGGGTGGGAGCCTTTTTAGCCACCCCCGTGCTTCCCCAAGCAGTGATGGGACTCGAAAATCCCCGTCACCACTTTGGAAGGGTGGAGGGGTTGCGGGCGGGCGGGGGAGGCCTTTTTTTATTCGTGTTTTTTTTCCACATTCGTGGGGGTCTTGAGCCCCTAACCCCCGTGAATGTGGAGGGACAACTGTACTTCTGCCAGTTCTTTTAATACCACTGGATGCAGTTAATCTGGCCCTGGAGACTTGAATTCATTTATACTGGCCAGGTATTCCTGAACAACCTCTTTACCTATTCTATACTGCATTTCCCCTACTGCATCATCTGCTCCATTTTCCCCAGGCTAAGCACTGTTCTCCTTTTGGGAGAAAACCAAGGCAAAGAAGGTGTTGAGTAGTTCTGCCTTATCTCTGTCCTGTTAGCATTTCACCATCTTCTCTATGCAGTGGCCCTACCATTTCCTTGTTCTTCCTTTTGCCACGGACATAACCAAAAAAAGCCCTTTTTATTGTTTTTAACCTCTCTAGCAAGCCTAAGCTCCATCTGTGGTTTAGCTTTTCTGACTTTCCCCCTACATGACCCAGCTATTTGTTTGAATTCTTCTTTGGTGATTTCCCCCCTTTCCCATTTCTTTTACATGTCCCTTTTAAGTCTTAGCTCAGTTGAAAGTTATTTAGACATCCATCCTGGTTTCTTTAGACACCCCAGTTTTCCTCCTCATTAGAACTGTTTGAAGTGGTACCTTCAATATCTCACTTTTAAGAAACTCCCATCCATCATGGACTCCCTTCTCTTTTACTATTCCTGACCATGGAATCACCCCCAGTAATTCCCTAAGTTTCTGAAATCAAACTTTCTTAACATCTAGAAGGCATGTCTGGCTGCACTTGGCTTCCCCTTTCCTCTGTATAACAAACTTCAGCAGAACATAGTCACTCCCCGCTAAGGATCCTGCCACTTCTGCCCCATTAACCAGATCATCTCTGTTGGTTAGGATCAGATCTAAAATAGCTGATCCCCCTGTTGCCTCTTCTACCTTCTGGACAATGAAATTGTCTGCAAGGCAAGTGAGAAATTTATTGGACCGTACATTTTTGGCAGAGTTTGACTTCCAACAAATATCAGATAGTTGAAATCCCCCATTGCTACTACATCTCTCCTTTCTGAATGTGCAGTCATCTGTTCCAGGAAGGCATCATCCAAGTCCTCAGTTTGGCTTGAAGGTCTTAGAAGACTCCCACAACAATATTTTGTTTCTTTCTCTCCCCCTCAATTTTTACCCAGATGCTCTCAACCTTTAAATCATAGATCTGTTCACAGGTATATGCATCCTTTATAGATTTAAGTCATGGATCTGTTCACAGGTGTATACATCCTTAATGTATAATGTTACTCCACCACCCTTCCTGTCTGGTCTATTTCTCTGAAATAGGTTATACCCCTCTATTACTACATTCCAATCATAAGACTCAACCCACCAGATTTCAATGATGCCTACTCTATCATGTTTGCCTTGCTGTGCTAAGAGTTCAAGTTCATCCTGTTTATTTCCTATGCTCTGTGCATTAGTATAGAGACATCTAAGACCATGAGCCATTCCCCCTATCTGTCTTTTAAGGGTTTTATTCCTCCCACGCTTGGGTTCTTGTATTATTTGCCTTGTTCTCTGTATAACATTTAGGCTATTATCTCCAGCACTTGATGAACTCCTGCCCTCAAGAATACAGGCTCCTTCCTTCACACAACTCAGTTTAAAGCCCTCCTGATCAGGCCTTTCAGACTCCTAGCAAAAACATTCCTGCCAACTGCTGTGAGGTGCAACCTATCCCTTGCCAGAAGTCCACCTCCTTGAAACTGCACCCCATGGTCCAGAAAGCCAAATCATTCCCTGCAACACGATCTGTGGAGCTAGTTGTTCACCACCACTGTCTTTCTCTCCCTTCCTGAGCCATGCCCTTCCACTGGAATGATAGACGAAATCACTACTTGTGCATCCAAGTCCTTCAGCTTCCTACCCAGGACCTCATAACCCCTTTTGATATTCTGAAGGCTATGCCTTGCAATGTCATTGGTTCTCATGTGGACCAAAAGAAAGGGATAATGATCAGTGGGTTTGACAAGTCTCGTCAGCCTCTCCATTACATCGCAGATTTTTGCCCCAGGAAGATAGCACACCTCTTGAGACATCTTACCAGGCCCAGAATTTTCTGTACTCCTCAGCAGGGAGCCCCATACCATGGCCACACATCTCTTCTGAGGATTGGCAGAGGTCAATCTATGTGCTGAACCTTCCAAGATCTCATGCATATTCTCTAAGGCCTGCCTCTGTTGCTCTCCTTCCCCTTCCTTGTCATCACTGACAAGGGAGAGAACTTCAAATTGATTCTGTAGTGCCAAACTCATAGAATGGCCCCTGTTCCTTCTACTTCTATGAGTCATGTTCTTCCAAATGTCTACCTCCTGTGTATCAGAACTAACCTCCTCCACAGAGACATCCCCTGTGTGTTCCCCAACCAGGACCTTCTGCTCTGCTCTGTCTAAGAAAACCTCCTGCTCCCTAATATGCTGTAGAGTGGCTAAACGATCGGCAAGTTTCTGGAACTTCTCTTCCAACAATACAACCAACCTATATTTGCTGCAGGTGTATCTCTGAACATCCACAGGCAAGAAGACAAACATGCCACAGCTGTTGCAGGTGACTGTAGCAGCTCCCTCACTATCCATATTGAGGAATCAGAAGTACACACTAAAACAGAACTCTGGGGCTCTCCCTTAAACTCCCTTGCCAAACACTCCTGTATGCCTTGCCCCTGTATGCCTCACTCCAAGGACTGGAGCTGCAGCAGTATAGAGAGCTACTGACCGCTGGTTCCTCCCTCTGTCTCTGACTCACTTTCTCTCAACAGAAGCCCCACCTCCCTGAGACCAGTGCTCAGATAGAGGATCTGGGACTACTCTCACTCACACCACCACAGAAGGGAAAATGTATGGGAATAGTTGGTTCTTCATCTCCTCTCAACTAATAATCCTCAACTAGTAATACCTCTGGGGAGGGTCCTCCTAAACCAGGGTTTCAATCTAGCCCCTCCAAGCCCTGACAGCTACGTTTTGATGGAGGAAATTACTTTGGGACTTCCAATCAAAGACCTCTGAACATAACATGCAGCTTAGTCCTCAAGGACCTTAGGGCTTCAACTGGAAACCTCATTGGGCCTGACCCTGGAACCTAAGATAGGTAGAAGCTTCAATAGACTATGAATCCTTATCTTAGAGGGCCCCCCCCCAGAGAGAGAGAGAGAGAGAGAAGCGAATAGGAAACTGCAGTATTAGCCACTGCCATGGCCAGATTCAGTCAGCCTAATAAATAATCAGTAAAAAAGTAAATAACCAGAACATGGTCTTTTGCCTTTGCCTGGGGTTCTATCACACTACACAATTATAGCAGTATGATTCTACTTCAGCTAGCATGATTGCATCTTATGGAATCCTAGGATTTGTAGTTTTGTGTGATATTTAAAATCCTCAGCCAGAATGCTCATCTCGAGCCTCTAATCAATCTACAGACTCCAGGATTAGACAAGATGGAGCCATGGCAGTTAAAATGGAATCACAGTACTATAACTGTGTAATGTGAAAGGGTGTCTGGTCAACAGAGTAGGTCTACTTCAGCCTCCAGCTTAAGCTTCTAGCCATATGGACCCTGAGTTGCAATGCATACCTTCTGGGCTTCAACACAGGACTTGGCCTAATACCCATAGAGGATTTTTAACAGTCTGGTTTTTAATTGTTAGGAAGGCAGCTAAGGGAGGGAAGGAGGCCAGGTTTTTCTTTCCCCATCAGTTCTTCTGCTCTAAGCAACTGGTCTGTCCTGTTGTTCTGCCAAAGCAGACGAAATTTCACCAAAACATGCCACAAAGGGCAGACATTAGGTGTGGTCAAGGTCAAAGTGAAATGACTCAGCTCCAGTTTCACTTCAGAAGGTCTGTTCTCTGTCTTTACTCTTTGCATTTGGTTGATCTTGCTAGAGGTTTTTTTTTTTTTTTTTAAAAAATCCATCCATCCATCCATGCTGCAGAGTTATATAGTTTCATGGATTTCTTTTCTTTTCTTTCTTTTTATTTTATTTTATTGCAAGCTGGCAAGTTCTTCTTCCCTTCTTTGCCCATCCCATTGGCACATCTGAGATAAGCAGAAGATGAATCACAGGAGGGAATAAAGCCCACACAGTAGGCCCCGGGACTCAGCCAGGAAAGCCAGATTCGGGGCTCCATCTGGCAAAACATGGCTTTCTGAGATTAAGAACACACACACATAAATGAAAGCCAACTCAATGTCAGTCAGATTTCAGAACTGGGAGTGGAGGGACTGACGGTCTTAAGTCTTCTACCAATGTCACCTTTAAACAAGAGGAGAAATCTGACATGTATCCTGCCTTCTGCTGCCTCTAAAAACCTCAAAGGATTATTGGGAGTAACCATTCAAGTAGGCACATTTGATCTGAGCAGGCACAGCACAAATATCTTGGTTATGAGCCTAAAAAAGATTTGGGGGAGGCCTTAACTGATACCCTGACAGGCAGGGCTAAGTTAGCAAGAAAGGAGGGGTGAATAGGAGCAGATCTGTATTCATGCTGTACAAAGCAGGAGAGGGTCATGAGAACTGTGCTCAGAAAAAATGTATATGCAAATTAAGCAAATCAGCATATATATTTTCTTATTTTGCATCATTTGTAGCGCTTCTAAGATCCAGCTTCACAGGGAACATGTAATTATTTTTCATGGTATCTGCGGATTACATACAGAAGATGTGTATTTTACATCTGGAAGATGAAAATCCTACATCTTCAAGTTGCAACTTCAAAATGACCACCAACATATCATATGTGCATGAAAGAAAGAAAGAGAAATATTATTCTTCTCAACCACTTTTTTGGCTAATGACAACAGATATATGGAGACCTCACGGAAACTTCCATGCAGAAAAATGCATTGGGTGGATAATGTGTGGGTCTTCACATCTTGTGAGGCTATAATTCCCCTCACCATTGGCTATGCTGGTTACAGCTGGTGGGAAATGCAATCCAGCAACATTTAGAGTAGGGATGGATGCCATGTGGCTCTGTAGATAGTGCTGGACTACAACTTCCATCAATCCTAACTTAGCCCTGCCTGTCAGCCTATACCTGGCTAGGACTGATGGGACTTGCAGTGCTAAAACACTAAGAGCAGGATGAGAAAATTATGCCATTCCAATATTGCTGCAGTGTAGTCTCCATGCCCATCACCATATATTGCGCTGCCTAGGGTTGATTGGAACTGAAGTGTAACATCATCTAGAGAGCCACACATTACCTATTCCCAATGGAAAACACACAGGAAGCTGCCTTATACCAGCCCAGTTGTTCATCTAACTCAGTACTGTGACTGGCCACAGCTCTCTCCAGGGTTTCAGGCAGATGACTTTCACATCAGTGGGACTTTTTAACAAGGAATATCAGGGACTGAACCTACAATGCAGCATTTATACACTGACCTCTGCCTGTTGATTTAACCAGTTCTGCATCAGAATGGAAACAAAGGAGGCCCATGGACCTCTCTGTATTATGTGATGCCATTCCAAGCTCTCTCAGAGAGAACTGCCCTAACCAGCTTTGCCAGACAGGAGCCAGGCATGCCATTCTGCCCTACTTTAAAAGCTGAGGTAATGCTACATATTTTTGGGCCCTAGTCAACAACTTACCCTTTAGAGTGGGGGTGAGTTAGAGAGAAATGTGTTGTGTGAAAGAGTAATACTTTATATGAAGGGCTTTGAAACTGAGCCTCTTTCTGCAAAAGAGTTGAGGGTTCAATTGTACCCATGCCTTGGCTAATCACCTCCAAGAAAGGTGCCATGCAGCATTCCTAGCAACCATCCATCCTTCCCACGCTGTCCTGTTGTCATGGCAGCAGAACGTTGTGTTGCTATGTGGGAGATGGTAGCAATTGTCTAGAGCAGCAGATGCCGGAAGACTCGGGTGGCAGGAAGGGAGGAAGATGAAGAGTTGCAGAGACGTGTGCCTTTCAGCAGGGTCAAAGTTGCACAGGAGGTTTGCCGGCCATAAACTGACAGGCAGGACCAAAGTGGTGGGATGTACTAAGAAGCTGATTTTCACTGTGGACTTGCCTTTGGTTGTGGGGTGGTGGAGGAGGAGACAATAACATCATACTGGCAAAACAAGTGTCTGCCAGCCTGGAGTTTAGAGAACAGCTGGAGGGGGAGGCAGGTAGAGGGGGGTATCAAATGGCAGCTGTATTGGAATATGAAAAACACAAGCCCTGAGTCACATCATTACTCATGAGGTTGGGAAGGAAGAGAAGAGATGGTAAGGAATTGGAGGTGCTAGCAAAGCTGGCACATTTATGGACAAAAGCTGTTCAGTCAAATACAACTACATTAAAAATGGCAGATGATCAGCATGGTGTATGTGGATGAAAAGGCTGCCGACATGTAACTGTGGTTCTTCAAGTGGTCATCTGTGAATTCACACAAACGGTTATCTGCATCTGCACAGTACATCATTAGGAACCTTCTAGAGCAGTTATGTAAGTGTTTTGGCAGTAGCCCTGCACACTCCCCTGTGTGTCTCAAAGGCACCCTTTCCTGCCTAAACTCTCAGTTCCATGGATGCCAAAGCAGTAGCAACCAAGGAGCTAAGGATAGGCAAGACACAATGCAGGGAGGACAGGCGGGGTTGGGTGACTTCACAGATGACCACTCAAAGAACCACAGTTACAGGTAAGCAACCTGTTCTTCTTCTTCATGGTCTCTGTGGCTCACACAAATGGGAGACAAGCAAGCTATTAACCACAGGAACAGAGGAGAAAAGCACAACCCTAGCCAAAGCAGCCTCTTGTTGAGATCTAGTGTTCAGCCTATAATGGAAGATACAAGTCAATGGCTGAGACCATTCTACAGATATCTAACAGAGGTACACCCCTCAAGAAGGCTGCTGACTTTGCAAGACCTCTGGAAGAGTGACTTCTAATTTGAACTGGAGGCTATTTGCCTATAAGTTCATAGGCTAGACAAACAGTCGCTGTGACCCATTTGGAGATGCACTGAGACCACACTGGAAGTCCATTCTTAATCGAGGAATAGCAGATAAAAAGTCTCTGTGATTTCCAAAAAGAGGCAGTGTGGCCAACATAGAATGCCAATGTTCTGCATACATCTAGTCCATGCAGAAAGCATTCTAAGTCAATAGTCAGGTTCTGGAAAAATGCAGGGAGAACAATGTCCTGGTTTAAGTGGAATGCAGACACCAATGTAGGGAAATGTCCAGTCTAAGGACCACCTTGTCCTTGTGGAAATGCAGATAAAGTTGGTCCACATGGAGTGCACAAAGCTCTTTAGCCTGCCTGGCAAAGGTGACGCCAACTGAGAAAACTGTTTTCTTGGTGAATAACTGCCAGAGCCTCAAAGGGCTTGTTAGAGAATCGAGAGAGGATGAACTGCAGATTCCACTGGGCAGCTGGTCCTGTCACAGGTGGGTATAGATTCTTGCTTCCTGTTAGGAACCTCTTGACAATAGGTTTTTTGAAACAAGAAGGCTTGCCTAGGTGGTGAAAATACCAAGAGATTGTCAAAAAATAGCATTTGATAGAGAATAAAGACAATATAGAATAAAGAGTGATACCAGAAAATCCAAGGCATATGCAGTCCGTGCATTGTTGGAATTGACAAAGTTGGACTGGAGGAACTCAGTAAACGTAACCCACTTGTAGCCATAGGAATGTTGAGCGGATAGCTTGTGGGCTGCTTCAAGAATACGTTTTATGGGGTCCAGCACTCCAGTCAGAGAAAAATCCTCCACGTAGTAAGGTTGAGGGTTCTCACCCTCCCACCATGGCTTGTGAGAAGATCCAGATAGGTGTCCGATCTCATGTCTGCTTGCTTATTCAGTAGTAGACCAGAATGGTGTTGTTGCACACTACCTGAACCACTTTGCCATACAATATAATCTCAAATGCCTTGAATGCCTTAAGTGCAGCTATCATCTCAAGTGCATTGATGTGAAGTGCCCATTGTTCCATGGACCACCACCGATGGTTGCCAAGGCAAGAACAACATGCCTCTTGCTTATTGTGATGGTCCATCCACCACCTGAGAGAGTGAGGAACGCTTCAAGGTATGTTAACATTTTGCACTGCGATTCCCAGAGGAGGTAAAAATTCACAAGGAACCACACTTGAAATGGCCTCATTTTTAGCCACACATGTGGTATGGTTGACACGGGTGAGGCCATGAGACCAGTAGTACCTGGACATTCCATGCACAAATCTGTCTGGTACAGAAGCATGAAAGGGCTGACTTCTGAAGGGTCAGGTATCTGTCTTCTGGAAGGAAGGCTACCTGAACCTGAGAGTCCAATGGAGTGTCAATGAAAGTACCAGGTTGGATTTGTCATTGTTCATGATAAGCCACAAAGCAACCAGAAATTCAATAGTGAGATGTATGTCCAACGACTGTTGGTTTCAAGCAATCACTAGCCAGTTTTTGATATAGAGGAACAAGATGATATCTTGTTGTCGAAGCCACACAGCCACCACACCCATGCATTGGGAAACACACCCATGGGACAATGTATAAACCAAAAGGTAGAATGTAGAAATGATAAGCCTTCCTTTCTACAGCAAAACACAGAAATCTATGGGCTGCTTGAATCAAAATATGAAAATAAGCATCTTTTAGGTCCATCATGGCAAACTAGTCACCCTTCTGCACCATAGAAAAAGTGGTGTTGAGAGTGACCATATGGAATCTTCTGGATTTGATGTAATAGTTGACACCTCAAAGATCCAGGATCAGTCATAGACCACTATCTTTCTTGGTAACAATAAAATAGCAGGAAAAGAAACCCCGTTGCAGTTGGGAGAGCGGGACAGGTTCTATAGCCCCTTCGAGGAGCAAGTTGTTGACAACTTTCCTTGAGCATGAGTGAAGATGGAGTAACGCAAACAACACCTGTAGGTGGAATCTCTCAGAACTCTAGGACATAGTCCCTCTCTACATTATCTGGTTGTGTGACAAGCAACACCTGCTAAATCTTTTTCCTCTACACAACCATTAAAGGTACAGGAGCCCTACCCAGTTTTCAATCTGGCAACCCTAGCTCCCAAAATTGTCATGCCAATTCTGGGAATTTTAGCCCCAAAGGTAACTCTTTCAAGCACTTGACAATACTGAGCTAGATGGAACAATGGTCTGATTTGGTGTAAGAGAACTTGCTACCACTTTACCATTCCCCCCTCCCCACTGATTGCTAGCAAATTTGTAGGGACCACTAGTAAATTTGTAGAGACCACTATTCCCTACCCCACAATTTTTAGCATCCATCAATGGGTGGCACAATTAGAAGGAGAATGGAAACAAAAGTATGAGGATGATAGGCTCAGAAGTGTATATACACATGCCAACTCTGGCCATAGCATTCCCCTTCCTTTGCTGGTGCTCCCAAATCTCTCAGTGACAACCACTATGCAGTTTTCTTATAGCATTGGCTAAATGGCTAGACTAGACCAGTCATAGAGCTGCCTCTGACAACTACATATTTTAGAAACAGAACAAGGCAGCTAACTGAAGGCCAAGCAAGTTTATGCCTCAGAGCACATCAAAAACCAGGAGACAGTGAGGTTCAGCAATCAGAGTGCTTAAAAGATCTCCAGATGCTAACATTCATTAGAGGGCCCTGGGCAAGTCACCATTTCTGAGCCTCTGTTTCCCCAGGGTACTTCTGAAGACATGCCAGATGAAAAGCAATGCATACATTAATTGTCATGTAAGGGATTAATAAAACGAATTTGGGAGGGTCAGTCCAGACAATACCTCTAGGGACCCACTGTTTATGCACAAAACTGGAATACCTTGTAACACATAAGCGGCCCAACTGCAAAAGATGGCAATGTTTTGATGGTTGCCAGTAATGTACAATCCAAGAGAGAATGACACAGAGAGAACAGAGCTTGGAAAGTTGCCTTTTGAGATTAATATTGTTATGTAACTCGTTACAGAGCTTCTAGCAACTCATTATTGTTGGTATTGCTACAAACAATTTTTAACTTGTTGCATTGCTCGTTACTTTGGTATTATTTTGTACTTCTTTTCCAAAATGCATTTTAAACAGTAAGCAGATGGCCTAAACATTGGAACCATCCATTCAAAATGACCCCCGAAGCATGGTATTTTTTTATAGAAATCAGTTTTGAGTTTTACCTTGCTTAACATTCCAACTTCTCTTCTGGATTGTTCAAACTGAGTGAGGTTGGAAACAGTATGTAGATATAAGAAGGCACGTTAAATGGGGCCAGACTGTTGTTTTAGCTAACCTCAGTACTAGAGCTCTGACTGACACTGACCCACTAAGAATGTGGGTGGAATCAGTGACTCCAGAATTGTTTTTAAGGTGGAGAGGACTCCAGTTTGGCAGCCAGGTTATTGGTAATTTTGATTACTTGTGTGTAATTTTTTTTTTTTTTACCAAACAATGAAAACAGAATAGGTTGTATTAAAACAATCATCATCATCATCATCCAAGTGAAGATGGTAACTATCTGAGTACCATGAAAGCACTGGCAAAATAACATACCCTCCAACATTTTAGAGATGGAAACCAGGTCATGTGTGGCCCAGCAACATCAGAGTACGGTCAAGGTGGCAAAAGTTATTATTAAAGCTGAGCAGAGAAGCTAGGAGAGGCTGCAACAGTTTGATTTTGTCTGAGCTTACTGGGAAGGGCAAGATTCCACCCTGTTCTCTCTCTCCCATCCTCCCGTTTACTACATTTGCACTTTGTACTCGGTTTGCAGCAACTGAAGTAGCTGAGGACAAAGGTGAAAAGAGTGAGAAAGAGAGGGGCTTGTACATTTTAAAAGCAGCCAAGAAAGTGGTACCACAAATGATTAATTGGGGCTGCTGCCCTTGGCAAATTGGGGAAGTTGAAGGAGTATGAAATAATGACAATTTAGTACTCTTCTGACTGGTAATTCCTGAAGGGGTCCAATTACATAAGAGTCTTGGAGGTCCAATTTTCCCAGATCAATTGGAGGGGGTCCCCCCCCCAAAGCCTAATCTTGGGTGAATTGAACCCTGCTTCCTCCCATTCCAAGATCCATGCTTGGAGTTTTTTTCCCAACCCCCTTTTAATAAGCAAAGCCAAAAATGGAACTTGGGATCATATAAACACAAAACATGTGCACTACAAACTAGCAATAGCTCTGATGATGAGGGATGACTCTGTAATGTAGCATCTTGTGGGCACTTCCTGTTCTCTTTTTTCAGTCCTGTGTCACCATTGCCAGATGCCCCTTATTTCATGGAAATGTTCTTTATATTCTAGAATATGGCATTTCTACTGAACATATGGATGGATGTGATTTATTTCAGAACATTCTGGCTCCCTAGAATTCAATATAGCCATTACCCCCCAACTGCAGGATGTCCCCTTTTAAATTAAAAATAATAATCATGACAACCCTAGGGTCTATCAGCCAACACATTTCTTCTTCCTTTCCCTAGAACAATAAATAGCACAGAGAAGCATTTAATGAAGGGCAAAGGGGGGATTTTTTTAACTATCTTCCATGTTCCATTACAGGCAAAGAAATTCTGACAACTATTTCCTTTGGAATAGATTTAGCACAGGGTTATCACTTGTACTTGTGGCCCCTCCAGATGTTGTTGTACCCCAGCTCTCACCCAGTAACCACTCAGCCAATGGTCAGAAATGATGGGAGTTGTAGTCCAACAGCATCAAAGACATCTAGAGATTTTTCATCCCCAAGCTAGAGAAATTGTCATCTTCTCAGTAGAAAGCCGTACCTTAGGGATGCAAAGAATATTGATAATTTTTCACAGCTTCACTGAGAAAGGTGTGTCTCAGCACAGCAATACATTACAGTTGTCCTTTCATATTTGTAGGGATTTGATTCCAGGAACCCCCCATGGATACCAAAATCTGTGAATACTTAAGTCCCATTATATGCAATGGCACAGCAAAATGGTGTCCCTTATATAAGATGGCCAGACACAGAAGAGGTGCAAACCAAGGCTGATGGGGCCACCACGGAGTGACAAGGATGGCATCTGTCCGGTCCTGATGGAGTTTGGCAACCACTCTTGTCAGTTGTGGGAATGGAGGAAAGAGGTAGAGGAGTGGGCCTGTCCATCGGAAGAGGAATGCGTCACCTCTCGAGTCCTGAGCTTGACCTCTGGAGCAGAACTGGTGACACTGCTTGTTTGCAGGGGACGCAAAGTGGTCTACCTGTGGGTTCCCCCAGCACCGGAACAGGTCCTTTGTAACTGACCGGTGTAGCATCCATTCGTGGACGGATGACCTGGAATGGCTGAGTCTGTCTGCAAGAATATTCTCCTGTCCCGGCAGGTGGATGGATTGGAGATGTATATTCCCCCTTTGGACACACCAGTCCCAAATGTCCAATGTGAGTTGGAGGAGTTGGGGGGACCTCGTTACTCCCTGCTTGTTCAGGTAGTACATGACTGAGGTGTTGTCTGTTACCAACAGCAGAGTCTTGTCTGTCACCGAAGAGCTCCAGGATGTTGATATGGAGTGTACGTTCATTGGCATCCCAGGTCCCCTGTATCTTGTAGGCTCTGAGATGGGCTCCCCAGCCTAGCATGGAAGCATCCATAGTTAACAGTGTCTGATTGTGGAGGCATCCCCGACAGTACATTCTCTGGGATCAGCCACCAGTCCAAGGAACGTTGGATGGTGCGTGGCATTGTCAGGAGTTTCTTTGGGGAATCCCTTAGAGGATCAAACACCCCTAAAAACCAGTGGTGGAGCAGACAAAACTGTAACTTGGTGAGGCATGCAACATAAGTTGTAGCTGCCATGTGGCCGAGAAGCACTTGAACTGCATGGGCTGAAAGTCTTCGGGATCAATGGCAGGCATGGATCAAGGAATGGAGAGTGTTGAATTGGTCCCAGCTGAATAGATCTTCTTGCCAATAATGTCTAGCTTCCTGCCCTCCGGATCTGATGGTGAGGTCTGTGCCCATTGCTGTCGCTGATTTTGAGAGGCTTTGACCACCACCTAGTTGGGACGTGGGTGTGTCTTCAGCCACTCAATATCATCCCTGGCCACACGATACAGCTTGTCGATCCTCTTCAAAGTTGACGGGATCGAAGAAGGCTTCTCCCATGATCCTTGTGTCAGCTTGAGTAGTGATGGTAGGACCGGTATGCTGGCAGCAGGAGGGGCTTTCGATTTGATCCTGGAATATATCGGATCTACCAGCTCCGTCACCTTCAGGTCCAAAGCATGCAACATCCACACCACCTGCTCGGAGAATGAACAGACATCATCAGTTGGTGAAGACGAGTCCTCATCGAGCAGGTCAGGCTGAGGAGATGGAAGGTATGGTAGGTAAGAGTCTGATGAATCTGATGAGCTTGAGGATGAACCGGAAGGCGATGGGCTCCGGCGGCCATGGTGGAGAGAGGCCATTCAAATCAGAGGTGTAGGCGGCAGCGGCAGCAAGGGACGTGGCTCATGGCGTGGAGAGACTTGGCTTCCAGTGTCTCTTCTCCTCGGTACCGAGAAGTGCGGTTCATCACTGGTAGGTATACCCTGGTCATGGAAGGGCAGTTGGGATGGAGAATGGCAAACAGCCCAGCTCGTAACCGGCTCTGTCAACTGAAGCACTCAGGCAGATGACAGTACTTGGGAACCCGAAGGAGAAGAGAACTGAGCATGATAGATAGAACGTGCCAAGTCATATGCTCCATAAGCAGGCTCGTCAAATGGGATCTGAGGCAATGAAGCACGGGCCTGGCCAATATCCTCAGAGGAGAGTGCCTCGACCTCAACGTTAGAGATGGGTTGTGCCAGCAACTCAGCCCACGATACAACAAAGCTGGAGAATGGCCTCGACGGCAGGGAGATGTAGAAATTTCACCCTCAGAAGGGACTTCAACCTCAACAATTTCAACTGAGGTCATTGGGGTTGGTGGGCAGGTGGGTGGTCTTTCCTCAAGGGATTTTCCTGGAGGGGAAGACTGATCCCTTGGCATCTCCTGCTCCTGATGTACTGGAGCTGCCTCCTTATGAGGAACATCCTTAGAAGTAGAAGCAGGTGGTCCCGGAGGTTCCAGCTGTTTCACCTCTGATGCCCTGGCTGAATCTTTTGAGCCACTCTTATGTTTGGAACCATCCTCAGGTCAAGAGATGTGCTTCGTCTTCTTTTTCTTTTTCAAAGACTTCGAAGAATCTGAAGAGACATGGTCTCGGCCAGCATCTTTAGGCATTGCACCATCTCGAGGGACCTCCTTTGGTTTCAAGGGGGCCTGGTCCTGAGCAGAGACCAATGATGTCGACAACGCTGGGTCCTGAGTTGAATCCAATGAGGGGCTGTGCTTGTGGGAATGACGCACTACCTCAGGATCGGAAGCTACAGATCAGCGTTGGGACGGGCTTCAGGACCAATGTTTTTTAGCCTGGGACTTGGGTGACGGTGAACCCATAGGAGGACCAGCCAGAGTCGATGTGGCTGTTGGAATCAATGCCTTTTCATACAAAAAGGACTTGAGGCAGGACAACCTGCGCTTGCGGGCTTGAGGAGTAAAGGCCCTGCAGGAGTCTACATTGTGAGACTCACCCAGACAGATGAGGCACCGGGAATAGCCATCAGAGCTAGAGAGCTTCACCTGGCAAATGCACATCTCTTAAAAGGCAGCTCTTGAAGTCATTTTACTCACAGATCCAAGTCGTCAAATCAGAAGGGCAAGCCATAAGTGTCGAGAAAAACTAGTCCAAGCCAAAATCACAGAGATCACACAAACCAAAGCCAAATACGAAGGAGTAAGAGAGAATTATAGTCAAGAATCCAATCCGAGTCAAAAACTAGTCAAGATCGAAAGTAAGTGGAATGGATTCGTTACAAAGATATCTTGCTGGTAGAAGCAAACCACCAAAGGATTAAAACCCAGGAAGAAATGGGAAAATAAGACGTTATGTGCCATTGGTATTTATACAGGCAGATAAAAGAAAGATATAAAATTGACTTGAAGTTGGAAGGTATTGAAACTACAAAAACTGAATGGGAAAAAATAATACAGGCTGGAAACAAAAACATGATCTCGAGGTTTTACAAACTAATATTAAAATGGGATACCAAGGAAGAAGTAGTAAAACAAAATATGATAAGATGGGCACAGAATATTGGTCATCCAATTGAACTAAATCAGTGGGGGAAAATGTGGACAACAAGAATGAAACATACATTGTCGCAGAATATTAGAGAAAACATATACAAGATGTACTTCAGATGGCATCTGTCTCCAAGCAAATTGGCAAAAATGTATAAAAGTGTGAAACCAAATTGTTGGAAGTGCAAAGAAAAGAATGGAACATTTTTCCACCTTTGGTGGAATTGTAGAGATGCTAAGAAATACTGGCAACAAATACAAAGGATAATTCAAGATATTATGAAAATCACTATCCGTATGAAACCGGAAATATTTCTGTTGGGAATGATTGATGAAGAACTTGAAAGAAAGAATGGAAAGATGATATTCTATATGCTGGCAACTGCTAGAATGGCATTTGCTAGCAAATGGAAACAAAAAGAATTACCATCGATGGATTATTGGCTGGAGAAATTACTTGAGACGGTGGAAACAGATAAGCTATCAATGTTACTTAAAGGGAAAAATGTGGGAAAATTTGAAGAAGATTGGACTATGCTATCGGATTATCTGAAAGTAAGACTAAATAACTCTATAATTTAACAAGAGTTGGAGACAAGACTCATGAAAGGTAATGTATAAATAAAAAGGCAAGTACATCTACATATGTATAGATACAGATATCAATTTGAAGTAAGGAAGGGAAGATATTACATTTCAATCTCTTTGCAACAATGAAAATGCATGGGAGGAGGAGAGAGAGAGAAAGAAGGGAAGGAAAGGAGAAGGGAAAAAGAAGGGGGGAAATAATAAATAAAAATGGGAAGATACAAAATATCGAAAGAGATACGTCATCTCTATATTGAATCTCCAAATTTATAAATAAGGAGCAATAGGAATGAAGATAGAAAATAGAAAATAGAAAATAAAAAATTGAAAATAATAACTTAAAGAATGAATACGTAAGCAAGGAAGAAGGTAGAAAAGCAGGTTCCTGCACGTGACTTATACTCTCTTAATCTCTATCTTCCTATTTATCACTTTTTTTTCTATTAGAATAAATGAAACGAACAGAGGTTATAGAAATACAAAAGGATAGGATGCACAAAATAAAGAAAAAATGAAAGCATGGAAAGACCGGATAGGAAGTCAATGAATGAGAAGAATGTGTAGAATGAATGAAATGAAAGAATGAAAACAATCAAATAAGATGAAACAAAGAATGGAAAAGAAAGAGTAGAGATGGATAAATGATGAGGAAAGATGAGAGTACAATGCAGAATGTGAATATGAGTATCTGAAATGTGTTTTCTTTCGCTTCTCTGTGTATCTATCTTTTAAGCTAAGAGAAAGATATGTAAATGACAAATGATGGATAGAAATGAAATGGAGTATGTATGATTATGCAAATTTTAAACTGGAAAAGATTATGAATAAAAAGATTTTTTAAAAAAACATCGAAAGTAAGTGGAATAACACGCGAGCGAAAGTTCCTTTGTGCTGCTAATGCGGCAGAAAGAAAGGAACTGAGGGGAATTAGGTGGGAGCGCCTTTTAGGGGACTGTTAGGGTGGGCAGAGTTACCGCCAAAAATGTATCAATGCACATTCTGCCTAGCGATTCCAGAAGGTTCCAAATGCTCTGCGCAAGCACAGGAATAACCCAGCTGTGTGATTCACAGAGACCATGAAGAAGATCTATGAGATGTCTCAAAAGGTTCTAGAGAAATTTAGAAGCCATTTCCTACCCTGTAAAAACACTGTATTTGAAAGATTTTGTTTCTGGAACTATGTGCAGAGTCCAGGAGTCACCACTGAGCAATTTGTTGCTGAGCTTAAAATGAAAGCTGGTAGTTGTAAATTTGGTACTGCAATGAATGACATGCTGAGAGATAAAATTGTGTTCAGCATGAAGGAGGAGAGATTGAAAAAAAGACTTTAGAAAGAACCTGACCTTACTCTAGAGAAAGCTGTGGAAATACAGTATGTTGTTGTTGATCTAACAAGAGCTCAGCTGTGTACTATAGTAACTGTGACCAAAGAGTTATATAAGCTACAAGTGGCTCATAAAGATAATGCAGGAATTTCAGTTCAAGCTCTTGGAGCTGAAGAGATACAGCAGGAGCACAGACATAACTGGAAGAAAGATAAGTGTCCTTATTGTGGTACAGTTCACAAACCTCAAAGATGCCCAGCATTTGGAAAGAGCTGTAACATGTATGGAAAGAAAAATAATTATGCCCACTATGTAAAGTAAGACTGTTAAATTTTGAAAGTGTACAACACAGACAACAGATTCATGAGCTTAATGGAAGTAGTCTAATGATAGGAAAGTTAGCTCAGGAGGTGAATGGTGCAGCTGTAAGTAAAAGTGCTGGGAAGTATGCTGATATTACTATACAAGGATGTTCAGTTAATTTTAAGTTAGATACAGGAGCTGAAGCAAACATCTTACCATTTAGTATGATCTGTAAGATGCCAGGCAAGAAGGTGATGACTAAGAGTGATGTAGTTCTCGTTGCTTGTGGTGGGGCAAGAATACAACCATTGGGAATTACTGTGTTTGAATGTTAAACTTTGAAAGGAATGGCTAAATTATTGTTTTATGTAACTGACTGCTCAGTAATTCCATTACTAGGTAGACCAGCTTGTGAGATGTTGGATTTAGTTCACTGGGTTGATAGTATACATACAGTTGAATCTCTAATGCAGGAAATCTAGCCTATATCCTAAGGTATTGCAAGGTTTAGGTGAATTTCAAGGTCATCATCACATATATATTGATCCAGCAGTGGTCCCTGTTATTCAGGGATGCCAAAGAGTACCTTTTGCAAAATATGATAGATTAAAGGATACCTTGTGTCAGATGGAAAATGAAGGAGTTATAGCTACAGTTGTAGGCCCTACAGATGGGGTGAGTAGCCTTGTCATTATATGGGGTGGGGGGAAGGACTTTGTTTGTATGCCTTGATACATGAGATCTTAATAAAGCAGTTCAGAAACATCATACCATTCCTACAATAGCTTTGAGTCACTTAAAATAAATAAAATAAATAAAATCTTCACAATTATAATTGAGAAAGATAGTTATTAGCAGGTGAAACTGGATTTTTTGGTGGCTTTTTTCCAGGCTGTGAGGTCATGTTCTGGAAGACTCTTCCAGAACATGGCGTCATAGCCTGGAAAAAAACACGAAAAACCTATGGATGCCAGTCATGAAAGCCTTTAACTGAAACTGGATTGTTTAATTGTGTTTTTTTAAACTTTTGTACTTAACAGTGTTTATTTAAAAAGCTTTTCCTTGTTTTAAATACAATATGAGCTGCTGTGGGTCCTGCCCAAGGAGAAAGATGGGATATAAATCTCTCTCTCTCTCTCTCTCTCTCTGGCTTTTCTTCGCAAACGAAGATTCAGGAAGATCATCCCGCACTTTCTGCAAGCGCGCTGATGACTAAAAAGGCCAATCCGAGATAGACAAGTCCGGTTGCAGAAAGCACAGCAGAAGTTTTCCTTGGCTGATATTACTGGGTTGTGGTTCTTTCTGCGTTGTTGTTTCTCTTCAAGACTTGTTCGGCATGAGTTCTCAAGTAAGGCTGCAGCATTGTGGATAGTGCGTCTCCATGCCTCCCGATGTGAGGCCAGGGCGGACCATTGTTGGTGATCAATTTGGCCGAGCCTGAGATGTTGCTTCAGGGAGTCCTTGTATCACTTTTTTGGAGTGCCCCTGTTACGATGACCCGTGGTGAGTTCACCGTAGAGTAGTATTTTTGGGAGGCAATGGTCCTCCATCCTAGAAAAGTGCCCTGCCCAGTGCAGCTGTGTTCTCTATATCATGGCCTCAATGCTGGTGACCCCTGCTTGCTAAAGGACAGTAACATTCGTCACATAGTCAGTCCAGTGTATATTTAGGATTGTGCGTAGACAGCGCTGATGAAAGCGTTTGAGGAGTCGTAAGTGGTGGCGATAGGTGACCCATGTTTCAGACCCATAAAGAAGAATAGACAGTATAAATAACTAATAAAATAACTTCACCACAACTTTTATTTATTTCTCTGAACAGTCACCCCACACCTTTTCTGTCCCCTCCTATTCCCCCTTCCCTGGGCTAGTATCCCATACCCTCCAATATTTCACAGGTGAAAAGGTGTCTCACATGTGTCTCAAGAAACCAGGATAGATGACTAAAGAACTTTCAACGGAGCTAAGTTTTAAATGGAACGTGTATAGGAAATGGAAAAAGGGGGAAATCACCAAAGAAGAATTCAAACAGATAGCGAACACGTGTAGGAGTAAAGTCAGAAAAGCTAAAGTGAAGAATGAGCTCAGGCTTGCTAGAGAGGTTAAGAAAAAGAAAAAGGTTTTTGGGGGGTATGTCCACAGCAAAAGGAGGAAGAAGGAAATGGTAGGGCCACTACGCAGAGAAGATGGCAAAATGCTAACAGGGGACAGAGAAAAGGCAGAATTAATCAACACCTTCTTTGCCTCAGTGTTTTCAGAAAAGGAAAAGGGTGACCAACCTGAGGATAAAGGAACAGAGGACACAATAGGGGAAATCCAGCACAGAATAAGCAAAGAGGTAGTACAGGAATACCTTCTTAATCTAAATGAATTTAAATCTCTAGGACCAGATGAACTACATCCAAGAGTATTAAAAGAGCTGGCAAATGTAATCTCAGAGTCATTGGCAATAATCTTTGAGAACTCTTGGAGGACAGGAGAAGTCCCAGCAGACTGGAGGAGGGCAAACGTTGTCCCCATTTTCAAAAAGGGGAAAAAGGAAGATCCCAACAATTATCGTCCAGTTAGTCTGACATCAGTACCAGGGAAGATTCTAGAGCAGATCATTAAACAGAGAGTCTGTGAACATTTAGAAGGCAATGCCATAATCACAAAAAGTCAACATGGGTTTCAGAAAAACAACTCATGCCAGACTAATCTGATCTCTTTTTTTGATAAAATTACCAGCTTGGTAGATGAAGGGAACGCTGTGGATATCGCAAACCTTGATTTCAGTAAGGCCTTTGACAAGGTTCCCCATGACATTCTTGCAAACAAGCTTGTAAAATGTGGGCTAGGCAAGTTAACTGTTCGGTGGATTTGTAATTGGTTGACCGGCCGAACCCAAAGGGTGCTCAGCAGTGGCTCCTCTTTGTCTTGGAAAGATGTGACCAGTGGGGTGCCACAGGTTTCTGTCCTGGGCCCAGTGCTATTCAACATTTCTATCAATGACTTGGATGAGGGAATTAAGGGCATACTTATCAAATTTGCAGATGACACCAAATTAGGAGGAGTAGCTAATACCCTAGAGGACAGGATCAAAATTCAAAATGACCTGGATAGACTGGAGAGTTGGGCCAAAGCTAACAAAATGAAATTCAATATGGAAAAATGTAAGGTACTGCACTTAGGGCGAAAAAATGAAATGCATAGATATACGATGGGGGAGACCTGGCTGAATGAGACTATGTGCAAAAGGGATCTAGGAGTCCTAGTAGACCACAAGTTGAATATGCATCAACAGTGTGATGCGGCAGCTAAAAAGGCCAATGCGATTTTGGGCTGTATCAATAGAAGGCCTCACTTTTCACCTGTATCGACAAATATGGTCGAGCACCCAAGGATTGGGGTCTTGCAATCATCGTCCCCACATATAAAAAAGGAAGCAAGGATGATCCGGTCAACTACAGACCAATTAGTCTCCTCAGTACAATCAGCAAACTCTATGCAAGACACTTACAGTGGAAATTTCAGACCTGGTTGGAACAAGAAAACATACTTGCAGAAGAACAAGCTGGCTTTAGGGAAGGCCGCTCCACCATAGATCAGTGCCTTGTACTCCACCACCTTATTGAAAAATACTCCACCTGCAGCACAGTTTCTCTCTATGCTGCCTTCATAGACTTTAAAGCAGCTTTTGACTCTATATCCTGAACCAAACTGTGGAAAAAACTGGAGGCTTCTTCGATCGACCGACGTTTACTCCATCTAATTCGTATGCTGCATGAAGGGACCTCATTAAAAGTAAGATGTAACCCCCAGGGACATCTCACCAATGTCATTGTCACTGAGAAGGGTGTCAAGCAAGGTTGCATTCTAGCTCCACTCCTGTTTAACTTCTACATTAATGATTTGGTGGATCACCTCAACAACACTAACTTCCACCCCCCAAAATTAAAGGGAAGGCATATTTCAACGCTGCTTTATGCGGATGATGCAGCAGTACTTTCAAGAACTCCCATTGGACTAAAAAGAGCCCTAAGAGCACTAACACATTATTGCAGAGTGGAACAGCTAGAACTCAACTATCAAAAAACTAAAATCATGGCATTCGCTAAAAGGCCTAAGAACTACAACTGGAATATAGATGGCCACAAGATTGAACAGGCCTCTTGCTTCAAATACCTGGGGGTAATTTTTCAAGCCACTGGTAGTAGGAAAGCGCATGGGGAGTATGCTGCTTGCAATGCGCAGAGGAGCACAACAACCATTCTCAAATTTCTTAAGACAAGAGGAGGCCACTATTTACCTGCAGCGCTCAAACTTTTTGAAGCCAAACCAGTAGCACAACTGCTTTATGGATCCCAATTGGGACCCTTCCCCAACCCTGCTCCATTAGAACTTGTCCAATCCAAATTCTTAAGATCAGCTTTCCAAACTCCAAAATGTGTCTCTAATGCAGCTCTGAGACTGGAGTCAGGATTTATGAAAATGGAGGCCAGAGTGTGGGTGACCATACTCAACTACTGGCTCAGACTATCCCTCTTTCCCACTGGCCTTGCTCCACTAACCTTAAGTGATGATTTCCAATCCAGCTGGAAACAGACAGTGATGACTAAAATCTCAATGCTGGGCCTTTCCCCAGTTCTTCTGCTAAGCCTGGGATATGATAGGGCAAAAGCTACTATCAAACAACGGGTAGCAGATATAGAGTGACAACTGGACATAGCCAGTACTCCAACCTTCACTGCTAGTGACTCCAATAGATATCTGGCCTCACCTTTGGCATACTTAGCAACACTTGAAATACCTAAACATCGAAGGGCCTTTACTCTTGCACGGTGTCATGCCCTCCCTTCAGGTGTCCTTGAAGGCCGATACAAGAAGATCCCCTTCTCAGACAGACTGTGCCCCTGCAACTCAGGCCAAATAGAAACAACAGAGCATGTATTACTCCAGTGCTCATACTACAGGGACATACGTCTCAGACTTATTTCACCCCTGTTGCATAAATATCAAGGGCACACTGGACAATTCTACATAAACTTGTTGCTTTCAGACACCAACCCAGGAACAACTTATAATGTTGCCAGATTCTGCGCAGCTGCGGTTAAAATTCGTCAGACAATGTCCTCAGCAGTAGAATAGTGGCAACCTAGTCTTGTTATACTGGAGCTAACATTTTAAATACTGCTTTTAGCCTGTTTTTATTCTGTGATCTTACCTTTATTCTGTATCCCCTTTTTACCTGTGCTGGTCTATGACCGTAATAAAGATTCTATTCTATTCTGTATCAATAGAAGTATAGTGTCTAGATCAAGGGAAGTAATAGTGCCACTCTATTCTGTCTTGGTCAGACTTCACCTGGAATACTGTGTCCAGTTCTGGGCACCACAATTCAAAAAGGATATTGACAAATTGGAGCGTGTCCAGAGAAGGGCGACTAAAATGATGAAAGGCCTGGAAACCATGCCTTATGAGGAGAGACTTAAGGATCTGGGTATGTTTAACCTGGAAAAAAGATGATTAAGAGGCGATATGATAGCCCTGTTTAAGTATTTGAAGGGGTGTCACTTTGAGGATAGAGCAGGCTTGTTTTCTGCTGCTCCAGAGATTGGAACACGGAGCAATGGATGCAAGCTCCAGGAACAGAGATCCCACCTCAACATTAGGAGGAACTTTTTGACAGTAAGAGCTGTTCGGCAGTGGAACACACTCCCTCGGAGCGTGGTGGGGTCTCCTTCCCTGGAGGTCTTTAAACAGAGGCTGGATGGCCATCTGTCGGGGATGCTTTGATCGTGATTTCCTGTGTAGCAGGGGGTTGGACTGGATGGCCCTCATGGTCTTCCAGCTCTGTAATTCTATGATTCTATGATTCTATGAAAACCAGAATACATGTGGCCAAGCAACATCATTCTGTGGTCAAGATGGCAAAGGTTAATGAGAAGAACACACAAGTTAGAGAGGCTGTAGTAGTTTGCTTTTGCCTGGACCTACTGGGAAGGGAAAGGTTCTGCCCCCCTCCTCTTCTCTCCTTGCTGCTGAGTTCATTGAGTACAAACAACTTTTGCACTTTGATCTCAGATTGCAGCAATGGAAGTACGCCGCGGACAAACGGGGACAGTGGAAGAGGAAAGAGAAGCTGGGACATTTTAAAAGCAGCTGAAAAAGTGGGAGAACAGAGGATTGATCAGGACTGGTCCTGCCAAATTGGGACAGTTTGAGAGTATGGTATCCAGAGCAGTTGAGGGTCACAATGTAATCAAAATGCATAGAGAACCATGAAATACAGACTCAAGGGAAACAAAATGAAGTGCAGACTGAGCTAGCTCAACCTCCATTCTTCCCCAACTCACTCCCTTTCCACAACAGCATTCTGGAAAAAGCAAAAGAGATTTCCCCTTGTCTCCAAAAGGAGACATGTGGCCAAGCAACATCATTCCAAAAGGAGACAAGGAGCCAAATGGGGTGGTCATGGGAATGAACTCCATCATTAGTGGAGGTAACCAATTAAAAGGTTGTCTGAAGGAAATCACAAGTTTAGACATTTGAGAAAGGTGATTTTGGGGTGGGTGCTTTTTTTTTTTTTTTTTGTCAAAACAGTAGTGCACAATGCAGGAAACTGAATCTGGCAGGAAAACCACAGTGCTCAGCAACTGTAGGCTATAAATTGAAAAACAGAGACTTCATGATGCCCCTATTCCCTGAACCCCTGTCTTATAGAATAGCCTAGCATACCACTTCCTGCTGTTTTTACACAGAGTACAACTATGTGCTTAAGGATCTGACAGAGAAAAATAGATTTAGTTGCTTTATGTTAAACAAGCAAGGGAAGAATTCCTGGAATGGTACCGAAAAGTTAAATAAGGCACTGCTGTGAAAATTTGCCATTTTAGAGAAACAAAACCCTTGCCTCACTGCTGGGCATTGTGTCAGTCTAGTCTGCAGAAATTAAGCAGTTGACGCTTTCCTTGGCTCTTTGTTCCCAGGTAGGGCTTAGAGACATGCCCTCCCTTGAATCCCTAGAAAGTGGTGGAGATCCCACATTGCTTCAGTATAGTGTAGATATCCACTGGTGGAGTAACTTTCTGCTTCCCCTATACAACAAATGGACATTGGAGGCTGTCATCATGTTGTGCAATGTGCATCTGCAATGCACAATGCACATCTGCATACTGCTGTCTGAATGTTAAATCGCCACCACACAGGCAACGATTCTGCATGCAGAACTCTGTTTCCAATGTCATCAGCTGGAGATGACTGTTTTGTGTTATCAGGGGGGAAAGGCACATTCTGCATGCGCCAAGCAACTTACACCTGCTTAGCACTCCAACAGGACTCCAGCCAATGTGTGTTTATGCAGTATAAAGCTAGATGTATCAATGATCTGAATTCAATAAATCCCATTGGCTATGCTATATCCTCCAATATTTTGCAGGTGAAAACTGGGACACATGTGGCGAAATAGCATCAGCATGTGGTCAAAATGGGGAAAGATTTTAATGAAGAAGAACACACAAGCTAGGAGAGGTAGTAGCAGTTTGCTTTTGTTTGACCTGTCTGAGAAGGGCAAAATTCCCCCTCTTCCTTTCCTCTTCCCTCCTACTGAGTCAATTGCATACTAAATACTTTTGCATTTTTAACTTAGTTTACACAAAGGTGAAAAGTGGGAGGAGGAAGAGAAACTGGAAAATTTTAAAAGCAGCTGAGAAAGTGGGACCACAGAGGACTAACTGGGGCTGTTCCTGCTAAATCAGGACAGTTGGAGGGTATGGAATGCTGGCTGAGGGGTTCTGGGAGTTACAGTCTGAAAAAATAACATTCCCAAGCTGAGCAAATGGTGTAAGTTGTAAGCACTGTGTTGCCTGAATCCTAATGGTTAGGCCCAGCTAAAGTAGATCCATTGACTCTGTTGCTGAATGGTGAGTCAATACATAGATAAATACTGTTGATTTACGGTAATTGATTTATTCCAGTTTGGACTAGCAAAAGGATTTAGGCCTTTGTGTGATAATTTTGTACATGGAATGTTTGTGCATTTCCTGTATTTGGGCATATAGCCATGTGTTTTTCCAGTATGTGCTGGTATCCACACCTCTGTCGGGGTACCTATAGAGTGTGTGTGTGTGTGCATTTCCTGTATTTGGGCATATAGCCATGTGTTTCTCCAGTATGTGCTGGTATCCACACACCTCTGTCGGGGTACCTATAGTGTGTGTGTGTGTGTATGAGAGAGAGAGAGAGAGAGAGAGAGAGAGAGAGAGTACCTTGCTTGCATGAGCGGGATGTAGAATGGACAGTTTGCTTACCTGTAGCTGTAGTTCTTCGAGTGGTCATCTGTGAATTCACACAATGGGTAATCCCTGCACCTGCGCAGAGCACTTCAGAACCTTCTAGAACCTCATTTTGATACTTTTTGGCAGTAGCACCGCCCACCATCCCCTGACCTATAGAAGCTCCCTCTCTGCCTCAGTACCTCAGCTCCTAATAACTGCTTAAGTAGCAGCTCAGAATCGAGAGGCCAGGACACTAGAGGGGAGGATGGGCAGGTTTGTGCGAATTCACAGATGACCACTCAAAGAACTACAGTTACAGGTAAGCAACCTGTCGGTCTCTGCGAATCCACACAATGGGTAGATTAGCAAGCTCATGCCTGAAGGAGGAGGGAGTGTCCTGGTGTAACGGGTTTGACATAATAAAGACATAAGACAAGTAGGTCAAACAAGAGCACTATATTGGCTCAGGAAAAACATCAACACCAAAACAGAAATGCAATTTTCCCAGCAACATGTGAGAACAAGACAGCCTTCCCCAGAGCAGTATCAGCACTTGAGGCAGAGTCCATCTTATAGTTCTTAACAAATGTCAGAGGCATTGCCCAGGTAGCCACCTGACAAAATGTCCTGGATCAAGACCCCACTAGGAAAGGCTGTGGATGTAGCAGCAACCCTGGGAGAATGGCTGTGGACAGTCTCAGGGACAGGCTTTCCCATTAGCTGATATGACAAGCAGATGGCAGAAGCCACCCACTAGGAAAAATGCTGTGAAGACACTGGTTCACCCTTCCGTTTCCCCACATAACACACAAATAGATGGGTGGAACAGCAAAAAGACAGTCCTGTCCACATAGAGCACGCCTAACGTCCAGAGTGTGCAGAGTGCTCTAGCTCCATAGAAGGATGCTGAAAGAAGGCTGGTAACACTGTCTTGGTTAAGGTGGAATGAGGACACCACCTTAGGGAGAAAGGCCACATCAGGTCGCAGCACCACCTTGTTGCGGTGAAACCTGGTATAAGGTGGATCAACCTGTAAGGCACACAACTCACTCACTTGTCATGCAGGTGTGATGGCCAGCAGGAATGTGGTCGTGATGGAGAGTAGACGCAGGTCACATGTAGCCATGGGCTCAAATGGCAGTCTGGACAATGTAGCAAGGACCAGCTCCAGACTCCAACTAGGGGTAGGTCCAGTGACAGGAGGGTTCAAGTTCTTGTACGCCTGCAGGAAACTATGCACGAGAGGGTCCTTGAAGCAAGATGGAAAGCTGAGGCATTGCAAATGCCATGTGACAGCTGCTACATAACCTCTGACAGAGGAGAGTGAGAAGCCAAACATAGACAATGTGGTAAGAAAGTCCAGGAGTAGTGGCACAGTGGTGAGCAACCCCTTTGCCATCTAGGAAAGAACAGAACTTCTGCCACTTGTAGTTATGCACCTTCAAAGTGGAGGGGAGCTGTGCAGCATCAGTGATCAGCTGTGCTGGTTCAGAGAGATCATCTAGGACTGAATCAGCCAAGCCGTGGGCCTGGTGGTGTTAAAGTCCAGGTGAAGAACCGATCTGTCCTGCAGAGAAAGAAAATCTGGGTGAAGAGGGAGCTTCCTGTAATTCTCTCTGGAGAGCAGCAGCAGAGAGAACCAAGCCTGATGCAGCCACCAAGGTGTTACCAGGATACAGTGGGCCTTGTCTCAGCAAAGCTTGGCCACTACCCTGGCCACCAACAGGAATGGTGGAAAGGTATACAGGAGAGGCCTGGTCCACTGGAACAGAAAGGCGTCTCCCAGGTTCCTCGGTGACTGGGGTTCTCTGGAACAGAAGAGGTGGCATCTGGCATTCGCTTTGGTCACAAAGAGATCGATGGAGAGCTTCTCTCAGTCGGTGAATAGGTGATGGAGAATGTCCTGCACCAATGGCGACTTGTGACTGCAGATGGACAATCGGCTGAGCACGTCTGCCACTTCGTTCTGCATACCCACCAGATGAATGGCGGTGAGGGAGATCTGGTACTCCACGCACCAGTTTCACATTATTACGGTCAGGTCAAGCAGGGTGCAGGATCGAGTACTGCCCTGTTTATTGATATAGAAGACTGTCGTGGTGTTGTCCGATATCACCTGGACCAGGTGCCCTCTGAGTGCTTTGAACACCACCAGGAGTTCCAATACATTTATGTGAAAGGTGCCTTCCATTTTCTACCAGTGCCCTCGAATTGTGAGTCCGTGGGAGTAGGCACCCCAGCCTGTCAGCAATGCATTGGAGATGACTGACTGAGTTGGTTGACATGGGCTGAATGGTAAGCTGCACTGATCCATCTCTGGATTTGTCCACCAATCAAGACCCTGTGGATTGGCTGAAGAATGGAAAGCATCATGAGAGGGCTGTCGAAGAGGGGCTAGAACCTGGAGAGGAACCACAATTGTAGCAGACGCATCTGAAGCCTGGACAGAGGCGTCATGGCGGTGGTGGAGGCCATGTATCCCAGGGTTTGTTGTATGAATCATGCAGACACTCTCCCTCTGGTGATGCAGTACTGAACTGGTGTGCTGAGGGTAGCAAAACAGTTGTCTGGGAGGAAAGCACGCCCCACCATGGAGTCTAGGCATGCACCAATAAATCGCATGACTTTAGAGGCTTCCAGGTGCAATTTTTCCAGATTGACCACAAACCCTAGGTTGTCGAGAAGAGAAAGGGTCAGATGCACATCCAAGTGAAGCTTCTCTTTGGAGGGTGTGGTCAAGAGCCAGTTGTTGAGGTAGGGTAACATGACACCCTCTCTCTGCTGGAGCCAAGTGACCACCATGGACATGCATTTGGTGAAAATCCTTGGGGCTGTACACAGGCCAAAGGGCAGCACTCTGAAGTGGAAGGTGTGAAGGACAGGAAGCACCTGTGTTGAGGGGCTATGGCGACAAGGAAGTAGGCATGGCAAAGGTCAAGAGTCATGAACTAGTCTCTAACCTGCAGCAACAGAAGGATGGAGGCTAAGGAAACCATTCTGAACCTTTTTGGAATGATGTATTTGTTCACATGATGGAGGTTCAGGATGGGCCGGAGGCCGCCGTCCTTCTTCTCCACAAGGAATTACCTGGAGAAAAAGCTGTTGGGGACCTGGGCACATGGGACTGGCTCTATAGCACCTTTTTGGAGCAGGGAGGTGACCTCTTCCATGAATGGAGTAGAATGGGGGTTACTCTGTAGACCCCAGAGAGCAGAAGGTGGTCAAATTCTATAAAGTAACCTTTCCTTATGATGTTCAGCACCCACTGGTCAGATGTAATAGCGCACCAATGGTGGTAAGAGGCACAGAGGCAGTCGGCGTAAGAGAGCGTGTGAGGCTAAAACAGAGTGTCGGCATAGTCAAACTCGCTTTTTTTAATAGGCTGGTTTGTTCCTCCCGAATTGCGGCTTGGGGCGGGACAAGGTCGGAAACTTTTACTGAGACTGGAACCAACCAGTAGATGGTCATTGGGAGTGGGAGGGACCCAGGCTGTGTTGTCTTCAAAAGGAGGGAGGATAGCTTCATCCACCAAAGTGCTGCCTTGGTCCCAAATGTGACGATGGGAGTCCAAACTTCCTAGCGATGACCCGCAACTTTTGGGTGTGCTCCAGTTTTGTGTCCGTTTCGGTGTGGAACACAAATAGAATTTATGGCCTATGGTGTCCAATTTCTTGCCCTCTTTGTCCATTGGCGCAGAGTGGACTTTGTGGGAAGTGTGCATCTGTGCAGTATCCAAAATTACTGAGTTTGGCTTCGGGTGGGAAGCAAGCCTAGGTACAGAGTCCTCCAAGACACAATAAAGGTGGTCCAAGCATCAAGATTTCAGTGTGATGGAAGAGGGATTGGACCACGCTGCCTTTACAATCTGGAGCAGATATAGTGACACAGTCAACATGGGTAGTGATACAGCATGATGTTGTAGGTTGTCAAAGATCAAGTCACTGTGTGCGATGCTGACAGGCTGAGAGCTCCAGCCATACAGCCATAAAGTCTACAAACTCCTTAACATCATCCGTTGGGGATGGAGGGTCCAGAGTAGCACCCCTCAGAGTTGGAGAAACCCTGGGGGAAGGTGACCCGGAGACGGATCTCGCAGACAGCATCAATGAGGCTCAGGAGAGGGAGCGCCTATGTGGAGCTTGGCGTGATACCATCAGGTGACTGAGCACAGCTGGAGCACAGCCAGACATGCCCGGATGCAAGGGGTCCATACCGCAACCTGCCGCATGAGGTGGAGAGTGGCACGGTTATAGTAGTGGAGAGCAACATGGTATAGGCAACAGCAATGTCTGAAGAGAGCAGCACAGTAGAGGCAATGGTGATGGGGAGTGGGAGCGCTGACCTTGCAAGTGGGAACTGGTCCTGTCCTGATGGGGACGGTCTCATGGACGGGTCTGCTCCACTGGAAAATGGCCTCTACTGTCAGCTGGATGGTCCTGTCTGTCCATGGATTGAGCTCAGGAATCAGCAGTGCAGTCCCTCCTGTCAGTTAAGCAGCCCCATCCATTTGAGCAGTGGTCCCTCATGCAGAATGGTGAGCGGTCCCTTGGGTGACCAAGCCAGCATGAGGGTGGTGACAGCATCTTGAGCTCTTCATAGTAGCAATACCATGATGACCGTTGGAGTCCCAATAATAGCGCTCAGGTAGGTATCGATGATGCCAGAGTGGACAATCATAGAAGTACCTCTCGTATTGACCCCAGTAGAGGCCGTCCCCATACCACGAATAGTCAGAGCCCAAGTAGCGAGAGCTGTATGTGCAGGACCTGGACCAGCGAATCGTGAGCGGGACCTGGGATGGGAATGGGAACAGGACTGCGAACGGCTCAGTTTTCATGGAGGCGAGACGGTCCTTGCACAAGACCCGGACCAGGACTATGATCGTGACCCTGAGCAGGAGTGCCCCACACAAGATGAGGAATGCCCAGTAGGGATCGGAGACAGAGGTCAGTTGAAGTGAAGCTGGTCCAGCCATGGCAATGTTGACAAATGACAAGGGGCAGCTTCCGGAGAGATCTGCACTATGTGCATCTTGGGAGATGATTCATGGATCTCCCCTTCAGAAGCTACATCCGAAACTGCCACTGCAGGATGAGCGGAGTCCCAGTCCCTGGGTGATTCGCAGTGCGGGAGGCTCTCACAGGGCTTGGTTGAAGAAGTAGCTGAAGCCCTACCCCAAGCCAGTGAGGCCAGAACATGGGAATCCATGGGATGGTCTTCCTGCCGATCATGGGAATGTTACCGAGGGGGTGAGGCATCACCATGATCATCACAATGCTCACGGGACTGTCCTCAACAAGAGGAGTGGTCCCCAGAGGTCTTGGAAACTCTCTTTTTCTGCTTCTTCCAGGGAGGCTCGCCTGACAAAGGCTCCTGGGCAGATGATCCAGGCTCATCTTGACCAGCGAGGCGGACCGTCTTATGCCAGTCCCTGGGAGAAAGTACAGGCTCCCCAGGCTGGTCCTGAGTGGTCCCTTGAGTGGTATCACTGGTTGCATCCCAGGTTCACTGCACGGTACCCAACTTTTTGGCAGTCCCCTGCGAGCCAGGATCCCAGGAAGACAAATGAGCCATTCCCGGTGTCCCCAACAAAGAGGTGGTCTTGCTGGCAGAGCCCATCCCTGATGACTTTGGTGCAGGGAGAGGGATGGCAGAGAGGGCATGCTCATAGAGCAGAGCCTTCAGCCTCTTGTCCTGGGTTCAGCGAGCCTGGAGGGTGAACATCTTGCAATGGTGGCACGAGCAAATGTGTTTCTCACCCAAGCAGAGAAGACACTTGGAGTGACAATCTGCTTCGGGCATCTTTCGGGAGCATACAGAATATGTTTTGAAAAATCCCGTTGAGGCCATGATGTTGAGGCCTACCAGGCTAGAGTCAACCAGAATCCAATAATAATAATATTCTTAGGGAAATCCAATACCGTAGTCAAAGAGCAGTCCAAGGTCAAAATATGGAGAAAAGCTACCGATAGTCAGTCTAGTCCAAAGGTCAAAACAAGAGAGAAGTCAAGCCAATCCGAAGGTCAAAATCGTTAGAGACAAATGAGGTTCAAGAAAAACATTCCTAGATGCTGCTAATGTGGCAGAAAACAAGGAACTGAGGTACTGAGGCAGGGAAGGAGCTTCTATAGGTCAGGGGATGGTGGGCAGAGCTACCGCCAAAAAGTATGAAAATGAGGTTCTAGAAGGTTCCGAAGTGCTCTGCGCAGGCACAGGAATTACCCATTGTGTGGATTCACAGAGACCACAAAGAAGAAGGAATTGGTCCCCACAGTCAATAGCAGGAAGGGAGCTCTTTACTGTCAGGACCATTCATTGCCACAGGTATGGAATGGATATCAGAGGCAAAGGGGCTTCCTTTGCTGCCTTTACGAAGGGCTATCCCTTTTAGCCAGATAGCTGCTTCTACTGTTTGCCAGATACATTTCAAGCTGCTGAAGATCAACTGATGTCTCCCCAAGATGGGAAGTGACAAGAGAGGAAAGCGAGGGCTTCCTGCCATACGGTGCTGGGGCGGCCTGCACTTTTCACTTGTTGTTTCAGGCTCCACTGCACAAGGAAGGCATGGGTGGGACAAACACAGTGCTTCCCCTTCCCAGTTTTGTGAAACTTTATCTGCATTTCTTCTGAAGGAAAAGATTTTTTAACAGACAGCAGTCTGCTCTCTGAATGATGTATGTCTCACCATATTGCTTCCTGTGTTCTCAGTCAGGGGCCTTCATGTGCAACTGGAACTTAAGTGCAAGGGGAGGGAGAAGAACCACATCAAAGGAGGATGTGGCTCCTCTGCCTTGAATAGTTTTTTTTGAGGGGGAGGTATCTTAGGACTGGGTACATTTTTTTTCACCCATGCAGCACCCTAATGTCACATTAAACTGTGCAGGAAAAAATCCCCACAAGCTATACAAATTATAACACTGTCAAATCCTGTTATCTTCTGCAGCTGCAGCCCAGGCATAGCATTCCTCAGATTTCTGATCTTCATGCATCTTTGTTCTGAATTAAAACCAGAGGCACAGTTTCACTGTTACGCAACAACAGGCTTACTTTTAAAGTGTGTATAAGACAGAGGTGGGAATTTTGAGGTTTTCCAAACGTTCTCCTAGCAGCCTTAGCCGGCAATAGCCAATGGTAAGGAATGTGACCCAGATGGCCACAAGTCTTCCGCATCTGTTGTAAGAATACCAAGTGCCTACCATCTGTAAAGCCTATCAGTTCCAGGCATATTACCTAACTGCAAAGTCCAGCACAGAGTGACTCAAGCAGAGAGACAACAGGCAGGCCTTCCCTTTGTTGATATGCACCTTCAAGTCAACTTCAGCTTAATCCCACCCTCTCACAGAGTTTACTTGGCAGGATTTATTCATGTAGTATGTGGGGAAATAATTATTGTAATATAAAACAATCTTGTGTATCCCATTCACATCCTAAGATAAGTCTAGGAATTTTCCCTGCATGCTTCTGTTCTCCCAAACTCCCTTTCTCTTATTTCACTAGGCAATTCCAGCCAACTGGAGAGATGGGTCATTCAACACATGACCTAATTTAAATTTTATTGCTCTTTATGAGTCTCTTTTAAGTTAGAGTCTCCATGAGGCTGAAGCCATCTTTGTCTTTGCCATCTTGCCTAGCCATCTTATGTAGCCATGCTGCTATGAAGCCATGCTATGTTCACCATGCAGCCTCTACCACTAAAGGCTGGGTGAGTCTTTCTACCCTAAATCCTCCTAGTTAGTTAGGAACACTTCTTTTAAAGTTTGTTTTAGTATGTAGATTGAGATTGATATACCTTCTGTAAACTTTTGATTTGCATTTTTAAACGGACTCCTTTGTTTTTGTAATGAGTCTAATTCACTGGGTGATCAGATCAGACCACAGACTTCTGAATACACTTTTAAATGTTAATTGAGCTTGTCTCAGCATTCTTAAGCCACTCTGCATGAATTTGAAAGTAAGTGATTTTTTAACTCTTTTTTAAAGAAGATATTTTTATTGCTTTTAAAAGGGCTAGATCCCTGGAATTTTTAATACAATTTTTATTTTTTAGACTCATACCTCCTACAATCCAGAAGTGGTTTGACATTGCCTTTCTCTGAGATTGAGAGAGTGTGACTGGCCCAAGGTCACCCACTGGGATTCAAACTCTGCTCTCCCAGAGTCCTAATCCAACATGAAAACCACTGCACCACACTGGCTCAGTAAATTTTCTGCACCCGAACAGCAAGAGAGGCTGAAGTATCCAAACAAATTCACATGTGGCAGAATTTCCCAGTACTACTGGGAGCTGCTTGGAAACTCAGTCTAATCAATGAATCATGCCAAGAGATAGTGGGCAGTCTCTTTTATGGGTGGATACCCTATAGTATGAGAGCTAGTGTGATGTAGAGATTTGAGTGTTGGACTAGGAACCTGGAGACCAGGGTTCAAATCCCTGCTTGGCCATGAAAACCTTGGGCAAGTCACATTTTCTCAGCCTCAGAGGAAGGCAATAGTAAACCTCCTCTGAACAAATATTGCCAAGAAAACCCCATAACAGGTTTGCCATAAGTTAGAAATGACTTGGAGGCACACAACAACACCCTGTAGTATCCATTTGTAGCACAACAGATGGATATTGCAGAGGAATCATCTCCTGATCAGGGCTAGTCCAAGACATTTTGCTGCCCGAGGCAAAGGACAACATACAGAAGCTGTCTGGGTGGGTAGTTACTCTTACTTCAATACTGTTGCCAGGAAAGAATCCTCCACTGCAATTGGGGGCACCAGGCTTGCTCAGGGGGTACAGTGTAAGATGCACAGCATACCTAGCTCTCTCTGCCAACATGGTGCCACTGCAGTATGCCTCCCTCTGCTAGAATCTGTCACCTGCGACAACTAGGTCAGTCTGTCTAATGATAGATAGGGTCATGCACAAGATGCATTAACAATTCCCTAAATGGCTTGAGAACTTTACTTAAAGTAGCACCTCTCCCCATATATGCCTGGATTGAGATCAGTTGAAGGGCCCCTCCTACCAACGGGGGTGGGGCATATGATTGGGGTGGACACAAGAGAAGGGGCTTTCTCAGCTGTGGCACCCCACTTCTGGAATTCCCTCCTGTTGGAGGCTTGACTGGTGCCAATTTAGGTTGCCTTTTGGTGCCAAGCCACTGGCTCTTTATGGACCTAATTTACTTTTAAGCATGCACAATACTGTACATTTTTTTAAAATCCTTTAAAGCTATTGAAACTTCTTTGAATTGTATAGTATTTTCTTATCATGTTTATTATATTATTTTTTTATTTAAATGTATAATTGTCTGATTGGTTCATATTATTTATCTGTTTGCTGCCCTGAGATCTCATGATAAAAGGTGGGATAAAAACATTTAAATAAACAAATAAAATTTTGAAACAGCTCTCTCATGTACATGCCAGCCCATAATTTGAGTATTCCTGGGGAGAGGCCTTTCTGGGAAACACTGTACTCTTAACTTAATCCTCATAGCAATATTGAAAACCTTGTCCTGCATGCTGTTTCGGTTGCAACTTTTGAGTTCCAAATCAGGGGGGAAAGCAGGATAGAAGTAAATAACAACAACAACAACAATAAGCATTTTTTCTTACTAATAAAGGCCCTGTGCCCTTGACTCAGTGGTGGGCATCACACAGGCCACTAAATGTTGTTAGACTGCAGTTCCCATGAGCCCTCATCTTTATAGCTGATGGAGAGGAATGCTGTAAGTTGCAGTCCAACAACATCTGGAGGGATACACGATTTCCACCTCCTGCTTTGATTTCTGCACAGGGAATGAGCTGACTGTGTCTTCATGCTGGAAGAAGCTTCATCTGTTGGTTTATATTGCCTGCCTGCATGTAGCTTCTTCATTTGCATATGCATCCTGTCTTTCTTCTGCAGAATCCAGTTGGAGCATATGAAACTGCTCCCTAGACAGGTTTCCATCCAAGGACTAAACAGAGCCAAGCTTCAGCAGAGCTGCTGCATCTCCCCTCCAGCCTATATGCCAGCCCTCGTTTCCCGATCACTCCACTGTGGCCCTCTGAAGTCTAATTTTCCCAGCACTGAGCCAGTATCTTAAAATAGTTAAGAGACTGAGGAATGAACTAGGATTTTTTTTTAAAAGAAATCTTTCTATGCTGAATATGAAGAAATGTATGGATTTAGGTAAATTCTTACCTAAATTAAAACAAGATTCCCATCCCTCCCTGAAGCAAAAAGAACAGTTTGCCCTGGTCACTTCCTGGACTTCTGATAGAAGCAGCTTACTGCAACAACCAACATGTGAAACTTTTAAGGTCTGAAACTGCTGAAGTAGCACATTGTCACCTGTTATTAATATGAGGTTTAGATCTACAGAACTACAGATACTCTGCACCTTCATTGTACTGAATGCTGACGTACCATGTTCAGCTTGCACACAATGTTGGTCATGACCATTAGACTATAGAGATGGGCATCTGCTCCAGAAAGCCACTTTATCCCACAAAGATAATGAAGATGTCTGTGGATTTTTTTAAAGGCAGTGAGGCCGCCCTTGATCCAAATGAATTCTTTATTCAGTAAAAATCCACATACATGAATAATAACTTATAATTTCTATCTAGCATGATAAAGATAAACAACACTATCTTACCAAAACGTTAGTTCTTTTATATTTATTTTATATCCCACGTTTCTCTCACGGGATCTAAAACAGCTTAGAGAATAGATTAAAATAAGATACAACTAAAGCACAATGATTGTAATAAAAAAAGTTTTAAAAGGGATTAAATAAAGCATCCTTCTAAAAACAGTAATTTAAAAGTTTGAAAGCATTTAAAACAGAACTACAAGAATAGAAGTAGAGCAGACAGGAGTATGCACATGCACACATACACACCATTTATTGGAATGCTGATCACTTCTCAACAGTAAACTAATAGTGTGCTCCAAGAATTATTTTTATTATGTATTTATTTATTCAAGTATTTATAATAAATACTTCAGCCACAAAGGCTCTCAGAGCAGCTTACAATTTGTTTAGCAATAGGCACTCTCTAAGTGATTTACAATGTGTGTTAGCTAATTGCCTCCACTAGCCAAGTACTCATTTTACTGACATAGGACTTTTTCGGACAAACAAAAAATAACGCTAGCAGCCTCGCCATGTTGCGAGGCTGCAGCGCTAGAGGGCGTCCGTTTCGCATGATGCCCCTCCCTTGCGGTACTGTTGACTGTCATATTTTGCAGATTTTTACTCACAATCAATGATGTGAGTAAAATATGACGGTCAAATGTCCCAGCGGTACTGCAACAGTACCGCTAGGGATGGGCGTCATGCGAAACGGACGCCCTCTAGCGCTGCAGCCTCGCAACATGGCGAGGCTGCTAGTATTATTTTTTGTTTGTCCGAAAAAGTCCATACAAAAGGATGGAAGGCTGGGTGAACCTTGGAGCCCCGTAGGATTGAACTCACAACATTGTGGCTGCAGTACTGGCATTTAACCACTGCAGCACCAAGGCTCACTAGCAAATTCTGGTAGTTTGCAGCCACATTGGAACTCCCCTCCACCCCATTCAGTGTAAAATCTACTGCAAGGTCATCTAGTAAATAAATCTGAATTATTTTTTAGAGGAAGAAAAAAACCCAGTGTGCAATCTCCATGTGCCTTGTTTACAAATATTGTAGACTCAAGCTTCCCAGAGGCTTCTGGGAGAAACCAGAGAAGGAGCCACATCTTTTTTTAAAGCAAAAGCATTACCCCTCCACTTGCTGCCACCATTTACAGTGGAAAAATCAACAGCCATGGGGAAGAGAGGCTGAAGGGTGCCACATATAACCTATAATTTCTGTTCCATCTCATCTTCCCTTTGGCTTGACGTTCTTCTGCCTCTTCTTATACACCCCTGATAAGCGTATACACCTTTCATCTAGATGTTGACTAATCTACTCTATTTTTTAAATTATTGACATTAATTTAATTACTCTCCACCACCACCCCTACAAAGTGCTCCCTAGACTAATCTACTCTAAAACAAACAAAACACATATAGGCCTCAATACTATTGTTAGGAATCACTAGAGTAGAGCCTTTGAATCAATGAAATTACTTATGTGTTACCTATATGTCAACCATCAATTCTAATGGTCTATTCTAGATGGGACTAACCAACAGGATGTCAGCCAAGGTTTCTGTTCTGGTACCATAAAGCTGTGGAACAATTACAGCCATTGGAAGCCCTTCACCTTTGAAAGCATGCTGGGCTTAGCTCAAGTCATGGCACATCTGTCTTGGTTACGTTCTGCCCTGTGCTTACTTGACCTCTTTGGATACTTTTATATGTATCTATAACACTCCTGGCTGCAACTGTCCCAGTTTAGCAGAGACAGTCCCAAGTAATCTTTTCTTGTCCCACTTTCTGAACTGCTTTTAAAATGCCCCAGTTTCTCTCTCTTCCTCCCACAATCCCTCTTTATCCACAGCTTGATTCAGTTGCTGCAAATTGAATTCAAAGTGCAAAAGGAATTTGCACTCAATTTACTCAACAGGGGGAAGAGGAAAGGAGGGGGTTGAATCTTGCCCTTCCCAGTAGGCTCAGGCAAAAGCAAACTGCTGAAGCTGCTCCTAGTTTAGGGTTCTTCCTTATTTATAATTTTTGCTATCTTGACCCCATTCTGATGTTGCTTCAGAACACATTCTCTGGTTTTCATCTGTGAAGTTTTGGAGGTTATGGTGCAAGCAGGTTTATTACAAATCAGCATTCACAGAGAAAATCTTTCCCTGCCCAGCCCTGCCCCCCGCAACTCCAATATCAGTTATGTTTTCTTTGGTTTCTTTTATGATCAACCACAGGTGACACCACAAAGTATTCAGATTAGCATGATAGATATCACAAACAAGTCCTTTCCCCAGAAGTCCTTTCCCCCAAGATTTCCCTATATACTGCAGACTACAGTCCTCATAGTTCTGGGTTCACTCAGAGCTTTTATAAGTCACTTTTGTAGATGACAGCTCCCAGAATCTCCCATGCATCCTGGGCAATGGCCAATCTGGCTGGATCACTGTAAGAGTTGTAGACCAAAGCAACCCAATTTTGATCCATTCTGTAGTCATTCACCTGTTAAAGTGTAGGACAACACTGGAGATGGGGACAAGTTCACATAAACTTCATTGCTGATGTTGCTGCATGTCTAGCAGCATTCCAGACCGTTCCTCATAGAGCATGAAGGTCTGTATAAGAGACTTTACATTCAGTTTCTAATGCAGTTACAGAACTCCTGGATCAGGAACCTGACCTTATCAGGATCACCAATCATGGAAGCCACATTCAGCCCAGTGCAGTTAGCATCCTGTACATATTATCATGGTCTACCTTCAGAGGTCTAGAATGCTGCCAGTGACACAATCAAGTTCCAGGGGAAAAGGCTTAACATTTGTGTTTATACCTCGAGTTTAATCCTAAATACAAGCAGGCAAATGGGGCTAGAGCTTACAAAGGGCCTACAATTAAAGAGACTACCTCAAAATGCTACCTATTCACATTACATCATTAACATGGGCACATGAGTCCAGAGGTAGCAGAAAGCAGAGACTTTGCTTTCAAAAGCCTTTCATTGTGGAAGTTGCTCCCCCCAGATATCCATCTCTTCTGTCTCTCTCTTTCTACACATCAAATCACCTAAAGACCTCTTAATTCTCCTATGTTTACAAACTGGAGTACAGTTCTATGATAAATTAAGTGAGGCCTTGCCTGGCTCATGTGTTCCGTTTTCCCTCACAGCCTAGTGCTGCCCCTATGTGGCAAGTCACACATGGGTCAATTAATCCATTGAAAAGTGGTCTGAGAGAGGAAAGCTCAGGCTGTGTGGAGACTACTGTACAAATGAAATTTAAATCTCTTGTTTTTAAACCAACTAACCTCCCCCATATCTATCTAAAGTATCTTAGTTCCACCAGTTATATTCCTTCCCCTCATATTTTCCCCTTTAAAATGGTTTTCAAAGAGGTTTGTTAAATGTAGGTGTATTTTCTTGTGTGAATCGCCTTAGGATGACAAGATGAAAAAGAGAATGGGGCTGCTATACCTTTCATAGTTGTGCAGAAAAGTGATCTCCAGGCTGTCCTCATGGACCTGCTCACCTCTGTTGAGGGACTGAGCTGTTCATGTCATGTTGGTCCTCTTACTGTACCTGCCACCTGAGGTGCAGTGATGGACATGATTCCATCACCCGCAGGACTGGAATCAAACTTATTTCAGTCCAGTTAGCTTCTGAATATGGACTTGGGAAGGCAGCAAAATGCCTTGGGCTGGTCCTGAGTCTGCTTTTGGAGATTTCAACGCATTCTCAGATTACAAAATGAGATTACAAAATAGACAGCTTCACATGTAAAACAGGTCCCATGAGCAAGTGCTAAAGAAACATGCTTTGATTTCCACTAAGCTCACACTCTAGCTGGGCTTAAAGTTGGGGTGTTTGTTTTGCAAATAATACCTTTGAGCTTCTACCTTCAGGGAAACAAAGGCATCCCTAGCTGGGGAGATTATTTCTTACATTTATATTCTACCTTGCTTCCAAGAAGCTCAAAGTGGCAGTGTATTTGCTCTTGGTCGATTTTATTCTCATATTGGCCCTTCTGAGGTAAGTTAGGCTGAAACAAACTGAATATTGCTCAGATAACTTTGAGGTTGGGTTGGGCTTTGAACCTGAGTGCCCCCCTATTCCAGTCCAATAGAAACTTGGACACCACATTGGCTCAACAACACAATCACACGGGTTCATGTACCAATGGTGCCTGTTGTGAACAGAGCCAGAGATCTAACAGTGATCCTACTCACTCCTGTGACATTCAAACTGTTGTCAAAGAAGTATTCACACTCTCCTATGTCCTATTGGAAAAACTAGAATACTCATACAAACACACATACATAGTTGAAAAGGTCACTTATAATTTTGATGGAGTTTTCATAATTCTGGAGTAAGAGAATTTCCCTCGGGGTATCTAGAAACTATATTACTATACTTCCCAAATGCCCCAATTTGGCAGGGACAGTACCAATTAATCCTCTGTTGTCCCACTTTTCAGTTGCTTTTAAAATGCCCCAGTTTCTTTCTCCTACTCCCATTTCCCCCCTCTGTCCTTAGCTTACTTCAATAGCTGTAAACAGAGTTGCAATTGCAAAGTGCAAAAGTAGTTTAACTTTATGAACTCAGAAAGGGAAGGAAGAGGAGGCAGAATCCCTGTGTAGGCTAAGGAAAAAGCAAACAGCTGCAGTCTCTCTTACTTGTATGTTCTTTTTCATTCCTAACATCTGCCATCTTGACCATGCTCTGATTTGGCCACATGTATTCTGGCTTTCATCTATCAAATGTTGGCGCACATGTGCTACATGAACCCTCTATACTGTGTGCCATACTGTGTCCCCCTGCCCCAAGTGAGGAGCTCTCTCACAGCCTACAGGTCCTCCCTCATAATGGCACCAACATTTATGGAAGCATGGGCTGCTCCCTCACTGGTAGCCTTCCAAGGACACATTGACACTGTTTTCTTTCAGAGGACTCCAGTTTAAAAGTTTGTATTTCTTTTCCCATGACAGGTCTGTATTTTGTTAACTAATCTGACTCTAACATGCTTTGCCACTAAATAGTGGGCATATAAATATTTTAATTAATACACTAATTAATACATCTTTTATCACACTGTCAGTTCCCAAATATAAATTCTGATCTTTCTGAAGCCTAGCAGGGGTGCAGTGTAAAGCAGGGATGTACCAAAAGTAGATCTGGATGTCCTGGTAGATTTTTAGGTCATCTGCAATACACTGGCAAGGATTTATGATTTCTGGTTGTTTAAAGATAGCAGCAACAAAATCCCCACCACCGCCACCACAGCCCTAAATTCTACTGCTGAAATTAAGAAAGCTCAGGGTAATCAGCAGTACATTTTTACTTGGAATGGCTGTGAATTCTGTTTAGTTCAAATACTCCCTCCTCAAAAAAAAAAATAAATAAATCCTGGTTTCAGGATTTTGAAAAATGCTAATGTGTCTCTTTTGCACCAGACTCCAACTGATGGACCTTGGGGTTCTGGTAGACCTTGGGGTTTTAGATGCAATGCAGCTGAGGTCAACTATTCTATTGTAGGGATGGAGATTCATGTTGATCAACGTGGCAAGGCTGCTTGCGCTGCATTTTACTTGTCTGAAAAAGTCCCATATCATTCAGCAGATGCATATCTATCACAGACCACAGCTTCCTGGCTTTCCTCAACATGACAACTGCTGTAAGAGAGAGGTGAGACTAGGTACTAGGTAGGTGTTCCAAAGGCAAGCAATCCATTTGTTGTTGTTTTTAAAGGTTTGGGTGATTGTGAAGTTGAAGGCTTTCACAGCTGGCATTCATAGGTTTTTCGTGGTTTTTTCCCCCCGGGCTGTGAGGCCATGTTCTGGAAGAGTTTATTCCTGACATTTCGCCTGCATCTGTGGCTGGCATCTTCAGAGAATGATGGCGTGTAGGTGTGTGGGGTTTATATGCTGTGAGTCTCTGTTGGAGAAAATACTGTATGTACCTTTGTGTATTTGGACGGCTAGTTCCTGGAGGTGAGATATGCAAGGAGGATTAGTGTTTATTTAGCTAATGGTCCATTGTCTGCTGGGAATCCCACTGTCCCTGGGTAGAGTTCATTTGTATGTGTTGATTTTTGGTTTTGGTTTTTTCAGGACTGGTAGCCAAATTTTGTTTACTTTTAGGGTTTCTTCTTTCCTGTTGAAGTTGTCCAGGTGTTTGTAGATTTCAATAGCTTCCTTATGCATTTTGACCTGTTAGCCTGGTCCAGAATTTTGGTGTTTTCAAATAACATTTTGTGTCCAGGTTGGTTTATCACCTGTTCTGCTACTGCTGATTTTTCTGGCTGGCCTAGTCTGCAGTGTCTCTCATGTTCCTTGATTCGTGTTTGCATGCTGTGTGTTTGCACCATTAACTTACCTCCCTCTCTCTCTCTGCCCCCTCCCACAGGGTTGCCAGTAGCTTAACTATGGGAGGCATACCCTGATCTTGGAAGATGTTGAGGGGTGTGTGTGATAGGGTAGGGGAGATGTTAGGGGCAATGAGTATTTTAAGGGAGGGAAGATGGGGATGTGAAGGAGGAATATAGAAAATGGAGGGGTGAAATAGAAAGGGATGCTTGTCTAAAGAGAGAAAGGGACTGTGGTAGAAATAATGCTATGCTTGAGCTGGTGATGGTAAAGATTTAGACTAGAACAGTGGCTTTTTAACCTTTTCTTTACCATGGACCCCCTTTAAATCTCTTTTGTTGCCGTAGACCCCCAAGACTTAACTCAAGATTTAAAAAACTAATAATAATGGTGATGATGATGATGATGATTCCTGATAATAATATAATTACACCATCCATCAATTCTTCCCTCAGATGCGCTAGAAGGGGAGGGAAGACTTTTCTCCTGCTTCTTCCTGCAAGTTTGTGACTAGAGCAGATTCTACAGCAATGTGCAGGCCCAGCCAGCCAGCCAGCCTTTGCCTTGGCTTCTGTCATGTGACTGACCACTCCATTCCAGGAAGAAGGTGGGCCTTCGTGGAACCCCTGTGAGGACATTGTGGCCCCCTGGGGGTCCACGGACTACAGGTTAAGAACCAGTTTCCTGGAGCTTTGACCAACAAAAAGTGTTGTCCACAATCTCTCTATCTTGTGTGTAGATAAAAACACAGGTGATAAACTTAATATTAACTGATTGGCTGGTTGATTGAATAATTGATATACTGCCTGTCTTTAAAAGAAGATATTTAAAGGGTACACACAAAACACAGCAACTTAAAATATTAAAACACAATTAAACAAACTATAATATTAAAACACAACTGAACTAAAAGTAATTTTGAAAGCACACCTTAAAAAAAGGGGGGGGCATAGCATTCCAGCTTTCCACCAAAGTATTATACCAGGAAGTGTAATAAACTTTCTTTGTGAGCTGCTCCACCTGTCTTATTTGCCCACCCCCTGCAGTGCCTAAATAAAACTGTCATCATCATCATCATCATTTATATGTATACCTTGCCTTTCCCCCCAAATTGGGACTCAATAAGGCTTACAAATTAAAAAATACATAGTCCACATGGAGGTGTGGAGAGACAAGAGGTTGTGAAAAGGAAGACAAAAAATGTCTTCTTACTCATATCCTCACATCCTGCCTTCTTCTGGCTGCTTTTTATATTTCTGTTTTGAATATCTTTCTTCATTCATCCCCTTGTAAGAAACTGTGCATAACTCAAATGCATTACCTCAAACCTGAGTGCATTATAATTGCTGTTTAGAACAGTTAAATTTGCTTCCATCAAACCAGTATGCCACAGGGCTGTTGGATTGCAATACCCATCATCCTCAAGTAGCATAGCCATACTGGGTGGAGATGATGACAATCATAGTCCAACATATCTAGAGGGCACCAGGTCACCAAAGGCTGGGTTAGATTGTTCAAAACCACAGCTTAATTCCAACATAGATAATGCCTACCTTGGTTATACGTAGTGTAATAAACTACTTTGTGCAATATCACATTTCTAGAATGAAATCTTGTCTGTATACCTTCGTGCGTGTTCATCCTACTAGCATAGAATTTGCTGCCTGTACGTGCCTGGGACTCACATACAATGTGAGATTTGTACAGTTTTTCTACAGAACACCTACAACACTTTAGTTGCTCAGGAAATGTGGAGAAGAGCAAAGGGAAGAGAGAAGGTTGTGATGGGTGGTTTTGAACCACACCTGCAAAGGCCACATTTGGCCTATGGAACAATATCTCTCAACTCTTGTTCTAGAAGAACAGTTTCAACTGCACCCTTTTGGTAGTTCTCCAAGCTGTTTCACAAATAAGCACCATGTTTGGAAAACCCAATTCCTGTGACACATGTTCTTTATAATCTCCAACCCTCACACACTACCATCCAACCAGAGCTTAGAAAGGTTGCTTTCTGGACTACAACTCCCCCCAAACCCCAACCATCCTACCCCTACTTCACTTGTGACATTAATTTACTCTGCTATCACCTATCCTTTGTGGATTGAAAAACTAAGAAAGTGATATCATTAATATACTGGAAAAACAACAAATGGTCTTACAGTATATGATCAAAATATACAACAGCAACAGAAAATAAAGTAGCAGACAGTGTACTGCATAGTGCCTTAAATTTCATACACACCCATTTACATACAGTGTGGCTGTTGTTGTCTGCCTTTAAGTCAACTCCAACTTATGGCCACCATCCATTTCCTTAGGTTTTCTTGGGGGTTGTCTAAATGGTAAAAATATCCCTCATGGAATTTACTCTGCTATCACCTATAGCACCATTGGGAATCCTACCTGTCTAAATGGGTTCCTGCACCAATCCACACTATTTGGAAGGAGGGGGGGCCCAAATGGCAAAAACAACATGGTAAAAGCCTTCGCAGCTTTTCCTGTGCTTTTAAAAAAACACAAGAGGGGTGCGCATTTGGACAATCGAACAACAGGAAATTCAAAGGGAAGCACAAAACTGATTGGCTGGGTGAGAGCGGGGGCAGGGCTTGTTAGCAGGGCAAGTGCCCGCTGCCACCATGTTGGATTTTCACCTTACTGATTACTTGCTAAGGCAATAAAATAGGATGGTTATTTTTTTGTTTTACTTTCCCATAAAGACACAGTTAATTTGAACACAAAATGTCTTCAATACAGTGGGGCCCAAGAGAAACTTATTTTCAGATGGACAAAATCTTCCTCCTGCCATCCCTTTGCAAGCCCCAGGCACATACCTCGCACAATGCTCAGGGAAGCTTTGATGCTGCTCTTCAGTTGAGGATCACCAACCAGCTCCACCAACCGGAAAAGTTTGTTGAGTTGCACTTTAACCCCCTCATACCTCTGTGCCTCAGCCCTGATGGCTGCAGATGTCAATTGTCTTTGCACATTCATGATGGATAAAGTTTTGGCAGAAAGGCAGGGACAAGTTCTCTCAGCCCATGGTGAGCAACCTGCTGTCCTTTTTTTGACAGACGACTTGTACAGGCCTCAGGCAAAGCTAGAGTGCTGCCCACCTCAGGAGTCTAGGCTCACTTCTTCCTTTCTCTTCTCTCTCTCAATCTGTCTGTCAGTTGCACTTCCTGAGTAGAGCGTTGCTTTCATTCACCCCATTCTTATCTGATTCTGACATTAGGCTAGGGCGTAGCTCTGAAGAAGAAGAAATAACAGCCCAGCTGCTGCTTCTCACCAGACCTGTGAACCTTCCTCCAGGATCCCAGGCAAAGCTGGGAACTCCCAAAGCAGGAGAGACAGGATTTGCAGGTGTGTTTTTTTTTCTTTTCTTTCCAACAGTATAATTAGTTCAGTGCTTTTTTTTTTTTTTGGCAGCTGCATCCAGGTAAACAAAGGGGTAGTTTACACGGAATGATTTATTACGCGAAATTGCGCAATTACGCAATTTCGATATTGTAGCGCATAGTTCCCACGGCATTTGTAGCTTTGTAAATATATAGCGTGAAATTAGTTTACACAGAAATTATTCCGTCATTCTAAATGAATTGCTATTTATCATACCGCTCCAATTTTAGTTCCCACTGGCAAAGATGCGCTAAGGTAGTCCTGTCAATCAAGCTCACATGACCTAAATTCTACACGTATTTCCGTTTGGTGTTCCCGCCACCTTTACTCCTATTGGCTATCCCAAAGAAGGCAAAGATGCGCTCTCATTGGTCTGGCTCTATTACCTTTGTCTGCACATCTGGATGAGCAATGGCGGATGAGGATGAGATAGAGTCGCTTGTGATAGTTGCATGTGGGTTTTATTTGTTATCCACCATATGCTCAACATTGAGTGCCTTAGATGAGAACTTGCGTGTGTACCTTGACAGGAAATCTAGACCAACAAGCAGGGCTCTGCGACTGAGTCACGGAACGCGCGATGGGTACAAAAGAAGAAAATCGCGTACGTCGTCATGTGCTGGCATGCTAGCTACCTCCCAGTTAGTCCCATCAATGCGTTCGGAAATGCAACGTCGCTCTCAAAGGGGGAGATTATATTGGGAGTATCCGAGATCGAAAGAGTGGTGGGAGAAGTTCGTTATGTCTGTCTGGTCTGATCAGCGCTGGTTTTCAAATTTTAGAATGGACAGGTCTCTCTTTATCAAACTTGTTGAGATGCTCTGACCACATATCCAGAAGTCGGACACTAATATGAGGAAAGCAATACCTCCAGAGAAGCGTGTCGCTATCATCATCCATACATATGGACACACCCACCCAACTTCACTCCTGCATTCTCATCATCTTCATGTTATGGCTCGCCCACTTTTTTAAAAATATAATTTTAAAATGTAATTTTAAAAGAATTTCTGATGCTTGGGGTTAAAGTAGAAGAGAGTGCCTTTCCATTCCATGTACAGACATCTATTGAACTCCCCCACTGGCACTGCTGTTTGGTCCTCCTGTATGTCTAATGGCAGGCAAGCTAATTTAAAGGTAGAGGGAGGTTGTGAAGCACACACAGCTCTTTCCTTGAGAAGTGGAAGTTGGAAGGGGGTCCTGGAGGAATGGCTGAGAGACTGCCACTGCTACCCACAGATTCCCAGCACCTGCTGCCTGAGGTGATTATCTCATTCTGCCCTCTAGAAGGGCCAGCTATTATACATGACAAGCAGCAAGAAGAAAATAGCACCAGGAGGTGTGGTGCCCAAAAGACCACAGTGAACCTTGAATTGATGACCTCCAGTTGAAGAGATGCCATCTCATTTTTTGGCCTCAGGCAGTAAAAAAGCTAGGGCTTTTTTTATGTGGATTCAGATGCTGAGTGGAGTGTCCATGCTTGTTTGCTGGTTAGCTCTTCCTTTGTTTTCATAGGTACAACAGAAACTATGAATTACTAGAGCTGCGAGGTCAGCAGTATCGCAGCCCTGGTATTTCACTGCCAAGACCTGAGACTTAGGACTTTATCAGACATGGCAAAACATGTGTCATAAGGACGGGACAATAACACAAAAGGGCAAAATTATCAGATGATGACATCATTCAGCCATTCTCGGGGCATAGCAAGGGCGTGAATAGGCGTCACTTTTTATTGACGGCTTTTCCCATCAATAAAAAAGTGACACCTTATTCATGCCCCCGCCATGCAGCGGGAATGGGTGAGGACATGGATGCCTGATAATTTTGCCCTTTCAGCTACCATTCCGTCCTTATGATGTGATTTTGGGTGCATTTTTGCTGCATTTTCCCATGTCTGATAAAGTCCTTACGGATGAGATACATTCCAATTGTCCTGGTTTGGCAGGGACAGCTCTAGTTAATCCTCTGCCATCCTACTTTCTCAACTTTTTCTCTCTGCCTCTCACTTTCCTCTTTGCCCTCAGCTTACTTCAGTTGCTGAAAACTGATTTTAAAGTGCAACACTGGTTTTCACTCAGTTTGTAGGAAGAAGAGGCGGATTGGGGATGAAATCTTGCTCTTCCTAGAAGAGTAATTTGTGCCCCCCTTATTTCTGGTTTTCCGTAAACACAGTACATAAATTCCAGGGTTTCTTTGCTTAAAACAATAGTTTTGTAGGTACTCATTAATGACTTTTGCCCTCTTGCTTGTTGACTCACTCATGTTGCTTGGCCATACATGTCCTGGTTTTCATCTGTGAAATGTATGGTATGATCCCTTGTGATGTCACAGGGGGTGGGCCTTGGTGATGATTTTACAAGAAGAAAGTATTTCAAGCATCCATCATAGCTAGTTGATTGAATAGACTACAGGTTGACTACAGACTACAGGTTGACTACAGACTACAGATTGAATAGACCAGCTCCCTGCCAGCGTATCCTGGATCCAGATCTGGCCCATTCTGTCCCCATTACCTGGAGAAAACAGGCCAGAGTCCAGACAGGAACACCAGCCCATCGCTGCAGCAGTAGTCGCCACCACCACCATTCTGTTGGCTGATTCGAAGCCAGGAAGGGGGCCTGCAACATGTGACTGAAGGGCCCATGCATGTGATCAGTCTTGGTCACATGCTGACCAAGCATGTGACCAAGGCTGTAAGGCCCACCGGTGTAATAAAACTCATTTTCCAATCTATGGGTCTGCTGTTCCATGATTTCTGCATCAAGGAACTCTAGCCTGGCTTCCGGAAGAGCCAGGGAGATAGTGGCAGCAGCAAGGGATGGCTTACTAGAATGTGTTCCTGTGGACACATGTGGCCCAATCAGTTCCGTCTTGGCAATAACAGGATAAATCAAGTTTTATTTCACAATGCTGTAAAGCGCCTTATCGTGGCTTGCCCCAGTTCCAGCCCCATATCTACCCCAGGGGCGGTAAGGACTGCCCAGGGGCATGTAAGGGCAAAAGTCCTGTGTCATATGGACTGCTGGTGCTAGGCTCTGAAACAGGGGCAAGCTGGGGTATTTAGCCTGTGTAGATAAGCCCTAAGTATACCATTCACACAAAAAGTACTAAATATCACAGACAAATTAACAAATTAGCAAAAATATATCAAAATGTAAACAATAAGTGCTGGGAATGTAAGAAACAGGTTGGGACCTTCTACCATGTTTGGTGGAAGTGTCAGAAAGTACATCGATATTGGCTAAAAATTAGGAAAATGCAAAAAAATATTGAAATTAAAATTAGAACTTAAACCAGAGCTACTCTTATTAAATATGATAGATACAGAAAACAAAGGAAAGAGAAAACATAAATTTTTGATAACATACTTGATAACAGCAGCAAGATTGGTATATGCAAAAAATTGGAAATGTAATGAAATTCAAAAAATTTCAGAGTGGATAATAAAAGTATTTGAGATGGCAGAATTGGATAAACTTACAAATTTAGTAAAAGGAAATTCAATAGAATTTTTTTAAAAATATGGAAACCGTTTACAGACTATGTGAAGCAAGATAATGGAGACTGGGTAACTTTTGGATTTGAATTATAACAAGAGAACTTATAGAGAATAGATGGAGATAATATGTTGAAGAGTTAGAAATTAGAGAGAAGAACTGAAATGTGTTTAACACTGTACAGCTAGAGATAACTTGGAAGTCTTTTTTAATGTGTTAATTCTTAATTGTTTCTTTTTGTTGTTGCCTTGTTATAATTTAAACTGCTAAGTATATATATTTTCTTTTATCTTTTTTTCTGTTTGTTAATTCTTTTCTATGTTGTGTCAATTGTATTCATTATTCTTTATTTTTTTACTCTTTTTCTTTTTTATTCAACTAAAATTTAATAAAGATATTTATTTAAATATCACAGAAGAGGGAATTACACCCAACCACACCACCCCCACGTTTTAAGACGGTGCCCTTGCCCTGAGATTCCTCTCCATCATCCTGAGAACCAGATACTCTGGGCCTTCAGAAAACCAACATGTAACTTGGAACCCTAGGAAGGAACACTAGGAGCTCAGCTGAAGTTCCGCAGAAGAAAGTGGGCCCTAAATATTCAGCACTCATTACAATTAAAAAAATAAGGAAAGTCATGGTTCAAAAGCTTGAAATTTACATTAAATTATGGTTTAATAGAGAATTATTACAAATCTGTGCTTAAGTCCATTCAGCAGTTCACCTACCTGGGAAGCATCATCTCCTCAGATGCCAAGATTGACAAAGAGATTGATCACAGATTAACAAAGGCATATACTGTACTGTACTGCATTTGGAAGACTTCATAAAAGAGTCTGGAGTAATAAACACCTGAGGCAAAGCACAAAAATCAGTGTGTATAGAGCCATTGTACTGTCTATTCTCCTTTATGGGTCTGAAACATGGGTCACCTATCGCCACCACTTACGATTCCTCGAAATCTTCTATCAGCACTGTATGCGCACAATCCTAAATATACACTGGACTGACTATGTGACGAATGTTGCTATCCTTGAGCAAGCAGGGATCACCAGCATTGAGGCCATGATATTGAGAATGCAGCTGCGCTGGGCAGGCCACGTTTCTAGGATGGAGGACCATTGCCTCCCAAAAATACTACTCTATGGTGAACTCGCCACGGGTCAGCATAAGAGAGGTGCTCCAAAAAAAAGCAATACAAAGACTCCCTGAAACAACATCTCAGGCTCGGCCAAATTGATCACCAACAATGGTCCGCCCTGGCCTCACATTGGGAGGCATGGAGACGCACTATCCACAATGCTGCAGCCTTATTTGAGAACTCACGCCAAACAAGTCTTGAAGAGAAATGACAACGCAGAAAGAATCACAACCCGGAAACATCACCCAAGGAGACCTTCTGCTGTGCTTTCTGCAACCAGGCTTGTTTATCTCAGATTGGCCTTTTTAGTCATCAGCACACTTGCAGAAAGCGCGGGATGAGTCCTTCCTGAATCTTCGTTTGTGAAGAAAAGCCAGAGAGATAAAATGTTTTACAGATGGTATCTTATACCTGATAAATTAGTAAGAATGTATAATGGAAAAAGCAAAAGTGTTAGAAATGTTTGAATAATGTCGGTATGTTTTCTCACATGTGTTGGACGTGCAATTAAGCAAAAAAAAAAATTCTGATCTCATATTCATAAACTGATAATAGAGATTTTAAAAATTAACATTCAGATGAAACCAGAATTTTATTTGCTAAATATGTTAGATGAGCATATGGACAAGAAATATGATAAATTTTTATTGTACAGTACATGGTGAAAACAGCTAGAATCATTTTTGCACAGAAGTGGAAAGAGGTGACAATATCATCTCAAGAAGACTGGCTACTTAAGATGTATGACTTGGCTGAAATGGACAAGCTGACCTGTATGATCAGAGAAAGATCCCTGACAAGTTTCAAGAAGGATTGTAATACAGTACTTTAATAGAATATTTGAATCAGAAATGGGGGAATGTACTGTATATATAAAGGAGTTCAAAGAATAAGGCCCTTGAAGAGACTTAAAACCTGGAGCATATACTTATTAAAGAAAGGATTGTATGAAGAGATGTGTAAAGGAATGTATAAAAGGTGTAAAGTTGTCCCTCCGTATCCACGGATTTGGTATCCACGGATTTAAGTATTCATGGGTTGAAAATATTCTTTAAAAAATAATAATCCAAAAAGCAAACCTTGATTTTGCCATCTTATATAAGGGACATCATTTTGCTATGCCACTGCATATAATGGGACTTGAGTATTAATGGATTTTGGTAAACCCCAGTGAATATGAAGGGGGAACTGTATAGTAATTTGAATGTACAATGAATTAAAAAATAGGCATGGGAAGCTGTAATTCAGTGATTAGTAGAGGCTCAAGGAATTAATAATGAAATGAAAGTCAGAGAGTGATCATGTAGAACTAATATACAAAAGTAGGAAGATAGGAAGGTTGATTTTACTGTTACAGGTATTTGTAAACAGATTGTGGTATAAATCATATGCAACTGGACTTGTTTATCTCGGATTGGCCTTTTTAGTCATCAGCGTGCTTGCAGAAAGCGCGGGATGAGTCCTTCCTGAATCTTCGTTTGCGAAGAAAAGCCAGAGAGAGAGAGAGAGAGAGAGAGAGAGAGAGAGATTGTTAAGTAATAAAAATACTAACAACAACAAAAAATTCCCCAGAAGATAATTGTCCTGATGATTTTATTTTTCACCCTCTCCCCACAACAGAAGGAAATTTGGAAGACTATTCATAGAATGTTCACTATTGTTTTGTGCTGGTTTTCACCCCATCCGTCACCTGCATAATGCTACAGTATAATGTTTGTTTCAGGCACTGTGGGACATGCAAAATACTGGCCAGGTAACCAACACAATTCCTACTGTTGCAGTAAAACAATAACAGTAACAATAATCCCATACGTAAGTGTGGAGGGGGGAGACATGCCACTGTATACATGTTGCTCTGCTCCTAAGAAACTGCTAGATGATTTTTCCTTCCCTTGCAGAATATTCAGCACCTCCATTTTGTCTGCTTGCAAATACTGAATTTCAGAAGGCAGTTCTTGGTTCCATTCTAAAAAGAACCCAGAAGATGGCACATAGAGTATAATCAGAAAAATCTCAGGGGAATCTTGAAATGTCAAAAGCCAAATGAAATCACAATGTGCAGATTTGATAGCTCCGAGAGTGAGAGCTGTTACCAAAAAGGCAGGGGGAGGACCTTGAACACCCCTTTTCTCTGCCCACTCCCCCTTTTCACCAGATGCAGAGAAAAGTAGGGAAGCAGGGTCAGCTGAAGACATGTACAAGCCCTACTAAGCATAGGAGGGCCCATAGGGTTACACACATGCACACTGTAGAAATATTATCGTAACAATTCTGTAAAGCTTGAAATTTAGTGAAAACACACACACACCCATTGTAATTCAAGGCCTCTTACAATCTGAGGCAGTTAGCTTGAGTGCAAATTCAACACTGCAGGAAAGGAACTGATTGGTTGCAGAGGGCTTTGGAAACTGGGCTGAAGGCTGTGGGAGGCCCACTTTTGCTCTAGGGCCTTTAAAAAGGTTAATTGCTCTAGTAGAAGGTGATGGTACCCTGCTGGTACCACCACACACAAGGTTCATGCCCTGTCTCCATGGCAAATCAAAGCCTTTGCCTGAAGGAGGCATAAATCTTTGCAAAAAAGAGAACTTGGGGAGAGATGGTGGGAAACAGGCAGTAAATAAAGACACACTCAAGAGAGTGATGCTTTCTTGCCTCCAGTTTTGCTCTCTATCATTCAACAACTGGGAGGGAAGAGACATAATTTGGACTTTTTGCTCTGACTGTGTGTGTGTGTGTGTGTGAATATGAGAGAGAGAGAGATTGAGAGAGAGAGAGAGAGAGAGAGACTGACTGACTTAAGGCCGCTTTTGCTTGACATACGTAGTTTTCAGTGCCAGGATTTAGCTCTGGACTAGAGCTATAGTTAATTATACCAAAGTCATTGACTGATATGGCTGGACCATTATGTTGGCTGAGGGATTTTGGAAATTTTAAACTAAAAAAGGGATCTTTTATAAACTCTGGCTGGATAGCAGCCCAGAATCCATGGATGTTTGAAAGGCTCACTGAGCTGGCTCATGCAATGTCATGCCAATCCTAACTCATACCTTCTATTGCTCTTCTCTTGGGAGATCAGTGGTGAGGGCAAATTAAGAATCACAGAAATGGCCAATTGGTGAACTTTTGTGGGGAGACAATCCAATCTCTTGACCAGGCAAAGATGTGTATGTGACATAATGGAGCCAAGTATCATTTAAAAATTGTAAGTTCAAGAGCAAGTGAACAGAATATATATATACATATATATGTACTGAGTGACTTTCTTGCCACACAGCAAGCAGGTTAGGGTTGCCAAGTTGCCAGACTGTAACCTGGGGACATATTTTGTGCTTTTCAATCGCAGTGGGAAACAAAACAGCCATGGAATTTGCTGCCCACCTGTTGTCCCTCAGTCTTGTTGCACTTTCAATTGACAACCTGCAGTTGCAGAACACATGAGTTCTTCCTAACATATAGGAAGGGAAGGAGGAGGAAAAGTCACAGTGGTCTTGTCCCCAGCTCCAATGGGAACCACAGTGGTGTAACCTGTCATCCTTGATATATCCAAGTCCACTACATCTAAAGTTAAAAGGTTAAAGGTTTCCATGATGGATGTGCAAACTGATCCCAGGACACAGCCTTGGCAGAAATTAAGGACTGTGAATCTACACCTCAGAGGAAAGGATTATTTGATGACTGAATCACTGTGGGGAAACTCTGGGGATATCATTCTCACCTCTGGCACTGAACCACAGAAACCAAGGGTCCTCTTGTAACTGGCTAGTGGCGCAATAAATTATCTGGACTTAATTATCTCTTACATACACACACACACACACACACACACACACACACCCCTCAGGGGCCCTTTCACTAGAAGAGTTCTCTTGCTGAGAATTCAAATATTCCTCCCCAAACTGCAAATCCCAGGATTCTGTAGGATGGAACCATGGAAGTTAAAGTGGAATTATAGCACCCAAATTGTGTACAGGTTGACCCCTGTATCCGTGGATCCCTTATCTGCAGTTTCACTTATCTACTGTTTGTTTTGGGGGCGGAAGCAGGAAGCATAGCCCCCACTGCCATTGCTTCATCACCAGGGAGGAGCCACTCTTGACTTCTCTGGGGCAAAGAAACATAGCAAGCATTTTGCCACAGGAGAGAAACTGCCCCACCACCCTGCTTTCTCCTAGGCAACAAAGCATAGCTAGTGCTTTGTTGCTGGGGAAGATCCACCCCACCACCCCATTTTCTCCCTGGCAATGAAGCATGGAGCAGCAAATGAGTGGGGGTGGGTGGGTGGGAAATAGCGAACACTCTATTTTTGCTCTGATCACAAAAATAGAGAGTTCACTTATTACTCACTGTTTCACATATCTGCGGGAAGTCCTGGAACATTCTTCTGCAGATACAGGGGCCGACCAGTATTGTGAAAGGTCCCAGAGATTATTTTCTCTCTAGTTTTAAATGTTGCATGTCTACCCTGTTGTATTTTAATAAAGACTCAGTAAATCATTTTTTTTATTTCATCATAAGTTATTTATAGTTAGACATTTTAACAAATGGGAATCATTCAGCTGGATCCCTACTGCAGCTATATTGTATTTATCATATTTTCCTCAGAACTATTAGATGTTGCTAGTGCAATACAGTTTGCCTTTCTAAATAGACACTGGAAAGCCATACACCAAAAAGGAAGCCTGGGGGCTTGTCTAGATGAGAGGACATAATGCTGATTCCTGTGCATTATTGCAAATTCACAGCAGCATTCTTTTGTGTCCACAGTCTTTTGGCAAAAATGATAGTAAGTGAAGCTATCCACGTTTGAAGTGCACATGGCCGCGAATCAAGATGGCGGCCAAATAAATTAGTGTTCTATTATTCTCCACACATTGCCACTACTGCACAGTATTTTTTTTTTAACTTTAAAGCAAACATGTGCAGGCGTGACCTTCTGCTTTAAAAAATTACTTGGGTGCCTCAGCACAGCAAAAAGTACATGATCATCAATGCGAAAATCCAAAATGGTGCTTCAGTCGCTTCTTTGCCGGCAAGCCCTCCCCCTGGGCACGTCCGACCAATCCACTCTCCAGTTCTACCCTCTCTGAGAATGCACAGCAATGCAAATCAGTTTTTGTCCTAACAAGTGCTAATGCACATTCCCATGTGTTATTTTTCCCTCTCCTTCCAAATTTGGTGAATCACCACAGGATCTTGTTGGGACAAAAAGTATTCCCTGAAAATTCTATGAGGAGTATTTTCACCATCTAGACAACCCCTGAGTCTTCTTACAGCCTTGAAGTACAGTTTTTTTTTAAGTCTTTCTTTCAGTCTCAGATAATTTTTGATTATTGAGGAGAACATAATATAACAGGTTAGAAAGAAGATAGCAGACTTTTCCCCACTACATAATTATAGTAGTTTCATACTACTTTAGCTAACATGACTGCATCCTATGGAATCCTGGAATATGTAGTTTCATTAAGTATTTCTAATTCTCTGCCAGAGAGCTCTAGTGCCTTACCAAACTACTAATCCTAGGATTCCATAGGAGTCAGCCATGGCAGTTAAAGTGGGTGATACTGAACTGCTATAATTGTGCAGGGTGAAAACGAACTCAAATAACAGATACGTTTAAAAGAGAATAGTTTGTGGTGATGTTAATTCACTTACGAATTTTTTATAAAACAATGCCGTATATCTATCCGGTCCTGGGGCCTTATTCTTTTTCAAATCACGTATAGCCGTAGATATTTCTGCCATTGTAATCGTCCCGTTCAATTTTTCTATCTGTTCTCTTTTTAATTTTACCCCTAAGATGTACTTACTTAATATTATTGATGAGTTGGAGGAGGAGAAAATAAACATTTACTGGAGAATAATCCTTTATATGATCACAGCAGCTAGGCTAGTTATTGCGAAAAAGTGGAAAGTTCCAGATCGCCCGACGATAAACGAATGGAAAGACAGATTGACAGACATGTTAGAATTTGATATACTGACAAAAAATTTGCATAATAAGAAAGAAAGTGTGTGGAGAAAAGAGTGGAGACCAATTATTGAATACTGGAAAGGAAAGGGCGAATTACAGAGTAGCTATGATATAGGATGTTAAGCATCTCCAGCGAAGCAAGGAGATAAGCCATTATAAGAGTGAACAAACAAGAAATTGTCAAAGTCACATTAAGTTTATAAGGTTTTTTTTATGCTTTTAGTCTGATATTCGTCAGAATACAAACAGGAAGTCATAGATAAGCTTTGGGTTACAACCTTTACAACCTTTATCTCATTTTAATTTTTCTGGGAGATGCGACGTTAAAAATATCTGTGTATAATTTTACAGATTTATGTTGTATACAATACTAAGTTCAAGAAACCAAGTTGTCAAAGTGTAAGATGTTCAATTGTAAACTAATTTTTTTAAAAAAGAGAGAGAGAATAGTTCATCCGAAGCTACACTACACATGTAATAGGAACATGAAATGTGAGAAACATGAACCAAGGGAAGCTAGACATAGTTAAAAAAAAAAAAGGAAATGGGACATATAGACACAGCGCTACTGGGGATGAGCAAGCTAAAATGAACAGGCTTGGGTCACTTTGAGTCAGATAACTATACAGTGTACTACTCAGGAAACAAAAAGACAAGAAAAAATGGGGTGGCAATAATACTGAGGAAAGATGTAGCAAGAACAGTCAAAGGATATAATGCTTAGTCTTACAGAATCATATCAATAAGACGTCAGGGAAAACCAATCACCGTTATCATAATCCAAGTTTTTGTACATAACAAAGAGGTAGAGCATGAAGAAACAGAGAGATTCTACAATGAAGTCCAGGAAGAAATTGACAACATGCCAAAACAGGATTTCCTGTTAATTTTACATGACTGGAATGCAAAGGTAGGAAACAGAGCAGAGGCAAAATAGTAGGAAAATATGTGCTAGGGAAAAGAAATGAAGCAGGAGAATGCCTGATAGAATTCTGTAAGGCCAACAATTTATTCATCACAAGCACTTTCCTCATACAACCGGAAAGAAGACAGTATACATGGATATCTCCAGATGGCCACCACAAAAAAATCAGATAGATTACATAATTGGAAGCAAGAGATGTAACAAACATTGCAATAGAGATGCTGCTACAATCCACTAATCTACCACAGTCCTAACAGCAATATGTCAACAAATATGGAAAACAAAACAGTGGCCCACTGATTGGAAACAATCAGTATACATACTCCATTCCCCCCAAAAAGGAGACAGAAAATATTAAGCAACTACAGGACCATTGCATTAATTTCCCATGCAAGCAAAATCATGCTCAATATACTACAGCAAACTCTTACTGTACATGGAGAGAGAAATTCCAGAGGTGCAAGCTGGGTTCAGAAAAGGTAGAGGCACTAGGGATCACATAGCAAACATTTGTTGGATAATGGAGCATGGCAGGGAATGTCAGAAGAAAATCAGCATGTACAGCAAAGCATTTGACTGCATAGATCATGAGAAATGTGGATCACTCTTAAAGAAATGGGTGTATCAGCACACTTGATTGTCCTGATATGGAACTCATACTTAGGACAGGATGCCATCATAAGAACAGAATATGGAGAAACAGAATGGCTCCCAATAGGAAAGGGAGTCAGACAAAACTGCATTCTATCACCCTAGTTGTTCAACTTGTACACAGAATATATCATACATAGAACAGGCTTAGATTTGGAGGAAGGCAGAGTGAAGATCAGAGGAAAGAACATCAAGAAGCTAAGATATGCAGATGACGCTATGCTACTAGCAGAAAACAACAAAGAGTTAGAGTAACTACTAAGGAAAGTCAAAGAAGAAAGCACAAAATCAGGCTTAATGCTAAACATTAAGAGAAAAAAATGACTACAGAGGATCTACACAAATTCAAAACAGGCAATGAGGAAACTGAAATAGTGAAAGAATTCCTATTCCTTGGATCAATCATAGCCCAGAATGTAGACTGTAGCCAGGAAATCAGAAGAAGACTGGGACTGGGAAGGGCAACCATGAAAGAACTGGACAAGATCACAAAATGCAAAGATAAAAACTGAGCACTAAAGTCAGCATTGTTCAAACCATCATATTTCCCATCACCATGTATGGATTTGAGAGCTGGACAGTGAAGAAAGTTGATAAGAAGAAAATCAACTTATTTGAGATGTGGTGTTGGAGAAGAGTGCTGAGGATCCCGTGGACAGCCAAAAAGACAAACAAATGGGTCTTAGAACAGATCAAGCCTGAACTCTCATTAGAAGCCAAGATAACCAAACTGAGGCTGTCATACTTCAGTTGCATCACAAGAAGGAATGGCTCACTAGAGAAGTCAATAATGCTAGGAAAAGTGGAGGGAAAGAGAAAAGGAGAAGACCACACACTAGGTGGATAGACTCAATCAAGGAAGACACAGGACTGAACCTGCAGGACCTAAGTAGGGTGGTTGAGGACAGGGGGTCTTGGAGAGGTCTCATCCATGTGGTCACCATGAGTCAAAGCTGACTTGAGAGCAGTTAACAACAATTTAAGTCGTTAAGTTGCCACAGGTCTTCTTGTTGCTGTTTTTTTTTTTTAACCACAACAGGTGCAACACTGCTACCCCTTGGGAAATTATTAAACTATAGTGTATATTCCTAAATTTACATGCCTCTTTTTAAATGAGCATACATACATTTTATACAAACACTCACATTCTTTTGTCCTATGTTTGGAGGTGAATAAATGGTTACCCAAAATTGACACCAGGCAGATATCTCTCTCACAAAACCAGCAGTAGGACTACTGTTCAAAAGCAACAGGGACACTGAGGATTTTTTAAAAAGGTAAGTGCTCAGTCCTACCTAAAGACAACCCTGCCTATTTTTACTTGTTAATTTTCTGCCCGCATAACAAGCCATATGATTTGGACAGCAAGAAAGGCCACAGACCATACCCCACAGCTAACACTGCATGAAGGTTTGAGTACAGATGTTAACTTCAGCCTTTACACATCATTAAACTTGAACTGCTCTGGCTCTTTGCAAGAATCTCTCTGGTGGCATGTGAAGAGATGTAATGTTTCTTGATGGATGGCCAGCAGGGGACAAATCAGTGTTCTCTTCCACAACAGCCCAGGCATAAGGTCATTAACTATTACAGGCCTAAGGGCTGAAGGATCAGGACATCCATTCAGTAGGCACACACTGTTGCATGTGTGTGCATCACAGGCACACTACAGCAGTGTGTGTGTGTGTATATTCCTTGCCTTTTGTGAGAAGCTGATTGGATAGGATGACTAGATGCTTCCACTTTTAGCTCACCCATTTTTTTTACCCCATCCTGCCCTCTGGAGGCATGGAAGTGCTGTAACATCAGCAAACTAATCTCACAGAGCCAGTTTTTAAGAGGCTCTAATAATTAAGTCCTACATTAAAGCAGCACTCCACAGCATTAACACTTTGTATACGTATAGTGGTTTCTCAACCCAGTCAAAAACACTAGAGATGGGAATCATGTATTCCCTTCTAAGTAATTGGACTGCAACTCCCAACAACTCTAGCCATGTAGCCAGTGATGAGGAATGATGGAAGTTCTAGTCCAGTAACATCTGGATGGATGCTGGATTCCCACCCTTGTGAAAGACATAGCAAACATTATATCAGTAACACAACAACCTGATAAAGTAGGCCAATGCCATCTCCTGAAAGGGAAAGCTGAAACTTGTTAGAAATATTATTTACTTTGTTTGTTGCTCTGTACCCTCAAATTGTGTTCAACAACCCTTATCGCAACCCTAAGGTGACCCTATCAGAGGTTTCTTGGCAAGATATGTTAAAAGCAGATTTGTCATTGCCTTCCTCTGAGGCTGAGAGAGTGGGACTTGTCCAATGCCACCTAGTGAGTTTCCATGGCCAAATGCAGATTCAAACCCTGGTCTCCCTGAGACCCAGTCCAACACTTAAACAACTATACCACTCTGGCTATCTTGTTAATACAGTTGTCCATTCATATTCACTGGGGTTTGGTTCCAGGCCCCCCCGGAGATACCAAAATCCATGAATACTCAAGTCCCATGATATGCAATGGCATAGCAAAATGGTGTCCCTTATAAATAAGATGGCAAAATCAAGGTTTGCTTTTCGGATTAATATTTTTTAAGAATATTTTCAAGCTGTAAATACTTAAATCCATAGATACCAAATCCGTGGATATGGAGGGACAACTGTACCTCATAAAACATAGATGCTGTAATAAGTGGAGGGGGGAGAATTTGAGATATTATTATGTATGTTCCCACTTTTTAGTGTTTTGTAGCACAGGCCTCTGTTCCTTGGGTTGTTAGGGCAATGTCCAACAAGTGGTATCCTTGTTATATAGAACAGGTGGCGCCCTTGGTTTTCTATAGTTTTTAGATGGTCTTTGCTGCTACTGCCATGTCTGCCTTGCTAACTCTTTTGTGTTCTGCCACCACCACCATTTCCTCTTATAGATCAAACTACCCAGTTCTTAACCTCAAGTGTCAGAGCACTGAGGGAACACAGACTGCTTCAGCATGGCCACATAGGCCTACCTGAGAAGGAAGAACATGTGTTCTGTGTATTTCTTCTTGAAGGCCCCAGCTCATAAAGGAGCTCAGAGTTTGCTAGAGTGGCTTCTCATAAATATTATAACTTGGTATGCCAAAGACATTTTCCCAGCCGAAGTGAAGGACAGCATCCCCACCCACCTCCACCTTTGTCCCACAACTCCATTTGCAGAAGCAGACCAGACCAATGGTTGAATCTAACATGAGCACTGGCAATCATAAAACAATGTAGCTACTGCACTTGAGGGCATGAGGGCTAGTCTAGGGGTTGCAGGGAGGTGCTGGGCCTCTGTTACTTACTTCCTGGTATGTCTGCACAAGTATGTTGTGTTGCTTAGTGGTGGTGCCAGAGTACATAGCATCCTTTCCCCATGGCGGCAGAAGAGGTGTATAAAAGCAAAGTTTTGCTCCGTATGGGCAGAGAGAAAGGACACTGCACGAGATACAGCTGCCCCTCCACATTCGCGGATTTAGCATTCATGGTTTTGAATGTTCACGGTTTTTGGAGGGCCTCCCCGCCCTCCCAAAAGCAGTGACAGGGCTTTAGAAGCCCTGAGGCCGCTTCTGCGGGGGAGAGAAGCAGGCCGGGCGGGGGGTGGGAGAGGCGGCGAGGGAGCCTTCCGAGGCCCCCTCACCACCTTAGGAGGCCGGGCACGGGGTGGGAGAGGCAGTGAGGGGGCCTTGAGAGGAAGGGGGAGGCCTGGGGAGGCGACCATGGGGCCTCCGGAGGGCCTCTGGAGGCCCCATGGTGGCGTGGGGAGGGAGGGAAGAGGCTGGGGAAGTGACTATGGGGCCTCCGGAGGCCCCATGGTCGCTTTGGCGGGGGAGGGGGAGAGCAGTCGTTATTCACGGAGTTTTCACATTCACGGGGGTCTGTGGAACCTAACCCCCTCGAATGTGAAGGGACGACTGTACTCTTTATTCTGATATGTGTGCTTGAAGAAGGTGGGGATGGCATACCTTCCAGCTGTCTTGGCTAGGACAGTCCCAATTAATCCTCTATCATCCCACTTTTCCAGCAGTTTCTCTCTCCTCCTTACCCTTGACCCCCATCCTCACCTTACTTTAATTCCTACGAGTGGATTTCAAAGTACAGAAGTAATTTGTGCTGAGTTAACTCAGCAATGGGAAAAGGAGAGGAAAGGGGAGAAGTCTTGCACTTCCCAGTAGACTCAGGCAAAAGCAAACTTCTGAAGCCTCTTCTTGCTTGCCTGCTCTTATTAAATTTTTAGCTTGTCTGTTCTTATTAAACCTTACTAAACTTTTGCCGTCTTGACCACACACTGATGCTGCTTGGCCACACATGTCTCAGTTTTCGTCTGTGAAACATTGGAGAGTATGGGATGGGAAATGTGTGACTGGATGCCTTTCTGAAAATGTGGCTGCTTTGCAGTTGATTGAGGAATTGCATTGTATCCCACAGGGTTTTGTGTGGGTGTCCTGGAGACTGGTTTGCAGAGATGGCTATCCAATACATCTGGTAGCTACTGAGGTTCATGATATTTGACTTAGTTTTGCTATGCCCTACATGTAACTTTGACATCTTGTTTGGGGCATTGTTACCTGAATGGGGGGGGGGGTCCATGAGAGCCCACCCATGATCTTAGAATCACAGAATCATAGAGCTGGAAGAGACCTCAAGGGCCATCCAGTCCAACCCCCTGCCATGCAGGAATACACAATCAAAGCATTCCTGACAGATGGTCATCCAGCCTATTTAAAAACCTCCAAAGAAGGAGACTCCACCACACTCCCAGGCAGTGTATTCCACTGCCAAACAGCTCTTACTGTCAGGAAGTTGTTCCTAATGTTTAGGTGGAATCTCTTTTCCTGTAGCTTGAACCCGTTGCTCCGTGTCCTAGTCTCTGGAAAGGCAGAAAACAAGCTTGCTCCATCCTCAGTATGACATCCCTTCAAATATTTAAACATGGCTATCACGTCCCCTCTCAACCTCCTCTTCTCCAGGTTAAACATGCCCAGCTCCCTATGCCGCTCCTCATACAGCATGGCCTCCAGACCTCCCACCATCCTGGTCGCCTTCCTCTGGACATGTTCCAACTTGTCCATATCCTTCTTGAACTGTGGGGCCCAAGAAATGGACACAGTACTCTAGGTGAGGTCTGACCAAAGCAGAATAGAGTGGCACTATTACTTCCCTTGATCTAGACACTATACTCCTATTAATGTAGCCTAGAATCGCATTGTCTTTTTTAGTTGCTGCATCACACTGCTGACAGCATATCCTACTGTTCAATTGTTGTGGCCTTGGATACGTTCTTGGAGCGGGGGAGTGAGCCTTTCCTTGCCATGCCTCCTATTCTGCTCCTCTACATTTTTCATACTCATTTTTTTTTTTACTTAAAACATTTACACTCTCACCCCACCCCAGTCTTCAATGTTTGCATTCATTTAAGGTTGCCAACTTTTTGGCCAGGCGCTGTTACTTCACTTTCAAAAGCAGCAGGTGATAACACCATCAGTGCTCAAAGGTTTAGTTTCACTGCCACTGTTAGAGATGCAGTTACAGAGGCTGGTTAAAAACTTAACAACTCTATTTTACCTGGCTCCAAATATTCCACTGTTTAGGAAGGGTCAGAAGCATGACAAGTCTCAGACAAGGCCTTGAACATGCACCAAACGCTGCACAGATCCATCTATGCAACCCAGGTATTGAACATAGTTCAGTCATGTGACTTGATCTTGACTCATTATTCCCAACACTTCTGGGGTTGGATAGCAAGAGAGTGATTCTATATCAAGAGCTTCCAGGGAGCTATTCATCCCCAGCATTTCTTATTTAATAAGCCCTATCCTGCATGGAAATGGAAACAGGTGGCCATCACTTGACAAAGGATTCAATGTGCCATTATTGGCAATTGCTACAATATAGGGAAGCAGAAGAAAAGCTGGAAACCACTAAGGCAGTTTTCCTGCAAACTCTGCTGTTTGGTATTTTTCAGCCTTACTAACAGATGTGGTGCACTGGTAAGAATGCAGAGAAATAGCTGTTACTTCCACAGCTAAACGATGCTGCTGAGATGGGTGGGAAGAATGCTGCAAAATGAGAACTAGACAGCCAGATGCAAATGATGACAGGGATCTTATACTTTTACATCATGGCATAGCAGAGGGAATTTCAGCAAGGTGCAGCTTTTCTACAGCTGCCAGAATCCTTTCTCTGCAATATTTCCAATAGGAAGCAGCCAAATCATTCAGTAAATTAGGCCAGGGATGAGCAAAGTGAACTCTTCCAGATGTTGTTGGACTGCAAGCCCCAGCAGTTCTAGGCAGCACACCCAGTGGTGAAGATTGCAACCCAATAACATCTAGAGGGCAGCACTTCATTTCCCACTCCACACTGCAAGACTAGCCTGTGACCAGAGATAGAACTATGAGAAGGGCACACACTGTACCAAGTGCACATGTGGTCTATAGTTGCCAACTTTTCAGCCAACCTCTGCAGCTGTGTTTATTAACAGTGATCATGTATATCTCTGTGTTCTAAAAATCTTCACTTACTGATTCCTGCAGATCATTGTATTGTTAAAAAGGCACAGGATCAGGACAGACTCTTGCTGGCAACTGTAGCCTACCATGCCCCCATAAGGATATCCTCTCCAAGTCAGCAAAATGACAAAATAAAACCTTGAACCAGTTCTGATGGAACAGCCCATCCAAAGTCTGAACTTGATTTTAGGGATGAGGGGATATCTGTCTTCTCCAGATGTCATTGGACTGCTATTTCCATCATACCTCACCACTTGCTATGTTGCCTAGAACTGATGGGACTTGCAGACAACATACACATTTCCTCACCCTTGCCTTATAGGGTCAGGCAGAATCCTATTGACCCCATGTGTCACCCAGCAGTACTGCATTTCAGCCTCCAGCATATTGATAGCACCAAAGTACGTGGATGGGAGACTGCAAAGGAATACCAGGTGCTGTAGGCTATATTTCAGAGGAAGGAACTAGTAAAACTACCTCTGAGTACTCCTTGCCTAAGAAAACCCTATGAAATTCATGGGGCTGCCATAAATCAACTAAGCAACTTGAAGGCACATACATACACACATAATACATGAAATAATAAGCCAACAGCTCCTGGATTTGATCAGTTGGCATTATAACACAAAAAAACATGACTGAGATACTGCCTTTCTGCTTTGAGGGGAGAGAAGCATCCTGTTTAATGCAGGGGTTTTTCCCCCTTGTTTGGGTGTGGTCAATGACATATGAAGCCACCTACCTATCTCAGAGGGCTAAACCTGGGCCTGTGAGAATCTGTGGCTCTCCAGATCTTGATGAACCTCTGCTCCAGCGGTATCGCTATCCGGGGGCGGGGGCAAGATGAGGGCATTGCCCCTCCAGTAAGAATTCTAACCACTCAAATGAAAATTTCCTTGAGTTTCTAAATTTCTAGCATTGCAGACACATCGAAAATCATTCACACCTAACACTCTCATATTTGCCGTGTTCATGTTTCCTTGGTAACTGTGCTTGCTCTTTCTCTTTGGATCCCTAAACTCTGTTTCTAAATGCTCAACTAAAGTTTTAAGTTACCGCAATGCAAGAAATTTTGGGACTGAAGGAAAATTTCTTTGGGGAACATACCCTTATGTCATCTTCCCCCACTCCCGTAGCTACACCCCTACTCTGCTCCCATCATCCTTTACCACTGAAGGCTGGCCAGTACTGATGGGAACTGCAGTCCAACAGCATCTGGAGAGCCACCAGTTCCCCAGACCTGGGCCACTCTAAATCACACATTCTGTAGGACAGGGCTAGAAATTCTGCAGTCCTCCAAGTGTTGTGACTGCAGTGCTCTAGTATTCCTCACCTTTGGGTATCCTGGCTTTGGGCTGCTGAGAGTTGCTGCTCCACAACATCTGGAGGGCTGCATGGTTCCCACCCCAGCTATAGGAGATCTGTGATATACCAAATATTTCATTTGTGTTTAAAAGCAGTTCAGTTGGTTTAAAAGCTTTGTCAAAGTCAGGGATCATTCCCTTCTTTTTAAACCCATAGGATTGTTCCTGTCATGTCTAGTTTGGTCGCAATATCCATCCACTTCAATGGCAAATGAGGAAGTGTCATACACCATGTAGCAAATAACATAATCCAGATGTGTGTTTTTAATTAATGAAGTCTAAACTGACAGGTTAGTTGAGAGCCAACTCTTGTCTTTAGCTGTTACACCAAACATTCATCTTTTAAAGCTAGAGCTACAAGTCTGACTTTAATTATTCACAAAGGCATGTCTGAGCCTGACTATGATTTTATACTGTGTGTTCCCTTATCTGTAATGGCACTACAAAAACAGGGCTGCACTTTGTCAAGCTACTTTTTGCATTAAATTTCCCAGGGCTCTTTGGCACAGTGGAACAGTACTCTGAAATCTTACTGTAAACTAGAGTGTTACACAGCCAACTCCTGGGCAGCCCCAGTACAATTTTGTAGCTCTTTTGCAAAGAACAAGTTTGAGAAATATCCTGCGAAGTGAGAGGTGAACATTATAAGTGGAGAATGTGTTAAGTAAAAACAAAAAGCATTTGACAGACTCCTCTGTTTTATTTTTAAAGAGTAAATTTGAATAGGAAGCCACATTATGCAGTTTAAGAAGACAGTGAAGCATCAATATTTCTGACATTTCTGATTTCAGGAGTTCTGGGATACACTTCAGCCTTTGATGGTGTAAGAAACTGTTAACTGCAGTTTGAGAAAATTATTCCAGTGTACATCACTACTCCCTCTAATCCTAAACTTGGGTGGAGTATGCCTATGATGGTTGCACCTGTAAACTAGGGGAGGGGGTACCTACAATTTGGGTGGTTCTTACTTTTCAGAAGTACAAAACAAAAAAACCCACCACCCCTCAAACTATTATTTTTTATGTAAAAATAAAAAAAATGGTCCAGTCCCTGCCACAACAGTTTATAAACTAAAACACAAGGCGCAAAAAAGAAATGGGCAATGAAGGAGAAAACAAGCAAATACAACTACATTATAAATTATTTGACTGACTGGTATAGCACAGCAACTCTTCTTGCCATGTGTTTTCATCTACACATGGACACAAACAGCATTTGTACAGGTATAACCAGTGACCTGGGGTCTATGGGGGCCTTTAACCAAATGAGTGCTGCACACACAACAGACTGGTGCACTGTGTTCTTATTCAAATAGACAAGACAGCTGTTTCTTCATTTGACAATAACTAGCCTGAGTGCAACACAGGGTTTATTTTTGCTGATTCTGATCTAAACAACTCCCATGTCTATATGTTCAAGAAGAGAAAAATTGTTTGGTTTATATATCTTACCATTAGCTTGTACTTGGGTCAGCATACTGTTACAAGCAAACCTATGTAAAAGAAAAGACAAGAGATTAGCGGAAATCAATGTTTGGCCAAATAAAGAGTTGAAAGTGACAGTAGGGAAATGGAAATGCCAGGGACAATCTCATGGAGAAGGCAGCTATACAATGAGTGCTGTTTTGTCAAAATATTGCCTCCAAGATCAGTATTGTATTTGCTGAGGAACACAACTACGCAGGTACTAATGCTCTCATATTTCACATGTGGCTTTCTCCTTGGGGTATCTGCTTGGCCACTATGGGAACAGTGTCTCAGACTAGACAGAACTCTGGTCTAATCCAGTGTTCTCATATCACCAGGGTAGCTCTGGTGCTCATGAAATGGTGGGGTGAAAGTGGGTAGAATTGGAAGAGATGAAGCAGGAACAACCATAGAGCCATGGAAATCCAAAAGGACTTTGCTTCCTGACTGGTTTCCAAAAGCTGAAGAATTGCTGTGAGCACAGATTACCCACAGGTTCTCAGTTTTTATTCTAATTTGTTTAAATTAGCCATATGTCACTTTAAAAACTCTTTCTTGAGAACATCTAGCAAGAACTGAAGGGCTGGCACCAATTGTTGTTGTGAGGTAAGGAAAGCCTTAATCAGGAATTTCGTTATCTACTTTAAGTTGACAAACATGTAAAGTGGTGAGTGTGCTATCCTTGCCCACCCCAATCATTGGCCTCTATGTGTGGAGAGCCACAGTTGTAGACCCTCTGTGAATATACAAATTTCTCTTCTGACCATTACTTCACATGTAAGAACAACAATGGAAGAGGGGGCAGAATAGCACATTCATCTCCTTGTGTGCACAGCTTGAAAAATTACCTTGGGGGACTACAACTTCCAGAATCCCAAGTACTGGCCCTGCTATTAGGCAAAGCTAGGCAGCCACATCACCTAGCAGATGTTAGGTTTCATGAAAGAGTGATAAATGTTTAGTTAAGGTATTTTGTTTTTTACTTTGGGGAAGCAGAGGTACTTGTGAAATTTTGTATCTCAGGTGCCAAAATACCGGGCCTTGGATACTAGACGCCTTCATGGTCAGAGGTAGGGTAAAGACTGCTCATTCTCAGGTGACAAAAATGTCTTGCATTAGCAGCCCCTGACCAGCTTTCTGCTTGCCTCCTACTACTGACTGGGTTCCAAGCGAAAATCACCAAGGACAAGGTACATGAGGTAGTTTAATTCCTGAGAAGAATTGTCTTGTTTCATTTGCAGCTGTCCCAAGTCATGAACCACTAGCCTGACTTCAGGGGGTGTGAAAGAGCAGCCAATGGTCATTTGTTGTTATTATGTGCCTTCCAAGTCATTTCCAACTTATGGCTACCCTAAGGCGACCCTTCTTTGCTGGAATTTTCAGAGGGGTTTTTGCCTTTGCTCTCTTCTGTGGCTGAGAGAGTGTGACTTTCCCAAGGTCATCCAGTGGGGTTCCATGGCTGAGCAGGGATTCAAACCCTGTTCTCCAGACTTGTCCAACATTCAAGCCACTACACAACGCTGGCTCTCTCAATTGTTATTTACAGCACTCTTATTGTATTTTTTGTCCTGACAGGGTACTATGCACCTTGACAGGGGAAGTGGGGGTGGTTTGTTATTTCGCCTCAGGCACCAAAATGTCTTAACCTGTGGTCCAGGACCCCCAGGGGGCCACTATATCCTCACAGGGAGTCCGCAAAGACTTGATAACTGCTTGGCCCACCTCGTCCCTGCAGTGGAGAGGCCATGTGACGGGAGCCAAGGCCAAAGGCTGGCTGACTGTCCTGGCTTGAGCATTGCCATTCAATCTGCTCAGGTCACAAATTTAACAGGAAGAAGAAAAGTCCTCCCTGCCCCTCCAGTGCCTCTGAGGGAAGGTTTAATGTATGTTGTATTATTATTATTAGGTATTCTTCTAGTGATGGTTTTAAATCTTGAGTTAAGTCTTGCGGGACCATGGCAACAAAAGATATTTAAAGGGGGTCCCGGTTTAAGGGCCCTGCCACACGGGGGGGGGCGTCATTGTGAGGGGTCCTGTAGTAAAAATCCTCCTGCAAAAACATTATTAGCAATAATCTGAATATCCCATACTGTGAATAGGTTAGGTTAGGTTCTGAGATTAATATATGGCCCCCTCAAAATAAAGCGTTGCAAGGGGAGGGCAAAATTCCTTAAACCGGTCCTGGTCTCTGGTTAAAGAAAAGCTTAAGACTGCCTTAGTATGCCGGGCATAATACTGTACACGGAAGGAGGGCGGGAAGGCTTGACAGAGAGCCGTCTGTGGTCCTCTAACCCGCCGCTAGGTGGCCGGGTGATAGGAGGAAGAAGGAGCCTCGCCGTCCAGCAACAGGAGGCAGGCAGCCAATCACCGTCCGCCCTGGAGAAGCCTCTTTCGCGGCTGGCTCTGTGCAGCCACCAAGAGCCGGCTGTTGCCAGGTGGAAGCGCGGAGGAAGCAAACGCCTGACGCCGGATTCCAGGCGAGGCGAAGGGGAGCGGCAGCGGCAGCCGCGCCGCTTGGCTGCTTTCTTTCACCGAGCCCCCCTTCCAGTATTACAGCACCCAAGGGCTTTTATGCATTAAGGCAGATACTATCTATCTATCTATCTATCTATCTATCTATCTATCTATCTAAATGTATATAGTATTCCCACATAGCCTGTTAAATTGCCTTGATGCATATATTGCCACACACACACACACATATATATATATATATATATCCCACACTTTCTCAGGAGAAAGCCCAGCTGAATCTGATGAGGCTTATTTCTGAACAGACCTGCTCTGTGGATCCTCTCAGTAATAGAAATGCAGCTGTGGGGAGGCAAATGAAACCCTTTCCTTTCTGTCCTTTCCCTATATCCTTTCCTCCTCACACATTTCTTATCAAAACCCACCATTACCCTTCTCAAGGCAGGGTGAAGGGAACAGATCATGAAACAAGGCGCTCAAAACTCACATTTTCTAATCCAGGGAGTTCTCAATGTTAATAATAATAATAATAATAACTCTTGGAATTCGCAGGGAATCCTACCTGTCTAAATGGGTTCCTGCACCAATCCACACTATTCTGAAGGAGGGGGACCCAAAATGGCAAAAGAAATTCAGGAAAAGCCTTTGCAGCTTTTCCTGTGCTTTTTTTAAAAAAGTGATGGGGGTGTGCATTCAAACGACAGGTAATTCGAAGGGAAGCACACAGCTGAGTGGCTGGGCAACAGTGGGGACAGGGCTTGCCACCAGGGCAAGCACCCATTGCTGCCATGTTGGATTCTCACCTTAGTGATCACTTGCTAAGGTGATAAAATAGGATGGTTATTTTTTGGTTGGTTGGTTGCACTCACATGCCACCCTAGTAACACCTTTCAGCTAAAACAAGAGCTGCCTTCTGAGGGCTTGTCTACATGAAGGAAAAAAACCAGACTATTCCACAGTAACAGCAATTTGGAGCAGCTGCAACCTGTCTTAATGGTTTTACAGCCCTCCATAAACTTTGCATGCCTGTAGCTGAGACTGCAGCTGCAAGTGGATTACTTGCATTTTAAAATCTGCCACTGCCAAACTTTTTTTTTAAATATTTCTATGGTGCGCACAAGCAATATTCCACCTTTCCAAAAAAGAAAAAAAGAAAAGAAAAAGAAGAGAGAGAGGAAAAAAGATAACACAAACCTCTGTTTTATTGCCTTAGCAATCACTCGCTAAGGTGAAAATCCAAAATGGCCAGCGTTGGGGAAAGCTGCAAGTGCTTTTCTTGTGTAGTTTTTTTCTCTCTTTGGCCCCCCTCCTTCACAATACAACAAGACAATGCAGGATCCCATTAAGACAGCTCATTTTCTGGGCGAATTCTGTGAGGGGTATTTTCACCATGTGCACAACCCCTGAGTCACCTATGCTCACATACCAGCCCCTAAGATCACATACATACCAGCCTTCTTGTTGTGAGAAGAAAACCCCTCCTTTATTGCTTGTCTAGCTGCAAGGAACCGGACAACACAGGTAAAGAGGGAAAAAACGCCTACAACTTTATTTGTTAAAACAAAGGCCAGACACAGGGCTGGTTTAAGGAATCTTGGGCCCCCCTGCAGTGCTTTATTTTGGGGGCCCCATATGTTTATCTCAGGTCAATGTAACCTAACCTATTCACAGTACAGGATGTTGAGATTACAGTAGGACCCCCGTATCCACGGATTCATTATCCATGGGACACAAAACAGCACACCTACCATAGAGTCTTCCTAGAAAATGTGTCTTCCCTAGCCATTTTCTAGGCAACTCTATGGTATTTTAAACCAGAAGTCCCATTATTTTCAATGACGTTGACTATTATCCACAGTTCAGAATCCATGCCTGCACAGAACCAATCCCCAGTGGATAAGGGGGGCCTACTGTATTACATAATTTGCCACCAATAATTTAGTTTAAAAACTATATTATAGGCACTAACAAAATATTTTTTGTTAATTAGCAATTAACGTAATAGTGTAGATTTCCTCAAAAAAAGAAAGTAGACTACAAGCTAAACATGAGTTAGCAGTGTGATGCAGCAGCAAAAAATGGCAATGCGATTCTAGGCTGTATTAATAGGAGTATAGTGTTTAGATCAAGGGAAGTAATAGTGCCACTGTATTCTGCTTTGTTCAGACCTCACCTGGAAGACTATGTCCAGTTCTGGGCACAACAATCCAGGAAGGGTATTGAGAAGCTGGAATGAGTCCAGAGGAGGGCAACCAAAATGGTGGGAGGTCTGGAAGCCATTATGCCCTATGAGGAGCAACTTAGGGAACTGGGTATGTTTAGTCTGGAGAAGAGAAGGTTGAGAGGTGACATGAGAGCCATGTTTAAATATTTGAAGGGATGTCATACTGAGGATGGAGCAAGCTTGTTTTCTGCTGCTCCAGAGACTAGGACATGGACCAAAGGGTTCAAACTCCAGGAAAAGAGATTCCACCGAAACATTAGGAAGAAGTTCCTGATGGTAAGAGCTGTTCAGAAGTGGAATGCACTGCCTGGGAGTGTGGCGGAGTCTCCTTCTTGGGAGGTTTTTAAGCAGAGGTTGGATGGCCATCTGTTGTGAGGGCTTTGATTGTGTGTTTCTGCAGGGCAGAAGCTGATTGGATGGGATGGCTGTTGGGGTCCCTTCCAGCCCTATGATTCTATGATTCTAGGCTGCATTCAGAGCCTGGGAAAGTTACTTTTGGATTAGACCTCCCAGAATCCCCCTGCCTGCACCCTTCTCAAGATCTAGTTGCATTGTTCCTTTTCCAGCATTCTCTAGCCCAGTGGTCTTTAAACAGAGGCTGGGTGGCCATCTGTCAGGGATGCTTTGATCGTGATTTCCTGCATGGCAGGGGGTTGGACTGGATAGCCCTTGGGGGTCTCTTCCAACTCTGCAATTCTATGATATCCTCACAGGGGGTCCACAAAGGCTTGAAGGCTGTTTGGCCCACCTCCTCCCTGTAGTGGAACAGCCATGTGACAGGAACCAAGGCAAAGCCTGGCTGGCTTGGCCTGTACATTGCCATTCAATCCACTCCAGCCACAAACATTCAGGAAGAAGCAAGAGTGCCTCTGAGGGAAAGGTTAATGGATGGTGTAGTTGTATTGTTTTTGTTGTTAGCTATTATTATTAGGGTTTTAAATCTTGAGTTAAGTCTTGGGGCAACAGAAGATACTTAAAGGGGGTCCTTGGTAAAGAAAAAGTTAAGAACCACTGCTTAGCCTAATGGCTCTCACATAGCACTAATGGGATACTGGTGTTTTTGTGACAACAATAAAACCATTGTTCCCAGTAATATTACACCAAATTTTTATTTATATTCTTTATATTCTTCTGTTAAAAGAACCAGAGTGTTGTAGAAGTTTCAGCATTGCCCTATGACTGTGGAGACCAGGATTTGAATCCTTACTTAACCATGAATACCCACTGGCTGGCCTTGGGCAAGTCACACTCTCTCAGCCTCAAAGGAAGTCAAAGGCAGACCCCCTTTGAACAAACCTTGCCTAGAAAACCCCATGATAAGTTTGTCTTAGCCAGAAATGACTTGAAGGCAGGTAGGCAAACACACACAAATTCCTTTTACAGGTTGAACTCAATGGGCAGCAAGGGGAGGAAGCTTAAGACAAAGGAGGAAAGGGAGGGGAGAGAAAACAGGCATGTTAAGAGCAGGTGGAAAGATGGGATGGAGGGGAATCTTTGTGGAAGGAAGAAAAGGAAAGAAAGAAAGAGAGAGAGAGAGAGCGACAAAAAGTCAGAAAGAAGGGAGGCAAAGAAGGAAGGAAGGGAGAGAAGGAGGATAAAAAGGAAGGAAGGAAGGAAGAAGCCTTTTCCGAAGATAGAGCAGGGGAGAACAAGAGATTACCCCCCTTCCCTCCCCCCCTCTCAAACACACACACACACACACACACACACACTCACTCCTCTCTGACATGCATTTGACGATGATCCTGGAAGGAGTGGGGAGGGAGCAACAAACTCCCCCCAGAATCAGCCACCCAAAGAAAGCTCCATCTTTCTCTTTCACTTTCACTTTCTTGTTTGGGAGATGCTGGTTGTTGTTTTTTTAAAGCCAGCAGGAGTTTTTTTCAGGAGGAGTGTTAGGTCCAGATGGGCCCCCCTGCCTGTGTGGGCCCCCCCCCACAGATGCTGATTGGCGGTATTGTTAAGCCGGCCCTGGCCAGACACAAAAAAGGATTTTCCCTTAATACCCATGACATTGTCGCCCACCCATATCTATGGCAGCTTCTAAGTAGAAAGCATTTGAATGAATCTTTTAAATGTTGAACACAAAAAGTGCCATGGTATTTTTCTGTGGTTTATACGTTGAATTGGATGTTTAACCTGCTCTGCTTGGTGGTTATCAACAGTAGATGGATAACCAGTGGCTCTGGTTTATAAGGACAATCTCACCTTGACCAGGATACCTGTCCGAAACACAGTCCACTTTGAGTGTATGTACCTTAGCCTGAGGACCAGGGATAGTTTGGGGATTCTGCTAGTATACTGACCACCCCGTTGTCTAGCAGACTCCCTAACCGAGCTGACACAGCTGGTCTCAGAGTTGCTGTTGGAGTCGCCCAGACTTTTAGTTTTGGGTAACTTCAACAATCCACTTTAGACCAGCTTGACAAATCTGACTGGTGCGGCTCGGGAGTTCATGGAAACCATGACAAACATGGGCCTATCCCATATGGTCGTCGGGCCCACACATTGTGTGGGTCATACCCTCGATGCGGTCTTTAGTACGGAGCAGGAATATCCGTGGGCGGAGGTTATAAAAACCACCGCATTGTCATGGACGGATCATTTCCTGGTCAAGACTGAACTAAGAGTCTCTTCCCGCCCCACCGGGGGTGGTGGAACCATTAGAATGGTCCGCCCCCGAAGGCTAATGGAACCAATAGGATTCCAGAAAGCCTTGGAGGGTTTAATGGTTGGTAACGCCGGTGACCCTGTCGAAGCTTTGGTTAATACCTGGAATACCGACCTTACCAAGGCTATCGACATGATCGCTCCCAAGTGTCCTTTCCAACCCACAAGCCATGGTATACATCAGAGCTTAGGAAAATGAAGCGGGTTGGACAACGACTAGAGCGCAACTGGCGGAAAACTCGACTTTTATCCGACAGGACTCGTCATAGGAACTTTCTTTGGTCCTATCGAGAGGCAATACGTGCAGTGCAGAGATCCTTCTCCTCTGCACGTATTGCGTCTGCAGAGTCCCGTCCAACAGAGCTGTTTAGGGTAGTAAGGGAAATGACGCAGGTTATTCCTGTGCAGAACCCGTTGCTCAACCCAAGACGGCCTGCTGTGATGCTTTTAACAACTTCTTTGCAGATAAAACCTCTCGGATAAGAGCCGACTTAGATGCCAGTAATTTGACAGAAACAATGACGAGGTGTCCAGCAACTCCGTTGATGTAAGTTTACTGGATCAATTTCAATCTGTGAGTACCGAGGACGTGGACAAGCTACTTGGTAGGGTGAGGAAGACGACCTGCCCTCTCGATCCTTGCCCTTCATGGCTGGCCATCCGGGGTGTGTGTGCCTTGATGGTGTTCCTTAAGGACATCATTAATGCATCCCTCAGAGAAGGGTGTGTTCCATCTTGTTTAAAGGAAGCAGCCATTAGGCCGCTCCTGAAAAAATCTTCCCTGGACCCCCTGGACATGAACAACTATAGGCCGGTTTCTATGTTACCATTCTTGAGCAAAGTGATTGAGAGGGCAGTTGCGCTTCAACTCCAAGTGGTCTTGGATAAAACCAATTATCTAGACCCATTTCAGACTGGCTTTAGGACGGGATTTGGAGTTGAGACTGCCATAGTTGCCTTGACCAACGACCTGCGTCTAAGCATCAACAGGGGCAGTGTGACCCTGTTTTTGCTTTTGGACCTCTCAGCGCCTTTCGATACGATAGATCATAGCATTCTCTTGGATCGCCTGAGTGGGTTAGGAATCAGAGGCACTGCGCTCCAGTGGTTCCGGTCCTTCCTCTCGGGCAGGTCCCAGAGGGTGGTGCTTGGGGACAGCTTCTCCAGCAGAAAGGAGCTTACTTGTGGCGTTCTGCAGGGCGCCATCCTGTCCCCAATGCTGTTTAACATCTATATGAAGCCACTGGGTGAGATTATTCGGAGTTATGGGGCTGGGTGTTATCAGTACGCGGATGACACCCAGATCTATTTCTCCTTGTCTCGATCGTCGGCCTCGAATTCCAATGGCATCTCTCCTCTTAATGATTGTCTTAAAGCAGTAATGGGTTGGATGAGGAAAAACAGATTGAGATTAAATCCAGACAAAACGGAGGTGCTCACGGTAGCGGCCCCAAAACCAGGAGTTGGATTGCAACCTCTAGTCCTGGACGGGGTCACACTCTCTGTTAAGGACTGTGTTCGCAGTCTGGGGGTGTTCCTTGATTCAGCGCTTCAGATGACTAGTCAGGTGAATGTGACGGTCAGGAGCGCCTGTTATCAGCTTTGGCTGATACGCCAGCTGCGTCCTTTCCTGGAAGTAAGGGACCTCAAGACTGGTGCACGCGCTGGTAACCTCTCGTCTAGATTTCTGCAATGCGCTCTACATGGGGCTACCCTCATGCTTGGTCCAGAAACTTCAGTTGATACAAAATATGGCAGCCAGAGTGGTCTCGGGAACATCTCAGAGAGACCATATATCTCCAGTATTAAAATCTCTCCACTGGCTGCCTATCAGTTTCCGGGCCCAGTATAAGGTGTTGGGTATTACCTTTAAAGCCCTAAATGGCTTGGGTCCAACTTATCTTCAGAACCGCCTCCTCCCATACAATCCTCCCCGCATACTCCGGTCCTCTGGGAGGAATATGCTTCAGCCACAAAAATCTAGGCTGTCTGCAACCTCCCAGAGGGCCTTTTCGGTCATCTCCCCCAAATTGTGGAATGACCTGCCGAACGAGATCCGTCAGATGACAAGCCTGAGTAGCTTTAAAAAAGCACTAAAGATGGATCTCTTTCAGCAGGCCTTTCCTAATTAGATCCCGGCCTCAGGAGCTCCTGGCCTCTTTTAATCTGATGGGCATTTATTATTTTTTAAATGTGCTTTTAGACCAGTTGTTTTTTAATTTATATTTGTTTAATATCTTTTTATGGGGGAGGGTGATGTGTAGGGATTTTTATCTGTATTTGTATTTTAAATTTTGTAAGCTGCCCCGATTGTTTTTAACAGAGGGGCGGGGTATAAATAAATATTATTATTATTATTATTATTATTATAGGCCTCCTGCAAAAATGGCCTAGATTTCTGTACTTGGGTAGCAGAGGAAAGGGTAGCTGGCTGGTGCACCAGCTGGGCCCTATCTTGGGGAACACAGATCTGGCCATGGTGGTTCATGCCCTACTTACCTCCTGATTAGATTACTATAATATGCTGTATGTAGGGCTGCCCTTGAAAGTGTTAGGAAGCTGCAGCTAGTGCAAAATAGAGCAGCTAGACTGGTGTCAGGTGTGCATTTTAGAGACCATATAACACCAGTCTTGCAAGACCTGCACTGGCTTCCAGTTAGCCTCTGAGCTCAAGATGCTGGTGTTCACCTACAAAGCCCTAAATGACTTGGGGTCAGGATATCTGAAAGACCGCCTCCTCCCATATGAGCTTGCCAGAAATTTCAGTTCTTCAGAGGAGGCCCTGTTGCATGTCCCAACACCTTGTCAAGTTACTGTATGTGGGTGGGAACACGTAACAAAGCTTTGTCTGTAGCAGCGCCTCCACTGTGGGACTCCCTACCCAAGGAAGTTAGGCTGGCCCCATCTTTTACACTTCTGGCAGGCAGCCAAAACAGTGCTGTTCCACATGGAATTCAATGTTTGAAACTGTCGTTTTAAAATTGAATTCTAGGATTGTTTTTAGATTGCTTTTAGGAGTTTTTAAAGAGTATTTTAATGTGTTTTTTAAATGTTTTTTATCTTTGTATTGTTCTAATTGGTTTTTATTTGTTCATTGCCCCGGGGGCCCTTGTTGGCTAGGAGGGGATACAGAAATACTTTAAATAAAATAATAAACAAATAATTAGGCAGCGATTCTATGGATCAGTGACAGTTTCTTGTGCAGGGATGAGGAAATATGCCATTGTTAAACTATGTTTAAAATAAATAAAGGTATTCCATTTTAAAGTTTGATCTCCCTCATTCCGGGGGTGAGCCCTGCATGTCTGAAACCCATAGCTCACTTGCACTGCTGCCACACTGCAAAAACAATCCAGGTTGACACTGCTTTAACTATCATGGGTCCATCCTATGGAATCCTGGGATTTGTAGTTTGTTGTGGCACCAGAGCACTCTGACAGAGAAGTCTAAATATCTCAGAAAATTATGCATCCCATAATTCCATAGCATTGAGCCATGGCAGTTAAAGCAGTGTCAAACTGCAGTGTGGCAGCAGCCTTGGTTCAGGTTAATCATGGAAGGCTCTAGGTCTTTCCAGACCTTGGAAATGTCACTTTTTTTGTACTACAATACCAAGAATCCCCCAGCCAGCATGTCACCTGCCATGGATTTCTAGGAAATACACAGTTGCCCCTCCACATTCGAGACTTTCACATTCATGGTTTTGATTATTCGTGGAAAGCCGCCTGCCCCCTCCTCGCCACTCCGTCCCTTCCCAAGGCAGTAAAGGGTTTCTCACGAAGCCCGTCGCTGCCTTGGGAAGGGGGGATGGAAAGCCTCCCTCCCTCCCTCTCTCCACCCCAGTCCCTTCCCAAGGGAGCGAGGGGCCCCCGTTGCCACTTTGGAAGAGGCAGGGGGTGGGAGTGAGTGGCGACAGGGTGGGTTGTTGCAGGCGGGTCGGGGGAGGACTATTATTATTCACTTTTTTTCACATTCGCGGGGGTCTTCCGCCCCTAACCCCCGTGAATGTGAAGGGATGACTGTATAACTCTTGGGTATGCACAATGGCCTTAGGTATGTACGTATGTTGCCTCTTGTGTATGTACAATGGCTTTAGGTATGTTGCCTTTCAGTGTGCTGATTTGCTACTTAGGATCCCTCCTGTCACCCCTCAGCCAATCACCACCCACATGCAAATGTCCTCTCCATCTCACAATCCACCCCTGCCACTCATGGCCAATCTGCATACTGGGAGTGACCAAACAATGTGCTACAGTGTTGGCTATAGTTACTAAGGCTGTAGGCCTCTCCAGTTCACCAGTGTCTCAGGGCTACACAATTCCCACTTATGATTTGCTGCTGCGATGGGATCCAGGCAGTCAACTGATGTCAGTGGTGGCGGGGGGGGGGGGAACACTGCTGCTGCCATTGCGACAGGACCCAGGCAGTCAACTGGCGATGGGATGCCGCTGCTGCAACAGGACCCAGGCAGTCAACTGGTGGCAGCAAAGATGGCAAGAAGCCGCTGCCGCTGCTGCTGCAGCAAGACCCAGGCAACCAGGTATGAGGTCTACCGGGCGTTTTGGGGGGAGTTTTTTAATGACATATGGTATGCTGGGTCCAGCTAGTTGTAGAAATTCCAGGAGCTGTAGGTCAAAAAGTCAGTTCACCAACCTGTGGACATGATGATGATTATGATGATGGACAGTTCTTAATACACAGAAAACTATTTGTGCCACATAATAAAGACAGCTAACTACAGAGCATTAGTTTCCCCTAACCACTCCCATCTTCCCATTTTATCTTACATGGAACTGCCAATCCAAAACAACAATCATTTGGTCAGAAATACTGAAAAGCCTAAAAAATTCCTTGCAGGAGACCTGCCATTTTTGTTTGTCCTTTGTTCCCCTGATCAGTGTCTAAAATGAGCTAATCTGGGAATCTGCATTAATTTGGTGAAAAAAAAACGCCTGCATTATCTCTCAAGAGTGATGTGACCTAGATAAGCCATGACTAGAAGTGCCTCTTCTTCGTCCTTGTGCAAATGTTACTGCCAGGAAGGTTCCTGTTGGGATGGTAGGAGCCCTTACAAGTGGAAGAAAACAAAGCTTTAGAATGTACCCACAGCTGTGGCCTTATTAAAGAGATGAACTATTGTTTAAAAATGGACAAATCGGAACAGGAACACACAATATTGCAGTGTGTGTGTTAACACTTTCCAAGAGAGGATTCCTGTTTAAGGTTCCAGACAGTCATGCCCTCTTCTAGGATACTACATGATATAAGGCAGTGGCTCTTAACATTTTCTTTAATAGGGACCCCCTTTAAATATCTTTTGTTACTGCAAACCCCCAAGACTTAACTCAAGAGTTAAAACACTACTACTACTACTACTAATAATAATAATACAATTACACTATGCACTAGAGGGGGAGGGAAGATTTTTCTCCTGCTTCTTCCTGCAAGTTTGTGGCTGGAGTATATTGAATGGCAATGTGCAGGCCAAGCCAGCCAGCCTTAGCCTTGGCTCCTGTCACATGGATGCTTCACTGCAGGGAGGAGGTAGGTGGAGCAGCCTTCAAGTATTTGTGGACCCCCTGTGAGGATATTGCAGACCCCTGGGGGTCTGTGGACCACAGGTTAAGAACCACTGAAATAAGGCAAAGGTGGGGGACCTCAGGTCTTGGGGCCAATCTGGCTGCTCTGGGGTCCCTGTCCAATCCCAGACCACCACACCTCTTTCACCAGGATGCTTTTGGATGGTTTCCCAGCTTTTGTACAGCCTCTTCCCTTCCTCCTCACTCTGAAATGTTGAAATTCCTCTCTTAAGGCTTAGTTAATGGCAGCAAGAGCTTTATGGTTAAAATATGCTGATCTTTTTGGTCCTACCCTCTTGCCACAAAAAAACTTATTTGAAATGTAATTCATTCCTCAGGGTGAAAGAGGTCATCCACTCCTGATGTACAGAGCTGGAGCTGGGTGTGATGTCATGGATATTTTGTAGAAAATGTTTTATATTAAGGCATTCAATTTTATATGTATTGGAATAATAGAGCAACCAGGTTAGGAGCTGGTGGGAGGTTGTTAGCATGCCCTACTATCCCCTCCCTATAATATCTCATAATTGGAAATAGTGAAGGGGTCTAGTAGACGGGGGTGATCCAAAATGAGGCAGATGGGGGTCACAAGGACCTGAGGTGTCCTAGAGCAAGCACATCCAAGCTAGGATTGAGTAAACAAAAACATTAAGGAGGCATGTCCTAATTCCTTCTTGGGCCCCTCACTGATGAGTCACATAACCCAAACAGTCAAGTGACCCAAATCTCAAATCCCAAGTGACCCAAATCCCAAATCTCCAGGAAACATTCCTCTGAACTCCCTCCTGTCCTACAATGCAAGGTTATCACAAACCAATCAATTCCTTTCTCCCAGCCATTAATAACAATCAGCTAAGTTTTAGTTTCCTTTGTTTAGTTGGTGGGAAACCGATCTAAGGTTTTCTCCTAAGCCGAAGTACCCTCTTCAGGATATGAAGCAAGGTATAAATATTAGTCCCTAACAATAGAAAGGTGTGTTGGCCACTTTCTTTCTCAGCATACCCCCAGATTGGACTTCCAGTGCCACCCTCAGACTTCTGTGTGAGTACTTCAAAACTCTACTCTTCAGGACTCGTAACTATCACCCTATTTCCTGAATCTATTCATCAGTCCAGCCTTTCTGCCTTAAAACTCTTTGACAGCCTTGTGTGATTCTTGTGAGTGTGTTGTGTGTATGTGTGCTTTTTGTGTTATTTCCAGTTAAAAAGACACACATTTATTCACTTTAACCTGGAGTTCTCTGCAGTTAGTACTGGTACATATAGGTGGAAAGATCCTGAAGTTACCAACCTCTCACAACCTTCCATTTAAGTTAATAACAATAATTCCCCAAATATTAATATAGTGTTTGGCATCGTGTGTGGGGCTCTAAAGCACCCCCACCTCTTCAGGTAACAAGGGGGTGAGCAAACCGAATGTTGAGACTGAGTGGTGATAGGCGAAATGTTTGAAAAGTTTTGAATAAGGATGGTGGTTGACAGTTGGTTCTGACAGTTGGGAGAGATTAGTGTGGAGTGTAGGGTGGATGAGTGCAGATTAGGGTTAAGAGAGTCAGGTTTAAGAATTAATGAGTGTGGTGAAAGATCGAGCTTTTGCAGAGAAGTGGAATGCTTGTTTTAAATGTATGATATTATTAATCTGTTTTCTTTTGTTCAACTTTTGTTAATAAAATACTGTTGGCTCTCCACACTTGCTGGGGTTAGCAGTGCAGGGCCCCCATGAAAGTGGAAAAACCATGAATATCTCCAGCTCCCCCAACCCATATTTAACACAGACAAAAAGTACAATGTGTTGATTCAACCCACCATGGATACCTTCGAAGTGACGGGGTTCCTTCGCAAGGCATAAAGTACTGATGGAGTTTGCCACTGCCTCCGCTGTTGCCCTACACCATTTTTATTAGGGACTTACAAGCCTTGCTACACATTCGCAGTCTTGCAAGGCTTGCAGTCCCTATTAAAAATGGCAAAGGGCAGCAGCGGACGCAGCAGCAAATAATCAAATCTGCAAACATTAAACCCACAAATGTGGAGGGCTGACTGTATTGTGTCTGTGTATCGTATACTTTTGTCCTTCAAGAACACTATATATATATATATATATATATAAGCTTTGGTTTCAGACACTGTGTGTGTGAATGATAAAGAGAGTTGGTGTCCAGTGGGGATAGAAGTTGCATAATCCACACAGGAATCTTGAGGGGATCTAATAGATCCCCACAGTTGTTATCATAACTTGGGGATAACAGTCACAGCAGTGGGACAGGAGGAGGTCCTTACATTGGCGGTAGAGGTGAGGATAAGGGAAAGCCCTCACTCTTGGCAATAGATTGTGGAAGTCTTTACATATCATGGCAGCAGAGATTTAGGCTGAATCTTACATCTGGTGGGAAAAGTGGTGGGATAAAGGGGCAGAAGCCTCACCACCATTTCTCTTTTTCAAGCCACTCAGAGTTCTGTGGCTCCTAAGAATATTGAATCCTCATTAGATTTTTCTTTTTAAGAAATCTCTTCTTTACAGGGTTGTGTGTTGGTTTTTCTTTTTTAAAAAAAAAGATGAAGAGTTTTTGGACTTCTAAAAAGTTTGGGATTTCCCTGATACTACCTTCTTTTTTTAGTTTCTTTCTCTTTCACACAAGGCTAGAAAAGCGGAATTAAAACAGGATAGTAGCATCTATGGCTGAGGCTTATCACACAATGTCATGAATGTCCTGTGGGTGGCGTGTATTCAGACAGTTACTGTGGTGTCCTTTTTCCTTGATGGGGAAAGCCCATCAATAGTTCTAACTGTTGCTATTGTTCCGCGGCTGGCTCTGGTGCAATAGCTTCCTTCACTTCAATTCCAGCATTACAGCAGTCACTGCCATGAGGGGGCCTTAATCCCCTCCTCTCCTCCTCTTTCCCCCTCCCAATTGCTATTCCAAAGCAGGCTAACTCCATGCTTGCCTGTTTAAAATCTTTGCTGTGTTTGCAGAATTATGGCAAAAACAATTAAAATTATTTTTATCATTTTGCTGTAAATACACATAATAATAAAAAAACACTAAGAGGCACAGAGTTAGCCTGCTTTGGAATAGCAAGTGGGAGGGAGACAGGGCAGGAGAGGGGGAGAATAAAGCCCCCTCATGGACTGACTGCTTTAGTGCAGGAACTGCAGCGAAGAGACTTATCACACCAGGGTTTTTTTTTTCAAAGCAGTGCTGTTTTGCAAAAGAAGACAGATGTGATAAGAAATGTTTTCAAAGCAGTATGTTCCTGGTTCCTTTCATAATGCAATTGCCCTGAGATACTAGCCTTGTATGTGATAATCTCCTAAATCAGGCAAGGAATAGAGGTACAAAGAGCAATATGGCTGTGCAGTGGTTCTGTCCGGAAAAGCAGTTCCAAATGCCAGCAGGATAAACAAGAGCTGGGAAAGCAGCCAAGGCCCAGTGATAGTTAATTAGGGAGAGCCAGATAAAGTTCAGAACAAGCAAGGTTCCATTTCTTGGAGAAGCAGCAATACTGGCGAGAAGGCACAGAGAGAAGGGTCAAGAATACAGTCCAAAGGTCAAGGCTTACAGATGGCAGCGTAGTCCAGAAGTCAGTCTGTGGGTCAGCAGGATCATGCAACAGGGTGTTCAGGAACAGTCCAAGATCAAGGAGGCACAAGGCAGCAAGGACTCAGGCATCGAAGTCAGCAGAAAGCTTTCTCCAGGGTGATCAGTTGATCCCTGACAAAGCCTCCATTGCCTCTTCCAGCCTATATAAAGCAATTAAGGCTTTGCCAGGTGTTCCTTAATGAGCAACTTATTCTCATAAATTCTTAGAGACCTCCTTTGAGCCTCCTTTTGAGCTTGCTGCTGGGTATATGATGGTGGAGGTAAGTCCCTCTCCTCTTCTTCATCCTTATCTGAGTGGGCAGGACTCTCTGCTGGGACTGATGCCAACCCACTTGGATCAGGCGTTTCCTCTGCTTGAGCCTCTAGGTTGGCAGGGCTCCCTGCTGACACAAGTGTAGATAGACCTGTGCCAGGGTCCCTAAGGCCATTCCCTGCCATGTCCTCCTCCTCCTCCTCCTCCTCCGACTCTATAGCCTCATCAGGCTCACAGGTTCACTAAAGGAAATCCTTTAAGCCCCAGTCTACAAGCCTTTGTAGAAACATATCTAAGTAAAAAAGGGTGGAAAGTGAAAACTGGTTTCCAGGTTCGCTGTCCAGAGTTCTGATTATTTATCATTGAGTAACATGGGAGGAGTTCAGCCTAATTCCCCTTCACCTGTCAAGTGGGTCTCCACAGGGATGGAATTCTCATGAGGGCCTCACCTAAAGTTCCTAACATCCAGAGAGGTTCATGATGAGACAGATGGCCATTTAAGATGACCAGGACCCAAACTATTTGGGGACATCTATATAAATAATTCTCTTGGGTATGTTGCCTTTTCCAGTGTGCTGATTGGCTGCTTAGGAAACTGACCAACCAATCAAAGCTTGGTTGGGCAGCCAATCAGCACACTGGGGGCAGGAACATGTGGACCTTTAAGTCCTTTCTAAACATAGCCACCAGCAGAGGAGGTGCCAGTAGTAGCGGGGGATGTGGCATTGTGTGTGTGTGAGCAGGGGGGGCAGCGTCGTGGTGCGGGGTGGCGGTGAAGGGTAGCAGTGAGGCAGCAAGGGGCATGGGGATGGTGGCACGAGGGGGCGATGGGGCATGGTGAGGGTGGTGAGGGGTGTGGTGGGGTAGCAGGGAGGGCAGCAAGAGGCGTGGTGAGGGGTGGGGTGGGGGCAATGAGGGGTGCGGGGGGCAGGGGGTGGGGAGGGCGGTGAGAGGCATAGGGGGCAGTGCGGGGGGCAGGGGGAAGGTGGCGAGGGGTGTGGCAGTTGGCAAGGGGCAAGAGGGTGGGGCTGGTGGGGCAGTCGGCGAGGGGCACAGTGGGGGGTGGGGAGGTTGTTGAGGGGCACGGGGGTGGTGAGGGGCGGCGCGGGGTGCAGGGTGGGCGGCAAGGTGGCGTGGTGGGGTGGGCAGCGAGGGGCGCAGAGGTGGTGGGGCAGACAGCGAGGGGGATGGCAGGGGGTGGGATGGGCAGCGAGGGGCATGGGTGGGCAGTGGGGTGTGGGGCACAGGGAGGATGGCGAGGGGTGCGATGGCACCAGGGGGGCAGGGAGGGCTGCGATGGGCATGGGGGGCAGCACGGGGGAGTGGCGTGTGTACCATCAGGGCATGGGGGGGATGGTGTATGCTACACCGGGTATAGCTAGTAATATTACTATTTTTGTTAATACAGTCAGACCCCCATATCTATGGAACCAATATCTACAGTTTCAGTTATCCACAGGACACAAAATAGGGACACATACCATAGAGTTGTGCTGGAAAATGCCTAGAGAGATGTCCTCTCCAGGCATCTTCCAGGTCCTCCAATGCAATTCTGTTTTGTTTTTTGTTTTTTTAACCAAAAGTCCTTTATTTTAATAGGGTTTGCTGTTATCTGTGGTTTCTGGTATCTGTGTTAAGTCCAGGAACCAAACCCACATGGATATGGGGGTCCAACTGTATTTTTTTTAAAAAAAATTCTTTCAAATACACATTAGTAGGTTTAATTACTGGTGTGGTATAATTCAAATGACTGAAGACAAGCCCCTGGGGAACAGCTGGCATCAGCATCAGTTCAAATGTAACACTACTGTTTTTCAGTACAGATATTGAACTCATTAGGAAATACTGTACAGTTGTCCCTCCACATTCACGGATTTGACATTCACGGTTTTAAGTATTCACGGCTTGAAAATATTCTTTAAAAAATAATAATCCAAAAAGCAAACCTTGATTTTGCCATCTTATATAAGGGACACCATTTTGCTATGCCATTGCCTATAATGGGACTTGAGTATTCACGGATTTGGGTATTCATGGGGGGTCTTGGAACCAAACCCCAGCGAATGTGAAGGGACAACTGTACATGTAAAGACATCTGTAACAAGTCTCTGATACAGGAACAATGTTGTTAGTCTTTCCTCAACAACTCAGATTGGTATCTAGCAAATACAAAATGTCACCATCCATATTTTGAAATATTTGTCCTTTCTTATGAAATGGAATATTTTTTTTTCCAAGTTTAAATACTTTATTAGTTTTTTACATATATACATAAAACAAAGACAAACTAACGATATACATCATAACGTAACATCAAACAACAAACAACTCCCTCCCCTCCCCACCCCTCCCCTAAAATAGTCTTCCCGCTATTCTCTGTGTGTTTTCCTAGATCATAATTATATATCTCCTCCCTTTCCATATCTCTCATTGTTTACATCATTATTTTCCATTTGTTTTCCTCTAAGTTTATCAATATACTTCCCGTTTTTCACATTTGTATCATCAGTTTTTTCAAACATCTCTCTTCAATCTCATATTAATATCTAGTAAGATATAGCATAATATTATATAATAATTTCATCTAATAACATTATTTAAAATACATAGTCAAATATTCAAATATCTAGGTATTTAACTAATTAGCTATCAAATCCCATAATGGCTATCTCTCCATTTTCTTTTTTTACATAGTCTATAACCGGCTCCCATATTTTCCTATACATATCAATTGTTTTATTCCTCACTAAGTTCGAGAGTTTATCCATGGATGCAAATTCAATAACTTTCTGTATCCAGTCCTGAAAGGATGGTATTTCTTTGGTTTTCCACTTTCTTGCGTAAACTATCCTTGCTGCAGTAATTAAATAACAAATTAGGTTTCTATGTTTTTTTTCTGTTTTATCGTTTAAATTCACCATGTTTAATAGATATAATTCTGGTCTTTTATGTAACTTGGCCCCCAAAATTTTTTCTATCCACCTATTAATTTTAAACCAAAATCTCTTTGCCCTTTTACATTTCCACCACATGTGGAAAAAAGAACCTATTTGGTTTTGGCATTTCCAACATAAATTTGATACGCCTTTATATATTTTAGCCAATTTCAAAGGGGATAGGTACCATTTGTACATCATTTTGTAAAAATTTTCTTTCAAATTATATGAACACGTGAATTTCAAACCTTGATTCCAAACCGCCTCCCATTGTTCCATATATATTTGATATCCCAAATTTTGTGCCCACCCTACCATACATTGTTTTACTTGTTCTTCTTCCAAATTATATTTCAGTAGTAGTCCATATATTCTGCTGATCTCGTGGGATTCCTCCGAACATAATATCTTTTCAAATTCCGATTTTTCACCTTCATATTGAAGCAAATTTAAATCCTCTTTTGTTCTAACCTTTAACTGATAGTAAGTCAGCCAATGCATTTTGAATCCCTCTTCTTCTAGTTTCTCTCTTTCCTTAATTTTCCATATTCCCTCTTTTAGTTCTAAAATGTCCCTATATCTTATCCAATTTTCTGTCCTTAATTCACGTTTACAAAAAGCTTCTTGTGGGGATAGCCATCCAGGTACTTTGGGACTCAGTCTCTTTTTATATTTATTCCATATTCTTATTAACGATTTCCTAATGATATGATTTTTAAATTCCGCATTTATTTTAACCTTCCCGTACCAAAGATATCCGTGCCAACCCATTTTTAATTCATGACCTTCCAAATCTAAATTTCTTTTATCTTTTAATTCAATCCATTGTTTCACCCATGCTAAACCTGCCGCCTCATAATATACTTTGAAATCGGGTAAACCTAACCCCCCCCTTGTTCTTGTATCCGTTAGTACTTTCATTTTAATCCTTGGTTTTTTCCCATTCCACACAAATTTTGTTATTTCCTTTTGCCATTTGGCAAATGTTTCATTAGAAATATTGATTGGCATGGTTTGGAACAAGTAAAGTATCCTCGGTAAAATGTTCATTTTAATCACTGAGATTTTCCCCATCAATGATAAATTTATATTTTTCCATTTAACTAAATCTTTGCTAATTTCTTTCCATATCTTTTCGTAATTATATTTAAATAAATCTTGAGTTTTTTCCGTTATATTTACTCCTAGATATTTAGCCATTTTTACAATCTCAAATCCTGATTTTTCTTTTAGTTCTTCTTTTTCTCTTCCCTCCATATTCTTTACCATAATTTTTGTCTTATTTTTATTAATTCTAAAACCAGCATATCTACCAAATTCCTCTATTTTTTGCAACAATGGGTCTATACTTCTTGTAGGGTTTTCTAATAGGATAACTAAATCATCGGCGAAAGCCTTTAGTTTGTATTCCTCTTTTTTAATTTTGATACCTCTAATTTTTTCCTCTTTTCTTATTTCTGAGTTCAAAATCTCTAAAGTCAATATAAATAACAGAGGGGATAGAGGACATCCCTGTCTGGTACCTTTCTCAATTTTTATTGCCTCGGTTGTATGACCATTAATTATTAGTTTCGCTGTTTGGTTCAAATATATTGCTTGTATCCATTCATTAAATTTGGCCCCTATTTCCATTTCTTTTAGTATTTCCAATAAAAATTGCCAATTTAATTTATCAAATGCCTTTTCAGCGTCCAAAAAAATTAATGCACCTTTTATTTCATTATGGTAATTTAAATACTCTATTGCATTTATAACTGTTCTGACATTATCCCTAATTTGTCTTTTGGGGAGAAAGCCATTTTGATCTTTATGAACATAGTCTTGCAATACCACTTTTAATCTGTTTGCTAATATCAATGCAAATATTTTATAGTCTTCATTTAACAATGAAATCGGCCTGTAATTTTCCATTAAATTTGAGTCTTTATTTTCTTTGGGTAGTAACACTATTCTTGCTTCTTTCCAGCTATTGGGAATTTGTTTCTTCTGTAAAATATCATTCATCGTTTTTTGTAGTGGCTTTACTAATTCTTCCATAAATTTTTTATAGTATATGGCTGTTAGGCCATCAGGCCCCGGAGCTTTGCCTCTTTTCAATTTTTTAATTGCCTCTATTATTTCCTCCTCTGAAATATTTTTATTTAAATTATCTCGTTGTGTTTCCGTTATTTTATTTATTTTACATTTTTTAATGTAGTCTTTCATTAACTCTTGAGGTATAATTTGTTTTTGATAAATAGATTCAAAATAATTCCTAAATAATTTTTGAATTTCTTTTTCCTCTGTTACTTCTCTGTTTCCCACTTTTAATTTTAATATCATCCTTTTTAGTCTTTCTTTTCTTAACCTATAGGCTAGCCATCTTCCTGGTTTATTTGCGTGTTCAAAATTTTTTTGTTTCACATAGTCCAATTTTCTTTTAATCTCCTCCGTCATTACCATTTCTAGCTGCTTTTGTAATAGTATAATTTGGTTCCTAATTTTTTTACATCTGGGGGAATTTATTAATTTTATTTCTTTTTGCTTAATTTCCTCCATAAGTTTCTTTATCCTTTCTGTTCTTTTTTTCCTCCATAGTTTATTCATTTTAATAAATATTCCCCTAATCACTGCCTTACTAGCATCCCATACCATATGGTTTGGGACAGTATCATTGCAGTTTATCTCAAAGTATTCTTGTAGTACCTTTTTCCCCTCTGTTATTACTTCTTCTCTGTCCAATAACAATTCATTCAATCTCCAAATTCTTTCGTATTTTATGTTTTTCATAACTAATAATACTGGATTATGATCAGATATGGGCTTTGCTAATATTTCTACCTTTTTGATATTTTTCGCACTACTTTTTGACACCCAAATCATATCAATCCTAGACATTGAATCGTGTGAGTCTGAGTAAAATGTATATTCTTTTCTGTTTGCTTCCTTATATCTCCAAGTATCCATTAGTTGTAGTTCTTCCACCATATCAAAAAATTCTTTAGTTAGTTTGCCCTGGTTCTTCTTAATTTTTTTTATACCTGCGCATCTGTCAATATATGGTTCTACTACACCATTAAAGTCTCCCATTATACACCAATTGTCATAGTTTAGCTTTGTTATAACATTTCTTAATTCTCTATAGAAAGTATATTTCTCATTAACTGGCGCGTAGATACCTATTATTATCATTTTTTTACCATTTATCTCCACCTCCACTAATATAAATCGTCCCTTATCATCTGCCAAAATCAAATTAGGTTTTAGATTATCTTTGATATACAACACCACCCCATTTATCTTTTTTTGGTTTAGGGCCATAAATTCTATCCCCAATTTTTGTTGCTTAATTAAACTTGCGTGGTCAATTTTTATACGGATTTCTTGTAAACATATAACGTCCAAATTTTCTTTTTTAAGAAAGTGGAAAATCAATTTCCTTTTCCCTTCAGAGTTTAATCCCTTTACATTCCAAGTGAGGAATTTTTTTTCAGACATTACTATTTTCTTAATTACCTCTCTTCTATTTCCCTCTTACCCCCCTCCCTTCTTCTCTCCTTCCCTCCTTCCCCTCCCCTCCCTCCCTCCCTCCCCCTTCCCCTTCTTGAAGTTTTGTTACTTCTTCTTCTACTTTACTCTGAAATACTCAGATCCAACAAACTCTGTTCTCCTCTGTTTTTACTTTTTGATCTCTTCCCCTCTTCTCTTCTCTGTCTCAACCTATTTTCTTCTTCTTCCTCGCTGTCTTCTACCACTTGTGCAGAGGCTCCATGGCTATCTTTCTCTTCTTTCTTCTCTCGTGCCATTCCAAACTCTTTCTTATTATTTTTAATAAAATCTTTGGCTTTTTCTATTGAGTCAATTTTATATCTTTCCTTTTTATATGTGAAGTTAACCCCTTCCAATTTATCCCAGCTAAATATGATTTTTTCTCTTTTGAGAATTTCAACAAGGAAATTATATTCTTTTCTTCTCCTTAATATCCTCGTTGGTATCTCTTTCATGATTATCAGGGGTTTTCCTTCACTCATAATTCCTTTGTTGTAATGGACTTCCAAAATATAGTCTCTTGTAATTTTCCTTGTACACTGAATAATTATGTCTCTAGGGAGGTTTCTTTTTTTTGCAAAGAATGAGTTCAGGCGATATACTCGATCTAATTCTTGATCTACTTGAGCTTCTGGCCATTCCAGATTTCTTGCCAACAGTTCTATAATCTTGGTTCTTATATTTTCATTTGCCTGTTCCTTCAGACCTCTCATTCGAATCCATGCCTCCTTTTCTCTTAGTTCCATTAGTGCCATTTGGTCTCTTTGTTTCTCAAGTTCCAGATTTATTTCTTCGTTTTCTTTTTTCAATAATTGAATATCTTCTTTTTGTTCCTGTACTTCCTTTTTGACTTGTGAAAATAAAGTATGCATTGCATTAAATTTTGTATTCAAGTCATCCAAATACCCTCCAGTTTCTTTTCTGAATTGGCGGATTTCTTCCATGAATCTTGTCATGTATTGTGGGGCATTTTCTTCCATTGAGCCTCTTCTGTTTAGCCCTTCATGTCCTTTATTCCTGTTTCTTAAATTTGATGCCATTTCTCTCTCTCTCTCTTTTTCCTTCTTCTTCTTCTATTTCCTCCCTGAGCTTACTTCTTCTCTTCTCTTCCACTTATTTAACCTCCAACTTTTACTGTTCTTTTTTCTTTCTGTTCCCCTACTTCAACTCCTCCCTTCCTTCTTCTGTCCCTCTTCTTCGTCTTCTCTTCTTCTCTTCCTTTCCCTCTCCAACCTTCACACTGTCACCAATTCTCCTCCAACTTATCTTGTCTTTCTTCAGTTCTTTTCTTCCAATGAAAATAGGTAACTCAGAAAAAAAAAAAAAAAAAGCCTATCTATCTATATATATGTAAAGGCCAAAATATCAAAAGTATCAAAAATCAAATACCAATATCAAAAATATCAAAATAACAAAAATATCAAAAAGTTGAAATATCAAAAATATTTTTAAAAGAAAGAAAAAAAAAAAAAAAAGAAAAGCCCAAAAACAGGAAGAAAACAAAAACAAAAGAAGAGGAAAATATATATATAACTTATATGCAGGTCAAAAATAAGTCAAAAATCTATCTATATCTATAGCTCATGTGCAGCTCAAAAATAAGGAGGGGGAGAAAAAAAGTATTTATCAAATAGTATTTACCAAAAACTAAAACAAAGGAGAAAAAACATATAACTCCAAAATTACCAAAAGCAAAAAAGTAAAAGGAGAAAAAAGAAAAAAGAAAAATGGAAAAAAGAAAAAGAAAAAAAAAAAGAAGAAGAAAAATAGTGAAAAATAATAATAATAATAAGAGTAATAATTCCAAAAAGAAAGGGAAAAAAAATTAAATGTACAGTAAATATATTCAATATACTCTTTCTTTTGTACTATCACACTTCCCTCTCTGCTTGCTGGCGTTTTCAAGGTCACTCCACTCTGAGTCAATATGGACTCTCTGCACAAAGGAGGCAGAGTACAAAAAAGGGAAGGGAAAAGAACAAAAAGAAACCAGCAGCCACGATCCCAAAAAGGAAGAGAAAAGGGAAAAAGAAATATATATATATATATATCCGGAACTGGACACAAAAAAAAAAAAAGCCAGCAACACCAGGAGAGAGGGAAGACAGAAAGAAGGAAAAGAAAAAAGTAAAAATAACAAGGAGGGAAAAAAAAAAAAAAAAAAACCCAAGAAGAGAGGACGCTTTCCCAAAAGGTGATCCAACGTTAATTAGATTCTCAGAGACCAATATTTCTTTTATCCATATAAGCAAAAAAGATAGAGGGATTTTTTTTTTTTAAAGGAGAGAAGCCCAAAACCGACAAAAAAAAAAAACAAGACCTCTATAAGAGAGGAGCCTTTAGATTCAGAGGGAAATATCAAACATACAGAGAATAACTTCTCATTCTCTTACTTTCACTTCTAAGTATCTCCTTCTTTTCTCTGAGAGGCTCGGCGGCTTGGTAGCAGGGCAAGAGGGGGGCTTTCTCTCCCCCTCTCTTTGATCTTTCAGACGGCCGTTTCAGCCACTATGCCACCCGGTGTGACTTCGCCCTTCTCCTTCTCCTTCCCATCCTGGCGAAGCTTTCACCCCCGGTTTTGCGGCGAACGTGGCAGAACCTGGGATCCCCTCACCTTCAGGGGCTTCCCCAGCGGGGTTTTAGATTGATTTACCCCCCCCGGCCACCGTCTGAGTCTGTTTTGGAGCCGGAGCTCCGATCTTGCGCCCCTTGCTCGCTCCGTTCCGAAACCGGAAGTCCTTATGAAATGGAATATTAAAATGCTTATCATTTTGTATGAAATGGAACGCTGGAAGGAAGGATGCCATTTTAATAGTTAAAACTTTTAATTGAAGGAAAAGATTTTTAGATAATATTACCAACAATTGCAAAGAAAACTCTTAACTGCTAAGGGTACCAAATAAACATTGTATGCATTTTAAATTTGTATCATCCACTAATTAATATTACTGCACATTTACTCAGGTATGTGGGTTAAATTCAAAATGTATTTTAAAGTACGTCTCTTCTAAAGTACTCTAAGATATATTTTAAATGTCTTTGATACAATCTGTTGACTAATTTGAATAAAGGATGATGATGACCAAATATCACAGAAGTAAATATTAAGTGTAACAAAAAATAATCATACAACCCCAAAATATAAACACAACTATAAAATTCATTTCAAAGGCCATTAAACACAACTATAAAATTCATTTCAAAGGCCATAAAATACATTAAGATAGACTAATGGGTTTACTGGTCTAGCCTTTGGTAAACCCAGAAAGTACATGAATCAGGGATGGAGAATGTGTGGTCTCTCAAATGTGGAGCTGACATTAGCCTTTGCCAGCACAGCTACTTGGTATGGATGATGGGAACTGCAGTCCAACAACATCTGGCGGGCCACAAATGGTTCCAATTCATTAGCCTAGTTACTTTCCCTCTAAGCTTCAGTTTATAGAGTGATGCAAATAATGCTTTTTTTAGACTAGCAGAGCAGAAGGAAGACTTGTTAAGAAAAACAAACTGCTGAAGTGGAAGATGAAGGAGGGGGGCAAAGTTCAGTTTCCTCCCTAAGAAGTACTCTACTGCAGCAATTGGTTGGTGAGCATAAGTGGTGGGAGGACATTTTCAATATGGCATAGCATGGGAATAATAAATAACTTGGAAAAATGCCTGTCCTTGTTATAAGAGGTGTGTGGGTGGAAAAAGGACTCTGTGTGAACATTACAGCATCTCAGCCTCTGTGATATATGATTTCCTATCAGTGAGGGCTACATAGTCCTGCAGTGGAAAGCTCTTTTGGCCTCATTTCTTTATTGAATTTCCATCTGCTTTTCTTAAAGCATGGGGACCAAGGAGACGTACACCACAGATTAAAATGAAGTACAGCTGAAAACTTGATAGTTAAAACAGTTTTTAAAATAATCATATAAACAATTCTGGGGGGGGGGAAGGCCCACAAATCAGGAAAGAGATCACACAAAACATACAAAAAATACATACAAACAGAATTTACATTAAAAAAGAATCTGTTTTGCCTTTAGTTCTACATGGACCCAGGAGCTAATCTAACCAATTTCTTCCACCTTCCATTATACTTGGATAGAAGAGCCTCCATTTTCAGGTGCAGAGGATCTCAGTTAAGGAAGTCAGTGGGCTTCCTGGAAAAAATAATTTTTCAGTGATGGGAAACAGTATTGTGGACTATGAGGGACCCACATGGGTATGATTCAAAAACAACTCTTCTGGAGAAGGAGACCCTCCTGATTCTTCCTCCTTGGGTGCCATGCACAGGGCAGGTGAGAATTCCACCCTGAGGCTCTCGGGCTTTCTCAGAAACAAAGCCCCTTCATTTTCAAATGGAACTTCCTTCCAGGGGAGACTGAGAGACATTTCCAGCTACCCCCAATTGCATGACATTACTTTAAACCCCAGGAATGAATCACAATCATTAACACTATTTACCAGGATGTAACTAAGCAGTCAAAGATAAGCTAGGGCTGGGGAATCTCTGGCTCTCAAGATGCTGATGAGCAGCTATTCATGTCATCTTTCATCAATGGTCAGGCTAGCTGAGGATAACAGACTCTGAAGTCAAACTCTGAAGGCCTAGGGTAAAAAGCTTGTTCTCCTCCTCCCCCTGAAAAATCATACCTCTTCACCTGAACTAGACCAATGCTTGTTCTTGTTAGTATCTATTACATTTTGGACACTCGAGGACACTGGAGTATAGAACTTATGTATCACCCATATCCTTACCCTCATATTTAGCCTTACACACAGTAAGAAAAATACCCACACAGGACAATGCACACTTACTTATCATATGCCTCTATAATTAGAGCACCTATCTTATTTCTCTGCGATTTAGTTTACTTGATTTATATCCTACTTTTTTGGCAAAAGAAAGCTGCATAAGGCAAAAAGTAAAATTCAAACAAGAACAGATGCAAATTAAAACTGCATTAAAATACGTTAATATTCCAAAGCAGGAAACAATAATATATACATTTATAAATATAAATAGTAATGTAAAAAGACAATAAATAATATATACTTCAATGTGATATATGCCATCCTTTGACAGCAATACCCCTCTACAATGGACAAACAGAACGGTCTCTACATAAAGGAATACATGGGCACAAATCTGACACTAGAAATGACAGTACCCAAAAATCAGTAGCAGAGCATTTCAGCCTTCCTGGACATACAATCTCTGACTTACAGGTAGCTTTTTTTATTGAACCAAAAAAAAAAAAATCAAATAAAGGGAGCCTATCAGAGGGTCCTAGTAGAGCCTCTCTGCCATGTTCAGCTTTGCTTTGGATTGCTCGGCTGCTCTGTAGTCATGTTAGAAGGATGTTAAGAAACTGCTTGGCCCACCTCCTGCCTGCATTGGGATGGCCACTTGACAGGAGCCAAGGCAAAGGCCAGCTGGCTGGCTTGGCCTGCACATTGCCATTCAATCCACTCCAGCCACAAACTTGCAGGAGAAAAGTTCCCTCCCCCTCCAGTGCCTCTGAGGGAAGGTTTCATGGATGGTGTAATTATATTATTATTATTATTATTATTATTAGGGTTTTAAATGTTAAGTCTTGAGGGCCTGCAGCAACAAATGATATTTAAAGGGGGTCTCCCTGGTAAAGAAAAGGTTGAGAGCCACTGAAGCAGCCTTAAGGCTACGAAAACTTGTGCGGCCACCTTCTTCCTCCCAGTTAGTCTCAAGGCTGCTACAAGATCCGTTTGTAGCATCTCAAGGTGTCAGACAGCCTTCTATAAAATCCCTGCAGGGGGCGAATTGGTTTTATCCGGAAGCGGAAGCGAGAACAAGGCGGAAGCTCTTAGTTGTTTTTTCATAGCCGTACGGTCAAGTACGTTTACGCATCTTTCCCAGTTTCAAGTACCCGGATGACCAAGCATCTCTTTCTCTCTCCGGCGGCTAGGCCACGGGCGCATGCGCCGTGGGGTGTCAAATGTAGGCGAGCCGGCCGAGAAGGGGCGGCGGGTGGCGCAGGCGTGGTGGCGGCGGGCTGAGATTTAAAGGGGTAGGAGCCGCGTCCCCCCCCCCTTTGAGAGGGGCGTTACTTCAGCCTCGGTTTATTTCTCTTTCGGAGCGGGGCGGGCGGAGAGGCTGTTCCTTCTCCTGCGGGGGAAAATGGTTTGCGGGGGCTTCGCCTGCTCCCGCAATGCGCTGTGCGCCCTCAACGTCGTTTATGTGGTGAGTGTGTTTCCCAGAGCCTGCCAGCGGCACGGGCGGGGGTCCCCCGGAGTGGGCGGAGGAAGGGGCCCCGAGGAGGAAGGAGGGGGCAGTTGTGGGGTAGGAAAGGCCGAGAGAAGGCAGGGCTGGCGGGGGGGGGAGGAGGAGGGAAGAGAGAGGAGGGCCTTCCCAGAACAAGGCAGGGGTCGGCCCTTTTATGCTCTAGGGGGGATGAGGAGCACGGCAGGGCTTGACCAGGGACCCCCTTTAAATATCTTTTGTTGCCCTGGGCACCCAAGACTTCACTCAAGATTTTAAAACCTAACAATAATACCTAATAATAATACCCAGTAATGAGAATAATATAATTACACCATTCATTAAACCTTCCCTCAGAGGCACTGGAAGGGGGAGGAAGACTTTCTCCTGCTTTTTCCTGCAAGTTTATGGCTGGAGCGGATTGAATGGCAATGCGCAGGCCAAGCCAGCCGGCCGGCCGGCCTTTGCCTTGGCTCCTGTCACGTGGCCACCCCACTGCAGTGAGGAGGTGGGCCAAGCAGCCGTCAAGCCTTCATGGACCCCCCCCATGAGGACATTGTGGACCCCTGGGGGTCCCCAAACCACAGGTTAAGAACCACTGGTCTACTTCATCAGATTTATTTCATAGACTTGAGTCTACGGAAACTTATCTTATCAACTTCTTTCTCTCAGGGTGCATCCACACTACACCGGCCTTTGCCTTGGCTCCTGTCATGTGGGCAGAGCAGCCTTCAAGCCTTCACAGACCCTCTGTGAGACATTGTGGACCCCTGGGGGTCCCCAGACCATAGGTTAAGAACCACTGCAATAGAGAGAGAGGTATGGGGCCCCAAGATCATGTCCTGGCCATCTAATTGTGTCCCCTTGTTAGCAGAGGAGGAGTGATATTGAGGCCACAACAGCCTCTTCATGCCTGCCTGCAAGAGAAGGAAAGGGACATGTGAAGGAGAGAGGATGGCCTCTGCTTCTTCATCAAACTCATTTTCAAAGAAGTAGCCCTGTTATTCTCTTGCAGCATAAGGAGGAGAAAGGGGGTGGAAGTCTAGCAGCACTTTTAAGTGGTTTTTATTTTAGCACAAATTTTCGTGAATATCGTTATACATCTTCAGATGCAATTTAACACTTTTGCTTAAAGCACCCAAGGCTTTAATATCACTCTGCATTGGCTTTGAAGAAGTGGATGGATATCTAGGAAAGTTCAAGCTAAAATAAAAACTGCTTAGTCCCAAAGGTGCTGCTAGATTCCCTCCCCCCACATCTTTTTTTTCCTTTTTATTCATGGAGGCTAGTAGGTAGGTGGAGCATACTGGGAGAGATAGGATTATTCCCTGGCTGGTATCTTGTGGTGTGTGTTTACTTAGAAAGAGGAAGGGTGGAAAGTCTGTCCATTTCCCACCCCCCAGGATGTGATGGGTGCAGGCATCAGAAGGGGTTAAGGTGGGAAGGGAATGTTGCTGATGAAAGGCCTGGGGGTTGGATAGAAATGTTCTCTCATTGGAAAGAGCCGAGTTTAGTCGAGGTGGTTAAATCCAAGCATGTTGTCTCAGTGTACTGTCACACTATCATAGGAAAGGGGTGATGACTGCAGTAGTACCTACTCAGCAGAAGTGTTGCCCTATTTGGAGTGGGGAAACTGGGGCTCTTGTGCTGGTTGTTTCCCTCCCCAATATCTGAAACCCCCCCTCCCTTGTTTTTCACCCATGCTTTATTTATTGGGGAAACTTTATTCTCCCTGCTGTTTCGAAATACTGTACCACTTCAAGTTGTTTTTCTGACTAATCTGGTCAGCTGAGATAACCATTGCCTCCTAATTTATTTCTTGCTTTTGGCATTTTGGTCTTATCAGAATTGGCCAGTAAGCTACTGCAACTACTCCAATCTCTGGTTGGAGTAGGCCTAAGCCAAACTGCAAGAGGGGCTTGATCTTCTAAGGCCTTCAAATATGAGCAATAACCTGAAGTGATGTAAAAGACTTCTTAATAGAAGTGCACTATGCATTTCTTTTTCAATAGCAGGGCATATTATGTAATGATGCTTTTAGTATATGATTCCTGGCTATGTGATAGGCCACATTATACTAAGTCTGCTCCCTCTCTGGCGGGGGGGGGGACATATGAGAACTGGAATCGGTTAGGCATAGATAATGAGTATGTGAGGATGGTTAGTGAGATGCATATGTGGTGCCATGAGATGTACGTACAGTGCTGAGAGCTTGGGTGGAAGGAAAAAAAACAGAACTCTGGAAGGGCCCTAAGACTGATTAGTTTGCTAATGTAGGATGCAGTCCTAAACATACTTACTAGGGATTAAGTGGTATTGGACACAGTTCTTACATCTGGGTAAACATGTATAGGATTTCAACAGAAGGAAGGAATAACATGAGCAGTAGAACATTGAAAAAAGTTGCTAGGTGCAGAATTTGGTCTCTGGAATCTCCAGCAGAGAACAAAGCAAACAGCACTTCTTTTCCCTTCCTTCTTCTCATGCTGAAGTTCCTGTAGGTTTCTTTTTTAAGCAGAAGATGTCTTATTTATCTGTTGTCCTGAGCCCTGAAAAATAGCCACTTAGGTATTTCAAAAAAAAAAAAAAAAACCTTGGCAGAAGGTTCAAGGAGTTGTTAAGTTTCTGGCTGCCATTGTTTTTTCCATTAAGGCAGTTGTAAGATAGAATCTGCCTGACAACTGATTCTGCCTGAAGGTGCTAGAAGAATTGGGTGTTTGGGGGCAAATGGAGACGCTTGCACTAAACTGCTAGTGGATGGATGGGGAATGTGTAGCCCTCCACACTGATGTTGGACTAAAAATCACAGCAGGCTTAGCTAGCATAACAAAGAGTGAGGGCTGCTGGGAGCTGCAATCCAGCAACATCTCTAGAGCTAGAAAGAAAGGAGGAAGAAGTAGTATATGGTACTACAGTACTTGAATGTCAGAATCATAGTATTTCCAATTTCTCTGTATGGTTGTGAAAGCTGACAAGAAGAAAACCCAACTCATTTGAAATGTGGTGCTGGAGGAGAATTCTATGGGTACCATGGATAGCTAAAAAAATTAAGTGACTAGGTCTTGGAGCAAATTAAGCTTGAACTCTCACTAGAAGCCAAGATGACTTAAGTGAGGCTGTTGTACTTTGTGTCATGAGATGACATGACTCATTGGAAAAGATGATAGTGCTGGGCTAAAGGAAGGTAGCATATGACATATGGATTGATTCAATCAAGGAAGCCATGGCTCTGAGTTTGTAAGGCCTGAGCAGGGCGGTTGACAACTGGAGATCATGGCGGTGTCTCGTTCATAGGGTTGCCATAAATCAAAGTCAGGTTGGGGGCAAATAATAACAATAACAATTTCTTGAATAGAGGGATATTTTCTTCTACAACATGGGTAAGGAGCATTTCAGCTACATGCCATTGATAAATGAAGCCAAAGCGCATCCTAATATGAACAACCCTCCCCCCAACACATTCATACACATCATCACCTTTTATTTATATGACAAGTCACCTTTCAGGACAAAGTCCATATGAACACAAAATCTGTTCCTGTGCATATAAAATACATCCACATAGATGCATCCACATAATTAAAACACATCCATTCTCTCACTTAACACATACAGAGCTTATATCAGCAGAAAGTGATATTGTACCACTAGGTAGCTAAAAAATGTGGGACAGATTTTGCTTCCCCCATATCTTACTGGTATATCCTCATGTGTAATACTTGTAAATTGAAATCCTGTCAACAGTGTCTCTGTCTTGCTCTCTTTACTCGTTTGTTTTGATATGGTCCCTAATTTTTTTTTTTAACTTTAGACATATTATTTTGACTTTTCATCATAGGACTGAATGGTAGCCATTTACTTATAGAGGAGAAAGGAAAGGAGGGGTGCTTAAGGGCACCACTGACCTGGGGGCTCATTCAGTGCTTTACCTTCACTTGAGAGTCAAGCATGTTCCTTGTCTGCCTTTCTCTGCCTGTTCATCTACAGAGCCCCTTTGTGGGTGAAATAAAAGCCATTTATTCATTTTAAAAATCTATAATTAGTTAAGTTATAATGATTAAATAGGGAATTATGAGCCTGACTTCATAGCTGGAGAGAGTCCTCCCCTGCAGATCGTTTTCCTGTTGGAGTGCTTTGGGGCTTGCGGTTTAGGGGGCATGAGATCTGCATAACTTGTGGTGATCTTTGTGTGAAAGTAGATTGATCATATTTCTGGTCCACACACTCTCTCTTTCTCTGGACTTGTTCTCCTTATTTTGAGTAGAAGTATAAATTGGAAACCCTTGAGTCAGTCATGAAGTAACTTCTCTCTTTTCTAAGAATGCACAGCATTCAGTTACCCCTTATATGATTCAGAAGCTATCCTTTTCCCTCAAGCAATTTTTAAACACTAAGAGTAAAATAGATGAGAGTCTCAGCTGCAGCACTTTGTTCCTTCTTCTCTGCCCTTGGATAGCAGAAAGGCCTCAAGTTCTGGAGGGAAGGGATTGCAGACACAGCAGGGCAGCTGGTTGTTCAGTAGTCAGCAGTCTGGAGACTTAGATAGGCTAAAAGGCAGTACAAACAGCAGGCAAGGTTTGCTGTGGGTTTGGGGGGAGTAGAAGAGGAGAGTGATACATAGGGTTGCTTTGGAGTAGTATCAGGAAAGAGGTAGAAGCAACCCTTATGTAATTATATTTTATATTATTATGTAAGCTGCTTTAAGAATCCCTCAGGATCAGAAAGGGAAGCTATGCATTAATGAAAGAAATAAAATACCAAGCAAATATTTGAACAGATGAAATTGCAAAACAGAAACTCAAAGCCTGCCTCCCATCTGGAGGATGTGGGAGAGTAATTACAACAGATACGTGTATGGAGCAGAACTGTACACATTTGCTACTTTTAGGTTCATCTAGACCAGTGATTCTCAACCTTTAGTCTTCCAAGTGTTTTGCACTTCAGCTCCCAGAAGTTCTACCCAGCTTGGCCAGTGATTAGGGATTCTGGGAGCTGAAGTTGAAAATTCCTGGCAGACCAAAGATTGAGAACCATTGGTGTACACTGTACACAACTTTCAGATGTTTCCTGCACTGGTAGTGTGAAGTGTTGTAGCTTGGAAGTGCAGTATATTCCTGTTTTGGATGGCTGATGGAAGGATGGGTCCTTCTGCTTATTAGGGGTGTGGCATCTTTGATTAAAACAGCAGAATAACCTCTGTAAAGACCACATTAAAAACAAACAAACAACCTGTCCAAAACGTATATTAGGGCACTATTGGATCAACTCAGATGGCACAAAACACTGTACAAGCTTTTAGGTTCACCAGAGCTCATACTCAGGCTAGATGTTAAACTAAGCTGGGGTGAGTGGAGGGAGCTGGCTGATGGACTCTGTTTAATCACAGCCTTAAGGTGGAATGTGGAAAGGGTTTGATGACATTCAAACTATGCTCTGAGTAGTGTTGTGCAGCTTTCAGATTGCATCTACAATTGTCTCTAGGGCTACTGGGATGAGAGGAGCAATTGCTGATCCTCCATTTTTGAAATATTAAAAGTCCAGCTGTTACCTGGATCTGTCTTCACCTTTAAGGGAAACATGTAGGGGCATTGACAAGTATAAAAGCAGATGTTAAGAAAAACTAGACAGTATTTCTGTGAACAAAACTGTTGGTTGCAAAAAGCAATTAGAAGCCGAGTTGGGTAGTTTACCTTGTAGTTGGAGGGAATGTAGTCTCAGAGAATAAAGTACCATCCGCAGGTGGTATAAAACCATGTTGGTCCACTGTAGGTTTCTGTTGTTGAATGGCTAAAACATGCCACTGTAGACTGAGTACAGGCAATAAAGCTTCAGTTGCATGCAGAACTGATTCTACTTCCTAAATGTCCTATCTGTTACTATTGTCTGACAGACCACTGTAAAGTTGAAACATTCCTAAAACTTAGCCACCATTTCTGAGATCCCTTGGTAGTCACAAACTTTTAAGAAACTGGAAGGAAGGATTAAGCCATTTGGGCAGTAAAGGTATCCTCCTACACTGGAAATAATCCTACATATAAGAGTAAAACATCCTGTCCTATTGTATTTTCAGGTCAGTGACACAGCCGGACATGACCTGGTACAGCTTGTCTATCCTTACTTTAACTTATAATCCACAGGCTTAGAGGATCTTCAAAATAGTTAACATAATAGAACTGAAATTTAAAAACCTGATTGTGGGATCATAGGTTAGTACAAGCTTGTCTCAGGAAGAGTGTCTTGATGCATATTTAAGATTGCGTTACATAGATTTGATCACCTTTTTAAACGTCTTACTATACCTGTAGAGTGAAAAATTCTTCTACCTATTCTTTTTTCTAGTTGTGCTCAGTTTGGTATTCCGTGTTACATTTAAAATGGCATTGGAAGAGGGGAAGAGTGTCACTTGTGGAATCTTGGCGGGTGGGGTTTGTGACTGTATTTTATCTGGAAGGAAGCTCCTCCTGTTGGTTACTTCCAGTTTTCTTGAGTCTTGGGACTTTTTGGGATATGCAAAGCATTTAAAAGCGTGTTCACATCATTAAAAAAAACTTTTAAAAATGTGGTGTGGGCAGCTATTTGTTGTTGTTGTTGTTGCTTCACAAATACTGTACTATATGCTGGTACATGGTGAAGAAAGCCTTGGAAACAGCTCAACATAAAATCAAGCCACAGATGAAAGGTCTCAAATACCTTAACCTGTTAAGCTCAATCTCTATTTTTTAATCAGATGTTCAGACCTGTTAAACTGAATTGGATTAAACTGGTTTATACTTAAAGCAGGTTGGTTTATGGATAGGGCTGTATGCTGTATTCCACTAGCCAGAAGAATTATAATGATCATTATTACTTTTCTCCCAAAATAGGGACTCAAGGCAGCTTACAATTTAAAAAAACAACACAGAGTACAGCTAAAAACATATGAAAAGGTGTACATTAAAATGGAATTAAACCATTGACAATATTCAAGTGATTTAAAACTACACTTTTAATAAAATACAGTACTACTAAAAGATAAAAGCAATTAAAACAGTTCAGTGTAAAACAGTACAGTACCCTCAGACCATTCTTTAAAAACTTTCCATTTTAAAAGCCTGTCAGAATAAAAAGGTGCTTTGCCTGGCAACAAGGGTGGGGGCCATTTTGGCCTCCCTTAGGAAGGGAGTTCCATAATCTTGGGGCAGCCACTGAGAAGGAGGCAACTGCTGTATGGTACAAGGGGACTGAGAATGTATGTTAAGGTGTTTAGTTACAAAGGAGGGAAATGTCAGGGTTATTTTTTTTCTCTCTCTGCTTCTCACTCTTCCATTCTTCCCCCCCATCCTCAAATCTTCCTTGCTTTCCAGCTGGTCGGGCTGCTGCTGATTGGTGTGGCTGCCTGGGGTAAAGGCTTCGGCATTGTTTCCAGCCTCCACATCATCGGAGGGGTCATTGCTGTGGGTTTCTTCCTGCTTCTCATCGCCATCGTGGGGCTCATCGGTGCTATCAACCATCACCAAGTCATGCTCTTCTTTGTATCCTTCTGTGCTGTTGACAAAGCAGGATTCTTTGCATCTTGCCATGCTTTGCAGTGGCAAACAGAAAAATTGATATGTGTGACTGAATTGTGTGTCTACTTGTACGGTTAAAGAAGTTTATCATTCGAGACAGGATTGTGATTTTATTCTGGCCTTCATTTGTGGGGTCCTTAAGGGATGGGGAATGGAAATAATCCACAAAATATTTACAGCTTTCCCTCACTGTTCTTTCAGACATTAGGGACTTCTAAAATAGATACTGTGGGGTTTTTTCCTCTTTCCTTCAGATGGGTAGTTTGCCTTCACTTCAAACTGATGACTTGGCTCTCAAGACTTTTGTACTGCTTGTGGAACATTACTGTATATTCTGGCATATAAGATGACTTTTAAAGCTTCTCAAAATTAGGGTGTGTGTGTCTTATATGCCGGAATAGGGCTCCCCATCACGGCTTCGGAAGGACAGGTGCTGGCTGGCTAGATGGGGAGAGGCTTGCCAGCACCCGCCTTCCCAAAGACCAAACCCGCCCAGCCAGCCACCCCTGTGTACCCCCCTCAAGCCACGATCAGGAGCCGATCGGGGCTTCATGGAGGGAGAGTGGAGGCTGGAAAGCCCCCCTCCACCCTTCATGAAGCCATAATCGGGACCCCGATCCCAGCTCCGTGAAGGGTGGGTGTGGGCTGGAAAGCCCCCCCCCTCCACCCTCCCGCCATTCACGAAGCCCCAACCAGGACCCTGGTCCCGGCTCCGTGAAGGGCAGGTATGGGCTGGAAAGCCCCCCCCCTCCACCCACCCGCCCTTCGCGAAGTCACGATGGGTGGGTGGTGGGCAGGCCAGCATCAGCATTTGCAGGGGCCTGTCATGTATGGGCCCCCCTCGCGCAGAGCCCCAACTTGTGGCGGCAGTGGTGATTCCAGGCTCCGTGAGCACCAGCAGGTGCTCCCCACCGCCACCGCCACCACGACAAAGGGAGGGGAAAGGAGGAGGAGGATGGGGATGGAGCTGCCACCAACGCCAGTGCCTGTGAGGCGTCTTCCCTCTGGCGCCCGCAAGCTCCGGCCCTCCCCTGCTGCCTCCTCTGCAGCTCTTCTCCGTGGCCGGGCGGGAAGGGGGGCGCCTAGTGCTGCCGCTGCCACCGCCTCCACCACCTCCTCTTCCTCGCCTCCTCTGCCTGCCTGGGCCACTATGGCCCATTCAGTAGGTGCCTATGGCCACCCTCCCCAGCGCCACCGACGACGCCATTGTAGCCCAGCCCTGCCGCCGCCGCCAATCCAATCCAAGGGGCCCCAGGGAGGGAGGGAGACCCCCCACACACACAGCAAAGGGGAAGGGGGGCCCTCCCTCTAGTGAAGGAGATTGGGAGGAAGATGGACACCCCCCTTCTCTCCCCAAAGAGGGCCTCCCTCCCTCCGTCTCATGGCAACCCTAAGGTAAATCTATCATGAGGTTTTCTTGGGAAGATTTGTTCAGGAGGGTGTTTGCTTTTGCCTACCTCTGAGGCTGAGAGTGACTTGCCTAAGGTCACCCAGTGCCACCATTGGGTTTCCATGGCTGAGTGGGGATTCAAACCCTAGCATCCAGAGTTGTAGTCCAAATGCTCAAACCACTCTTCCACCCTTAACTAGTGCAATCAGAGGTGGGAATGCTTTGATTGTGTGTTCCTGCAGGGCAGGGGGTTGAACTAGATGGCCCTAGTGGTCTCTTCCAACTCTATACTGTAATTCTATTATTTGCCAGTTTATTCATTGGTTACTGCATTACACTAGTGTTTTGGGCAGCAACTAGTGGCGTATGGGTGCAAAACTAATTAGAATCATAGAGTGGAAGAGACCACAAAGGGCCATCTAGTCCAACCCCCTGCCCTGCAGGAATACATAATCAAAGCATTCCTGACAGATGGCCATCCAGCCTCTGTTTAAAAACCTCCAAAGAAAGAGACTCCACCACACTCAGAAGCAGCATGTTGCACTGTTGAACAGGTCTTACTGTCAGGATGTTCTTCCTAATGTTTAGATGGAATCTCTTTTCCTGTAGTTTGAGTCCATTGCTCCATGTCCTAGTCTCTGGAGCAGCAGAAAACAAGTTTGCTCCATCCTCAATATGACATCCCTTCAAATATTTAAACATGGCTATCATGTCCCCTTTTAATCCTCTCTTCTCCAGGCTAAACATACCCAGCTCCCTAAGCAGCTCCTCATAGGGAATGGCTTCCAGACCTCCCACCATTTTGGTCGCCCTTGTTCCAGCTTGTCAATATCCTTCTTGAATTGTGGTGTCCAGAACTGGACACAGTATTCCATGTGAGGCCTGACTAAAGCAGAATAGAGTGGCACTATTACTTCCCTTGATCTAGACTCCTATTGATGCAGCCTAGAATTCCATTGGCTTTTTTAGCTGCTGCATCATACTGCTGACTCATGTTCAGCTTGTGGTCCACTCTTTCTTTTCTTTGAGGAAAACTACACCATTATGTTAATTGCTAATAAACAACAAAAAAATGTTAGTGCCTATAATATAGTTTCTTTAACTGAATTATTGGTGTATTTATTGGTGTAATTGGTGTAATGTAATAATCTGAACATCCTGTACTGTGAATAGGCTAGGTTACATTGACCTGAGATAAATATATGCCCCCCAATAAAGTGTTCTAGGGGCCCCCAAAATTCCTTAAACTGGCCCTGGTGGTGGGTGGAGGGGGGGAGGTTGGAGGGGGGGGAGTCTGGGATATACCGTATATTCCGGTGTATAAGACGACTGGGCGCATAAGACGACCCTCCCCCATTTTTAAGTTAAAATATAGACTTTGCCCCCCCTCCAGCCAGCCCCCCACCAGCCAGGCAGCTCAGTGGCTGTAGATGATGGAATAGTCTGTGAAATTAAAGGACTGAGAACAGCTAAAAAAATATGGGATACTTTGAAAAATCTCTGTGGTGTTCAATCTTTGGAAAGTAAAGTTTCATTAATAATGAAGCTGGTTAATATGAAGCTATCAAATCCCAAATTTTTGAATGAGCACATTAATGATTTTAGAGCCACATTGGCAGACTTGCAAACTCCTGGAGAGGAAATCCCCAAAACTATGCAAATGGAAATCTTCCTGGCAAGTTTACCAAAATACAATCCCTAAATACTTCAAAGGCAAAGCAGTCATTCTCACAGCAGGGGGAAAGATCTGCTGGGGAAACTGCCCAGGGAATTTACCACTTCAAAGACAAGGCAGTCATTCTCACAGCAGGGGAAAAGATCTGCTGGGCATATAAGACGACCCCCCACTTTGGAGGAGATTTTCAAGTGTTAAAAAGCAGTCTTATACGCAGGAATATATGGTACTCGCCGTATAAGAGAGGGGGGGATAGTTTTATATGGCGAGTATATCCCAAGCTCTATTTTTTAATTTAAAAATTGGGGGGGGTCATCTTATACGCCGGAATATATGGGTATATGAGAATCTATTGATGAAGTGAGGAACGGAATTTAGTTGGGGGTTCTAGGTCCTACCTTCAAGCAAGAATTTGGGATTTGATCAACCAGTTCCTTCCAGCTTTTTTAACTCTGATGATTCAGAATTTCCATGGCAGCAGCATTACATGTACATATTGAGTAGTAAGGTGTAGTATTCCTAAGCAAATGCAGAGTATGTTAAACTTTATAATGAGTATGTGGAGTGTTTTTGTTACCTTTCCATCTTGTCCCTTCTTCCATGTCTTGCCTCACAACAATCCTTTGTGGCAGCTGCAGAGGGTTATTTTTCCAAGGTCACCTTCTCAGATTCATGGTTGAGGGATGATTTAAGTGACTGTTAAGAAAGTATGATCATTCCCCAAGTTAAATGATCTGAATGTACAAGCTGATGTTGCATACAAATCTGTCAGTAAAGGCAGAACTAGGCATTATGGCACATTTCTGAAAATGGCATCCCTGTATAGTTTTCCTTCTTACACTTAGCACAGTCTCCTTTGGTGCCCACTAGATATTTTGGACTACATCTGTTACTATTCCTGATCTTTTGCCTTGCTGGCTAAGGCTGGTAGTTGTTATACTCTAAAACATCTGGAGTGCTCCAGATTGAGGAAGGCTAGTTTGCTGAAACTTGAATCATGAAATGAGACTATTATGATGATACACATGTCTCCAACCTGTTCCATGTTATAGTATGCTGTAGATAAGGAAATATGTAACATGATGACACCACATGATGTGTTATAAGAAGCATTATGAGAGATAAAAAGGTTAATGCTGGGGAGGGCAACTGTCGGAGGGTAGGTAGGGGGATCTGTTTTTTTTTTTAAAAATCAGGTAGCAGGTTATGGGAAAGATCTTTATGCTAGACCTTGGAAGAGCCACTTCTGGTTCAATCAAGTGGTTCTGAGCCAAATGGTATAAGGAGGGTTCCTATTAGGCACGGAGGGGCATAGAATATGATTTCCCCCCATTTCAGCTCTGTAATTATTATATTCCGCTCTAGTTGTAGCCGAAGTAATCCAATCCTCCTCATCCTCTGTCATCTTCTTCCTCCTCCCCCCATAGCTTGTAAAACATAGATTGTGGTGAGGGAAAGATGAATACTGATGCTCTGTGGGCTGTTACATGCAATACAGCTGTAATATTTGCAGTGTGTTATGTGGGTATATGGCACAGGAAGCTGCAGACAGTTGTTTGCTGTATTGAATGCTTTTTGGTAAGGACTGTGTTTTTTTGCCCCTTTAACACATGTGGCACAGACTCATACTGTTAGGGGGTAATGCTGTGTATGTCTCCTCAGAAATAGATTCCACTGAATTAAGTTTGACTTACTTCCAGATAAACATGTATCTGATTGCCCCCTTAATTTATGCAAATTGTCCTAATGTTTCAGAGTGGTCTGAAGGATTGACGTAGTGTTATTGGAACCATTTGTTTGCCATTGTGGGCATTCAAAAAATAAATGAAAAATCACTTTTGTTGAACCAGTGGTGATAATTTGCACTTTAGCCAGAAAAACTGAATAGAATCACCCCACCAAGTATTGTAGAGCAGAAAATTAACAGGAAGGACCCCATTACAAAGTTAAATATCACATTGCCAGCCACAGATGCAGGCGAAACATCAGAAAGAAACTATTCCAGAACATGGTCTCACAGCCCAGAAAAAACCCAAGGAAAATCTATGGATGCCGGCCATGAAAGCCTTCAACTTCACAATGTGATATTATTTGTAAACTATAGAGACAGTACACTACAAGTAAATATTTATATTTGTATATTATCTTTTAATTTGAAGCACATTTCTCTATTTTTAGCCAAAAAAAAAAAAGACTTGGGATAAGACACTTCCAGCCTTCAGGCTTGCAATCTAAAAAATATAACACAAATTGTGAAGCTATTGGGAAAGAAGAGGAAAGGAGCAAATTCAGGTGCTAGTTTTTTGTGCTAATGTTGTTATTGACATTCATTGTGGCAGCGATAAGGAAAACAAACTTTTTGAAACCTCCTGCTTCGAGCAGTAATTGGGGATTAGGCTGCTTTTCACTAACGGAGGTGTTCTTTCTGGGAGATGCAGTGGGGCAGCTTCCCAATGACCCTTCATCCCCTAGCCAATGGCAAAGGCAAAAAAGCAACTGTGTACTAACTAATGAAAATGACCTGGGTCCATGTCTAGAAAAGCACTGGCAAAGTGGCATAAGGGAAATGTTCAGGTTGTTATCTTTAAACAAGTGTTGTAATAGATAGGTTATCTTCATTTTTATTGATCTGGGGATGGTATTGAGGAGGAACTATTTTAGCCACTTTGGGAAAAGAGCAGGGTATAAATTAAATACAGTAACTGATAATAAATAATAGTAATTTTTATATGTAATGTTTAACTGTTGCCACTTTGCCTCCCTCATCCATTTTCCTCCTGTACTGGTGTCTGATAGCAGAACCTCAGATACACAGTAGGTAGCATTAAGTTGAATTCTGCTTTGTACAGAACTGTGGAACAGACATTGCTGTTCATACAGATTTTGACAAATGCAGTGTATAGCAATTCATACTGTACAGAAAAATATAACTGTTTATATCTGTAGAGGCTAGTCATGAAACTTCGTTTATGCACCTCTCACCTGATGTCCCAGATAGCAAACCAGTGCCTCCTCTGTTAAAAGTATATGTCGTACACATGCCTCAGGATTTTTCTAAGCTCATTAAAATCCGCAAAGATGTCTGAGAATAGTGTAGGAGGAAGAATAGAATCTTGGTGGCAAAATTCTCTCCTCAAGACAGCAGTGCATTGATTCACATATTAGCTTTTCGTGGTGCCCCCCAGATAACACCCCCAATACAAGGTAGTTGTTAATGTTTTTAAAAATCCTTTCTTTACTTCAATAGCAGAGAGAGATGCTGTGGTCTATAGGAAGTGGTTAGGAAGTGGAGGTGTAGTCTTACTGAAAGTTGTGCAGGCTTGTTTCAGAGAAGGGACTTAATCTAAGGAAGACTTATGCTGTGAGCTGATCTTGATTGATACAACTGGTACTGAGAATTGGTGTTTTGTTTTTGTTTTTTTAAGGGGAAATGGAAATGGTTTTAAAAGGAAACTTCATAGCCTCTCAGGTCTTGGATCATGATTGTATGTGGAGGCAGTTGGCAGGTGTGCCAAGACCACATAATCTGAGATAGGCAATTTGAAAGACTGTGACATATCTGTGGTCAGTCCAAGGCTGAGCAGCAGCATCCATTCTGTTTTGTCATGATGGTATGGATAATGACTCCACCCACAAGAATTTCTATTTTAGGGGATTTCTGAGGGAATTACAGAGTTCATGAATGACAGGATGTACTGGGTACTCAAACCAAGAGAAGGGAGATGTTGATTAAAGTTTTTGTGATAGTTACTGTAAGGAGCAGGAAATACTGCAGATGTTTCTGATCACAATCTTGTTCAAGCTATTGGCTGAACACTCAGAGGATTATACAGGTAGCGGCAAGCCCTGCCCTTGGACAGTCCTTTACACCTGGCAGTTTCAGAGATAAGTAAGAGATCCCAGTCACAGGAGCTCTATACTCGATGGTGGACCTTATAAAGCCTTCTGCAGTGCATAAATATCTCTTGATAGTGATCAAGTCGACACCCTCTAACTTTTAGTGACTTTTTAGCATCGGATGCTTCTAAGCATTCTGTAAATTTCTGATTGTTGGTTTTTAGAGAGTTTATATGACTTCATTCCCAGGACTATACAGCCTGAATCTCTTCTTTGGTTTCATAAATGCCGGAGATTATTCTTGTGGCTCAGTGAAACACCCATGCACGAAGGAGGGTATTAACGGGGAGTGTCTTGGGGAGAAGGTGCATCTTTCTTGAGAGGAGCTTAGGGAATAAGCAGTACTCACTGTTCAGTCTGCATTGATACCAGGCTTTCAGTTTATCTGGGTTGGTAAGGGCTATCACTGATTAAACGAGGGACCCATAGGTTGGGGGGAGGCAGAGCACATGCTTTGTAGGTAGAAAGTCCCAACAATTCAGTCTCTGTCATTTCCAGTTCGAAGGATCTCCAAGAGTTGGGGTTGGGTTTTTTGTTTGTGTTTTTGGACCTACAGCTCCCCTCAGTTAGCATTGCCATTGTATGCTAGAATTTGCCATTCAAAAACTACTGGAGGGACATAGTTTCCCACTCCTGATCATAATAAATACTCATAATAAAGGCACATCTCTCTGTTTCACTGTATGGTGGCTTTCTGCATCCACTGATTCTTTATTCGTGGATTCAACCAACCATGGGTTGATTTTTTTTTTAAAGATTCCAAAAAGCTTTGCTTTTTGGAATTTTACTTAAGGGGGCAGGGGGGGTAGTGGAACCAAACCCCAGCAGATACCGAGCGCCCACTGCATGTGCATAACCATACAGGAACTCATGATGCATTTGTCATGTGAGATTTTTGTGCACAGTATTCTACATGGAGCAAGTGCCACGTGGGAAATCTGTCCAAAGCAATCTGAAATCAGACTGCATTCTTGGTTTGGAAAAGCCAATAGCAGCTGGTTGAAGGACCTCAGCACACCTTTCTGTGTTGTAGATGATAGAAAACTAGTGTGATATAGGTCTTTGACTGCTTTCAAACTAAAGTAGTAGTAAAGGCATTTTTGCCTCATGTTATTATTGGCTGTCCTGTTTGGGCAAATAAAGCACTTGGGAGCTCTGTTTCAAACAGGAGCCTCTAATACATGGCCATTCCTAACACAACTAGTCTTGGCTGGATCAGTCTGATGTAATTGCTTGTTTGTTTGCACCTCTTTGGGTAGGCTTCTCTTTTACTTTGAGACCTTATAAGAACCCTGTTGGATTGGAAGATTCCATACCATTTGTACATCTCTTAAATGTTTCTACGGAACGGCAAGTTTTGGAAGGTGTCGCTGTTTTGTCTCAGTCTTCCTTTGCTGCTGATGAATGGCAACTCTCGTGTCAAGTCTCGTGTCTTTAAATCTGGCAGTCCTACAACACTGTTTGTGGCTGGCAGAGAAAGGCTAGGGTGGCTGGGAACATGAAAAGACAGGAAGATTTAGATAGTGAAAGCCTTAAAGCAAACTTCGGTTTCTTTTGAAATAATTAAAAGCTAAGGCTGACAGATGATCTAACAAGGAATACCAAAGGTCTTTTGCTATTAAAGAAGTCGGGATGGGGATCAAAACCGGAAGTTAAAAATATATGAATGGCAGCAAAATTTGTTTGTGGCATCTGTAGTGTCAAATGTGTCTGTTCTAGCAGAGAGTGGGTTTTCTTCTGTTTGTCACTGAATGCCCAGACAAAAACCCAGAAGACACACACCTTAATGCATTTCAGTTAATAACTGGAAGGAGTTAAAATATTTTCTCTGCAACTCGGGCTTTTTGGCTGTTCAATCTCACTGTATTTTCCTGCTCATTTCCTTAATGTAAACTTATTTTCAGTATATGATAATTCTAGGGCTAGTCTTTATTTTCCAGTTTGGCATTTCCTGTTCGTGTCTGGCTCTTACGAGAAGTAAACAGGTAAGTACACTTTCCTGCCTGAGTTCTGTTCAGGTTTGGAGGGAGCTTGCAGAATGTTTAGCCTGCACATCAAGCCACAACGTGTTCACTTGAGAGCAAGGTTCTCCTGGTTGGAAAATAGCAGATTGAACTGAAAAGTGGAATAGAGAACAACAGGCAGGGTTCTTGAGGGTGAAGCGTGCACCTCCCGGAGCAACTGCTTGGATCCTTTAGGCCTGTGATACAAATGTAGTGATCTAAAATCTGGTTTGTTAGTAGGGGACAGAACTTATTAAAAAGAACTACCATACTATGGTCAGCAGAGTTATAGTCAAAGGATGGATTTCCACTTTGCTGTCTAAGCTTGGCAGCAGAGAGATATTTTTTTTTGCTGCCGCAAACAAAATGGGGAAATCTGCCATTGCACATATGGTTTCAGTGTGTCAGTCAGCTCTGCTGCATATCTGCTATGAAGCACATCTAGTCTGTCCCTTAAGCCAGTGAGTTTTCTGCATTGGTCAGGCGTGCTGGAGAAATGGCAGGGTAAACATCCTGTCCAAGCTTCCTCAGTAGTATTGTCTGAAAAAGTTGCTTTTTTGGAGTGCAAGCCTCAGAATCCCCAGCCAGCCATGTAAGGAATGGTAAAAAAGTAACTTTTTCAAGGTCTGTTTCTGAGTGAACTTTAGTTATTTGTATGCACTTATTCCTCCTCCCTCCCTCTCCCTGCCCCCCCCCATATCTTCTCTCTCTCACTCACTGTATACACATCACAATATGGTATGATTTAGTTGCTGTTGTATCATGAACTCCCCCTCTTCTGTTTAAGTTAAACAACACAGAATTGCCTCCTGCTTTGGGTACAAAAGTCTCTTTTCTTTTCTCTCAGGAAAGTCTCTTGAGTGGTACCTGGAAAATGGTGAAGAAGACCAAGGAATCGCTGGAAAGTAACTTGAACTGCTGTGGGTTATTCAACAACACCGAATCTGCTGACATGTTCAAGGCTGATGTTGAATCTTGTCCTGCAGTAAGTGTATACTCTTGGAATACTTTTATCCTTTCAAGTTGCAGAAAACAGATCAAATCACTGTGTGGCTCTAACCTGCTCGGGCTTGTGCATCCCAGACTGAGGTGGCTTCAGCTAATACAGTGCTTTCACACACCCCTTTGACTTCCCCACATTTTGTCTTGTGGAATTGAAAATGGGTTTAATTGACACTGTTATCGCACTTGATGTACACACTGTAGGTGCAATTTTTTTTATTGTGGAACAAATGTTAAGTAAACCAAAACAAACTGGTTTAAGTCAAAATGTCTGGGGACCCAATTTTAGGAATGATTGTTGTAAAAGATCCACTGATTCAGTTTAAAAACAAGGACAGCTGAGGTCTCTGTACCCTGATTGTTGGCAATATTTGATATTTTAGTCAAAAATTGTATGTGAAGGAGCCCATCAGAGATAAGTCATAATTCATTTTCCTTTTTCATATTGACCAAATGTATCAGAAGCCAAACTTTCAGCCGGAATAAATTAGGAAAATGTTACACTTTAGAAAATGGCCTCTTTGGAGAATGTCAGATCAATACAAGGTAGGAGAGAAGTGCCATTTGGATAAGAGGAAGATGTATGGGAAGAAGCATGAAGTAACAGCCCAACCCTACAAAGGTGTAAGTGGCAAGAAGCCCCACTGAATTCACTGCATAAGTTTGGACTGTAAACTAAATCCCAGTACTTCCCTAAGTTCTTCATTTTTGATGCTGTCAATTATTCTCCTCTTTGGAATTTTTTATGTCTTTTTGGCAGTTCTGTGCTTTCATACCTTTTATCTGTTCCTTTAGGACAGCCTTATTGAGTCTTGGCCTTCCAAATATTGTAAACTACAGTGCTCCTCAGCTCTCAGCCAGCACAGGTAGCAGTTTAGGATGATAGGAGTTGTAGTCCAAGGTATCTGGCAGCCTCCATTTGGCACTAGCTGCTTTAGGGGTTCTGTTTGTTGCAGTAGGACCATTTCTTCTCTCAGAGGTCTGGGCTCTTATTCTTTTCTGTTTCCACCACCCCTAATTCTTTTATTTGATGACCGTAACCATTCCCAAATTACCATATCTTTGTTGGCCATATCCAGCAGTTCATTGCTATTTTATTCAGTACAGGAGGCCACTTGAGCCTGAATCAAAATAAAACCCAAGGTCCTTGTCTCTTCCCTCCAAATCTAGTCCTTTGTAGTGTGTGTGTGTATATATTAAAGAGTTATTCTGTTCATTTATCTGATGCAGTTTGGAGTCATTCTTTCTCCTCTCCCAGCTTCAGCTTCTTACCTCCAAGGCCCACTTTTTAGATCATCTGCTTGGGAGCTTCCGTGTATTTCAGAAAATTTCTGGGGCATGCTTATTCTGTTCTGATATGCTGGGCAGACCTTTTATGTTTCATTGTTGCAAGGTCACCAGTCTTTGTGACCAATGAGCACATTTGTGTTACTGTTCTTGGGACATACCACAACATGGTTGCTGTGGGTTCTATAATTAGTGACAAAATGGCTGCCATAGGGGCCTGGCAGGGCACAAAAGACTTGTAAGTTGATTCATTGTCAAATTGCTACTGACTTCAAAGCCCTTGCCCACCAAGGGACAGGGTGGGTATGTTGTGGGAGAACAGGGAGTTAGGAAGAGGTACAGTGAGGCTAATGGAGCAAAGTTGGAAGAAACAGTGAAGTTGTGGGGTGAGGAAAGAGCAAGAAGACTGTCGGGTGGGCCCAAGAAGCAGCTCTCCTTTTTCCTGCCTTGCTGGACAGCTAATCCGCTACAAGTTCAGGAACAAAATAGTGAACCAGGTGCTCTGTAACTTCAGAAGAGCTGGGAGTGGAAAGCCTCTTGGTGAAACTGGAGGGCTCAGTGGGTGTTATGGCACTCATAGTTGCCACATTGGGGACCCTTGCACTATTGTTTTATGTTAATACTAGGAGGCAAACTTGAAACTATGAGTTTTAAGGAAGGTTGAGAAGGATGGCAAGCTTTTTTTCAGAGAAGATTGTCCTCCATGACTGATCTTCTCAGAAGGTTTCCAAGAGGCCCCAACATTCCTCATAAAACAGTTTGAAACCCACTGAGTTAGTACAGTAGTACCCCCACATCTGCTGATTCGCCATCCGCGGATTCAATTACCCACGGATAACGGTGGTGGGGTGGGTGGATGGGAGGGGGAGGGAGGGAGGAGGTGGGCTTGCGGGGGAGTTGCAGTGTGGTGGGGAAGGAGGGAGGAGGCTAGCTCACCTCCCTTCTCCGCGGGGGGAGGGGATCCAGTGCGACAGGCGGGCAAAGGAGGCGACCTTGCGGGGGTGTTGCGGTGGGTAGGCAGGGAATGGGGGAGGAGGTAACCTTGCTGGATTGGATTCTGGCATGTCAGAGCTGGCAGGCGGGGGAAGGAGGGAGGAGGCAAGGTCGCCTTCCCCCTCCCTTTTCTGTGGGGGTGGGTTCCAGCAGGCGGGAAGATGGTTCGGGCGGGCAGGAGGAGGGTTCCAGCACAGTGGGCAGGGGAGGGAGGGAGGGAGGGAGGAGGCAACCTCTGGGGGGGGGGATTCCAGTGCAGTGGAGCTGGCAGGCAGGGGAGGGAGGAAGGAGGCGAGCTAACCTCCCCCCTCCCTTCTCCGTTGGGGTTTCTGGCAGATGGGTGTGTGGAGGCTTCAGGCGGGCGGGAGGAGGGTTTTGGTGCAGCAGGCGGGGGGGAGGGAGGAGGTGGCCTCATGGAGGAGTGTTCCGGCACGGTGTGTGGGCAGGAGGATGGTTCTGGCACGGTGGTGTTCATTATTATCTGTGGATTTCACCATCCGCGGTGGGACCTGGAACCAATTCCCCACGGGTGCAGGGGTCCTACTGTATGTCAGTCATTGGAAAATTATGCTGCCTTTTCTAGCTACAGTTTGGTCATCCATTCAGTACAGCAGGCCACTTGAGCCTGAATCAGAATAAAACTGAAGATCCTTGTCTCTTCCTTCCAAATCTAGTCCTTGGTAGTTTCTTTTAAAAAAATAAATTAAATAGTTCTTCTGTTCCTTTGTCTGATTTGGTTTGGTTTTGCATTTTCAAAATGGGAATCAAAGTGTTGTGATCCAGCAAGCCTAGGGCCTATTCCAGGTTAAACCTCATACCATCACATTATCTGATGAATCCCACTGGAGAGTGTGAAGGACCCTTCCTCCTCATTACATCTCAAGATAGCATGCAGACTACGTATTTGAAGATCAAGGCTCCTCACCTGGTTTGACTGAGGAAGAGATCTAAAATGTGCTTTTTTGGTTGGCCTAATAAAGGTATTACCACAGTCTGGATTTTGGAATATGTCTTATGGTCTAGAATCAGGTGGGCAACTGCCAGGAGTTGGATGGCTGCGTTAGTCACCCTTGTAGGACCCTGCAGATTGTTACCCTCATCATCACTTTTTGTGCCCCCACCAATTTGGGATAGGCTGATTCTTTTGTCCACAGAATTACCAATATCTCCTGCCAAGTGTCCAGGGTGTACTTTCCCACCTTTTTAGATCAGTACAGGCATTTTTTAAAAGCAGGAAATAATTCAGGGGCCATGGGGGGGGGGCTCAAATTTGAGTGTCCAAAATGACTTGGGGCTATACTGTGCCTACTCACGGCCTATTATATGGCTACATCTGTCTTTCGAATGAGTTCTACTTAAAGTTTATTTCTAAAGCTCCTTGCTTCTTTTTCTTACTTGTTAAATTCTCATCTCTTGTCTTTAGCTTTCCTGTGTAGTTTTTCTTATATGCTGTCTGTATTTTTTTTTCTGTAAGAAAAAACACAGTGGAATGCACTCCCTCGGAGCGTGGTGGGGTCTCCTTCCTTGGAGGTCTTTAAACAGAGGCTGGATTGCCATCTGTCAGGGATGCTTTGATCGTGACTTCCTGCGTGGCAGGGGGTTGGACTGGATGGCCCTTGTGGTCTCTTCCAACTCTACAATTCTATGATTCTATGATTCTATGAAAAGTTAAATCTCTTTCTGCCACTGTTGGAAGTACAACAGTGTTGTAGGACCCCCGTATCTGCTGGGGATTGGTTTGGGGAGTCCCATGGATACAGAAAACCATGGATAATAGCGAACCCATTGAAAATAATGGGTCGTCTGGTTTAAAATACCATAGAGTTGCCTTGGAAGACCTAGAAAGTAGCTAGAGAGGACACATTTTCTAGGAAGACTCTAAGGTAGGTGTGCTGTTTTGTTTCCTGTGGATAATTGAATCAGTGGGTACAGGGTCCTACTGTAGCATGTTTATCATCTAAAGGGCCCAAACCAAGCCTCCTGTGATTCAGTCATTACAGCGGAGGTAGGAACTGTGTGGTCCTTCATTGTTATTAGAGTGCTACTCAGCTTATCCCTCACTATTGATTGTGCTAACTAGGACTGATGGAAGTTGCAGTCCAACAACTTCTGGAGGGCCACACCTAGAGATGTAAAATTTCTAAAAATTATGAAGCCATGGGGGAAAAACTGTTTTTATGGGGGAAAATGGAAATTTTCAGAAAAATTGAAAAAATGCAACATTAGCACTTTTTACAGATTGAAAGTCACTCTGTTACTTTAGGAACATAAAATACAGTAGGACCCCCATATCCACTGATTCATTATCCACTGATTCAGTTATCCACAGGACACAAAACAGCATACCTACCATAGAGTCTTCCTAGACAATGTGTCCTCTCTAGCCATTTTCTAGGTCCTCTAAGGCAACTCTATGGTATTTTAAACTGGAAGCCCCATTATTTTCAATGGCATTCACTATTATCCATGGTTTTTGGTATCCAAGGCTTCCCCCCCTTCCCCCCCCCCCGACAATCCTCAGCAGATACAAGGGTTCTACTGTATGATCATGTTGATTTGATTTGGCAAAAAAATATCACAATTGTTATATTTAAAATACAGTGTATTCAAACAATTATTACAAATGAATTTAGTTTTATTTCAGTTTTAATTTTTATTTGTAACAAATGGAGCAACAATCTCCTGAACTGTACGGAACCTTTTTGGTTTTGCTAGTTTAAGTGGAGCATGCAAGCAAAACAAAACAAAAACAGAAGAAACCATCAACATTAGTAACAAAGAAAATTATTTATATTTCCTCTCCACAGTATCAAATAGACATAAAGCACCCATTTCCATAAAAAGAATTGAGGGGGGGAAGTGTGTGGAAGGGAGGAGGGACAGACTATGATTCAATCAATAGGCATCAAATTTAATCAGACTCATTTTCTGAGCTATAGTTATCAGTATCAGATTTTATTTATCATGCTAAATACAGCATTCCATAATTGATTTTCTTCCTTTTTCCAATATTTCCATTTTTTTTTGGGGGGGGGGGAAGGCTTCAGGAAAAAAAATGGGTGGGGGGGGAGGTTTTTTTCTGATTTTTTTTCTGATTTTTTTCCACTGGGCCTTCACATCTCTAGCCACACTGGCCCTGTGGTGTGGAAAAGAATTGACCACAAGTGGTAAAATATACTTAGAGCCCAAAGTTTGTTTGTAGAATATTTTCACAAAGAAGGGAGCATCTGGCAGGACTCTGGTTTTAACAGTATAAATGTCAGTATGAAGATATCCCAAGATCATTTACATTTAGACTTATATGAGGCATAGGGAATGATTGACCCTCCAAAAGTGGTTGGACTTTAACTTTCCCTAGTCCTAGTCAGCATTAATCCAACATTATCTAGAGGGCTATATGTTCCCCAGTCCTGACCTCTGTGTAGTTGCATGTTAAATTTACCCACATTGCAAAATTTTATGCATTTCCCAAATATACTTTGGAAAGCAAATTCATAGCAATTCCAGACTTTTTTTTCAGAATAGGATACAAATGATTAATTAGATCCAAAGAAGGCTCTGTAAACATTCAGTTATTGCCAACATGTTAGTGATTGTTCTAAACGCAAGTCTTCTCCTTTGCACCAGGGTTCAAACAGGAATATCTTTTACAAACAGCAAAGTACATTCCTACATACCGGCAATTTCCCTAAAAACATGTCCTAGAATCATAGAATCATAGAATTACAGAGTTGGAAGAGATCACGAGGGCCATCCAGTCCAACCCCCTGCCACGCAGGAAATCACGATCAAAGCATCCCCGACAGATGGCCTTCCAGCCTCTGTTTAAACACCTCCAAGGAAGGAGACCCCACCATGCTCCGAGGGAGTGTGTTCCACTGCCAAACAGCTCTTACTGTCAAAAAGTTCCTCCTAATTTTGAGGTGGAATCTCTGTTCCTGGAGCTTGCATCCATTGCTCCGTGTTCTAGTCTCTGGAGCAGCAGAAAACAAGTCTGCTCTATCCTCAACATGACACCCCTTCAAATACTTAAACAGGGCTATCATATCGCCTCTTAACTGCCTTTTTTTCAGGCTAAACATACCCAGCTCCCTAAATCTCTCTTCATAAGGCATCGTTTCCAGACCTTTCACCATTTTAGTCGCCCTTCTCTGGACACGCTCCAATTTGTCAATATCCTTTTTGAAGTGTGGTGCCCAGAACTGGACGCAGTATTCCAGGTGAGGTCTGACCAAGGCAGAATAGAGCGGCACTATGACTTCCCTTGATCTAGACACTATACTTCTATTGATGCAGCCCAAAATCATATTGGCCTTTTTAGCTGTCGCATCACACTGTTGACTCATGTTCAACTTGTGGTTTACTAGGACTCCTAGATCCCTTTCGCACGTAGTCTCATTCAGCCAGGTCTCCACCATCCTATATCTATGCATTTCATTCTTTTGCCCTAAGTGCAGTACCTTACATTTCTCTGTATTTAATTTTATTTTGTTAGCTTCGGCCCAGCTCTCCAGTCTATCCAGGTCATTCTGAATTTTGATCCTGTCCTCTAGGGTATTAGCTACTCCTCCTAATTTGGTGTCATCTGCAAATTTGATAAGTATGCCCCTAATTCCATCATCCAAGTCATTGATAAAGATGTGGAATAGCACTGGGCCCAGGACAGAACCCTGTGGCACCCCACTGGTCACATCTTTCCAAGACGAAGAGGAGCCACTGCTGAGCACCCTTTGGGTTTGGCCAGTCAACCAATTACAAATCCATTGAACAGTTAACTTGTCTAGCCCACATTTTACAAGCTTGTTTGCAAGAATGTCATGGGGAACCTTGTCAAAGGCCTTACTGAAATCAAGGTATGCGATATCCACAGCATTCCCTTCATCTACCAAGCTGGTAATTTTATCAAAAAAGGAGATCAGATTAGTCTGGCAGGACTTGTTTCTCTGAAACCCATGTTGACTTTTTGTGATTATGGCATTGCCTTCTAAATGTTCACAGACTCTCTGTTTAATGATCTGCTCTAGAATCTTCCCTGGTATTGATGTCAGACTAACTAGATGATAATTCTTGGGATCCTCTTTTTCCCCTTTTCTGAAGATGGGGACAATGTTTGCCCTCCTCCAGTCTGCTGGGACTTCTCCTGTTCTCCAAGAGTTCTCAAAGATTATTGCCAATGGCTCTGAGATTATATTTACCAGCTCTTTTAATACTCTTGGATGTAGTTCATCTGGTCCTGGAGATTTAAATTCATTTAGATTAAGAAGGTATTCCTGTACTACCTCTTTGCTTATTCTGTGCTGGATTTCCCCTATTGTGTCCTCTGTTCCTTTATCCTCAGGTTGGTCACCCTTTTTTCCCTGAAAACACTGAGGCAAAGAAGGTGTTGATTAATTCTGCCTTTTCTCTGTCCCCTGTTAGCATTTTGCCATCTTCCCCGTGTAGTGGCCCTACCATTTCCTTCTTCCTCCTTTTGCTGCAAACATACCCCCCAAAAAACCTTTTTATTATTCTTAACCTCTCTAGCAAGCTTGAGCTCATTCTGCACTTTAGCTTTTCTGACTTTACTCCTACACGTGTTCACTATCTGTTTGAATTCTTCTTTGGTGATTTCCCCCTTTTTCCATTTCCTATACATGTTCCGTTTAAAACTTAACTCCGTTGAAAGTTCTTTAGTAATCCATCCTGGTTTCTTGAGATGCCTCCCATTTTTCTTCCTCAATGGTACTGTTTGAAATTGTGCCTTCAGTATCTCCCTTTTGAGAAAGTCCCATCCGTTTTGAGATCTCTTCTCTTTTAGTATTCCTGACCATGGGATCACCCCCAGTATTTCCCTGAGTTTATTGAAATCAGCTCTCCTAAAGTCAAGAATGCGTGTCTGACTATGTCTGGCTTCTCCTTTCCATTGTATAACATACTCCAGGAGAACATGATCACTCTCACCTAAGGATCCCACCACTTGCACCCCATTAACCAGGCCATCCCTGTTGGTTAGGATCAGATCTAAAATAGCCAACCCCCTTGTTGCCTCTTCCACCTTTTGGACCATGAAATTGTCTTCCTGGCAAGTAAGGAATTTGCTAGACCTTGAAGTTTTGGTTGAGTTAGATTTCCAGCAAATATCTGGATAGTTGAAATCACCCATCACTACTACATCTCTCCTTTCTGCATGTGTGGCCATCTGTTCTAGAAAGACATCATCCAATTTCTCCCATCAGGAATTGGATGTGGGGGTCTGTAGTAGAATCCCACAATAACATCCCTGTTGTTTCCCTCCCCTTTAATTTTTATCCAGATGCTCTCCACCTAGCTTCCAGTATTGATGTCATGGGTCTCTTCACTGGTATAAATATTCCTGACATATAATGCTATTCCTCCTCCTTTCCTGTTTTAAGATTTGGGTTAAATCTTGTATTGGTGAGCCGGGCTATTAAATGTTGAATTAAACAATTCAACATTTCTGGTTATATTGCTATCTTTCCATCCCAGTCGGGAAGAGTATCTAAGTGTGTAGACGCAAGTTACACTTTTTATGGTATTGAGGCTGAATTGAAAGCATTTTGTTCCAGTGTACCTACTCCTCTTCAAGATCAAACTTTTGATCAGGGAGAGAGAACATGGGCTTTCAAGTTCTGTACTTCTTGGCTGTGAGTTGGGTCTTTATATTGCATTGTTTTTCACCCTCCAGACTAACCAACAAATTGAACTTCTGTGGAGATTTTTGTGGAATTCCTATATTCAAGGGTTCCTAGTTCCCTAGATACAAGCCTGTTGCAGCTCCCACAGTTGGGCAAACTAATGGGTTCTTGTTTAGTCACTTCCATTGGCTTTGTGTGAAAGTATTTCAAACGTTTTGATTCTCTACCTGCAACTCTCCCAGTCAAAGTCACAATTCATTTTGTTATCCTCTGCAGGCTTGCAAAAAAACAAGGTGCCTCAGTTGTGGTGAGGTAATGATGGAACACGCAGGCGAAGTCTTGAAAATCCTTGGTGGAGTTGGGCTCTTTTTCAGCTTCACAGAGGTAATGATGCCCTTTAGGCCAAACAAAAGGAGGTGGGGCTACTGCTTTTCCTCCTTGGGTCTGTTTCTATGCTGCTGTGAGGGAGCATTGCAACAGGTGCAGACTTTAGAGGCATGCGTAATTTTACCTGTTAAACTTCGTTTTGCCATATAGCCAGTTAATAAAGAAACCAGAGCTTTTCCAGAAAGACAACAATCAGAAGTATAGATCTGTTGTTGCTTTGCGTTTTCTTGAAATCTTGACAAGGGTATTGTACATTCTCCCAAGGTCACATTTCCTCCCCTGTAGGTTTGATTGTAATGCTGACGTGAACATGAAACCGTAATAATTACTGTTCTATAAATTAAATATAGTAAAGATGGTTTGCCTTTTGAATGACGCCTCATAGCTGGATTCTGTTTTTCCTCTCTCTTTCAGATCCTTGGAGTGTGGCTTGCCATGCGCTACAGAAACCAGAAAGACCCCAGAGCCAACCCCAGTGCCTTTTTATAGAAAATCTCCCTCCCACTTCTTACCCTGCCTCCTATACCCTCTTTTAGTTAGCTGCTTATCCCCTAAAGTCAAGGTATCCCATTTCCATAACTAAAAAACAAAACACCCTTTGCAGGCCCTGTGGGGGAAGTGGGACTTTGCCATTGTGCCAAATTGCTGATTGGGGGAAATAGCAGAGCAAAGGCTGCATCCTTGACATGAAGCCTTTGGCAGGTGGCAAAGGAGACCCAGAGAGACAAACAAACTAGGATCCTTAACTGGCATCAAGTGATGTGACCTGCAGTTACCAAGGTACACACGCCATTGCTGCTCCTTGCTACAATCATTCTACTGTTTTTAAAGTATTATTTTGGGATTGTTGTATTCATTGTTGTTTTTAAACTCCTTGAAGTTGCTCCCCACTCACCTAGGGGAAGGCATCTTGGAAAGGCAGAGGGCTCAACACCATTGTGTGGGCAGTGGAAGAGACAATACCCCTACCATAAATTGCTTTTCACATTGTGTTTGTTATGGCCTCACATGGACTGATGTAGTAGGCACAAATGTCCCAGGGAGGAAATTCAGGCAGAAGGTTTACATTTTGGCCAAACACAAATGTTAAGCTAAAGGTTTTATTTTTGTCTTTTTTTAAAAAAAGAAACACACCTCAATTGATATTTTCCTGAATTCCTCATTTACAATCATACTTACAGGCCACCTCTTCCTAGGGGGAAAGCAGGGGCCTGTGTAAACCCGCCTGGAGAACTGAACAACACATTATGTAACTAAGACTGTATCCACATTACAGATTTACAAGCTGGCTTGATAGTGGTTTTTCCTCATGATTTGTTCTAACAAGAGTTGACAGTCTGTTAAGACTTGAGATTTCTGATCCCTTTGCAGTACTACTATTCCTTGGTTGGACAAAGTGTTGTATATTACAGTGTAGATAAGCCCTGCTCTGTTTGTACTCCTATCCCTGTGTTCATTTTGTGTAAGGATGTATGAGGGAATTATAGATAGCTCTGTGCCATGTTGTGTTGTGTGCGTGTGTGTTTTTGAGAATTGGCCGAACTACTTGCCTCCAGTTTGATCCACTGTCATTTTGAATTCCAAAATAAATTTAGTTCTAGACAAGCAGGGACTGGAGAAGCTGAAACTGCAATTCTGCTGGACACAGAAATGCTGTGAGCTTGCACAAAGCTCCTTCTGTACTACTGTTCTAGGTTAGCAGCCTGGGAAGGGATTTTATAGGACTGTGACTCCATTCTCCTAACCTGTTCCACCCCTTAAAGACTTGGTTGACTTAGGGTAGTCATGGGTTCTTATGTTAGGATGTTGCTACCCAAGAAAGGAGAATTAATGCTTATGTTTACTAATGAAAGATCTTAGAATCCTGCAAAGGCCACATTCTGATACCCAGCACTGTATCATCACCACACCTTGGAAAGCATCCATCTTCATTTGCTTCTGGAGCAGAGACTGAAAGGAGGTATGAGACTGGTTATGACAGCAGAGTGAAAAGTCAACTACGATTCAGCATCACCGAGAAAGGGCAGATGTGACTCATTGCCTTCCTTAAAACAACAACAACAAAACACCAAAAATTACAGTGTCAAGGAAGGGAAGATGATGATTGAAACAGGAGATGAGTTTTAAAAAGGACTGCTTCCTTGCTTTTGCTTTCTGCTCCAGTGCAGCGCCAAGAGAGTTCCGTTTCATATAAGCCACTTCTTAAGGTCAGAAAAAAGCTTCCTAGCTGAAGGAAGACTCTAGTGTACTTTCAGATGGAGAACAGCAGTCCATTCCCTTCAACTGCTAATGCAGCAATGGCACTTACCCACCTGTGCTTTAGTGAACGCTAGCACTTGGCAGAGCATGAAGATAATGGCATCAGAAGGAAAGGTAGGAGTAAAAGTGAAGATTGATGGGGAACCATTGGAATTTCTATATGCCATGTCCCTAGCATAGTTTGAACAGCCACAGTCACCATGCTATTTGTTTTGGGGTGGCCTCATGGTGGGGCAGGACCCTTTCTGTAAAGTAGCACCTAGGTATGGAACAGATAGAAGTAGGTTGGCAGCTTACTACTGAGGGTGTTCTGTTCAGTTCCTAAAGGACAGAGCTACAGCAGAGAGGATGACTTTTCTCATACAGCTTACTTAATAGTGTGTTATTAGCCCCATGGGGGAATACGCAGCATTAAAAAAGTAAGCTCTAATGTAATGTGCGTCCTTCTCAAAATAGTAGTAGTAGGCTTTCTTCTACTCACTCTAGCCCTCTTTGGTTAAAATTCTCAGGTTGGGTGGGGAGATTTTTGCTGATCTGCATTAGTACAGGGACTGATTGAAACAAGGTGACATGCACTTTAAGGGAGCACATAAAAGATTTACTCATAGCCAGGTAGTATTATAGATGTATTTCATCCTATTCATGCTTGATTAGACAGATGCCTTCTCTGGTGGATGACTTTGAATGCTGCATATGTGCTAGAGACTATCCTTGCCCTTTAGTTGGTGGCAGATAAGGGAAGAAGAGTGGAAGGGACTTAACATTTGCAAAAAGCTGCGATGCTCAAGTTTCAGGTCACTAGCTGGCTTTGTTGAGAACTACATACTTCTACCATCATGTACACCTGGACTATTTATATTACAGATTGGAGTTACTCTGTTAGAGGCCATTTGAATAAATACATTTCTGTCAAATTCAAGCCTCTTGTATTCACTAATTTGTTCATTTCTGTAATATTATTATCTTCCAGTACTGACCTACTGTTTGCTAAACATAGGGTTACCATACATTTTTTCCTTTTCCTGGGTATGTCCTCTTTTTCAGAGCTAAAATTTCTGTTTGGGTGGATTTTTAACATGCCTGGGCTTGTTAACAAGGTTTGGACTAGAGAAAGCAGTCAGTCAGGTAGTAGAGCGCGGAGGAGGAGGAAGAGAGACATGGCAGGTTAAAGCAGGGCCAGGAAAGCCCCCAAGGTAAGCAGGCTTCGTACAGTATTTGTGGCAATTTGAGCAGAGACTGAATATTAAAAATTCAGTTGTAACTAGATAATTTTTTTTCGCATAATTGAACACTGCTAAATAATTAAAATTCTTGTTATTTATATCCAGCGAACATTACAACTATTTCTAGAAGCCATTATCACAGCTTATAGAGTAGGGCTATTTAAAGTGGTGTGTCATAGTGATTGGTGGTTTGAAGTGGCCAGTAAATGTATCCTCTTCTTTGCGTTTGAAAACATAACCCTACATTAAAAAATGAAGTTGGAAAGTTTTTGAACATCTCCCTCCTCAGCATGCTTTATCACTGTTTCTTCTGAATCCACATAGCCTGGTAGTCTGTTTTGAGGAGCAACCAGGTTAGATTGGCAAGGGAAGGGCATTGCATTGCCATTTTCCCCTAGCATCAACTGTTCAGAAGCAACACTGTGTTAACTGACAGATTTGGCTATCAGGCCTGTACCGTCAGTTGATGTGTTTCAACTAGGAAAGCGGAACTCCTTTTAACACAGTTCTCGTTTTGTGGTTGCTATCTGTTCAGATGTTGGCCTACAGTAAAAATGGAGTTTGGGAACAAGAAACTCCCAGAGGCAAGTGCAACCTGGAATTCTTTACAGAGCACCTTCTACAATGTACACTTTGTGAGGAAGGGAAAAAGTAAAGGCCTTGGCTGAATATGGGGTAGAAGTAAGGACACAACACTTCTTTGCAGGCAGGGTGAGAGGTTAAGAAGGAAGTGGTTTCCTAACCTCTCATGACAATGCCAAGATGCTTGACTTGTTGTTCGAGTAGTATGGAGCAGAAGTCCTTGCCCCAAACTTTAACACTAAGCCATAAACATAGGTAGTTGCATTCCCAAGCCATCGTTCCCGCCATCTGTAGCAGAATACAAGCTTAGTTGGAAACCTAACAGATAAAGACCTCCCCCCACAACACCCTTTTTGTAAAGATCAATAAGATTAATTTCAAGGTGCCAAATGCAGTGCACTGACACAAGCGTGCAGTATTGTCCCTCATTCTGACAGCTGTACAGACCAGCTGAACTCAGGGCAACCATGGATGAAGTTTCTCAAAAGGAAATATTCAGAGATGCAAACTGGCCCAAATATATATTTTTTTCTCTCCCTGCACCCCCAACATACAAGAGTTACAGCTTACTTATCCAAGTGATGAGGAAGCACTTGCTTTTCCAATGCAAATATTGCAAATCAGGGAACTGGCTGCTTAATACAAAAGCGGAAAGATTAGAACCTAGTTCAAATGGAGAAACAGAAAATATTCCCTTTCATATCCAAGTGGAGAGGAGAGAAGGAAAGGAAGGCACACTAGCAAAAAGGATTGCTGCTGAAAGAATAATGCCCAACATCCAGTGTTCTTGCAGCTTAACACAGCAAAAAAGCAAGAGTCACCAGACTTCATTTGTGGAAGTTTTCCATTTCAAATTCAGCATGAGTTGGTAGGCAACCATGGCTTGAAGCTGTATGGCCCTGTGAATGTGGACCAGTGCAACACAATATCACCTGTTTCCAGACTTCATGTCATAAGAGCTAAGCTGGATAAGACCCGAGGACCTATCTAGGCTAGTGTTCTGTTCCTGTGTGGCCAATCAGATGTCTCAATGGGACATGAGTTCAATAGCACCTCCAACTTCTTCTTTGTGGTCTCTGTGAATCTACACAATGGGTAATTCCTGTGCCTGCGCAGGCCACTTTGGAACCTTCCAGAACCTCATAATTATTTTTGGTGGTAGCTCCACCCACCTTCCTCTGCCTAAATACCTCCGTTCCTTTTTTGCTGCTACGTTAGCAGCATCTAGGAACCTTTTTTCTGAATCTCCATTTGCCTCACTGTGTTTGACTCAGACTGTTTTTTTTTTTTTTTTTACTTTGTCTTGCCCTATCCTCTGGTTTATTCTTCATTTTCTCCTTGGTGGTTTGACTTGGCTATGGTAACTACAGTTTGTCTAATGCAATTTGGCTTGTTCTTGTGGACTTTGTGTTAGGCCCTCTTGTCTAAGGGCCTCCACAGGCTTCTTCAAGGCTTGTTTGGTCTGTTCAGGTAAAATGCCTGAGGCAGATGGACACTTAAAGTGCTTGCTTTGCTTGGGTGAATGGCATGATGTTCAGTCTTGTCATAATTACGGTACCAACTTATTCAGCTTTGGCCGCCTTTCCCTCTCAGTTCCTGCCACCTTCCTTCAGATTCCCCCTCTCCCTTCTCTGGACTGGGCTGAATATTTGCAGATAGACTGTGGGATTGTGTGGTATCCTTTGGTAAATGTGCCTAATATGTCTGTGTATAGAATGAATCACGATGAGTCTGGATTTTATGAACAAACAAAAGGACTGATTTGTTAAATGTAAGGTTGTAACATCAATATTTCAGTATTGGGTTTAGAACTTTGTCACTTTGCTTAACAGCACTGAATATCACTTCGAAGTCACTGACCATATGTATATGTGCACAGATTAATCCTTATATATCCTAATAACTCTCAAATAGATCCCAAACTCATATTGTCTCATTCAGCCTCAGCATTCTCAGACTTCACATCCAATGCACGCCAAAATCAATCTCAACTAAACTCCAACTCCAACTGTAAAACTGACTCTCCCAACTGACTGACAGGCATTCCTTCAAACTCCCTGAAACCCCTCCTATTACAGTTTCCTGCTCTGGCACTGGTTCCCTCATTCTCACTTCTCATTCGCTCAGATGCATGCTTGTCACACATACCTCTTCTAAATAATATATAGCTATCAGAACTACTAGCCACTGTAAACTTTGCCACGAAATTGTCTAATACCCTTTTAAATCTGTCCACATTGATGCCCATCACTACAGCCTGTGGTAGTTAATTTTACAGCATAACTACCGGTATGTGTTATATGTAAATGTCCATCCTTTTCTCTGTCTTGAACTTCCCATCACTTTTCACCTTCATTGGAAGACTCCAGCAAGTTCAGGTATTATGGCAGAGAAAAGAAATCTTCATGGTCTCTGTGACCCACACAAATGGGTCACCTGTACCTGTGCAGTGCATCATTGGAAAACTCCTAGAGCTGAGAAATTAGTGTTTTGATGTTAGTCCCCCCCGCACCTTAGTGCGCCTGACCAGCATGTTTCCTGCTCAGTTCCTGCAGCATCAGCATCAAATAGAACTTGCTCTTCCGAGTTTCTTCTTTATGTTCACTTGATAATTTTTTTGACTGATTATGGACTTTTCAATTACGGACTTGATTTGTTTTGACTTCTCTCATCTAAGTGTTTTGGCATTGTTCTTCAGCATCTTCTGGGCTGTGACTCAGACTGAACTGGCTACTTTCTTCATCTTCAGGCTTCGTCTGCTTGCCCTTATGGGTTTTTATGGTACGTACTGACTTGTTTAAGAGATGTTCCTCCTGTGGAACACACACACAGACATACTGGAATAGGTCTTCTTGGCTGAAGTCTCTCCTTTGGGAAAAAGCCCTTCAGGTTACCAACGTTCCTGCAGAAAATAGACATCTGTACTCAGCCTCAATCGGCATTTCTTCTTGTCTTTCTGTTTCTTTAGCAGCCCTGAGTTCTTGATACCAACAGCTTCAGGTTTATCCATAAGGCTTATATTGAAGAAATTGTTGCAAAATTCAGGACAATGTCTTGAGAGGGTATGGACCATTCCTTATCCAGGCCAAATGATCGGGCCACAGCCCCTCTTATTCCAGGCAGGTCTTTAGACATCAACACACTCTTCCAGTGAGGACCAAGGAGTGCACCACCCAGCAAAAGCACATGAAGAAGCCCAACGAGGTTGGTGGCTCGCATCCCCATTCCAAACAGTTCATTTCACCATGCAAAGGATCCTCTTCTCAACATGTTCAGCCTGAGCCTTCTGTGCAGCTTGTTGGGGAGGACCATCTTTCTACCTGTCTCCATTACATCTCAGTATTCTGATTTACCTATTACTCCATGTGAAGAGACCATGCAAGAAATCTTTTGTTGATGCAGCCTCAGATGGTGAGTTTTTTTACTCTTCTTCGAGGCCTTCCCTGCAGGCTCTTGCCCATGCTCCACCTCAAGACCACAGTAATCAGAGGCTTCCACTGCCTCCACAGGATAGGTCTCCAGACCCGGTTTTGGATTCACTCAGGTGGTATTGTCAACCCTCTCTTTGGTATTCGAGGTCAGGCAGGTCTCACTGTTCTGCTTCAGGGTCCTACTATTCCAGGTCCTGAAGCTCTTGGTCTCATCGGTCCTCATCTCAGGACTGAGGACACTGATATAGGTCTTCATGAAGGGACTATCAGTATCATGAAAGGGACCTGTGGCATGGAAGACAGGATGTGGAGGGACAAAGCTTACCATCACAGGATTCAATCTCAATGCTTTTATTATGAGAGGTCTTCTTCTAGAGGTTGTCTCTACTGTCATGAATATACCTACCATTACTATCCTTACAATGATCCAGAGCTTCCCTATTGTACTCATTGTCATTACCAGTTCTGACAGCTACAGTTTCCAGATGTCCACATTCGCCTCCTCCTGAACCAACCCAGCAGGTCCCTCCTCTGGTTTCCACAACTCTCCAGCCTGAAACAATATCCTCAGTGGAATCTCAGGGTGTGGCACTCCAGTCTGCTTCTGCAGAACCGAAACCTGTACACCCACTACAATGACCTGAGTCTTTGAGATCTGATGAGGAGTTTGTTGTGTCTTTTGCATCCTCTAATGGTCCCATCTCAGTATCACTTGGATTGGTTGTGGGGGATCATGACCCCATCTCTCCAACGGATGACATCAGATCATTTGTAGACCAGATGCTTTGCATGACTAAAGCTCTTGAACTCAAGCAACCTGAGCCTTGGTCTCACATCCTGTTTATAGACTTATTCAGTCAGACTCCAGCACTAGCTTCAATACCATTATTGCCTTCTCTTGAGATTGCTAGAAAGTCATAGTCAACCCCAACTTCAATCTCCTCCACCTGTAAGAAAATTGAGGGCTTATACAAGATCCTGGAAACCAGGTGTGATTGGCTTTTTGTATACCCTTAGCCAAACTCCATCATTGTTGACGTGGCTCAATTGAAATCATCTCAAACAGTGCTCAACTCCAGTAGATAAAGAAGGGGGAAAGTTGGATGCTATGGATAGGCTTCTGATGAAGAAGTAGCTATGGTCCTACAATCAGAGGCACACTAGCTGATAGCCCAGCAGATTAATACAGCTCTACATGCTGCTGACTTTAGTGGAAAGGCCTTGGTGGCTACTGTTGCCTTATGCCATCATGCCTGGCTCCATTTCTCTGGCCTCTCTCACCAACTGAGGTCCAAATGAGGGACCTCCCCTTCAATAAGCAGGGCCTCTTTAATGCAGACACTGATGAGAAGCTGAAGCATACTCAGAAGATGAGTTCCATGGCAAAGAAATTCAATTTCCAGTCCAGCAGTTCTCTAAGCCTCGATCATCTTGGGCTAAACATTATTCTTCTAAGCATTCATATCATCCCTGAGGTAGCTGTCAAACCAGGGCTACTCCTCTCCCTACTCCTTTGAAGAATTCTTCACCTAGCAAATAAAGGTCATAGTCCTTTAAGAAAAGGCATCAAGATCCTGGTAAGCGGTGCCTCTGTCTTTGTAGCAGCAGTTGCCATCTCTCTCATATGCCCCTTGTGAAGGAGGAGCTGGGCAAATGTAGCGGAATGCAGCCAGTTACGGCTCAGGGAATGCTGTGAAAGGGGGGCCCGCAGGAAAGAAATGTTACAAAACAGGCTGCTTCCACACTGCAGAAATAATGCAGCTTGACACCACTTCAACTGCCATGGCTCAGTGCTATGGAATTCTGGGGTTTGTAGTTTTTTTGAGATATTTAGCCTGCCAGAGATTTCTAGTGCCACAACAAACTACAAATCCTAGGATTCCATAGATGGAGCTGTGATAGTTAAAGCAATGTCAAACTGCATTATTTCTGCAATGCATCAGCACCCTGAGTCTTGTCTCTGTCAGAAAAGACAGATAGGAAAGAGCTGACAGAGAGATAGGGAATAGATGAGAGAGGGAAGAGGTGTAACAGAGGACAAGTGTCCCTGGCTGTCTCTATCAAACCTGATAAAGAGTCAGGTCACGCTTACTGAGCCCACAAAAACAACATGGCCATTGGTCCACAATGGGGGGAGGGGTTTACCTTGAGGCCCAAATACTCAATCCAGGAAGGGATTAAGAGAGGCAAGGGCAGCAAGGTGAGTATAGAAACCCAGGGTTGGAACTGCAGGGTCAGTCTGGAGTGGGGATCCATCACACACCTTTTCACAATAGGCTGTCAAGGGTTCACCAGGTACGGTAATCTATCACCTTGGACTTGTGAGTCCTTGACATCGTGAAGAGGGGTCAAGCAGTAGGCTTCTGTTTTCCACAGTACCCCTCCATCACCAGTGCTCATTGAGGAGGTGAAATTACTTTTAAGGAAGGGTGCAAGAGAGCCTATCCCTGTCTTTTGGTCAAGAGTTTTTCTCCTGTTATTTTACCACATCCAAAAAAGACAGTGGATTGTACCTCATTCTAGATCTGTGGGACATCAACTATTGTGCGTAGCAGAGGCAGTTCAGAATGAACTCATTAAGCTCCATCTTTCCCTTTGTTACCCAAAATGCTCCTTGGAAAATTCCAAGAAAATATCGAGTTTCTAATATGTTGGGGAAATTAGCAGCAACTTGACTTTAGCTATGCAAAAGGGGGTAACAAGGGAATTGTGAAACCTGTGTCTACCGGTACTAGTCTGAATGGAATACACACACATGTAAAATTAAGTATGGTTTTTATTAAAGAGTTCAAAAATAACACCAGAGACACGCACATTCACCCAGAAAAAGCATTCACACAAGGCTATAGGAAAAGCAGTAGAAAAAACTTGGACAGAGAATAGCAAGAGGATTTGTTGGGGGTGATACAACCTGTCCTGTAGTCAATCCGGCAGAGTGGATGGAGGAATCTGGGTGGCTAACACAGAGGGACAGGGGGTCCCCTGCATCTGAAATCTGTGCGCCCTGGCTACACAGAGGGGCGTAGTGTCCCCTAGAAATGGAATCTGTGCGTAATGAGCAGATTTTTTTTAGGGGTCAATTATACCCCCAAATACACCTTAGGGGAGTGGATGTCTCATGGGTTGAAACAATAGATTTCTTGAGCCTTCATGGATTGCACAATGGGTGTCCTGGTCCTGACAAAAAGTGGGAAAGATGCTAATGTGTTTCTTAATGTCCAGTGATTGGATTTTAACAGCTTGAGCAAGGGTCTTAAGGTTTGGGGGATTTAGGAAAGGAAGTTTCAAAATCAGCAAATACAAAGTTTTCATTTAATTCAGTGTTTCCCTTTCCTGGGAAATGTGTCCTTTTTGGCTTTTAGACTTAGGCTTCCCTAGGGTAAAACATAGATGACCTTTTCTGAGACCATCCCGTGCTTTTTCCCTTGTGGAAGGTCACATTGATGAACCAAAATTCTAGAAATGGGTTGTAAGTCTTTGGAAGTGGGGTGTAAGCCATGCTTAACACCTTAAGGCAGGGGGCAGGACTGGTTTGCAACTCTGGATTTAAAGGATGCATATATTCTCATTGCAATCAGACCATGGACTTTTTTAAATGGTTGAAAAAACCCCACGAGGAGGTTGGGAGAACGGGGCTGTTGCGCTTACACAGCCCTGTTTCAGATGATGTAGTCGTCCTCCTCCTGACTTCCTCCTGACCTTCTCCCCTGTGCTGCTCACGCCGCTTTTTACTGGTGGAGGTTTTCTGTTAATAAAAAGAGGTTCCAGCAGCATGGGGGAAGGATGGGAGGAGGACTTCGTTGTCTGAAATGGGGCTGTGTAAGCGCGACAGCCCCGTTCTTCTAATCTCCTCGTGGGTTTTTTCAACCGTTTGAAAAAGTCCCATGTCATCATCACTTCCTCTGTTTTGCTGTTGGGAGAAAGGCCCACTGATTTCCTGCACTGCCCCTCGCGTTTTCACAGTGTATGGCTGTGGTGGCTGCTTCACTTCAAACACAGGGTGCAGTACTCTTCCCATATATAGCCTGGCTTCTTGTCACACATTGTCACATCCCTCTAGTCAACATCCAGGTCATTTATGTCTCCTTCTGTCACGCTTCCTGTTGAGAGTTCATTTCCCAAGGACAAAGCGGACCTACCTGAGCAGATGCCTTAGAGGCAGCCCAGTCCTCCTCCAGTTCAGTCTCATAGCCAGCCAAATCCTCCTCCAGGTCAACAAGATTCACAGCAGCAGCAGGAGGAAGAAAGACCATCAAGCCTCCGGATGGAAAGATGAAGACTCTACCAGCTGGAGCAAAAGGGCTTTGCACACACAGCTGTAAGATGCGCCCTTTAAATGCTGGCTGTATGTGGGCATTGGCAGAGCTGGTTGGCTTTAAAAGCAGGAAGCTTCCTCTTGTTCGATTACTGGAAGCAATCTTTCAGTTCACCCCTCAACCTGCCCTAGCTACTGTGAGTATCTGATTTATTGAACTGTTTACTGACCATGCTAACTCGACCTGAACAGATTAGAAAGTTAAGCCAAATCTAGCAAAATGAATTTCAACTGGGGGAGATGTAGAATACTACACTAAGGTAGGAAAAAAAAAAGAAGAGAAATTCACATATATAGGATGGGTGACACCTCGTTTAATAGCAGTTCATGAGAAAGGGATATAGGAGTCCTACTGGACCACAAGCTGAACATAAGTCAGCTGTGTGATGCAGCAGACAGAAAAGCCAATGTGATTCTAGGTTGCATCAACAGAAGTATAGTGTCTAGATCAAGGAAATTAATAGAGTATTAAAAGAGTATTAATAGAGTATTAAAAGAGTATTAAAAGAGCTGGCAAATATAATCTCAGAGCCATTGGCAATAATATTTGAGAACTCCTGGAGAACAGGAGAAGTCCCAGCAGACTGGAGGAGGGCAAACGTTGTCCCCATCTTCAAAAAGGGGAAAAAAGAGGATCCCAACAACTATCGTCCAGTTAGTCTGACATCAATACCAGGGAAGATTCTAGAACAGATCATTAAACAGAGAGTCTGTGAACATTTAGAAGGCAATGCCATAATCACAAAAAGTCAGCATGGGTTTCAGAGAAACAAGTCATGCCAGACTAATCTGATCTCTTTTTTTGATAAAGTTACCAGCTTGGTAGATGAAGGGAATGCTGTGGACATTGCATACCTTGATTTCAGTAAGGCCTTTGACAAGGTTCCCCATGACATTCTTGCAAACAAGCTTGTAGAATGTGGGCTAGACAAGTTAACTGTTCAATGGATTTGTAATTGGTTGACCGGCCGAACCCAAAGGGTGCTCAGCAGTGGCTCCTCTTCGTCTTGGAAAGATGTGACCAGTGGGGTGCCACAGGGTTCTGTCCTGGGCCCAGTGCTATTCAACATCTTTATCAATGACTTAGATGAGGGAATTAGGGGCATACTTATCAAATTTGCAGATGACACCAAATTGGGAGGAGTAGCTAATACCCTAGAGGACAGGATCAAAATTCAGAATGACCTGGATAGACTGGAGAGCTGGGCCAAAGCTAACAAAATGAAATTCAATACGGAGAAATGTAAAGTACTGCATTTAGGGCGGAAAAATGAAATGCATAAATATAGGATGGGAGAGACCTGGCTGAATGAGACTATGTGCGAAAGGGATCTAGGAGTCCTAGTAGACCACAAGTTGAACATGAGCCAACAGTGTGATGCGGCAGCTAAAAAGGCCAATGCAATTTTGGGCTGTATCAATAGAAGTATAGTGTCTAGATCAAGGGAAGTAATAGTGCCACTCTATTCTGCCTTGGTCAGACCTCACTTAGAATACTGTGTCCAGTTCTGGGCACCACAATTCAGAAAGGATATTGACAAATTGGAGCGTGTCCAGAGAAGGGCAACTAAAATGGTGAAAGGTCTGGAAACAATGCCTTATGAGGAGAGACTTAGGGAGCTGGGTATGTTTAGCCTGGAAAAAAGACGGTTTAGAGGCGATATGATAGCCCTGTTTAAGTATTTGAAGGGATGTCACGCTGAGGATGGAGCAGGCTTGTTTTCTGCTGCTCCAGAGACTGGAACACGGAGCAATGGGTGCAAGCTCCAGGAACAGAGATTCCACCTCAACATGAGGAGGAACTTTTTGACAGTAAGAGCTGTTCGGCAGTGGAACGCACTCCCTCGGAGCGTGGTGGGGTCTCCTTCCTTGGAGGTCTTTAAACAGAGGCTGGATGGCCATCTGTCGGGGATGCTTTGATTGTGATTTCCTGCGTGGCAGGGGGGTTGGACTGGATGGCCCTCGTGGTCTCTTCCAACTCTGCAATTCTATGATTCTATGATTCTATTTTTGTATGGTTAGACCTCACTTGGAATACTGTGTTGAGTTCTGGGCACTACAATTCAAGAAGGATGCTGACAAGCTGGAATGTGTCCAGAGGACGGCAAACAAAATGGTGGGAGGTCTGGAAGCCATTATGCCCTATGAGGAGTGGCTTAGGGAGCTGGGGATGTTTAGCCTGGGGAAGAGAAGGTTAAGAGGTGACATGATAGCCATGTTTAAATATGTTAAGTGTGTTTAAATGTTTGAAGGGATGTCGTATTGAGGATGGAGCAAGGATTTGGAGCAATGGATTCAAACTACAGGAAAAAGAAATTCCACCTGAACATTAGGAAGAACTTTCTGATGGTAAGAACTGTTTGACAGTAGAATGCACTGCCTTGGAGTGTGGTGGAGTCTCCTTCTTTGGAGGTTTTTAAGCAGAGGCTGGATGGCCATTTGTCGGGAGTGCTTTGACTGGGTATTCCTGCATGGCAGGGGGTTGGACTAGATGGCCCTTGTGGTCCCTTAACTCTATGATTCGATGACTGTTCAGACTCTGGATTTATAGTTTCTGACCCTGGACTGTGTGATATTGGACACCTCTTGTTACCTTGGCTTCTGAGCTCTCAACACTTAGCACTCTGGTTCAGTGTGAGAGCAGGACAGATTGCTTTCAGTAATCGAACAAGAAGCTTCCTGCTTTTAAAGCCAGCCAGCCAGCTCACCAACACCCACATACAGCTAGTATTTAAAGAGCACATCTCACAGCTGTGTGTGCAAAAGACCTTTTGCTCTAACTACAGCAGAGGGTTTGTGCCAGCTGCCGGAGTCTTCATTTTTCTCAGGAGCTTGGTGGTCTTAGTTCAAGCTCCTCCTGCTGCTGCAGTGAATCTTGTTGATCTGGAGAACTCAGCTGGCTTTCAGGCTGAACTGGAAGACTGGGCTGCCTCTCAAGTACCTGCTCAGGTAGGTCCTCTTCATCCTCAGGAGATGAACTCTCAAGGGGGGGGGGGCATGACAACTCCATGCATTAGACCTAATTGTCAACAAAATTTCAGTCGAGATTGTCGCAGCAGATGTTTCATATGGGCCCTCTTGGACTCCTGTGCTTTTTTGCCAGACAGCAGGAACAGTGTTTCAGAGGACTTTTTGATGTCTTCAGAATCAGAGGGTTTTGACCAAAGAGGTTCAGGTCCTTCTGAACCATACATATGGGTTCTACAACCACTGTTACATCTCTGGTAAGGCTCAGGATGCAACCCTTGCAGGCCTGGTTTCTCTGTCTTTAACCATCTGGAAATGTCTAGAAAAGTAACTCTTAACCTTTTCTTTACCAGGGACCCCCTTTAAGTATCTTTTGTTGCCATGGTCTCCCAAGACTTAACTCAAGATTTAAAATGACAACAACAAAAACAATATAATGACACCATCCATTAAACCTTCTCTTCAAGGCACTGGAGTGGGAGGGAAGACTTCTCTTGACTTCTTCCTGCAAGTTTGTGGCTGGAATGGAGTGAATGGCAGCCAGCCAGACTTTGCCTTGGCTCTTTTCACATGGCTGTTTCACTATGGGTAGGAGGTGGGTCAAGCAGTCTTCAAGCCTTCACAGATTCCCCTGTGAGGACATCGTGGCCCCCTGGGGATCCGCAGAGCTCTGGTTAAGAACCACTGGCCTAGAAAGTGACACACAATCACAACGAGCATTCATTGTTCCATGTGAAGTTGAAGGCTTTCACGGCCGGCATCCATAGATTTTCCTTCGTTTTTTTCCGGGCTGTGAGGCCGTGTTCTGGAAGAGTTTCTAACATTTCGCCTGCATCTGTGGCTGTCATCTTCAGAGAATGGTGCGGTAGGAGTGTGGGGTGGGTTTATATACTGTGAGCCCCCGTCTGACATTCACAAACACCTGGACAACTTCAACAGGAAAGAAGAAACCTTAAAAGTAAACGAAATCTGGCTGCCAGTCCTGAAGAACACTAAAATCAGAACTCAACACTTGCAAATGAACTCCACCCAGGGAGAGGGGGATTTCCAGCTGATAATGGACCATTAACCAACTATTAGCCAGACACTAATCCTCCTTGCATATCTACACCCAGAAACTAACCATTCAATTACACAAATTTACATATCCTCCCCAACAGGGGTTCACAGCATATAACCCCCCCCACACACACACACTCCTACCCAACCATTCTCTGAAGATGCCAGCCACAGATGCAGGCAAAACGTCAGAAAGACGTTTCAGAACACAGCCTCACAGTCTGGAAAAAAACCAAGGAAAATTTATTCATTGTTCCCTTTCGTGGTGGGTTGCCTCAAGAAACATGCAAGCAGGCCTCCCATTCCTGCCTCCCAAACCCAGTTGTGGTGACTACAAATGCATCCCTCACAGGGTGGGGAGTGCACACCAAAGATTTCCTAGTACAGGCCTTTGGCCATCAACAGAATACCTCTCCACAGCAGTGACCTAGAGATACTGGCAGTTATACAAGCATTCAGCTTTCAAGCCGGACCTTTACAACAAGGTGGTACAGGTAGTCTCCAACACTACTACTTAGATGAACTAGCAGGGCAGCATAAAGTCAGACCTGCTCTTGTCATTCACACTATCCTTGTGGGATTGGTGCCTTCTGGGAGGTGGGGTGGGGGCTGTTATCCAGCTCTGCAATTTACCTTCCAGGAGAGGAGAATGTGGTAGGGCATATCCACCATAGAGCTGTTTGCTTCATCCCAAAACAAGCAGTGCCTGGTCTTTTGTTCCAGAACAAGTTGAGGATTGGAGACACATTTCTCTTCCACTGGGTAAGTCCCATCATGTATGCTTTTCCTCTTTCTCCTCATGAGAGTAATGGGCAACACCAGATGAGACAGAGCAAGGTATATTCTGGTCACCCCATGGTGACTGAGACAACCTTGGTTCACCACTTTTCTCCACCTGCGTCACAAGGTCTTTGACAGCTTCCTTTCTCCTGATCTCACCATGCACAGCAACACAGTACAGCACATTGACCTGGGAACCTGAGGACTGATTATATGGAGGGCGTTCTTAAGACCTCCTCACCTGAGCTGGTCAGGCAGATCCTTAACGAAGCACATAGGCCCACCACCTGGCATTCATGTGCTTACAATTGGGTAAGTTTCTCATCGTTGTCATTTCAGGCTGTCATCCTTGCTAATTTTCAAGTTCCTCATGTCCTGGTCTTTCAGCTGTCTCTAGCATAAGTGTCTTTTGCTTTTGTTGGTGAAGTGCTATTTGTTGCTAATTTCATGGAACTTGCAGAACAAGGGCAAACCCATTTCCTGCATCCTCTGATTGAGATTTCTAAAAGGTTACAAAAAATCTACATACATGTGTCTGGCCCTACTGTTCTTTGGAAATTGCAGCTGGTACTTTCCCGTTTCTTTTAAAAACAAACACCCTTTGAGCCTCTGGCTTCATGTGATTTGAAATACCTTACCTGGAAGGTGTCCTTTTTGGTATCTATTATGTCTGCTAGGAGGGCAGATGGGTTATGTGCTCTCATAGTTGGCTTTCCGTAGCTTTTATACAAATAAGGTGGTCCTTCAGCCTGACATTTCATTCCTGCCCAGAATAGTTTCTGCCTTCTCTTTAAACAGGACATTGTTCTACCTACTAAACTGTTTTAAATTTGGAGCATTCCCTCCACTCTCTAGGTGTCAGATGGGTGCTCATGTTCTACATGGACAAGATGGCCCCTTACCATCAGTCTCAGCAACTTTTCATTTGTTATTCAAGTCCCAAGAGAGGTTTCCTGGTTTCACAATGTTTTGCTAAGTGGGGTCCAGCCACTAACCAGCTTGCTAGCAGAGCACTTCCCACACCTGTATGAAGTTATCTGAACTGAGCAGTGGCTGCTTCAACTGCTTTACTCAGAGGTGTTCCATTACCTGACATCTGTAAGGTGACAACCTGGTCTTAGCCCTCAACCTTTATCCAACATTAGACTGGATACAATGTCAAAAGGCTGAGGCCGTTTTTCAGAGCTGTTCTCTTGTCTCGCATGACATCCCTGCCTCCATGGTGAGTAGCTTGCTAGTCTCCCATCTGTGAGAGTCACAAGAGACCACAAAGAAGAACAGGCTCCTTACCTCTAACTGTGGCTCATCAAATGGCCATCTGTGAACTCTCTCAACCCCGCCTGTCCTCCCTTCACAGTGTCCTGCTCTCTTTAGCTCTTCAGCGGCTGCTGTGGTGGCCAGGGAACTGAAGAACTGAGTGGGAATTGTGCTGGTCATATGCCTTGGGACAGGGCTACCACCAAAATGTTCATTTCTCAGTTCTATACGGTTCCAAACGATGCACTGTGCAGGTGCCCAATTTGTGAGTCCACAGATTACCATCTGAAGAACCAGTTACAGGTAAGCAACTTGTTTGTCTCCCTATCTACTTTCTCTATGCTTCTTGTGTCATTTATCATACTAAACATAACAGGAGGCATTTTTTTTAAAAGAAATAAGAAAGGGGAAAGGCCAAGCTTGGGCCTCACCTACATTCTTTATTGATTTTTTCCGTTTTTAAAAGGGTGTGTGTGTGTGTAAGAAAAAGTTTTACACCAATGACTGGATTCAAATAGATACAGCTGATCTCCCCCTCAGCAGCAATCTCATGCCAAGGTACTCAGTAGCGTAGGTCTATCCTGACCAGTGTCTTGGTAATTAGGAACAAAAAATAATAATGAATTGTGAATACTTATACAAAAATATCCTTTACTCCTGTTTTCACAGGAGGTCTGTAATGAGTCACGGCAAGGCTTTAGTGTCAAACTGTTAGCCACAGGAATGTGATAAGGCAGCAACATTATTCTGTGTAAACTGTTATAAAAAATTACTTTAAAAAAAAGATTATCAAAGAAAGACCTTTGGCAAGGAACCCACAGATGACGGAATGAGATGCCTCAAACAGGGCTCTCCCAAACACAAACTGACCTTCAACAACATCACTGGGGTTCATCCCAGGAACATTGAATGTGTGTGCATGGTGGCTCAGAGACACCACTGGAGTCCTAGCACTTCCAAGATGGGAAAAATTTCAGCATTGTGCTTCCTGCTACATGCACCATTTCACTTTTGCCACACATGTTGGCAACAACTCCTTCCCCGAACCCCCACAATCCCAGTACAGTCAGAAGGGCTTAAAGACTGGTCTTGCTGTGGTCTCGGTGGGGTGCAAATGATCCTCATACACACAAAGTCTTTTGTAGAGTCTTTTCTCTCCCTACACCAGGGATTGGCTGGGTTATTACCCGTCACCTGCGCTCCTGTCCTGAAAGTAATGATGATGCAGTGCTTTGAAAGCAGAGATACGCTTCAAGGGATTGAATGTCAGCATTTCCTAGAGAGAGAGAGAGAGAGAGAGAAAGAAAGAAATGCATTATGTGAATCTTTCACATATACTTTTATCCAAAGAACAGTTTCAAAGCCATCATTGAATTACATTATCTAAAGCAAGTGTACAGGACTCTGGACCGCTACATACATTTTGTACTGTATTCCCATAATTCTTAACCACTAGTTAGCCAGGAACTATAGCACCAAAACAAAACTGGAGGGCCAGAGTTTCCCAGCCTGGTCTTATGTAAAACCCAAACTGGAATACAAAGTGATCAATATATCCTGTTTCCATCTTTGCCTGTTCTTGCTACCTTGCCCATGGCTTCCACAGAGTTTTTAAAATCTGGTAACATCTCTACTTTGAAAAGACTACTTCACATTATCCTACGACTAAGGGCATGTTCATACAGTACATTATTCATTACATTTATCACCAGCATCTTGAATGTGTGGAAACTATAAATAGTCATACAGACACACAAAGTTCCCAGAGTGGGCTACCAAGACTCAGTGCTTCTTTACCTCCACAGACAAATGCACAGAAGAGGTGGGGGTTGCAAGAGAGAATAATTCTGCCATATGGTGACAATGCAAGGTAAGAGCTCCCCTTCATCTATGGTAGTGGCTCTTAACCTTTTCTCTACCAGGGGCCCCCTTTAAATATCTTTTGCTGCTGCAGAACTCAAGATTTTAAAACCCTCATAATAATACCTGATAATACTAATAATACAATTACACCATCCTTTAACCCTTCTCTCAGAGGCACCGGAGGGAAGGGGAGTCTTCTCCTGCTTCTTCCTGTAAATTTGTGGCTGGAGTGGACTGAGGAGCAAAGCACAGGACAAGCCAGTCAGCCTTTGCCTTGGCTCCTGTTACATGGGCCGAGCAGCCTTCAAGCCTTCATGGACCCCCCTGTGAGGACATTGTGCTCCCCCCGGGGGTCTGCAGACCACAGGTTAAGAACCACTGATCTATGACACTGCATCATCATTACAACAGTTTATGCTTTTTAAAACAATATTGTCCTTTTTATAATTGCAAAAAAGAGGCCATGCTCAGAACCTTACACACTTACTCTCTCTTTTTTCCTTCTTTTTTTTGCCAATTTTATTTTTTAAAATTCTGTTAAAAGAACTGTACATGCCAGCACTTCTGTACAGGTATGCAAAGCAGGAGGCTAAATCCAGTAACAAGACTAGGCCCACTGCAGCAATAAGCATTTGGTAAACCAACTCTTATACATAAGTTTTGGTGATTTAATAGTCCTGGGCTGTACCACCTCAGACTATAATTGGGCGGGGGGAGTGAGTAGAGAGAGAAAGAAACCTGTTCCACATATCTGAAAGTTCAAATACATTCAATGAATGTATAAAGACAAACCAGACACAAAGACGACGACTCTGGATCCATTTAGCTTTTTGTATGCACGAGTTTCTCTTTAAATGCTCCCTGGTATGTTTGATCATGAAAGTTTCCCCACCACTGCTATAAGGATAAGTTTCTAAAAGTAAATGTAATTACCAAAGAAGTTTAAATTACTGTAAAATAATGATTTTGGTCAATAGAGGGGGAAGTCAATGCTGGATATGTTAAATGTGATTGCTGTAAGTCTGTAAATGTTTAGAATTATGTGTATGTATGTGAATGTTAATAATATATGTTAATAAGTATAAGGTATAATTTTGTATTATCATATAAGAGATGAAAAATAATAAAAATTATATATATAAAGTCTCCCCACCACCAGCCACCTCCATAAGTTGAAGAGATATCATCTGGGAACAGTTACATGAGTTGTATGTTCAGGCTGGGTTGCAGAGTGGATTTGGAAATTAATGACACACATGGCTACAGTGGACTGAGGCTAGAATGTTGGTGACATATGCTAGCAATAACATCCCCCTCCTCCCCATTATGCCAGCATAGGTACTTTTTCCACATGTACACAAAAACATATCTAAGGGGGCTCCCCAGCCACTGACCAGTTGTGGGGGCATGCCTTGTGCATCTGAGGAAGAATGAGCAGCTTTATGCTGGGAAGAGACGTTACTTTTGCTTCCCTGGATGCCCAAGGGCAGCTGGGCTGTGCCCATGTGCACTCCATCACTGGCTGGGAGTGATGGAGTTGTTCCAGGGAGCTCCCTGACTGATTTTGTGCACCCAGGGAAACAGCAAAAAGAAATAGCCCCTGCCTCCTACCCAGCAAAAGTATACTGGCAAAGAGTTGTGTTCCACCAGCAGGCTACTTGGATGTTGGCTTGAGTGGGGTCCCTGCCTATGGTTAATGCCCAACGTGGCTTTGAGACCACCATTCCAGTGCCAGTGTACCAACATTTGCACTGTAAACATACCAGGAAGGCTACTACTTGAGAGAAAGTGTTGCATAAATGCTAACTGCTTGAAATGCCTTACTGAAGTCTCCTTTAAAAACCATCCCCTAAATCAGGGAACTGAGACTGAGATGTAAATGGCAGCATAGCCAAAACTGCCCAGCAAATCTGTAGATTCAGTCCAGGGCTGCTTGGGTGTGAAGAGGAAGGAACAGGTCATGCTTGTAATTGGGCAGAGCCCACCCACCACCCTGGGCCTTCCTGGGACTTACCAAAAGCAGCTGGGCCCCCAGGGGGTCTATTTCTGGCACAAATTTCTCAACGGGCTGTGGGGAACGGGCTGCAAAGGCACAGCGTGGGAGTGACACATCCAGGGGCCAATCCTCCTCAGATGGGAGCCCGATCAAACTACAAGTCAAGAAGAACACAGATAAGTTCAGGGTGGGTAGTTCTGATGCAGCACTTCACCACTGCTACAAGGCCTAGAAAACACCCTAGATCACCATGGTGGCATGCCAGCTTCTGAATTATATGAAGTAATCTCTTCTAATCTTGGAACTGGCGTTATCCAGATTTCCCACCTTCCTCTTCATGGCTCAACTGTCTTTCAATGTAGCTGCTCTAAACAAAGGTATAACGTTGCATCCAATCCCCTGTCTAAAGTTTTTCACCCAAAAAGGTCTTTCTCCTATACATCTCTCTTCATTTATTCATGCCCCATGATGCTCCTCCTCATACGGACACACCTATAAGTCTCATGCACACTTGAAGTGATGCCACACAATGGTGTCAATCAGCCTGTTTGCTAGAACTGGTTGTTGAAACTGTTGAGACACAGAGGCTGGGAAGGTTGAAAGGGGAGCCAGGAGTAGCAAAGGGGGGAGGAGGAAGAGACTGGAGTGCATGAGGAAGATGGAGAGGGGAGAAGGTCAGAGGAGATGGGATTGGATACTCCGGGGCTACAGGGGAGACCTGGGGAGGTAGATGCATTGAGCACCCAGTGTGGCTGCTGTCAAAGGGCTGGGAGAAACTCCTGCCAGATATGGAGCTGGGGGAGCAACATTGCCAGCTACGGGATCCCGCCAAGGAGGCAGCAAATACTCCCATAACTGGTTGTTAATTCAGCTGAATGATACCATTGCTGCTATGTCATTTCCAGTCACAATTTCCCAGCACTTTGGGGGATGTTTGGTGTGTTTAAGTCTTCAATGATGACGAACTGAACTGCTGTTATTTGTGGGTGGTTCTGTCATGTTTTCTGGTTAACAATTCCCCCAAATTTGGCAATGTTTTTAAGGGGCTATGTCTGGAAGAAACTGGAAAAACCACCTCTGAGTATTCCTTGCCTAAGAAAACCCTGAAATTCATGCTATCACCATAAGTCGACAGGCAACTTGAAGACACGTGCATACACATGTGTGTCAAGGAGTCTCCAGAAGGGCTTTGGGGACCACAGAAGTCGGTGTTGGAGGCTGCATGTAGCTATCAGGTCACACTTTCCCCATTTCTAAACTTGGGACATCCAACTCCCACATGATCCTAGATCAGAATTAAGGCAATAAACTATGGTGACCCTTGAACAAAAAATGAATAATGGCTTCCTTCTGTCCATGTAAGTTTTTTTACCACTATGGTTAATACAAACCAAGCCCCCTCTAGCTTCCAGTCAAACAGTTCCCTGCTCTGTCAGAGAGGTCAATGAACAGAGGTTAAACTGCGACATGATGTGAGTCTTCCCTCCCCTTCTCCTGACTCACAGAGACAAGCCACAGGCCTTGCTTAGCTCTCTCATGAATTGCCGAGTCAGGCAAACCCTTCCAGATTGTACTGAGTAATCAGGATGATCTAAATTCTCACTGAAAGAGACTTCCTATTTTTTGAGGATACCGTCTGGAGCAAAAAACAAACAAACCCCAAACCGAACCAAAGAAAGGGGGAAAAGGTAGGACTTACTCAAAGATTTTGCCCAGCTGATCAGCTTCGGAGTTGCCACAGAAGAGAGGCCTGTAGAGAGGACATACGGAATTATGAGTTACTGGGATATGAGGACATCATAAGCTTTGTGCCTCTAAGGCTTAGACCTCTCCTCCCTCATTACAGCCTCTGTCACCATCTTGTTTGGGTCCAGATGTAAGGCTTCAGGGTATGCTTCATCTGTAAGGGGGATGGTCATGTGAGGCTGCATTATGGCTGTGCCCAATCTTTCAAGGCAGCTATGACTCACTCCATAGAACTGAGAAGAACAGCATTTTAAATGTCATTGTAACAGACAGGCTTTGAATGATTTAGAGAAGCTGTACTGACCAAACCAGGCCCTAGAGACGCCTGAGATTAGCAAACAATCGGAAGTGGGGGTAGGGCAGAAAGAAGAGATGAATGGGACTGTTGGTCCAGGAGAGTCCACTTCCTCATCCCATTAGGCAGTCTGAATATGTCCTCACCACAAGCCATTTACCACAGCGAATGCCCCATCAATTCACCACACCCAAGCAAGGCCAGCGTGTTATGGTGGTTAAAGCATTGGGACTGACGCTTCCAAGTCCCCACTATGCCATAAAAAGTCAGTGACTTTGGGAGAATCACTGTCCCTCAGCCTCACCTACCCTAAAGGGCTGTTGTGAGGATAAAGTGCAGGGGAAAAGAGCCATGTACCCGATCATGAATACACTGAAGGAACTATGGGACAAAAAATGACGCTAATAGATAAATAATAAAATCCCAGAATTTTAGCAAACTCAGCAACTCTGTGAATTTCTTACACACGTACAAACAAACTGATGGGCCAATGAAGTCTCCAGTGAAGGAAAACAACTTTCAAAATTAAGAGCACTGTTTGAAACATCTACAGAAGCAACATATTTTATGACTGGATGTGCTTTTCCTGTTGCAAGTAACTGTCTTTGGCAGAGGTGAATTCACAGAAGGCAGAGCACTCCTTCAGTGGACTCTGTGAAGCTAAAACCACAAGCTTTGGGATAGGTTTCTTTGACAAGATACATAGGCCAAGGCCTGGCAACTGTACTCTGGTCCTAAGCTAGCACAGGATTGCTTGAGGTATCTGACGGAATCTGAGGGGAAAATCATTCTGATGGGTAGAGGAGGGAGGACTGAAAGAGCAGCCAGTCAGCTGTCATATTAGCAGTTTTAGGCCTTTCCTAGACTAAGTCTGCACTTCAAGCATGGTTTCCATGCCCAGAAACCCACAAGTCCCAACCTGTGATAGCCCTGTAGAGACTGGGAAGGCTGGACCATCAATTCTGTGCCGCCAAATTGACAAAACGAGAATGTACATCCACCATGCTGTGTGCATGTGTGCTCTCTCTCTTCTCTCTCTCTCTCTCTCACACACACACAGTCAAGCACCTCTCACTTCCCAATTCTCCCCACCTTTCCACATTTCTATGCTAAGCTGGTGAATCAGAAGCACAGGAAGACTCCTTGCAGAAATGCCCTGAAAGCTGGCAGCCATCTTTTTGACAGCTACTTCCTGCTACATAGCACCCCCTGCCAGATTTGAGCAGCCAGAGCAGCTGAACAAAACCTCATTGTTAGGCTTTCAAATGGAAGTAAACCCTTTCAGTCTCAGGTCCTAGCTTTAGTCCAAGTACCACTTTAGAGACTCACTTCTTAATTCCAATATATATTTGTATAGTGGTAAGTTGTGCTGCTGTTACAATCCAAGTTGTAACCCAGTAGTGGGTTCCACAACCCACCAGTTGAAGACCAGTGGATTAGATGCAAGGCCTTTTTACAAAAACCTCTCAGGGGCTAGAGGGAGAGAACAGATCGAGCAGCCACCTGATTGTTCCATGATACTCAAGGGTTTTAAGAGAGATCGAAAAACATTCTCATGCACAAACTGTATGAGTGAGCTGACAAAGGAATTACCTGCATGACTGCCTTGAATAATGATGTAAAGGAATCCAGTTGCTCCTTTCAGACTAACTGGGAAAAGAATTTTCTAGCGTAAGCTTTCTAGCATAAACATTTTTCATAAATGGACAGTAGTTCAAGAAAGCTCATGGTAAAAAATTCCCCCCCAGTTAGTCTCAAAGGTGCTACTGGATTCCTCCTTTAGATCTAAAACAGATTAGCAAGGCTCTCTCTTTTAATAAAGTCGGTCAGCTTGAAAATGCAGAGGCTTGAGTGAACTGGACCACAGCTGTTAAGTTAACATGAAATGGAACATCAAACCATGTTAATAAACACTGAGAGTGGCAATACAGAAGGCTTATTTACTTGAGAAATACATGGTCAATCCATGTTTAGATAGGCAGCAGCTTTGTATAATGGGCTTTTCATTCAATGCACATGTGGCATGAAGCTTTGAGTAGGTGCAGGACAGAAGTGTGCAACAGAGTGAACACAAGAGGTTCTACACAAGGGGTGGGAATCATGCAGCTCTCTAAAGGTTAGACTGCAATTACCAGCATTTGTCACTATTGGCTACACTGTCTAGGGCTGATGGGAGCTGCAATCCAACATCTAGGGGACCACCTGATTCCCAGCCCTGATCTACATTTCTCTTTGCCAAAAAAGCAGGAATTTTGTTAACTTGTGAAGCACCCCCCATCCCATTTTTAATTCGTTTACTTTCAGGAGTTCAAAATAGGGAAATGCATCTGATCATGAGAGACAACTTGTGTGGATTCCCTCAGAGCTTGGAAAAAATACTTTTTGAAACTCCCCAAATGCCCCACCCAAAAGTTTTGATTTCCCTCCACATATCTAACAGCAGCAATTATTAATCCTTTGTGTTTCCCCATCCCATTTAGAACATCAGTCTTTGCCAACAGAGGCCCAAACTAGGGATGTCTGCTTTATATTTGTAGGGTGCAGAAGACACAGAGTGACCTCAGCCCCACTGCACCCCTAACCCCAATTGCTAGTTCCTGTTTCCCCCTAAGACAGATTCGGCATCAACTGCTACCACATCATATTCTGCAAAGCAGGTCACCAGTTCCTCCCTGCTTATCAGTCCTTCAGCCTGACCGATAAGCAAGACAGAGGGCTTGGGCAGGCCCAACCCTAATCTATTGTCTCCCAGCTGTGTGGCTGGCCTCGGTATCCTGCAAGCAACATGTGCTCCAGGCAGGGTCTATTCACAAGATCATGCTCTTAGCTGCAGTTTGGAAATCTTTGGCTGGCACTGTCTAGGAGCAAGGAAAGTAAGAGTTCCAATGCTTGGTTCTTCCCAGGCATTGGGACCAAGCTGGGAAATGCAGCCCTCAAAATGATTCTGGATTCCAACTCGCACAATCCTTCACTGTTGGCTCTCTGGCTAGCAGCCCTGGGAGTTGAGAGCCAACAACATTTGAAAGACAACATGATTCACCACCCTGGGATGGCAAACTGAACGCCTAGGACTCTATACTTGTTGTTTAGATAGCAAAACAAGTCATGAACCCCGGGGCCCCTTCACACTATACAAATATAGCCCTCTGAATCCACTTTAATAGTTGTGGCTGCCTCCTATGGAATCCTGGGAGGTTTGTAGTTTGGTCAGATGTACCAAAGAGCTCCCTGGCTGAGGATGCTAAAGGCTCCTCCCTTAAATGCCAACCCCAGGATTCCCTAGGAATGCAACCATGGCAGTTAAAGTGGAATTATGGAGCTGTAATTGTGTAGTAAGAAAGGATCCCTGGCTTGTTGTGTACAAGCACCACACTTGTGCTCCTCCTCAACTGCTCTCCATTTGGAGCCAGGAGAGGATGATAAGTCGTGGACATTCACTCTACAGTTGGGTAACCATGATGCCTGGTGTTCTCTGGTTCACTATAGGCTCCAATTCTCTGGCTTGCTTCCTCCTAACAAGCCAGGGAAACAAGCCAGGGAGCAAGCCAGAAAGCAAGCCCAAGAATGGGAGTTGCAGGTGTCCAGAGAATGAACCAGCTGCAGGGAGCAACAAGTCATTGTCCAAGAGGAAACCTGGCTTGTTGTGACACCGAAAGACATTCACCATGTCTTGGCACCTGCCTGTTCTCCTAATCTTAGTGCTTTCCAACCACTCCACCCATACTGGCCCTTCCTCACTGCCTGTTCTGTCAAATGTATTCCCTTTGGCTTGAGGGGTTGAATAGGAAAGCGTATTTAAAAATTTGACACAATTCCCACACAGAAGGCTGCAAACATACCTCAATCTTATTTCTCCAGATATTAAAATACTGTGATTTTGTACATTGTACCACAAAATTAAAAAAAAATATCAAAAGACCTGATATGTGATCAGGAGGTGTCCTTGGAGCAGAGTATTCCTATCTCTAGCTGCTATGGATAATACAACAGCCTACACAAGTGATGTTGTTGGGGTAGGGAACTGATGGCCTATCAAAGGCTAAACTACAACTCACATCAGTTCTCATGCTGTTTAGGGTTCATGGGAGTTACCAGACCCCTGAAATCTGGGGGACCACTGGCTCTTCATCCCTGTGCTACTGCAAAGCAGTTTCCCATTGTCAGTAATAGTGGAACACCTCGGGAGGTAGTCAACTAATAGAAGCTAACCTAGCATCCCGTCTGCTGCACATGGAGAGATTGGAACATTGGTGCTTACCGTGAAGGTTCCTTTTCAGCAGTAGAGGGGAGGGAATCCTTCCTCTTGGGTATTGGCTCTGCCTCAAGTTTAACAGGCAGGGCAACATACAAATCAGAAACAAGCAGAGACAACCCCCTTGGAGGAGAAGCCAACCCCAACCTCCCCAGAGGAGGTTAAAACAGCTCCAGCAAACAAAACAATGACATAAAACCACCCACATCTATAATACAACACTAAGTTCATTTTTTGGGGGGCGGGGAGGGTAAGGATTCCCTCCCCTCTACTGCTGAAAAGGAATCTTCACAGTAAGTACCAATGTTCCATTTTCCAGCAGAGAGGGGAAGGGAACCTTCCTCTTGGGACCTATAACAGTGTCCAAATAGGATGGGAAAACTACTGTAGAATATAAAGTCAAAGCTTTCACGGCCGGCATCCATAGATTTTCCTTGGGTTTTTTTCCGGGCTGTGAGGCCGTGTTCTGGAATAGTTTCTTTCTGACGTTTCACCTGCATCTGTGGCTGGCATCTTCAGAGAATGGTTGGGTAGGAGTCTATGTGGAGTTTATATGCTGTGAACCCCTGTAGGGGAGTATATGTAAATTTGTGTAATTGAATGGTTAGTTTCTGGCGTGTAGTTGTAACCAGCTGGGGTCTGGATGAAGAATCCCGTTTTGCATTAGAAGATCCGGCCATGGGGGTAGAGGCCACGGCTCCTGTATCTGGAGCTGGACTAGGTCCGGGGACCACGGTCTTCGGGGCCAGCGGGGTGCAATGAGAACTACTTCGGCCCTTTTTTGCTTGATCTTCTGCAAGACCCTCCCCAGTAACGCTGTCGGCGGGAAGGCATAGCACAAGGTCTGTGGCCATGTTATTGTGAGTGCATTGAAGGCTAACGCTCCCCTGGTCCAGAATCTGGATACAAATCTTGGTAGCTTGTGATTCTCTTCTGATGCGAATAGGTCCATCCACGGATTCCCAAAGTGAAAAACCACCATTTGGAAAATCAGGCTGTCTGCTCAGCCAATCTGCCTGGGAGTTCAACTTCCCTTGTAGATACTCCCCCCCCTGATCGATGTGATGTGTGTCTTCGCCCACTGAAACAACAGATCCGACTTCTGCATGAGAGCCTGTGACCGGGTCCCCCCCTGCTTGTTTATGTGGGCCCTTGTTGAGATGTTGTTTGTCTGTCAGAATGTGGTTGCCCTCTACCAACGGATGAAACTCTATCAGGGCCAGCCTCAGCGCCCTGAGTTCCAGAATACTGATGCTGAGGTTCTGTTCCTGACTCGACCAGAGCCCCTGAGCCATCTGCTCCCCACAATGGGCTCCCCATCCTGTCAATGAGGCATCCGTGGTCACAACAATCCTTCTTGGCTCCTGGATCTGGACCACCATCTGAAGGGCGTCCAACAGCCACCAGTACAAGGAGGTCTTCACCTCCGCAGATAGCTTCAAAAATCTGCAGGCCTTCCTTGCCACCAACTCCTGAAAGGGAAGAAGGAACCACTGGAGTTTTCGAAGGTGGTACCTGGCCCAAGGCACTGCATCTATGCATGCTATCACTAGGCCCAGTAACCTGGCTAAAGACATCAGGGGCATCTGCACTAGCTCCTGTAACTTCTGTCTCCTGTCCTTTGGCAGGAAGACTCGGCAGGAGCATGTATTAAACACGTTCCCCAGATGTTGAATCCCCTGCGTTGGTTCCAACTGGCTCTTCTGTTTGTTCACCACAAACCGTGGGATTCCAGACACTGAAGAGTCTTTGCCACGTCCAGAGTGGCCCTGTCCCGGGAAGATGCCCTGATCAAGATGCCATCCAGATACAGGTACAAGTGCACCCCCTGGGCCCTTAGATGCACTACCAGGGCTACCAGTTCCTTGGTAAATACTCTGGGCAATGAAGAGAGACCAAATGGCAGTGCCGTGTACTGGAAGTGGTTCTCCTTGAATGCAAAGCTCAGGAAGCATCTGTGCGCCAGAAGGATCATGATGTGTAGATACGCATCCTGAAGGTCCAGAGAGGCCAGAAAGTCTCCCCTCTGAATGCCTTCCAGGATGGATCGCAAGGTCTCCATCCTGAACTTGCGTTTTGCCACCCACTGATTGATACTCCGCAAGTTCATGACTACCCTACAAGCCTTGTTCTTTTTGGGGACCAAGAAAAGTGAGGATTAGGTTCCTGAGAACCTCTCAGTCTCTGGTACCACTTCCACTGCCTGCATGTTGATCAGGTTTGCTATTGCCGCCTCCATCAATCCCTGTTTCTCCAGGGATTGAGTTCGGTACGATTGCACAAAGGAGGGGGGCGGTCTTGAAAGTAGGTCTATGGTGTACCCCTGACTGACTGTCCAGTTTACACAGGTATCTGAGGATGTACCTTCCCATCAGCCTGCAAACTCGGCCAGCCTGCCCCCCACCGGCAGGCCAGAACAGTCAAACAGACTGCCCAGGCTTGCCCCCTTGCTTGGAAGATTGGGATGTCGATGGCTTAGGAGAGGAACCTGTCTTCAATTTGTTGAAACATCTCAACGCACCTCAATTTCTCTTGTGCTGCCAAGGATGTCCCTGGTTACCCGACCTGTAACCCTTAAATCCCTGGGTGCTAGAGCGAAAAGACCTTCGTTCCTCCTTCTTTGGCAGAGATGCCAAGGCCTTCTTCTTGTCTTTAGTTTCTATCAACACCTCTTCTAAGGTGTCCCCAAACAATTTACTGCCTTTGAAAGCACACACTGACAGGTTAGCTTTAGCCTTGTTATCCACTTGCCAGTTTCTCAGCCATAGCTGTCATCTTGCCGTGACACTGGCTCTTACTGCCCTGGAAGAGAACCGGATGGCGTCCAAACTAGTGTCTGCCACTAACGCCGAGGCCTTTGCCATCTTATTTATGCCTTGACAAAACTTAATTTCGTCACCTGCTACCATCTCCAAGAGATCCTTCGTCCACCTGATTGTAGCTCTAGCAAAAAATCGAGACAGCTGCCGCCGCCCTAATTGCTAAGGCCGAAGCTTCATGTGATCTATGCAAAAAAGTTTCGATTCTCTTGTCTTCTGGTGCTTTGAGATTCTCATCGCCATCCCGAGGGAAGAGCGAGCCAGAAACCAACCCAGCCATTGGTGCGTTGATGGCGGGCAGTTTAAACCATTCCATAGTATCACTCAGAAAACCATACAGTGACTTGGCATAGGAGGGTTGGGCCCTAGACGAACCTGGTTGAGCCCATTCCTCCCTGCAACATCCTTAAACAGATCTGGGAAGGGGAGCACATTAGCTGCCCTTTCCCTAGTGGTCTTAGCTCTGGCACCCCCTGCAGGAGTCCCCGGTGTCTCCAACCCCAGGGCCCTTAGGGCCTTCTTGAGTAAGATAGCAAAAGTGGACGAGTCAAAGAGCCTGGGAGAGCCCGGGTCCTCCGCGGTCTCCACCCCTTCTGAGAAGAATTCTCCCTTCTCCCTGAGGGGGATTTCCTCCTCATCTAACTTGGAGTCCCCCTCCCAGTCCGGGACCTGGGACTTGTTTGCTCTGCGGGACTTCTTGCATGGTGGCTGGGCCCCCCATCATCCTGCCCAGTAAACTCCAGCTGGGCCCTGGTGGGCCTGTTCCCCTTCGGGAGCAATGGACGTCGCCTCTTCTCGCAACCTTTCCGCTTGCTGCGTCCTGCCGCTGTGCTTTCGTGGGCCCTGGGGAGCCTCCCCCTGCCAAGGGTCCTTCCCCCCGATGGTCATCCCCGCTGCCGCTTGCCGCGTAATCAAAGTGATCCATGCGGCAAGCTGCGGTGGCAGCTCCTTACACGCCAGCATCAGTGATGGAAGGTCCTCTGCCTCGCCGGCGTCCTCCTTGTTCTCCCAGCTAAGGTCCGACAAGCCCTCACCGGCTCTGGAGGGCAAAGTGCCAGACCCAGCTGTGTGGTCCGCCTCCCCTACGGAGGCCCCATCACGCTTGCAGGCCGCTGTTTCGCCCACCGCAGAGCTCAACATGAGCCCTGTTGCGGAGGCACAGAGCTCCCTTTCTCCTTGCTGGTCCCTGGTCCCAGCGAGGCCCAGGCCGCTTTCCTTGGAGGAGGAGGAGAGATCTCATATGATTGCACATGGGGGCCGCCATGATGGATCCTTTGTTCTAGCTGCAAAGTGTTGGAGCCCTGAGAGCCCTGACCTGCTTCGCCAACAGGCAGAAGTGAACTGGGGAGGTTGGGGTTGGCTCCTCCTCTGAAGGGGTTGTCTCTGCTTGTTTCTGATTTGTAGGTTGCCCTGCTTGTTAAACTGGAGGCGGAGCCAATACCCAAGAGGAAGGATCCCTTCCTCTCTCTGCTGGAGAAGCATCAATACCACCACCAGTACGACTTTCTTATCATACTCACTTCCTTCGAAACATCTCTGCAAAGATGCAGCCCACACTCCACAAGTCCACAGGGGTAGCGTAGGCTGACTGGAGCAGCACTTCTGGAGCACGGTACCAGAGGGTGACAACCTGCAGTTGGGAAGAATGTGATCAGTGCAGGTAAAATGCACAGTTGTTATGAAACCTCCCCATTTCCACTTTGCTCCATGAAGCACAAGGATCATGAAGATTCCCCCACTCCCACAAGGCAACAAGCATTCATGATCTCTGAGCTTACAGAGAGGCGTATTTCTCCAAACAGTTGCTAGAAGTGGGTCAAGCTCTACCAAGTTGTACATCATGGGCTTCTGATGCTTTTCATTGCAATAATATTTAGCCAGCACATTCCATTTTTCATTCTCAGTGGGAGACCTAGACAGCTTCGTTTCGAACCAGCAGAGCCTTCTAATCTGCAACTAAACATTCTAAGCAGAAAGCTACTCTCTTATGTAAATCAAATGCACTATGGATACTGCATGGATAGTGATATGGATAGTGCAATCAAATGCACTATGATATGGATAGTGCAATCAAATGCACTATGGATCCAAAAGAGTAGATACTCTTTTTCTACTGTGTTGGGGTCAAGGGGGAGGAAGCCTTCCCCTCATCCAAAGGGGTGGAAATATGTGATTCCCAAAAGATTGCTAGACTGAAAATCCTAGCATTTCTCACCATTGGCTATGTTGCCTGGGGCTGCTGAAGTCCAACAGAATTCAGAGGGCTGCATGATTTCACCCCTACCCTAGTCAAATCTTCCAGATCAGCTATACTAAGCAGGAACAACAACAACAACAACAACAAACTCTTTGACCTTTGCTAAACCCAGGGTGCGTTTACACGGGCAAATATTCCCCTAAATATACTGCAAAGATAGCTCACTGTTCCCACGGATCGCACCACAGCATCGCCTCATTCAGAAGGGGGGAAGGTGAAACACCCAAATATAGTGTGACAAGGGATGTCGCTACTTTTCCTGAGTTATTTGCAAAGTAGCGCATTATTGCTAGTGTAAACAACCATTCCACTAAGGGCTGCAGCAGAGCTGCACTGTGATTGGTTGTTATGATGAAGGGGTGGGCTTAAAAGAGGGGGAGTGAGGGAGGGAGATTCAGTAGCGATTAGGAAATTTTGAAAAATCCTCTCTGCTATTTTGCAAGTCTGTGTGAATCCAGTTTGCCAAGAAAAAGGAGGGAAGATCTGTTCCCCACATAAGAATTCCTTCTTCTCCTCAGCTGCGATCTCAGATCTCGCTGTGTCTCTGCTGCTTGGGGGAGAGACTTGGTTCATTTACACGGCAGATAGATAGATAGATAGAGAGATAGAGAGACTGACTTTTCTTTGATCTCCCCCCCCCCCCCCGCTATTTTGGCACTCTGTGATTCTTTCTTTAGCTAGAAAAAGCAGGCTTCCTATTCTTTCAGTCACGCAGGATCTATCCTCTTTCCCATAAAGCCTTCCTCTGCTTGAGAGGCCACGCCCCCCACCTTTTCATGTCTGAACATTAACGTGGCATAATTAGCAAAAACAACAACAACAAAAAACTGACTGGCACAGCTGCGGAAAAGAATTAAAGTACAAGTTGCCGCAATAAATCTGCTGTGTAAATGAACCCCCAGTTCCTGTCCACTCACTAGAGGTGTCAGAGCCATCTGGCAGCTGTAAATCCGAGCCAGGCCAAAGTCAGCCAGCTTGACTTGACCAGAGCTGGTCACCAAGATATTTTCTGGCTTGAGGTCACGATGAACGATGCAGTTTGAATGCAGGAACTCCAAACCACTCAAGAACTGATGCATCATATCCTGGAAGTAGATAAAAGAAGAGGAAAAAAAGGCAGCATCAACATCTTTCCAGCCTTAGTTCAGATGCCTGCCCAGTAAAGTGGTATCTTTCCAACTGCAATCCAAGATGCCACCAGAGACATTTACCTTGATCATTTCTGCTGGTAAGCCAGGAGGTGGAGTTTTCTCCAAAAATGCTTTCAGATCCTGATCCACGTGCTCAAAGACCAACGTCACTTTGGTCTCGCGCTCTGTCCGTGTCGTTGTGCAAACATCCATTAGCCTATAAAGCACAAAAAAGAAAGGTGCATAAATAGTGTGTGTTCCAGAGATACAAGAGTAGAGGCAGAGGAACAAATGGGATTAGTGGAACTAGGAGTTCATATTTTTAAAATGAGTTTTGAATGTGCTTAAATGTGCTCCTCAGAATTTGTCCAGTTAGTTATTCTAAGGTGATGAGTGAGAAACTTGTCTGGGAATATTACAGCAGGTCTGGAGAATATGCAGGCCTCCAAATGTTGCTGGACAATTAGCCTTAGTCACCACAGCCAATAGTGAAGGCTGATGGGAGCTTCAGGCCAAAATCCAGAGGGCTAGCTGTCAAATTTTGTTACCAGCCACCTCAAGTACACAGGACAGCATTACTGGATTTAACTGGTAGACTTCCAACTACTCTTACCCAAATCATTACAGCCATTTAATTGAGAGTGCCAGATCCATGCTGTCCCATCCGCATTGTTCTTTCATTGTGCCCTACAGTTGCTCAACATTGCTCCATTCAAGCATCATGATTCCACTTTCAATGGATGGACATTCCACCCCTCCTACAATCTTCCCACTCCCACGCTACTCATCATTCTTATCCACTTTAGCCTGCAATTTCCCATAATTCACCCCCCAGTTTCTACTGTGGATCATCTCTTTAAAGACAAACACTATAAAAGTTGTAAACCTGCATGCTAAACCAAGACCGCAAACTGTAAGGAGACACCAAGAGAACTAAGTGGAAAAACTGGTCTGATTCAACCTCCAGCTTTCAGGCCCCCGGGCTTCTCTATTACCCTGATCTGGTCCTAGACCTCTGATCCACCGTATCTCCTAACTGTGTTCCTTTGCAGCTTTCCTGTCTCTTCAGATGTGTGATAATATGAATGTTCAAGCCAACCTGCCACCAACTCCCTGCTGCCTTTGATGTTCTAGGTCAAGAAGCTGGTGGAACACAGGCAGATGTGTTGTTGGCAGGATAAACAATGGAGAAGACAAAATAAACAGAGGTACACTCTGAAACAAAGCAATGGATGGCAGGGATGGGGAACATGTTGTTGGACTTCAATGGCCATCATTCCTCACATCTGATTATGCTAGCTAGGCTGAAGGGACTTGCAATCCAATAGCCTCTGGAAGTGCACACAGTCATCATCATTGCTCTATATATTTATTAGTACATTTATAGCATGCCTTTCCTCCAATGAGCTCAAGGTGGAGTACATCTTCTGCACTTTATCTTCACAGTAACTCTGGGAGGCAGATCACAGGGAAAGACAGAGTGGCCTATGATAAGCCGTGTGAGTTTCTTGGCTTAGTAGGGACTAAAACCTGGATCTTGCACATCCCAGCCCAGCACTCACTGCACTGGCTCCACATACACAATGCTATATGGAATATTACCTACTTTTCCCAAAGTCCAGAATCTAAACACTGAGGGCAGTGCTCCACTAGGGATGGACAGCTGTCAGGGAGGATGACCTGCTCCCTCCCCCCGCCTCCATTCTCCAGTTTGCACTTCTCCTAACTAAATCAGGAACTGAACACTGCACTGTCTTTCTCGTCCTCCACTGCTGTTCGTTCCAGGGTCAGCCCTCTATTTTTCAAGACTTAGAGGCATGAAGTGTGTATGTGTGTGGGGCATCAGTTCTGCCAGGCTTCCATCCCATACCTTCTCAATTAGAATTCCACTGCAGGAGCCTGCTGTCCTGATCCTTTTCTCTCTAGATCTCTAGCTTCCAAGCCTGAGATCAAAGCAAGGTTTCCTTGCTGAGATCACATTCTTTTGCTTTGTCTTGAATACCTGTGGGAATGCTCAAACCAGTTCTCCTGCCTGCCCTCCAGAGGGAAAGACCAGCTGGAGCCCAAAGGAACCAACTGAAGCAGAAGATTATCTGAAGTCCAGGAGCCATGATACCACTTTCAATGGATGATGATCCCAGGTGCCTTTTCCAAATACACATTCAGTTCTCAGTTGCTCCAGGACTGGTCCTTATTGCAGTCCACGCAGCTTTATTGTATTCAGGGGACTTACTCACTAGTAAGTTGTGTTATGACTGCACTTTCACAGTTAGCCTTTCTTCCAAGGTAGAATTGTGCCTAGCACCCGGACACACACTCACACAAAACCCACAAGCCAAAGGCTTACGCTGCTACCAGTTCCTGTACTTCCTACAGTCCTACAAACCTGACAAGTGGTTGTGAGATCCCCCTCTCCTCTACTACTTTCCACTTTAACTTTCTCTTCCTCACCAAGTGAGAAGCAACTCAACCTAAAGCAGGTTCCTCCAGATGTTTGAGATGACAACTCCATAATACTTTAGCAATAGCGCTTACACTTCTATACCACTTTATAGTGCTAAGCACTCCCTAAGCAGTTTACATTGTTTTTTTTAGCTAATTGCCCCCAACAAGCTGGGTACTCATTTGACATACGGGAAGGCTGGAAGGCTGAGTCAACTTGGAGCCCTACAGGATCAAACTCACAACATTGTGGCTTGCAGTACCGGCATTTAACCACTGCACCACCAGGGCTCTCTATGATTGGCCGCAATGCTTGGGACCAATGGGAGTCCAAACAAATATGGAGAGCCAAAGGTTCCCCAACTCAGCCTCATGGGAAAAGAGTGGAATTGAAATGGCAGCAAACACAGATACAGACCAAATACAAATATGATCCTGTGTGCATTTTATACATGTATGTATATGCAATTATACATACACACACAGGCTTTTAGAACAAAAGGTTTTTTAAAGGCAGGGCTTTTAAGAGGGTGTTGCACTGTGCTATTTTGAAATGCCTTTTATTATTTTCAATTAGATGTTTTAAATTGTTTTACTATTGTGAACAGTTTGATTCTATGTTAATTTGCAAGCTGTCTTGAGTCCCCATTCGGGGAAAAGGCAGGGTATAAATAAATATGATGATATATCATGCTGTGTGTGCGCAGGCTGATCCCTGAGGGTGTGTATTCATTTATTTTTCAACCTTCTAGACCCAATGTCTAATTTCTAATTCTTCAATAAATTCAAGTCTGACACTTCACAGGGCACATTTCCAACTGGCCCAAGATCACAGCCCCTCCATTACCTCTACAAGGGAGCCCCTCAGGAGGATCTCTGCCCACTCCTTGACCAATGCCACTTTCTTAAAAGACATTCAGGCAAAACCAGCCACTTGCACAAACAGTCCAGCCCAGAAACCTCATGCACTATAAGACCCATCTATCCTATTCCATCCTTCCCCCAAGCTGGTGCCCTCTACAACTATCATCTGGCTAGTATGATGGGCCTGCAGTCCAACACAAATATGGAGCATGCCTGGCTGGGGGTGGCGGCGTCCTTTTCCAGTAAACAGAAGGTTATTCTTTTGCTATTTCCACTGCTAAATACCAGCATGCAGACATTACAATGGGCTTAGGCTTGGTAAGGAAGCCCCTCCTTGCCTTCAGAAAAAAAGTTCACTACCTTTGCCCAGGCCTTAATTTGAGAGAAATTTTGGCTCCTGATCCTGTATCTGATGCCAGGTCTCAACTCTGGAACATCACATAGTAAAAATTTCCAACAAGGAGAGCCTCTAGGTATAGATATACCTCAATTAATTAAGTAGGTATGTTCCCGGACATTCCTTCTTTAAGATAAACTTTGGTACTGGGGCAGAAATAACATGTTAAGAACAGGTATAGGTTCCTTCACCAAAAAAATAATTAAAAAAATGAAGAGCAGTTAAACATGTTTCAACAAACTTTTTGTCCGAAACTAACAATATGCACAGGTAAGGTAAGTCTTGTATAAGCAAAAAGTAAACAAAAATATTTTCAACCTAATGGAGATCACCGGAAAGCTTCTTCCAAAATGCATCCAGGAATTATTTTTTCTTTCATCAACCTCCTCTCTTTCTTATGATTTTCATTTTGGTGACCAAACATACATACATACATACATACATACAGTAGCACTCCCGTATCTGCTGATTCGCCAACCGTGGATTCAATTATCCGCAGTTGGCAATGGTGGGGGAAGGGAGAGGGAATCTAATTTCCCCCATCCCTCCCCCTGGGAGGGTTCTTGTCGCTGCAGCAGCAATCGCCGCAATCTCGCCTCTCTTCCCCCTCCCATGGCAGTGATCGTGGGGGTGACAGATTGCTCCTCCGCCCCCTTCCTCTCGCCATGGCCCCGCGGCAGCAGCAATCACGGGGGCAAAGGGGGGCGAGATTGCTTCTCCACCCTTTCCCCCTTGCAGTGACAAGAACCCTCCCAGGGGAAGGGATGGAGCAATCTCACCCCCCTTCCCCCTTGTGATTACCGCCACAGTGGGGCCATAGCAGCGGCGAAGGGGGAAGGGAGGGGCAAACTCGCCTCCCCCTCTTCCCCCTGTCACGGTGTTCACTATTATCCACAGAATTCACCATCTGCAGGAGGCCCCAGAACCAATCCCCCGCAGATACGGGGGTGCTACTATATCTTTGCTTTTTTAAAAAAAATAATGCTACAGGTAGCTGGTGAGAGAAGCTTGTTTGCTGTCCTCCTTTCTCTTTGTTTTGGTGTCCATGCATGCCCAGTAAGGGATTCTGGAGGTTGCTGCAAGGTAACACAAAAAATTTGTGCTTCTCCAGCCCTCCTTCACCACGCTCCCAATGTTGATCCTGCTAAAGCTTCCATCTAGACAGAGGATGAGGACAAAAGGGGTCTATAAAAAAGCTCTGTAAAAAGGAGCTTCCTTATGAGAGGCTTTGTTAACTGAGGTATGCCTGTAGTCTTGACACAAAAGCACTATTACTGCCCTTAAGTTGGCCTCCTTGAACAAAGGAATTTTAAAAGAGAAACAACAGCCTGAAAAATGTTGGAGTTCATCAAGAAGTTCTGTTCCATTCATTTGCACCTCAATAGGGACAGTGGTTTGCTGCCTCATGGGTTAATTTAATCAGTAATGCTGGGATGACTGAATTCACATCACTAAGGGACTGTGGGGCTTACTTTGCTTATCTAAATGCTCAAACTGAATTGCAGAATATGGCTTGATTTTTTGAAATCGTCATTTAACTCCAGCATCTGCAACTTCACCCTTAATACTGTGGATGGAAATCATGCAGCCCGCCATGTTTTTGGACTACAAGTCCCAGCAGCCCTAGCCAGCATGGTCAATGCTGAGGAACCCTGGGGGCAAAAACCATCTTGTAGAGCTGTATGATTTCCATCCCTGTTTTACACCTATGCCAACTGAAAACTACCTTTCATGAATCTGATCTGCACTGTGATAAATTTGTCTCTAAGGTGATACACAGATGTTACCTGAGAATATACACCACACACACTCACATACACAAAATCCTGAGCTTGGGAGAGTCATTCTTTTGGACTACAACTCCCACACTATCTCAATGATGGCTGGGGAATTCTGGGAACCGTAATTACAAAAAGTAATTTTGCCCTGGACACAATCTACCACTACAAATTTCAGATTAAGAGATGGGTCTCCCAGTTTGCAGGACGTGTTTCAGGAAGCCCCCCCCCGGCCCCCACAGAACATGCCACTCATGTGTCCCACACAGCACCCTGGAATGTTTGCCATCGCAGATGATGCCCTCACCGCACAACATTGGGATGGTCGAAGTTCTCCAGTCGTTTCAGCAGAGCCACCTCACGGACTGTTGAGTGCGGCAACCCATTTTCGCTGTTCTGCACCCGCACATTCTTAAGGGCCACAAACTTGCCGCTCTGCAGGTCACGGGCTTTGAAGACAGTGCCGTAAGCGCCAATGCCAATTTCAGCCACAGGCTCATACTGTTCCCGTGTCCCCATCGCCATCTTGGCAGTGTGCTTCAAGAGGGCCTCGGAGGCTTTAAGAGATCAAGGGAAAGGGTTAGAAAAGCAGCCAATAGCAGGCACCTTCTATATATCCCACAGTTCATACATTTTCTCTAGTTCTTAAATAAACCTTCCTATTTCTCCTAGGTAGAGCTTGAAAAAGTTACCTTTTTGGACTATGACACTCAGAATCTCCATGCTGGTGGATTCTGGGACTTGTAATCCAAAAAGTAAGTTTCTCCCATTCTCCAAGCTGCAGTTTTCTATTACACCCCGATTGTTTTAACAGAGGGGCGGGGTACAAATAATAATAATTATTATTATTATTACACTCCAGTAATACATACCCCAATAGCATTCCTCTTTAGTGTTCCCATCCCCACCCCACTTCTTAATTATCACCCTCAGAAGTGCTTGCTTCCCCACCTCCACAGGGGAAAAGGTAGAGGAGATTAGTTGCCTTGTTAGGAGATGAGTTTGGAAGGCCCTCCTACCCATGTAAGAGAAACAGTCTGGCTTAGTGGTTAGTTTTGGCCTTGGCCCTAGTTTTCTCAAAATCTCACCTCTTGGCATATGTAGATTAAGGCACCTGGGGGTAAAGAACCAGCAGCGCAACAATGCTTTTAACAGTCAAACAGGAAAGGGAATTTCAGCTGGTGCTGCTTTTCCCAAGTGGCAGCTTTCAAACTTCCCCCTTTGGTACCAGAATTAACAGCACTTGGTAAAACAGGTATAAATTACTAGAGGGGCAGGACCCAAATCTAGTCCTCAAAGACTTTCAGTCAAACACTCTCCTGATGCAGAAGGTGCAACTAGTCCTTCTATAAACATGTGTCCCATTTCACCTTTATTTTGCACTATTTATTTTTGCAGACAACTTCAGTGCATATGCTCACTGCACACAGGGATATAGGAAAGAAGAACAGAACTAAGACTATCTGCATATGGCTTATAAGTGCAGATAAACATGTGAACACACACAGACATGAGAGGTTCTTCAGGCACACAGTGGGCATGTGTGCAGTCAATGATCAGTAACAGTTGGGAAAACTTGGGAGCCCATGTGTAGGCCTGGGCCCACTGCCACAATCCCACTCTTCTCCCCACTCTGGATGTTGAGCGTGCACACTTATGTTGCCTGGAAAGGGATGCAGTGTCATGATCACAATCAAAGAGGGTGGAACTGTGTGTGCGTCTCTCCACCCTTTCATTACTAATGGATAAAATGGAAATTCCAACTCATGACATGGATTAGCAAGTACAGAAAATGAGGATGATAAAGAAACCTGGGTACAAGAGTGTTATTTGGTGTACTGAATCATTTCTACTTTTCTTTGTCACAAGGTGCCAATCACTTAAGGCAGATTCTTTCCTGTTCTGTGAACGCACCAACACTTTCAAACCTAACTGGCCTGGATCCTTTCCACACTACACAATGATAGCGTTACAATCCCACTTTAACTGCCACAGTTCCAACCTATGGAAACGCAGGGATTTGTAGTTTAGGTAGACACTAGAGCTCTCGGGCTGAGGATTCTAAAGGCCCCTCCTTCAACTGCCAATCCCAGGATTCCAAAGGATGTTGCCAGGGCAGTTAAAGTGGAATCATAGGATCCCTGGCCTTTAGCAATCCTGGAGGCCAATATTTCTGGAACCTTTTCTCCAATACAATACAGTTATTCCTCCACATTCACGGATTTGGCATTCATGGTTTTAAGTATTCATGGCTTGAAAATATTCTTTAAAAAAATAATAATCAAAAAGCAAACCTTGATTTTCCCATCTTATATAAGGGACACCATTTTGCTATGCCATTGCATATAATGGGACTTGAGTATTCACGGATTTGGGTATTCATGGGGGTACTGGAAGGAAACCCCAGCGAACGTGTACTCACTTTGCATAAAAATCCTGGCAACTTTATTTTTTGCCTGTTGCAACAACAAAGTTAACAACCCAGGGAGATTCCACCCCCCCAAAAAAATTCATTAAGATCTATATAACAAGAGGCCTTCTCTGAAATGACCTTCCTTACCCTACCCCAATCAGCAGTGGCCATGAGGGCAGGGGATGATGGAAGGTGTAGTTCCCCACGTATACAGCAAGGCTGGAAAAAGCCATATTAAGGCATGGAAGCGCGCGCGGACCAGAATCCCCTTCGCCAGCTGCAAAACGTGCTCAGCAGCCCAGCGCTGGCTTGCAAGCAAGGCCAACTTTGGGGAGTGTTGAAGCGGAGGCGGCCCTTTACTGCCCTGCCCCAAATTTCCCTCCCAAACAGAGAGCGAGCGGCATAGTTCAGACTACGCCCCATCCGCCTCCCTCAACTGGCTGTAGGGCTCCCACTCCATTTTAGGGTCCACTTTGTGCTCCCCCCATGCAAGGATTTCGCCACCCGATCATATTAGCCCCCTCCCCAAAACCCTCATACTAACTAAGCCCCCGGTTACTTTTCCTCAAAGGCTTCCTGCAACATCTAGGGCAGGGTTTCTCAACCAGGGTCTCCCTCGCCCCCCAAGAAGCTGCTATAGGGGTTCCTCGAGATGGTGATATTTGGGGGTGGGGGGAAGAGATCAACTTTGTTCAGAATTAAGAACTGTAGACCTTGAATGGTAGACATTTTGAGGCAGGGGTTCCCTGAGACCTGGAAAAGGGTTGCAAGGGTTCCATCAAGAGTTAAAAAAGAAAAGAAAAGAAAAGGGGTGGGTGGGAAAGGCTGCTCTATGGGGAAGGAGGGGAGGGGACCCCACTCTCCATTTCTAAAGCCCCCTCCACTCCACAGCCGGTAAAGAAGGCCACGCTTTGCAGCCGCCCGCCATAACTCTGTAACAAGGGGGAAAGAAGACCGAACTCCTCCAGGCCGAGGCCTCCCCGGGAGCGCCCCAAGGCCGGCCCGGGAGGAGCCCAGTGGGAGAAAGGCTCTCCCTCGCCCGGGGAGACAACAGCCATGAGGCGCCCTCCGCTTCTGGGGCCCCCCTTCCCCCGAGGCCTTCGGAGGAGCAGCCAAGGCCAAGCCCCAGGGCCCCGACTTACCCCGGCGGCGGCTTCTCCAATTCCCGGCGGGGCTCCAGCCAGGGGGGGACGGGGGCGGGGCCGCCAAGACCCGGCAAGACCAGCGAGGCGGCACAGCCAGAGTGGCCACCACAGCGGAAGTGGGTCGCCATAGTTACCGGCCTTCCCCCTCCCCTTCCTGGCTCCGCCTCCTTGGCCCAGGAGCGGGAAAGCGCGGGGGCGGGGCACAGGGCAAAGGGGCGGGGCTTGGCTCCAGTTCTTTGCCTCAGTTTATCACACTACGCTGTTATGGTGATGGTACAATAGCACCCCCGTATCCACTGATTCATTACCCACTGGTTCAATTTTCCACGGAACACAAAACAGCACGCCTGCCATAGAGTTTTCCTAGAAAATGTGTCCTCTCTAGCCATTTTCTAGGTCCTCCAAGGCTACTCTATGGTATTTTACACCAGCAGTCCCATTATTTTCAATGGGGTTTGCTATTATCCACGGTTTTCGGTATCCAGACACACACACACCCCAGAACAAATCCCCAGCAGATAAGGGAGCCCCACTGTATTCCACTTTAACTGCTCTGGCTGCCTCCTGTGGAATCCTGGGCTTTGTAGTTTAGTGAGGCCTAAGAGAATGCTCAATGCCCCTCCCTGAACTGCAAATCCCAGGATTCCATAGGAGGCAGCCAGAGCAAATAAAGTGGAATAGTAACACTATAACAGTGTAGTGTGATAAAGCCACTCTGACTCACAGCCTTTCTTTTTTTCTTCTATATTAATGATTCATTGGTTTTTCGTTACAGAAGAACAAACAAAGCATACATAGAATCATTAGCGTTGGAAGAGACCTCAAGGGCCATCCAGTCCAACCCCCTGCCATGCAAGAATACACAATCAAAGCATTCCCGACAGATGGCCATCCAGCCTCTGTTTAAAGACCTCCAAGGAAGGAGACCGCACCACACTCCCAGGGAGTGTGTCCCACTGCTGAGCAGCTCTTACTGTCAGAAAGATCCTCCTAATGTTTAGGTGGGATCTCTTTTCCTGTAGTTTGAACCCATTGCTCTGTGCCCTAGTCTCTGGAGCAGCAGAAAACAAGCTTGCTCCATCCTCAGTATGACATCCCTTCAAATATTTAAACATGGCTATCACGTCCCCTTTCAACCTTCTCTTCTCCAGGCTAAACGTGCCCAGCTCCCTCAGCTGCTCCTCATAGGGCATCGTGGCATCCAGACCTCCTACCGTTTTAGTCACCCTCCTCTGGACACGTTCCAGCTTGTGCATAACCTTCTTGAACTGTGGTGCCCAGAACTGGACACAGTATTCCAGGTGAGGCCTGACTAAAGAAGAAAACAGTGGCACTATTACTACCCTTGATCTAGACACTATACTCCTATTGATGCAGCCTAGAATCACATTGGCTTTTTTAGTTGCTGCATCACACTGCTGACTCATGTTCAGCTTGTGGTCCCCTGAGCTCCTAGAGCCCTTTCACATGTACAGTCGTCCCTTCACATTCGCGGGGGTTCCGTTCCGCGGACCCCCGCGAATGTGAAAACTCCGCGAATAACGACTCCCCTCCCCCCTCCCTCCCCAGGCCTTCGCGGGGCCTTCCTAGGCCCCGCGGAGGTCTCCCCGGCCCTCCCTCCCTCCCTCTCCAGGCCTTCGCGGGGCCTTCCTAGGCCCCGCGGAGGTCTCCCCGGCCCTCCCTCCCTCCCTCTCCAGGCCTTCGCGGGGCCTTGCTAGGCCCGCGGAGGTCTCCCTGGCCCTCCCTCCCCCCTCCCCAGGCCTTCGCGGGGCCTTGCTAGGCCCCGCGGAGGTCCCCCAGCCCTCCCTCCCTTCCTCCCCAGGCCTTCGCGGGGCCTTGCTAGGCCCCGCGGAGGTCTCCCCGGCCCTCCCTCCCTCCCTCTCCAGGCCTTCGCAGGGCCTTGCTAGGCCCCGCGGAGGTCTCCCCGGCCCTCCCTCCCTCCCTCTCCAGGCCTTCGCGGGGCCTTGCTAGGCCCGCGGAGGTCTCCCTGGCCCTCCCTCCCCCCTCCCCAGGCCTTCGCGGGGCCTTGCTAGGCCCCGCGGAGGTCTCCCCAGCCCTCCCTCCCTTCCTCCCCAGGCCTTCGCGGGGCCTTGCTAGGCCCTGCGGAGGTCTCCCCGGCCCTCCCTCCCTCCCTCTCCAGGCCTTCGCGGGGCCTTGCTAGGCCCCACGGAGGTCTCCTCGGCCCTCCCTCCCTCCCTCTCCAGGCCTTCGCGGGGCCTTGCTAGGCCACGCGGAGGTCTCCCCAGCCCTCCCTCCCTTCCTCCCCAGGCCTTCGCGGGGCCTTGCTAGGCCCGCGGAGGTCTCCCTGGCCCTCCCTCCCCCCTCCCCAGGCCTTCGCGGGGCCTTGCTAGGCCCCGCGGAGGTCTCCCCGGCCCTCCCTCCCTCCCTCTCCAGGCCTTCGCGGGGCCTTCCTAGGCCACGCGGAGGTCTCCCTGGCCCTCCCTCCCTCCCTCTCCAGGCCTTCGCGGGGCCTTCCTAGGCCCCGCGGAGGTCTCCCCGGCCCTCCCTCCCTCCCTCTCCAGGCCTTCGCGGGGCCTTCCTAGGCCATGCGGAGGTCTCCCTGGCCCTCCCTCCCCCCTCCCCAGGCCTTCGCGGGGCCTTCCTAGGCCCCGTGGAGGTCTCCCCAGCCCTCCCTCCCTTCCTCCCCAGGCCTTCGCGGGGCCTTGCTAGGCCCCGCGGAGGTCTCCCCGGCCCTCCCTCCCTCCCTCTCCAGGCCTTCGCAGGGCCTTGCTAGGCCCCGCGGAGGTCTCCCCGGCCCTCCCTCCCCCCTCCCCCCTCCACAGGCCTTCGCGGGGCCTTCCTAGGCCCCACGGAGGTCTCCCCAGCCCTCCCTCCCTTCCTCCCCAGGCCTTCGCGGGGCCTTGCTAGGCCCCGCGGAGGTCTCCCCGGCCCTCCCTCCCTCCCTCTCCAGGCCTTCGCAGGGCCTTGCTAGGCCCTGCGGAGGTCTCCCCGGCCCTCCCTCCCTCCCTCTCCAGGCCTTCGCGGGGCCTTCCTAGGCCATGCGGAGGTCTCCCTGGCCCTCCCTCCCCCCTCCCCAGGCCTTCGCGGGGCCTTCCTAGGCCCCGCGGAGGTCTCCCCAGCCCTCCCTCCCTTCCTCCCCAGGCCTTCGCAGGGCCTTGCTAGGCCCCGCGGAGGTCTCCCCGGCCCTCCCTCCCCCCTCCCCCCTCCCCAGGCCTTCGCGGGGCCTTCCTAGGCCCCGCGGAGGTCTCCCCAGCCCTCCCTCCCTTCCTCCCCAGGCCTTCGCGGGGCCTTGCTAGGCCCCGCGGAGGTCTCCCCGGCCCTCCCTCCCTCCCTCTCCAGGCCTTCGCAGGGCCTTGCTAGGCCCTGCGGAGGTCTCCCCGGCCCTCCCTCCCTCCCTCTCCAGGCCTTCGCGGGGCCTTGCTAGGCCCCACAGAGGTCTCCCCGGCCCTCCCTCCCTCCCTCTCCAGGCCTTCGCGGGGCCTTGCTAGGCCCCACGGAGGTCTCCCCGGCCCTCCCTCCCCCCCTCCCCAGGCCTTCGCGGGGCCTTGCTAGGCCCCGCGGAGGTCTCCCCGGCCCTCCCTCCCTCCCTCCCCAGGAGGAGGTCTCCCCGGAGGTCTCCCCGGCCCTCCCTCCCTCCCTCCCCAGGCCTTCGCAGGGCCTCCGGAGGGCCTCCGGGCATCCCGCGAAGGCCTCCCCACCCCTCCCCAAGCCTTCGCGGGGCCTCCGGAGGGCCTCCGGGGGACCCGCGAAGGCCTCCCCACCCCTCCCCAGGCCTTCATGGGGCCTACGGAGCGCCTCCGGGGGCCCCGTGGAGGCCTCCCCGGGCCTCCCCGCTCCCTCCAGGTCTTTTCACGGGGCCTCTGGAGGCCCCGTGTCGCGGTTTTGGGGGGCCCCGGGGGGCCCTCCCAAAACCGCGAATAAGCAAAACCGCGAATGTCAAGTTCGCGAATGTGGAGGGACAACTGTACTGCCCTCAAGCCATGTGCCACCCATCTTATATCTGTGCATTTCATTTTTACTGCCCAAGTGTAGTACTCTACAGTTCTTCCTGTTGAAATTCATTTTGTTAGTTTTGGCCCAGCTTTCTAATCTGTTAATTTGGGATTCTGATCCTGTCCTCTGGGGTATTAGCTACCCCTCCTAATTTGGTGTCATCTGCAAACTTGATAAGTATACTTTCTATTCCCTCATCCAAGTCATTGATTAAGATGTTGAATAGCACTGGGCCCAGGACAGAACCCTGTGGCACCACCCACAAGTCACTTCTCTCCAGGATGAAGAGGAGCCATTAGTGACTACCCTTTGGGTACAATGAAACAGTTAACAAAAAAGAATAACAACTGTACTTAATTGGGATTATAACATTTTGTGAGAGAAAGAGGAAGGGAAGCTTAGAAGTTAAGAAGATTGAAATACAGGTCAACCTCTGTATCCACAGATTTGGTATCCATGGTTTCACATCCACATCTGAAAATATATGTTCTCTCTAGGCATTTCTAATTCCTCCAATGTGATTCTATGGTCGACTTCCGGCATTCTTCTCATTGCAAATAATAGGGTTCCCTATTATCCATGGTTTCAGGTCTCCATGGGGTATCTCAGAAGGTATCCCCTGCTGATGCAGGGGTCAGCCTCTATATCAGATCATAAATTACAATGCAACTTTGGATTGAAATGCTGATGTCTGAGCATTGACATATTCAATAAAAATAAACCATTCATCAATAATAGACTTAGATTCATTATCATTGTGTGATGATCGGTTTCTCATATTCTCTGATAACTTTTCTGAACGCCACTGTTCCCATATCTGATTCCACCAGCTATCAATAAAAACTAGACCTGTCTTCCAAGCTTTAGCAATTTCCAGTCTGGCTGCAGCAATGAAAAAGGCAATTAAGTCCCTGTGCTTCAGATTTCTATTAGTGGAGATGAAAATGTTGAGTAGCAGCAAAGCTAGGCACAGCCTCATAGCCTTTCTTAACCTTCTTTACCTTGGTGGAACCCTTGAAACAGTTTTCAGGTCTCAAGGAGCCCCTGCCTAAAAATGATTATATCTATACCTTAAAAAAAAGTTTTCTTTTTTTCCCAGTCTCAATATCTTGAGGATTTTATACTAGGTTAAAATTAACTGTCCTGGGAAGCTGGTATAAGAAGTCTCTGATTGTACTGGGAGAACTGACAAAAAATATTCTGGGATAAATAAAATGTGTATGGATCTCCAAATTCAGAAAGAAAAGGACAAAATTTGCAACGTTCTGGCGTTTTTTATCAGTCTGGATGTGTCCAGTAACAAGGCGTTTCCTGAGAGGGCCTCTTGTCACACATAATCTAATACCAGGTAAAAGTGTAAAAGAGGTAGCACACTAGTTCAGCAGAGAAGCATGTGGTCTGCCTCAAAAAGGATGAAGGTTCACTCCCTGGCATTTCCAGTGAGGAACTTCAAGTGGCAAGTGACAAGAGAGAGGATCCTTTCTCTGAAACCCAAGAGAGCTACTGTCAGAGTAGACAGCATTGGGCTAGGATAAGAGAAATGGCCAGGGAGTTGGCTTTCTTCCAACCCAACCCAGTTTCAGTTTTAAGCCAGAGCCCTATGGTGTCCATGTGTGGGGAGAATATTTGAAGGGCGCCTCTGGGCATGTGCAGATTGCATCACCCAGCTAACTGCAGTTGTGAATTGAAGTTGCAATTGTGAATTACAGTGAATTTCCGAAAGTGCATTTTTGGTTATACTTCTGTGACAAGCACCATTTTGTAGATCAGTGGTTCTTAACCTGGAGTCTGTGGACCCTCAGGGGTCTATGATGTCCTCATAGGGGGTCCACAGAGGCTTGAAGGCTGTTCGGCCTACCTCCTCCCCACAGTGGAGCAGCCATGTGACAGGAGCCAAGGCAAAGATGCTCCAGCCACAAACTTGCAGGAAGAAGCAGGAGAAAAGTCTTCCCTCCCCCTCCAATGCCTCTGAGGGAACGTTTAATGGATGGTGTAATTGTATTATTATTGTTGTTGTTGTTGTTTTAAATCTTGAGTTAAGTCTTGGGGGTCTGCAGCAACAAAATATATTTAAAGGGGGTCCCTGGTAAAGAAAAGATTAAGAACCACTGTGGTAGATTGTTTCTGAAACACCAGTATAAAAAGGTGTACTGGATAGATACTGAGCAAGTGGGAGCCATATCCTACCTCCAAAGGCTTCCACTTAGGGCCCTCACCATATCTCTAAGAAACACACAGAGACACAACCATGCACTCCAGACATATTTTCCTAAGTGAAACACGAGGAAAAGGCTCTTGAAATTTTATCTTACTATCCTTTCCATCCTGACTCATCTGATAGGACTATTGTGAGCGTAAAGTTGACCATTGTTGTTGCCTGCGTCATGTTGACTTTGACTTATGGCAACCCTATAAATGTGAGACCTCCAAGTCACCCTATCATCAACTGTCCTGCTCAGCTCTTGCAGACTCAGGAATGTGGCTTTCTAGATTAAGTCTATCCATCTGGAATACACTCTTCCTCTTTTCCTACTGCCTTCTACCTTACCAAGCATTATTGTCTTTTCTAGTGAGTCATGTCTTCTCATTATATGGCCAGAGTACGGTCTCAGTTTAGTCATCTTGGTTTCTAGGGAGAGTTCAGGCTTGAGTTATTTGTTACCCGAGGAGGTGTGGAAGGTGCTTTAGAGCCCCACCCGTGATGCCAAAATCCATATTGTTATCTGGGGGAATTGTTAGCTCAAATGGAAGCCTGTGAGAGGCGGGTAACTTCAGGATCTTTTCACCTATGTATACCAGTACTAAGGGCTTGTCTGTACAGTAAAAATACTCCTCATAGAATTCGAAGAGAACGCAATTTGTCTAAATGGGATCCCACATCAATCCACTGTATTCAGAAGGAGGGGGGCCATAAACACCAAATACTATGCAGGAAAAGCCTTCGTGACTTTTCCTGTAATTTTTTTAAAAAAATTCCTTGTTGGGACAACCAATTTGCATTGATGCACATTCCAATAAGAGTGGAAGTGGAAAGCTGATTGTTTGGACGTGTGCAGGGAGTGAAGCTTGCTGGCAAGGCAAGTGCCCTGAACTGCCATGTTAGATTTTCACCATAGCGATCGTGCACTGAGGTGACAAAACAGCCTTCCCCCAAATTTTTTTCTATTTATTTTAGCAGAAGATCGCATTTCCACACCTTAGATATGCTTTTAAAAAATACTGTTAGGTGGCAGCAACTGGTGACAATAGAAACATGGGTAATTCACAGGCATCCCATTTGAACATCAAATGCATATGACTTCACATGCTTGTTATCTTAAAAAAACATGGAGACAAATAAAAGCTTCTGTGAACTGGTGTTAGTATGCATCAATCCACAGTTTATAGCCTCGTATAGACAAGCCATAACAGTAGAGAGCATTCCAGTGTAAAGTGAATTAAAAGTAATGTTATTGGAAATAACACAGGGGATACGCTAGCATACCAAACATACACTCTTAAGAACCACATAAGGCTATTGGAAAGAAAGATGGGGAAGTTGGATAGTGAGCAGCATGGGAAGATAGGGTTATAGTTTCCAATCCTAAAGAGAAGAGTTCCGTGCAGTGAAGAGGCTCAGATTGGTGTCTGATGGTGGCACAGAGATTCTCGGGATGGCACGGAGGATCAATCCACAACAATTGGGTTCATTCTCACATGTCAACTGACAAGGCAGGAGTCCAAGTTCTTTTCTGTTGTTTCCATTAGGACTCCTCCCTTCTCCTTCAGTTTTAAAAAACCTGTCTGCTAAACCAGACATAACTAAGCACTTCTCCTGTAGAGTTAGCGATATAAATTAGTTTGGATCAGTAGAGAGAGGCAGAATATGGGGAGCAAAAATAAAGAAAGAGCAAGAAAGGTGGCAGGCAAAAAGAAAAAGGTGAAAAGTGTCAGTGTCCATCTATGGCACACTTAGCTGGGGTCTGGGCTGGGATATTTATACCTTATTTCATATCCTGAAGGGGGTACTCTGGTCATGACAAAACCTGGATGGCTTTCCCACTGGATAGACAAAGGGTACAAAACTCAACTGATTGCTTTGGTTCCAGCAAGACAAAACATTGATGGTTCTGCAACAACCTCTTAATGGTTCGTCAGGTAGTGGGTATTGGAGAGATTTCTGTAGGAATAGATTTGGGAATGGTCACTTAATTGTTTGATTGAATGACTCATTGCTGAGGTGCCCAAGAAAGGATTAGCATATATCTCCTTAACGACTTTTGGTTATTAAGGGGCTTCCACACAATCCTAAAATGGGCTTGTTTGCCAAAATATTACTAAGACACATCCCAGGTCATAGTGACCTCCACCTGACCTATTTTTGGTTTGCTTCCGCCAACTTGACCCCAAAAAGTGTTCCAATATTTCCAATTATGAGATATCATAGAGAGCTGTAGTAGGGCATGCTAACATACTCTACGTTGCCTATGGAGATTATCAGACGTGGCAAAAACCACGTCAGAAGAACGACAATAACAGAAATGGGTGACATTATCAGACAACGTCATCCTTCATCATTCCGGGGATGTAGCACAAGTGTGAATAAGGCATCCCTTTTTATTGACGGCTTAGCTCCATCAATAAAAAAGTGAAGCCTCCTCCATGCCAGCTGTATGCCCTGGTAACGGCTGAGGACACAGGCATCTGATAATGTCACCCCTTCTGTTATCTTCTGATGCTATTTAGGATGCGTTTTTTGCCACGTTTCCCCGCATCTGATAAAGTCCTATGTCTGCGTTTTTTACGAGAGGGATTTCTGCCTCATGCAGGATTTACAAAGGCATGTACAGTACACACCAATACACACATGCACAACCTAACAAGATTGATATGAGAGTTCAACATTGATGATTGGGCAATGTCTTCCACCATACATGAGGGCAGCACTGTTGCTTAGGCAATGCAAGGTAGCCCATATGGTGTGTGCTCTGCCTTTCAACATTTCTCTGCAACACCATCTGCTGCCTGAGGCAGTAACCTGTCTAATGGTCTATTAAAAATGAATTTCAGGTTGTGACTGGACAAGGAACTTGTTACTCTTGTGTTTCTTTAGGTACTCTATTTAGCACATCCCTGCTTACAGGCAATACAGTATCTTCTGGAATGATTAGGGTATCCAATTTTTTTTAAAAAAAATATTTAATCGTTTCTGACACATATGTGGTTCCTAGACTGCCCTTAATTGTAAACTGTGGCCTGGTTTACATGCAGCAGAGCAAGGTGAAAATTAGCTGCTATAATTCCAAAACTGACTGTCACTTCAAACTGCAGGGCGGGATGCATATTTTTAACTGCTTCTCTACACAAAAAGGTCATTGTGAGGCTATACCACCTGTCTTCAAGGAAGAACATCATGGTAATGGGAGATCGACCTTGTTTTATCCATCTGCTAATGAAGACATAGTTGTTCCAATGCTCACTTTCCTCTTCCTGCACATTCTTTCTTTCTTTAATACCGTAAGCATAATATTTTAAGAACTATACCAGAAGTATTACGCACTATATAAGTCTTCAATGACACCACTAAACGCAGTGTGCAGACACGAATCAAGGAACATGAGAGACACTGCAGACTGGGCCAGCCAGAAAAATCAGCAGTAGCAGAACATGTGATAAACCAACCTGGACACAAAATACTATTTAAAAACACTGAAATTCTAGACCAGGCCAACAACTATCATGTCAGAATGCACAGAGAAACGATTGAAATCCACAAACACCTGTTGAACTTCAACAGGAAAGAAGAAACCTTGAAAGTATACAAAGTTTGGCTTCCAGTCTTGAAAAACACCAAAATCAAAACTCAACACATGCAAATGAACTCCACCCAGGGACAGGGGGATTTCCAGTAGATAATGGGCCATTAGCCAAACAGACACTAATCCTCTTTGCATATCTCCCCTAAGAACTAGCCATCAACTACACTAATTTACATATCCTCTCCAACAGGGACTCACAGTATATAAACCCACACACCCCTGCCTAACCATCCTCTGAAGATGCCAGCCACAGATGCAGGTGAAACATCAGGAATAGACTCTTCCAGAACATGGCCTCACAGCCTGGGAAAAAACCCACAGAAAACCTATAGAGCTGAAGACAGCTTTCAAGGGGTTTTTATAGTCAATATTTATCTTCTGGGGATAGGAGTTAGAGTAGAAGACAATGTTTCTCAGAGTTGCTCAAGGTGAGATAAAGGCACTCTGGATATGTTAATGGAATCTTAATGGGAAGATACTTTGCGATTGGAAGGGAGGAAGCAACTTCCTTTTTTTGGTAGGGATAAACTAATGAGGGTTGTTTACAGATTTGAGTTTGCCAGCCTTGGTTAATGGAATTGGCCAGGTGTATGTGCCTTCAGTTGCCTTGTGAATTAACATTTCTTCAGAAGTTACACAGCCTCTCCCTAAGTGCATACCTGACTAAGCAATGTTTGTCATTGGGTTTCCTAGTTGGGGAATTTCCTAGGTTTTTATTAATAGTCACACTGCATGGAAGGCCACATGTTGACCTAATTATTAAATATTGCCAATTATTGATATAGATATGGGGCTGGGAGTGTCAGGGTAAGTAACACTTTACTAGCAATCAAAACACAAGTCCACAAGCAAAGTCCAATATACAAGGTCCAGGTTCGGCAAACAGAATTCAGGGTAGTCCAGCAGAATCCAGGCCAAGCAAACAGAGTCCAGAGTAAACAAACACAGTCCAGGTCAAACACAGTGAGCAGTAACATGACAGATAATCAGGTAGGTCAGATAATCTTGAACAACCTCTGGAAGGCAGTGTTGCATATTTATAGATCAGCAGCTAATGCAGCGGCTACTTAATTAATTGCTGCTTCCTATAAATACGCTGAGACCACCTCAAGCCCTCCACAGTTTGTTGTCTACATGCTGTGAAAGTAGGTACAGGTAAGGTTGTTGGTTGTGTTTTTTGGTATGTGAATGAGCAAGATCCTCTGCCAGAGCTGATACTGATAATCCCACACTATTGTCTGTACCTAAGGCCTGTGGCTCTGGAACATCTTCCTGCTCAGGTTGAGCATCTGGATTAGGCACCATCTGCATTACTCACCTCAAGGGATAGAGACCTGCACTGGTAGACTTGTCATAATTTTCCTTAACCTTATTTCTGAGCCATCGGGCAATGGGGGAGTCTTCATCCCCTGCCACAGTAGAGTACATTCTGGGTACTAAGTGTTTACCATCCGACTCTCTAGACAGACATTTCCTGGAAACTGAGCCCTCCTTAGCCCAACATTCAAATTCACTCTCTGGGCTTGGTGCCAGTGGGGTGCCTTCCAATGTCAGTATAGGTGGTGATGGGGTAGTAGCTCCTTGAGAAGACAAGATATTCAAGGAAGATAGGGTCTCCTGCTGTGGGCTGCTGGGCTGAGATGAAGGGGCCGTGTCAGGTTGAGGCTCCTGTTGGGGTTCTGGCTCTGGTATCGGAGGAGGCGGAGGTGGAAGATAAGGCGAAGGTGCCATTGGCTCTTCCCAATCTTTCCCCAGTGAGTCTAACACTGGTTTTAATTTCTTGGCCAATTTGTCTTTTCTGAGAACCAAAATCTTTGCTTGATTCTGTAGGAGGAATGAGTCTAAAAATAAAAATGTATTAAAAATTCCAGGGATCTATTCCTTTTAAAAAGCAATAAAAATATCTTCTTTAAAAAAGAGTTAAAATAATTTACTTTCAAATTCATACAGAGTGGCTTAAGAATGCTGAGACAAGCTCAATTGATATTTAAAAGTGTATTCAGAGGTCTTTCATCAACATAAACAGCACTTGTTGTTCTCATTGTGTGTCCATCAGGGTTCAGGATTTTGTAAGCACCTTTGGCATAGCCAATAAAAATTCCCTCTTCACTTCTACAGTCCAGTTTGTCTCTTTTCTGTTTGAGAATGTATGTATAAGCTTTAGATATAAAAACCCTGAGATGGTTCAGTCTGGGTTTCACACCATGCCACAATTCAAATGGAGTAACATCTCTGGATCTGGTTGGAAGTCTATTGTATAAGTATGTGGCTGTGAGAATTGCCTCAGACCAATAGGCTTTAGACATGTTAGCCTGCACAAGCATTGCAACTGCCATTTCCTTTAAGGTTCGGTTCATTCTCTCCGATAAACTGTTTTGTTGAGGACTATAAATCCCAGAAGTCTGGTGTCTGATGCCATGTTCCTTTAAGAACTCATCAAATTGATGATTGACAAACTCAGTCCCATTATCCGTCCTCAGATTCTGAATTTTGTAATTAAATTTAGTAGTGACATAATTAAAGTACTGTTTGAACTTCTCAAAAGCTTGACTTTTCTCCTTTAGGAGGTAAGTGTGGCCATATTTGCTGAAATCATCTGTGAAGGTGAGAAAATAGAGGTTTCCACCAACTGATTTCTGTCTAAATGGCCCACAGATGTCAGCGTGTATCAGTTCAAGAGGTTTGGTAGATTGCCTTTCTGTGAGAGGCTTGTGTGAAGGTGCAGTAGCCTTGACTTTAATGCATTCCACACACCTTTCATTCACACAACAGTTCTTGAAATGAAAGTCTTTTGCTAGCTCTTGATTAGCCAATTTCTTTATGCATTCAACATTTCGATGAGCAAACCTTTTATGCCATAAATTTATGCAGTCTTTGTGTTTACACTGAGTGGCAACATTGGCATTTGAATCACTGATCTCCATGTGATAAAGGCCATCATCTTTTAGAGTGCCTTTAAAAATCAAATGTTTGCCATGAAGACCATAACATTTATTCTTTTTGAAAACTACTCTGTTGCCTCTAGATGTTCTCATTTTTACTGAATAGAGGGAGCTCTTGAGCTCAGGGGTATAAACAGCGTCCTTAATTCTTAATACCTCTGTCTTAGCCCCCAATTTCATAGGAAGACACACAGTCCCAATTCCTTGCACTGTAACAGAATCTCCATTGGCAAGAAACACAGGGAATTTTACTTCTTTATTAAAATCTTGCAAATATTCCCTTTTATTAATAAATGTGTTGCTAGCTCCAGAATCTACGCTGAAGGAATCTTTATATTCATTTCCAGAAGCTTGCATTACTTTTTCATAAGCCAATCCAATGTGAAATTTCTGTTTAGCATTAGCTTCTCTATCTCTATGGCCTTTTGCATTCTCTTGCCTCTGGCCAGTCATCCCTTGCTGTGAGAATGAATTTCCTTTTCCCTTTAATTGCACCCCATTTGGCTCAAAAAGGGGGGGGGTTGGAGTGGGTAGCATTCCTTTTAAAATGCTGCTTTTCTTTTTCAGCCAAATTGACTTGCTGGTTAAAGTTAGAATTTCTGGATTCAAACTTGTCATTTTGCATCAAATTTTGCCTATGTTGAAATTCTCTTATTTGAATATAGGCTTCTGGTAGAGTTAAATCATTCTTTAACTGTAAAGTGTTTATGATGAGATTGTAAAACGTTGGTAAGCTTGCTAAAAAAATCCCAGCTTGCATAGACTTTGGAATCTCTTCTCCAGGAGATTGTAATTCTGCTAATGTAGCTCTGAAATTATTAATGTGTTCATCTAAAAGTTTGGGATTCACCAGTTTCATGTTTACAAATTTCATCATCAATGCAATTTTATTTCCCATAGATGGAACATCACATAGATCTTTCAAAGTGTCCCAAACAGCTTTTGCTGTTCTCTCATCTTTGATTTCAGAAGCTAATTCTTGATCAACTGTTAAAATTATGAAGGCTAAGACCTTTTGATCATCTCTATCAAAATCATTCCTTTCTCTTCCCTGAGGAGGTCTGGTTTTGTGTAAAACATCAATAAGTCCCATGGCCTTCAGGTATGTTTCAAAAGAAAAAGGCCATCTTCTATAATTTGGACCATACAGTTTTTCCAAGTTTAAAAGAGAGATGAGGCCAGGCGATTCAGCCATAATTGCTTTATTGCATTATGGCCTTTGTCTCAAGCTGAGCTGAGAGAGACCAAAAAGCAGTAACTGAGGTGATCAGATAAAAAGAAAAACAAAACTTTTGCAAAAACAAAAATTAAATTGAACTTTTAAGTCTTCAAACTGGGAGCCATAACCCTTCAATGTAGGAGGAATGAGTCCAAAAATAAAAATGTATTAAAAATTCCAGGATCTAGTCTTTTAAAAAAGCAATAAAAGTATCTTCTTTAAAAAAGAGTTAAAATCATTTACTTTCAAATTCATGCAGAGTGGCTTAAGAATGCTGAGACAAGCTCAATTAACATTTAAAAGTGTATTCAGAGGTCTGTGGTCTGAGATCACCCAGTTAAATTAGACTCATTACAAAACAAAGGAGTCAGTTTAAAAATGCAAATCAAAAGTTTACTGAAGGTATATCAATCTCAATCTACATAGTAAAAACAAACTTTAAAACGAGTTCCTAACTAACTAGGAGGATTTAGGGTAGAAAGACTCACCCAGCCTTTAGCGGTAGAGGCTGCATGGTGATTTGAAAAGCAAACATTATAGCATGGCTTCATAGCAGCAGCATGGCATCCATGGCATGGCTAGATAAGATGGCAAAGACAACATAAGATGGCTACAGCCGCATGGAGACTCTAACTTAAAAGAGTCTCACAAAGAGCAATAAAATTTAAATTAGGTCATGTGTCGAATGACCCATCACTCCAGTTGGCTGGAAGTGCCCAGTGAAATAAGAGAAAGGGAGTTTGGGAGAACAGAAGCATGCAGGGAAAAATTCCTAGACTTTTCTTAGGATGTGAATGGGGTACACAAGATTGCTTTTACATTACAATAATTATTTCCCCACATACTACAGATTCTCCACACATTTCTTAAGCCATGAGGGGGATGCCCTGACTACAGAATCCCATGAATCAATGTAGGGAAATTGATCAGGGTGTCCCGGTTCTCCCACAACCACAGGATATACTCGCCGAATTTTGTCCGGCTCTAGGGACCCCTCACTTGGCCACCCAACCCCCAAAGAAGGCCATTCTACCTCGCAAAAGTACGCAATTGTTGAGGATTCATGGGGGGGTCACCATAATCACCAGAAAATCCCTTTTTGAAATTCTTCAACAAACAGTTCAAGGGGGTGCAACTTTTGCTTCCCCATCCACCCATGTCCACCCTTCTAAAAGACACAGACAAGAAACACTAGGGAAAAACAAAAAATGTTTGGGCAATAGGTAAGGGGTCCTATTGCCCGAGCCAAGAGGGAATAGACACCAATCACACAGCTGCCGGCGTGTACCCCCAGATGCTCAATGGCAAGTATCACGAACCGCGACAGCCACTCATACAAACTTGCACACAAGTTGCATATATACATTCCTACCTCCCACTATCCCACTTGTTATACCTCGAGATGAGCGGTTTCCCCAGTCACTCTTGTCTGGGTAGTAAGGCTCTCTCTTGAGGGTGATCAAGCCCCACTTCCACTCTTACGGAGTGGGTCTACCAACTTTCCTTGAGTATACTCGCCTGATTCCTGGAGGTAAGTGAACTCAGTTTCTGCCTCTGTACCAGGGTTCTCCCGTTGCGCATAGTCGTTCAGGGGGCCACGGCTGTGACTTCCCGCTCGTCCAACTAAACCTGGTCGGTGGTGCCTGGAGATGGGCACGAGAGCCCCGACCCCCTTATCTGACACGGCAGACTAGGGGCAGGCAAAAGCCACCTTGATAATCCGAGTCATGGCACCAAAGAATGTAGCAGAAACTCCGACGCAAGACCCTCAGAGAAGTTCGGAAAGTGAGCTTTATTTCCAAGTAACGCGCGGGCTCTTAGTGGAATGATTTCCAAATACCAAGAACCCTGAGTGACAGATACTGAATATTTTTATAGATGATACAGTGCGTTATGAAATACAAACAAGAGCAGTTTCCCCCATCCCTCGACGGTTTCCTTATAGATGTTTATCACTTTCCTCCTCGCAGTATTGTTTACATTCCAGGAAATCAGTTACAGACTAAGACAAGATAAGCAAAGTAAGATAACCACATCAAGGTCTTTCTGACCACTTTGGGATGTTGAGAAGAACTTTTAGCGAGACTAACCTCAGACACAGTTTCCCTAGCATTGTGAATCCAGCACATCTTAATATTAGCTAGCAACAGAAGAATAAGTAAATGCATATGAAAATACATTCATTGCAGAATTCTTTATATGGCTACCACACCGACATGTCCACCCCTTCAGTCTTTGAGTCAGAGTCCATTTCCAAGTTGTGGAAGCAGATTGTGACACCACCTCTCCCAGCTTGCGTGTTCCTCCTGATCTATAACTTTTGCCATCTTGACCATGCTCTGAAGTTACTTGGCTACATGTGTTCCGGTTTTCCACTATGAAATATTGGAGGGTCTATAATATATTTAGACCATTTTTAATGAATGCTTCTCCCTCTTTTTATGTTTATGTTCTTATGTTTTGATATTATAGTTTTAAAGTCTTAGGGTAGTTATTTTATGTCACTGGTGAATTTACCAGTTATTTTAAATATATGTACTATTATATATAATTTTAAGGGGGGTAAATTGTTTTAAGTTATTACTATTGTTATGGATTTGTTTGTTTTATATCCAATTGCTGTGAGCCGCCTTGATTGCCTAATAGGCAAAAGGTGGGGTACAAAAATAAAGTTTATTATTTATTTATTAATGGTAGAGGTTCTCAGATTCAGAGTTTTCATGGCTTGGGGGAAGGGGGTACTACCTACTGGAGTGCCCCCCTGCCCAATGTCCTGTGGTTGAATTTGAGAAGTTGCCATTTTAAATTTGCCATATGCAGTGCTACAACAGTGGCCAGAAGAATTTTACATGGTGTCTCAATCATGATGGCAACATGCATTTGTACAAAGGCATTATGATCTTGGCAAGCTTTTTTTTAAAATTCCCTAATAATCCCTTTATGGAATATTTTTTTTTCACAGCAGCAACATATGGTGTTGATGTTTTCTTGAGCTTTCTAGCAAAACCTCCAGATCTCTTTTCTAGTTAGTTGCTACCAGTTTGGAACTCATCAGGGTATATATGAAATTTTTATTTATTTATTTTTTTACTCACATGTATCAACTTTACATATGCTTATACTGATCTGTATTTACCATTGTAATACCCATTTCCCCATTTGGAAAAATTGTTTTGAAATTTATGTACTATACCCTTTTGCTTTAACTACCTTTAGTAACTTGGTCACCTTGTTGCTTATCACTAATTCCAGATCATGAACTGTATAAGCTAAAAAGAACCATTACCACTATAGATCTTTGGGAAACCCGTGGTTTACATCCTCCCATCATCAAGACTATTTATTTGTTCCTTTCCTATGCTATTGTTTGTTAAAATTGGTTATTAATGCATAAGAGATCTGCTCCTTTTGTCTCATATGTAATTGCAAATTTTATTCATTAGTCTTAGAGGAAGGAGCTTGTCAAAGGCCTTTTGAAATTCCAAGTAAACCACTTTGAGGATGCTTTGTCCCAGAAGGTGATACAGAAATATGTAAAGCAAAATACTCATGAGATGTCTGGATCACCCAGTCTATATGTATTCTTGTTGTCTGTGTTGGAGAACTCTGAAAGTTTAGTGAGACAGGACTTATCTTTGCAGAAGTCTGGTTGATTCTTCTTCAGGAAGGCTCATTCTGCAAGAATTATCCTTGTATTCCAACAGTCGGTCTGCTTCTTTAGCCAATTTCCTGATTTATTTATTTACTTATGATGTATTTAAATAACTTTTTGTTATTGGTCTCAATGTTATTAGCAATATGCTTCTCAATTTTGTGTATCTGTTACTGTCTATTTGCATTTGTCCATTACAAGTTTGTGTTCTCTTTTTATTTATTTGGTTCTCATATGAGCGACATTTTAATATTCTGATGGAAGCCTTATTTTCTCCTGTAATTTCCTTGTGAATGCACATTAACCATGCTGGTGGTGACCTGTTTGTTTCCTGACCGGCAGTATACATTTTAAGCTGAGGTTCAATTACTGTGGTTTCGAGCAACCAACAAGTGTCTAGAGAGATTTTCCTCTCCTGACTTTCCATTTCAATTGCCTTTTCCATCCATTACTACAACGCTTTCTCCTTTGTATGCTCGCTGACTACATAATCCAGCTCAACATTTTGCTCAGGGGGTGCTATAGCCTGTCCCCAGTACTACATTACTTTTGGGCCTTGGTATCGTGTTTGTCAGCCACACCAATTTTGTGAAGTTGTCTGCTCCTTTTGTGGTTTCTAGTTTGCCTGACACTATGCCTCCTGTAACATACAGAGGAACACTGCCCCAGTACATTGGAGAACATGTATCCAAAGGTGGCTTACTGGTTCTCTCCGTTCCATTATGTCCATATATCTACTGTATGTCAGTGATAGGAAAATCAGTAAAAAAAAGGGGTTAATGTGTTTAATTAATTGTTAATAAACTAAAACATCTAATTCAATTAGATTAACATTAGGAGAGGGAATTAAATGTTGTTGTTGTTGTGTGACTTCAAGTCATTTCCAACTTATGGTGACCATAAGGCAAACGCATCACAGGATTTTCTTGGCAAGATTTGTTCTGAGGGGGTTTGCGTTTGCATTCCTCTGAGGCTGAGAGAGTGTGACTTGCCCAAGGTCACCCAGTGGGTTTCTACAGCTGAGCATGGATTAGCATCTAGTCTCCATAGTCGAGGGCTCAAACCACTACACTATTCTGGCTCTCTTGGGAAATTAAATATTATCGTTTAAGTAAAAAGCCAGCACTGACAGCCTTATGAAAATTCATCTGAAAAACAACATCTGTGATTTTACTTCCCATCACATTGTTCCTCTTGTGTGTCTTTTTCGGTCATTACTTCACAGGGACTTCAAGTGTCTCTACAACTTCCTGAAGTCCTCTGGATTAGGGTATATATAAAGAAATAGCTGGTTTCAGTACTATGGCTCATTTATTATGTTTTGAAATATGGAGTGGAGGAGACTGCTGTTGAGCAGTTATTGAAACTGTTGACCTTGGAAATCCCTAACAGTAAGTGGTTTGAATGTTATGTTTAGGGTAAGGGTTAGGGTCAGGGTCGGGGTTAGGGTTAGGGTTAGCTTTAGGGCTAGGGCTAGGGTTAAGATTAGGGCTAGGACTAGGGCTAGGGTTAGGGCTCCAGTTAGGGTTAGTCTTAGGGTTAGGGTTGAGATTATGTTTAGGGCTGGGTTAGGGTTAGGGCTAGGGTTAGGGTTAGCATTAGGGTTAGGGTTATGGTTTCATATATAGCTAGAGCTAGGATTAGGGTAATGGCTAGGGTTGGGATTAGGGCTAGGGCTAAGGCTAGGTTTAGGGTTAGGGTTAGGGTTAGGTCTAGGTCTAGGGTTAGAATTAGGTTCAGGGTTAGGGTTAGGGTTAAGGGTAGGGCTAGGGTTAGGTTTAGGTTTAGTCTTATGGTTTCATGTAAGGCTAAACTTCAACAAAAACCCGGAGACATGTAGAACAAGTGGTGGATCAATATAGCAGAAAAGACATACCGCTGTGTAGATCTGGGGGATTCTAGAGGATTTTATGAAGCCCTTAAGGCAGTGTTTAGACCTACTTATCAGGTCCAAAGCTCCTTATACAGTACATATGATCAAACATTAATTACTGATAAAGCCTCCATCCTGAATTGATGGGCTGAACATTTTCAAAGTCTCTTTAGTGCCAACTGAGTAGTCCAAGGCTCAGCTATCCAACATATGATACAAAAACCGATAAAAAATTAATTGGACAGAGCTCCCACTTTGGAAGAGACCCTTAAGGCCATACAGCAGATGAAAAACGGCAAGGCATCTGGGATTGATGGAATCCCACCTGAAGTTTGGAAACATGGAGGTCATGTACTCCATGATAAATTCCACGAACTCCTTGTAAATTGCAGGGGAAAAGGGGAACTGCCATCAGATCCTAACCCTAAGCCTAAACCGAGCCCTATCACCTGTAAACAGTACATTACCAATGTGCCTGATTTGCCAGAAAGTTTTATCAAACAAAGCTATGAAGCCTTCCAGACTACAAGAACATTTGAATAAAATTCATTTTCGAACACTAAAAGAAAAATTTATCAAAAAACCGACACTGGCAAAACTCTTTTCAACCGCAACCACACAAGATGTCGACGGCTTGCTTGCTTCTTACAATATTTCGTTAATGATTGCCAAATTGGGAAAACCTCATACTATTGGTGAAGAACTAATTATACCGGCTATAAGTGAAGTAATACGTACTGTGCTACACAAGCCAACATCTAATATTATCAAGAAAATTTTGTTGAGCAATAATACAGTGCAAAGAAGAATTGATGAAATGGCTCAAGATGTTGAAGATTCATTGTGTGGCTATTTAAAAAACATCTTGGTTTTCTATTCAACTTGATGAGTCAACTTTGTTAGGAAATGAAGCTTTACTTTTAGCATATGTGCGGTTCACAAAGGAACAACAAATTTGTCAAGAATTATTATTTGCTAAATATTTGCAAACTGATACTAAAGGAGAATCAATATTTCATCCATTGGATGAGTTTTTTAAAGAAAAAGAAATACCTCTGAGTAATATCTTATCAGTAGCCACAGATGGTGCTCCAGCGATGGTAGGGCACTACAGGGGTTTTCTTGCATATTTAAAAAAGGAGGTGCTGAACGCATTCACAGTACACTGTATCATCTATCATCAACATCTAGTTGCCAAACATTTAAGTTCACGCCTACATAATTCATTACAATATGTAATTAAAGCTATCAACACAATCAGAAGCAAATCATTGAATGACAGATTATTTAAACAGCTGAGTCCTTCCTGAATCTTCGTTTGCGAAGAAAAGCCAGAGAGAGACAGAGAGAGATTGAAAACGATGAAGAATTTAATCGTTTGCTGCTTCATACAGAGGTTTGATGGTTGTCAAAGGTTGCCTGTTTAGATAGATTTTGTAAGCTGTTTAACTCAGTGCTGGAGTTCTTGAAAGATAAAAATAATGCTTTATGATCCTGAAATATGGGCTGTAATTCAAAAGTTCTTAATTGCATTTCCTTCATCATATTTAGTGGAATGTGGATTCAGTGCGGTAACCAATTTATTAACAACAACAACAAAAAGAAACCGATTGCAAATAGTCAATTGTGGTGATTTAAGATTACTGCTGACGAAAATAGAACCGAGGATTACTAAATTGGTAGCAGCATACCAGGTTCATCCTTCTCATTAAGATGATTTTGAATGTTTTATCTTTTTTGTATTACCTTTCTATTCTGAGTTCAATAAATAGTTTCATAATTTCAAACTTCAATGTTTCTAATTTATACCTTTCTTTACTATATTTTACGAAAAAGGTAGAAACATTAATACATATATCCTTCTGTTTAATTGCTATTAAAATTAAAAAAAAAATTTCCAGGGGGCGCTGAGTAATATTTTTTCTGGAAAGGGGGCGGTAGGCCAAATAAGTTTGGGAACCACTGGGTTAGAGTGAGGGTTAGTGTTAAGGCTAGGGCTAGGGTTAGGATTATGTTTACAGCTACAACAAGGCTTGGGTTAGGGATTTGAGTATGTCTAGGGTTAGGGTTATGGTAGAGTCTAGGGTTTCAGTTAGGGTGAGAGTTAATCTTACTATTTCATGTCAGACTAGTTTTGTTGTTAGAGTTAGAGTTAGGGCTAGGGTTAGGGTTAAGGTTAGGGCAATGGTTAGGGTTAGGTTTTGGGCTAGGGTAGGACTAAGGTTAGGGATAGGACTAGGGTTAGTGATTGGGTTAGTGTTAGGATTAGGGTTAGGGTTCCATTATGGTTAGGTCTAGGGTTCGGGTGAGGGCTAGGGTTAGGTTTGGGTTTAGACTTGTGGTTTCATGTAAGGCTAGGGTTAGGGTTAGGATTAGGGTTATGGTTAGCGTTCATTATTTGGGTTAGGATTAGGGTTAAGGTAATGCTTGGTATAGGGTTAGGGTTAGTTTTAAGGTAGGGCTAGGGTTACGATTAGGGTTACGGCTATGACTAGGGTGTGGCTGAGGTTAGGAATTGGTCTAGGATTATTGTTAGGGTAAAGTCTAGGTTTATGGCTAGGGTGAGGGTTAATCTTACAATTTCATGTCGGGCCACTGTTAGTGTTAGGGTTAGTGCTAGGGTTAGGTTTAAGTTTAGGTCTAGGGTAGGACTAGGGTTTGGGTCTGGGTTTGGGTTCTGGTTGGGGATAGGGTTAATGTTAGGGCTAGGGTTAGGGTTATGGTTAGTTCTAGGGTTAGGGTTTGGGTTAGGGTTGGGGCTAGGTTTAGGTTTAGACTTAGGGTTTCATGTAAGGGTAGGGTTTGGGTAAGGATTAGGGTTATGGTTATGGTTAGGGCTAGGGCTAAGGTCAGGGTCAGTGATAGGGTTAGGACTAGGATAAGGGTTCAGTTAGGGTTAGGTGTTATGCTAGGGTTAGTATTAGGGTCAGTGTTAGGGATATGGTTAGAGTTATGGTTAGGTCTAGGTTTAGGGTTATGGTTAAGTCTAGGGCTAGGGCTAGGTTTATGTTTAGACATATGGTTTCATGACTTCTGGTTGGCAATGGCATCATGGACAGACTCTCACTGAGGAGCTCTCTCAGTGAGAGTTGGCTGCACGGGGTTGCAAGTCTGGTCTTTGACAACTTGACTGGGGAAAATTTTCCTCCTGGCACAGAGGGAACAGAGGGGCTCACAGAGATCCAGTGCCTGCTCAGAATCTTCCTAAGGATCCAACACCAACTGATAGATCAGAGGGGAGAAAGGAGCAGAGGGGATTGGATCATTCCACCGCCGCATGTCTGCATTTGAGAGATTGGCACAAGCGCCACCACCCGCTTTTTAAATAATTAACTTGGTAACAAAAACGGCTACAGAAGATCTGACTGTATACATGGACAGTATTTTCTTCCATTTAAGTTTCACTTGACAGGAGAGAAACAGTGTGTTAGATCGTGGACAGTAAGTAAGGACATTTATAGACTGTTATATAAATGCTACATAACATCATCATATAAAGGACAATATAAATAATGAAGGTGGATTTTAAGTATATAAAACTGTCTCTAGAGCTAAAAGATTACTGCAGGATACAATCTTATATTCAGATGGGTTTGGATTCAATTTTGAACTGAGATTGATGAAAGACAGGAGCCATTTAAAGTGACCACGAGGGACAGTAAATAACTAAACTGGTTTGGATTAAACTTGTTCTTAGTTTAACATCAAGAGGAGTAATTATTCAATTGGATTATAGAACAAAAGAGTCAACTGGACTGAAATTGTATACTGAGATTGTTGTGAGGAGGCGATCCAAAAGTGATTTGGCTGTGGAACAAGACAAGTAGGAGAAGATACAATATGGTGACAATTTGAGTAGAACTTAGAAAGAGACTTGATGGGGTGGGGGTGGGGAAAGAGAGACTGAGACAAGTGAAGAAGAACATAGAATAATAGATATTGAGAGAGACAGTAAGATTGAGATTGGACATTAAAATGGACTGAATAGGAAAAGAGGGAAAGGAATTTGAGAGGACATCGGTAAGAAGAGTTGGTGAGAAATTCGGAAGGAGAGACTGTGAATAAAAACTGCACTTAAAGCATTAAACCTATATAGAATATAATAAGCTACTTTAAAATATAAAATATAAGATATTTGAGTACTTTACAAAAGAGGAGCGGGTAAAAGGTTTGGGCAAAAAGATTTTGAGGTTTTTGAGATAGATAAAGAGTTTAAAGAGGGGTAGGAAAGTTATTGACAGAGGGTATATATAAATATAGAGGTGGGGAGTGTAGATTAGATTAGAAAGGTTAATTTGAAAGGACAAAGTATCCGTGAAAAAGAAAGGAACTAGGAGACGGGAGAGGGAGATAAACGTCTTGATAGAGGGTTTAAGAAAGCTGAAGAAAGTTGGGGAAAGCTGAAGAAAATTGGGGAAAGTTTAGGGAAAGAAGAAAGGAATCAAAAGGTGAAAAGAGGGCAGCAAAGATTCCGGCCACAATATTGTGGAGCTAAAGAGAGCTAAGGGGAAGAGAACGTGAACTGTATTTGGAACATTAATTTGAAGGGGGGAAAAGAGGTCTGGTACAAAAATAGACATTAGAAATGGGAAAGAGGAGAGAGGGTGGTGAAGAGGTATGGGGAGAGGGAGGAAAAGTGTAATGGAAGATTTGGAATAGAAGAGGGTAATAAATAAAGAAGTAACAAAGTGGGTAACAGAGACTGGGTTTTGAAACTTTAATTTGATAGTATATAAACTCCATACACACTCCTACCCAGCCATTCTCTGAAGATGCCAGCCACAGATGCAGGTGAAATGTCAGAAAGAAACTCTTCCAGATCACGGCTTCACCGCCCGGAAAAAAACCAAGGAAAATCTATGGATGTTGGCTGTGAAAGCCTTTGACTTCACACAGAAGAGGGTTTGATAAAAGGAGGGAAAAGGCAGGAAGGGATTTTGACAGAGGGGTCAAATAAAGTGTAGAAGGGGGAAAACTGGGATCATTATTGAGAAAACTAGAAAGGCTGGGAAACAGAGAAAAAAAACTTTGCAAATTACTGAGATATAGGAATGAAACAAATGGAGGAAGAGGTGAATGTGGATCACAAAAGGTGGTAAAGATTGTGGTACAGGACTTTAAGTAAGTTGCTGAAGGCAGAAGGAAGTGTTTGAAGGGTGAAGAAGGAAAGTAGATTTGAAATATTAAGGAAAAACAGAGGAGGGAAGGAACGTGATTTAGGAAAGGGGATAAAAGTTGTGACAGAGGGCTTGAGTAAGTTGCTGAACGTGTGCTGAAGGTGCGGGAAGTGTTAAAGGGTGAAGAAGGAAAGTAGATTCGAAATAGAAGGGCCAAAAGCGGTTTGTGAAAGGTGGTAAAGATTGTGATAGGGAATCTAAGTGAGCTGCTGTAGGTGAGGGAAGTGTCGAAGGGTGAAGAAGGAAAGGAGGTTTGGAATATTGCAGAAAAAGTGGAAGAAGGGGTGAACATGGGTTGGGTAAGGTTGTATAAACTGTGGCAGAGTGTCTAAGTAAGTTGGTGAAGGTGGGGAGAAGTACTGAAGGGTGAAGAAGGAAAGGCTTGAAATATCTGTGATATATATACACACACACACACACACACACACACATCTAGGGAAAAAGAGAACAGTGAAAGCGGGCTAAAGATAAATAGTAACTTTTTGGGAGAGTTTGGATTAGCAAGAAGATGACTTGAGATTGGGGAAATAAGAAGAAGGTTAGGGTTAGGGTTGTGGTTACGTTTAGGGCTAGGGTTAGGGTTAGACTCAGGGTTAGGGTTACAGTTAGGGTTAGGGATAATGCTTGGGTTAGGATTAGGGTTAGTGTTAAGGCTAGGGTTACTGTTAGGATTATGGTTACAGCTACGACTAGGTCTAGGGTTAGGTTAGGGTCAGGGCTACGGTTAGGTTTAGGGCTAGGGTTAGGGTTAGGGTTAAGGCTACCATTAGGGTTAGGGTTAGGGATAGGGTTAGTGTTAGGGCTAGAGTTAGGGTTAGGGTTATGGTTAAGGCTAGGGCTAGGTTTAGGTTTAGGTTTAGACATATGGTTTCATGTAAGGCTAGGTTTAGGATTAGTGTTATGGTTAGTATTTAGGATTAGGGATATGGTTAGGGGTTAGGGTTATGGTTTGGGATAGGACTAGGGTTAGGGTTAAGGATATGGTTAGGATTCGGGATATAGTGACAGCTAGGTTTCGGGACTGGGTTAGGGTTAGAGTTAGGATAGGGCTATGCTTAGGGTTGGTCCTCCATCCTAGAAACGTGCCCTGCCCAGCACAGCTGTGTTCTCAGTATCATGGCCTCAATGCTGGTGATCCCTGCTTGCTCAAGGACAGAAACATTCAACCATCGCCTCCCAAAAATATACTCTATGGTGAACTTGCCACGGGTCAGAGTAAGAGGGGCGCTCCAAAAAAATGATACAAGGACTCCCTGAAACAACATCTCAGGCTCGGCCAAATTGATCACCAACAATGGTCCTCCCTGGCCTCACATCAGGAGGCATGGAGATGCACTATCCACAATGCTACAGCCTTATTTGAGAATTCACACTGAACAAGTCTTGAAGAGAAACAACAATGCAGAAAGAATCACAACCCGGATACGGGACTGGGCAACAGCTAGGTTTAGGGATATGGTTAGTGTTAGGATTAGGGCTAGGGTTAGGTTTAGGTGTAGGGTTTAGATTTAGAGTTAGGTCTAAGGTTAGGGCCAGGGTTAAGGTAGGGTTATGTTTAATGTAGGGTTTGGGATAGGGTTAGAGTTAGGGTTTAGGGTTAGGTCTAGGGTTAGGGTTAGGGTTTAGTGTTAGGGGCAGGGTTAGAGTTAGGTGTGGGGTTAGGGTTAGGACTAGTGTTAGGGCTCAGGCTAGGATTAGGGTTAGGTTTAGTGTTCAGGCTTGGGCTATGGTTAGGGTGAGAGATAGGGTTAGGGTTAGGGTAGAGCTAGGGCTAAGTTTAGGTATAGGTTTAGGTTTAGGGTTAAGGTTAGGTTTATGGATAGGGTTAAGGTTATGGCGTTGGATAAGGTTAGTTTTAGGGTTAGGTCTACAGTAGGGTAACAGTTACGGCTGGGGTTAAGCTTAGGCTTAGGTATTTGTTTTGGGCTAGGGCTAGGGTTGGGATTGGGTAAAGGCTAGGGTGAGGGTGAGGGCTAGGGTGAGGGATAGGGTTAGGGTTATAGCTATGGTTAGGGCTAGGATAAGGGTTGGGTTAGGGTTATGGTTAGGGCTAGGACTGGTGCAAGGGAGAGTGTTATGGTTAGTGTTAGGGTTGGAGTCAGCCCTAGCCATAGCGGTAACCCTAACTCTTGCCCTTACTCCAAACATAAGCCTAACCCTTGTGAAAACCCTAATCTTAACCTTAGCCCTAATGCTACCTCTAACGCTAACCCTAGCCCAAACCCTGACCTTGACCCTAGCTCTAGCCTAACCCTAGCCCTAACACTTACCCTAAACCTCAGTGTCACCCCAACTCTAGCACTTAAACTACTGTATCAATCTGCCTAACCATAATGTTAAGCCGAACCCTAACAACTAAAACACCCATAATCCTCATTGTAACCTTCACCCTTGCACCACTTCTAACCCTAGCCCTAACCGTAACACTGACCCTAACCCTAACCCTAACCCTAACCCTAACCCTGACCCTGACCCTGACCCTAACCCTAACCCTAACCCTAACCCTAACACAAACCCTTTCCCAAACTGTAACCATAACCCTAACCATTAACCTTAATCCTAACCATATTGCTAACCATAACACTTAACTGTAACCCTAACTTAACGCTAACACTAACCCTTAATCCTAACCGTAACCCTAACCCTAACCCAAACCCTCTCTAAACCTAACTCTGTTACACTAACACTAGTCCTAAGCCTAAACCTAAGCCTAAATGTAAGCCTAATCCTAACCCTAACCGTAACCCTAACCCTTAACCCTAACCGTAACTCTAACCCTGATCGTTACACTAGCCCTAGCCCCACCCCTAGCCCTAAACCTAAACCTAACCCCTACTCTAACCCTAACCCTAAGCTTAACACTAACCCTAACTGTAATCCTAACCCTAACCCTTAACCCTAACTCTAACCCCAACCCTTTCCCAAACCCTAACCTAACCCCAACCCTAACCCTCACCCTAAACCTAAACCGAACTGTAGACCTGGCCCTAACCCTAACCGTAACCCTCACCCTCACTCTAACCCTTACCCTTACCCTAACCCCTAACCCTCACCCTAACCCTAAACCTAACCCTAACCCCAACCCTTAACCCTAACCCTATCCCTAATCCTATGCCTACCATTAATCATAACCCTAACCCTAACCTTAACCCTAACACTTTCCCTAACCATAACCCTTAACCGTAACTCTAAACTTCACTGTTACACTAGCACTAGCCGTAAGCCTAAGCCTCAGCCTAAACCTAAGGCTAAGCTGAACTCCTAAACCTAACCCTCACCCTCAAGCTCACCCTAACTCTAACACTTCCATTAGCCCTAGGCCTAGACCTAACCCTAACCCTAACTCTAAACTTAACCCTAACTCTAACCCTGACCCTGACCCTGACCTTGACTGTGACCCTGACCATAACCCTAACCCTAACCCAAACCCCAATCTCTGTGCTCTGTGGGGACGATGGGAACTGCTCCCCAAACTGAATAAAAACCCCCATCTCTGCGCTGTGTGGGGATGATGGGAACTGCTCCCCAAACTGAATAGAAACCCCCACCTCTGCACTGTGTGGGGACGATGGGAACTTCTCCCCAAACTGAATAGAAACTCCAATATCTGCCCTGTGTGGGGATAATGGGAACTGCTCCCCAAACTGAATAGAAACCCCAATCTCTGCGCTCTGTGGGGATGATGGGAACTGCTCCCCAAAATGAATAGAAACCCAAATCTTTGCACTGTGTGAGGACGTTCAGAACTGCTCCCTAAACTGAGTAGAAACCTGAATCTGTGCGCTGTGTGGGGACGATGGGAACTGCTCCCCAAACTGAATAGAAACCCCAATCTCTGTGTTCGGAGGGGATGATAGGAAGTGCTCCCTAAACTGAATAGAAACCCCCATCTCTGCGCTGTGTGGAGACGATGAGAACTGCTCCGAAAACTGTATAGAAACTTGTACGACGTAGTGAGTCTAAAAATAAAATTGTATTATAAAAAGCAACAAAATAATCTTCTTTTAAAAAGAGTTTAAAATCATTTACTTTTAAATTCATGCAGAGTGCAACTTAGGAATGCAGACTGGCAAAAGCTCAATTAACATTTAAAAGTGTATTCAGAGGTCTGTGGTCTCTGAGATCACCCAGTTAAATTAGACTCATTACAAAAACAAAGGAGTCAGTTTAAAAATGCAAATCAAAAGTTTACTGAAGGTATATCAATCTCAATCTACATGCTAAAACAAACTTTAAAAAGGTTCCTAACTAACTAAGAGAAATTAGGGTAGAAAGACTCACGCCGCCTATAGCGGTAAGAGGCTGTATGGTGAACATCAAGGCATGGTTGCAGGAAAGATGGCTAAACAAAGATAATATAGCTTAAGATGGCTACAGCCTCATGGAGACTCTAACTTAAAAGAGAACTTACACAGAGCAATAAAATTTAAATTAGGTCATGTGTTGAGTGACCCAGCACTCCAGTTGGCTGGAAGTGCCCAGTGAAATAAGAGAAAGGGAATTTGGGAGAACAGAAGGATGCTGGGAAAAAACCTAGACTTATCTTAGGATGTGAATGAGTTACACAAGATGGCTTTTACATTACAATGATTATTTCCGCACATACTACAAAACCCCCATCTCTGTACTGTGTGTGGATGATGGGAACTGCTCCCCAAACTGAATAGAAACCCCCATATCTGCGCTGTGTGGGGACGATGGGAACTGCAACCCAAACTGAAGAGAAACCCCCATCTCTGCGCTGTGTGGGGAGGATGGGAACTGCTCCCCAAACTGAATAGAAACCCCCATTATTGCGCAGTGTGCGGACAATGGGAACTGCTGCACAAACTGAATAGAAACCCCCATCATTGCGCTGTGTGGGGACGATGGGAACTCCTGCCCAAGCTGGAGAGAAACTCCCATATCTGCGTTGTGTGGGGACGATAGGAACTGCTCCCCAAACTGAAGAGAAATCCCCATCTCTGTGCTGTGTGGGGACGATGGGAACTGCTGCCCAAACTGAATAGAAAACCCAATCTCTGCCCTGTGTGGGGACGATGGGAACTGCTCCCCAAACTGAAGAGAAACCCCAATCTCTGCGCTGTGTGGGAACAAAGGGAACTGCTACCCAAACTGGAGAGAAACCCCCATCTCTGCGCTGTGTGGGGACAATGGGAACTGCTCCCCAAAATGAATAGTAACCCCAATCCCTGCACTGTGTGGGGACGATGGGAACTGCTCCCCAAACTGAATAGAAACACCCTCTCTGTGCTGTGTGGGGATGATGGGAACTGCTGCCCAAATTGATTAGAAACATCAATCTCTGCACTTTGTGGGGACGATGGGAACTGCTCCCCAAACTGAAGAGATACCCCATCTCTACGCTGTGTGGGGAAAAGGGAAACTTCTCCCCAAACTGAATAGAAATCCCCATCTCTGTGCTGGGTGGGGACGATGGGAACTACTGCACTAACTGAATAGAAACCCCAATCTCTGTGCTGTGTGGGGACTATGGGAACTGCTCTCCAAACTGAATAGAAACGATCCATCTAAGCGCTATGTGGGGATGATGGGAACTGCTGCCCAAACTGAATAGAAACCCTCATCTCTGCGCTGTGTGGGAACGATTGGAACTGCTGCTCAAGGTGAAGAGAAACCCCCTATATATGCGCTGTGTGGGGACGATGGGAACTGCTCCCCAAACTGAACAGAAACCCCCATCTCTGCGCTGTGTGGGGAGGATGGGAATTGTTCCTCAAACTGAATAGAAACCCTCATCTCTGTGCTGTGTGGGGATGATCGGAACTGCTGCCCAAACTGAATAGAAACCCAATCTCTGCAATGTGTGGGGAGGATGGGAACTGCTACCGAAACTGAAGAGAAACCCCCAGCTCTACGCTGTGTGGGGACGAGTGGAAGTAATCCCCAAACTGAATATAAACCCGCATCTCTGCGCTGTGTGGGCGACGGGAACTGCTGCCCAAACTGAATAGAATCCCCCATCTCTGCACTGTGTGGGGACGATGGGAACTGCTCCCCAACCTGAATAAAAACCCCAATCTCTGCATTGTGTAGGGATGATGGGAACTGCTGCCCAAATTGAATAGAAACCCCAAGCTTTGCGCTATGTGGGGACGATGGGAACTGCTCCCCAAACTGAATAGAAACCCTCATCTCTGGGCTGTGTGGGGACGATGGGAACTGCTCCCCAAACTGAACAGAAACCCCCATCTCTGCGCTGTGTGGGGAGGATGGGAATTGCTCCCCAAACTGAAGAGAAACCCCAAACTCTGCGCTGTGTGGGGACGATGGGAACTGCTTCCCAAACTGAATAGAAACCCCCATCCCAGTGCTGTGTGGGGACACTGGGAACTGCTCCCCAAACTGAATAGAAACCCCAATCTCTACACTGTGTGGGGACGGGAACTGCTCCCCAAATTGAAGAGAAAGACCCATCTGTGTGCTGTGCGGGGATGAAGGGAACTCCTTCCCTAACTGAATAGAAACCCCCATCTCTGCGCTCTGTGGGGACGATGGGATATGCTGCCCAAACTGAATATAAACCCCCATATGTGCGCTGTGTGGGAACGATGGGAACTGCTGCCAAAGCTGAAGAGATACCCCTATCTCTGTGCTGTGTGGGGACGATGGGAACTACTGCCCAAACTGAATAGAAACCCCAATTTCTGCGCTCTGTGGGGACGATGGGAACTGCTCCCCAAACTGAATAGAAACCACCATCTCTGTGCAGTGTGGGGACGATGGGAACTGCTGCCTAAACTGAAAAAAACCAATCTCCGCACTGTGTGGGTACGAGGGGAACTACTCCCCAAACAGAAGAGAAACCCTAATCTCTGCGCTGTGTGCGGACGATGGGAACTGCACCCCAAACTGTTGAGAACCCCCAATCTCTGCGCTGTGTGGGGACGATGGGAACTGCTGCCCAAATTGAATAGAAACCCCAATTTCTGGGCTGTGTGGGGACGATAGGAACTGCTGCCCAAACTGAATAGAAACCCTAATGTCTGCACTGTGTGGGGATGATGGGAACTGCTCCCCAAACTGAATAGAAAACCACACCTCTCTATGCTGTGTGGGGACGATGGGAACTGCTGCCCAAACTGAAGTGAAACCCCAATCTATGCACTGTGTGGGGACGATGAGAACTGCTCCCCAAACTGAAGAGAAACCCCCATCTCTGCGCTGTGTGGGGACGATGGGAACTGTGCCTCAAAATGAATAGAAACCCCAATCTCTGCACTGTGTGCGGACGATGGGAAGAGCTGCCCAAGCTGAATAGAAACCCCCTCTCTGTGCTGTGTGGGGACGATGGGAACTGCTCTCTAAACTGAAGACATACCACCATCTCTACGCTGTGTGGGGACAATGGGAACTGCTCCCCAAACTGAAAAGAAACCCAAATCTCTGTGCTGGGTGGGGACGATGGGAACTGCTACCCAAACTGTATAGAAACCCCCATCTCTGCGCTGTGTGGGGAGGATGGGAATTGCTCCCCAAACTGAATAGAAACCCTCATCTCTGTGCTGTGTGGGGATGATCGGAACTGCTGCCCAAACTGAATAGAAACCCAATCTCTGCTATGTGTGGGGAGGATGGGAACTGCTCCCGAAACTGAAGAGAAACCCCCAGCTCTACGCTGTGTGGGGACGAGTGGAAGTAATCCCCAAACTGAATAGAAACCCCTATCTCTGTGCTGTGTGGGGACGATGGGAACTCCTGCCCAATCTGAATAGAACCCCCATTCTCTGTGTTTGGTGGGGACGATGGGAATTTCTGCCCAAACTGAATAGAAACTCCCATCTCTGCTATGGGTGGGGACGATGGGAATTGCTCCCCAAACTGAATAGAAACCCCCATCTATGCGCTGCGTGGGGAAGCTGGGAATTGCTCCCCAAACTGAATAGAAACCCCCATCTATGCGCTGCGTGGGGACGATGGGAACTGTTCCCCAACTGAATAGAACCCCGATCTCTGTGCTGTGTGGGGATGATGGTAACTGCTGCCCAAACTGAATAGAAACCCAATCTCTGCACTGTGTTGGGAGGATGGGACCCCCAAACAGAATAGAAACCCCCATCTCTGTGCTGTGTGGGGATGATGGGAACTGCTCCCCAAACTGAATACAAACCCCCATCTCTGCGCTGTGTGGGGACGATGGGAACTGCTGCACAAACTGAAGAGAAGCCCCTATCTTTGCGCTGTGTGGGGACGATGGGAACTGCTCCGAAACCTGAACAGAAACCCCCAGGTCTGTGCTGTGTGAGGACGATGGGAACTGCTGCCCAAACTAAAGAGAAACTGCGATCTCTGTGCTGTGTGGGGATGATGGGAACGGCTGCCGACACTGAAGAAAAGCCCCCATCTCTGCGCTGTGTGGGGACGGTGGGAACTGCTCCGAAAACTGAATAGAAACCCCTAGCTCTGTGCTGGGTGGGGACGGTGGGAACTGCTGCCCAAACTGAGGAGATACCCCCATCTCTGCGCTGTGTGGGGACAATGGGAACTCCTCCCCAGTCTGTATAGAAACCTCAATCTATGCGCTGTGTGGGGACGATGGGAACTGCTGCCCAAGCTAAAGAGAAACCCCCATATCTGTGGTTTGTGCGGACGATGGGAAGTGCTCCCGAAACTGAATAGAAACCGCCATCTCTCCGCGGTGTGTGGACGATGGGAACTGCTGCCCAAACTGAATAGAAACCCCCATATCTGTGCTGTGTGGGGACGATGGGAACTGCTCCCCAAAATGAATAGAAACCCTAATCTCTGAACTGTGTGGGGACGATGGGAACTGCTCCCCAAAGTTTATGGAAACCCCCTCTCTGTGCTGTGTGGGGACGATGGGAAAACTGCCCAAACTGAGTAGAAACTGCTGCCGACACTGAAGAGAAGCCCAAATCTCTGCGCTGTATGGGGACGGTGGGAACTGCTCCGAAAACTGAGTAGAAACCCCAATCTCTTCACTGTGTGGGAACGATGGGAACTGCTCCCCAAACTGAAGAGATACCCCCATCTCTGCGCTGTTTGGGGACAATGGGAACTCCTCCCCAATCTGTATAGAAACCTCAATTTCTCTGCTGGGTGGGGACGATGGGAACTGCTCCCCAAACTGAATAGAAACCCCCATCTCTGTGCTGTGTGGGGACGCTGGGAACTGCTGCCCAAACTGAAGAGAAACCCCCATCTCTGCACTGTGTGGGGACGATGGGAATTGCTTCCCAAACTGTATAGAAACCCCAATCTATGTGCTGTGTGGGGACGATGGGAACTGCTGCCCAAGCTGAAGAGAAACCCCCATATCTGTGCTGTGTTCAAACGATGGGAACTGTTGCCGAAACTGAATAGAAACCCCCATATCTGCGTTGTGTGGGGACGATGGGAAGTGCTCCCCAAACTGAATAGAAACCCCATCTCTGCGCTGTGTGGGAACGATGGGTACTACTGCCCAAACTGAAGAGAAGCCCCCATCTCTGCGCTCTGTGGGGACGATGGGAACTGTTCCGAAAACTGAATAGAACCCCCCAGCTCTGTGCTGTGCGGGGAAGCTGGGAACTGCTGCCCAAGCTGAAGAGAAACCATCATATCTGTGCTCTGTGGGGATGATGGGAACTTCTCCTCAAACTGAATAGAAATCCGCATCTCTGTGCTGTGTGGGGATGATGGGAACTGCTGCCCAAACTGTATAGAAACCCAATCTCTGCACTGTGTGGGGATGATGGGAACTGCTCCCCAAACTGAAGAGAAACCCCCATCTCTGCGCTGTGTGCGGACGACGGGAACTGCTCCTCAAATTGAATAGAAACCCCCATATCTCCGCTGTGTGCGGACGATGGGAACTGCTGCCCAAATTGAATATAAACCCCCATATCTGCGCTATGTGGGGACGATGGGAACTGCTGCCCAAGCTGAAGAGAGACCCCCATATATGCACTGTGTGGAAATGATAGGAACTGCTCGCCAACCTGAATAGAAACTCCCATCTCTGTGCTGTGTGGGGATGAAGGGAACAGGTACCCAAACCGGATATAAACCCCCATCGCTGCACTGTGTGCGGACGATGGGAACTGCTGCTCAAACTGAATAGAAACCCCGATCTCTGCGCTGTGTGGGGACAATGGGAACTACTGCCCAAACTGAATAGAAATCCGCATCTCTGTGCTGTGTGGGGACGCTGGGAACTGCTGCCCAAAATGAAGAGAAACCCCCATCTATGCGCTGTGTGGGGACGATGGGAACTGCTGCCCAAGCTGAAGAGAAACCCCCATATCTGTGCTGTGTGCGGACAATGGGAACTGCTCCCGAAAATGAATAGAAACCGCCATCTTTGTGCTGTGTGTGGACGATGAGAACTCCTGATCAAACTGAATAGAAACCCCCATATCTGTGCTGTGTGGGGACGATGGGAACTGCTGCCCAAGCTGTAGAGAAACTCCCATATCTGAGCTGTGTGGGGACGATGGGAACTGCTCCCCAAACTGAATAGAAACCCCCTCTCTGTGCTGTGAGGGGACGATGTGAACTGCTGCCCAAACTGAGTAGAAACCACAATCTCTGTACTGTGTGGGGACGATGGGAACTGCTCTCCAAACTGAAGAGAAACCCCCATCTATGCGCTGCCTGGGGACGATGGGAACTGCTGCCCAAGCTGAAGAGAAACCCCCATATCTGTGTTGTGTGCGGACAATGGGAACTGCTCCCGAAACTGAATAGAAACCGCCATCTTTGTGCTGTGTGTGGACAATGAGAACTCCTGATCAAACTGAATAGAAACCCCCATATCTGCGCTGTGTGGGGACGATGGGAACTGCTGCCCAAGCTGTAGAGAAACTCCCATATCTGTGCTGTGTGGGGACGATGGGAACTGCTCCCCAAATTGAATAGAAACCCCCATCTCTGCGCTGTGTGGGGACGATGGGAATTGCTGCCCAAACTGAGTAGAAACCCCAATCTCTGCACTCTGTGGGGACGATGGGAACTGCTCCCCAAACTGAAGAGAAACTCCCATTTGTGCGCTGTGTGGGGACAATGGGAACTGCTCCCCAAACTGAATAGAAACCACCCTCTCTGTGCTGTGTGGGGACGCTGGGAATTGCTGCCCAAAGTGAAGAGAAACCACCATCTCTGCGCTGTGTGGGGACTATATTAAACTGCTACCCAAACTGAATAGAAACCCCCATCTCTGTGCTGTTTCGGGACGATGGGAACTGCTACCCAAACTGAATAGAAACCCCAATCTCTGCACTGTGTGGGGACGAGGGAAGCTGCTCCCCAAACTGAATAGGAACCCCCTCTGTGTGCTGTGTGGGGACGATGGGAACTGCTGCCCAAACTGAAGAGAAACCCCCATCTCTGCGATGTGTGGGGACAATGCGAACTGCTCCCCAAACTCAATAGAAACCCCCATCTCTGTGCTGGTTGTGGACGAGGGGAACTGCTGTCCAAACTGAAGAGAAACCTCCGTCTCTGGGCTGTGTGGGGATGATTGGAACTGCTCCCCAAACTGAAGAGAAACCCCCATCTAAGCGTTGTGTGGGGACGAGGGGAACATCTGCCCAAACTGAGTAGAAACCCCCTCTTTGTGATGTGTGGGGACGATGGGAACTGCTGCCCAAACTGAGTAGAAACCCCAATCTCCACACTGTTTGGGGACGAAAGGAACTACTGCCCAAACTGAAGAAAAACCCCAATCTCTGCACTGTGTGGGAACGATGGGAACTGCTCCCCAAACTGAATAGAAACACCCATCTCTGCGCTGTGTGGGGACGATGGGAACTGCTGCCCAAACTGAAGAGAAACCCCCATCTCTGCGCTGTGTTGGGACGATGGGAACTGCTGCCCAAACTAAAGAGAAACCCCCATCTCTGCGCTGTGTCGGGACGATGGGAACTGCTGCCCAAACTGAAGAGAAACCCCCATCTCTGCGCTGTGTGGGGACAATGTGAACTGCTGCCCAAACTGAATGGAAATCCCCATCTCTGCACTGTGTGGGGAGGATGGGAACTGCTCCCCAAACTGAATAGAAACCCCCATCTCTGTGCTGTGTGGGGACGATGGGAACTGCTACCCAAACTGAATAGAAACCCCAATCTCTTCACTGTATGGGGACGAGGGGAGCTGCTCCCCAAACTGAATATAAAACCCCTCTCTGTGCTGTGTGGGGATGATGGGAACTGCTGTCCAAACTGAGTAGAATCCCCAATCTCTGCACTGTGTGGGGTTTCGATGGGAACTGCTCCCCAAACTGAAGAGAAACCCCCATCTCTGCGATGTGTGGGGACAATTTGAACTGCTCCCCAAACTCAATAGAAATCCCCTGTCTGTGCTGTGTGGGGATGATGGGAACTGCTGCCAAAACTGAGTAAAAACCACAATCTCTGCAGTGTGTAGGGACGATGGGAACTGCTCCCCAAACTGAATAGAAACACCCATATCTATGCCGGGTGGGTTTGACGGGAACTGCTGCCCAAACTGAATAGAAACCCCCATCTCTGCGCTGTGTGGGGATGATGGGAACTCCCCCCAAACTGAATAGAAACCCCCATCTATGCGCTGTGTGGGAAAGATAGGAACTGCTGCCCAAGCTGAAGAGAAACCCCCATATCTGCGCTGTGCGGGGACGATGGGAACTGCTCCCCAAACTGCAGATAAACCGCAATCTCTGCCATGTGTGGGGACAATGGGAACTGCTCCTGAAACTCAATAGAAACCCCCATCTCTGTGCTGGTTAGGGACGATGCGAACTGCTGTCTAAACTAAAGAGAAACCCCCATCTCTGGGCTGTGTGGGGACGATGGGAACTGCTCCCCAAACTGAAGAGAAACCCCGAACTCTGCGATGTGTGTGGACAATGGGAATTGCTCCCCAAACTCAATAGAAACCCCCATCTCTGGGCTTGTTGGGGACGATGGGAACTGCTGTCCAAACTGAAGACAAACCCCCATCTTTGGGCTGTGTGGGGACGATGGGAACTACTGCCCAAACTGAATAGAAACCCCTATCTCTGCACTATCTGGGGTCGATGGGAACTGCTCCCCAAACTGAATAGATACAACGTCTTTGTGCTGTGTGGGGACAATGGGAACTGCTGCCCAAACTGAGTAGCAACCCAATTCTCTGCACTGTGTGCGGATGATGGGAACTGCTGCCGAATCTAAATAGAAACCCCTGTCTCTGCGATGTGTGGGGACAATCGGAACTGCTCCCCAAACTGATTAGAAACCCCGATCTCTGTACTGTGTGGGGACGATGGGAACTGCTCCCCAAACTGAATAGAAACCCCCATCACTGTGCTGTGTGGGGATGACGGGAACTGCTGGCCAAGCTGAATAGAAACCCCAAACTGTGCACTGTGTGGGGACGAGGGGAACTGCTCCCCAAACAGAAGAGAAATCCCCATCTCTGCGCATTGCAGGGACGATGGGAACTGCTTCGTAAACTGAAGAGAAATTCCCATCTCTGCGCTGTGTGGGGATGATGGGAACTGCTGCCCAAACTGAATAGAAACACCCATCTCTGTGCTGTGTGGGGACGATGGGAACTGCTCCCCAAACTGAATAGAACCCCCCTCTCTGTGCTGTGTGCGGACGATGGGAACTGTTGCCCAAACTGAGTAGAAAACCCAATCTCTACACAGTGCGTTGACGATGGGAACTGCTCCCCAAACTGAAGAGAAACCCCCATCTCAGGGATGTGTGGGGACCCAAATATCTGCACTGTGTGGGGATGATGGGAACTGCTCCCCAAACTGAATAGAAACCAGCTCTCTGTGCTGTGTGGGGACAATGGGAACTGCTGTACAAACTGAGTAAAAACCACAATCCCTCCACTGTGTGGTGACAATGGGAACTGCTCCCCAAACTGAAGAGAAAGCACATCTCTGCGTTATGTGGGGAGGATGGGAACTGCTCCCCAAACTGAAGAGAAACCCCCATATCTGCACTGTGTGGGGATGATGGGAACTGCTGCCCAAGCTGAAGAGAAACTCCCATATCTGCGCTGTGTGGGGACAATGGTAACTGCTACCCAAACTGAATATAAACACACATCTCTGCGCTGTGTGGGGACGATGGGAACTGCTCCCCAAACTGAAGAGAAACCCCGATCTCTGTGCTGTTTGGGGATGCTGGGAACTGCTCCCCACTCTGAAGAGAAACCCCCATCTCTGCGCTGTGTGGGGCGATTGGTACAGCTGCCCAAATTGAAGAGAAACCCCCATCTCTGCGCTGTGTCGGGACGATGGGAACTGGTCCCCAAACTGAATAGAAACCCCCATCTCTGCACTGTGTGGTGACGATGGGAACTGCTCCCCAAACTGAATAGAAACCACCATCTCTGTGCTGTGTGGGGATGATGGGAACTGCTGCCCAACTGAGTAGAAACCCCAATCTCTGCGCTGTGTGGGGATGATGGGAACTCCTCCCCACACTGAAGAGAAACCCCATCTCTGCGCTGTGTGGGGAGGATGGGAACTGCTGCAGAAGCTGAAGAGAAACTCCCATATCAGCGCTGTGTGGGGACGATGGGAACTGCTCCCCAAACTGAATAGAAACCCCATCTCTATACTGTGTGGGAACGATGGGAACTGCTGCCAAAACTGAATATAAACCCCCATCTCTGTGCTGTGTGGGGACGATTGGAACTGCTCCACAAAGATAATAGAAAACCCCATCTCTGTGTTGTTTGGGGACACTGGGAACTTCTCCTCACTCTGAGGAGAAACCCCCATCTCTGCGCTGTGTGGGGATGATGGGAACTGCTGCCCAAACTGAATAGAAACCCCCATCTCTGCGCTGTGTGGGGACGATGGGAACTGCTGCCCAAACTGAAGATAAACCCCCATCTCTGTGCTGTGTAGGAACGATGGTAACTGCTCCCCAAACTGTATAGAACCCCCATCTCTGCGCTGTGTGGGGACGATGGGAACTGCTGACCAAACTGAACAGAAACCCCAATCTCTGCACTGTGTTGGGACGATGGGAACTGCTCCCCAAACTGAAGAGAAACCCCCATCTCTGCGTTGTGTGGGGACGATGGGAACTGCTGCCCAACCTAAAGAGAAACCCCCATCTCTGCGCTGTATGGAGACGAAGGGAACTGCTGCCCAAACTAAAGAGAAACCCCAATCTCTGTACTGTGTGGGGACGAGTGGAACTGCTCCCCAAACTGAATAGAAATCCCCTCTCTGTGCTCTGTGGGAACGATGGGAACTGCTCCGCAAACTGAAAAGTAACCCCCAAATCTGCGTTGTGTGGAGACAATGGGAACTGCTCCCCAAACCGAATAGAAACCCCCATCTCTGTGCTCTGTGGGGACCGTGGGAACTGTTGCCCAAACTGAAGAGAAAACCTCATCTCTGCGCTGCGTGGGGACTATGTGATCTGCTGCCCAAACTGAATATAAACCCCCATCACTGTGCTGTGTGGGAACGATGGGAACTTCTTCCCAAACTGAAAAGTATCCCCCATACCTGTGCTGTATGGGGATGATGGGAACTGCTGCCCCAACTGATTAGAAACCGCAATCTCTGCACTGTATTGCGACGAGGGGAACTGCTCCCCAAACAGAAGAGAAACGCCCATCTCTGCACTTTGTGGGGACGATGGGAAATGCTCCCCAAACTGAAGAGAATCCCCCATCTCTGCGCTATGTGGGGACGATGGGAACTGCTCTCGAAACTGAAGAGAAACCCCCATCTCTGCGCTGTGTGGGGACGATAGGAACTGCTCCCCAAAATGAATAGAAAAACCCATTTCTGTGCTGTGTGGGGGCGGTGGGAACTGCTGCCCAACTGAATAGAAACCCCAATGACTGCGCACTGTGGGGACGATGGGAACTGCTCCCCAAACTGAAAAGGAACCCACATATCTGCACTGTTTGGGGACGAGGGGAACTGCTCCCCAAACAGAAGAGAAACCCGCATCTCTTTTTTTTTTATTTTTTTATTTATTATATTTTAATCATGTTTCACAACAATAAAATAACACAAATCCATATACTTCCTTTACATTGTTGTCTGAATTTTGTGTTTTCTTCTATCATTGGCTTTCTATCACTATTATAATTAACTGTGTTATACCGTTAACTCCTGAACACAGGATTTCCTTTAACCCCTTCTACACTCTTCTCTATCACCTGTATTCTTTTGATTGAGAGATAAATTAAATTAACCAATAATCTCATATCCAATAGCTACCCTTAATCTGTAAACCAGATTGTTCTTATCTTCTCTCCTTCGGCTGCCCAGAATTCGATTAGCTTACCCCATTCTTTTCTGAATTCAGCGTTGGTTTGGTATTTTAGCCAACGCGTGAGCTGTTCCATTCTAGCTACCTCCGATAATTTCCCCATCCATTCCTCACTATTTGGGATTGTTTTTACTTTCCAGTATCTAGCAAGCACAATACGAGCTGTGGTGGTCATGCAAATCATCATGCTTTTTTGTTCCTTCGGGAAGTCTCTGTCAAACATATTAAGGAGATATAATTCTGGTCTTAATTCAAAATCTCTTTTAATTATTCTTCTTATCAAATTGTGAATGTTAATCCAGAATTTTTTCACCGTTTTGCATGACCACCACATATGAAAGAAGGTACCTTTTGATTCTTCACACTTCCAACATTTGTCTGGTCTTGCCTTATACATTTTGGATAGCTTTGAGGGGGTCAGATACCAGCGGTATTGCATTTTATAGCAATTCTCCTTCAATTCATTGCTTGTTAATAATTTCATGCTTTTCTTCCATAGGATTTCCCAGTTCTCTATTGGGATATTATCTCTAATGTCTCGTGACCAACTAATCATAAATTCTTTCACCGTTTCCGATTCTAAATCTATTCTTAACAGCAACTTATATACTCTTGATATCTTAAAGGCTTTCTCATCCATGATTAATTCATCAAACTCTGTTTTTGACTCCTCTATTCCTGTCAGCTTTTGGTCTATCATGTATCTCTCCCTGATTTGCCTGTACTGGAACCAATTGCAGCTTATCTGTTCCTGTTCCAATTCCTCTCTTGTTTTCAAACTGATATCTCCTTTCTGCACGCATAATAGATCCCTATAGGTCCGCCATATTCCCACATGTAGCATCTCCGTTCTTCTGAACGCTTCTTGAGGGGAGACCCATAGGGGTATCTTCATGTACATCTTCCTCTTCATTTTCTTCCACGCTATCAACAAAGATTTTCTGACAAAGTGGTTATTGAAATTCTTGTCTATAACCTCTTTTTGATACCATAAGTAAGCATGGAATCCGTATCTTAAATCGTTCCCTTCCAAAGTTAAGACCTTATCGTCCTTTAATAGAAACCACTCTTTTAACCATATTAATGCACAGGATTGATGATATAACTTTAAATTCGGGAGGTTTAATCCCCCTTTCATCTTTTCCTCTTGTAACAGTTTCCATCTTATTCTTGGTCTCCTATTGTTCCATATAAACTTAGATATATCTCTGTCCCATTCTTTGAACATCTTATCATTATTTAATATTGGTAAATTTTGGAGGGTGTGCAACAATTTCGGGAGTATCACCATTTTAACAGCTGCCACTCTCCCCATTATTGTTAAATTCAACTGTTTCCAATTATCCAGATCTTTCCTAATGTCTTTCCATTTTAGCTTATAGTTGTTTTCAGCCAGGTCTATATTATTTTTTGTTATTACTATGCCCAAGTACTTGATTTTCCTTTCTATTCGGAAGCCTGATATTTCTTTTAGTTTTTCTTCCTCTTTTTTCTCCATGTTTTTAGTCAGCATTACCGTCTTATCCCTATTAATTTTTATGCCTGAGATCTCCCCAAAGTCTTCTAATACCCTCTGTAATTTTTTTATAGATTGTAATGGGTTTTCTAATGTTATTGCCATGTCATCTGCAAAGACTGACATTTTAAAAGTATGCTTCTTTATTCTTACCCCCTGTATATCATCATTTTGTCTTATTTCCCTGCATAGTAGTTCTAGAACTGTAATAAACAATAATGGAGAAAGGGGGCATCCTTGACGAACTCCCTTCTCCATCCTTATTTTCTCAGTCCGTTGGCCATTTATTATAATTTGAGCAGTCTGGTTTTTGTATATCGCTTTAATTCCATTCAAGAAGTTTTGTCCTAAGCCTAACTCCTTCAATGTTTCTATCATACAGGCCCAATTGACGCTATCGAAGGCTTTCTGCGCGTCTAAGCATATTATTGAAAGTTTCTTTCCCGGCTGTTTATCGAAATATTCTATCAGATTTATTATCTTTCTTATGTTGCTTCTCATATATCTATTCGGTAAGAAACCGGTTTGGTCTTGTCCTATCCATTCATTTAATACTTTCTTCAGGCGTTCCGCCATGATTATAGTAAAGATTTTATAGTCCGTGTTTAATAATGCAATTGGCCTGTAATTAGTTAATTCTTCTGGATTCTTGTTTTCTTTTAATATTAATGAGATATTTGCATTCTCCCAGGAGGTTGGCATTTCCCCTTCTCTAATTATTGTATTGAGTGTCTTAAGCAGAGGGATCTTCAACTCTTCTTCGAATAGTTTGTAAAATAAGGCCGGAAATCCGTCGGGGCCCGGGGTTTTCCCATTTTTCAATTTTTTCATTGCATGTTCTATTTCTTCTATCGTTATTTGTTTATCTAATTCTTCTCTATCTGTATCGGTTATTTTCTGTAGTTTTTGTGATTTCAGATATTCTTTAATTTTGGCTTCCTTTTCTTGATTCATTTGGCATTCCTTAAAGAGATTTGTATAATATCTCTGAAAGCAGGCTCTGATTTTATCAGAATTTGTTATTGTATTTCCATTTTCCTTAATTCTCAGAATCTGTTTCTTCTCTTGTTCTTTTCTCAATCTATAAGCTAACCATTTCCCGATTTTATTTCCACCTTCATAGAATCTTTGCTTTACAAATCTCATCTTTTTTTCAATCTCTTCCATATATTCCATCTTTATTTGGTCTTGTATTATCTTCAATTCATTTATTATTACCTCATTTGATGGGTCTTTTTCAAGCTCTTTCTCTTTGTTTTGTAAAATCTCATGCAAAATTTGAGTTTTCTCTTTTTTCTTTTTATTACGTTCCCAATTTGCTTGCATAAGGATCCCTCTCAGGACTGCTTTACCTGCATCCCATACGTTTTGTATTGATGTCTCGCCTTCTCTATTTTCTTTGAAATAGTTCTTTAGTCCTTGTCTTACTTTTTCTTGTATCTTCTCATCTTGCAATAATGATTCATTAAGTCTCCAGTTATATCCTTTCTTAACATCTTTGAAAGACAATAATATTATATTGTGGTCTGATATAACCTTCGGCAATATCTCCATCCCTTCCAAATTTGTTGTGATGTTTTTAGTGACAAGGAACATATCTATACGAGAGAAGGTTTTATGGTGGTCTGAGTAGTATGTATACTCTTTCTTCTCTCCGTATAGGTGCCTCCAGACTTCAATAAGTGATAAATTTTCCATCATTTTTCCAAATGATTTTGGCAATTTTCCATGCTTCACTTTCCTCTTTGGGTTTCCTGCTGATCTATCTTTGACCGGGTCCAAAACTCCATTCCAGTCTCCTAAGAGTATTAGACTCTCATGCTCTGCTTCCAGAAGTATTCTCATTAGATTTCTATAAAAACCATCTCTCTTTTCCGATGGTGCGTATATCCCTATGATTAACGTTTTCCTCCCCAACAAATTCGTTTCCACTCCTAAATATCTTCCATCAGGATCTTTTAATACCTCTTTCGCTGACCACTTTCTATTTATGTATATCACTATTCCTTTTTTCTTTTCTTGTCCAGAGTTTATAAATTCCTGACCCAGTTTCTTATTTCTTAGTAATCTCTGATCTTTGTCTTTTATATGGGTTTCTTGAATGCATATAACCTCCGCTTTCAGATTTTCCAATCTGTGAAATATTTGACTTCTTTTATGTGGAGAGTTCATCCCTTTAACATTCCAAGATATAATTTTCCCTTTCATTTTTACTATTTATTTAAATACTATTATATTTATATATTGTTTTTAATTGATCACCTCTTTAGCTAGTGTCTGTTTCCTCTTCCTGGTTTTCATCCTTTTCAGCCTCTTCCAATGATCCTTCCTCACTTTCTATATCTCCAACGTCTTCTCCTTCTTCGTTTTCCTCTAACTCCAGTTCTCCTTCTCCTTCACTGTCATCCTTTCTTTCTAACTCTCTTTCTTCACCTTCTTTACTCCCTCTCATTTTCTCAATCTCCTCTATTTGCTTTTCCCCCATCTCCTCCAGGCCTTCTTTTGGGGGATTTGCTTCTTCATTATTATTTGTTGTCCTTTGTTCTCTGTCTCCAAAATCTTTCTTGAATTTTACCATGAAATCTTTTGCTTTTTTTACCGTGTTTAGTCTATATTTTTTCTGATTATACGTGACTGTTATGCCTTCTACTTTTTCCCATCTATATTGAATGTCTTTCCTCCGTAGTTTAGAAATAATAAATTGATACTCCTTCCTTTTCTTTAATATTTGCGGAGGAATATCCTTATATATCTCGATTTCACAATCTTCTATCATTAGCTTGGATTCAAAATTTTCTTGTAGAATTTGATCTTTAATCTTCCCCCTAGTGAAATATATAACAATATCTCGGGGGAGCATCCTTTGTTTGGCAATCTTCGAGCTAATTCTAAAAATTCTGTCAACCTCAAATTCCATCCTTTCATAGGGAAGTTTAATATAGTCAGCTAAGCTTGGTAAGATCCTTTCATATAGGTTTTCATTTTCCATCTCTATCAACCCTCTTAATTTCAAACAGTTCTCTCTTAGTTTCAATTGTACTTCTAGGTTTCTTTCTCGATTCTGTGCCTGCTCTAGAATTATTTCTTCCGTTGTTTTCTCCAATTTCTTTGACTTTTTCTGAAGCTCCTCTACTTCTCCACTTAAGTTCTCTACGTCAGTCGCTATCTTGTCCAGTTTCTTTCCAAACTCATCTAATTCCTTCTTCACATCTTTCCTCATCTCTTTCATTTCTGATATCATTTCTTGCCTAAGTTTTTTAAATTCCTGTATTAACGTTTGCTGAATCTCAGGCATTTCTATTGAATGACGTCTTGTCGTTAAGGTCTGGATTTGTGGTTGTGTATTTTTTTTAACCGGCATGGCGTCTTCCGAAGTAGACAAAATTACTTATTTCTATTTGGAGATGCTTAAAAAAAAAATAGTTTGTCTATTTATATATTCTGTAGGTTCTCCTTTATAACCAAATTTCTGTATTGCAATTTATATACTACACAAATATATAATTTATATCTTCCTGTGATGCATATCAAGTTATTTGCGTGTTACAAGAGATTTATCTATCGCAAATATGTGCATACGCTACTTATAAGTTACACCAATTATATATTATATACAATGCAGCATACAATATCTCCAGAATATTATATAGACTGAATTGCTTATACTTAATATATTTAATATTCTCAATATTCCCTCCACCAATTTCAGAACCGTTTTTTTATGATAGCCAGGTTTCACCCACAAAACTCATTAGTTATTAGTTACTTCCTATACAGTCCTCAATTTATAGCTTTAGTCATAGTGGGGATCAGGGATCAGGGGTCAGGGAGGGAGCAGTTTGGTTTTCCACACACACTTCTTTTCTAGATACCTTTTAAGCCCTCTCCTTCCTCTTCCCCTCTTGTATTTGATTTCCAATGTTAATGAATTTCAAGTTTCTACTCTATCACTAAATCTTTGAGAGTCCGTTTCTCTCTATTTTCCCAATAAGATTCCCGGTAGTATGTTAGATCTTTCCAGTTCTTTCTCCTCCTCTTATTTCCAAACAGTCCATAGGAGGGTTTTATCTCAGTCACTTCAAGTAAGTCATACAGTCACAATTTGTGTTAATAGTTATTTCTCTCACGCTTCTCTCTCCAAACAAAAAACAATAAAAAAAACTAAGCTTCGTCACTTACGCCTTACAGGCTTCGTCGCTTACACCTTCTCCAAACTTTCCTTATGCCTCTCTCTTTAGCGTCCTTTCCTTCTTTCCAATTTCCACTCAATCTCTTTTACCCCTTTCCTCCTCTTATCATCAGTATCTTATTTCTTAATTATGCTCCGGGGCTTACTCTCTAGGCAAGGAACCCCCAATTGTCTCTTTCTTCTTTATTGTATTATTTTCTTTCGTTCCTCACGTCCCTCGCGTTCCTCAAGACCCTTCCACACGGCTCCGACCTTCTCTCCTCTATTCCTCTACTCCGGTCCAATCCGCTCCGTTCCGCTCCGTATCTTTACCCTTTCTCAATCCGCTCTCAGCTTTCTCAGTTCTCAGTTATCTAGAATCTCGGGGTCTTCCTTTCCTTTCCTTCTTTCTCCCTCCTCGTAAAACTACTTCTTCCCGAGCCGCTTTCCTCTCACTCAGTCTTTCTCACTCATGCAGTCGCTCCGTCTTCCCTTCTATTCCAGTCTCCGTCTCCGTCGCTGTTGTTCTCTGGGTAGCCCTCCGCCTCGCCTCTCCCTTCTTCTCCTCGCCTCCTCCTCCTCCTTCTTCTCCTCGCCTATTACTCTCTACCACTCTTCTTCCGCCTCACGTATGTATAGCTCCACCATGAAAGAGTTTCTGAATTCAGACTCCCAACGTTTCGTTTCTACTTCGGCTGTAAGTTCATTGTTTCTTCGCTTTTTTAAAAAGTCGGTGAGGCTGCTATGTCCCCTTGAAGGGGGTACTAGGCAGAAGCGTTGCCGGCTCTGATGCTCCGTCAGCCTCCTGTGCTCTGCCCTTCACCTTTGAGCAAAGGGACAGGACACTGGTCGCTGGAATGACCCTTGACGAGCCCACTCTGCTCCCCCTTTCACCAGGGAGAAGCTCTCCTGACACCAATAATAATATTGTCAGGACTTCTTCTGTCTAGCGAACGCCAAAGCTGCTCCCGCTGAGCTGCCTGCGTCCGTTCGCAGCCGCGTTGCCGACCGGAAGTCAGAAACCCGCATCTCTGTGCTTTGTGGCGACGATGGGAAATTCTCTCCAAAATGAAGAGAAAGCCCCATCTCTGTGCTGTGTGGGGACGATGGGAACTGCTGCCCAAACTGAATAGAAACCCCAATCGCTGTGCTGTGTGGGGGGATGATAGGAACTGCTCCCCAAAATGAATAGTAAAACCCATCTCTGTGCTGTGTGGGCACGATGGGAACTGCTGCACAAATCAGTAGAAACCCCAAACTCTGCACTGTGTGGGGACGATGGGAACTGCTCCCCAAACTGAAGAGAAACCCCATCTCTGCGCTGTGTGTGGAGGATGGGAACCGCTGCCCAAACTGAATAGAAACCCCCATCTCTGTGCTGTGTTCGGACGATGGGAACTGCTCCCCAAACTGAAGAGAAACCCCATCTCTGCGCTGTGTGTGGAGGATGGGAACTACTCCCCAAACTGAATAGTAACTCCCATCTCTGCGCTGTGTGCAGACGATGGGAACTGCTGCCCAAACTGAATAGAAACCCCCATATCTGCGCTGCGTATGGATGATGGGAACTGCTGACCAAACTGAGTAGAATCCCCAATCTCTGCACTGTGTGGGGACGGTGGGAACTGCTTCCCAAACTGAATGAAAAACCCTAGATCTGTGCTGTGTGGGGACGATGTGTACTGCTGTCCAATCTGAATAGAAACCCCTATCTCTGCGTTGTGTGGGGATGATCGGAACTGCTGCCGAAACTAAATACAAGCACCAATCTCTGTGCTCTGTGGGGACAATGGAACTGCTCCCAAAACTGAATAGAAACCCCCATCTCTGCGCTGTGTGGGAACGATGGGAACTTTACCCAAATTGAATAGGAGCCCCAATCTCTGTGCTGTGTGGGGACGATGGGAACAGCTGCCCAAACTGAATAGAAACCTCAATCTCTGCACTGTGTGAGGAGGATGGGAACTACTACCCAAACTGAATAGAAGCCCAAATCTCTCTGCTGTGTGGGGACAATGGGAAGTGCTGCCCAAACTGAATAGAAACCCCCATCTCTGTGCTGTGTGGGGACGATGGGAACTACTGCCCAAACTGTATAGAAACCCCAGTCTCTGCACTGTGTGGGGACGATGGGAACTGCTCCCCAAACTGAATAGAAACCCCCATCTCTGCGCTGTGTGGGGACGATGGGAACTGCTGCCCAAACTGAATAGCGACCGCCACGTCTGCGCTGTGTGGGGACGATGAGAACTGCTGCCCAAAGTGAAGAGAAACCCCCATCTCTGCTCTGTGTAGGGATGATGGGAACTGCTCCCCAAACTGAATAGAAACCCCCTCTCTGCGCTGTGGGGACGATGGGAACTGCTGCCCAAACTGAGTAAAAACCCCAATCTCTGCGCTGTGTAGGGACGATGGGAACTGCTCCCGAAACTGAATAGAAACCCCCATCTCTACGCTGTGTGGGGATGATGGGAACCGCTGCCCAAACTGAATAGAAACCCCCATCTCTGTGCTGTGTTCGGACGATGGGAACTGCTCCCCAACTGAATAGAAACCCCAATCTCTGTGCTGTGTGTTGACGATGGGAACTGCTGCCCAAAGTGAAGAGAAACCGCCATCTCGGCGCTGTGTGGGGATGATGGGAACTGCTGCCCAAACTGGATAGAACCCCCCATCTCTACGCTGTGTGGGGACGATGGGAATCGCTGCCCAAACTGAATAGAAGCCCCAATCTCTGTGCTGTGTGGGGACAATGGGAACTGCTCCCAAAACTGAACAGAAACCCTCATCTCTGCGCTGTGTGGGAACGATGGGACTTTACCCAAACTGAATAGGAGCCCTAATCTCTGGGCTGTGTCGGGACGATGGGAACCGCTGCCCAAACTGAATAGAAACCTCAGTCTCTGCACTGTGTGGGGACGATGGGAACTCCTACCCAAACTGAATAGAAGCCCCAATCTCTCTGCTGTGTGGGGACAATGGGAAGTGCTGCCGAAACTGAATAGAAACCCCCATCTCTGTGCTTTGTGGGGACGATGGGAACTGCTGCCATAACTGTATAGAAACCCCAATCTCTGCACTGTGTGGGGATGATGGGAACTGCTCCCCAAACTGAAGAGAAACCCCCATCTCTGCGCTGTGTGGGGATACTGGGAACTGCTCCCCAAACTGAATAGAAAACCCCATCTCTGCGCTGTGTGGGGACGATGGGAACTGCTGCCCAAACTGAATAGCGACCGCCATGTCTGCGCTGTGTGGGGACGATGGGAATTGCTGCCCAAACTGAGTAGAAACCCCAATCTCTGCGCTGTGTTGGGACAATGGGAACTGCTCCCCAAACTGAATAGAAACCCCCATCTCTATGCTGTGTGGGGACGATGGGAACTGCTCACCGAACTGAATAAAAACCCCTATCTCTGTGCTGTGTGGGGATGATGGAAACTGCTCCCCAACTGAATAGACAGCCCCATCTCTGTGCTGTGTGGGGACGATGGGAACTGCTGCCCAAACTGTATAGAGACCGCTATGCCTGCATTGTGTGGGGACGATGGGAACTGCTGCCCAAAGTGGAGAGAAACCCCCATCTCTGCGCTGTGTGGGGATGATGGGAACTGCTGCCCAAAGTGGAGAGAAACCCCCATCTCTGTGCTGTGTGGGGATGATGGGAACTGCTGCCCAAACTGAAGAGAAACCCCAATCTCTGTGCTGTGTGGGGATGATGGGAACTGCTCCCCAAACTGAATAGAACCCCATCTCTGTGCTGTGTGTGGACAATGGGAAGTGCTGCCCAAACTGAATAGAAACCCCATTCTCTGCACTGTGTGGGGATGATGGGAACTGCTCCCCAAACTGAAGAAAAATCCCCATCTCTGCTCTATGTGGGGATGATGGGAAGTGCTGCCCAAACTGAATATAAACCCGCATATCTGTGCTGTGTCGGGACGATGGGAACTGTTGCCGAAGCTGAAGAGAAACTCCCATATCTGTGCTGTGTCGGGATGATGGGAACTCCTCCCAAACTGAATAGAAACCCCCATCTCTGCGCTGTGTGGGGACGATCGGAACTTCTCCCCAAACTCCCCCTATTCCTATCCCTATACCTATACCTAACCCTCACCTGAACCCTAAACCCCAACCCTAACCCTAACCCTAACTCTTACCCTAACCCTAAACTTAACACAAATGTAGCCCTAGCCTAACCCTAGTCCTAACCCTAACCCTAACAATAACCCTAACCTTTAACCCTAAACCTAACCCTTGCCCAAATCCTAATCCTAATCCTTAGCCTATTCCCAACAATAACTGTAACATGAACAAAAACCTAACTCTAACCATAACTCTAACCCTTTTCCTATCCCTAGTCCTAACCCTAACCCTAACCCTAACCCTCACCCTAGCCATAGCCCTAGAACTAACCGTAACCCTAACCCTAAACCTTACCCTAATCCTAATCCTAACCCTAACCCTTAACCCTAAACCTAACCCGAACCCAAATCCTAATCCTAATCCTTAGCCTATTCCCAACCGTAACATAAACGAAAACCCTAACGCTCACCCTATTCCTATCCCTAACCCTAACCTAACCCTAACCCTAACCCTAACCCCCAAACCTAACCCAACCCTAACCCTAACCCTAAACCTAAACTTAACAGAAACCTAGCCCTAGCACTGACCCTAGCACTAAACCTAACCCAAATCCGAATCCGAATCCTTAGCCTATTCCCAACAACAACCGTAACCTAAACGAAAACCTAACTCTAACCCTAAACCTAACCTTAACCCTATCCCTATCCCTATCCCTAACCCTAACCCTAACCCTAAACTTAACAGAAACCTAGCCATAGCCCTAACGCTAGCCCTAACCCTAGCCCTAACCATAACCATAACCATAACCCTAACTTTAACCATAACCCTGACCCTGACCCTGACCCTAACCTTAATCCTAACCCTAACCCTAACCCTAACCCTAGCCTTAACCCTATCCCTAATGATAACTTTATCCCTAACCCTAACCTTACTCCTACCCCGATTCCCAACACTAACATAACCTACCCTACCCTAACCCTAACACTAACACCAACCCTAAACATAAACCTAAACCTAAACCTAAAGCTAGCGCTAACCTTAACCCTAACCCTAACCCTAAGCGTAAGCGTTACCCTAACTCTAATCCTAATCCTAAATTAACCCTAACCCTAACTGTAACCCTAACACGAACCCCAACTTCATCCCCAACCCGAGCCTGAACCATAACCGTAACCATAACCCTCAGCTGAAACCTTGAATCAAACTTAAATTTAATCATGATATTTAAGCCTAACCCTACCCTTCACTGTTACACTCACACTGGCTCTCAGACTAACCCTAACCCTAACCCTAACCCTACCCTAACCCTAGCCTAAACCCAAACACCAACGCTATGCCTCGCCCTAACCCTAAGCCTAATCATGAACCTAATCCTAACTCTGTTCCCAACAGTAAACTAACCTAACCCTAAACCTAACGCTAAACCTAACCCTTAACCCTAACCCTAACCCAAATCCTAATCCTAATCCTTAGACTATTCCCAACAATAACTGTAACATAAACGTAAACCGAACCCTAAACTGAACCCTAACCGTAACTCTAAACATAACCCTAACACAAACCTAGCCGTAACCCTAACCCTAACCCTAACCCTAAGCCAAATCCTAATCCTAATCCTTAGCCTATTCCCAACAATAACCGTAATTTAAATGTAAACCTAACTCTATCCCAAACCCTAACACTAACCCTATTCCTATCCCTAACCCTAATCCTAACACTAAGCGTAACCCTAACCCAAACTCTAACCCTAACCCTAAACTTAACACAAACCTAGCCCTAGCCCTAACACTAACACTAACCCTAACCCAAACCCTAACCATTACCCTAACCATAACCATAACTATAACCCTAACCCTAACCCTAAACCTAACCCTAACTCTTACCCTAACACTAAACTTAACACAAAACTAGCCCTAGCCCTAACCCTAACCCTAAACCTAACCCTAACTCTTACCCTAACCCTAAACTTAACACAAAACTAGCCCTAGCCCTAACCCTAGCCCTACCCTAATCCTAACCCTAAACCTAAATCTAAACGTAAGCCTAACCCTAACCCTGACCCTGACCCTAACCCTAACACTAACCCTAACCCTAACACTCAACCTAACCCTAACCCAAACCCAAACCTAAATCTAAACCTAGCGCTAACTTTAACCCTAACCCTAACCGTAAAAGTTACCTAACTCTCATCATAACCCTAAATTAACCCTAACCCTAACCGTAACCCTAACGCTAACCCCAACTTCATCCCGAACCCGAACCCTAACCGTAACCCTAACGCTGACCCTAACCCTTATACCAAACGTAAATTTAAGCATGATATTTAAGCCTAAGCCTAACCCTACCCTTCACTGTTACACTCACACTGGCGCTAAGACTAACCCTAATCCTAACATTAAATCTAACCCTAACCCTAACCCCAGCCTTAACCCTAGCATAAACCCAAACACCAACGCGATGCCTCGTCCTAACACTAAGCCTAATCCTGAACCTAATCCTAACTCTATTAACAACACTAAACTAACCTTACCCTAAACTTAATGCTGAACCTAACCATAACCGTTAAACCTAAACCTAACCCTAACCCAAATTCTAATCCTAATCCTTAGCCGATTCCCAACAATAACCAAAACATAAACGTGAACTGAATCCTAAACCTAACCCTAACACTAAGCGTAACACTAACCCTAACACTTACCCTAACCATAAACTTAACACAAACCAAGCCCTAGCCCTAACTCTAGTCCTAACCCTAACCCTAACCCAAACCCAAATCCTAATCCTAATCCTTAGCCTATTCCCAACAATAAAAGTAACCTAAATGTAAAACTAACTCTATCCCTAACCCGAACCCGAACCCTAGCCCTAGCCCTAACCCTAACCCTAACCTTTAGCCTAACCCTAACCCAAATCCAAATCCTAATCCTAATCCTTAGCCTATTCCCAACAATAACTGTAATATAAATGTAAACTGAACCCTAACCCTAACCCTAATTCTAAGCATAACCCTAACTCTAACGCTTACCCTAACCCTAAATTTAATACAAACCTAGCCCTAGCCCTAACCCTAACCCTAACCCAAATCTGAATCCTAATCCTTAGCCGATTCCCAACATTAACTGTAACCTAAATGTAAACCTAACTCTATCCCTAACCCTAACACTAACCCTATCCCTAACCCTAACCCTAACCCTAACGCTAAGCGTAACCCTAACTCTAACCCTAACCCTAAACTTAACACAAACCTAACCCTCGGCCTAACAGTAGCCCTAACTCTAACATTAACCATAACCCTAACCCTAACCCTAAACAAAAACCTAACCCTAAACCTCAACTTAACCCTAATTCTAACCCTAAACCTGAACCTAACCCTAATCCTGTCCCTTAACCCTAACCGTAACCATAAACCTAGCCATAGCTCTAGCCCTATCCCTAGCCTTAATCCTAACCCTAACCCAAATCCTAATCCTTAGCCTAATCCCAACAATAACAGTAACATAAACATAAACCTAACTCTAACCCTAACCCTAACCCTATCCCTATCCCTAACCCTAACTCTAACCCTAACTCTAAGCAGAACCATAACCCTAACTCTCACCCTAACCCTAAACGTAACACAAACCTAGCCCTAGCCTAACACTAACACTAACCTTACTCCTAACCCTATTCCCAACCCTACCCTACCCTAACCCTAACCCTAACCCTAACCCTAACCTAAATTCTAACCCTAATCCTTAGCCTATTCCCAACAATAACCGTAACATAAACAAAAACCTAACTCTAACCCTAACCCTCACCCTATTCCTGTCCCTAACCCTAACCCTAACCATAACTCTAACCCTATCCCTAAACTTAACAGAAACCTACCCCTAGCACTGACCCTAGCCCTAACCCTAACCCTAACCCAAATCCTAATCCTAATCCTGATCCTTAGCCTATTCCCAACAATAACCGTAACCTAAACGTAAACATAACTCTAATCCTAACATAAAACCCTATCCCTATCCCTAACACTAACCCTAACCACCAACCCTAATGCTAACCCTAACCATAAGCCTAAGCCTAACCCTAAGCATAAACCTAATTCTAATTCTTCCCCTAAAACTAAACTTAACACACACCTAGCCCTAGCCCAAACCCTAGCCCTAAACCTAAACCTAACCCTCACCCTCACCCTATCCCTGACCCTAACTCTAACCCTAAACCTAACCCTAGCCGTAACCCTAGCCTTAACCCTAAACCTAATGCTAAACCTAGCCCTAAGCCTAACCCTAACCTTACTCCTAACCCGATTCCCAACACTAACCTAACCTACGCTACCCTAAAACTATCCCTAACCCCCACCCGAAACAGAAACCTAAACCTAAACCTAGAGCTAACCCTAACCCTAACCCTAACCCTAAACCTAACCGTTACCCTAACTGTAATCCTAACCCTAACCCCAACTTCATCCCCAACCCGAACCTGAACCGTAACCGTAACCCTAACCCTCACCATAAACCTTACACCAAACTTAAACTTAAGCATGATATTTAAGCCTAACCCTAACCCTACCCTTCACTGTTACACTCACACTGGCCCTAAGATTAAACCCAAACCCTAACATTAAATCTAACCCTCAACCTAACCCCAACCCTAACCCTACCCTTAACCCAAACACCAACGATATCCCTAGCACTAATCCTAAACCTAATCCTCAACGTAATCCTAAATCTATTCCCAAAACTAAACTAACCTAACCCTAAATCTAAACCTAACGCTAATCCTAACCCTAACCCTTAACCCTAACCCTAACCCAAATCCTAACCCTAATCCTTAGCCTATTCCCAACAATAACCATAACATAAACGTAAACCGAACCCTAACCGTTACCCTAACCCTAACCCTAACTTGAAGCGTAACCCTAACCCTAACTCTAACCCTAACCCTAAACTTAACACAAACCAAACCCTAGCCCTAATCGTAGCCCTAACCCTAACCGTAACCCTAACCCTATTCCCAACAATAACCCTAACCTAATGCTCACCCTAACACTAATCCTAGCCCTAGCCTAACCAGAAACCTAACCCTAACCCTTCCCCTAACACTAACACTAACCCTAACCCTAACCCTAACCTTAACCCTAACATTAACCCTAACACTAACACTAAACCTTAATGCTAATGCTAACCCTACCCCTACCCCTACCCCTAAACATAACCCTAACCCTAACCCTAGCCCTAGCCCTAAATCTAACCCTTAAACCTCACCCTCACACTTACCCTAACTGTAACCCTATTCCCAACCCTATTCCCAACACGAACTCTAACATAAACCTTACCCTAACCATAACCCTCGCCCTAGCAGTAGGCCTAGGCCTAGCCCTAGCCTTAACCCTAACCCTAACCGTAACCGTAACCCTAGCCCTAACCCTAACCCTAACCCTAACCCTAACCCTTAACCCTAACCCCTACCCTGACCCTAACCCTAAACCTAAACCTAACATAAACCTAACCAGAGTCCTAACCCCAACCCTAAACCTAACCCTAGCCCTAACCCTAGCCCTAGCTCTAAACCTAATCCTAACCCTAACCCTTACCCTTAACCCTAACCGCAACCCTTACCCTAACTGTTACCCTAGCCCTTGCCCTAGCCGTAGCCCTAGCCCTACCCCTAGCCCAAGCCCTAACCCTAACAATATCCCTATCCCTAACCCTAACCCTAAACCAAAACCTAACCCTTAAACCTAAACCTAAACCTTAACCCTAACCCTTACCTAAACCCTAAGCCTAACCCCTACCCTAAACTGTAATTCTAACCCTAACCCTATCCCTTACTATTACACTAGCACTAGCCCAAAGCCTAAGCATTAGCCAAAACCTAACCCGTTACCCTTAACTTACACAAACCCTAACACTAACACTAACCCTTAACTCTAACCCTGACCCTAACTATTACACTAGCACTAGCCAGAAGCCTAACCATTAGCCGAAACCTAAAACATCACCCTTAACCTTACACAAACCCTAACACTAACACTAACCCTTAGCTCTAACCCTAACCCTAACTATTACACTAGCACTAGCCTTAAGCCTAAGCCTAACCCTTGGCCTAACCCTAACCCTAACACTTATCCCTAACACTAAACCTAACACTAACCCTAACTCTAAGCCTAAGCCTAACCCAAATCCTAACCCTAACACTGTTACACTAGCACTAGCCCTAAGCTAGCCCGTAACCCTAACCCTAAATCTAATCCTAACCCTAACCCTAACCATTACCCTAACTTTTACCCTAGCCCTAGCCATAGCCCTCACCCTAACCATAACCCTAACCCTAAACCTAGCCCTAACCCTAACCACAGCCTTAGACCCACCATGAACACTAGCCATGACCTTGACTCTAACCCTAACCCTAACACTAACCCTAACACTAACACTATACATTACCCTAGCCCTAGCCGTAATTTTAACCCTATCCCTAAACCTTACCCTAGCACTAACACAAACCCTAACCGTAACCCTAACCCTAAAACTAAACCTTATCCAAACCCTAGCTCTAACCCTAACCCTAACCCTGACAGTTACCCTAGCCCTAGCCATAACCCTAACCCTAGCTCTGACTCTAACCCTAACCCTAACCTTAACCATAACCCTAACGTTTACCCTAACCAATACCCTATCCCTAGCAATAGCCCTAACCCTATCCCTAACACTAGCCCTAACCCTAACCTTACCCCAAACACTAACCCTAAACCCTAACCCTAGCCCTAACCCCAACCCTAGCTCTTACCCTAGCGCTAACCATAATAAAAACCGTAGCCCTAACTCTAACCCAAACCTGAACCAAACTCCAAACCCGAACCATAATCGTAATGATAGCTCTTACCCTAGCCATAGCCCTTACAATACCCCTAGCCCTAACTGCAACACTAAGCAAAACCCTAGACCTAACCTTAACCCTAACCCCAGCCCTAATCCTAAACCTAAGCCTATACCTAAGCCTAAACATAAGCCTAAACATAAGCCTAGACTTAGCCCTAAACCCAACCCTAACCCTAAGGTGAGCCCTAACCCTAAATCTAACAATAACCCTAGCCTTAACCCAAATCTTAACCTGAACCTGAACTGTAACCATAAACCTATCCTTTGCAATAGTCCTAAATGTAACCATAATCCTAACTCTGAGCCTAGCCATAGCCCAAACTTAACTGTAACCCTCACCCTATTCTTAGCTCTAGCCCTAACCCTAGCCCTGCCTAGACCCAGCCCTAACCCTAACTGTAGTCCTAACCCTCAGCCACGCCCTATCCCTAACACTAACCACAACCCAAACCCTAGCCCTAGCCCTAAACCTAGCCCTAATCGTAACCGTTGCCTTACAAAAAACACTAACCCTAACCATAATCCTAGCCCCAACCCAAACCCTTACCCTAACATTAATCGTAATCCGAACCCTAGCCCTAATTTAACCGGAACCTGAACCCAACCCCAAACCTGAACCCTAATCTTCACCTTAATGCTAGCCCTAGCTATAACCCTAACCCTAACACTAATATTAATCCTAAATCTAGCCATAGAATTAACCCTAACCAAACCCTGACCTTCGCACTAGCCCTAACCCTAACCCTAACTCTAACTTTAGCCCTTGCCTTAACCCTAACAGTAACATTAGTCCTAAACCTAACTCTTACCCTAACCCTCACCCTAAACCTAACCCTAATCCTAGCCCTAACCCTAAGCCTAGCCATACCCCAAACACTAACCCTAAACCCTAATCCTAGCCCTAACCCCAACCCTAGCTCTTACCCTAGCGCTAACCATAAAGCTTACCCTAGCCCTAACTCTAACCAAAACCTGAACCCAACCCCAAACCTGAACCATAACCTTAATGATAGCCCTAGCTGTAACACTAACCCTTGCCCTAACCCTAACCCTAACAATAGCCCAAGCCCTAACCACAAGACTAAGCCTAATCAAAAGCCTAGACCTAACCTTAACCCTAACCCTAACCCTATCCCTAAGCCTAACCCTAACCAAACCCTTACCTTAGAACTAGCCCTAACCCTAATCCTAAATTAACATTAGCCCTAGCCCTAGCCGTAACCCTAACACTAGTCCTAACCCTTACCCTTACACTATATCTAATCCAAGGCCTAAACCTCACCCTAACCCTAGCCCTAGCCCTGACCCTAACCCTATCCTTACCCCAAACACTAACCGTAAACCCTAACCCTAGCCCTAGCCCTAGCCCCAACCCTAGCTTGTACCCTAGTGCTAACCATAATCCTAACCCTAGCCCTAACTCTTACCCAAACCTGAACCCAACCCCAAACCTTAATGCTAGCCCTAGCTGTAACACTAACCGTTGCACTAACCCTAAACCTAACACTAGCCCTAGCCCTAACCACATCCCTAAGACTAAGCATAAGCCTAGACCTAACCTTAACCCTAACCCTAACCGTAACCCTCTCCTTTGCACCCATCCACTCTAACCCTAACCCTAGCCATAGGAGTAACCATAACCCAACCCTTACCTTAGCACTTGCCCTAACCCGAACCCTAGCTCTTACCTAATCCTAACTGTAACTGTAACCCTAACCCTTACCGTAGCCATAACCCTAACCCTAACACAAGTACTAATCCTAATGCTAAACCTTACCCTAACCATACTCCTAGCCCTAACCCAATCCCTAACCCTAATCCTAGCCATACCCCAACCACTAATCCTTTTTTTTACATATTTTTATTAACAATTTCTCATTAAAACAATTAAAAACATATGTTGTGCATTCACAATCTCCTTATTTGTGTGTACAATCAAATATCCAAAAGTATCTCAATGTCATCCATTTAACATATCTTTTATCTCCTCACATTCTGCATTTTGCATAACGCTCAACCATACTACATGAACTTCCTTCCAATTTCGCATGATATATAGCTCTTCTATATATTCTTTCTTATTAATTTATCATTCTCCCTAATAGTTGTTTTATTTCACTATTCCAATGCTTTATTCTCTACTTCCTTATCTGTTTTCTTTTTCCCTTTGTATTGTTATTTGTCCAAATGCTCTGTCTGTATTATATGCTCACTTTCAGTTAATTGAAGATTTTTTTTATTTGTTTATTATTAATTGGTTAGTTTCTTTTCTATTTTTGTTTGATTATTTATTTATTTATTTGTTGTTTTTATGTAATTTGTTTTTCTTATAATGACAGCTTACTTGAAAATTGCAGCAAAATTTCCCCATCTTTGTTTTAAATATTCAGACAATTTACTCCAAGTTTGTGGTTCTTATCAATATACTTACCCTTTAATAGCAAAGTCAGGTGATCTACTCCTACCATTTCATACATTTTTATCAACCACTGATCTATTGTCGGTGTATTTGGGTTCTTCCACATTGACACATATGTCATTCTTGCTGCAGCTAACTTGTAGAAAAGGAGTCTTTCCTTTCCTTGGTCTAGTTTCTCTTCTTGTATACCCAATAAAAAGGTTTCAGGTCTGAGTGGAATATTACATTTTAGTATTTTGTTAACTGTTTTTTGAATTTGTAGCCAATTTTTTTTTGCTTTTCCACAGCTCCACCACATGTGATAGAATGTTCCTGTATTTTGTTCGCATTTCCAGGAGTTACTTCTCATATTTGTATACATTTTTGATAGTCTGTGTGGGGAGAGGTGCCATCTAAAATACATTTTGTAATAGTTTTCACGAATATTCTGACTTAAAGTAATTTTCATTTTAGTTGTCCATAATGTTTCCTATTTTTCCAATTCTATTGTGTGACCAACATTTTGTGCCCATTTTGTCATATTCTCTTTGATCACCACTTCTTCTGTTTCCCATTTTAGTAAAGTTTGGTAAAATCTGGTGATCATCTTCTTGTTTCCCTGTTTAACTATATTATCCCATATAGATTCTGTGTTTTCGATACCTTCCAATTTTATGTCCATTTTACTTCTTTCTCTAATTTGTCTATATAAGTACCAATGACATGTCACACCATCTTCCTCCATTTCTTCTTGTGTTTTTAGTACATACTGTCCATTTTGTAACTTCAGAATATCTTTATATGTTATCCATTTCTGTGATGGTATTTTTTCTCTACTGAATAATGCTTCATGTGGTGACATCCATATTGGTAATTTCAGGCATAATCTAGTCATATATTTTTTCCAGACTTTTATAAGGGCTTGTCTAATAAAGTGGTTGCTGAAATCTCTGTTTACTGCTTCCTTGTTATAAAATAAATATGCGTGCCATCCAAATCGATTATTTATTCCTTCAATTTTTAATAATTTCATATCTTCCAATGTTGTCCACTCTTTAACCCATGTCAGGGAGCAAGCTTCGTAGTATAGTTTTAGATTGGGTACATCTAATCCTCCTCTCTTCTTTGTGTCTTGCAGTATTTTCATTTTCACTCTAGCCTTTTTTTCCATCCAGATAAACTAGAGATATCTCTCTGCCATTCATTGAATACTGTATTGTAATGTATAATAGGTATAGTTTGAAATAGTAATATCATTTTAGGTAAGCAGTTCATTTTAATTGCTGCTATTCTGCCAAGGAAGGATAGCTTTAAATTTTGCCAATTCTTCAAATCTTTCTTAATTTCTGTCCATGTTTTCTTATAGTTATTTTGAAACAATTCTGAATTTTTGTTTGTTATGTCAATTCCTAAGTACTGTGCTTTTTTAACTATTTTATATCCAGATTTTTGTATCAGTATCTTTTCTTCCTCCCACTTCATATTTTTAATTATCATTACTGTTTTGTCTTTATTTATTTTCAATCCTGTTAATAGCTCAAAATATTTAAGTATTGTTAATACTATTGTGATTTCCTCTGTTGGATTACCTAATGATATTAGTAAATCATCCGCATATAACTTCATTTTGTAATTTTATTTGCCTATTTTAACTCCTTGTATTCTGGTTTCTTCTCTTATTTTTTTGCTTAGGATCTCCATAACCAACAAAAATAGAAGTGGAAAAAGTGGACATCCTTGCCTTGTGCCTTTTTGAATCTGTATATCTTCTGTCCTTTCTCCATTTATTATTAATTTTGATCTCTGATCATTGTAAATTGCTTCTATCCACTTTAAAAATTCTTTCCCTGCATTTATTCTATTCAAAATTTCAAACATTGTCTCCCAATTCACACTATCGAAGGTCTTTTCAATGTCCAAAAGGATCAAGGCAAGTTTCTTATCTATCTGACAGTCGTAATATTCAATCAAATTTAAAACATGTTGGATATTATCTTTTATATATCTTCCCGGGATAAATCCTCTTTGATCCACATGTGTCCAATCTGTGAGTATCTTTTTCAATCTGAAGGCCAAAATAGATGTAAAATTTTTGTAGTCTACATTTGGTAATGAGATTGGGCGATAGTTTTTCAGGTCTTGCGGGTCTCTGTTTTCTTTGTGGATTAGTATAATATTTGCCTCTTTCCATGAATTTGGGAAGGATCCTTTTTTTTACTTTGTCTAAAGTTTTTTTCAAAGTTTGGATTAGTAGCTCCTCCATTATTTGATAGTATTTTGGTGTGAAGCCATCCAGCCCTGGTGATTTCCCTACCTTTAATCTTTTTATCACTTCTGAGATTTCTCCAGTTGTTATCGGTTGATTTAATTTTTGTTTTTGTTTGTCCATAAACTCTGGCAATGTTTGGTCTTTTAAAAAAGTTTGTATATTTCCATTTAAATCTCCTTGCTTTTTATATAATGATGCATAGTAATTCCTAAATACTTTTTTTAATTTTGTCTTGATCTGTGTAAATTTGTGTTCCATCCTTAACCTTAGCAATATTATTCCTCCCTTTTAATTTCCTCAGTTTCACCACCAACCATCTACCTGGTTTATTTGAATGTTCAAATTGTATTTGTTTTATATATTGTAATTTTTCGTGAAGTTCTTCCATTGTTTCTATTGATAGCTGTTGTTGTAATATCTTTATTTCCATTAATTTCTGCTTATCTGATGGATCGTTTTGAAGTTCTCTTTCTTTTTTCCTTATGTCTTCTTTTATCTTTGTTGTTCTCTCTGCTTTTTTCTTCTTTATTTCTGCAGCTTGTTGGATGAAAAATCCTCTCATCACTGCTTTTGAGGCTTCCCAAACTGTGATTATATCTGTCTGATCGTTCATATTTTCCTTAAAATACCAATTGAGTGTTTGTTTTGCTTTTTGAATGATTTTTTCTCTCTGTAATATATTATCACTCAGTCTCCAGTTATATTCTGTTTTCCTGTCTTTAAATTCCAACAATACCGGATTATGATCCAACCATGTCCTTGGCAGTGTTTCAATTCTTTGGATTGTATTACACATATTATCTGTAAGCATATAAAAGTCTATCCTTGAGAACAAGTTATGTCTTTCTGAAAAGAATGTATAGTCTCTTGTGTCATCATATTTGTATCTCCAAGCATCAGTTAAAAGAAGATTTGTTGTCAACTTTTGGAAAGCCTTTGGTAGTTTCCCTTGTGTTGCTTTTATCTTTTTAGTTGAATGTCTATCCAGTGATGGTGAAATCACACCATTCCAGTCCCCAAACAGCATCATCCTATCATAATTATAGTCCGTGCGTGATCTTTATCATCAAATCTTCAAAGAATTTATTTTTATTTTCTAGTGGTGCATATAGCCCTAGTATCAATGTTTTCTTATTTTGTATGATTCCTTCTAGACCGATGTAATGACCTGTAGGGTCATTAAATAATTCTTCTACTTGAATTCTGTCATTCATGTATATCACTACCCCTTTTTCCTTTTTTCGTTTGTTGAAATAAATTCTTTGCCTAACTTTTTGTTTTTCAATAATTTTATGTCTTCCTTCTTTATATGTGTTTCTTGTAAACATATCAAATTTCTTTTTCTCCAATATATGAAATATTTTCCTTCTTTTTTCTGGCACATTAAGCCCTTTCACATTCCATGTGACAATTTTTAAATTCATGTTGAGTTATTTTAATTAAGTTGAAAAGTTTCTCTTCTTCTTATCTCTCTCTTTCTCTTTTTTTGTTTGTTTGTTATGCCATCGTTTCTTCTTCTTCTTCTTCCTCCAGTTCTTCTTCTTGGTCCTGCCCTTCTTCTTCCTCTTCTTCTTTGTTTTCAGATTGCACTTCTTCTTCCTTTTCTTCTACTCTTCGTTCTTCCCGTGTCTGTTTGCTTTGGGTATCTCTATATATAGATTTCAAATCTGTCTTGCCTTTTTCCAAAAATTCTTCTGCCTTTTTGAGAGTATCTATTCTAAAGAACTTTTGTTTGAATCTGAAAGATAGTCCCTCTAATTTCTCTCATCTGTAGGGGATTCCATTTTGTCTCAACTGTACCGTTAAGTTGTTATAGTTTTTCCTCTTTTTCAAAATCCTTATAGGGATATCTTTATATATCACTACGTCACTACCTTCTATTTGAAATTTGTGGTCATAGTTTTGTTGTAGTACTAAGTCTCTTGTCTTCTTACGTACAAAATACACCACTACGTCCCTCGGTAAATTCCTTTGTTTAGCAACTTTTGATAAAATTCTATATATTTTATCTATTTCCCATTCTAACTATGTTTTCCCGATGAATTTTGCTAGCTTTGGTATTAGATATTTGTATAGATCTTTGTTTTCTTGCTCCTTAATCCCTCTTATTTTTATGCAATTTTCTCTCCATTTCAATTCCTGGAGGGCTTTCTCATCCTGGTTTTGCTACTGGGCATCTTCTAATACTCCTGTTCTTGATTCTATTTGTTCCACTTTACTTTCTAACAGGTTAACCTTCTCTTTCAACTGTCTTGAGTCTTCTGTAATTTTCTCTAGTGATTCTTTTATTCCTTTCAATTCTTTTTTCATATCTTGTTTAAATTCTGTCCTCTTCTCTTTTAATTCCACATGCATTAATTTTATTTCTTCTAATATTGGTGAGAGGTTTGGATCAGATGATCTTCTAGTCCCTTGAATAGTTGACTGTGTGAAAGTTTTCCTAGTTGTCATTTTCTTTTCTCTCTTCTTTCCCTTTCCCTCTTTTCTTCCTTCCTTCTCTCCTTCTTTCCCTCTTTCTATCTACTTTATTTTCTTCTTCCCTTCTCTCTCTTTATTTGTTTTCCCTTCTTTCTCTCACCTTTTTCCTTTTTTCTTCTCCTTTAGTTTACTTTCACTTTTCCTGCAATAGTATTACTTTTCAATAGTCAATTGTCTGAATATTTATTCCATTAATCAATTTGTATTACCAATGTATAAAGATTTCTTTTCTATTCTTTAGGAAAGGGAAAGTATTATTATTATTACTTTCCCCTTTCTCTTTTATGTGAAAATTTGGTTTCTTAATTTAAATTTAAATTTTGTTCCTCAATAAACTGAAAGACGTAGATTACAAATAATAAAAAACCCTTAATACAGTACACTAAAAACTCAACCACTAGTCCTAAGCCTAGACCTAACCCTAAACTTAGCCTGACCCCTACCCATAAACATAACCCTAACCATAACTCTAACCCTCACCCAAACCCTAACCCTACTTGTATCAATAACCCTAACCATAACCTTAATAGTATCCCTTACTCTAACCCGAAGCCAAAGCCTTATACCTAACCATACCCTTACCATAACCCTAACCCTAATCCTCACCCTAACCCTAACCCTTGAACTAGTTCTAACAGTAACTCTAGCCCTAGCTCTCAGACTAACCCTAACTCTAAACCCAAGCCTAAACCTTGTCCTAACCTTAACTGTGACCCTAACCTTAACCATAACACTCTCCTCTGCACCACTCCTATCCCTAACGCTAACACTAATCCTAAACCTAGCCATAGCATTAACCCTAACCAAACACTAACTTAGCACTAGCCCTACCCTAATCCTAACGCTAAGCCTAGCCCTAGCCGTAACCCTAATGCTAACACTAGTCCTAACCCAAAACCATTACCCTAAACCTAATCCAAGCCCTAACCCTCACCCTAACCCTAACCCTAATCCTAGCCCTAACCCTAATCCTAGCCTTACTCCAAACACTAACCCTAAGCTTAACCCTAGCCCTAGCTCCAACCCGAACTGTCACCCTAGCACTAACCATAACCCTAACCCTAGCCCTAACTCTAATCCGAACCCAATGCCAAACCTGAAACCTAACCCTAAACTTAATGCTAGCCCTAGCTGTAACCCTAACCCTCACCTTAACCCTTGCCTTAACCCTAACACTAACACTAACCCTAAGCCTAGTCATAGCATTAACCATAACCAAACCCTCACCTTAGTACTAGCCCTAACTCTAATCCTAACTCTAAACCTAGCGCTAGCTGTAACCCTAACCCTAACACTAGTCCTACCCCTACCCCTTACCCTACACCTAATCCAAGCCCTAAACTTACCCTAACCCTAGTCTTACCCCAAACACTAACCCTAAACCCTAACCCTAGCCCTAGCCCCAAGCCTAGCCCTTACCCTAAGCTAACCATAATTCTAAACCTAGCCCTAACTCTAACCCAAACCTGAACCAAACCCCAAACCCTAATCTTAATGCTACCCCTAGCTGTAACCCTAACCCTTGCCTAACCCTAACCCTAACCCTAGCCTTAGCCCTAACCACAACCCTAAGCCTAAGCATAAAACTAGACCTAACCCTAACCCTAACCCTAACCCTCTCCTTTGCACCCATCCTAACCCTAACTCTAACCCTAACCCTAGTCGTAGCAGTAACCATAACCCAACCCTTACCTTAGCACTTGACCTAACCCGAACACTAGCTCTTACCCTAATCCTAACTGTAACCGTAACCCTAACCCTTGCCCTAGCCATAACCCTAACCCTAATACTAGTCCTAATCCTAACACTAACCCTTACTCTAACCCTAACCCTAATCCTAGCCCTAACATGAACCTTAACCTAATCCTAGTCCTAACCCTAACCTTAACTGTAGCCTTACCCCAAGCACTAACCGTAACCCTAGCCCTAACCCTAACCCTAACCTTAACCCTAACCCTTACCCCTAACCATAACCCTGACCCTAGCCCTAACATTAACCCTAACTGTATCAATAACCCTAACCATAAAGCTAACCCTAACCCTTACTATAACCTGATGCCTAATCCTAACCACTAACTGTAACCCTTACCTAACCTTAATCCTCGCCCTCACCCTTACCCTTGCACCAGTTCTAACCCCATCTCTACCTAAAGTGCACATCATTGAAGCGGAGATAAATCCAACCATTTGGAGAAACCCGATGGCAGCAGCACGTGAATTAACCACTGCATTTGACCTTTGCAGTTCTCCAGATTTCACTGGATCAAAATACTCAGCAAATGGTTGTATCGTAGTAAATGAAAGCAGTGAAATTGGATCAACCAGCCAGGGAGTTTGACACTCGGCCAGCTCTGGAGTCTCTCTGCCCAAGACTAACCTCCTGGAACATTGCTGGCTGGGCTAACAAAAGTGGGGACATTTCCTTTTTTCAATATATTAGTCACTTTAACATTATCTTGCTCCAAGAAATCTGGGTTACTGGTAACATCAATTTGAAAGGTTTTGATTTGTTTACCCTAGAAGTTACCCAGGTAAACAAGAAGGGGAGGCCATGTGGTGGTCTTGCAGTGTTGGTCACCAGTGCTATGACAGCAAAGGTTACGCTGCTTGAGAGGTGTGACCATTTGGCATCGGAGATACTAGTTCAGTCACCATTTTATAACATCATTTAATAACGGTTTATATCCTCCCAATTAGTGCCAAAGCCATAATAGAGGACACTTGGCTCAAAATTGAGCATTATTTCCTATTCCTGAATACAAAGTACCCTATGGTATATTTTTATTTATTAACGGATTTAAATGCCAGAATCAGTCAGAATGACATTGAATTGGAAGCAAAATTCCCAATTCTTACAGAGAATTGGTTAGGTTAAGTTTAGGGTTAGGGTTAGCACGCTTCTTTCCCCCTAGGTTTTCCAAGGATAAGATATCAATTTTTTGGGGGGGGGTTGTCTGGCACAATTTATGAATAGGTTGAATTTACTTTTGTTACTGGTGTGGCTCAGGATGATACCCCGGGTGAATATACTTTTATGAACTCTTTCGGTTTTAGTACAATTGATTATTGTTTGATCTCAAGGAACGCTTATCAACCTATTCTACACTTCAGTGTGGATGCCAGAGTAGAAAGTGACCATCAGCCTTTAGTGCTGACTATAGTGATTGAAGGTAGTGTAAATTCGTTTTCTCAATTCCATCCTCTAAAAGAAAGTAAAAACAAGCCAAGGCATATAAGAACTAAATGGTCACGGGAGTTGGAGGGATTAATGAAACAGAAACTGGTTTCAGATGCTGTATGTTCTTTCCGATCTAAAATAATGATGATGGATTCCCCTGTAATGCAGGTAGAGTCTTATGAAAATCTGATCCAACTGTTTCAAGAGGATTTAACATCTAAACTTAATCCTCAAAAATATGAAGCTAAACATTTTAACCAATTAGGTAAGATTTGGTTTGACAAAGAATGTGCAAAAGAAAAAAGCCCTTAGAGATTCATTCCTTGAGTGCAGGAAGTTAAACTTAAGAAGTGTCTCTCCAGCATATCTCCAGTTAAAAAAGGAATATAAGTCCCTTATTGTATATAAAGAGAAGCAATTAAGTCAAAAATCATGGTCCTTGTTGCTTAGTGCCTTATTAAATAATGACACAAAAAGCTTCTAGCAACTTGTTTCTGGAGCTTTAGGCTCCTGCTCTCATACTCCTAGCAGTGAGATTCCAGCTGATGTCTGGGAAAACCACTTCAGAGATTTTTTTTTCTGTAGGTAATGAAAATGAAAATATTTTAGCTGAATCTAATGAAATAATGATATCTATGACACCTCCTTGGGAGCTGGTTTCCATAGCTGAAGTCAATGACTTAATTTTACATCTCAAAAATGGAAAGGCCCCTGGAAATTACAATATTCCTGCTGAATTTATTAAAACTAATAGCCACTGGTGGGCTCCTCTACTTGCGGCTCTGTTTACCCAGATAAATAACTCTGGATTGGTTCCAAACAGCTGGAAAGTAGCAGTAGTAGTCTCTCTGGCTTTTCTTCGCAAACGAAGATTCAGGAAGGACTCATCCCGCGCTTTCTGCAAGCGCGCTGATGGCTAAAAAGGCCAATCCGAGATTAACAAGTCCGGTTGCAAAAAGCACAGCAGAAGGTCTCCTTGGGTGATGTTTTTGGGTTGTGATTCTTTCTGCGTTGTCATTTCTCTTCAAGACTTGTTCGTCGTGAGTTCTCAAATAAGGCTGCAGCATTGTGGATATTGCGTCTCCATGCCTCCCGATGTGAGGCCAGGGCGGACCACTGTTGGTGATCAATTTGGCCAAGCCTGAGATGTTGTTTCAGGGAGTCTTTGTATCGCTTTTTTGGAGCGCCCCTCTTACGCTGACCCGTGGTGAGTTCACCGTAGAGTAGTATTTTTGGGAGGCAATGGTCCTCCATCCTAGAAACGCAGTAGTAGTACCAATATATAAAAAAGGCCAAGCTAATGACCCTGGAAATTATAGGCCAATAAGCTTATTATCCATTATGGGTAAACTTTATGCTCATTATCTTAATAACAGACTGACCTCTTTCTGAAACAATAACAACATTCTCTCTAAGGCCCAAGCAGCCTTTAGAGAAGTTTATTCCACTTCTGACCACTGCTTGGTTCTTGCACACCTTGCAGAGAAATAGTCAAGACCTATGCATGGTAAGTTCTTTGTAGCTTTTATGGATCTGAAGGTTGCATTTGATTCTATTCCCAGATCCAAGCTCTGGACCAAGTTGGAGTCTATATTAACAGATACCAGACTCTATAGCCTAATTAAGGCACTATATAATAATAGTCAACTTCATATAAGATGTAGTAACCAAAGCCAGCTCTCCAGAGTTATTTATATCCGTGGTAAGAGGTGTAAGACAGGGATGTATTCTTGCACCAACCTTATTTAACATCTACCTAAATGATCTAGTGGATACCATGATGGATGAGAATGGCCACTTACCTAAATTAGGTAATAAGAAAATCCCTGTTATGCTTTATGCTGATGACACCACAATTCTTTCAAGATCTGGAAAGGGGCTTAAACTCCTATTATGGAAATTTTCAGATTATTGCTCTGAGAATGAGCTGAAGATAAATACTGCAATATCTAAAATTCTTGTTTTTGAAAGGAAATTTACAATATCTAGATGGAATTTAAATGGCTGTCCCCTGGAACAGATCAGAAGCTTTCAATACCTTGGGCTTGTTTTTCATCATAAAACCTTATGGTCCTTTCAAAGATCAGCAGCAATCTTAAAAATCAGGCATCTTAAAAAAATTTCACACCAAGGGGAATCATTATGTACCTGCTGCTATTAAGGTCTACAATGCTAAGATTATGGCTAAATTGCTATTTGCAGCTGCAATTTGGATTGAGGGGTTTAATTCTGAGCTAGATAATTTTTATGCGAGATTTTTAAGGGCCCTCCTTCAGATGCCAAGATGTGTTGCTAACTCAGTTTTAATGCTTGAAATGGGGGAAAGCACTCCCTCTATGAGGGCATGGCAGACAGCCATGAAACTTTGGCTTAGAGTCATACTCTTCAAGCATGATAAGGGTCTATTTAGCCATCTTATGACAGGCATTTATGAAAGCAGATGGTCCAAGTATATTGCCCAAAAAGCAACCAAAATTGGGCTTTCACCATCCTTCCTTCTAAACCTGGGTTATGACACAGCCTTGAAAACAGTTAAACAAAGACTTCAGGACATTAGTTTTTGCAATTTGTGGGCTAAATCCTTTCTGTCATGCTCATCTAGTGCATTGCATATACCATATTCAGGTTCATTTGCTCTGGCTGATTACATAAAGAACTTGACTGTGCCAATCTATCACATATTATTTATGAAGGCCAGATGTAATGTTTTTCCTTCAGCAATCTTGTATGGTAGATATGTGGGGCTGCCACTTGAATCAAGGCTCCGTCCATGTGGGTCGCAGGAGGTGGAAACCATGTCTCATATCCTACTATCCTAAAAAGTGATTTCTCCCTTGCTATGCAATCTACCTGGCCATTCGGAGAGGTTCTATGCCAGATTCTTACTAGAGGATAAATGTCCTAACATTACTTTGTCAGTTGCTTAGTTCTTATCTGTACAGTCGCCCCTCCACATTCGTGAACTTGACATTTGCGGTTTTGATTATTCGCGGTTTTGGGCCCCCCCGGGCCCCCCAAAACCGCGACACGGGGCCTCCGGAGGCCCCGTGAAAGCCCTGGGAGGGAGCGGGGAGGGCCGGGAAGACCTCCACAGGGCCTTCAGAGACCCTACGGAGGCCCCGCGAAGGCCTTGGAAGGGAGGGGGAGGGCTGGGGAGGCCTCTGCGGGGCCTTCGGAGACCCTCCGGAGGCCCCGCGAAGGCCTTGGGAAGGAGGGGAGGGCCGGGGAGGCCTTCACGGGGCCCCCAAAGACACTCCGGAGGCCCCATGAAGGCCCGGGGAGGGGGTGGGAAGGGCTGGGGAGGCGATCATGGGGCCTCCGGAGATGCTCCGGAGGCCCTATGAAGGCCCGGGGAGGGGGTGGGGTGGGCCGGGGAGGCCTCCATGGGGCCTCCGGAGACACTCCAGAGGCCCCATGAAGGCCTGGGGGAGAGCTGGGGAGGCCTCCATGGGGCCTCCGGAGATGCTCCGGAGGCCCCACGAAGGCCCGGGGAGGGAGGGGGGATGGCCGGGAGAGGCCTCCGCGGGGCCTTGCTAGGCCCCACGAAGGCCTGGGGAGGGAGGGGGGAGGGCTAGGAGAGTCACTGTGGATAAGGAGTAATACAGAGGGGGAAAACTGTACAGACTTGGTAAAAGTAGCAGTTAAGTTTAAGTAATAAGAGGGAATGAAGAAAAATGCAGAAAGGCAGAACTAGTTTCAGATAGGAAGTTATTTCTTAGGGGGAGGGGGTATTTTAGAGGATTTTGAGTTAGTTTTTTTTCTTACTATCCTCTCTCCTTTTTTTCTTTTTCTTTTTTCTTCTACTTTTTTCTCTCTCTTTTCTTTTTTCTTCTTTTTATGTGTGTTTTTTTGTTTTTTATTGTTGGTAATGCTACATTTAAATAGAAGGAGGAAGCAAATATAGTATACATGTGTGAGTGGGTGTGTATATATCCATACATATATATCCATATATATCCATATACAGTATTATAATCAATTCATTTTCATATATAGTTTGATTCTCAACCTAAGTTATTCAGTCTCTGAATCATAAAGAAATGTAAGTTGAATCTGATGCTATTGAGTCTATGGAATGAGATGTATGCTTCCTTGACAAAATAATTGAGATGTGTAAATAATTGAGATGTGTAATAAAAATTAAAATGTAAAAAAAAAAAGGGTTAGGGCCAGTGCTAGGGCCTAGGTTTGGGGCTAGGGTTGGAACAAGGGTTAGGTTTAGGGTTAGGGTTAGGATTATTGTTAGTGTTAGGGCTAGGGTTTGGGTTAGGGTTATGGTGAGGGCTAGGGTTCGGGATAAGGTTTGTGTTACGGTTAGGTCTAGGGATAGATTAGGGCTAGGGTTCAGGTTAGGGGTAGGTTTAGGGTTAGGGGTAGGGCTTTGTTTAGGTTTATGGATAAGGTTGTGGTTGGGGTTATGTTATGGTTAGGGATTAGGGTTAGGGCTAGGGCTAGGGTTAGCACTAGGGTTAGGGCTATGTCTTGGTTAGGGTTAATGTTAGGCTAGGGTTAGGGTTAGGCCTCAGGTTAGGGTTAGGGTTGGGGTTGGGGTTAGGGCTATGGTTGGGGTTAGGCTTAGGGCTAGGATTAGTTTTAGGATTATTGCTAGGGTTAGGGCTAGTTCTGGTGTAATTGTTGAATTAGCGTTAGGTTTATGGCTCTGGTTAGGCTTCGGGTAAGGTTTAGGGTTAGTGTTAGGACTTTTGCAAGGTTGAAGGTTAGGGTTAGCATTAAATTTATGGTTATGGCTAGGGTTAGGCTTAGGCTTACGCTTAGGGTTAGGGTTAAGTCTAGGAGAATGGTTAGGGTTAGAATTAAGGTTAGAACTCATGCAAGGGTGAGGATGAGGACTAGGGTTAGAGTTAGCTTTAGTGGTTAAGGTTAGGGATATGGTAAATATTAGTTACGGTTAGTTATACTGATACAGTTAGGATTATGGTTAGGGTTATGGTTAGGGCTAGGCTAGGCCCAGGGTTTAGGTCAGGTTTAGCGCTAATGTTAGGGTTAGGGTTACGGTTAGGTCTAGGTCTAGGATTAGGGTTAGTGCTCCGTTTAGGGATAGGGATAGGGTTAAGGTTACTGTTTTGTTGAGGGATAGGGATAGGTTAAGTGTTAGGTTATGCTTAGTCTTAGAGTTTGGGCTAGACCTAGGGTTAGGGCTAGGGTTAGGTATAGAGTTATTGCTAGGGCTACCCTTAGCTTTGGCGTTATTTTTAACATTAAGGGTTAGGGTTAGGGTTAGAGTTAGGGTTAGGGATGGGGATAGGGTTCGGGTCAGGCTTAGTGTTAGGGTTAGGGGAAGGGTCAATTTTACAGCTAGTGCCAGGGTTAGTTATAGGATTTGTGATAGGGCTACGGTTCAGGCAAGCTTTATGCATAGATTTAGGTTTAGGTTTAGGTTTAGGTTTAGGGCTAGGATTAGGGTTGGGGTTAGGATTAGGGCTAGGGTTAGGGCTAGGGCTAGGGTTAGGGTTAGAGCTAGGGTTAGCGTTAGGGTTAGGGCTAGAGCTAGGGCTAGGGCTAGGGTTGGGTTACTGTTATGGTTAGGGCTTTGGCTAGCCTTAGGGTTAGGATTATGGTTAGAGTTATGACCGGTGCAAGGGAGAAGCTTGTGGTTAGGGTTACACTGAGGGTTAGGGTTAGGGTTAGACTTAGGTTTGGCTTAGACTAAATTCCAGTGTTGAGGTTAGGTCTAGGGCTATTGTTAGGGTTAGGGTTAGAACTTTTAGAAGGGTGAGGGTTAGGCTTAGCATTACAGTTACGCTTATTGATACAGTTAGGTTTAGAGTTAGGGCTAGGTTTAGCATTATGGTTAGTGCTATGGTGTGAGGTAGGGTTATGGATAGGGATAGAGTTCAGGCAAGGTTTAGGGTTAGTCTTAGGGTTAGGGTTAGGGTAAGGGCTAGGGCTAGGGCTTAAGTAGAGTTAGGGTTACAGTTAGGTGTAGGGTTTGGGTTGGGTTAGCATTAGGATTAGGACAAGGGTTAAAGTGAGGCCTAATGCTAGGATTAGGGTTAGGCCTACTGCTAGCATTAGGGTTAGTCCTAGTGCTAGTATTAGGTTTGCGGCAAAGGTTACAGGAAGACTTTGGGTTAGGGTTAGAGGTAGGGCTAGGGTTAGGGTTAGGGATAGGGTTACTAGGGCTAGGGTAAGGGTTGGGATCAGGGTTAGAGTTAGGATTAGGATTAGGGTTAGGGCCAGGGTTAGGGTTAGGGTTAGGGTAAGGCTGGGTTAGGGTTAGCGATTAGGGTTAGGATTAGAGCTAGGGTTAGGGTTAGAGCTATGGTTAGAGTTAGGGTTACAGTTAGGGCTATGGGTAGGGTAAGGTTTGAGTTTAGTTTTAGTGTTAGTGTAAGGGCAAACGTTAGAGTTGGGGTTTTGGCTAGCGCTAGGATTAGGGTTAGGGTTAAGGCTAGGGCTAGGACAAGGGTTAGGGTTGGTTTTAGGTTTAAGGTTAGGGCTAATGCTTGGGTTAGTGATAGAGATAGGTCTGCGGTTAATGTTTGTGTTAGTGCTAGTGTTGGGGTTAGGGATAAGGTTAGGAATAAGATTAGTTTTAGGGCTAGGTTTAGGGTTAGTGTTAGTGTTTGGGTTAGGGCTGGGCCTAAGTTTAGGGTTACGGTTAATGCTATGGTTGGGGGTAAGGATAGGTTTCAGGAAAGACTTAGTCTTAGGGTTAGGGTTACTGTAAGGGCTTGGGCTAGGGTTAGGATTAGGGTTAGTGCTCAGGTTAGGGATAGGGTTAGGGTTAGTACCAGGGTTAGGGATAGGTTTAGGAATACAACTAGGGTTAGGGTAAGACCTAGGTTTAGGTTTACGGTTAGGGCTAGGAATGGGATTTTGTTAGGGTTAGGTATAGGGTTAGGATTAAAGTTAGCTATAGGTTTAGGTTTAGGGATAGGTTTCAGGCAAGGCTTAGGGTTTGGGTTTTGGGTAGGCCTAAGGTTAAAGTTAGGTTTATGTATAGAAGTAGGGTTAGGGGTAGGATTAGGGTTAGGGCTGGGGTTAAGCTAGGATTCGGGTTAGGGTTAGGGTAACAGTTAGCTGTTACGGTTTGGGTTAGGGTTAGAGTTAGGATTAGGGTTTGGGCTAGAGTTAGAGTTAGGGTTAGGGCTAGGGTTAGGGTTAGCGCTAGGGCTTATGGTTAGTGTTAGAATCAGGGTTAGGGCTAGGTTAGGGCTAGGGTTATGGTTAGTTCTTATGTCACGGTTAAGGTTATGGTGAGTGTTATGGTTAGGGCTAAGGTTAGGGATAGGATTAGTGTTTAGGGTTAGGATTAATATTTAGGGTTAGGGTTAGGGTTTGGGATATGGCTAGTGTTAGAGTTAGGTCTAGGGTTAGAGTTAGGGCTGGGGTTAGGGCTAAGTCTCGGTTTAGGTTAAGCGTTAGGATTAGGGTCAGGCTTAGCATTAGGACTAGGGTTCGGGTTAGGGCTAGTGTTAGGGTTAGGATCAGGGTTAGGGCTGGGGTTAGGGAGAGCATTAGGTTTAGGTTTAGGGTTAATGTTAGGGTTAGAGTTAGGTTTAGGATTAGGGGTAGGTTTACGTTTATGTTTATTGATAGGGATATGGTTAGGACTAGGGTTTGGGTTAGAGTTCAGCGTAGGGCTACAGCTAGAGTTAGGGCTAGGGTTAAGATTAGGTCTAGAGCTAGGGTTAGGTTTAGGGTTATGGTTAGGTGTAGTGTTAGGGTTAGGGCTTGAGTTAGGGCCAGGGCTATGGTTAGGGTGAAGGTACTGATTAGAGCTAGGGTTAGGGATAGTGTTAATGCTAGGGCCAAGCCTATGGTTACGGTTAGGGTTACAGCTACAGCTAGGGCTATTCCGAAGGCTTTATTTAGGGTTAGGGTTGGGGTTGGGGTTAGGGTTAGGGCTAAGTTTACGGTTAGGGTTATGCCTAGCATTAGGGTTTTGGTTACGGTCAGGGTTAGGGGTTGTGCTGGGGCTAGGGCTACATTTAGGTTTAGGTTTACAGTTAGGCTAGGGTTAATTGTAGGGCTAGGGTTAGCTTTAGGGTTAGGGTTATTTCTTGTGTTAGTGTTAGGCTTAGGACTAGGGCTAAGTCTAGTGTTAGGGTTGTGTTAGGGTTATTCTTAGGGTTAGGGTTAGGATTAGGATTATGTTTAGAGTTCAGGTTGGGTTTAGGATTAGGGCTGGTGCTAGTGCTAGGGTTAGGGTGAGTTCCATACCTAGGGTTAGGATTAGGTTTTGGGTTTAGGGTTATTGTTAGGATTACAGCCAAGACTAGGGTTAGGGCTAGGTCTCACATTTGGTTTGGGGTTAGAGTTAGGGTTAGGGTTAGGGTTAGGGCTAGGGTTAGTGTTAGGGTTAGATTTAGGGTTAGGGTTAGGCTTAGGGTCTAAACATTTTAATTCCACAATGCTAAGGGATTGATAGCATTTTTCCCCCACAAATCCAAGATAATTTAGGCTTTGGGTAAAGAAGCAACTGGTAAATATAAAGTTTGATGGATCTTTAGCAAAGCCTCTCATTTAATTAATTAACAGGTTCATTAATAACATAATTCTGAAGTTAATGTAATGACAAAATTCCAATTTACCCCAATCGTAAATACAAAATATAAATTCAGTAGAGTTGCCACTTTTTGTTAGGGTATTTAAAATTTAATTCATAATGTGTTTGATTTTAATTAATTAGTTCCTGTCACTCATCTATTTCCTTCCCTTCTTTGCTGTCTCCCCAATGCTTAGCATTTAGAATTTAATCACCTAGGGGCAAGGACTGTTTTTTTTTAAATATGTAAACATGGATGAGGCTCTGTAAATCTTAACCAATATTAATTTTCACCAGTAATGGCACCCTGTATTTCTTTGATTACTTGTGGACTGAATGTATAGATACCCACAAGAACTAGAATAAAGTTTTTTTAATGCTTTCTTTCTTGCATTAGCTGCAGACATGGAAAGCATCTTGAGAATTTGATTTTTCTTCCTGGTCCCTGACAGAGAGGTTTCTGGTTTCATACACTTTGGGAATGTTGTTCTCCTGCTGCTCCTTCCCACCACAACAAAGAAGTACCAGCCAGGCTGTCACACCATTAGTTCATTTCAGGTGCCTGGTCTCAGTCCAGGACTCCCAACAGATGCACCTGCTGACGGGGGTGGTTTACCAGTTTGTGCATCTGCGTTGAGATCCCCTCCAGTTCTTTTTCAGCCAAAAGCTTGAAACCCCGGTGGGCCTGACTCAGCAGTGCGTGTTTCTGTGGGAGATAATCTGAGCTCTGCCAGGCTTCTGGGAATAGGCTTCTGTCCCAGATAAGGCAGGAGGCAGGTTGCGAAGGGGAGATGCCTCTAAGCAGAGATTTTCTTGCATGTCTTTGCATTTAAATTTTTTTCCAGATAATTACATCTAATGGCATTATTTTTTCTTTCCCCAGGACACATTTCAAAGAGATGTATTTACTGGAGAGATGTCACTTGATTGATGGTATGCAGACAACCAATTCTGCACACTATTTCTTCATTTTTTGTTCACTGCCAGAAAGCTGAGAGAATTGCAAAAGAAGTTAGGGCAAAGAAGAGAAGGATTGAGATGGAGAAAAGTGAAAACCTATTACTAAGTTTGGAGCTAGTGTGGGGGCAGGGAGCTAGTCAGTGGTCCATGGAGCAATGTCATTTTGTATGGGTACGTGAACTGATGCTTGCAGAAAGCGCGGGATGAGTCCTTCCTGAATCTTTGTTTGTGAAGAAAAGACAGAGAGAGAGACATGAACTGATGCTTGTACAGTCTGGTTAGGCCTGTGTGTATGCAATGTTAGCCACACTGGCATGTGTGTTTCTGTGTTTTTTGTGTGTGTGTGAGAGAGAATGTGCATATATGAGAGAATTCTGTACTCAGGCTATTCAAATTCTCTATGGACTAAAAGTGGCACTTGGCAACCTAAATTAAACAAATCTGCATGTTGGTTCTGCATAATTTATTCTACAAGTTTTATTATGCTGAATAATTTTTACTCTGGTTTTGCTACTCAAGGCAAGTGGGGGCAAGAAGCTATATAGGGCACAGCAGATTTTTCTTCTAATTACTTTAAGTCTTTTCCAGCCATTTAACTGACTGCCAATATTTCAGTAGTAATGGCCCACATTCTCTTAAGCAGAATGTCAGAACCATCATATATAGAAATGTGTCCTTTTAAAAAAAATATATAAGCAGAAATTATATGGCTGCTGAATTCTAAACACAAACACACATTCCTCATCATTTCCCTAGTGATGCTATGAAATCACGTCCACAGAGCCCTGATTTTGTGTATATATACGCTACAGTCCTAAGAATTACACAGATGCAAATTCCACGGAAATAACTGATGTGTCCATGTAATATTTTATTTTATTTATACCCTACCTTTGTCCCAGCACTTTCCCCCTGCATAATTAGTATTTTTCCTTATTACTTATGGGGGGCTAAAATGGTTTTGTGGGATGTTTGAGGGGGATTTAAATTTCAGACCACTCCTCCCTCTTTCTTTCTTTCTTTCTTTCTTTCTTTCTTTCTTTCTTAAAAGATAGATTTCTTTCAAGAAAGGAAGTAAAATGTAATGGGAAACCACAGAGGTGAGCAACTGTAAGATGTTTGGGAACCAGTTTTCATCCCTGTAGACCCATATTGAGATTACCCTCCTAAAATTGCCATCAAATTGGTAACTTGAAGTGATCAGAGGTCTACAGCTGGCTGGAGTTTTGAGTTGCTAAACTGATGCTCCTTGAGGCCTCCATGAGCAGGAGTTTTCTTTTTCCAGACATTTTATATTCACATACAATCTTTTGGTTGTGGAGGCCTTGTCAAGTCCAGGGCAAGCCAAGAGAGGGCTAATAAGGGCTAAGAGCCACAGAGGGCCTGTGGGTCACACTTTGTCTACCTGTGAAGTAACAGAAAGTTACTAAAAAAAATTTGTAACATTAATGGCACTGAGGTATTGGACGAGGGGGTCTCTGTAACAAATTACACAATGGATTGCCCATAAAAGTAATTTCCCAAGCCGCAGAGCATCCACCCCTGTACTAAAAGAACACACATACCTCAGTGCAAATGCTTTCAAAAAAGACATGTCTCAGCCATGATTTTGCACTGAGGTAAAGGGCAAAGGCAATCAGTAAAGAAAGGCAATGGCAAAGTCTCTCTGAACAAATCTTGCCAAGAAAGCCATGTAATAGGTCCACCTTAGGGTTGCCATAAGTCAGAAACAACTTGAAGGCACACAGTAACAACAAAGAATTTGTGTGAGCCTAAATACTCTAAAGGCACCAAATCCATCTGGTCTTGGAAACTAAGCAGGGTCAGTCCTGCTGAGTACTTGGGTGGGAGACTGCCAACGAATCCCAGGTGCTGTAGGCTCTGTTTCAGAGGAAGGAACAAGCAAAACCACCTCTGAGTATTCCTTGCCTAAGAAAACCCTAGGAAATTAATGCAGTCGCCATAAGTTGACAGGAGACTTGAAGGCAAGACATGATTTGTGTAACTGGAATTGCTGCTACACATGGTCAAACTTACACTGGGTATCAGTAAACAAAAAGAAGAAATCAAAAGATCCTGCGCTCAGCTGGGTAGGCTGGTGGGTGGGTTGCCAGAATGAAAACTAGGGAGGAGTCCTGTACCTTGAATGGTTGTGTAGAAGAGGACATTTCAGTAGGTATTGCTTGTTACTAGTTGTGTGACAAGCAGCACCTGCTGGAATTCCCTCTTCTAAACATCCATTGAGGGTACAGTAGCCCTCTCCTGCCCTTTTCAGGAAGAGCAGTAGAGTTGGCCCTGGGTCATATAGAAGAGGATGCATATCCTCCTGTGTCATCTGGGATTACAGTATTCAGTTTTTCCTTCTGCATTGTTAGCTGTGCACCCTTGTCCTCTTTAATTCCATCCTTTGTGCCTTAGGTGAGATAGAGACTTCACAGAGCAAGATGTCCCCCTAGTGCTCAGCTGGACCTTCTGCTTTTCCAGGCCAGTAGCCACTGAACACAAAGCAGGGTTATATCTGAGGCCAAAACCACATGCCTGCCAGCTGCACAAGCCCAGAGGGATGTTTTTATAGGTCCTGGACCACCCCAGCTGCCCCTATTGATTTTTAAATTTTAGTCAGAAAAACAATTGCTGCTTCCAGACACCTCTTGGCGCAGGGATTCCCACTTTAAAATCAGTTGAATCCCCTGCACACCTTCCCTTTTACAAAACTGGAGGTAGATTTCCATTTTGTTTTCTCGAAATGGTATGGGCTTAGTAATGGGTTTGGAGGTGTGCGAGGAAAATTGGCCCCCAGACCCACAGAGTTAGCATAACCTCAGATGTAACACCACCAAAGAGCAAGCAAAATGTAAACAAAGAGACAAAACCACACGGGGCTTCCACTTTAATGATTTTATTATTGATTGCTCTGCAAGCGCGCTGATGACTAAAAAGGCCAATCCGAGATAGACAAGTCCGGTTGCAGAAAGCACAGCAGAAGGTTTCCTCGGGTGATGTTTCCGGGTTGTGATTCTTTCTGCGTTGTTGTTTCTCTTCAAGACTTGTTCGGCGTGAGTTCTCAAATAAGGCTGCAGCATTGTGGATAGTGCGTCTCCATGCCTCCTGATGTGAGGCCAGGGTTAGGGTTAGGGTTAGGGTGGCCTTTCCATTAAGTACAGTGAGGTGATTTCCTCAGGCTGCTGATGTGGACTGTCATCAAAGTTCAGGATATTGTATTTTTTAATCCCAGAGAGACCTTCTTTAGCCCAGGGAGAGAGAGTTTGTGCCCCAGCAACCCAGACATAAAATACAGAAAAAACTTAAAAGTGTCCAGCCATGGTACAATGCATCTTGACTGGGGGTGTTTAATGCCATATCATGGGTCCCATTCACACTACAACAATTATAGTGCTACATTCCACTTTTACTGCCCTAGCAACAACCCACGGAATCCCGGGATCTGCAGTTTACAGAGAAGCCTTTAGAATCCTCATCTAGAAAGCTCCTCTGACCAAAGTAAAAGTCCCAGGATTTCATTGGATGGAACCACAGCTGTTATAGAGGAATATAGCATTATATTTATACAGTCTGAATGGGCCCATAGTCTGATGCTATCACCCAAATACCATGTTCAGCCCAGATATCCAGGGCCTACTGCATCTGAATAACATAGACAAGAGCCTACTTTACATGCTCTAATGTGAACTACAAAGTGCCTGACTCCAGAGTCATGAGTTTGCTTCACCTCATGAGTGCCATGTGAGAAAAGTTAGCTCACCTCCTAACCACCCCCTTCCCCATTTTACAAATGAGTCTGGTAGATTGGGGCTTGACCCAGATAACAACCTTTTCAGATTGGCGAAAGAAGTATGGCAAAGCTATTGTTGCCTGTGATACACACATTAATTATATTAGTCTCCCTATCAGCTTTCAAGGCTAAGAGATTTTTGGGGATTTTATTTGTTTTACATAGGCTTGTGGAACTTTTTTGACCAAAGATAAAAGTGCATTAGGACAACAAAGTATGCACACACCATAGGAGAGATTGGCTCTGTCATCTTATAATGCAACCTTCTGTAAATGCATAGCCTGTCTTCTGGTATATTTGGATGAGATATTCATAGAGGAACAGCTCCCTCCTGAGAAAAATGAGGACACTAGTTCTCTGGACGCATACTAGGATTCCCTCAATCTTTACTGCTGACGGACCCCATGCTGTAAAACAGTGGTTGCTAAACATGGGTCCTCCAGATGTTTGGACTTGAAGTCCCAGAAAGCATGGCCAATGGCAGGAATTCTGGGAACTGAAGTCTCAAACATTTGGAGGAACAAAACTGGAGGGCCACTATTTTAAACAGTTGCTGAACAGATTCAGCTTTCCCCCGTTAAGGAGATTTTTCAGACGGGGACAAAAAGAGTGTCCCCATCTCGCAATCTCCTCTCCCGCCCCTCTCTCATCCCCATCATGGTATGGAAACAAAAGGTTTCATACCTACCTTTTAGCATGACATTCCCTCCCCACCAGCAGCCCAGGGGTGAATGGAGCTCGAACAGAGCCCCGTTCACTTCCTGGAATGGAAATCCTGGCCATTCTCGTGAGAGGACGATTGCACAGGAAATTCAAAAGGAAAAAGGAAAATACGCATCAAAAAGCACAAAGCACCTAAACACACTTAAAAAATTACAAGGAATCCAGGGAGGGTACAATAAAGTGTGTCACTTACTCGTTGTCCCAATTGGACCTGGAAGTGTTCTGGCATTGATCTTCCACTGACGTTGACATCGTGCCAGCATAACGGCACACCTTTTCACATGCATGACATTCCGTCATAGAAAAAGAATGGTGGATCTATTATGGCTTAGCCCGTGAATAAAAAGGAGTGCCGCGGGAATGGAAGCAGCACAGGAGCATAACAAGATGGGGACGACATCCTTTGAAATTCAAGCCCTTTAGTGATCTCCTGGAGTTTGTGTAATGCCATATTTAGCCCATCTGATAATCTCCTTAAGTGTCACTATGAGAGGACAAGATGCAAGGGTTGATTTCTATGGGTTATGTAGCTGGCAGGGGCCAAGCAATACATGACATGGAGCCTTTTTCCACTACATAATTATAGTGCTATAATTCCATTTTAATGGTATAGAATCCATGGATAATATCTAATGGAATCTTTTGTTTTCACTTTTCAATAAAAAATAAAATATAAGAAAATAATAATTCCACTTTAATGGCCGTTGTTCTGACCTATGGAATTCTGGGAACTACACTTGAGGGAGGGGCCTTTAGAATTGCCAACCAGGGAGCACCTCTGGTGCCTCTGACCAAACTACAAAACCTGCAGGATGCCATAAGATCTTGCCAAAGTGGTTGAAGCCAAAGCATAGCGCTATAACTGTGTAGTGTAAAAGAGCCCCTGATTGGCTTAGTTGGCATTATATACATTTTGGGCCCACTTAATCATACACTCTGTCTTGTTCCATTTTGAGCTCCATTTTCAACAACATCTTGTACTTTTCTTGATAAGATGCTCCTCATCTGTGCAAAGATTAATTTCGAATTCCATCTTGACTATGTCAAAGTCAAATAATTTCTTATCATGTAGAAATCTCTGTTTCAGTTCTCTATATCGATATTGTATTGAATGTCCTGATTCTATTAATTCTTGTATCTTGAATCTACTGTATATATCCATTCTTATTCTTTCTTTTTATCTGGTTCATAGGACTCTTCCTGGGTGGAAATCCATAGAAGAATTTTGGGCATTGTTTTGTTTTGTACCTATTCCATATCCTTAGAATGGCCCACCTTACAAAATGATTGTTAAAATCATTGTGTACTTTATTAAATATTTTCCTACCACATAGAGGCATGCCATCCAACTAGTAAATCGTGTCCTTCTAACTGTAACATTCTTTCATCTCTCAACATCAGCCACTCTTTTAACCAGGCTATTCCACAAGAAGTGAAGTATAAGTTTAGATTGGGGAGCCCAGGAATCCACCAAGGTTCCAAAAATACCAGTCCCCTCCCTCATTCCTCAAAGACAGAAGCTGAATATTCACATAATCAGGTAATGGTATCATCTTTTTTTCAGCCACAGGCATTTATTTCAAACTCTGGAAAAGGCTTTAATTCAGACCTGTTCCACACTGTGGCCCAGAAAAATGAATACAGCCTACCAGTGATGAATTGTGTGCAGTTGCTGGTACAGGTAATTCTGAAATTGTATTACCTGTCTTTTATTTCCCTTTGTCCATGGTCCTCACATGGCCAAGAAAGAGTGGCCTCTGCCTGCACTGAAATTCCTCAATATCATCTTAACTGACAACAAAGTAACATCTGAGACATAATATAGTAGGCCTGGGACTCTTAACATCTTCAAAACCATAGCCATGTTAGTCTAGAATAATAGTATGCAAAGGGATCTTGTAGCACTTTTGAGATTGGGAGAAAGATGTTGGTGGCATAAGCTTTCGTAGACTCAAGTCTACTTCATCAGATCATCTACAAATTCTCATGATCTGGAGAAAGAATGAACCATGGAGAACTGAAATAAAATCAGAATATATGTGAAGCTGGGTTTTAAAAATAGACTTTCTAGCAAATCAGCATTTGAGTCAAATATCAGAGTTAAGAGCCAGCATGGTGCAGTGATCTGAGTGTTGGACTAGGACCCTGGAGTCCAGAATTCCAATCCCCATCTAGCCATGGAACCCCTCTGGGTGACCTTGGGCAAGCCACACTCTCTTAGCCTCAGAAGAAAGCAAAGATCCCTTTGCATTCTAGCCACTTTTTAAAAATTCCTTTATGATTTTTAACATCTGTATCTGATGAAGAAGCCAGTGCGGTTCCAAAAGCTTGATGCATTTTCTGCATTTTGGTTAGCCAATAAAGGTCTCACTCTTTTGTGGATTTTGGATTTTGTTGTATTTTGCTGTATGGCCAACACAGCTACCCTTGAATACTTTTTTTTTTTCTAACCACACATCCTTGGCTTATTGCACCAGTGTAAATCTTCCTTTGTGGTTCAGGATTCCATGTCTTTGTCTTTCTATGGAAAATGGTACTTATCAGCTGATAAATAAATTTATCAGGTGACCTTGGTTCCCCCTCTTCAGTACAATGCAAAGGATGTTGTTTTTATAGTTTTCATTGTGTTTCCATGCAGCTGTTAAGCAGCAATTCTGTTTCTTTCCAGAGGTGGCTTTATCTCTTGTAAATGGTTGCCCTGAGTTTATTAGTAATCTGTCCACAGATGTTTGGTGATCTTTTGAGGACTCAGGTATCATCCAAAGTGGAAGCATGCTGCCACTGTGTTTGTTCTAGGAGGGGGGTGTCAGAAGGCATGAATCCACTCCCCCAAGGCTAACGTACCCTGTCACTGACAATGATATACGCTGTGCTCTTGGGAACTAGAGGGCCAGGGAGTGTAATCATTGCCCTTGTGTCATCATAGCAAATTTAAAGTCTTTCTGACTTCTTTTTGGCAGATGTTCAAGCAACAGATGAATAGATGGGATATAGATCAGGAAGCTGCTGTTCTCCTTGATTCATACCCCCAAGGGCAAGGAGAAGCTTAGTGCAACTCTGAAGGCAACAAGCGTAGAGGAGAGGTACGTCTCTGTGTACTGTCTTCATCTGACAATGAACATTTCCACTACAGGAACCATTCAATCATAACCTATTTCTAAGTAAATCCAATAATCTCTGAAACAGTGGCTCCGAGCAGCTCTCATCCCAGTAGACCAGTGCATCCCACTCCAGGTTTAGTCCCAGCAGGGATCCAAGGTGTTGAGCCTATTTTCAGGATAGGATTCAGTATCTTGGATAGCTTCTTTAACATTGGACTATCACCTAGAATGGATCCACCACTTCATTGACGTGGAAGCCACTAGTGGTCAGGGTTCTAGATGCGGCAAAATAGCAATAGATTTTAAAAGTCACTGTGGTTTTAGGGTTTAACTTATTTCTAAAATGGCTTATTCATAAACCATTTTAGGCAAGAGAGCCAGCATGATGTAGTGGTTTGAGTGTTGGACTAGGATTCCAGGAGACCAGGGTTCAAATCCCTGCTTAGCCATGGAAACCCACTGGGTGACCTTGGGCAAGTCACACTCTCTCAGCTTCATGGGAAGGCAATAGCAAACCTCCCTGAACAAATCTTGCCAAGAAAACCCTTTGATAGGTTGGCTTTAGGATAACCATAAATCAGAACTGATTAGAAGACACACAACAACAACACATTTTAGGCGTAGTATTTTATTTTATTTTTTAAAAAGAAACCTCGTTCTCAATTGGCAGGATGAGACAGATGACCAGCTATCATGGACTGATCTGGTCATCTGTATAAGTTCTCAATACTACTAAAATCTGCAGTGTTAGATTCCAGACAACCATAGTTAGAAACTGGCTTCAACAAAAAAAGGGATGGGAACCCATGGAAGAAACGGGGGAGGCTTCACATTCCAAAGACTCACTTAGCTCCCCTTCTCTAATCCTCTGCTTGAACTTCCAAAGGCAGGCAGTTCTCATAGCTTTAGTCAGCTTATACTTGTAGGTTCCTGCATTTATTATCCAAGCAAGCATTGCCCTTTCCATATAGATGGCCAACTTAAAAGCATTCAACAGACCCTTAGTCCTCACTGAAATCCTTGCTCCATTAACCTTCTGAACTGTTCCTCCTTGATCAGGGGAATCATTGTGCCTAACACCACCAATGGGGTGAATTCCTGAGAAGAATGAGAAGAATTCCTGAGAAGAATTCAGGAAAGAATGAAGGCCACACAGGCCACACATTACAGTTATCACTATAATCATAAATTGGAGGAGGATGTAAGTACAGTATAAGTGAATCTCTCAGTTTTAATTTTCCCTGTATCAGTTTTCTTTTTTAAAAAATCTGAAATTCTTTCTGCTCCTTTGAGGAGGAAATTTGCATATTTCTGTATGTTCTTCTCAAAAATAAACTTAGTGAGATTTTCATCCATCTCCGTTTGCCAAATTAAACAGATGGAGCTATTCCCAGCATGGAATATATGTACCCCTATAGCTGTTTAAGTTATGGGACCTGTCAGAAAAAAAGGTGTGGCAACCCTAACTAAATTCTACAAATACAGCTGAATATATAGGGATTCAAACCCAGATTTTAAGAGATGAACACTCAGCTCTGTGTGAGCAATGGGTGAATCAACCAGTTTCACTTTCTCCCACACTTGATTAAAACAACAACAACATTTTAAGTTCATGAAGAAATCTGCAATTGCTTGGTAAGATCTTATCATAAAACAAATGGAATTAAATTTTCATCCATCTCTAGGAGGATGGATGAATGAAGAATGTTTATGGACTGGAGAGATGATGAACAATGGAGATCAAATCAGAACTGGGTTTTAAAAATGGATTTTCTAGCAAATCAGCATTTGAGTCCAATATCAGAGTTAAGAGCCAGTGTGGTGCTGTGATTTGAGTGTTGGATTCTAATCCCCGCCTAGCCATGAAAACCCTCTGGGTGACCTTGGCAAGTCACACTCTCAACCTCAGAAGAAGGCAAAGACAAACCCCCGCTGAACAAATTGTGCCAAGAAAATCCTATGGTATGTTTGCCTTGGCATTACCATAAGTGGGAAACAACTAGAAGTCACACAACAACAACAAACCAGAGTTTTGGGAACCCTGGTATCTATTGTTCATAACCTGATGGCAAATTTCAGCTTTGTTATGTAGAACATCTCAGTTTGGTTCCCTAGTCTCCTCATTTGAAAGTCTTCCATATGTGTGAGCAGCAGCACGGGCCAGACTTTTGCTAACATTTGGTCTTGGCTCTTAAAGATGTAACCCAGAACGAAAAGGATCTGCTAGTAGGGTTGCCAAGACTTCTGACTGAGGTTTGGGAGAACTACTACTTGGCAGAGTGTTTTGTTTTTTTTTTCTCTATAACATTTATGACCCACTCAGTTACTGGAAAGGATCTCAGAACAGCTTACATATCAGTAAGAACAAGACATGAAAGTCTCTGCTCTGAGGCTTACAGTCGAAAAAGAGATGACACAAAGGAAAAAGGACAGGATGGGAAAAGGGAAGAAGAATGTTTGCCTAGATCAGGGATTGACAATGGTAGCATAATTTTAAAAGCCCTCTGTACAGGATCTGTTTGGATCTCTGGCAGGAATAATTTGTCTCTCTGTCTGTGGCATGGTGAAGGAGAGGGAAAAAGAAAGAGGAATGGCAATTTCTTGAAGAAGAAGAAGAAGAAGAAGAAGAAGTGTTGAAGAAAGAGGAAGAAAAATTAGCTTTCCCCCCACCCTTCACTGGTTCCAGCCCTTCCTGTCATTGGGAAGAGGTTTGCGACAGATGACTCCTAAGTGAATGCAGTCCTTGGAAGAAAAAGTTTGCCCATCCTCAGCCTAGACAAGCCAATATTTTCTTTCAATCATTATCAGTCAGATGTTTGCTGGGGTCTAGCTATAGGGAGGGAAAAGATGGTGTGTGTCCCCCATATAAGAATCCTGCTCCCCAAATGTCTAGCATTGCAGTAACTTAAAACTGTACTAGAGCATTAAAAGTACAGTTTAGTCATCCAGAGAAAATTGACTAACTTGGTTAAAGGTATTGGGTTAACCAACTATTTGAAGAATTGGAAACCTATGTTAAGATGCTAAGGGGAGACATAGTAATCTTGGGATTCAAGTGGTAATTACTAATTCTTTCCAGAGAAGATAAGTCAGTTAGGATTGGTAAGGTAGTACTTATAGGGAGGGGTATAATACAATAAATAAGATTAAACTACAGTATGAATATAGATAATCGGGGAGTTCTAAATTCACGTGGGTGGTAGGAATTTTGGTCTATTTCAGTCTATATTCTAGATTTTGTTTGTTTGTTTGTTTTGTTTTTCTCGTCTTTGTACTTCAATGTTTTTCTTTCTTTCTTTGACTAATATTCCTGTGTATATACAGATATAGTAATATGTGTATACTAGCAATACCCAGTGTAACATACATTGCACACACACAGACACACACACGTGCACTGCACCCCCCATGGTACACATGATACTCTCCCATGCCACCCTCCCCATGCTCGCACCGCCCTCCCTGTGCCCGGGCTGCTCCTGTGCTCACGCTGCCTTCCTTGCACCATGTGATACCACGGGACGCCCTCCACGTCCCCCGTGCTGCCTTCCCTGCACTCTGTGCCACCCTCCCTGTGCCGCCCTCCTAGCACTTGCATCTCCCTCCTGGCACCCTGTGCCACCCTGTGCCGCCCTCCCCGCACCCCATGCTGCCTTCCCTGGGCCCTATGCCACCCTCCCCACACTCCCACTGTCCTCCCTGCACCCCTTGCCACCCTGTGCCACCCTCCCTGCACCCCGTACACACCACACATACACACCATGACACATGCCCCCCATGCTACTTGCACCCTCTCTGCCTCCGCCATGTTTAGAAAGGAGTGAAACTTCCACATGGTCCCGTCCCCAGTGTGCTGATTGGCTGCCCAACAGAGCTTTGATTGGTTGGTCAGTTTCCTAAGTGGCCAATCAGCACACTGGAAATGGCAACATACCTAAGAGCAATATATATATAGGTATACTTGCACTTTTTTGTTGTTCTTGTTTCAAGGAGTGTTATTGTCTTTTCAACTTAATGTTCAATAAATTAAAAAAAAAACATGTACTGGGGTATTAAAAGTACAGTTTAGTCATCCAAAGAAAAGGGGTAGGCAAAGTGGCCAAAGTAATGCAAGCACAGCAAATGTAAGAGTTCTAGGTGCAAATGATTTTCAGTTGTCTCACTCTGTGGAATGCTAGAAATATGTGGACTGAAGGAAAATTTCACTAGGGTGAAGAATTCTTATTCTAGGGGTGGAGTTCATTCATGTTGTCCTCTCCCAATAGCTACACCTCTTGTTGGTAGAATGTTGATCATTCTCCTCATCTTGTTTCAGGGACAAGCAACACTCCAATAGCAGCTGACGGAGACCAGGACTTTATCAGACTATCCCTTTAAAGCATTCTTTTGCTGGCATAAAAAATCCATTTTTTGTGCCAGCAAAAGAACATTCTCCCCGCACTTACCTCTAATCCCAGCAAAGTCAGCTCCGGCAATGAAAAAGCTCTGTTCACTTCCTCCTTTGAAATCCTGCAGAATCATCATGCGGGAAATTTTTAAAAACATCAAAAATAACACTAAATAAGTTTTTAAAAGCACAAAAACACACTTTAAAACTTACAAGTAACCTGGGGAGGGTCATAAAAAGTGTATCACTTGCCTGGATGTCACAATCTCACCCAGAAGTGTTCGTGCCAGACCGGCCACTGACAGTGTAAGTATGGAGGGGAAAAGGTGCAAGGTTTCATAAACAGGGGGGTCAATTGACAGCTTATGCCGTCAATTTAAAAATACAGGTTTTTAAGGGGACATAACCATGAAAGGGCAACATTGTGTGGTATGCACGCCCTTTCGCGGTTATGTGACATTATGATGCCTTATTCTGTGTGTCTGATAAAGTCCACAGAAAGCATGGCTCTGTGAGAGGTCTGAAATGGAAATACTGCCCGCTGCTGCCAAGTCCTGGAATGCTCCATTTGACAGCCTTTCTCAGCCCCTTTGATCAGGTCTGAACTCTCTGGCCAGCAGTAATGCCCTCTGATTCTGAAGCCAGAGGCACCTCCAGGTTCTTGGAGGCTGCTTTCCAAGGCCAGGTGGTCCTGGCTTAGGAAAATCTCTAAGAGCTGATCCAGTAGACAAATCTGGGGTGGGGGTTAAAATGGAAAGTGGCCTTTTTCTCACATACAGCCATGACCTTTGCTCATCAACTGTAATCTCAGTTCCGTGGCACTGAGGTACAAGAAGAAACCAGAGAGGTTTCCAGATGTGGGAAAGTAGTGGTAGGTTCAGATTTCCCTTATGGCAGCACCTGTCTGGTAAAGCTTAAGATAAAGGACAAAGGAAATGGAAGTACAGAAAAGCAGATTCTATAAATCAGGGTGGACAAAGAGTAGGCCAAAGTTGTTTTGGGAGTCCTTGGACTCTCCAGGTTCCCTGAACCACTCTGAAAGTGAATGGCCTCTCCAGGAGTTGGAATTCACATTTTAAATAGGTTGCATCCACCCATAGCCCCTGGCACTATTTTAACAAAGCTATCTGTTTTAACAAAAGGGAAAAATGCAATTTTTTTCAAAAGCAGAAGTGCTCCTTCAGCCAGTGTTTTTGTGTTTGGGGGGCATTTTTGGCACTCTCTGAAGCCTTCAGAGGGTTCTAGGGACAGAAAATTGGCACCTGGACCTGCCACAGCTGCTACAAATGACCATTACCACTACTGACCATTGGAAACACGTTCATTTCCGTGGAGAAGGGATCTGAAATGGGTTAATGCTGGATCAGTCTCACACTAGGGCTTGTCAAAGTACTACTGTATTACCTTGTTAATCACATTTTCCCTCCAAGGAACTCAGGGTGACAGCACATCAGTTTCTCCTCACCCCACCCTCATGTTAGCAACAACCCTGTGAGATAGGCCAGGTTGAGAATGAATAACTGGGCACCAATGAGCTTTGCGAGTGAGTGAGGACTGAACCTGAGTCTCCCTCATTAGTCTAATCTTGTAACAGGCAAGAATGGAAACGGCAGAACATTTATTGACTTTATAAACAATGACCTGGATTTTCCACACTCTTCTTCTGTCACATGCAGATGTGTGGCAGCAGACTCTTCATAGATAAAAGAAGACCTCAGTTTTTGTCATGTGACACAGCTTCTTAAGAGAGTCACTGAGGTTTAATGTTTTAAATGCCGGACTAGGATCCTGGGAGCCCAGGGTTCAAATTTCTGCTCATCCATGGAAACCCACAGGCAGATCTTGGGCAAATCATACTCTCTCAGCCTCAGAACAGGGCAATGGCAATTCTCCTCTGAATAAATCTTGCAAAAAAGAAGAAGAAGAAGAAGAAGAAGCAGCAGCAGCAGCAGCAGCCTGTGATAGGTTTATCATAAATTGGAGTCAACTTGAAGGCAATAGCAATAAAGTGGAGGCTTGCTTGTTGTCTCTCTGCATGAATCACTCTCTGTTCTATGCTTGCAACAACAACAGCTCCTTCTTAGTGGGACTGTATTGCAAATGAAAATAAGAAGTGAGATCATTGCTAACACCTTCTATAGCTTCTTTCCATTTACTACTTATTTATTGTATAGTGGTTTATATTACATGTTGGATTATATTATTATAAAAATGAAACTCAGTGAAAAGGTTAATTTAAAACAAAAGGAAATTGCAGAACAGTGAAAATCTGGCCCACAACTATCTCTTCATCCCTTGAAAGCAAGGATGGCGAAAGCAGCACTGATGGGCAAAACTCAAACCTTGGTTAGTGTGTTACCCAAATTGCATGGGGGTCTGCAAGGATTCCACTAGTGTCTGAAATTAATATGGGGAATATTTAATTAGCTCAAAATGTCAGCGAGAGGCCAGGAAATGGCAGGATCTTTTGACCCATGTATACCAGTAGTAATGGAGGAAACTCTAAACCAAACAGTACAATTAAATTATCTTTATTGAAAAGTAATAGCAACAGCATTCACACACATGTTCAGGCTTCAGGCAATCACAAAAGGCTATCAAAAGTAGTTGGAAGTATGTGGATAGAGGGATAGAGTATGGGGTATAGCAGGTTATACTGTACCAATCCTGCAGAACTGAGATCAAGAACTAAACTGACAGCAAAAAGCTCCGGACAACAGAATGGTGATATAAACTAATGTGGGATTGGACAGCAGGGGATTTGTGCACACTTGGGTGGTGTTTTGGGGTGATGTTTATATCTAATATTTCCCCTGAAGGGATGGGATTTTGAGTAGAATACAATGTCTCTTGGAGTTTCCCAGGACTAAATAAAGGATGATATGGAAGAGTTAATGATTGATAATGGGTGATGTATTTAGAATTGAATAGGAGCAGGCAAGGTCTATTGTTGGAGGGAAAGAACCCTTTTTGCAAACATCAAAGACTCTGCTATCTTTGAGTGGATTAGTGGATGACTCATCTCCAGGTATTAACTCTGACCTGAGTATTTGTTTGGGGAATTTCAAAAGGCTCCTCCCTTGGTAATACGTGACTCCAGCCTTGGTATCCGGGTGTCCTTGGTTTACCTGCTAACCACATGGAAGGCCACATTGAGCCAAATTATTAAATAGTGCCAATTATGTGATATTCCAAGATGGGGGCTGTCAGGGTAGGTAACAAGTGAAAGACATTCTGGGATGGCTCTCTCTGTGATCTTTAAAAAAATATCAGTGCCAAGTAATCAATTCAATGAATACTTAATGTTTAATGAACCGTGTTATAGTATTTTGTAAAACCAATTACCTTTTTAAAAATGCTAGAATTCAACATTTTAGTCAAGGACCACATTCCCTTAGGAGTAGTTGTGGGAGGAAAATATTAGCAAATGGGTAGGGCAGCGCAAGCAATGGGCAGAACCATAGCCAAGATGGACAGAGTTTTAGAAAAATTGTTCCCTTTCCTCCCATCTTTTTTACATTTCTTCTATGTTATTTTTTTGGTGAAAATTGTGGGGGGGGGTTGTGAAAACAAAACATGAGGGGGGAAACAAAAAGTGTTTTTTTTTTAAAAAAATAATCCTTTAAAAAAACACTAATTCAAAACAGTTTTTAAACATCAAAAACATAGTAATTGGGATAAAAATACAGCACCCACAATTTTTTAAAAAAAAGCTAGTATGTATGAACTAGTTAACAGCCCAAAGCCTGTTTGAATAAAAAGGCCTTTGCTTGCCAGAAGGAAGAGGACAGAGAGGAGGCCGGCTTAGCAGCCATCAAAAAGTCTTCTTTCATGTAAATATAATAATAATAAAAAAGTCTTCTTTCATGTGTTTTTACCAAACACGGCTGTGGTGGCAGTGGGACCAAGAGAATGCCTTCCCCGAGGATCTTAAAATTTGGGCAGGATCATATAGCTATCTTATAACCATAACAGATATGTCCTCTTTCTATCATCTATGAGTTTGTTCTGTTCAGCTTGACAGCTGGATGTACTTTATTTTGGGATCAATCTACCTGCCTGTCTTATCTTTTACACAGAATGTTGTGTTTTATCTCAATTTAATAATTCTCTTGATTATTTGGGTGATTTTTTTTCTTGGCTGGGAGCATGTAATTCAGCCTGCCAATCCAAGCAAACAAACTAACTAAATTTTCCAACATGGGAGGGGCTAGCTGGAGATATTTGGGGTCTTCAATGGAAAGAGAAGATAGGATATTGGGCCTAAACAGGAAGGTTTTTTAACAAATATGCATTATTACTAATATTTATTTGATGGCCTCTTCACAATGCATACTTGGGGGAGGTACTTTGTAGTTGAGAGGCAGCAAGAGGAGGGACAGGAGGATATGCTTAGCCCTTTCCTAATTTTCAGCGAAAATTACTTTTTCCTGACTGCTTTTAGGTCACAGATGTTTAATTCAAGAATATGGTTCTAGAACTCTATAGGAGGAAGGAAATCACTTGCTTACATACAAAGGTAAAAATGTTTAAGGAAATAAATACATGGATGTGGAATGGACACAGAGAGAGAGAGAGAAGATAACACGTTTGGTCAGCCTTTGGACTTTATCATATGGGGCTGTAATCACAGAACTACAGTGCAAAAGTATCACAAATGGGTTCCCATTATCACCCGACGTCATTGTCTTCCCATTGTCAATGTGTGCTCCACCTGTTAATTGCTCGTCACTTTTCATTGATGGGAAAATCCATAAATAGCCCTCAATATTGCTCTTTTCGCACTACTGATGAGCATGTGAAATCACATCCCACTGTAATTCTGTGATTACAGTGTGAATGGGCGGTCCTTTCCCCCCTCTCCTTTCCCAATGAGAACGCAGGACACTCTTTTAATAAACTATCACCTCTTCTTTGTATGTTTTTATGTTTAAGTGTTTATTTGTTTATTTCTTTCATTATTTATGTGGTTTTGGTGTGTTTAAACAAAGTCACATCTTCTCACGAGAACAGCTGAAATCTTGTCCCTACAAAATCACAGAAGTAAAATCCTGTTCTTAAACTACTAGTGGTGGTTGTGCAATGATTCTGTGGTGGTAGTATCGTGTGATTACAGCGTAGTGTTGCACAATTACAATAATGTGCAATAATTACTGTAATCATGCCACTACGTTTCAGCTTTCCTCCATAGTGGAATTGCAGTGTTATTAGATGCTAATCTGATAAAGTCCTTTGATTCTAGCAAAACTTATATTACCAGAATGGCTTTGGTTAAAGTGGGCAACATGTGGCCCTCTAGATGTTTGCTCAGCACAACTCCCATCAGTTCTAGCCAGCATAATCAATTGTGAGGGATGATGGGAGTCACAGCCCAACAGCATCTGCAGGCTCAGAAGCTGCCTGCACTCATCAAGAGCATCCAGATCATTAATACTCACAGCTGTATTTCTTATATTCTACCACAAAGTCGCACATGAGAAGCAATAACAAAGACAAATCATTTAACTGTGTTTACGTGCTGTTTCCAAGTTATTCCCCAATCCATTCTTTATCTCCCCCCCCCACCACAATCTGAGCTTGGGAAAGTTACTTTTTTGATGCACAACTCCCAGAGTTCTTAGCTGTAGTCTTAAAAGGTAATTTTTGCAGGCTCTTTTTGTTACCCACCCTGCCACATCTAGCTGAAATTTAAAAGCACTACAGGTATTCTTTCTCCCACTAGGTTTGGGAGAGATCAAGAGTAATATATTAAAAGGCTTCAAAGTTTGGACAGAATCCCAGATGGAACTAATGAAACGTCCTTGAAAGAGTTAAAGACTCAAGGATCTTCCCCTCACTCCAGGGAAATGACTTAGATTACAACTCTGGCCAAACACTTTCCCTTGTCCATTACCTTGATTGTCTTCTGAAAGTGCCAGATGGATATCAAGCAGTAGGAAGGCCTTGGCAAGAATCTAATCAGAGTGGCTCTCCTTGAAAGACAGGCAATAAGGCCCCAGCTGTCTCACTCAAGACCTTCTCTTTAGCTAAAGTTGAGTAGTACCTCTGACTTTGCAGAATCATTTCAAGCTCCCAGGTTTCCTAGTCTGATGTGTTTTCTCTAGGCATGCACGTCAGGGTGACTAGTTTGGGATGGGACTGGACAGGCTTCTTCAAGAATGGCTTGTCTAATACTGCGCTGGATGATCCCTACTGTATTTCCTAGGTGATTGATCTGGACACCTGGGGCATGTGGGGAAATGCATCCTTCCTCTTTTGGAGAGTATTCACTTTGGGGAAGCAGGCCTCTGGAGGGCTTGCTCAGCCTTTGTCACTCATGTTCTAAACTGCTAATCCGTCTCCCCCTTTAAGCCCCATTGCAATTTTACATGGCTGTCCACCCTTTTAATAATGCCTGCTCCTCTTCTTTAATGGAAATCTGATCACCTTACATCCAAGTGACAGCTTAAAAATAAAGAATGACAAATACTTTAAAAGGGAAATAAAGCAACAAAAACAATAGTGCCTTCAAAATTTAAAACAACAGCCAATCAAAAAGGAACGGGCAAATAAATTCAAACACAGAAAGCAAAAGAGAACAAGACCAACTAAGATTCCCCTAAGTCTTAATTTAAACCAGGTTTAGCCCCAAATACACCAAGGACAACATTAATGCATTTCAGTTCATGCATTTTCAAAAGGAACAGTCTTGTTTCTCCCATCCTATTGGGATGTATGTCAGATGACAGTATGCCGGAATAATGAAAAACTATATGAAAACAACTGCAGCAGTCCAATAGACTGAATGTCCCACGGGGGAAAACATTCTTCCATTTTTTATATAGTTAGATGATTGCCAGGGTTTTAAAATTAGAAATATTGTTTCAGGAGCACCAAAGATGTTATTTGGAGTTTTTCTTCTTTGGAGGTTTTTAACCTTCTTTGGAGGTATTTAAACAGAGGCTGGATGGCCATCTGTCAGGAATACTTTGACTGTGCATTCCTGCAGGGCAGAAGGTTGAACTGGATGGCCCTTGTGGTCTCTTCCAACTCTGATTCTATGGTTTCAGATGGTTTCAGAAGAACAGACTTCAGGTCTCACCTTTCTGAAAAGATGTGGTATCTGAAACCATGTATACTGCTGCAGCTAGGTGGGCTTCCCTTGGATGTAGCTATGGTGGGGTTGAAGGCATTGGAGAGCTAAAATCCAGTCCCCCAATGAAATTTTACTCCATCCTCCAAATTTCTAGTATTGCAGAAAGTGAAACACTGAAAATTGTTCACACCTAGCACTGTCATATTTGCTGAGTTCACATTCCCTTGGGTACTTTCCCTGCCCTCGTTTCTTTTGACACTTAAGGTGTAATAATAATAATAATAATAATAATGAGTATTTATTTATTTATTTATACCCCACCCCTCTGTTAAAAACAATTGGGGCGGATTGTTTTTAAATGCTCAACTGCAGTTTTAAGTTACTGCAATGCTACAATTTGGGGACTGAAGGAAAATTTCATGGGGGGGTAGACTCCTTACTTGGGGGCAATGCCCTCATTTGATCCCCCCCCTTTGGCTACACCCCTGCGTACTCTACAATATTAGCATTACAATCAAAATATTACACACACACATACACACACTGTTTCCTGATCTTCAAGAAGTGAATTACCATGTATACCTAGGTTGCAACCTGATATAAGGTAGATTGCATCAACAATGCTACAGACCCTCCTGGATCTGAGGAGAGGGAAGGGAAAAGCTGGGGAAAGCAAATACAGGGAGGGAGAAGACAGGAAAAGTAGATGAGGCAGACAAACAGACAGATAGACATTGCCATTGGGTGAGTGCCTTAAGAATTTTTGTTGAAAAAAGTCAAAGGGAATATTAGATAACAAATAATGAAATAAGGTGAGGCAGGATTCAACACATCTCAGCCTCAGTAAGTTTCAGCTCCTTATGCGTCTGATGCTTTGGAGACAGAGTTTTGTTATCTTCACATTCCTTCACCCCACCCCACCCAGTATATCTTCCGTTTCAATTCTTCTCTTTATGCTGTTTTTTCTTGAGGACATCCATACTTGGATACTGGGATCCCAAATATTCAGTACATACATTTGAAATGTGGATTCAGGTGACACTTAAAAAAAAATTACAGATCTCTTGGGGGAAAAAGTTTTAAAACCACAGTCAAAATTCAGGGGGAAATAGCAATGAATAGCAAAATTCCACAATTTATTTGAAGTGCAGAATGTGGAATTCCTTACGTATGATTGAGGTTTTGACCCAAGTAGTGCAATCATACCATTTGGGCTGGGGATTAATTAGCGATTCTGTCATGAGTCTCCCTGTTATGCCATTTATAATCTGGAAGGTATGATTTTCTGGAAAAATAATCTGGAAAGAAGACAGTTAAGAGGCGATATGATAGCCCTGTTTAAGTATTTGAAGGGATGTCACGCTGAGGATGGAGCAGGCTTGTTTTCTGCTGCTCCAGAGACTGGAACACGGAGCAATGGGTGCAAGCTCCAGGAACAGAGATTCCACCTCAACATGAGGAGGAACTTTTTGACAGTAAGAGCTGTTTTGTAGTGGAACACACTCCCTCGGAGCGTGGTGGGGTCTCCTTCCTTGGAGGTCTTTAAACAGAGGCTGGATGGCCATCTGTCGGGGATGCTTTGATCGTGATTTCCTGCATGGCAGGGGGTTGGACTGGATGGCCCTCGTGGTCTCTTCCAACTCTGCAATTCTATGATTCTATGATTCTATGATTTTACCTATGTTGAGAAACTCCACAGTATTTTGAATTCTTCTTTATGGAAAAAGGACATTTCATCCCACACAGAAAACAAACCTGCTATAATATCCATGATCAAAATCAAGATCATGGTGAAGGATTCTTGATTTTGCAGGACCTTGCATTAACATTTTCAGCTAACTCTTGATTGTGTAAATCAGGGTATTTTTTTGGCTTTAAGGCTTGTGTGATCCAATTTCCTTCTCTTTTGAATGACAATCTCCATGATATACCAATGAGTTTTAAAATTACAAAGCAAGAATGCATGTTCAGGATCACAGCTGTTAATTCATAAGTATGTGTGTGTATGTGCCTTCAAGTTGCCTGTTGACTTATGGTGACTCATGAATTTTCTTAGACCAGGAATACTCAGAGGTGATTTTGCCAGTTTTTTCCTCTGAAATATAGCCTACAGCACCTGGTATTCCTTGGAGGTCTCCCATTCAAGTACTAACCAGAGCTGACCATGCTTAGCTTCCAAGATCAGATGGGATCTGGTGTGTAAGTAGTCTCTTTTTAGCTATGAATAGGTTTCTGGACCAATGCAAAGTACTGGTCTTAAAGCCTTAGATGGCTTGGGACTAGGTTATCTGAAGGATGGCCTTCACCTATATAACCCTGCTTACATACTAAGATCACCTTCAGTTCAGTTATGTTGGAATGCATGAGAGACAGGTCTTTCTCAGTCATGACCCTCAAATCCTAGAATGACCTTCCAATAACTGCTCTTTCTAAATTGCTCCTTCAGTACAGCTAAAGCTTAAAGATATTTTTCTTCACTGCTGTCCTTTGAGACCACCAATAGTTTCTGTGTATAGAGCAACTTTTTCAAAGTATTGTGTGTGGTTTTTCTTCTAGAGTTCACTACTGTGTTTGTTTAACCCCTTTTTTGTACATCACAGAACATAGTTCTAAAAAACAGGTTTCAATATACTTGAATAAATGAAGAAACAATATGATCCTGAGTGTTCAGACTCACTTGACCAGTACCTTGCTGGCTAAAGCCAAAATCTACAGAATCCAGCTTTTCATCCTAGTAACAAGCAAGTTTTGGGTTGTCTACCACTAACTAGAAAAATGGACTGTTGGTAAGGGTGCAGTCTACATTTTGCCCATCCTGACCAAAACAAGAGCAATAGAGTTCAGAGAGGCTGCTATTAATGAAATTAGGGCTACTGCCACACTGCAGAAATAATGCAGATTGACACTGCTTTAACTATCATGGTTCTATCCTATGGAATTCTGGGATTTGTAGTTTGTTGCAGTACCAGAGCTCCCTGAAAGAGGCTAAATATATCACAAAACTACAAATCCCAAAATTCCATAGCATTGAGCCATGGCAGTTAAAGCCATATCAAACTGGATTATTTCTGCAGTGTGTCAGCAGCATAGGTACCTGTTTCAAGACAGGCTTATAAAAAATCACTTATACTGCAATTCTTGCTCAGAAATGGTCCATAAAGGTGAATGGGATTTGCACCCAGGAAAGCATGCATAGAATTTAGTTACCTGTGATGCACATTAATTCCTTGACCAATGCCAGTCTCAAGTTTTACATAGTTGTACCTAATGGGCAGAAATATGATACTAGTCCTAGCACATTGGAGAAAAATTGCTGTTCCCCCACATCAGATAGAGAAGCACTGCTCTAGGTGACTATGTAGAGAAATATTACTGAGATTCTGGGCTTTTCCCTCTTTACACAATGACTGATTCATATGGGAATATGTGAGCAAGTAAGATAGCAGCTTTTAGGTATGAGCTAGTTTGGTGACAACTTTTGCAGACGTATTTCCAGACCTACCTTAGAGGGCTTATGTCACTTTGGATATTTTTTTTTTTAGTCCAAGGATTAAGAGATTCACAATCATTACAGGGGATTATAATCATCTCCGCTTTTCAAATGCTCTTTGAAAGAGAAGAGGGAAATCCACCCACACACACCATGTTTCAAACCACCCTGAAGATGTTTAATGGAGCACAATCTGCTCTAAGTGCTTTTCTAAGAAAGAAGGGTGTGGGGAAACCCCCCTGTGTCATTTTCTCTGTTTTATTAGTTGGTTAGAAGCACTGTCCTTTCTGGATTTGGAGTGCTTTTGGTTTGGTTGAGAGCTGTGGGCCTCCCATTGGCTTGGTGTCCTCTACGCAGCATTTCCAGGAATTGCCCTTGCGGCAAGATTTCAGCACCAGGAACAGTGCTCATCTGCAGCTCTGGGCCCTGCCTCACTCCAGCAAAGAACAGCTGGGCTGCTACTGAGGGGTTTCCCAGCTGCAGGACCGGTTTAAGGAATTTTGGGGGGGGCCTGCAACGCTTTATTTTGGGGGGCCCATATGTTTATCTCAGAACCTAACCTAACCTATTCACAGTACAGGATATTATTAGTAATAATGTTTTTGCAGGAAGGTTACTACGCCCCCCCGCAATGACAGGGCCCCCCCTGTGGCTGCAGGTGCTTCAGTGCCCTTAAACCAGCCCTGCAAACCAAGATTCCTGCTTGGGTTTTCTCCACCTCCGCATCCCTTCCTTCCTTGTAAAAGAAAGACATCTGGTGGCTGCAATTTGTTTCTCCTCCAAGATGCAACGGGGAGTTTTGTTTTACAGTGTTTTAAAATATTTATTTCTGGTTTTCAAATGCTGGCAATTAAATTGAGAAGATGGACTATATGGCCACCAAACAGCACATACTTTAGTAAGTCACAGTTCAAAGACTATGAGAAGGGGAACAGGGAGTTGGAAAGAAACATGAATCCATGGTGAAAGAGTCTGCCTTGGCTCGCAGTTTATTCCACATTTAATACTTACATAGGGACTTGCTGTGGTGAGAGCCAGCTATTGTCATCATCATTGCTGTTGTTGCTATCACGAATTCTGCTGGTGCACTACAATGGCAGTAGTGATAGCGATAGCAACAAGGAGGCAAATGGCCATGGCGGCGCCATTCAAAAGACAGAGAAATATTGGAGAGGTTTTATTTAGGGTAAGACAGGGAGCCAGCATAGCACAGTGGTTTGAGCATTGGACCAAGACTCTGGGAGGCCAGGATTCAAATTCCTACTCAGCCACGGAAACCCCCAGGATGATCTTGGGCAAGTCATACTCTCTCAGCCTCAGGGAAAAGCAACAGCAAATCCCCTCTGAACAAATCTTGCCAAAAAAAACCCATGATAGGTTTGCCTAGGGTTACCATAAGTCAGAAATGACTCGAAGGCACACAACAAGGGATGTGGCGAGTGACAGATTTGCAAACTGGCTTCTTTGGTTTTGTAGAATGATTACATTGGTGGAAGCCCCAAAGGTCATCTAAGGCAGCCCTCTGTCTCAAGAGAAGAACTGAACATTCTGTCTAGTCTGCTTACCTGTTCCTAGCTTGTTTTCCTTTAGTTTTCCTTTTCTTTTCTTGATGGATGTTTACAGCTTTCTAATCCAGCTATTCTACCACTATCTCTGACTGTGTAGGAAGAACTGGAGCTCTCTCAAATTAGATATTTTATCCACTTATTTATTTATTTGTTAAACATTAAACTTCCCAATAACCAGGGTGGTATACCAGTAATTAAATCATAACATACAAAATTATAAACAATGATACAAGCACCACATTATGGCCTCAATGTACCTGCTAGTCCCAACTAGAGAAAACCCATTGAATCAATAGAACTTGCATACATGTTGACTTACAATTCTCATTGATTCAATCCATCTACTCTAGTTAGCACTAACAGGTAGATTAAGGCCAATAAAACCTGAAGCAAGAAGTAGCATGTAGCATATAAAATCTAACAGCAAAATTAAAGTGATAAATTCTAAACACATGAAAAGACAGTACTTGAAAAGCCTGGAACAATAAAAAGCCTTCCACCTGGCACTGAAAATATCATAATGTAGGTGCCAGGCGAGACTCTCAGGGAGGGCATTCCACAGAGAGGGTGCCACCAATGACAAGGCCCTTTGTCTTGTAGCCAACTGCTTTGACTCATTTGGCAAGGGCACCTGAAGGAGACTTCTGGTTGACTTAGAGTCTGCATTGGTAGACACTGGAGGGTCCCTGTGCATTCAGAAGAGCTGGCAGATCTTTCATTTACAGCATGTGCTTGGTGTCTCCATTCTGCTCCATGGAAAGGAGCATTCCATGTGTGCAAAGGAATATGCACATAAATCGGCTCTCTCGGCTGAACTGAATGGAAAAGCAGTTCTAAGCAGGGGTGGTGTGTGCGCGCATCTGAGCTCCCGCACCTGGAACACAATAATAACAAGGTGCATGGTTACTGCTGCAGCTAAGCCCGACTACAACTACACCTCACAGTGTAAGAGTCCCCTGAGAGCATTTTGTGACTTACCATGGGACCTTGCTATATCATCATGAGGATGTGGAAAATACACTTGCCTGCATCCTACTGGTTAGTCCTGACTGGAGTAGAGCCAATGAATCAATTGCTGGATGGTGAGTCAACATGTGGGTAAACTCCATTGATTCAATGGATCTATTCTAGTTGAGATTAACAATATGATTTAGATCATTATGGCAAGTGTGGATGAGTTTTAGTATTTTTGGATATCAATTGTAAATTTATCCTTTATATTAGGAATGGGCAACACACTTGACTCCTATTTGTTTTTGCAGCTGCCAGAACTCCTGAATAAATATATGTATATGTATACGTATATGCAGGAGCCAGTGTGGCGCAGTGGCTTGAGTGTTGAACTACAACTCCAGAGACTAGGGTTCGAATCCCTGCTTGACCATGAAAACCCACTGGGTGACCTTGGGCAAGTTACAAACTCTCAGCCTCAGAAACCTGTGGTAGGTTCGCCTTAGGGTCACTGTAAGTTGGAAATGATTTGAAGGCACACAACAACAATAAATATGTATATGTATGTGTATACGTACAAGTTGACCCCCCAAATCCATGGATTTAGTATCCATGGTTTCACTTATCCACATCCAAAAATATATGTTCTCTCTAGGCATTTCTAGGTCCTCCAGTGTGATTCTATGGTCAACTTCCAGCATTCTTCTCAATGGAAATAATAGGGTTCCTTATTATCCACGGCTTCAGGTATCCACGGGTTGTGTGTGTGTATGTCTAGGAACATATCCTCTGCAGATAAGGGGGTTGACCCATATATGCATATGTATTGGTTATATGTAGAGAATCTTGCTCCAGGAAGTCAAATTCCTTCTTTAAACCAAGGCATACAACCCATATAAACCTTGTTTTTTAAAAAAGTTTTAATAATATTTTTTGAAAATGGAAGTGGACTACTGGTCATTTCTAGTTTAAGTGATGGTGCTAGTGAGCCTGTGATGGGCCTGGGTGGTTGAAAAGAGGTTCTTTGGCCCTCCCGAGGTGCCCAGCCCCTTCTTTAGAAGGAGGATGCATACTCCAACTTCTTGACAAAAATGAAATGAAAATGAAACAACCTTGGCTACATGGACAATGAAGTAGTAACAAGTGATAACATATGGGCATGATCTTGCCATAAAGCATGAGGAACATTGAAAAGAATGATCTGCAAAAATGGAACACTTTGGACACAATTCAACAGAGTTCAGCACACTTAATAAGCACTTAACGTCACTAGAACAGAAGAGCTAAATGCTTTACTCTAGGAGTATAAAACCTCTGGCCTTCTAGATGTTGCTGTATCAGCCCCATCAAGCCTGATCAATGATCATGGACAATGGGAGTTGTAGCCCAGCAACACTTAGAGGCGCATGGGTCCCTTATTCCTGCCTTGAAACACTCGAGACCTCAACTCTAATTATCTGGTCACACATTTTCCTACTTGTTGGACATCCACTAATGGATAATGAAAACCACATGTAACTGATTGTCAACACTCACCAGTGTATTTCCTGAGTTTGGGAGCATCCGCAGAAATTCATCTCGAAATGTCAACATTCACATACAAGTAGCCTCACTTACCAAATGTTGAGCATTCACAGTAATATCATTCCTGAAACAGATAAAAAGAAAATCTCCAGGGAAACCATATGTACCCATACCAAGTAAGTCAATTTTAGTATCCCAAGAACACAAAATGACACCCCATGAATTATATCTCACAGAGCCAAAACTATCACCAGGACAGTGGCTGTTGTTTGCATCTTTACAGCTCAGGATGCTGTGCAGTTACTCGGAAAGCTCTCACAGTGTGTTCACTAGGGTCTCTCCCCTAGATGAGGGTCCTAAGCAATGGTCTGAAAGCACATAATGCACTACCCTGCTGAAGCCTAGCAGGTCTAGATGTAGTGCATCTATGTAGTGCATCCATGGGAGATTGTTTTGAAATCCCAGAATGGGATATAAATGAAGAAAATAAATATGTACACAGAATGGATGCCCACATTTTGTAAAACACCACTGCACAATACTGTGTACTGAATGACGGTGTTGGTCATCACACACAATGTAATACATAGCAGGACAAGGTTATTCACTCCAAAAAGGTCCACATGGGTTTTCCCCTTTGTTTTCATTGCCATTTTGTTTGTTTGTTGCCCACGTCAAAATTCCAGACACACACACGCCCACTCCCCAATGTCAAAGAAAGCAATGGCGTTTTCTCTGCAAATTGGTCTAATGGCTTTCCATACAAATCCTGTCCTCCATGATCTTCCAGCTTTACAGGACAGAATGTAAATTCCACAGACTCAAAATAAAAGCAAACTAACACCACGGAGCTTTCAACATGGGACAAATGAGAAAGCATGCATTCCAAGTGCTGTTGCATGTTTCATCAGAAGGCAACTTCCAAGGTGAATGATCCTTATGGATGTGTACAAGGCAACACACTGCAACACAGTCATCATGCAGCATTAGAGACTGCAACACAGAGCACATATGGTGTATTTGGATGGGACCCAAGTGCCAGTTAATGTTAGCACATGGCATGTTACAAAGCACACTTGCCAGCATGTTCAACAGGGTACAATGTCAGGCAAGCCATGGAATGTAAAGTGATTACAATACATTGCAAAGTAGTGAAATGTATTATTTATTTATATTATTATTATTATTATTATTATTACCACCATTATATTATTACTACTACTAAAAAGAAGAGACCCTGTGAATGGGCTGAAAGCACATAATTTTGCATTGTTCCTCTGGCTGGGTATATGTAAACAGCAATCAGCTTCTTTGAATGGAAGACTATTGGAATGAGGGAAAGGGGATACCCCTACCTCAAAATAAAGAAAGCAACTAACAAAAATGACCATAGAAGAATATGTGTGCATATTATGTAAAAGCATGTGGGAGGAGACAGAGAGGGGGAGAAAGTGAGAAAGTGCCAAAGTGAAACACACAACTACTTCTCAGTGGCTGCTCCTAGCCTCAGGAAGACTCTGCTAAGGGTGTCTTAAATCAGCCCTTTTCTTTCCTGTCCCTCTGTCTTAGACAGGTCTTTGAGATTTAAGCATCTGTGTTGCTGAAGGGATTTCAAACTGCTTGTGTCTTGTTTTATGGTGTTTTTTTTAAATATAAAAAAGATACTATGCATTCAATCCAGAAAGGATTTCCAGATGGTATCTCTAAAAATTAAAAACTCAGTGTGATCAAACAACTTAAAATCTAAATATAAACATAAAACTAAGAGGCTTAAAACTGTCCACCAGTGACCTTGCACAAGTCACACTCTCTCAGCCTCAGAGGAAGGCAAGGGCAAACCTACTCTGAACAAATCTTGCCAGGAAAATCCTGTGATACCTTAGAGTTTCCACAAGCCAGAAACAACTTGAAGGCACACAAAAACAACAAGCACTTTAAACCCCACAAATTTAAATTTAAAAATGCATTTCTTTTTATAGGTTTTTTTAAATTCATTTGTTTTTATATTTTTAAGTAAGATTCTGTTTTTAATCTATATTTTTTTTATTGTCATCCACACTGAGTAGAAAGGTACAATATAAGCAAAATGAATAAATACCAATTAACACCCAAAGGACTCCAGAGTCCTTGAATAGTTATAATACAAACGAACTTATTGTCCAAAGACATAATTGTCCTCTCCAATGTGCATAATATACCGGTGTGCTGTGGAGCATGATTCTGGAGCATCACATTTGGAAAGAATTATGTCATTCTTTGGACACATTGGGGCACCTGTAGTCACATTAGGCCCATATTCTCCCAAATGAACCTGCCTGTGTTTTGAAATCCCCTTCTCTTTGTTCCTCTATCTTTACAGATACATCTGCTGGAATCACTGGAGGGCCTTCTTGGTGGCTGCTCCCTGGTCCTGGGACTCCCCTCCTTGACTCGACAGATGGGACATCCTCCTTATAGTCATTTTGCAGGCAGTTGAATACCTTATTGTTCCAAAAAGCCTTTGAGAATCAAGTTTTTAGTATGTAATGAACCTGTATGACATACTCGATTTTTAAAAATCGGTTGTTTTTAAGGTTTTATCTTTTAAAACTGTTTTTAATCATTTGATAGTTTAATTACTTTTTAACTTTTGTATACTGTGAATTTTTATCTATGTTTAACTGTTGAAGGCCACCCTGAGTCCTGAACTGCGGGAAAAGGCATAACAATAACAATAATAACAGAGATCACATAGCTGCCAAATCTTTCATCTGTTCTTTCCCATGCCCTTTTGCAGTTGGGCAAATGTGTAAGGGGGGAACAAAAAGATCACCAAAAGAACAGGTGGCAGCAGCCACATTTTCACCACCTCCAGTTTTACAGCTGTGCTTAAAGTTAAGTGTTAGAAGTTCTGGATACAAATAAGAGTAAACACATAATCAGCATTATTTTTAACATCACTCAGATCATATATAGTATACTCCTATAGTGTTTCATGGTTTAGAAGTTCTGGGTCGCCATTTGATGACCCCATTCTCTGAATTCAATTCAGGATCTCCCTCAAGACTTGTCGCTGGCTATTTTCACCAACCCCTCATCCCTGCAATCTGGAGGAACAATTTCATTCCTTTTGACATTACAGTTGGCCCTCCGTATCCATGGATTCCACCATCCACGGCTTGAATATATCCCCCCCCCAAAAAAAACAAATTCCAAGAAGCAAATCTCGATTTTGCCATTTTATATAAGGTACACCATTTTATTATGCCATTGTATATAATGGGACTTGAGCATCCACGGATGTTGGTATCCACGAGGGGTGATGCTAGAACCAAACCCCAGAGGATCCCAAGAGCTCACTGTATAATGCTCTTCTTGCTGGCTTTCCCTACATATTTACATATGGAGAGGACAGATAGCTGGGCTAGAAACATTTTTACCATACAATACACCATGATAACACAACGTCCCCACGCCATCATAAGGATGCTTCTACTTTTGGATCACTCCCCTTTTCACTCAGTTCTGTTCTTGAAAAGGTTCATTTGCTGCCAGCCCTCTTTGCCTCCTCCCACGCCCACCTCTGTGCCTTCTGCCAGGCTGGTGACTACACCCAGAACAGCTTCCTCCTCCTCCTCCTCCTCTGTTTACGAAGTGCCAAATCCCCACACCTCAGGCCTGTGTACTCTTTCCCATCCCACTTTCTCTGTATCACCCAACTTTCCTTCGCCTTTTGTCCTTCGCCCACCAGCAGTTTCCAAGTTTCTCCCATTTCTCTATCAGCCCCTTTATCTCTTTCTCCCTCTCGGTCTTGGTCTTGTTCATCCAATGTAGACCGTAGGACCCATTGGCAGGAATGTCTTTCTTTGTCTTCCTGTCAATCCCTTGGGATTCTGGGTAATGTGCTGGACTAAGGGCTTGTCTATACAAGGCAAAAAAGCAACAACATCCAGAGTGCCTTGCAGTAATGGCATTTCACAGCAGCTGCGACTTGTCTTAATGGTGTTTTTGCCCCATAAGCTTCGCATGGAAGATGGCTGCCACGAGCTATTTGCTCATGTTCGTACTTACCTCAATTTGCCACCGCCAAACTTTTTTTTTTTAAAAGAGATCCAAGGTGTGATAGAGCAATTTTTTGATTTAACAGAAAAGCAAACAAAACAAACAAACAAACAAACCCCACACTGTTTTCTCGCCTTAGTGCTTGCTCGCTAAGGCAAAAATCCAACATGGTAGCGGTGGGCGCTTGCTTTTTTAGCAAGCTCTGCCCCTTGTGCTCGCCTGGCCAACCAGCTTTGCATTCTTCTCCTATGGGAAAGTGATTCATATAAAATTGCTTGACCGAACAAGCAGGAATGTGCATTCCACTCGCTGTTTTTTAAAAACTCCGGGAAAAGCCGTAAAGGAGTTTTTGATGTTTTAGGGCCCCTTCCTTCTGAATATGGCAAAATGATGTGGAATACCATTAAGTCAGGTTGTATTCTCCTCACATTCTCTGAGGAGTATTTTTGCCGTTTAGACAACCCCTAGGAATGGTGGAAGAGGTTCCATCTTGTTCTTATTCCCTGAGACTGAAAAAAAAAAGTCTTGGCTACCCCCTATGATGTGTATTTTACTTCAAATTGATTTTTTTTTTTGGTGAAGTTTCAAAACTGTGCACACCTGACCAATCTGACAACAATGCATCCACACTCAAAAACAGACTGGGCTGCTGGAGGACTTTTACTGCAATACTAGGGCCCATTCACAGTACAGAATACCAGCACTATCATTCCACTTTAACTGCCACCTTGAATCCCATCATGGGAGAAAGGCGGGATATAAATCCAACAAACAAACTGCCATTGGTTCTGTTCTATGGAATCCTGGAATTTGTAGTTTGGTGAGACACAAACATTCTCTGTCCGAGAATTCGAAATACCCCTCTCTAAACTGTCGATCCCAAGACTCCAAAGGACAGACCCATGGCAGTTAAAGTGGAATAACAGTGCTCTAATCCTGTGCAGTAGGACCCCTGTATCTGCACGGGATTGGTTCCAGGCTGCACCGTGGATGGTGAAATCCGTGGATATTAGCAAACGCTATCCACCACCTTGCCGCTGCCACAGGAGTTCTCCCAGGAGAAGGGATGGGACAGGCAAGTTCCCTCCTGCTCCTCTATTGCCTCTTCAGCCCCATGATGGCCGCCGCGGTGACCGGACCTCTTCCGGGGGAAGGGATGGGGAAGGCAAGATCCCTCCTCTCCCTCGCCATTGCCAACTGTGGATAATTGATTTTCCTTGGTTTTTTCTGGGCTGTGAGACCGTGTTCTGGAATACGTTTTTTGTGATGTTTTGCTTGCATCCGTGGCTGGCATCTTCAGAGAATGGTTGAGTAGGAGTGGGGGGGGGTTATATGCTGTGAACCTCTGTTGGGGAGTATATGTAAACCAACTAACCATTAGCCAAGTAGACACTAATCAACTTACACAAATTTACACATCCTCCCCAACTCCACATACACTCCTACCCAACCATTCCTACCCAAGATGCCAGCCACAGATGCAGGCGAAATGTCAGAAAGAAACTATTCCAGAACATGGCCTCACAGCCTGGAAAAAAACCCAAGGAAAATCTATGGATGCTGGCTGTGAAAGCCTTTGACTTCACTGTGGATAATTGAATCTGCAGTTGGCGAATCAGCGGATACGGGGGTGCTACTGTAGTGTGAATAGGCCCTTGGTGATGAAGGATACCATCCACCAACAAAACCTAAGGGCATCAGGCCAATTTAGGGGATCAGGACCATCTGCACATGCAATACAGCTCTGAGGAGGGGAACAGCCAGGGGGCTAGGAGAAATTGGCAAGGAAATGCCACTGCTGTCCGGCCAGCATCTGCCACCTGAGGTAGTTTTCTCATTCACCTTTAAGGTACAGCTTGCCCTGGTAAAGAAACACACCTTAAGCCAGGCAGAAGATGACCATGGGCCAAATCCACACCACACAAGTAATCCAGTTTGAAACTGGGTTATTTACCATGGCTCCTTCCTGTGGAATGCTGGGATTTGGAGTTTGGTGAGGCACCACCATCTTTTGGCGATAAAGGCTAAAGACCTCATAAAACTACAAACCCCAGGATTCCATAGGAAGGAGCCCTGGCAAATAACCCAGTTTCAAAGTGGATTATTTGTGTAGTGTGGATATGGTCCCACCCTTCAAATCTGTGTCAGAGTAAAAAGTACCTTCCTCTTTTATGGCCTTTAATTCTTAACCACCACACCCTGAGTGACCCAGGATGCCTAATTTTGGGGGGGGGGGCATATGGAGGCTAACTATCCCCATTCCCCTCACAAAAGGCGCCTTCCTGAGGAGGAAGCCGGCGGCAGCAGCAGCAGCTTCCATGCCTCTGATTTGATTTGATGTTTTGGCGGGATGTCCAGTATCCTTAACCACTACCCTTGTCAAGGCGCCTAAGGACCCTTTAAAAAAGAAAAATCCTCCAGATTTTGAAATTCGATGTTATCCGCTTGGGTTAACTAGGATCTGATCCAGGGAGACATTTTCTTTTTTTAAAAAAATGGCTTCTCTCTCCCCCACCCCCACCCCACCCCCGCCTCTATCTAGGAATCTCTCGGATGAGTCTGGCTGGAGGGGGCAGCGGGGCGGGGGCGGCTGTTCGTCGGGGCACTTTTGACATTCCCAGGGGACCCTTTTCCCCTCGCCCTGCCGCTGGGCCCCCTCCCGGTGGCGGAGGACGAGTCCCCAGAGTCGTGGCGCGGCGCTGATGCCCTGCCCCCCTGGGGCTTGAGGTGTTTGTTGCAGCAATCCCACCTCGCCCCACCCGCGTCCCTCCCCACGCAGACATGCAGCCCCCTTCTCCACCCGAAAAAAAATGTTTTATTTAACAAGCTGTACCGGAAGGAGAAGCCATCTTCCCGCTCCCCGGCCCTGAGCCTCCATCACCATCACCAGCAGGGCTGCCATCCGGGGTGGCTGCAGGAGGAGGAGGAGGTGGGCGAGGAAGGGAAGGGAAGGGGGCGCCCGGGGACCAAGCCTTGTGGCATGCCGGGGGTCGGCGGCATAAAGAGCCCGGCCCCACCACCAGCACCACCACCGGCGGCGGGCTCCTGACCCCGCCTCCCTTCGGCGTGACACGCGTGCGCGCGTTCACACACACACCCGGGTCCGCGAGGTTGGAGCGAGCGACGAGGAGGGAAGCCTGCCTGCCCGCCCGCCCGCCTCTGTCTCGCGCTGGGCCGGGATGCGGCTCCTCCAGGCCCGTCGGTGGCGGCGGCGGGGCTGGCGCGGCTGCTGCGGGAGGGAGCGGAGATGCCCGTAGCTCTGCAGACAAAAGAGCCGCCTGCCGCCGCCATCGCTGCCGCCCCTCAGCCAGCCCCTTCCCGAGGGCGGGAGGAGGAGGAGGAAGGGGAGCGGGGCCCCGGCTGCAGGTCCGCCGGGCCAAGGCCGAGCCCGGTTCGCCGCCGACGGCAAGGAGGAGGAGGAGGTGGCCGGGGAGAAGAAGGGGACGGAGAGCCTCTGCCGCCTGTGCCGCCGCCCCTCGGCTGCTGCTCCTGCCAAGCGGGCGTCCGGGCCTGTGTGCCCCCGGGACCCGCCGCCGCCGCCGTCCTTGGGCCGCCCCCCCTGTGCGGGCCTTAGGCGCCATGGGGGGCCGGGGGTCGGGCGCTCCGCGGGGGGGCCGGGCGGGAGGCAGCAGGGCGGGCGCGGACCCCTCCTAGGCAGCCCCGCCGCCCACCCCGGTCCAAGCCCCCTCCCGAGGCCTGTCTTCTCCGGCCCGAGCAGCCCCGCAGCCTGCCTGCCGACCCGCGCGATGGGCCCCCTCCGGCGCTCCCCCGAGGCCAGGCTGTGTGGTGGGGGGCGCAGGTAAGACCCCTCAGGCCGCCCCGCCAGCGTCGCCATCGCCCGCCCGCCCGCCGTCCACCATGTTCAAGTACCGGCTCCGCATGTTCTTCAACGAGCTGAAGCTGCTGGTGCTGATGCGGCGGGGCCGCCCGGAGCCCGAGCCGGGGCAGGGGGCCGGCGGCGGCGGAGGCCGGGTCCCGTCGCGGGGCGGCTGCGGGTGGCCCCCCTTCGCCGACTGCTCGGCCCAGCCCGACGACGAGGCCGAGTACTACGGCGGGGCGGGCGCCGAGACCCCCCGGCCCCGGAGCCTGGCCCTGGAGGAGAAGGAGCCCCGGGCCCTCGGACACCCCCCGGCCGGGCAGCACCCGCCGCAGCCGCCGCCGCAGCAGCCCACGGGCCCGGCCGGGGCCGCCGGAGGAGGAGCGGGGGGCGCCCTGGACGCCGTCTCGCTCAGCAGCAGCCTGGACAGCGGCCTGAGGACCCCGCAATGCCGGATTTGCTTCCAGGGCCCCGAGCAGGTCAGCGGGCAGCAAGGAGGGGTGGGGGGCATTGGGCCAGCGGGGGGATGGCACGGGCAACACCGCCCCTCGCCCAGCACCACGTCCTCCTACGCCCCCTTCCCAGGATGCCCCCTGATTTGAGAGGGGCGCACACAGGGTGGGAGACACATGCCGAGGCTGGCTGAGGATGCTGGGACCCTGCCCGACCAGCCTCCGCTCTTATGGAGATGGAGGGCTTGTCTGTATGTGCCCCCCCGCAAAAAAACCCAAAGGGCGGGTGCTGCTGGGAGATCTGGAGGGGGCCAAGCTTGAGAGGCTTGGGGGGCCTTGAGGAAGAACCTGGCACCCAGCCCTGATGGTGTGGAGGGGCACTTCCCCCGGGCGGGATGCCAGGGGAGTCGGGTACCAGGAGAAGCTGGGCCAGGCCAGAGGGATTGCTCTCAACTCGGCAACTTCTTTGCCAGGTAGCCACAGTGCCAAGGCTGCCTTGCCTCCTAGTCACCCTTGATTGGTGTGCGGTTCCAGGAGACTGGGGTACAAGGGGCAAAGGTGAGGCCAAGGTGCAGCAGGAGCATCAAGGCAGCCAAGGAGCAGTGGAGTTACCAGGGGGGTGGCAAGGCTATCTGTTTGCTGTCTGATTGTCAAGATGGTAGGTAATCTGGGAAAGGCAGTTGCTGAGCCAAGAGAAGAAGCTATAGTTGTTGTTTCTTTATGTGTGGGGGGGGGCGTATCTGAGCATTGAGGGGCATTGTGGCCAAGTGTTGCTGAAGATGCCAAAGTGTGGGCCAGGCCATCTGCTCCCCACCTGCCTGCCTGGCAGGTTGTTCTGGGCTCTGGCCCAGCAGAGAGATGTCACAGACAACACCTCATCTCACCTGGTACCTTGGCCAACGTGTGGACCAGGCCCATTTCCTTGTACTCTTACTTCCCAGGATGCCAGATGAGTTGAGATGGGGACAGGATGGGTGATACATGCCAAGGCTTGCTTTGAGTGTGTTGTGATGTGTGGAGTAGAATGAATGGTGCTATAGTGATATTGACTAGAAGAGCATTTTTTCAGGTGATCTCTATTCTCATTGGTAAGGCAGCATGTTCAGGTGCTGAGGAGTTGTTGCTTGTACTATACTGTCTTGTCCTGTATTTGTTTAGATTTATACCATGCCTTTCCACCCCAAATGCTGAGGCATAAAGCAGTTTATAAAATAAAAAGGAGATACCTGTTAAAAACACATGAGAGAGAGAGAAATTTAAATGTATTTTTTTAAAAAATACAATAGAACTATCTATAGAATTATTGCCATTCAAAACATATCCATCAAAACACAATAGATGAAAAAACTACAGCACACTGATAGGAGCCCTTTCCTGGAGCTTTTCTTGGGCACTGGCTCGTTGTGTCTTGGGAAAATTGCACACATCTAAAGGTTTTCCTCTCACCTGCCACATCCTCATGGTGTGAGATCCTTTTCAGATGGGTGCTTTCTTGCAACAAGGGGCGCTCTTCCAGACCATAGCGCATTCTTGTGGGAGTTGACAGGCTAGATAATTTGATTATGAGCGGATGTGTGTGTGTGTGTGTGTGGCCTGTAGATCTCCCTTTCAGTGTATCTCATTAGTGGATTACAGAAGCTTGCCACCTGTAGAGATGGCTTGCGTTGCCATGTTTTTGAGGAAGTGGAGGATGACATTTATGCCATAAACAAGACCTCTGTTTACATGAGCCAAAGGTATGTCCATCTTGACGTTTGATAAAATCTCCTTTCTGAGTAGGTTGGCATAGGGCTTGAGGCTGTGGTCTTAAGCACACTTTCCTGGGAGTATGTCCCATGAAGCACAGTAAGATGCACCTCTTAGTAAACGTGTCTAGGGTTGTACCTAGCCCCGTTCCTAGCACAGAGCATGGTCCTTTTGTCACTCTGTATTTGCTTATGCTGAGAGGATGCCTCCAGGAATTTCCCTTCTTTCTCCCAACAGTGGCCTTTAAAAGTGTAGAGTAAAGGGGCTTTAAAGACAAAGAAAGAGACTTCTCCTTTGAATAGTGCAAAGGGAGGTGAGGTGTGTGTGTGTTGGGGAGTGTGTGTGATGGCTGTTCTCAAAAGACAGAACTAAATAGCTGCTGGAACAGGGTGTGATGGAGAATTTAAGGCGTTCCAACAGACAGACAATAAGTGGCAGGATCTTTTAACAAGCCAAATGTAGCCAAGGGCCTCCAAGGTGTCTGTCCGTGGGAAGAAGACCACACCTCTAGGAGGGAGTCGGTGGGTTGGCTCTGAGAAATGTCACCTCTTGATCTCCTGTAGCCACCTCTTGTTTGTTTCCCTGCAGTCACCAGGCTGTTTTCAGACATTTCAGGGATGGTCACTAATGGCTTGGGCTGATGCTTGGAAATGCACACAGCCAAGGCACCTTGTGAAGGGACAGATTGTGCCCACGCTTTTGTTTTCTTTCTCTTCTCTGTGCGAGATAGCGTTAGCAGCCTAGACAATGGGAGCGTCTTCCTAAGGGTCTCAGTGTCCTAGTTAGAGAAGCTGAAATCTGTGAAGCTGACACAGCTTGTAGCATTCTTGAAGGATAAAAGGAAGGTGGGCATTGTTTACCTTTAAAACCCACGGGGGAGCTTGAGGATGCAAGAGGCTGTATTCTATCCTGGTGCTGGGCGGCTTCATCCTTCCCTCATGGGGACTCATTTAAATACAGGCAGACACTGGAGCGGAGATTAAGTGTGTGTGTGTGTGTGTGTTGGAATCCATAATTAATCATGTTCTTGGAGATCAGGCAGCCACAGTATTTAATATTGGGCAATTCCCCATGCAGATTGTCTAGGACAAGGAAAATGTATTTAGAATGTGTCATTTACTGCTCGACTTGGAGAAGTCTGGTGGGGTGGAGGACTTGGCCTGAATCCTGTTGCCAGTCCCAACTAGAGTAGACCCATTGAATCAATTGAAATTATATGAGTTTTGACTCGTTGATTAAGGTAGTTTCTTATAATTAGGACTAACAATAGGGTTTAGGCCTTTAGAATTCTTGATGGTAAAGCCTGGGGTAAAAGTCCTTTTTGAGTGACACACACATGCTGCCCTGTGGGGGGGGGTACGTAACATATCACACACACACAATATCTCATATGTGTGTGTGTGTGTGCGCGCACGTGCGTACGTATGTGTGTACAATACCACCTTCATGTCCGCAGGGATATGTTCCTGGACTTAAAAGGGAAATGTGAAACTGCGGATAATAGCAAACCCTGTTGAAATGAACAACTTCTGGCCCAAACATATTATAGAGTCGCACTGGAAGACCTAGAGATTCCTAGAGAGAGAACACCTCTCTAGGAATTTTCTAGGTCCTCCAGTGTAACTCTGTGGTCAACCTCGGGCAGAAGCATACCATAGAATCACACTGGAGAATGTAGAAAATGCCTAGAGAGAACATATTTTTTCCAGACATGAGTAAGTGAAACCATGGGTACTGGTCTTGCGGATATGGGGGTTGTACTGTACATCCAAGAAGATAATAGCCACGATGGAAAGATGTCATGTTTGCAAAGTGTCCTTTAGAAAGACCAGGAAAATGGCAACATCATTTGTATTTATACCCGAGGAAGATGGTTTGGATTTCTAACTCCCAGAAGTGACTGCCAGTATGACCAGTGCTGATGGGAGTTGTAGTCCGAGATATCTGAAAGGCTAAAGCACCCCCCCCAGCTGTACTTCAGCGTAAGGAGTAAAAATGATAAGCTGCCAAGCAAAATTCCTATGGAATGGTCCTAACTCTGGTTTCATACTTATGGTTGCTAATGTAGATTAAAATCATGGTCCATTGTAAGCAGGCTTTGATTTATACCCTGTAAGAACATAAGAAGCTGTGTTGTGCTGTGCCACTGAACTGTGGCTCTTCCCCTAATAGGTTGGTTGAAGTGCATCAGGAGTTACTCATCTCTATTTAGTGATATAAGTGTGTGCGTACACAAGAGAGATACGTATGAAGCCTAGCAGGTGAAGGGCTTTGGTGGTATGTGCTGGAGGCAATTGAGTCTCCCATAATTAGATGGGTTTTTATACTTTGCAGCTGAGATGAAGGAGCAGGGAGACATTGGGGATGGTGTTGATGGCAAAAGCAGAAAATTGTTTATTTTTCTCCCTAGTCTTGCATACCTGGGTCCTACCAGGTTTAGAGAGACTTTCTATTGTGTAGTGGGTAGCACTGATTCTAAGGCTGTTTGCATCTATCAGTAAATTGCATGAATGGAAACTACCAAAATCCAGGTACCATGCAGGCATGTTTATAGGGTGTATAGAATCATAGAATTGCAGAGTTGGAAGAGACCACAAGGGCCATCCAGTCCAACTCCCTGCCACACAGGGAATCACAATCAAAGCATCCCCGACAGATGGCAATCCAGCCTCTGTTTAAAGACCTCCAAGGAAGGAGACCCCACCACGCTCCGAGGGAGTGTGTTCCACTGCCAAACAGCTCTTACTGTCAAAAAGTTCCTCCTCATGTTGAGGTGGAATCTCTGTTCCTGGAGCTTGCATCCATTGCTCCGTGTTCCAGTCTCTGGAGCAGCAGAAAACAAGCCCGCTCCATCCTCAGCGTGACACCCCTTCAAATACTTAAACAGGGCTATCATATCACCTCTTAACCGTCTTTTTTCCAGGCTAAACATACCCAGCTCCTATGTACATTTGAGAAAAACAGTCCTGTACCCCCCGCCCCATAGTGTTGGAATGTGTATGTGTGTGTGTGTGTGTGTGTGTGTGTGTGTGTGCTCGCATGTATTCTTTGTGGGTACATCACTTATGTGGAAAACACTTTATGAACCTGGCCAAAAACTTGGTTGCATTTGGATGCACTCTTATGTCTACTGATATACATGCTACAGAAGAATGGCTCTAAAGTCATATTCGTTGAGCAAGCCATGCACTTTTCTTTGTCTCCTTGTTTATGTATAGTTCATATTTGGGCAATGTTTGAGTATATTTACATCTGCATCTGTGATGAGGTGGATGTGTGCATGTTTTTACGTGTATGTGTCTTGTTTGCCCGTCTGCGAGTTGCACTTTCTCTCAAGTTGGTGCTTATGTTTGCCTTTGTGTGTGTGTAATTGAATTCATATTTCCCAATACACATGCGTGACTCCATTCATATCAATTCCTATGTGTTATTTATATTAAAAAGACAATAATTTGTAGATGAAAGGAAAGTACTGTATAGAGCTGAACAAGTATGTTGTTCTTTGATGACTAAGTGTGTACACTGTCACTTACTTTTTGTGTTTATCCCTTAGTGTGCCCACATAGCCATACCTCCATGTGACCATTTGTTAGCATGAATGTACCCATGTTTTGGGTGTCAGCCTTCCCCAACCCAGTGTATGGCTGACATTTGAGGCTTCATCTTTCATCAGCTGCAGCCAGTGTGACCAGTGGTCAGGAATTCAGGGAGTTTTAGTCCAACAACATCTGGAAAGCGCTCGGCCTGTGAAAGGCTAGAACACACAGTGGGAGCTGATAGTGTTTTCTGGGCTTAGTTTGAGTCATGAAAAGCTCTTGGATGTCTTAATCATGCCCCAAATCAACACTTGGAATATGTGAAGTAGTCATGCAGAATTTTTCAAGAAATTTTGGCTCCTGAAATGGGCAGGCATCTAGTGGTATGTGTCCTCAACTGTATTAACTGACATGGGGCCATCTGAAAGGAGCTGTAGGGAAAGGCAACTTCCTATCATTTCAGTGTTGCTGGTGCGGGACAGCTTTCCTGAGGGATTGTTAGGAATGTTACTTTTTGGACGACAATTCCCAGAATCCCCATGCTGACTGGAGAGGATACTGGGAGTTCTTGTTCAAAACAGTAACTTTTCCGAGTACTGGGATGGTGCCATCTAGGTCAGAATGGTCTCTCTCTTATTCTCCCACCTTGTTGTCCAGTCTGAAGCATCTTTACACTGAGGAAAGTCTTTGAGTTGTTCCTCAGTAAGCAAGCAGAGGGTTGCACCCGCACTGTTTATCTGGGCTGCTTTACATGATCCATTGTATAATATCTAAAACATTTACCCTAGGAATGCAACATAGGGAATGCAACAGGGAGGTGTTTTGCATACTTTTTGCATGGTTCAGGTGTGTTTGCTGGGGCGCTAGGATTGGCTACAGGCTCCTTTTTGAGTACCCACTTGGTGGCACGCCTGGCTTTGCCTTTGCCCAAGGTATGAATTGGCACTCTCCTAAACAGTGAGGACAAAAAACAGAAAAGGTTGAAAGGCCTGTGATGCACAACAAGATCGCCTTGTGATTGGTTCAGGGTGGTAGCTTGAAATAGAAAAGTGTTGCTGCCTTCATTCTGGCCCTGGCAGGCCCAGGATAGTAGTATCTTCTGAGTGTGGCAAGTGGCAGGAATATTCAAAACATTGTTCAGAAGCTGATACTTTTGAGCACAACCCTTCCTTACTGCACAGTTTCAAAGAAACATCCTGAGGATGCTGGGATCCTAGCCTACTAGACTCAGCTCTTATGGAGATGAATGGCTTGTCTATATGAGACCCCAAAAAACAGAGTGCCCCGCAGTAATGGCATTTTGCAGCAGCTGCGACTTCTCCTATTTTATTTATTTATTTATTTTTGGCCATCAAAAGCTTTGCATGTCCATGGTGACCGTGAACGAATTACTCACATTTCTGCTGCCTCTGAACTTTTTAAAAAAATATTTGCACTGTGTGCTGGAGCAATATTTTGCATTTGCAACAAAAGGGTAAAGAAACAGCACCCTGTTTTCTTGCCTTAGTGCTCACTCACTAAGATGAAAAATCAACATGGCAACATCGGGCACTTGCCCTGCTAGCCAGTCCTGCCCCCCACACTCACCCAACCAATCAACTTTGCACTTCCTCTCCTATAGGAAAGCAATTTAAAGCAAATTGGTTGTCCCAACGAACAGGAATTTGCATTCCCCTTGTTGTTTTTTAAAATCTCCAGGGAAAGCTGTGGAGGCTTTTCCCTTGAAGTTTTTGACATTTTTTTGCCCCACTCCTTCCAAATACAGCAACACGATGCGGGATCCCATTAAGACAGGTAGGATTCTCCTCTCATTCCTTGAGGAGTACTGTACGTTCACCGTTCAGACAACCATGAAGTATGTTTGGCCAAGCTGGCTTGGGGACAGTGGAAGTTGTAGCCCAACAAATCTGCAGGGCACCAGGTTCATAGAATCATAAGAATTGAAAGGGGCCCCAATACTGTTCGTATTTGTGCAAATACGAGTGTTCAAATGATCGCTTTTAAAAAATCCTTACAAAGCCCCGGACGCAACGCACACGGACTTTGTGGTGGATTTGGCTGCCCCTTTCCTAATGACATGTATTTGTGCACATGTCCATATAAATGGATCGCCTTCTGTTCATATGCCATTGGTATTATTTTGACCGTATAGACAAGATCTTAGGATTCAAGTGTGGAACAGAAGTGGCCAATGGAAAGGCATCTAGATATGGATGGAGCAACTCTTTACAATCTAAAATAAGCCAGTCTTAAAGATGCCACTAGATTCCTCCCAACCCCCTTTCCTTTCCTTTTCTTCTCTTTTCTTTTCTTTTCTTTTCTTTTTTTTTTTTGAACCAGACTAACACAGCCCTCTCTTTGAAAAACCATAACTTCTCTTTTTGACACCTTGAGGAAAAGGGAAAAGTGCATACCTTTATTTGTCCTTTATTGGTATTTTAACCCCATCATTTCCAGAATCATAGAATTCACAGGAATGTAAAGAGCATCAGATTCTATTCTTTGATCAACACAGGACCTGTGGGGTACAAATACAGCATCCCTGAGAGATGGCTGTCCAGCTTCTTTATGTAGATTTTCAGCAAAGTACAGCCCACTGCCTCTGGAATCCTCAGGCAGTTTCTTCCATTGTCTTAACTTCTCTTGCCTCCAGATGTTTCTTCTAAGTGCTAAGCCAAAAAAAAAAAAAATGACATTGGTGCAATTCTACATAGTTTTGAAAAAGAATACAAATACAGTTAGAACTGGAATATCATGTATTTTCTACATTAGGCCTGTGGAATAAATTAGCTATTAATATCCCGAATGTTTTGTCAGCTCCTAATATATTTTGATTTATCATGCTGTTGTTTTTAAACCAAGATTTATTAGCTGCCTTAGGGTGTGTCTTTTTTGTTAAAAGGACAGAAAGGCAGGGTATAAAGGGTTTTCAGAAACAATCAGAATAAAATAAACAGAGAGTCTGAAACCTCTGCCATGGTTTGCTTAATGATTTCTCCATTTGCTTGTATTTCTGCCCTGCCTTGTCCCAGAAGTTCAGGTTCAGCACTTACAGCTCATTTAACTCAATTCTGGTCGCTGAAACACTGTGATGTAGGCCATCTCTTCTTCCTGTTTTCCACATGGTGATTGTGAGACAGTGACTTGCCCAAAGCTGGCAAGAGATCTTAGCAGAAGCTAGACTTGGGCACTTTCAGATATTTGTGCTGTTGCCCTATGTGAGCCATCAGGAGTACAGGTAGTAAGGTTCCTTGGATAACCTACTACTGTGTCCTTCTTCCTGACTTGAAAAGACTAAAAAAGGTTCCAGGACAGCCCACAGCCATTGAAGCCTTCCCTATGTGCTGCTGAACGCAAGAGTTAATTTTTGGTCAGGGCTGAAGATTCATGCTGTATCTGTGTCAATGAATTCATCATGGAGGAATTCTTGCACTGCAGCAGGTTGTCTTCTGTTATCACCCAGTCACTGGTTTGTGAATGGCCATTTGTTAATAAGGGAATTATTACCGTCTGTGCCTTCTGCATTTCATTTCCCTCTGACCTGTTAACATTCCCCCTTCCCCAAGCGTGTATAAATGCTTGTTGGTGAGTGTTAACACTTCATGCATCTGACGAAGTGAACTGTTTGGCATAATTAGTCTCTAAGGCATCAAAAGACTCTTTGCTAGTATTGCTGCAATAGAAAAACACAGCTATACTCCTTCAGAAGTTCTGAACTCTGACTCCTTTCCCTGTAGTTGCAGAGTAGAGACAGATTTGAATCTGGACCTCCCAGCATGACCATGAACAACATTGTTTTTCATGCAACAGACTGACCAGCCTAAGGTGGTTGTTATGTGTACTATAGCAGTAGCTCTTAAACTTTTCTTTATGAGGGACCCCCTTTAAATATCTTTTGTTGCCATGGACCCCCAGGACTTAACTCAAGATATAAAACCGTAATACAATTACACCATCCATGAAACCTTCCCTCAGAGGCACTAGAGGGAGAGGAAAGGCTTTTCTCCTGCTTCTTCCTGCAAGTTTGTGGCTGGAGCGGATTGAATGGCAATGCGCAGGCCCAGCCAGCCAGACCTTGCCTTGGCTCCTGTCTGTCACATGTCCACTCCACTGCATGGATGAGGGCTGAGCAGTCTTCAGGCATTCGCAGACCCCCTGTGAGGACATCGCAGCCCCCTGAGGGTCCACAGACCGCAGGTTAAGAACCACTGTACTATAGTACAGCACAGCATAACACGAGTGGCATACATTCCTGGACTTACCATTTATAAGTGAAACCGCAGACAATAGCAAACCCTATTAAAATAAAGGGCTTCCAATACAAACATACCATAGAGTTGTGTTGAAAGACCTAGCGATTCCTAGAGAGGACACCTCTAAAGGCATTTTCCAGTGTGACTCTATGGTACGTTTCCCTGTTTGTTCAGCCGTGGATAACTGAAACCATGGGTATTGGTTCAGTGCATACAGTGGGAGCGGGCAACCTGTATAGTGTTGGATTATTTGGAGGTATTTAAAGAGAGTTTGGACAGCCATCTCAGGGGAACTTTAACTCTGTATTCCTGCATGGCAGGGGGTTGGACTAGATGGCCCTCGTGGTTTCTTCCAATTCTGTGATTCTAAGTCAATGTTGACTTACGATAACCTTATGAAAGTGACTCCTCCGAGAGTCCCAGTCACCAGCAGCCTTTCACAGGTCTTGAAAACTCAGGGCCAGGGCATCATTTGCAGTCTAGTTCAGTACTACAAATTGTGCCAGACTACAAATCATAGGATTCCATAGGATGGAGTCTTGGGAATTAAAGTGGCTTCAAACTACTATGCCTCTGTAGCATGGAAACATTCCTAGTGTTTCCTGTTCTGATGGCTCAATAGTGGCTTATTGGGATCAGAAAGAGATGGCTCATACCTGACTCCTCCCCAAACGTTTGATTTCCTTCATTCCCTCATGCCTAATTTGGAAAATACTGTGCTAGGGTATGGCAGTAATCAAAACTGAGGAGGCTCCAGGTCCAAATGCCTCTCTGCTTTTGGCCATAAGCCTCCATCCCTGGTAAGGAGTTAATATAAGATAACCCTAAATAATAAAATTGTGGGCTGGAGGAAAGTGTAATAGCAAGCAAAACCAGAAAAAGAGCAGAGAATAAAAGCAGTTGGATCAGATCAAAGGCTCGGTTATAGTCCACCTAAAAGGTAGCAAGGAGTGGGGCAATTAGGACTCTCTAAGGAGTGTGTTCTACTATTTAGAAGTAGGGAGAGTGTTCTACTACTAAAAAGCCCCTGCCCCCCATCTGGGGGTGTGAGTCTTCCCTTATTTTGTTTATGCATGCAAGAGTGAACAGTTTGCAGATTTTTCTCCCTATTGGGCAAGATTACAAGAGTTTTTGCACATTTTTATTGTGTGTGTTTCAGGACTTTGTTGTACAAATGCATGTGCACAAAACTTTTTTTGCAGAAAAACTTGTACAAAATAACTTTTGTGTAGGAAACAATGTATTTTGCACAAGTGATGGTTTTCTGCACAAAAATGTTGTTTACAGAGATGATTTTTTTTGCCACAAAAATGTGAAAAATCTCATGGCTGCTGCCTTTATTCTCAGTAAGGAGTCACCCTTCTCATTACAGGCAAGAAAACTTCCAGTAGTCGTTATAGCCGTAGTTGAATCTAGCCAAGCAAATGCTAAAAGACAAGGGAATGCAGATCAAGGCTTCTGCTAGTAATTCATGTTGGTGGACTGATCTATGCAGGCAAAGGCAAGCGTACAGGTATCATGGTCCCAAATTTTCAAAAAGATTGGATAAAGTAAAACTTAAGAACCAAAGTAAACAATGGAACGTCCATTGTGCCAAAGCAGAATACAGTGTTGCATACTTCTTGTGAACTTTTAGAGCCACTGTGCTGGCTGCAGTTGGAACCAGTCAGTAGGGCAAATTGGTCCTAGCTGTGGCTCAGCAAGACAATTCTTGTGAATCCTGCAAGAAGAGACAAGAATGTTCAGTAACAATAGCCTGATAAAACTTTGAGTTGGGCCAAACACTGGTTGGGAGGCTCCTCATGCTCTTACTTATTTATGATATTAAGAATTGGGAAGGAATTTTCTTCCAAGTAAGACTAGCTAGTAACACTGTTCTTTTGTTTTGGTTCCTCAGCCTTCTCCTCTCTAACATGCAGCTCAGCTTGCTTGCTATAATAATTTAGACCAGGAGGAGGCAACAAGGTGCTCCCCCATGTCAGGACTGCAACTTCCATCAGCCCCAGCCAGCAGAGCCAATGACCAGAGACTGTGGGAGTTGTAATCCAAAACATCTGGAAGACATCTGATTGCTCATTTGCAATAGAGTGCACTGGCTGTTTTCTTACAACATCCCATGGTTTGAATTAAGCTGAGCTGTATCAAAATGGAGTGTGTTAACTAGGGGGTCCCTTCCTCGTTTGAATCCGTCCTCTGTCATGATGTCATTGTGCACTTTCTCTTAACTTCGGAACTCTCTCTGCAGTATGAAGGATAATGATACTGAGTGACCTTACAGGGTTGTTGCAAGAATTAGTGAGATACGATCTGTGAAACCCTTTTAAAACTCTCAGAGCTTACTGATGCTGAAATCGAAGGCTTTCACGGCCGGCATCCATAGATTTTCCTTGGTTTTTTTCCAGGCTGTGAGGCCGTGTTTTGGAATAGTTTCTTTCTATTCTGTGACTCCTTTGGGTGGCTGTTTTTCTTCTTCATTCCTGTATTTTTTTTTTCTGGGTCAGCTGCTCTTGTGATGTCTGATCTGGAGTAACTATTAGCCTGTAGGACCCAGTTTAGGTGTCTCAGTTTGTCCTCCAGGTAGTGGGGTTTGCAGATCCTTTTTGCACGGTCTACCAATGTTTTTATTGTGCTTCTTTTTTGTCTTGGGTGATGATTGGAGTTCTTGTGTAGGTATCTGTCCGTGTAGGAGGGTTTTCTGTATACCCTGTGGCCTAACCGTTGGTTTGGTTTGCGGATGACTAGGATATCCAAGAATGGCAGTGTTCCTTCCCTTTCTCCATCATGAATTGGATATTTGGGTGGATGCTGTTCAGGTGGTTCAGGAATGAGACCAAATCTTCTTCTCCTTGGTTCCAAATGGTGAAAGTGTCATCTACATATTGGAACCATGTTGTGGGCTTTTTTGGTGCTGTTTCCAGGGCTTGCTTTTCAAAATGTTCCATGTAAAAGTTTGCTATCACTGGGCTTAGGGAGCTGCCAATGGCTACCCCATCTATCTGTTCATAGAATTCGTTATCCCACTGGAAGTAGCTTGTGGTGAGGCAGTGTTTGAACAAGGCTGCAAACTGGGCCAGCCAGAAAAATCAGCAGTAGCAGTAGCAGAACATGTTATAAACCAACTTGGACAAAAATGTTATTTAAAAACACAGAAATTCTGGACCAAGCCAACAACTACCATATTAGACTGCACAGAGAAGCTACTGAAATCCACAAACACCTGGACAACTTCAATAGGAAAGAAGAAACCTTAAAAGTAAACAAAATCTGGCTCCCAGTTTTGAAATACAATAGAATTAAAACTCAACACTTACAAAGGAATTCCACCCAGGGACAGGGGGATTCTCAGCAGATAATGGCCCATCAACCAACCATCAGCCAAACAGACACTAACAAGCCTCACATTTCTATACCCAGAAACTAACCATTCAATTACACAAATTTTTATATACTCCCCAACAGGGGTTCACAGCATATAAACCCCAGACACACTCCTACCCAACCATTCTCTGAAGATGCCAGCCACAGATGCAGGTGAAACATCAGAAAGAAACTGTTGCAGAACACAGCCTCACAGCCCGGAAAAAAACGAAGGAAAACCTTACTGATGTTTGTTGTTATTATTTTTTTGCTGTTATTTTTGCTGCTTTGGGTTGAGTATCCCTTATCTGGAAATCCAAAATGCTCCAAAATATTAAAATAAAAATAAAAAATATTAAACATATTGTATGAAATTATCTTCATAAGGTGTATATGAAGCATAAATGAATTTTGTGTTTAGATTTGGGTTCCATCTCCATTATGTATATGCAAATATTCTAAAATCTGAGGGGGAGGGAATCCTAAATCTAAAACACTTCTGGTCCCCAGGATTTCGGATAAGAGATGCTCAACCTGTATTAGTAGTTTTAATAGGCTGTGTAGAATGATCTTTAGGAGACTTGGTGTTGGTACATGAATGTTTTTGCAAGACAGGGATGGGCAATGTGCTTCCCTGGGGTGCATGCAGGCCTAAGGCTAAATTTGCAGCCTTCCAAAAACAAAAACAAAAACAAAAACAAAAACAAAAAAAACCACTTTTTTTTTCTGGCACAGAAGAAAAAAATCCTCTAGAACCAGCAGTTTGACTTTTAAATAGGTGGGGGCAGGGCTGTCTTGTTTAACTGTAAAAATCCCCACTTTTGGAAACCAGAAATAGACTTAGCAGCCACTTCAAGTTTTGCTTTTGACATTTCCTCCCGTGTAGTCTGAGGGTTTCAGAGCAGAAAATTGGCCCCTGAAACTATATTTGCCCATCCTTGCTGTGTAACCCTAAGGCATATGCCTCCAAGAGGCATTAAAAGGTACTTTCCTGAACCCAACACCAGAGCTAATATCCATCATTGTGTAGCGGCTGAGAAGGCCTGTTCATTCCCAGCACAGGCGTCACTATAATTCTCTTCCTGACTCATCCGCCTGATTTATATGGGAGATTCTAGCAAAGCTTCAGGGGGCTGGGTTTAATGTCAAAAACCACCTTCAAATGTTTTTTTCTCTCATGCTAAATAGAACTTGGTGCTCTCCAGAACAGAACAGCAGGAAAGAGGCAGGACTCCTGGATTCTCTTCTCACTCAGGCAATGCCTGAGTGCTTTAGATTCTTGGGTAGGAGAATCCAATTTTCAGGAGCTAGTGGGGCCAACCCTTTTTAAGGATGGCAGGGAACTGGGGTGGGGAGAGAAGTAATTTAGCTGCCAAAATCTAATTGCTTTAGTTTCCATGCAGCTACTGTGCTGCTATTCTGCAGTTAGACACAAGGAAAAGGTATCTGCTGGGATTTGGTTCCAGGACCTCCCATGGAAACCCAAATCCATAGATGCTTAAGTCCCATTGCTATACAATAGCATAGTAAAATGGTATATAAAATGGCAAAATCAAGCTTTGCTTTTTGGGGAATTATTTTTTTTTTTCTAGCCATGGATGGTGGACTCCGTGAATACAGAATCCATGGATACGATGGACCAATTGTACAGTTGGCTCTCTACATTCACTGGGCTTAGGGGCACAGGGCCCCTGTGAAAATACAAAAGCAGTGAATATCTCTAGACCATATTTAACACACACAAAAAGTATGCTCTGCGGGTTCAACCCACCGTGGATGTCTTCGAGGCAGTAGGGTTCCTTTGCAAGGTAGAAGCAGGTGGCAGGTGGGGCTTGCCACCACCTTTGTTGCTGCCCTACACCATTTTTAATAGGGACGTATAAGCCTTGCTATGTGTTCACAGGCTCTCTTAGTCTCACAAGGCTTGCAGTCCCTATTAAAAATGGCACAGGGCAGCAATGGAGGCGGCCGAAAAAAATCCATGAGTAATCAAATCCACAAAAACCCACAAATTTGGAGGGCTGGCTGTAATGCCACCAAACCTTCCAGTGATTTGATGATTAGCATATAGCATTTACTAGCCCAAGAGGCTGTGATGGTGGCCTTTACAAGAGATGGCTATACTTTTCTGTGGGGGAATGGTAAGGACTAGAGAGCTTCCTGATGGGCAGATCTATCAATACTTATTAGTCCTGTAGCTGGGGAGATTGATGGCTCCAGTATCAGTGACGTGCAAATCTACTCCAGGCTTTTGGCTGAATTACAACAATTTATCCAAGATACCCAACCTCTATTGGGGGATAAGGCTGAGCATCTTGGACAGCCCTTAAAATTTGGAGTAAAACCTGGAGCAGATTCTCCTTCCCACAAACATTGTAGTCCCCAGCTTCCCCTGTCACCTATAGTTAATTGGAACTTGCTTATATGGTAGGGTGGCCATGTACTCTGCTTTATAGAGGACAGTCCTCACTTTCAGGGATGGGAAGAAGGTAGGTCTGGATCTACTGGTTGAAATCTGGATGATTTATATTTGATCAATGAAGATTTTATTGAACTACAGCAGTAACAGAATCCTCCCTCCCCTGCCACCCTAGGCTTCTCTGCTGAAATAGAAAAAAAATGGTGTGACTTAGAACTGACTTCTGCGTGAGAGGACTGTGAGCTTGCTCTGTGGAGTTCTAGTACTGAAAACTAGTTCCTGGGCTCAAAATAATTTAATGTGAAGGCTATCCCCTTTTGCACCACCCTCCAGCTAGTGGATCTTAGAATTCTAGCAAAGAACAAAGTATATCTTGCAAGCCCAAAGTCTACCTGCTCCCACTTTATTTGAAGCTCTGTTAGAAGGTCTTGTATTTGAAAGCATTTTCTATCTGAAAGACTGAACCATGAGAGGTAATAGCAGAGACTTTAAAGATCCCTGTCAACAGCACCAGTGACCCTTTCACACTAAGCAGGCATAGCACAGATTCCACTTTACTTCCCATGGTTTTATCCTGGGGAATGCTGGGGTTTGTAGTTTGGTCAGAGGCGCCAGAGAAGTTCCCTGGTTCAGAGTACCAAATGCCCCCCCACTGCAAATCCCAGGGTTCCATAAGACAGAGCCATGGCAGTTAAAGTAGAATCACAGCACTATAATTGTGTTGTGTGAAAGAGCCCCAACAGTGACCTGAGCAGGCGCATGAGTCACTTAATGGTCACAGTCTTCCCCAGTACTGTACAATGAGATGTATTTTATTTCTATTTAAATTTTAGCCTTTAGTTCTCAGTACACATATGTACATACAAATTAGCATGTGAAACTTGTATTCATATCTACAGTGTCCTCTCTTGTGATTATGCATTGCCTTTGGTGATGCATGAACACACATAGTGGGCTTCTCCACACCATCAAATACCCTGAATCTGCTGCGATCAGGCCACACGTGGCATGGCCTTTTCCCCAAATCTGGAGCTATCCGGCCACACATGTCATGGCCCCAATTCATAGCATTTCAGGGTATCTTACCAGAATGCACAGTATGTAGGATTTGGGGTTTCTGCAGAGTTTCGTCTACAGCTGCCACCACCGCGTCCAATTTTAAAGTTCCGGAGGCAATTCACAGTCAAAGGGGGAGGCTTTCTCCCTTCCCCTGGCTCAGCGACACTGCCTCTTCCCGCTTGCTCATCACAGGAAGAGGCGCTTAAAGAAAGCAATGGCAGCACTTCAAGGAAGAGATGAAGTCAGTGGTCATGGTGCCGGGTCAGAGCTGTCATTGAAGCTGTTTTTGGACTAGTCTCGGGGGCCCTTTATACAGTCGGCCCTCTTTATTCACGGATTCTTTCTCCACGGATTCAATTAACCACGGCTTGAAAATATTTAAAGCGAACCTTTCTGTTTGCCATTTTATATAAGGGATGCAATTTTACTATGCCACTGTATATAACTGGACTGGAGCATCCACGGATTTTGGTATCCACAGGGTTTCCTGGAACCAAACCTCAGTGGATACCAAGGGCCCCCTGTACTCTACAGTTATAGAACTATGATTCCACTTTAAGTGCCATGGCAATATTCAGTGGAATCCTGGAAGCTTAGAGAGGGGCATTTAGAATGGTCAGCCAGAGAGTTCTAGTGCTTCTGACCAAACTACAAATTCCAGGATTCCACAGGATGCAGCCATGAGAGTTGAAATGGAATCATAGTGCTATGATGGTGTAGTGTGATAGTCTGCATGTGCAACAGGGGAAGGAGGACGCATTAAACAAACCTTCCTGGTATTCTAGGCCTTCCCTCTCTGGAGAACCAAAATGGGCAACTCCCATCTTCATTAAGGGGACTGTTGCTCAGAGAGCATAACTGGAACCTCTGAGTGAGGGCATGCTTTACTGCCTTGTAGCATGTATTTAGTGCCAACAGCTTGCTAGGAGCTGTACAGAACATTGATGTGACAGTTCTTTGCCTAAGGGGCTGACTGTCTTAAGGTTGTATGCACACCGCTACTCAGATTCTTGGTGAGGTATATCACGCATTGCTGTTGAATGGTTTGCAACAGTGGGCTGATTGTGAGGCTGTCACTGTGGTGTGGGGACCTCTGAAAAACACACAACAGCAACAGCTGGACTCTGCATCTGGATCTAAACTTTTCTCCACTCTGCTTTACTGGCCTGAATGAAGATGGGGTTTGCTTGATCCAAACCCTGTTTTGTTTTGTGGGAATGATAATGCCCAGGGTGATAGTCTGTGTCCTGTTCAAAACATCATCAAGAAAGGTGACAGTTAGTGAGGCAGCTACATGTGTGTGGTCCCCAGTGATGCATGCTTGGTGGTGCTGGGAACTGGGAATCCAGCACAGTTCACCTTAATAACAGTATGACCCCTGTGTTTGTGGGACCCATATGTATGGATCCACTTATGTCTGAAAAAATATGGTCTCTAGGCATCCTCCAGATCCACCAGCGTGATTCTATGGTATGCTTCTGCCAGAAGTTGGAGGACCTCTGGAGGACCTAAAAGATGCCTAGAGAGATGTTCTTTCTAGGCATCTTCTAAAGTCTTCCAGCGCAATTCTGTGGTATGCTTTGGCCAGAAGTAATTCATTTTAACAGGGTTTGCTATTATCCATGGTTTCTGGTATCCACAGTAAGTCCTGGATGCATCCTCTGTGGATATGGGGGCCATACTGTACTTTTTGATAGGATATATCGGTGTGGTGTGTGTTCTGCCACACTTTCATGGGTTTTGTGCCAGTGGCCACACCACAGGCAAAACAAAACAAAACAACCATGAGAATGAGGCCAGCATGGTAAAATGCCGATGGACTCAGAAGTTGGAGAGGGATCTGCTGGTAGATTTCTGAGTGACACGTAGTAGATCACAAAAGCATTCTGGTTCTGAACAGTCCCGACAACTAAAAAACACTCCCCACCAACAAAATTGGTTACTGAAAAGACAAGGAATGAATTTTGGGCTGGAAGGACTTGTAAGTTTGGCTTTGGCACTGATCACAAATTCATTGGCTGAGCATGTGCTCAGAGGTACCCCATTCCTTAATTTTTAGTGTATGTCCGTCCATCTGAGTTGGTATGTTGCACTTAGCTCTGGTTCTTGAATCGTGGAGTCATAGTTAAAAATAAAAAGGGCAACCTACAAGTTTGAAGTCTACTTACCTCTGGTGTGGTGGGTAGAAGGTTAGCCCTGAACCTGGGTAGGGAGGGTCTGCAGTAATATCTCCACTCACCTTTTCTCTTGTAGGTCTGTTTCTTATCTCAAAAGTAGGAATCTTAAATAAACTATTTACAGAGTGGGTTATCAGTATTACAACTGCCCCAGCATTATGAGGAAATCGCTCTCAATCTTTCTTCCCCAACAGGATGCCTTCCAGATGTTTTGGATGCAACATCTGTCATCCCCAGTCAACGTACCCAGTAGTCAAACACATCTGGAAGGCATGTGGTTGGGGAAAATGTATGTAAAGCATATGGCATTACTAAAATTGTAGCACAGAAATGGTAATCATCATAGCCAGAATCTAGTTAATGTGCTATACTAGTGGTGGCAGTTTTTCCAGACTCACTCAGTGATGGCAAAGAAAGCAGACAAAATCTGCCAGCTCCAAGCTCCCTTTGTTAGTGTTGGTGCCATGTGCCTTCAAGTTGATTTTGGCTTATGACAAGACTCTTCTAGGGTTTTCTTGGCAAGATTTGTTCAGAGGGAGTTTGCCATTGCTCTCCTCTGAGGATGAGAGTGTGTGACTTGCCCAAGGGTTTCCATGGCTGAGCAGGATTTGAACCTTGGTCTCCCAGAGTCTTGGTCCAACACTGAAACCATTGCACCATGCTAGCTAGCTCTCTGTCTCACCCTAAATAAAATCTCCCCAAAGGCTGCCTTTCTTCCTGACCGCAGCAGCCATGGCCATTTGCCTCCTGTTGTCATTGCTACCACCACTGCCAGTGCTGTATGCCGGTAGCATTCCTGATAACAACAGCAACAACAGTAATGATTGATGATGATGGACGGGGCTATGTTTACTCTGCAGTTATGTCATTCCAGCCCAAAATATAGTATTCAGAGCAGAATTCGGCATCTTGATGATTCCTTTCAGAATTCCTAGTCCTTAAGAATTATGCCTCAAAGTGAGGAGTCATCTCCAAATGAAATTCTATTTCCCCACCCCCATGCTTGTCTGTAAATTAATTAATAGCCTTTGTAATTGTCTTTATATCTGAGTGATTGAAATTTCAGAAGCCAGAAGAGGAACTGGGCTGGGTTTCCTGAAGTGAGGATCTGGGACTTGGGGTGGACGTAGATAAATGATGACTCCTCTGCTTTCCCACAAAAGACTCAAAAGAAATTAAGCAAAATGGGCATGCACTATAGATCCCTGAATCCATGCATGTAAATTTTCCTCCTGGCCCAACTCATCCACATCTTGTCCTGGATCCCTGTTATTTTGGCCCTGTGAACCATGCCACTGGGTTCTAAATTCAGGAGAGTGAGAGTAGGAGAGCACAGCATGTGGGAAAAAGAGGTCTTGCTATAGGAACCTGTTCATGGGGATAATTCTCTACGCAATAAGCTGATGCAGCTGTAGTGGCTGTCTTGTGTGAACTGGCACCGAGCCAGGTGAGCCACATAGGATTTGGGGGGCTCAGGCCTCCAAACTGTCTCCAGGTACAAAAGGGGAATGGGGTTGTATAGCATAACCCACTCCCCAACTTTCCAAGATAGGGAGAGAGTACAAAATCTTGTGACTGGCCAAGCCAGGGCTAGCTTTTGTATTGTGCCACTGGGTAGTTGCTGGACCCTGCTGTGCCTTCCCAGTGCATGAACCCCTGACAAGTTTTGGGCACTGTCAATAGTTCAAACTGAAACACTGAATAAAGTGTTTTTGTTGTTGTTGTTGGGCACCATTGATTGTGTGTGGAGCCCCCCTCCACGCTGTGTATCGTGTTGTTGCCCTTCATATGTGACAAGCTAGGCAGGCATGCAGGTGAAATTGGCAACCAGCACCCTCTGTCTGGTTGCATGATTTTTTTTTCTTGGCCTAATCCCAGCCACTGCATCAGAGAAGAGGGTGGAATAGAGGGCAAGCTGGTAAGTGAAGGCAGTAGCAATCAGCAGTGCTGTCCACATGCCTGCCTTTTACCTCTGTAAGGCAGGGTGAGTGAGGACAAATATAGTGGCAGCAGAGGGCCCACTAAGGGCGTGCTCTTAAGCTTGCCTTCCTCTCCTTTCAAAATATGGAACTGGCCCAGTATCCTGGTATAAACACTAGGATTGGGAATACAGTCGGCCCTCCACTTCTGCAGTTTTAACTTTTGCAGATTTGATTATTTGCGGATTATTTGCCTCTGCTGCTCTGCACCATTTCTAATAGGAACTGCAAGCCCTGAGAAACTGCATGGTAAGCGTTGCAAGTCCATATTAAAAATGGCATAGGGTAGCAGCAGAGGCAGTGGCGAGCCTTGCCAGCCGCCTGCTTCTGCCTTGCGAAGGAACCCCGCCACCTTGAAAGTATCCACAGTGGGTTGAATCCATGGGACATACTTTTTTGTGTGTGGTAAATATGGTTTCGGGAGGGGTTAGAGATATTTGCACTTTCCCCGTTTTGCAGTGGTCCTGCACCCCTAACCCCCCTGATTGTGGGCGGCCGACTGTACTGCCCTTGCCAGTCAACAGAGTAGCAAATTCAACTTGCTGTACCTGACTTCCATTGTGGCAGGGGACAACAAATCTTCTTCTCTCCCAGCTTGGAAAACAACACCCACTGTGGATTTGGATTCAGGTACAACTGTCTGCAGTTGTGGTTCTGACACTAATTAAAAGGTGGATGTTGAGAAGTCCCTGGTTTAGATTTCATCTTCTTGATGAACTCAGAAGGAGGTTTTATACATGCCTTGCCTTACCCATCCCCTCCATCTCTCACCATTTCCACCACAACCCTCCATCTGCAATATGAGAATACAGGTCAACCTCCTCCCCCCATATGCGTGGGACTTATACCCATGGTTTCAATTATCTGTTGTCCAAAAAATACGGTGTCTCTGGGCATTTCCTAGGTCCTCAAGTGTGACTCTATGGTAACATCTGCTGGAAGTTATCATAGGGTCCTGCTGGAGATGCCTAGAGAGGTGGCCTCCTTACGGATTTCCTAGGTCCTCCAGCATGATTCTCTGGGGTGTGCTATTGCCCATGGTTTCAGGTATTCATTGTAAGTCTGGGAATGTATCCCACTTGAATACAGCGGGTGATCTGTAGTAAAACAGGCCTGTAAGTCTGGTTGCTTTCACAGGGACTGGTAAAGTTTGCTAGGAACAGGGGTGGATGTTATTTTGTCACGAGAGAAACAAATGTCTGTGTTAATTTGCACCCATTCCTTGAACCATGGGCCCTTCCACATTACAGAAATATACCACTATGTTTACACTTGCCATGTCTGTATTCCTATGGAATCCTGGGGTTTATAGTTTGGGGAGGGACATTTGAAATTGTCAGCTAGAGTGCTCTTCTTGCAAACCTCAGGATTCCAAAGGATGCAGCCATGGCAGCTACAAGTGGAATCACAAACATAAATATAAACATACACAGACAACACGTAATTTAGCTCATGTCCAATAAATGGAACAAGATTCTCTGTTTCAGGAGTTTCTGCAGTCAGATTTCTCATTGGTATGTACAGACATGCAATGAACAAAGACTAGAATGATATTTGTTATGATCTATTATGCATGTTTTATCATATACGTATGCGTTGTCCATTTAAATTTATATTTACTTTACTTTTATGTAGCCCCTGAAGAAGGCCGTGCATATATATATATGGGCCGAAACACATTGAGTGTTTTAAAAAATAAAGCAGCCATCATTTGAGACGTGTCTCCAGGTCTCCCCATGGAGTCTATTGAGTGCTCTCCAAGTTTTTCTCTCTCTCAAGTTCCCTTTCTACATGTGGTGGCAAGCCAGGTCCTCTCTCTGTCCAGCCGCCACTAAAGGCATGTCTGGCATTGATGCAAGAGAGGACCTGCTCAGTGACTGTTCCAAGAAGGCTCTCTGAAGGTTTGGCCAAGGGAGGCTTGGTTGGCTCTGTTGTTCTATCACTGGTGCGGGGAGGGGGAGAGATCAATTTTGTTTATTTCCAGATGGGTTTTTGGCATGCAGGCTCACCTGCTGTCAAAGGGTATCTAAGCAGTTTGGTGCTAGCTGTTTCTTTCTGTTATTGTTGTGTTTTTACTTTATTTGTCTTTATGTCCTATTTTAATCGTGCCTCTTTTTTTTCAACCCATGTTTTATTATTGTTAGCCATCTTGAGCACTAGGTCACGGGAGATAGGGATGGAGTGCGTATCAGTGAACTAAATCTGAGGCAGTGATTCACACTCATCAGAGCCAGCAGTCCCTGTCATTTTTCCACCATTACCATCACCCATCTCATTGCGTTGTGTGTACTTCTGTGACTCTGGGTACATTGGTGTGTGTGAGAGAGAGACAAAGACAGAGAGAGAATGAGGTTGAGGAGGGAGGGTGCCTGTGAGTAAGTGTAAGCAAGGCAGCAGCAAAGGGAATTAGCCAGCTGTGAAATTGCTGATTACAATATCCAGCCAAGGCAATGGTATGTATATTCCTGCCCTTTGCTGGCAGATCAGCTCCTGGCAAACCTCCCTAGTGAGAGATGTTGTGGCTCGCATCCTGGCTTCTGATTAGGGATTGCAGAGGTTTGGGGCAGAGGTGGGGGACCTTGTGCAACTCCAGAAATGCTACTCCCATCATCCCTCCCCACTGGCCAGCCTAGCAGGGGCTCAAGGGAATTGGAGTCCCGCAACCTCTAGGGGAATCACAGGTTCTCCAGCTCTGGTCTGAGGTTTCAGATTCTTCTGAGACCGCAGGAGAATGAATGAGAATGGGCAGAGGGAACTAGTGGGCAGATGCCTGTATGTGAAGCGAGAGGGAGAACTAGCAAATGGCAAACATAGGCAGTAACACCCATTTTAGTCATTTTTCCTGTAGTGTGAAATAGTCCCCCATTATAGTGCTGGGGCCCATGTCATGAAATGGAAAATCAAGAGAAGCCAAGCAAGATGGTTATCATCACAAGGTAATCATAAGGCAGGAGAATGCATTCAGATAAACAATTGGTGCCTGTTCATATTGTAATAAAATGCTTCACCCAGAAGCTTTCCTCCCATCAAGAGCTACTGCCTGTTGATTAGGTGGTTGCTGTGAGGCTGGTCTTTTCAAAATCTCAGTTCCATATCTGTTGGGGAGAGAGGAGAAATGTTTTGTTCCACTTCCTTGTTGCCTAGTTAGAAATAATTGAGGGAAAAATTATTTGGTGAAATAGGCTTTTCTTTCACAGTGAACATCTGAATACGGTATGTTGTGAATCAAGAAACCATCCCCACCCTACCCCAGATTTGATGTTGCCTGGGCTTTGATGGAGAGCAGTGGGTACTAATGGCTTTTCCAAGCTTCTAGAAAGGGAATTAAGAGCCATTGGTAGTGACCCAGATTTGACTTGCCCATACTGGGCTAGATTAAACTATGGCCTAAACTTGGAGTTTATATGCAAGGAGAGATCAGTAGCTGCAGAAGAACTAATGAGGCTGGCAAATTGCTGGTATGAAGTTTGGGAGCCAAGATTGTAACTAGCAAGGCCTGGCCAATGGTTGCTTCTGTACCCTATGCTTGCTCGGCCTATGTGCTAATGATTACTCTCTTCCCCCAAAGGGAAATGATTATGTAAAGACAATCTTCAGCTTTCCCTTCTGTGTGGGTGTGGGTGGTGGTGGTTATAAAACAATAGGACCCTTTCCTCTGCAAACTTGTATTTCTTTTGCATTTCCGTAGCGGGGTATAGTACAATGGCTCTTAACCTTTTCTTTACCAGGCACCCCCTTTAAATATATTTTGTTGCTGCAGACACCCAAAATTTAACTCAAGATTTAAAACAATAACAAAAATACACATGTCACATGAACTTTGCCACTACCTTCTGTACTGTAAACTTATAAGGCCCTGGCACAAGTTGATCATCTTAGTCATGACTGAGGTAGGTGCTGTAGGCCTGGACATTTTATAACAGCTAGTGCTATGGGATTGGCTCTGAGGGGTCACGTGATTTTTAGCTATCAGGGGCGAATTGTGGGCTGAGTTGAAAGCGTCCTGATTCAAACTGCTTGGAAGTCTATCCTCCAGCCAGTTGGCTTGGTACTGCATAATACGGAAGATTAATGCCATGCTCAAATTAGGTTGGGACCAGCTAGGTCTTGTTTCCCCATCATCTTCTTCATGTCTCCCTTAGATGGTGATTTTAAAGGCTCGGGAGAACCATAATGTCCTCCTTATGAAGGGAGTTGTGGTTGGCTTATGGATTTCGAGAACATCTCCCCATTCCTCCCTCTGTAATCGGAACTCAGATGAGGAGATGATCAACAGAGCTTCTAGTTCAAAGCTTCCTCTACACACCTGAGTACTGAGAAGCAGGCATTTAGAGGGTTACAACAGTCTGGCTCACGTCGAGGTTGGGGGAACAGTTTTTTTATATAAAAAATCACCAACCAACTCCCTTTTTGGTTTAAACCAGGGTGGTTTTTTTTCTTTTGCTTTTTAAAAAACCAGGTGGGTGTTTTGTTTTGTGTTTTGTTTTGTTTGCATTAAAACCAATATAGGACTAAATCAGAAAATTAAGTAGCAAAATGCAGTTCAGATTTTACAGCCACTAGCTAAAATAATTGTTCTTTAAAAAGTGCTTGCTTGCCAAGAAGTCGGAACACCAACCAGGCTCTCTCAGGAGCTGCTTGAAAAGCAAGGTGGCGGCAGCTTCAATGGGGATCCATCCCCTTCCCTGTGCTGCTCAGTGCACACATTTGAGTGTGGACAACTGGGTCAGACTGAATCAAACCTGACCCAGCAGTCCAGACAACAAAAGAACCCGAAGTCACTCCAGTGGTTCTGGGAAACCCCAGAGTTTTCCTCAACTTTGCTTAGTTTGGAGCAAAGTCGGGAAGTAGCTGTACGTCATCTGGACTGCCAGCACCAGATTCGGGGTGAGTCCTCTTTTTTTTTCTTTTTTCTTTCTTTTTGCCAGTGTAGATAAGCCCCTAATCACTTTCTCCTACATTTGTTAAAGGTTATAAATTAATCCACGGCTTATAAACTACTTTACCACTGTAACTCAGTATGGGATAATGCCACACCTTTGGTGGTGTGATTTTAAAGTTACTTTTATAGTTACAAGGGTGTGGCCTCACTGCATGGTGCAGGCAGACTGCCCCATGGTTCAGGTTGTGGCCCACACTACTGCCTTATGTTGACAGGATGGCACTGTAGATCATAGGAGGGAGTGTTTTTTACCACAGGCCAGCAGCTTGTAGCATTCAGATTTTTTTAAAAAGTAACTAAAAGTACCTGTAGAATGCACTGCCTCATAGTGTGGTGGAGTCTCCTTCTTTGGAGGTTTTTAAACAGAGGCTGGATAGCCATCTGTCATTGGGAGTGCTTTGCTTGGGTATTCCAGCATGGCAGAAAAGGGTTGGACTAGATGGCCCTTGTTGTCTCTTCCAACTCTTATGGTTCTACCTGTTTGGGTTACTTTAGAAAAATAGAAAAACAAAGAATTACCTTTAATAATGGAAGCTATTTTGATGTATGTGAACCTGTAGCCATAACTGTTTTTAAAAGTAGCTTTTCAACTTTAGGGTCTAGGATCCTGCTCTGTCTTTTGAAATTAAAACTTGCCCATCTTTATTTTTCCACCTTTGGCATCCCTGTCATCCCTGCTGGCTCTGCTTGGGATGTGAGGGGGTGGGGGCTGCAGACATTAAATTCTTCCAGGAACAGAGCCAGGTTTTTCTCTGTCCATCCCTTGCTAAAACAATGGGAGAAGCTTTCCATGACCCCTCCAGCTTTGAAGGTTGCTCTTTCCAAACCACTCCTTGTGCGCCCTTTCATACAACATCCTTACCCTATCAGCTCCCCATTAATTGCAGTCGGCCTTCCATATCCACGGATTCAACTAACCACAGTTCGAAAATATTTTTTAAAAATCCAAAAAGCAAACCTTGCTGTTTTGTATAATTTAACTACCCCATTGTATATAATGGGACTTGAGCATCCACAGATTTTGGTAGCTATGGGGCCTCCGGGAACCAAACTCCAGTGGATACCAAGGGCCACTGTAGATCATCCAAATAGCAACCCCATTTTGCTGCCTCCTGCATTGCTCGAGCATGCCCTGAACAGTCACCATGGCTCAGTGGAAAATGGAACATAAGAAGAGTGAATGGAGGTGTTAAGGCTAAACTGGGACTCTCATCTTTGAACCCCCAGATTAGCTTCCCTGTAGAGGTCACCCTGAGTAGCCTTACTCCAGGGTGCCCCCTGCAGGCCAAAAATGCTGCCAACACCCAGTGAAGTCTTTATAACCAGCCCATTGGGAGACTGGATAGCAAGTGGGACTACCCACCACTGTGAACCAACCAACTCTTCCCTCCTATCCCCAGAGAGACAGAGAAATGTAACAAAACCAAGAGGTATAGACATGTGCAGCATCAATGTATAGGAAGATTAAGAAGACTTTTTTTATTCAAGCAAGTTCAAGTTATATCAATCCCCCATGAGGCAGGCTTCTTCCATGAGCCAGGCATGCTTAAAGATGCAGAAATAGCAAGGTATTACAATCAAAGCATTCAATTATTCTAAGTTACATTCAGTTACTAAGTTCAGCTACATCCAACCAAAGTGGAAGAAATTAACATAATTCCCTAACGCAATCCTAAACAGGCCCTAAAGGTTCTACTCACTACTTTGCAGTCTGTTGGCTTTCAGATGGTATCAGGGAAGCTGTGAGCTAAGCCAGGTGGCTTGCTCTAACAGCCATTCCCCAGCCTTGGCTCTAACATGCTGGACTTTATAGAGCCTCTTTGTCTTTTCAAAGCCGCGTGGTCTGACCCTGCAATGGCCTCATACAAAAGCAGCTATACCTTCATTTGGATTCCCGGGACAAGAGTTGTGATTGGCCATTCCTGGTCTGTTGATGTGATGTCATCGATGAGGCCATCTTATGAGCTCCTGTGGAGGTGGTGTTTTAGACCCTCCCTTCCAATTAACCTTTTCCTTATCTGATACCCTGTTGGCAAGACAATACTGTTTGCAAATAAAGGGAAATGTAATTCTCTGACAGAATGATGGGAGTTGCAGTCAACTTCAAGGCAAGATGATGGAAACTCCATCATGACAGGAGGACACAAAACCAAACCAACACCAGGCCAGTCCATTTCTCTCCCTCCCTTTATTGCATACAGAGATCCTGCCTTCTCCACAGTTCCCTGCTTGATTCTGCCTTGTGTGTTAGTCATTAAGATGTGACACTCTCACCCTTAGAAATGGGTGACCAACCCAGGCTTAGGAGTGCAATGGCCTGTTGGTACCCCAATACCAGGGGGGACACTGTCTGCTGCTACCATTTTTAGCAAAATGCTATGAGATTTCCTTCTTGGCAGTCAGGACTTGGATTTGGCTGTTATGCTAATGATGAAGCCTGATGACCAAATCCTTTGGCAGATGGATTGGCTAATGAAACTAGAGAGCCAAGGAAAAATCCCTACAGCTACAACAAATTAGTGATGGATACTTCACCAGGGAGCCCTGGTGGCACAGTGGTTAAATGCCAGTACTGCAGTCACAATGTTGCAAGTTCGATCCCAAGATCACTTAGGCTTCCATCCTTTTGTAGGTCGGTAAAATGAGTACCCGGCTTGTGGGGACAATTAGCTAACACACATTGGAAACCGCTTAGTGCCTAGCACGCTATAGCAGTGTATAGGTGTAAAGTGCTATTGCTTAACAATTTGTAAGCTGCTCCAAGAGCCTTTGTGGCTGAAGAGTGGGGTATAAATAAATAAATACTTTTTGCTTCTGTATTCTAGCTGTGGTGTGTTTGCTGAAATATTCAACTGCATGGGGAGCCCCTTGACCCTAAACTGACCTGGTTGACAGAAGAACCCTTTATTACTTGTCACTTACTAGATTTGTCAGCATTGCTTCTGGTGGTATAATGGCTGACATCCCAGAAGTACAAGGCAATAGCTGCTAGATCTGGAAGAAATGGCTACTGTAGGAAGGAATGCTGGGAATTATAAACTCTGCTCCATTCCTACCCCTCCAGTCTGACCAATGTTTATCAAGTTTTCAAATGACACCAAATTAGGAGAACCAGAGGACAGGATCAGAATTCAAAATTACCTTAACAGATTAGATAGCTGTCCCAAAACTTAACAAAATGAATTTCAACCAGGAGAAATGTAGGATATTACACTTGGGCAGTAAAAATGAAATGCACAGATATAGGATGAGCGACACCTGGCTTGATGGCAGTACATATGAAAGGGATCTAGGAGTCTTAGTGGACCACAAGCTGAACATAAGTCAGCAGTATGATGCAGCACCTAAAAAAGCCAGTGCGATTCTAGGCTGCATTAATAGGAGTATAGTGTCTAGATCAAGGGAAGTAATAGTGCCACTCTATTCTGCTTTGGTCAGGCCTCACCTGAAATACTGTGCCCAGTTCTGGGCACCACAGTTCAAGAAGAATATGGATAAGCTGGAACGTGTCCAGAGGAGGGCGACCAAAATGGTGGGAGGTCAGGAAGCCATGTCCTATGAGGAGTGGCTTTAGGAGCTGGGTATGTTTAGTCTGGGGAAGAGAAGGTTGAAAGGGGACATGCTAGCCATGTTTAAATATTTGAAGGGATGTCATACTGAGGATGGAGCAGGCTTGTTTTCTGCTGCTCCAGACACAAGGACACAGAGCAATGGACTCAAACTACAGGAAAAGAGATTCCATGTAAACATCAGGAATAACTTCCTGACAGTAAGAGCTGTTCAGCACTGGAATGCACTGCCTTGTGGTGCGGTGGAGTCTCCTTCTTTGGAGGTTTTTAAACAGAGGCTAGATGTCCATCTGTTGGGAGTGCTTTGATTGTGTATTCCTGCATGGCAGAATGGGGTTGGACTGGATGGCCCTCGTGGTCTCTTCCAGCTCTGTGATTCTATGATTACACAATTGTAGTGCTGTGATTCCACTTTAACTGCCATGGCTGAATGCTGGGATAGTGGTGGTGGTGGTGGTGGTGGTGGTTATAGTTTGGAGAGGCGCTATAGCTTTTTGGCTAACCATTCTAAATGCCCCTCCCTAAACTGTGAATCCTAGGATTCTGTAGGATGCAACCATAGCAGTTAAAGCTATAGTTGTGTCCAAAGGCCTTGGAGGAGAGAGCTCATACTGTCACATAGCATGTCGAGGATTTCCTTAGGTAGCTTGGTGCCTTCAGGTGTGGTGGAGCATTGCTGCTATAGCATCATTAGTATTGAAGAGAGACTCAACTGTCAGTCCAGTTTGCTTTTGTACATGGAATGTACATTCTTGTCCTTTATCTCAAGCAAGTAAATGTATTGAGGTGACTATGGGGTATTGGGGTGGTGTGCAACAGTAATGTTGAACTCTGTAGTCAGAGTAAACATACTTTTGAGACTCCTATTTGAGAATGCAGGGTCATCTTTGCAACCCATAATAGGAGTCCCTGCCTCCTTCTCAGCCTACCTCATTTGCAGGAGCCAATGAACTGTTGTAGCTGGGGGCTGTGCCAGAATATGGTGAAACTAGGTCAGCTGTCTCTAAACTGGTGCCCTCCAAGTGTGTTGGACCTCAGCTGCCGTATCCCTAGCCAGCATAGCTATGCTGTTTGGGGAGGATGGGGTTTCCTGTCTAGCACATCTGGAGAATGCTAGACTGTGGAGGCCTGAATTAGATAAAGGCCTATTTAAGTTCAAGCTGGCAAAGGGGTAGAAAAGAAGAGCCATAATGGTCAAATACTACTTGTAGTTACTCACAGGAGAAGGGCAAATTACTTCTACAGTATGACCCCTGGTAACCGCAGGACTGGTAACTACGGATTCACTTACCTGCATCTGAAAAATATGGTCTCTCTAGGCATCTTCTAGGTCTTCCAGCTTGACTCTATGGTATGATTGGGCCAGAAATTATTTGTTTTAATAGGGTTAGCTATTATCCACGGTTTCCAATATTCACAGTAAGTCTAGGAACATATCCTCAGTGGATACGGGAGTCATACTGTATTATTATTCAAACATCCTTAAATATGAAGATTCTTACTAGGAGAATGTGTAGGTAAAAGTTTCCATCCCATGAGTTCAGGGCAGCTTACTCCTAATTTAAGTGTGCGTAATATAGACTGCAGGAAACCTTATAAAACTCCTGGGAGGACCCAGTGACAACAACTGTTGGCTAATATTTGTTAGTGCTTGTTCATTTAGTACCTTCTGATTTTTAGAATTTATGTATGAGTTTATTAATACAATATATTAACTTATAATTCATCTGATTCTATACATTACCTATCGCAAAGCTATAAACAATTATTTACTAATCTCCCATATACATACATATTATTTCCTTAATATAATTACCCCCTCCCCCCATCTACCCCACCCATCTCGGGAAAGGTATACCTTATTAACTTCCTTTTTCTCTCACTTGGAAAATCTTTTTAACTGTTTTTTTAACATCCTCATACCCCTTCCACCCTTCAACAAACTCGATCATTATTGTGAAGTCGAAGGCTTTCACGGCCGGCATCCATAGATTTTCCTTGTCAGCAGTAGCAGAACATGTTATAAACCAACCTGGACACAAAATGTTATTTAAAAACACAGAAATTGTGGACCAGGCCAGCAACTATCCTGTCAGAATGCACAGAGAAGCTATTGAAATCCACGAACACCTGGACAACTTCAATAGGAAAGAAGAAACCTTAAAAGTAAACAAAATCTGGCTCCCAGATTTGAAATACAATAGAATCAAAATTCAACAGTTACAAAGGAATTCCACCCAGGGACAGGGGATTCCCAGCAGATAATGGCCCATCAACCAACCATTAGCCAAACAGACACTAACCAGCCTTGCATTTCTATACCCAGAAACTAACCACTCAATTACACAAATTTACATATCCTCCCCAGGGGTTCACAGCATATAAACTCCACACACACCCCTACCCAACCATTCTCTGAGGATGCCAGCTACAGATGCAGGCGAAACGTCAGAAAGAAACTATTCCAGAACACGGCCTCACAGCCTGGAAGAAAACCAAGGAAAATCTATCAATCATTATTCTCCAGTTGCTAAGCCAAACCTCTTCTTTCAATTGGCCAAAATAAACCTTCCTTTTTTCCATTATAAAATCAAACATATTATATTCTGTCACTTTTCAGGCATATGCAGTCACTGCCTGTGCCGCTATAATTAATTGTTTAGCTAAGTATTTCTCCTCCTTCTGAAATCCTATAATCCTAAAATTGCTAGTAATATTTCTTTCTTTATTTAATTGAATTTCCCCCCAATTATTTTACTCATTTCTTGTTCTATTTCATTCCAAAATTTTTGTAGCTCACCACACTCCCACCACATCTGAATGTAGTTTCCTTTGCTCCCACACCCATGCCAACAAGCAGGTGAAAGATTTTATTAATATACACTAACTGGTGTGGTGTTCTATACCATCTTCCTATTATTTTCATCTGTAATTCTCTATCCTTATTGTTTTTAATAGTTTTAATTTCTTGTAGCCATGGCTACAATGGCTAGTGCCCTTCTGACTGATAATTTCTGAGGAAGCTCAGCTAGTCTTGGTGATCCAATTTTGCCAGATTCTTTTGGGGCTCAAGCCCTAACCCCAACCCCCTCCCTCTATTCCGGGTTTCATGTTCACTGTAAAGAGGGTGGAAAGTCCACCTGAATGGCAACTATGAAAGCATGGCCAAAGTACACTAAGAATAATCAAAGGTCAAAACAGAAGCAGTGGCAGCCATGAGTAAAGTACAGGTCATGTCACTTTAACTCTGCAAGAAAATGAAGCAACTCACTTGATAAGTGTATCTGTATGTGATGGAGAAAGAGGATAGAGAAAGTGCTTTGCCCTGGTCAATATCTGTTTCGGCAATCAAGTGACCATTTGAGCATATTTATGCACTGATTCATGCATTCCTTGTACACCTGACAGTGTAGCAGTGTGAAAAAACAAATGGAGACAGACCTCTGTTTGCAAATATCTACTTGTCATGCACATTCAGTGAGGAAGCCAGCAATGGCTGTGACTCCCTGTCAAGTAATCTTTCGCTGCCAAACCCAAATTTGCCACTGAATAATGTGCACAAAGTCTGTGTGTCTCTAGGATTTATATCAGAGGTTTTAATGGCTTGAGCAGAAAGAGGAGAAATGGAGGAAGGCTATGTTGAGGGATCTTGGTTTTCTGCCAGGTAAAAAGCCAAACCTCTGCAGCCTTAAAAGCTGAATCCTGATTTTTCACCACGAACAGCATAGATTATGAAAATTAGACAACATTGTTGACTTTCTCATTCAGTCCAATTTGATTTATTAGACACAAGTTCCACTCAGCATCAGGAGAAGTAGTGTGTGTGATTTGGGTGGCAAGGAGCCCAGCTCAGGTTTTTGTTTGGATGCAAATAAACAGGGAGAGGAGGAGGGAATTAATGCCACAAGCAGGACGGGCCCTACCATTGGGCAGAGTGAGGCAGCAAATGTTGGGAGTAGGAGTGTGTCAGCATTTTGGAGAAAAGAGCTGTGTGTGCCCCCCCCACCAGCTACCTTGGTGCCCTCAAGAATAGTGAGGAATGCCAGGGTTGACATAAGATTCATTGGAGCTCTGGCCAGTTCTTGCATGCACAATGCTATGGGGAGTACAGTAGGACCCCCCCCCATATCCATGGGGGATTGGTTCCAGGTCCCACCATGGGTAACGAAGTCCACGGATAATAGCAAATGCTGGCCGCCACCACCAGAAACTGCCCGCAAGAGAAGGGAGAAATTAGGTGAGCTCTCTTCCTCCCTCCCTTCTCCATCCACTCCCCACTCCACCTTCACCACATCGATGGAAGCCCCTCGGAAAAGGGAGGTGGGAGGCGAGCTCTCCCCCTCCCCTCCCTTCTCCGACCACCACCACCACCAGCTTCACCGTGCCACCAGGCCCCCATAACAGCCTGAGGAGAAGGGAGAAAGGAGGTGAGCTCCCTCCACCTTCCCTTCTCCGAGGGAGGCGGGAAGTGAGCTCTCCTCCATCCACTCCCCCCGCTGTTGCCATCTGCAGATAATTGAATAAGCGGATGGTAAATCAGTAGATGCAGGGGTGCTACTGTAGTTGTTACTGTTGTTGTGTTTGCAAGCTATGGCGACTCTTTAAGACAAGCTATCATGGTTTTTTCTTGGCAAGGTTTGTTCAGAAGCCTTCTTCTGAGGCTAAGACAGTGTGACTTGCCCAAACCCACCCAGTGGGTTTCCATAGCTGAGCAGGGATGTGAACCCTGATCTCCAGAGTTTAGTCCAACACTCAAACCACTACATCACCTTAGCTCTCTGGGAGTAGAGGTAAGAGGCAGCAAATTGTCTTGGGACAGTGCTACCCATCAGCCCTGCCCACTGTGTTCAAGAACATTGGGGGTGTGATAGACCCTATCTGTAATACAGTGCCTATATTTCCCACATCCCAAGTGTCACATTATGCACCAGACAGAGCCTGGAAATAATTTGTTAGGAGCTATTTGCCCCTAATTCGTTAACATTTTCAACAGAGCTTTTCAGTTCTGGATGTTTTAAATCATTAAACACCAACAATGTTAAATGATCACCATTTGGGATTATTTTATTTACATTTTTTGTTGCTTAGTTTTTGGGTGTGTGTGTGACAGAGGTCATCTTTGGCTATTTTGGTTTATTTTTATTTTTTAATTGTTTTTTTAAATTAACAAACATGTTACCAACATGTTTATAACTATTAACATAACAAATTAGTAGCATAGCTTCCTCTTAAATTGTTTGATGTCAATGAATTAGGTTTGTTTAGTGATATATCAGTGTGTGTGTGTGTGTGTGTGTGCCTTCAAGTTGCTTGTCAACTTATTGTCAACTTATTGTGACCACATTAATTTCATAGGGTTTTCTTAGGCAAGGAATACTCAGAGTGGTTTTACCAGTTCCTTCCTCTGCAAGAGAGCCTGCAGCACCTGGTGTTCGTTGGCAGTCTCCCATCCAAGTACAAACCAGGGCTAACCCTGCTTAGCTTCCAAGATCAGATGGGATCTGGTGCCTTTAGGATATTACACCATATCATTAATGTGTTATCACAAATGCCAAGATTTCCAAATTATGCAGCAGACATCCAAATTTGCATGGGTAACTCACAATCTTAAATGCCTGGAGCGGGAGGTAGCAGGAGTGACTGGCCTGAAACAGCCTCCTCCATGTGTTCACTGAACTTCTGAACAAGGTAAACCTTAAGGCCAGTTGGGTTGGAAACATGTGGTGAACCTTAAGGCCAGTTGTAGTCTAGGAGGGACCTAGTTGCTGCTCCCCCTGGCTTCGTCCTACCTTCCCTATAATGTAGGCATGCATACGCTAGGTGAGCAGGAGCAGGAAAGGCCCAAGGCATTTCTCTGGTGTCTTGGTAGTGGACCAAAGATCAGGCATGAATGGACAGATGGTTTGAGCCATACACATATGGTACAGTGTAGAATGGGCTGATGGACAAGGGCAAATGTATTCTTGTGGCTCTCCAGATGTTGTTAGATTGCAGCTTCCATTTACTGTAGCCTGCATAGCTGATGATGAAGGACGATGAGAATTGCCTTCCAACAGTATCTGGAGGGCCACAGGTTGCCCAGCCGCGCTGTTACAGCCTTTTCCCAACCTGGTGCCCTCCATAGATGTGGGATACAATTCCTACCCAATTCCCAGGGAACATTGCTGTTAGCCTCGTGCACCCAGTGAACAGTGGTTGCCAGAGTGTGACAGGTTAGAGATGGTTTGCTGGAAAACATTGCACTACGAGGCTGAGAAATTGTAGTTTTCCCATAGTTGCCAAATGCTGTTTTGCATGCTGTTCCCCTCATGTAGAAAGGACTTCCATATTGGAAAAAGTGTGAAACCTTTGTGTGTATTGTTGTGCATACTGACTGCATATTTATTAAAGTGTGTGTGCTGTAGTGTTATTTCTGCAGAATCTTTATTGTGCTTACATTGAAAAAGCAAAATAAAACAAAACCATGTTAAAGTATTATAAATCTGTGAAGTCGAAGGCTTTCACGGCCAACATCCATAGATTTTCCTTGGTTGTTTTTTTCCCCCCAGGCTGTGAGGCTGTGTTCTGGAATAGTTTCTTTCTGACATTTCGCCTGCATCTGTGGCTGGCATCTTCACTCCTATCCCAGCATTCTCTGAAGATGCCAGCCACAGATGCAGGCGAAACGTCAGAAAGAAACTATTGCAGAACACGGCCTCACAGCCCGGGAAAAAAACACAAGAAAAATCTATTATAAATCTGATACAGTGCAGCAGAAATCAGCAGGAAAATGGATCTAAATTAAATGAGTGGGTTGCCTCCTATTTCACCAAGGTCTTCCTGAATAAAAATTTTGTAACCGACTTGCTGAAACACTGTAGAAATGGTCCGGGAGCCATTTCACACTTTATAGTTACAGCACTATGGTTCCACTTTTAACTGCCATAGCTGTATTCCTATGGAATCCTGGGACCAGCCGTTCATTGAGCAGTTCTTGGTCCCACCACCATCATAGGCTTATTTGGTGAGGACACGAGAGAGAGCCATCTCAGTGCCTGCTCCCATCCTCTGGAACTCCCTTCCACAGGAGCCTAGGCTGGCCCCCTCCCTGCTTTCCTTTTTCCTACAGGTAAATAGCTTTTTGTTTAAGCATGTTTTTAGTATGTAACTGTGCCCACAGAGGCTTTTTTAATTGTTGTGTGTGTTTATTTAAAAAAAAAAACTTTTGTCTGTTTTAAATAATTTTAAATTGTTTTAATTGTGATGATTTTAATTGTTGAAAAAAATGTATTAGGAGATTTTAATTGATGTTCTTTTGTGAGCCGCTTTGAGTCCCACTCTGGGAGAAAGGCAGCATCCAAATTAAATAAATAAAATAAAATTGAGAACCTTTAGAATCCTGAGCCTGGGAGCTCCTCTGGTGTCTCTGACTAGACTACAGTCCCCAGGATTCCATAGGATAGGCCATGGCAATTCAAGTCAAACCACAATGCTGTAGCCTGAAAGGACCCTTTGAGAGCAGCACGCCATCTCCTGCACACATACACTTACAATAGCAGGAGCACACACAAATAATATCTCATTTGGCAATGCGAAGATGCAAGGACGAATGGCCAAGAAAGCTTTCCTTCAAATACTTGGGCCCTAGCCAAGTAATGTATGTTACACTTTATGTCAGTGCTGTGTACGCTCTGCGGAGACCTGTTCCACTTTTGATTTCCTTATATCTGTATGTACACAAAATACAAATGCATTGCTGTGCCTGTGTGATGTTTGAACGCACCATATGGACATGATTGCATGATCCTGTTCCGTCTAGGAGCCTGTTAGGCTTTACCTGTGCCTTTCTAGAAAGCTTTGAAAGTAGTAATAACCAATGTGCAAGGAATCAGCTCCAGTGAGTCTTTTTTTAAGACTTTGCCTGTTCCGCATTTCCTACGCCAATTTGTGCTCCAGAGTTTGCCTTTTGACGGATGGCTGCAGACAATTCCCCCCCCCCCCCGTACATATCTGAAAAGTGCACACCTTACAAATACATGTAAAGTGATGCTGAAATACATTTTAGTAAAGGAAAGAAATGCATTTAGAAACTTCTTGCATGTAAAGTAGTGTGCAAATTTGTATATGCTTGCAAAAATACATGGAAAAGTGGATGAATTTTTCTACATTTAAAAACAAATAGGACAAGACTCGGAGATGGAGTGGACATGGATGGGAGGAAGACAATGTATGTACCCACCCAGTCAGTGGTATTATATGCTCCCAGACAGTGACTATTGTGATCTACTGTATTTGCACCTTTTGGCTAGCCTAATAAAACTATCACTGTGATCAGCATTGTATTCTTGTTGTTAATTGCCAACAAGTCGACTTTGACTTACGGCAGCCCTATGAATGAGATCTCCAGGTCACCCTGTTATCAACAACCCTGCTCTGTTCTTGCCAACTCAGGGCTATAGCTTCCTTGATTGAGTCTGTCCTGCTGAGAGTGGGATTCTGGGAGATGAGGTCCACAAAGGTGACTTTTCAAAGCCCTGAAAAAAACTGGCAAACGTCTGCCAAAGTGCGTGCGTGTCTCACTTGCTTGGCAACCAATGAGTGCTGTCCCTCTTCTTCCCTTGGGCTTGTGAAGCTGATTGGTCATATCAGGAGTTTGATGAGAGACTCAGTACTAACCCTGTGCTCCTGGTCCTCCACCTGACAGGAATCCAGAGCAATTTCCTTGTTTGGGTCATATATATCTATTGTCCATTGCTAATACTTCCTGCAAGTGGGTCTGAAATATTGATGCTAATTGCTCTCCTGGTAGCACATTAAGCAGGTAGAACTTACAAACTGCTTTCCCTTTTTAAAACACAACAGGGGAGGGCTAATGGACTACAGACCTAGAGATGCCCATTTACCCAGAATCCTCCTCTTGGTGGGCTTTGGGAGGGACAGTGTTTGGCCTGGTCTTGACTTGAGCCTCCTTGCTTTTAGCCAGAAGATGGATGCAGAGCCAGGCAAAGAAGAGGGTGAGCCTGGGCACTAAAATGACTGGGAGGGAAGGAGGAAGCTAACTAAGCAAATATATAGGCCTTTTGGAGTACCTTTGCAAGTTGTAGCAACAAATAAAGGCTTGCAAATAGTAGCAAGCTACTGCTTTAATAGCTGAGCTGGAGCTTTGTACACAGTCCTTTCATCTTGCCTGAAGCTGGAGAATCCACCATCCTGCCTTGAGATGACCCATGAAAACTGGAGGCTTGGGGCTAGGCCCTGAGATCTGACAACCCTATTTAGGCCTGTGGGATGGATGAGCTTTGATTTTCCCTGAAATGGAGAGGTCAGAAAAGAGAACAATGGCTTGCTGGTGGGGTTGCCAGATTGAATCTGGGATGGGACTTCCATAATTTTAACCCTGAACAGATTGTGGAGCAGGATGAAATACTGTAAAGATCTATCAGGTAGGATGAAAGTATCTGTCCTTCCTCATCTTCCAAACCCCAACTTTCAGCTGCAGCTGTCCCTCCCAACACAGCTATTGCCTTGCTGGTTGAAGGCTGGGGGGCAAGGGAGGGAAGGAGGGAGCACAGTGCCCAGCTCTGTTCTTTTTGCTGGACACTCCTCTATGACCCCCCACCCCCACCCTCCATGGGTGAGGCAATAGCCTGTTTTTGTTCAAAGATCTTTTGAGGATTAAATTTATAGGACCTCTGTCCCAGATCTAATCTGGCAACCTAGTTTTATTATTTGTTTGTTTAGATATTTATACTCCGCTCTTCTCTTCCATACTATAACTAAAACTTACACACCTCTCTCTTCATTCCTCCCTCCTCTAGCTTGCTTGGTTTTAGCAGACTTAAGTTAGGTGAAGCCTGGGAAAGTATTTTTATTTTTATTATTTTTTTAGTACAACTCCCAGAATCACCTAGCCATTATGGTTGGGTGGGGAGTTCTGGGAGTGGTTGTTTAAAACAAACAAGAAAAATATTTTCCAAGTTCTTAATTTTGGAAGGGAAAGAGGCTTTTTCACTGCTGCTAAACCATTCTGAGTCTGAAACATTTCTGTGTCACTGGAAATCACCCAAGAGAATCCAACCTACTTTCTGTCTATCTCTGAGACAGGCAGGCTATAGAGATAACTAATGAACACTTATTGGATGTCCTGACTCTCCAATTGCCTTTTTTTTTTCTTACAGGGAGAGCTGTTGAGCCCATGTCGCTGTGACGGGTCTGTCCGCTGCACCCACCAGCCCTGCCTGATTCGCTGGATCAGTGAGAGGGGCTCCTGGAGTTGTGAGCTGTGCTATTTCAAGTACCAGGTCTTAGCAATTAGCACAAAGAACCCCTTGCAGGTAAGCCCTGGTTAGCAAACCGACCTTATCAGTGGGCCAGTTTGGGGGGGGGGAGGATCAGCAACAGAGAATGGTAGGCAAAATGGAGATCTGGGCATGCATTGATGCCCATGGACAAGCCTACCAGCAAGTCTATCTACTACTTTACCTGTTTTTCCTCCCATTCTCTTAAGCTGTGGGCAGGACTAGTCCTGGCATTATACAAAGTGAGGAGAGGTTGAGAACTGGCAGGAAGGTGCTTGAAAAGAGGAATGAGGGCCAAATGGACTCCCCTATGCACCCCCAACCCAGCCTGCTGCCTTCAGGTGCAATTGAGGATGCCGTCCCATTGCCATTGTGTAGAAGATTCAGCTGTCAGTCCAGTCCAGTTGGATTTTGTATGTGAAATTGGGGGGGGGGGTTACAGGTAAATGCAAACTTCTTCACCACATTTTGGGCTGGCCTTGGCTATTGTTTGTGGGGCAAGGCAACAGCGAACAGACAGTGTGCCCCACAAATGTCCAGAGTTTGGAAATGTTACTTTTGTTGAACTGCAGTTCCTAGTGTTTTCCACACAACATGGTGATTGGTCATACTGGCTGGGGATTCTGAGAGTTGTTGTCCATAAAAGGTAACGTTTCCAAGTCTATGCCCAGATGCAGAGGATTCTGTGCCAGTCACCTGTGTGGGTGAAACTGGGCACTTGCGCCTGTGAGAAAGGCATATTTTGTTCATCAAGCAAGTCTTATGCTCTGACACTTTATGAGCATGGACTCCCAAATGGGTTCTTGCACAGAAATACATTTGCTTTTAGGCCTGAATTTTGTACTGTTATTTGACATAGAGTCATAGTGTTGGAAGAGACCACAAGGGCCATCCAGTCCTACCCCCTGCCATGCAGGAACACACAATCAAAGCACATCTGACAGATGGCCATCCAACCTCTGTTTAAAAACCTCCAAAGGAGGAGACTCTACCACATACTGAGACAGTAGATTCCACTGTTGAAAAGCTCTTACTATCAGGAAGTTCATCCTAACATTTAGGTGGAATCCTTTCCTGTAGTTTGAACCCATGATATGGTGACCTCTCACTCTGAATTAGTGGGGGGGGGGTTCCTGTACAGGCGTCTATGTGGTGAGTTCCATGACTTAGCAGTTCCCCTTGGAAGATATCATGAGGGGAGTGTTCACCATATGAAAAGTGATGTGTAACAGTGTCATCATGGCAACTTTGTTGTGGTGGGAAAATGAGTCGATCCTGTTTCACACACAGATGGACACTTTGGCAACACCAGTCATTGTCCTCAACACTGGGTACAAACTGTTCTGAGGAAACACAACTAAGCAGCTCCATCCCTCCCTCACCTTATTCTAGTTGGAATCATGTGGTCCTCCAGATGTTGTTGGCTTGTAGCTCCCAGCAGCACTAACTAGCATAGTTCCAATGGTGAGGAATGCTGGGATTTGCAGTCCAACACAGTTCCTATCCCTGCCCTACCTTCCCTGGAGGGAACCTTGGAGGTAGACAGGAATTATAATCAGGTTTCAAAACTACTTTTTGGAATACAACCCTCAGCAGCCACGATGACTGGGGGATTAGGAGGATCATTATGCCCCAAAGTGTCCCAAAAGGATTAAAACATTGTGCCCCAAATTAACTTTTCCTAGCTCTGATTAGATTAGAATGCAGCTCTGATATGGGTTGTCCCATCAGATTTCAGCTCAGACCCCAGCTGTCAAAACTGAGATGTGTGACTAGCCCATATTGCAAAAGTTATGTGGGGATGAGTGACAGCTCAGGTACACACTCTTGAGTTAGATCCACAAAGGCCCACAGGTTCCCTAGCTAATGTTTACATTCACATACGTATCTGTGTGCACACTATTATAACACCAGGAAACAATCATGTTGGATTGGAAGACTTAGTGCTTCAACTCCCACCATCTCTGACCATTGACCATGCTGTCTGTGGCTGATGGGAGTAGTAGTCCAACAGATCTGCAGGGCCATTGGTTTGCCAACCCAACTATAGGGGATCCTTTTGATATGAGCTCCTTTGCTACCGAACCTCAATTCATCCCCAGTGGCTTCTACAGCATGTTCCATGGCAGCTTTCACTGACTTAGCATTCTCATGGTGTGTTGAACTACAACCTTCATCATCCCCAGCCAGCATAGCCAGTGGTGGGAATGGACTGCCTCGGATGGTAGTGAACTCTCCTTCTTTGGAAGTCTTTAAACAAAGGTTGGATGGACATCTTTCAGGAGTGCTTTCGTTGTGTGTTCCCGCATGGAAAGGGACTGGACTTAATGCTTCTTGCAGTCCCTTCCAACTCTTTAAGATTCTAGGATGCTAATTGTAGTGCAGACTGAGGACAGCTATTCTATGGAATGGATATTTTACTACGCCAAGCCTTGCCCAGGCCTTTTTGAGGCCTTCACCATTGGAGAGTGTGACCTAAAACAGCACTTCTCAGCTTTGGGCCCTCTAGATATTTTGGGCCCCAGAAGCCCAAGACAGCATGAACAATGCTCAGGGAATCTGGAAGTCCAAACATCTGGAGGGCGAAGGTTGAGAACCACTGACTTAGAACGCATTCTTCCCTGCTGCTGGTCATTGTGTGGTGAGATGGATAGTAAGAGTGCAAACCAGCTGCCATTGTTGATCTCTTTATTGAGCCCTTGATTAAGCCCCTATAGGACCTGAGGCCACTTGGAATATACTCTGTGCAGCTTGGTTCTAGGGTCATTCTTCCTTTTCCATTCCAGTAATCTCATTTGGTTGCAGGTTGTACAAAGGAGTAAGGAGAAACTCAGAGCATGCAATGTTTGAGAGAACCAATTAGTACCAAAGCCGTCTGCCTTGCATCTATGGTGTGCTGATATCCTAAGATTCAGCGCTCCTCATAGAGTAATCACAGTCTATTGCTCCTCCACCCTTGCAGCCAAAGTACCCCCAGCCGGCATTAACCTCCATGTGATGTTTTTCACTTTGCAGTGGCAGGCCATTTCCCTGACCGTGATTGAAAAGGTGCAGATTGCAGCCATCATCTTGGGTTCGCTGTTCCTCATCGCCAGCATCTCGTGGCTCATCTGGTCATCCCTTAGCCCCTCAGCCAAGTGGCAGCGGCAGGACCTACTTTTCCAGATCTGCTACGGGATGTACGGTTTTATGGACATTGTGTGCATAGGTGAGAGCTTCCCCCCTGCTTTTTGATGCTTAGAAAATGGAGCAGGGAAGTGCCTTACTTCTCCTTCCAGCAGTTTTCCAGTTAGTGTGCACCGACAGGATGCCAGAGGCAGGAAAAAGAAAAGCAATTTTTCACTCACTTTGTGATTCCTCTGTGGAACTCAATGCAGAGGAATGCGATGGTGGATTTCTGAAGATTTCTAGGCGTTAGAGAAGTTCAATTCTCAAGCACTGCCTCCAAGGAATAGTCATGGGAGCTTGCTAACACACCAGATGAAATTAGGATTGGTAGTATATGTGCTTCCATTGAGGTCAGAAAGCACTTCTCTCTAGAAACGTTTTATTGCATCCTGTTTTTGCTTGAGATTGTAACCATTTGCTACCATGTGTTATGCACCTCTCACTCTCTCTTTTCTGGCCCCTCTGTGGCATTTTTTTAAAAAATAGCTCTCCAAATAGCCTTTATACTGCAGAATTATTTGTATCCCTGGGCTTGATACAAGCACCAAATTGTGCATTGCTTTCAGAATTCAGCTTCCTGAGACTCTAAGCCCTTTTTTAATATATGAAAAATATAAGTCTCTAGTTCACATGGATGTAGAGACAGCAAGTAATAGCAATGTCTGATTAAATCCTAGAACCTCATGGCGAGGAGATGAACAATATTTCCATTGGGTAGATGTTGTGCTCCACTACTTTGCATAGCTCCTTTCTCTTCTCTAGAAAATAAAATATGTAGAATTCAAAAAAAATATGAATTATGGAAACCAGCTTAATTAGTATAATTCATACAGGACACAGAACTTAGCTGTTCTGATGACAGATTTTCAGAACCATTTTACAGCCATAAAAACTACAGACCCCTCCCCCAGTATCCATGGAACCAATATCCACTATTTCAGTTATTCGTGGCTGAAGAAATAGCAACACATACCGAAGAGTTGTGCTGGAAAATGCCTAGAGAGGTGTCATCTCTAGGAATTGCAAGGTCCTCCAATGCAACTCTATGGTATGTTTGCACCAGGAGTCCTTTATTTTAATAGGGTTCACTATTATCTACAGTTTCATTCATAAATGGTAAGTTCGGGAACATATCCCCTGTGCATATGCAGCAGGGCAGGGGGATTACCTGTATACTCAGGTATCAGGGATCATCCCTCAGTCACAATAAGAGTTCTTTCTCAGTATTTATTCAATGCTTTGCTTTGACCCAGCATGCCTGAGATTAAATTTGGGCTAAGCCTAGAACAACTACCTGAGTCTGGGGGCTACAAAAGCCCCTCTTTGGACCTTGAAGGGTTGTGTCCCTCCACTTATTTTTTTTTAATGCAAAGGAGGGGGGAAGTATGCCATGTTTTTGCTTTCCTGGTCTGTTTTAGGCTCATGGGAAGCCTTTTTCAAAAAGCTTCAAGTGAACAAAAGCCACATGCAGTTTTGGGAAAAGCTCCCCCAGCTTGGCTTGAAACATTGGGCCCTTTGGACCTGTGGGGGTTTGGTTCTGGGACTCTGTGCGAATACCAAAAAACACAGATGATCACGTCCCATGGTATAAAATGGCAGCAACATGAATGTCCGCATTCACGGCACTGTCGTTTTATAATACAGTGTATGACAATCCACAGTTTGTTTGAATTTGCAGATCTGGAGGGCCTACTGTAAATAAAAATATTTAGGGGGAGCCTTGGTGCCTCGTGCAAGCTGTATATTCCCCACTCCTAACTTAACCCTAGCATCTTTTAATTCATAAATTGAGCATTAAGATTGAGGTTTCCTATTGTTTTCCTTGTATCAGTTCCATTCCAAATGATAAGGTATATCAGTCAGTTTTGCATATATGTTTCCTACCAAGACACCTGTTGGAAGCAAAAAAATAATAATCTCTCCCAGTGTCTCCACGTTAACAAGACAGAAAGACCTAGGTCAGGAATGGGGGATGTGTAATCCTCCAGATGTTGGACTACAACTTGAATCATTCCTTTCCATTGGCTATGCTGACATTGATGCAGTCCAACAGCTGGACACTCACAGAGGGATTGGGTCCTCAGATTTGAATGGATAAAATGTAACATCAGAAACCAGCCATTAGAGCCGCCTTAAAAGACACAAACTATTCAGTTGAAAATGTTAATACTGTAAAACTTTCAGGAACTCAGAAGCTCTTGTTATAATCCTTAGAATCTCAGCTTTTGTTTTCTTATTTTCCTGGGCCTCACAGATGCAGAAATAAATCTTGAAACTGTGATGGCATGGATGCTGAGGTACCTGAAGCAAAGAGGCAAATAAAAGCCCAAGTCCATCATGTAGTTCGGCTCATTGCTCATACATTTATAGACAGCAAGGAAACAATGCATGATTTCCTGAAAAAAACTAAACCAAACAGTGAGAAATTGGAGTTCAGGACCCACCAGGAAAGTGGTAACACAAGTGATATTCATGACATGATTCCATAATGGATATAGGTTAGTCATGGGTTTCTAGCTTGTGAAGTATTTCTGACGTGATGCTGAACACATGGCCAGTCCTTGGAGGAAGAAGGATCCATCTGTCCTCTAGGCTGGCATGTCGTAGTATAGTTTACAAACCATCCCGGCCTCCACCCCTGCCCACTCCCATCTACCGCGCAACCTTCTGGTTCCCTCTTCCCCCTCACTTCTGTTTCCCTCCCAGGTGCCAAAGAGCCCATTATGATCTCAAGCATAAGTAAGCCAGTTACTGCCTTTTAAAATCCCTGTCTGATTCACAGGCCTCAATTCCAGTCCTTTTAAACTAGTAAAATATGCAGCATTAGGCTGAGTGCAGTGGTTGGGTCGCATCAGTAGACAAAAAGCGTCGGAATGATTTCAAGAACCGCTGGCCATTGAGAACAGGCCCTGCCCACTGTCATGATGGCCTGGGAGACTGGCGGCCAAGGGCTGAATCCTATTGGTTATTCTCAGCTAGAGTAGACCCATTGATTTAGTTGTTGATATATAAGTAAATCCCATTGATTTGGTGCATCTACTCCATTGTTGGGACTGACAATAAGATTCAAGGCAGAGTTTTAACTTTTGTGGTACACAGCTTAGGATTCGTTTTGTTTTTTTGTTTACAAAACATTCTACTATATTCTATTATATTGTTATTATTGTTATTGTGATATTGTAATAATGAGATTGATCTGGGCCTTCAGGCTAATTCCATGTTATGGCAAACCTGCCATGGAGTTTTTGTGGCAAGGTTTATTCAGAGGGGGTTTGCCATTGCCTTTCTTTGAAGCTGAGAGAGTGTGACTTGCCCAAGGTCACCCAGTGGGTTTTCACGGCTGAGTCGAGATCTCTGGTCTCTCTGAGACCTAATCCAACAGTCAAACCACTACACCACACTGGTGGTTTATAATAATAATAATTAATTAGTATTATGCTACTTGACTTAATAATATAGGCTAACATCCTGTTGAGCAGTTAAAAATGCATAAGTGCTTGGTATTCATGTTAATGATCACGGCGCTATTGCCACAATTGCAGATACCCCCCAAATCTACCTTAGCAGCCTGCAGCCTCATCAAGCAATGGAGGTCTGTTCTGCTGGTGATTGGGCTGCTGCAGGAGGATGGTTCCAGTCCCCTCCTGCCAGCAATCAGAAGCTGGACCCCTATTGCAACTCCTCGTCACACCACTGGCGAGAAGGGACTGGAAAATTCATCCTGTTTAATTCCAGTGACCAGCAGAACAGACCTCCATTTCTCAGGGTGGCTGCTGGCTCTGAAGGTAGGTTTTGGGGAGTTGAGTCAGGAGATATGTAGTTACACATGTGCAACTACATCTATGATGTAGTATCTTGGCCATATAATATCTATGTATATAATTCTCTTTGGTATGTTGCCATTTTCAGTGTGCTGATTGGCCGCTTAGGTGTCAGGATCTGCCTCTCCTCGCAGGGCTAGACCCCTGGCTGCAGCAGCCGGCAGAGCCTCTTTGCAGACTCAGGCCCTGGCTGTGGGATCCTTGGAAGAACCAGGGCCAAGCTAGCAGAGGCAGCCGGCTGCAATCATTCAGCATACCTGAAGCAGCCGTGAAACTGCTATTTAAGAGAAGCATTCGGCCCTCAGTCTTGGCCATTACAACATGGTCTTCTGTGATGTCTGTAGCTGCTCCATGCTCTTGGGCTGGAAACATGTGGAAAGCTTCAAGTCCTTCCTAAACATGGTGGTGGAGGGGCTCTTATGTCCTGGTGCATTTGGGATGTGTGTGTGTGGTGTTGGGGTGTATAGTGTGGGTGTGTAGTATGAGGGATGTGTGTTTGTGCATGGTGGTGGTAGGGGGCTCTCATGTCCTGGTGTGCATGGTGTGTGTGTGTGTAGTATGGGGTGTTTGTGTGATTGCATGGTGGTGGCAGAGGGACTCTTGTGTCCTGGCATTTGTGGCGTGTGCATGTGTGTATGTGTATGCATGGTGGTGACAGAGGGACTCTTGGCATGAAGCTAGATATTATAGTTGATTTGAAAGGTTGTATGTTAATGCGTCAAATGATTGTAGTCTTGACATATTTCCTAAGTGGCCAATCAGCAGAGTAGGAACGGAAACATACCAAAGTGTTTTATATATGTAGATAACTGTGTATGTTATACCGAGTATCAATTTACCATCTGCTCTTTTGTAGCACTGCCAGTAGTCCCCATCCAAAGCACAGGTCAGCCTTTTCTTGCCTAGCTTCAGCAGTGTTTCAGCCTCAAATGCTCTTAGGCCATCCACTGGTCTTGTGCACACATTCACGTTATTGTGTCCTGCTACAGTCGTTGGACATTTGGGCCTATCTTCATTCGTGGGTGAAGACATTTATACCTATACCACCTTTATACTTTTTCATTTTCTTCCATAGCTTCATTTCAGCAGAGACCTTGGGGATGGATGGGAATTGGGGGACTGGGGCTGACAGAAGACTGTTGGCACTTGAGCAGAATGGAAGACGGGGGGCCAACTGCTCACAGCAGAAGCTGGCGTTTTGCTCCTTATGACTTTGTTGCCGTAGCATCCTGAAGCCCCCGCAAAGCTGTGTACCATGTCCTGGCCAAAAGCAGTTCTGTGGAGATTTGTAGAGCCTGTGCCTTGAAAAAGCTGGAACTAGCTTGAGAAAGTGAAGAGAGGCCTGTTGGTTCAGAAACTGGAAGGCGTGTACCGTATATTACGGTGTATAAGATTACTTTTTAACCTTGTCAAAACCTTTTAAAAATTAAGGGGTCATCTTATATGCCGGAATAGGGCTTCTCCATCGAGGCTTCGGAAGGACGGACGGATGGATGGATGGATAGGGGGAGGCTTACCAACACCCACCCTTCCCAAAGCCACGATGGGGAGCCCTATAAGAATACACCCCGCCCAGCCAGCCACCCCTCCATACCCCCCCCCCGAATCCACGATTGGGCTCCCAATCGCGGCTTCAGGGAGGGGTGGTGGCACCTGGAAAGTCCCCCCCTCGAGCCACCCTTCCACCCTCCCCGAAGCCACGATCAGGCTCCAGATCATGGCTTCGAGGAGGGGGTGGGGGTGGGAAATCCCCCCCTTGAGTCACCCTTACATTTGCCCTTCTCCTCTGCCTTCGATTCCTTCAGAAAGGGTGGATGGGTGGTGGCTGGAGGTGGGGAGGCTTTACAGCCAGCACCCGCCCTTACCAAAGCCATGATCGGGGTTGCTGTTGCGGCTTTGGGAAGGGTGGATGGGTGGTGGCTGGAGGGGGAGTTTGGGATATATATTTGTCCCTCCATTTTCACAGATTTGGCATTCATGGATTTAAGTATCCACGACTTGAAAATGTTCTTTTAAAAATAATAATCCAAAAAGCAAACTTTGATTTTGCCATCTGATATAAGGGACACCATTTTGCTATGCCACTGCATATAATGGGACTTGAGTATTCACGGATTTTGGTATCCATGGGGGTCCTGGAACCAAACCCCAGTGAATGTGAAGGGACAACTATACTCGCCATATAAGAGAAGGAGGGGTCGTCTTACAGGGCGAGTAGATCCCAAACTCTATATTTTAACTTAAAAATCAGGGGGTTGTCTTATACACATCTTATACGCCGGAATATATGGTAATAGCCATGATTAGTGAACATTGATGAGACTCATCCTCCATGCTTGACTGATCCCCTTTTAATGCTATGTTTTCTCTGGGCCACCACCACGACCTGCTAATTGTCAGAATCAGACCTCAGTTACCTTTTCCATACTACAACCCCCAGATTCCCCAGCCAGCATGGCCAGGGGTGATTCTGGCTGGGAAATTCTGGAAGCTCTGGCTTTAAAAAAAATGGTTTTTTCCCCAAGCTCTGATCAAAAGCATGGCCAGTGATGCTGAAATAGTTGTGGCTATGTTTTGTTGTGACTATGAATGAAAAGCACATGCTTAGTTGAATTCACAACAAATAACAATATAGGTATATGCATGCCACCCCTTTCTTGAAGCCATGGAGCAATTTTAAAACTGTTTAAAAGTCTACTGAATCTCTTCTTTTTAAATACATGAAAGCCTAGGTGTGTGTCCACCTGAGCCCTCGTGTTGCCCTTTGAACCGAATATAGAAAGAGCGGAAGGCTATGTGCTACTCCATTGCAGTGTTCCTGGCCATTTTCTTATATGTATGTATTGTTTTAATTCATCGTGATACTAATGAGCCATAAATGGCTAGGTCACCTTCTTTCCTATTAAATTGCTAGTATGGCTGCCTTGAATGTTGATTTGCTCTATCTACTATTAGTGCAGTTCTAATCAGATTTAGTAAGTAGCTAGTAAGTGAGCCCAAGAGAGCTCAGAAGGTCTACTTCTGAGTAAAGGTATTTAGGGCTGCACTACAGATTTTTTTATAACACCACATTAAAACATTGCAAGTGCGGCAGAGCAAATTACAATGCACAACAGGGATTATATAGAAGAGAAAATAAGAGGTGTTTCATATTTCTTTGGGAGTATCCACACTGTACGTTTTATAGTGATTTGATTCAATTTCAACTGCTATGGCTGCATCTTATAAAATTCTGGGATTTGTACTTTGATAAAGGACTTTGAATTCTCTATTGCATTTCTCAGAGCTTTCTAGCAGAAAATTCTGAGCCCTACCCCAGACTACAAATCAAAGGTTCCCATGGGCTAGAACTATGACAGTTAAGGGTTAGGGTTAGGGTTATATCAAAGTGCTATAATTGTATAATGTGGCTACACCCTTATACTATAGGTCTGGAAACTTTGCTAACTTTTTGTCAGGTCTTGTTAATCAACTCCTAAGAGACAATCAGGGGAATCCTCACTAGGAGGGAATAATCTAACAGCCCATGGTGTAAATACAGTCACAGATCCCTGTATCTGCAGTTTCCATTATCCGCAGGACACAAAATAGAGGACACATACCATAAAGTTGGGCTGGAAAATGCCTAGAGAGGCATCCTCTCTAGGCATCTTCTAGGTCCTCCAATGCAACTCTATGGTATGTTTTTACTAGAAGTCCTTTATTTTAATAGGATTCACTGTTATCCGCAGTTTCCGGTATTCACAGTAAGTCTGGGAACCAAAGCCCAGTGGATAGTGGTGTCCAACTGTACAACACAATGCTTTATATGTACTCAAAAATTGTATCAAAACTATTGAGTTCAGGGAAGGTTGCTTCCAGGAAAGTGGTTGTACAATTGCACCATGAAGCTATTTTATTTTGAAACCCTATGTACATTTAAACAGAGTTTGGAAAAAGTATTGTTTGGGACCATTATTCCCAGAATACCAGTGGCCATGGTAACTGTTGGAGCTCTGAATTTCTGTAAGTCTCCTGCCTTCCCTTTGCCCCATTGGGCTTGTTATGTAGTGAGCTTGTTTAGGATCAGCAAAAATGTTCATAGATTTCAAAATGCAAAGCCAGATGCTTCCGAGCAGCCAAATATATGGACAAAGGACTGTAAGATTCTCCAAAACGACAGAACCAAACTACATGTTACATGGGAGGTACTTATGGCTGAATCAGCGGAGTTTACCTATACAGTCAGACCCCTGTATCTGCAGAACAAATACCTGTGGTTTCAGTTACCCATGGGACACAAAATAGGAACACGTACCATAGAGTTGTATTGAAAAATGCCTATAGAGGCATCCTCTAGGTTTTCCAAGGCAACTCTTATGGTATGTTTTTACCAGAAATCCTTTATTTTAATAGGGTACTATGTTATCTGTGGTTTCCAGTATCCACCGTAAGTCTGGGAACTGAACCCCTGTGGATACGGGGGTCTAACTGTATGTTGTTGACTCATTACTCAGCAGTTGATTCAGTGGGTCTGCTGTAGCTGGGATTCCCAAAAGATTGCAGGGCGTTAAAAATAGTTGTGAGGGGAGGAGTCTGAATATGATCCAGATAGATGTATTGAGTGAAGGTTTGTTGAACCTTCTCACCCTCAAGCGGTTCCTCCAAGTGATACACCTGCCCAAAACTATTGTTAGAACTACAGAAGTAGAGAAGTGTAGCTGCTTGTTTTCCCACTCACCCACCCCCAAGAGAGCCAATTTAAATTTGGCCAGTGGTGCGGGAGGAGAATTAAACACCCCCTTCCATGAGCATCCTTACCCTGGTTATATTGTGAGGTCCAGTCATAGTTTCACCATGCAATATTTAGTTCAGGGGGGAGACTGTGGAAGGGTAAAGGGGAAAATTAGACCTCCCATGAGACCTTGGAGGGCCACACTCCTCCATTGAACCTCAAATGCGCTGTAGGGAACACAGGTGGAATTTCACCATGTTTTAAGGCCTTCCTGGGTCATTACAGGCCTAGGAGAACCCTTTTTCAACAACAGGAAGTGAGTGGAGGTCACTTCCTGTTCACTTCCTATTTTTTGAAAAGGATACCCCTGGGCCTAAATGTCCCAAACACTCTAGAGGGCATTTTGGGGCATATTGAGATTTTTTAAAATTGCAAACATTTTGTCTAACCCTTGACGTCCCAGAGGCCTCTGAATGTGGTAGAAATGACCTCCACACACCCCTAGAGGGCATTGGGGGAGACAAAAATTGTAAAATATTTGGGATTTTTTGTGACCACTGAGGGTCCATGGTGGGACTGCAGGTGGCCTATAGGCTGCACTTCACCCACCCCAATTTAGCTCGTCCCTGCAGGCTGTGATATCAGAACAGTTGAGGTAATGGTAGATAGAAGACATGATAACTTGCTGGTCAGGTGGTACAGTTATAGGAATAATGACAACCTAGGGTGACTTCAGGAGACCTGGTGTAAACTCCAGTGAAGTGAAACAGCTCACAAAGATTAATGGGCTGAGGGGTTCACTTGGCAAACTGGACATGATGATAGCAGAACCGCAGGTGGGAATGGGTTTGGCACACACACCCCGAGGATAAGGGGTAGTGTCCCCACCCCGTTCCACATATACGCCCAGATTTGAACAAATGAGCCTTCTTCCATCTCATCCAGTTTGTCCTTAAGAACATGAGGAAACAAATGCAGCCGTTTCAGAGGTCTTCCATTTGCTGACTGGGTTAATTTCCTTACTGACAAATCTCCATTTCCTGACTAGGAATTGCAGGAGGGAGATCCTAAGTGTATAATATTATGCACTTTGGCTTGGGAGGGAGATGTCCTTTAATACTTCACCCCCCTCAGGCAAAATGAAGGCGATGATGGTGGTGGTGGTAGTCATTATTTGTCATCATCATTTGTAATCCAACCAGACTTTGACGTTTCAGCAATTGTGGGAGGATAAATAAGTGTGTACTTGCATCTTTCTCATAGAAAATCAGTGGGATCCTAAAATTGCTTATTTTTAGCTTGGCTTTGCCTGATTATATGATTGATTAACTTGCTGTTTCATATTCATTTTGACTGAGCAATGGTTACAAGTTAGGTTTATCATTCTGTTTGTCTTCTATAAGTAAATAAGTGTTCATTTATGCATCATTTGCGAGGCTTAAATAATTACCAGAGAGGTAGCCATGTTAAATTGCTGCAGAAAAATGTCCCCTTGTAAGCTAGAGAGTCTAGAAAAACCCAGGAACGTGCCTTATGGCAAGTTAGAGGACTGGTCCATCTTGCGCAATAGAATAGGGGTGGCAGATCTATCCCAGGTATGGAATCTGTCAAGTCCAAATGTTGTCCCCAACTGCCTCAACCTTTACTAGGCTGATTAAGGTCTGGTGGGAACTGGTTTCAGTACCACCTGGAGGGGTACATGGTCTGTAGTCCTGGTCTAGAGACAATTGCTGGCAGTGGCTCTCCCTAGGTTCCCGAGAGGCGTGCAGAGGTATGCCTTTCTGCATGCAAAGCACAAGCCCAAAAGGGCTCTTAGCTTCTAGGAATGAAGGTCCCTGGGCAGCTATCTGGAGCTTGGAAGGAAGCCATTGGAAGCAACCTCAGTATCCATAGCAGGCTACTTTAAACGATAGATAGATAGATAGATAGATAGATAGATAGATGGAACAGCTGCCTTGAAGTAATATACTAGTGAGTACCATATTGCTTTTCAAATAAGCAACAGTTACTTGAAATGTATAAATAAACAATGAATAGCAAATTGCATTTTAAAAAATAACATTCCAAGCTCTACACCTGTGATATGTCATCGCTCCATAGGTGTATTTTTTCTCTCTGCTTGTTTTCTTTTAATGCCCTATAGACAAAGTCTCCCTAGGTACTCTGCAGATTAAAACATTTTAAAATGCAACAAAATCTACAACCAGTTAAAAAACAGCACAACTAACAAATCAGGCTGAGTCCATATCAGCATAATGTTATAAAATACCCTGTAGATTACAAAAGCTAAATAGCCAATGAACCCGCCAGTCTATTCAATGGGCAGGTGATCTTGTTCTTTTCCCTGAGGGTATGCCCTGGTAAGAGGATCCCTGGCAGCTTTCATGTCACATGTTTATGTCGGTGGCTTGGTACACCCGGTGGCTGTCTTTGCTTGCGGATTTCTCAGTAGATGGCTGGATATTTTACCGCTAGCACTATACACCCTCGATTAGAGAGGAAACCTTTTTTCAAAAAAATAATAATAATTGGAGGCTGATGACATTCACTAAAGAGAGGGAACTGCATTCGTGGCACTGACAAATGAGCTCTGGTGAGATGGAATAATAGCCAGGCTCTTGTGAGAAGGGAGCAGTGCACTGTCATTGGGAAATGAATGAATGACTTTTCCATTTCCCATTGATTCAAGAGGGACATGTGCCGCATGGTAATGACCCATGGTAGAGGATGGCGGGAGCTCAATTGATTGTCATTGGGCGGTGACCAGGCAGAAGATGATATTTATAGCTCATTGGTACATTCAGAGTTTTACCATGTGAAGAGGTCTGGACGTAGGAGAAATCCTTTCTTAGGAGGCTTGTCTGTTATTGTTTTTGCAAAACACATCCACAGTTAAAACTAAAAATCCATTACAGACAGTCCAGGACATGCATGATCTGTACATTTCATCACATGCATAGATGCCTCTGTATACATCCATCAGAAGATCATCTGCCCATTAATCAAGCTGGCAAGTATTGGCTAGTTTGATTTTTGTAATCATGGGTGTATTTTATGGTATTATGCTATTATTGTTGTTGTTGTTGTGTGCCTTCAAGTAGTTTCCAACTGATAGAGACCCTAGTGTGAACCTGTCATGGGATTTTCTTGGCAAGATTTGTTTAGAGAAGGTTTGCCATTGCCTTCCTCTGAGGCTGAGAGAGTGTGACTTGCCCAAGGTCAGCCAGGGGGTCTCCATGGCCAAGAAAGGAGTCAAAGCCTGATCTCCAGCATTAGTCCAACACTGGCTCCCTATTATACCCCCATATAAATCATGTTCTATAATTTACTGAATGGATCCCACACCACAGTATTAACTGAAACTGACCAATGTTCAGACTCACTTTGAGTCAGTGGAATAGAGCACCTTTTCCCCATGGAATAATGACTGTTATTTTTACTAGCTGGACCCAGTGTACCATGTGCCATTAAAAAACTCCCTCTAAAAAGCCGGTAGACCTCACAACAACCCTGTAAGGTAGGCCAGTGGGTTTAAATTGCTCCTCCCCCTTCTCAACATTCCACACTTTTCCTGGAATTGCTGAGGGTGACTGACTCTGTTGCCCTGCTGCTGCCTCAGCTGCTGCCAGTTGACTGCCTGGGTCCCAATCTGGGCCACAGACTGAGTGGCAGGAGTGCATTGTGAGGTGGAGAGAGAATTTGCATGTGGGTGGTGATTGGCAGGGTGTGTTTCCTGAGCAGCCAATCAGCACACTAGGAAAGACAACATACCCAAGAGAATTATATAGATAGCACAATCCTTGTCCATGGTGTATTACAGAGTATTGTAAGTAAAAGATAGTTTCATCCCCTCCGCAAACATACAGGAAACTTTTTATCATAGGAGAAATAATAAATTGGAGGGAAGCAAGAAGGAATGGTGCACCTTTCATTGGTTTTTCCATTAGTTTTTGGACATCATCTTAAACATGGTTTTTGGCCTGGGTAACCATTCTGTAAAAATGAAAAGATGATATATAATTTTTTTCCTGTGGGCATGGAATAAGAGAAAAAATAGCACACACCCTGAATCCAAATTCTTCCCAAAAGGAACCCAGTTATTTTTTTAATGCCAAGAAATATCTAAATTGCATACTCATGAAATAGATTATATAAGTTGAAGTAATATACATAAATGTGTTTGATTTGCATTTGAATGTCTCAATATACACAAATTATTTTGGACCTGATATTTGGGTTATTCAAGGACTAAGAATGTTCGGGGTAAGGAGCAGTTTTAAGTCAGGAGGAATGGGGCAAATATGGGGCCAGGAGAAACAGCCAAGTGGCATTCTTCTAAAGCAGAGAATCTACACCCTTGCAGACTTTTCAGATCTCATTTTAGAATTAGGAGGACTAGAAATGCAAAGAATTACTGTATCCTTGGTTATACCAAGTACTGAGTTTATTATGTATTTTTAATTTCATCCCTGTCTTATTTTAACTAATCAATATATGCTATAGGATGTTCTTATAGTTTTGTCCTTGTAAGAGGTCTGCAAAACAGGTTAGGCTGACTGGTAGTGACTGGGAATAAGCTTTCTGGCTGAGCGAGAGGCATCAGCTTAGATCTGCTATATCCAAAAGAACGCCCTAGCTGTATGTGGAAATTGCCTGTGTCCACCCACTTGCAGAAGATAAATGACTCTGGTGTTATGGGTGCTTTGTGTCAGAGTGATAAATGCCAGCTGGAGGTGGAAATGGAAGGCGGTGAATCCTAGATGCATACAATGGATCAGACTTTCACGTCATCACATTTATTTATTTATTCATTCTTTTATTTAGTTGCATTGTACTATAGTGTTCATGGCAGCTTGTGGCGTACAAGAGGATGGGCCCTTTCCCCTAAGGAGCTTACAGTCCGAAGTTCAAAAGGAGGAAAGTGGAAGAATGGATATACCATGATTTCCACTACATGTGCTTGGGCTTCTTGACAGGCTTAAAGTAAGGCAAGGGAAACAGGAGGGTGTGTCCATAAGGTTTTTGGGAAAGGATGGAAAGGAAGGAGAATGGCATCACACAGGTGCTCTGGGAGGCAGTACGAAGCCCATACATGAGAAAGAGAGAATGGCTGAAATTGCTTGAAGTTTCAGAAAAGCTTTTTGGGTGGCTGAGAGGGTGGAACTGCTGGACTTTGACCTCTCTGTGAAGATTGAGGATAGGATTGTGTCAGGATCGTGGCCATGGGCCCTGCTGGTGGTGGTGTGGTTCCGGGAATTGTAGTCCAAAAAAGTAAGTTTTCTAAGCTGTGCTCAAGCTATAAGAATCAATAGAGAGAAGGATGGAGAAGCCATAGAGAAGTAGATGCTGGATCAAGGAAATCAGAGCAACAGTAAGGGAGCAGTCCCCAACCTCTTCTTTGTGCCCACCAAAGATGGACCCCCCCCCCCAGTTTAAAAAAAAACACACAGGATAAAAGGATAACATGAAAATAACCAAAAATGTTTCAAAATGTGGCAGGTTTGCATATTTCATACCCCCACACAACCCCCTAAACAAAAAGACCAAAAATACATTTTGTATTTTGAACCAAAAACGCTGTGGGGCAACCTTCCAAGAGGGTGCTGGGGTAAAAATTGCCCCCTAGCTGGGGCAGGGATTTCAGGAGGGGTTTCCTGTTATCAAGACATTGAGGAGAGTGATGATTTTGGAAGCAGACCATTGGATAGAGTGGAGATGATGGAAAATGATAGAGTGGAAGACTACCGTAGTCAAAGAGATGACCAAAAGGTGTAGTAGACCAAAGTGTTTTGGCTGATGTGGCAGAGAAGGTCTTTATTTTTCCAGGGTTGTAAAGGGAGAACCACATGACTTAGTTACCAATTGAATATTTAGGGAATGAAGAGAAGAGAGAGTAGAGTTAGAGTTAAAGCAGGTGATATGAGATGATGATGATTATTACTATTATTTATACCCCCGCCCCTCTGTTAAAACAATCAGGGCGGAGATGTTAAATGAAACCAAAGCTATCATGATAAACCTCATTTCCAAAGTTCCAATAGCTTTGCCTGAAATCCTTGTTAGTGCAACAGAACTGAAACAGTCCCATGCTATGGTCAAATATTCCGTGTTTCAAATATTAAAGCGCTTTCATCCAGTAGTCCAAACTCTTGCCTGTGCCTTGGCAACAATCTCACCTCTTTTTCCTTCTCTCCTCAGGTCTGATTATCCACGAGGGCTCCTCGGTGTATCGAATATTTAAGCGCTGGCAGGCAGTGAACCAGCAGTGGAAGGTGCTGAATTATGACAAGGCCAAGGACCTGGGGGAACCAATTGGTGGGAGCACAAAGCCCGGAGGGCGGAATTCACGGACGAACCCTTCCTCAGGGAGTGAGAGGACCTCCCAGCGGGGCCAGCGGGTTAGGACTATTTTGAACCATCACTGTGGTTATACAATTCTGCACATTCTAAGCCACCTGCGGCCTAATGAACACCGTGGGGGCTCCAGTTCCAGCCGTGAAGTTGTCATGAGGGTGACGACTGTATAATAACAGCCTACGGAGCCTTTGCCAAGAGGGAGAGGCTCCGCTGTTCCCATGGAAGGGAGAAGCCCATTGCTTCACTTCCGCACAGACTCCATTTTGAGCCCCTACGGGGTAGGCCACACGCTGTATACTGTCTTGACACAGGAGGTCCCTGGATCTGTGGCGTTGCCGTGGACCCCGCCTGCCTCTTCCTCATTGTGCGTGGGGAGTGCCTCAACTGGGTTGCACCTTCCTACCCTCCCATCAATGTGAATTATTTTTCCCCTCTCCATCCAGGCCGGTGGTGAAAGGAGCGACCCCCTCCTCCCCTTGTTATGACTGAATTCCTTGGAAGTGTGACGGGGTTTTATTTATTTGATTTTTTAAAAAACAGCCCCTACCAGGGTCCTTCTGGACGTGTCATGGTGCCAACAGGCCCAGAAATTTGAAAACATTTTTACCTCATCTTTCAATGGAAATCCTACCAGAAGGCCCATGCCTTTCCACCCATCCCATTGGTCTCTCTCTGCCCAGGAGATGCCAACCAGAGAGGTTTTGAACTTTTACCCATCCAAAAAAAATATGGTGCAATAAACATGTTTCTTAAAGCAAAATGGCATTTCGCAATACGATACCTGTAGATTTTGTCTTTAATTTGATGCATGAAAATGGGTTTCTCTTCTTCCCTACCTTCCCTTTTTTTCTCTCTCTCTCCTGTGGAAGGATAAATAATTGTTTATATACTACAAATAGGTGTCTTTCAACTGCATTGTGCACTTTCCTTTTAAAAACTAAATTCCAGTCACCTGGATGTTTGTCCAGTAGGTCATCAAGGGGATATTCAGAGTTAAGTGCAGGCATGAGCAACTTCCTGCGGTCTGGGGGCTGTACAACTCCCTCCAACCCATTTTAAGAAACTTAAAAAATGCCCATCATGTGAAGGACAGTTTAGCTGTTTGGGGACTCCTCTGGCATGTTGTTGTTCTTATGTGCCTTCAAGTCCACTCTGATTTTAGGTTTTTATTGACCAGATTTATTCGGAGGGGGTTTGCCATTGCCTTCCTCTGAAGCTGTGTGACTTGTCCAAGGTCACCCAGTGGTTTCCGTAGCTCAGTAAGGATTCAGAGTCTGGTATCCTAGAGTCTTAGTCTAACACTCAAAACAGTATGCCATGCTGGCTCACTCTGCTGGCAAGATGAAGGCTTAAAACATGCTGGAGAAGAACAGAAAACAGAAAAATTGCCACCCATCCCAAGGGTGCAAAAGGATTTATTTTGTTCATTCGTTTGTTTTTGTAAAAGAATTACATGGGGCCGAAGCCTACTTTGCTCTCTTGTTTTAGAGATCCCAATTGGGAGAATTTGTGCAGCAGGAAGAACTCGTCTTAAGTTGTAGGGCTTGTTCTGGGAAGAAAGAGATTAAGGCTGCAGGCCTTTGCCCTCTTACCTGAGCGTAAGCCCCGTTAAACTCAATGAGATTTACTTAGGAGTTGACATCTATACAATTGGACTGTAAAACCTTCTCTATACTGTACAAAGTTTTACGATAGTTTAGTTGAATTTTTATTTTAAGAGTAGAGACACATCAATAGCCTGATCCAAATGCTTTGTCAACTTGGAAGGAAATCTTTTTAAATTCAGCAGGGCTTATATTCAGGAACTGCATGTGGGATTACAGCTTTAACTGTCACAGACATCTCACTGCCATGTCTTGCTGTTCTGTGCAAGAGGGTTAGGAAAAGTGGACTTTTTATTGTGGCCACGATGATCAAACTTCCTTCCACGCACATAATCCCAATAGCCTTGCCTTTCCCAGTACTAGTCATTTTCCTTTATAGACCTCATTTCTGTATCTGTGAAAAAGAGCAGTCTACCTCTGGTACAGTGTACTGCACGGAAGTTGCATGGCAATCCAATCCTTCCTGTCAAGACCTCTGTGCTTGTAGAAAGCTATCAGAAGAGGGATTCCAGCCTAACTTCTCTGACATGTTAGATTTTTATGTGCAGGGATTTTTTAAAAAACAACACAACACAGCAATATTTACACACAGCAATCCTGACTCCTGATACTGGATGGTCCCAAGAGGACACTATCATGTGTGCGTGCGTGTGTGGTTTTCTAAATCCCTCAAATTCTTCGAAGCTATGAAACGTAGAAGCAATTATACAAAGCTAAATACCTACCTTTGTGTGTACTTTCTTTGCATAATTGATTTTGAGTGCATAATTAGTTGCAGTAACACATCCAGGTCTATCTGCATGGTGTGGGAATCATTTACACACTGGGATCCAGACTCTGCAACTAGAAATGCATTTCTGCAAATTAAGCATATTACAGAAATATTTTTGTGACATGGTTAGGATGTCAGTAGTTGGAACATGGAATTTAAAAAAAAAAAAATTAGAAGAGTTGGAGTTTGGGTTTCCAGCACAACAGAAACAACCAAAACGGTGGAAGACTGGAACAGGGTGTAGGCCTTCTATTGTAAATGTGACCCCGACCTCATATCCTTACTTTCATTCTAAAACCACATTGCAGACCAGCCACCAGAGTAATTGTAAATTCAAATCTTTGCATGGTAGGAATGGGTGACCATCAGTGTGGCATGATTCTCTCTTAATTCTTAGGGTTATCTCTGCACTTTATGCCTTGTACATTTGGGCCTGAAAAACAAAATAGGTAAGATTATCCATATTATTGAGCCAATTTAGAGATCACAGCTAAAAGTAGCCCTTGATCTTTCTCCTTGATCATCCTATGGCCATAGATGGGTTTCTTCAAGGAGCCTCATATCTGCATGAACCTTTAGAATTTGACTCCATTCTGTTGCAACAAAATGCAAATGCCCATTTACAGAACTGTTGGGTTTATGTAGCCCCAGGCAGGAGTTTTCAAAGGGCAGATTCAGTAGAAGAATATTGGAAAATACTCTGGGGGAGGCAGTAATGTGAGGAGGAAACCAGACAGCAAAACAAAGCAGCAAGGAATTTTGCTGAAATTCCCAGCACTGGAAGTTTTTAAAAGTGGGGTAGCTCAGTACCTGTGAGGGATGATTTTATTAGAGTTAATCCTCCTGGGATCTGGTGTGGAGAGAAGATCCCTTTATGAACCAGCTCTTCAACACCTGGGGGAAAGCTCCCAGTGCTACACAATGCTTATGGTGATCCTACAACACTATATGTACAGTACTACATAAAGAAAGCTAGAACTATGCAACTAGAATTACCTCTGGGCTGGCATCAGCACATGGCATCTGCCTGGCGTCAGGCAACTGCCAGATCCCAGCAGAAACCACCACAGACTTGAGACATGCTCTGGGCCGCCCTTAATTGGTTCTTCAGTCCCAAGTCCCAAAGGGCACAGGAGCTGGTATTTCAATTCCCCCAATGTTTCTGATGTGGTATCATGTCAGTCCAGGACAGAACATTGGAAGTGTTATTTTTAGTCTACAACTCTCAGTAGGGGATAATGTGAGTTACAGTTTCAAAAAAAATAAGCTTTCCAAGCTCTGTTCCAAAGCACTGTGAGGAATTAAAATGTTCACTGCAGTGGAGCCCTGCTATCACTGGCTGTCACCACCAGGTTCATGGGTGGCAGCCTTACTTTACCAAGAATTCTTTCACACCTAGAGCTAGCCCTGCTTGCACCGGCCCTTGAGAGGAGTGGCCAGTAAGAGCTGAGGTGAATGAAAAATAGTGACTAGCGATTAAGGCATGGATGGAGGGCCTCTGGTCTACCTTATGTGGTTGCACTACAGCGCTCATGATCCCTGACTGCAGCCATGGTGTCTGGGGATTATGGAGGTTGGAGTTTTAATACCATCTGAAGGGTTGCAGCTTCACCACATTCCTGCTTTTTAGAAAAATATCCACGCAGAAGCTACTGTCAGGACTTGCCCTGTTTGTCAGGGAGGGTGATGCCAATGCCTCAAGTGGCAGATTGCAGGATGTCAGTGCTGGCAACTTCCCAGACATTCCTATTGAATTCTCCAGCCATTCTCTTCTGTTGGAGAAGTGAGCTACATAGGTCAGAGAAGCTGTCCTTGTTATTAACTGCGCTGAAGTCCACTTCGACTCATGGCGGCCCTGTGAATGAGACACCTCCAAGATACCCTATCCTCAACAGTTCTATTCAAGTCCTGCAGACTCAGGGCCATGGCCTCCTTGATAGAGTCTGGCATGTGGCCTTCCTCTCTTCTTTCTGCCTCCTAACTTTCCAGGCATCATTGTCTTTTCTAGGGAGTCCTAGACTGCAAAAAGTAACCCACTCCCTCAGGCAGCTCTCCTGCTGCTCATGTTCAATTGCCAGACCAGTCACCTCTTATACCAGAACTTGGTAGGGTAGGACACCATTGTGTTCTTTGCTTTAGGCCACAAAACATTTTGAGTCAACTCTGGCCATTGTGGAAAGAAAACAAGCCAGTGATGACTCTCATGTCATTAGGGCAGTGAATCTACTTAATTTTACTGCAAACTTTAATGAAGCTAAACCAGTTTCTGGGGTGGGGTTTAGCACCTTGGCTAGCTTCTTTAAACTTTGGACTAAAACCAGAATGAATTCAAAGTCCCACTGATATGCAAGCCATCAGCCACCACTGAAACAATTGCTGGTGGCTGCTGTTCAGTCCTCAATATCTAGCTGTAGTCCACACGGGCAATTTTTTTCCTTTTGTGCCAATGACTATGCTGTACCGCCTAGGAATGTGCTCTACTGTGTTAGTTTGTCCGTGCTGTTGGAGCTGACTGATGACACATGGCCAATGAGAAGTGGCTGTAGGACCTCTTTGTTCAAACTTTTGGCTTCAGTGAGCTTCTCTCTAAGCCAATTCCCGGCTTTCTGTTTACTACCTTGAAAATGCACCTAATGATTCTCAACTGAAAAGAATTCCATGGCATGACTAAACATAATTTTAATAAGCAGTCAATATGCCACATTGCCTTTTCAATGCCTGTCTTATCCCACACACACACTTTTTAAAATAGGTATGTGGAGTAGGTGTCCTAATGCTCCATCCGTGTTAATACAACCATTGGCAACCCTTGGAACCTGAGCCCTGCGATCAACAAAGACAGGGAGGAAGGGGTTGAAAATGGACTACCAAATAGTGGCCCCTTTGAATCAATCTTGCCCTCTAAATGCTCACTAAACACAGAGGCACTTATTAAAGGATTGGCTGAGAGGAGAGGAAGCAACAGAAGTCTGTGGAGGTCTGTTCCAGTGCTCTCAGTCAGGTTGGAGCAAATGGTCAATACTCCCATGAGGGACCACACTGATGGAATGTGCTGGAAAATGCTGAGATGATATTTGTAGCAAAAGAAAAGCAGGGGGGAGGAAACAACCTGGTTTTTCCATTTCCACATATGATGTGGACCTTATTTCAGCATTTCATGGTGTAGTGGCAGGACATTTTAAGAGGACTTCTGAGGCTTCATGCATTGATGGGGATCTTCTATTGGTGATGTTAAGAACATAAGAAGAACCATGTTGGATCAGACCAAAGCTCATGCCTGGTCTGGCTTTCCATTCCCACAGGGACTAACCAGAGGACCCAGTGAGAAGGCCATAGCCAGGCCCTGAGTGGCAATATACTCTCTAGTCTTATGCTCTGTGAATCTGTCTTAATCCCTTTCAGAAACTGCCCACGTTGGTAACCATTAGTATACCCTGTGGTCACCAATTGTATGAACAAATGCTTCCTTGAATTTGTTCTGAATCTCCCACCATTCAGCTTCAAATTTTAAAATTGCCTGGGATTTGTCCAATTTGTAAAGTTTGGCTGTGTTATGAACTAAGTATCATCTCACAGAGAGGGTCTTCCCAAATGTGGAATTCTAAACAGGACCCCAAGGTTGCAGGATCATAACTCACCATCCTGAGGGTGTTAAATTTAGCAGCATGTGGGAAACTTCTTGGATGCTGAAACTCTTCCTGATTGTTTAACCAGAACATTTACCTTTTGCTTGATGAATTTTTATTCCATTTATATCCTGCCTTTCCTCCAAGGAATTTCGGGATCCCCTTCCCTCTGCTTTATCCTCACAACAACTCTTGAGTTCAGAGTTTCCAGAGGGGCCACTGTATAGCTTGGAAATTACCTTTTTATGCCACAGTTCCTAGAATCCCCAAATAAGCATGGCTATTGGCCATCCAGATAGTTCAGACCAGGAGATTTAGCCAATGGCCATGCTGACTGGGGGTTTCTGGGAAGTAAAAAAAATTCTAAACTAAATTTATAAACAATAGGCAGCTGAACTACCTTAATGGAGCAAAACTTTTTTCAAAAGTCTTGTGGTACCTCAAAGTGTAAGAGCATAAGTACAGTGGCTGTCCTCTATCCAGATCTAAAACCCTTTCTTGTTTCTGAGTGCATTTCAGTTGAGGTGGCTGCTTGAATATCTAGGCATATTTTGGTGTTATTGGGTAGATCAGCCCACCACAAACTTGGCCCTTGGAATGTTTTGGACTTCAACTCCCGTGACCGCCAGACAGCATGGCCAATACCCAGGTCTCCTGGTCTAAACTATTTGGAGGGCACCAGGTTAGGGAAGAAGGGATAGAATAAAGGCAAGGTGAAGTCCTCCCAGAAGACATTTGGGAGCAATATAATCATGCACATTTGTACAGCACTATCATCATACATATACTATAATTCCCTTACATTACAGAAAATGGCTTTCCCCCCAGAAACTCACAGAAAGACAGAGCTGGGTTTGCACATCCCTAATGCTTATGCTATACAACACAGACCAGAACGTGAAGCTCTTCTGCTCATAGAATCATAGAATTGCAGAGTTGGAAGAGACCACGAGGGCCATCCAGTCCAACCCCCTGCCACGCAGGAAATCAAGATGAAAGCATCCCTGACATATGGCCATCCAGCCTCTGTTTAAAGACCTCCAAGGAAGGAGACCCCACCACGCTCCGAGGGAGTGTGTTCCACTGCCGAACAGCTCTTACTGTCAAAAAGTTCCTCCTAATGTTGAGGTGGAATCTCTGTTCCTGGAGCTTGCACCCATTGCTCCATGTTCCAGTCCCTGGAGCAGCAGAAAACAAGCCTGCTCCATCCTCAACGTGACACCCCTTCAAATACTTAAACAGGGCTATCATATCGCCTCTTAACTGTCTTTTTTCCAGGCTAAACATACCCAGCTCCCTGAGTCTCTCCTCATAAGGCATGGTTTCCAGACCTTTCACCATTTTTGTCGCCCTCCTCTGGACACGCTCCAATTTGTCAATATCCTTTTTGAATTGTGGTGCCCAGAACTGGACACAGTATTCCAGGTGACGTCTGACCAAGGCAGAATAGAGCAGCACTATTACTTCCCTTGATCTAGACACTATACTTCTATTGATGCAGCCCAAAATCACATTGGCCTTTTTAGCTGCCGCATCACACTGTTGACTCATGTTCAACTTGTGGTCTACTAGGACTCCTAGATTCCTTTCGCACGTAGTCTCATTCAGACAGATGTCCCCCATCCTATATCTATGCATTTCATTTGTTCGCCCTAAGTGCAGTACCTTACATTTCTCCGTATTGAATTTCATTTTGTTAGCTTTGGCCCAGCTCTCTAGTCTGTCCAGGTCATTTTGAATTTTGATCCTGTCCTCTAGGGTATTAGCTACTCCTCCTAATTTGGTGTCATCTGCAAATTTGGTAAGTATGCCCCTAATTCCCTCATCCAAGTCATTGATGTTGAATAGCACTGGGCCCAGGACCGAACCCTGTGGCACCCCACTGGTCACATCTTTCCAAGACGAAGAGGAGCCACTGCTGAACACCCTTTGGGTTCGACCGGTCAACCAATTACAAATCCATTGAACAGTTAACTTGTCTAGCCCACATTTTACAAGCTTGTTTGCAAGAATGTCATGGGGAACCTTGTCAAAGGCCTTACTGAAATCAAGGTATGCGATATCCACAGCATTCCCTTCATCTACCAAGCTGGTAATTTTATCAAAAAAAGAGATCAGATTAGTCTGGCATGACTTGTTTCTCTGAAACCCATGTTGACTTTTTGTGATTATGGCATTGCCTTCTAAATGTTCACAGACTCTCTGTTTAATGATCTGCTCTAGAATCTTCCCTGGTATTGATGTCAGACTAACTGGATGATAATTGTTGGAATCCTCTTTCCCCCCCTTTTTGAAGATGGGGACAACGTTTGCCCTCCTCCAATCTGCTGGGACTTCTCCTATTCTCCAAGAGTTCTCAAAGATTATTGCCAATGACTCTGAGATTACATTTGCCAGCTGTTTTAATACTCTTGGATGTAGTTCATCTGGTCCTGGAGATTTAAATTCATTTAGATTAAGAAGGTATTCCTGTACTACCTCTTTGCTTATTCTGTGCTGGATTTCCCCTATTGTGTCCTCTGTTCCATTATCCTCAGGTTGGTCCCCCTTTTCCTTTTCTAAAAACACTGAGGCAAAGAAGGTGTTGAGTAATTCTGCCTTTTCTCTGTCCCCTGTTAGCATTTTGCCATCTTCTCCGTGTAGTGGCCCTATTATTTCGTTCTTCCTCCTTTTGCTGCGGACATACCCCAAAAAACCCTTTTTATTGTTCTTAACCTCTCTAGCAAGCCTGAGCTCATTCTGCACTTTAGCTTTTCTGACTATACTCCTACATATGTTCGCTATCTGTTTGAATTCTTCTTTGGTGATTTCCCCCTTTTTCCATTTCCTATACATGTTTCGTTTAAAACTTGGCTCTGTTGAAATTTCTTTAGTCATCCATCCTGGTTTCTTGAGACACCTCCCATTTTTCTTCCTCAATGGTACTGTTTGAAATTGTGCCTTCAGTATCTTCCTTTTGAGAAAGTCCCATCCATCTTGAGGTCTCTTCTCTTTTAGTATTCCTGATCATGGGATCACCCCCAGTATTTCCTTGAGTTTATTGAAATCAGCTCCTAAAATCGAGAATGCGTGTCTGACTATGCCTGGCTTCTCCTTTCCATTCTATAACAAATTCCAGGAGAACATGATCACTCTCACCTAAGGATCCCACCACTTGCACCCCATTAACCAGGTCATCCCTGTTGGTTAGGATCAGATCTAAAATAGTTGACCCCCCTTGTTGCCTCTTCCACCTTTTGGACCATGAAATTGTCTTCCAGGCAAGTAAGGAATTTGCTAGACCTTTAAGTTTTGGTTGAGTTAGATTTCCAGCAAATATCAGGATAGTTGAAGTCACCCATCACTATTACATCTCTCCTTTCTGCGTGTATGTTCATCTGTTCTAGAAAGGCATCATCCAGTTCCTCCGTCTGACTTGGGGGTCTGTAGTAGAGTCCCACAATAACATCCCTGTTGTTTCCCTCCCCTTTAGTTTTTATCCAGATGCTCTCCACCTGGCTTCCAGTATTGATGTCATGGATCTCTTCACTGGTGTAAATATCCCTGACATATAATGCTATTCCTCCCCCTCTCTTGTTTGGCCTGTTTCTCTTATAAAGGTTATACCCCTCCATTCCTACATTCCAATCATGTGACTCATCCCACCAGGTTTCAGTAATGCCTATTATATCATATTTGTTTTGTAGTGCTAGGAGTTCAAGTTCATTTTGCTTATTTCCCATGCTCTGTGCATTAGTGTAGAGACATCTAAGACCATGCGTTCCCTTTACTTGCTGCCTGTGCAAGTTTTTTTTTGCCTCCCACTGTTGGGGCCTTGCACTGTTTGCTTTGTTCCCTCTATGACAGTTTGACTATTTTCTCCAACTCTTTTGCCTTCCAGAATACTGTCTCCCTCCCCCATATGACTCAGTTTAAAGCCCTCCTGATCAAATTCTTGAGACTGTAGGCAAAAATGTTTCTGCCAACTGGTGTGAGATGCACCCCATCTCTTGCCAGAAGTCCCCCCTCATGGAAGCGCAGCCCATGATCCAAGAATCCAAATTGTTCTCAGCGACACCATCTATGGAGCCAGTTGTTTACGTCGGCTATTTTCCTCTCCCTTCCCGGACCATGCCCTTCAACTGGCAGAAGAGATGAGATGACAACCTGTGTGTCCATTTCTTTCAGCTTCCTCCCCAGAGCCTCATAATCTCTTCTGATCTTCGGAAAGCTGTGCCTTGCAGTATCATTGGTTCCCACATGGACCAAAAGGAAGGGGTAATGATCCGTAGGCTTGACGAGTCTTGTCAGCCTCTTGGTCACATCACAGATCTTTGCCCCAGGGAGACAACACACCTCCCGAGACATCTTGTCAGGCCCACAAACCACTGCTTCTGTACCCCGCAGCAAGGAGTCCCCCACCACCACCACCACACGCCTCCCCCAAGGCTTTGCAGCCGCTGTTCCTTGCAGTAGTCCTCTCAGGGTCCCCTGCTCTGACCCTGAAGTCTGTCCATGCTGTTCTTCCTCGTTGTCCTCGATAAGGAGAGGGCTTCGAATTGATTCTGTAGCTGCAAGCTGCTCGAAGAATCCCTGGATTTTCTTCTTCTGTGTGTGACATTCCTCCAGCTATCTACCTCCTGTGTCTGTGAAGTGACCCTCTCCTCCCCAACCAGTTCCTCTGTGCGGTCCCCATCCAAGACTGTTCATTCTGTTCTGTCCAGGAAAACCTCTTGCTCACGAATCTTTTGAAGTGTATCTACCCATGTCTCCAGCTGCTGGACTTTCTCCTCCAAGAGGGCTATCAACTTGCACTTGGTGCATGTGAAGTTCCCCATGTCTGTAGACAAGAAGACAAACATCCCACAAGTGTTGCAGGTGACTGCAGCAGTCCCCTCAGTGTCCATGGTGAGAGCTTTTAGGTAATCTAAGAACTCTCAGTTAATGCTGAGAACTCTATGCTGTACTTTTGTTTTGTCACTTAACAAGCAGCCTCTCCCAACAGTTTAAAAAAAAAAAATCAAACTCACAGAAGCTCCACCCCACTCTTGTTGGACTGCAGTTCCCATCAGCCCTAGTTCATGTAGCCAATGATCAAAGATGATGTGAGTTGCACTCCAACAACATTTGGGAGTGGTGGCACATGTTCCCCACTCTCATTATAGGACTTAGCAAATTGTGGCAACCACCTAGGGATAGAAATACAGTGGTCCCTCGGTATCCACTGGGGTTTGGTTCCAGGACCCCCCATGTATACTAAAATCCTTGGATGCTCAAGTCCCATTATATACAATGGCATACTAAAATGGTGTCCCTTATATAAAATGGCAAAAATCAAGATTTGCTTCTTGGAATAGTAGTAGTTGTTGTTGTTGTTGTTGTTGTTGAAATATTTTCAAGCCGTGGATAGTTGAATCCATGGATGCCAAATCTGGATACAAAGAGCCGACTGTAGAGTCTGAGGTGTGGGAAGAGGGGTTTGAGCGACTGACACATTGGCACCATTTCCTAGTCTGCAGCCCCTAAAACTGCAATTCTTTATTTAGTCTGGAGGGAAAAGAAACTTTAGTCTTTATCTGCCTTGGAGAACAAGTTAACTGCTTCACAGTGGTAGTGGTAGTTTTTGAAGAATAGCCACTTACCAATTTGCTTAGGGGGGCAGAGTAATAATCTCTGGGCATGGAAGCTTTTGAAAAAATGGCCCTTTCTTCTGTGCTTTCAGGCCACTGACTATTATCCTCATCAGGTGTAGGCAGCTGGGTTTGATTTAAAAAATGCACGTGGGCTGGTTTGGATCTGTTTTCAAGGCTGCAGGCTTTTTACAAGTCATTCAAGCATTTTCCTATATACTGGCCCTGTGGTTAGAATATAGGTTAGTCCAGAAGAGGAAGTCTACAAACTAGACTGGCAGTCTCTGTAGCACTGAAGTTGAAAAGCCCCTGACTTAAAGGATCATAGTCACAGGAACCTATTAATCCAATTTAAAAAGACCACCATGTTGCCCTTTGACCCTTCCTTCCTTCCTGCAGATAGAGCAAATTGCTTTAAATATTCTGCAGATAGACAGCTGACTAATTGGCAAAGAATGGTACCCTAATCTGTGTCATTTGGGTTCTGTCTCCACCACCACTGCTGCTTGCAGTGAACTCTTTTTGCTTTCTGCATGGCTGAATTTTTTGTTTTGGTTTATGACTTGCAGCAAGCCACTGTGTGTGCCTTTTGATGGCATGTGTCTTGGTGAGCTGGTTCCTGGCAGCACCCCTGGCTGGTGAGATAGCCCGGAGAGGGAAAGTTTTCATGGGGGGGAAACACACACACATTCAGATAAACAAGCGGCAATGGCTGAATGAACCACTGAATTGATTGGGTCTGGCAGCTTGTAATTTCCTCCCTTTAATCTCATCCTCATAACATCATGGGAAGTTTTGCATTTTATGTGGCTTTTAATATCTCAGGCCCACGGGTTGGATTATTACCCTCTTCACCCTGGCCCTGCAGGTTTATTTCTCCTTGTACTTTTTGAGAATCCTTTAAAAAGACAGACGAACAGGAGCCAGGCTTCAGAATGTTTCCCTTCAGAGAAGCGTGAGGCTGCTTTGAGGCCATTCAGAGCTTCAGTGCAAAAACACATTTGGACATTTTAAAATAAAATCTGCATTCTTTACCCCACGGGCCCTTTCCCAACGTCAACAAGGATTGAAGCTTTTGGGGGCAAAAAGAGGCATTCTCTAATACAATACAGGGTCACCACTGTCCATGGTGCTGAAATGAAACAGCAGCCATGGCTGTGTGAAAGGGGCTGGTAAAGAGGCTCCTAGGCAAAATGCAAGTCTTCCTCCATGAAAGATTGTCCCAATAGCCACAAGTGTTGGGTAATTGGGTGGCTGGTAGAGAAACACCCTCAAGAACCAAGACTGGGAGCTCTGGTCAGATAATAATATCCATGTTATGACTGCTTGGTAAGGGAGGGATTTCTCTGTGTGTTCGCTCTGATTGGACGTATCCAGATTGCAGCCCCCACCCCACCCCAATAAATCCAGCCCTAGAGTTTATTGATGAAGTACATGGCCGTGATCCAGCACTGCAGTAGGTCCTCCATAAAACTGCTGATCTTAACCTTCGTTCACAGCCTAGCAATATGAAGTACCTTAAAGTTAAATAGTACTTCATTACCGAGCCTGGGAAACTTGCTTTGGGGACTACAGCTCCCAGAATCCCCTAGTCAGCATGGTCACTGGCCATGTGGTTAGCAGGTTCTGGGAGTTTGTGTCCAACCCCCACCCACCCACCCCAAAAAACACCTTTCCCAAGCTCTTCTCAATAAAATGTTTCTAACTGTGCTTGGGTGTGTGTTGGAAACAGCACATGTGCAAAACAGAGGTACATTTTTTAAAGCTCCCACTAGAAATTTAGATACCACCAGAGGGGCTGGTAGGGGGAGGCAGCTGCCCAACAGCTCCAGCTCACCTGCCTACCCATTGCTGGACCACTATAATTGTTTGAAAGAATAGTGCTTTATATAAACAAATAATTCATAAATGAGAGGTTAAGGCTGCCATCCTAAACATGCTCACTCAGAAGTTGGCTCGGTAAGATCAACAGGACTTGCTTCAGAGGACATACACTTAGAATGGGAGCAGTAATCCAAAATACAGCGTGATTTCTCTTTTAGAAAGGTAATACAGGGATACCTCCTTTAACAAAGTACATGTATTCCTGAGATTTACTCCTTTAATAGAAATGTTGGTACCAGAGACAGAAATAATATGGAAAGAATAAGGATAGGTTCCTGCACCACAAAAAAAGAGGAGCAGTCTAATATGTTTCAGTAAAAAATTTTTATTCAAAGCTAACATCATGCACATGTGAAATGAAACGACCAGATCAGGTAAACCTTGCATAAAGGAACAAAACACTGTGAATCTTCTAGAAACTACCTGAAAGCTTCTTCCAAAATGCATCCTGGGATTATTATTTTTCTTTCAACAGCCTCGACTTTTCTTATTATTTCCATTTTGATGGTGAAATATATAGATCAACATGACAGGGTAGCTGGTGAGGCAAGCTAATCTGCTTTCCCTTTTTCTTTTCCAGTTTTGCTCTTCACACATGTTCAGTAAGGGATTCTGGAGGCAGCTGTTTACCTTGGCTGTTGTACAAAACCACATACAGCTACTGTACAGTAGGATCACCTAGAGCAGAATCTCATTCTTGCCAATGTCAAGTTTTATTGCATTGTTTACTGCAGACACGCTGCTGCAACCCAACACTGAAAATTGGTCTTTTTCCAGCCTTCTTTCACCATCCTCTTTGTCAGAGGCTTTGTTAACTGAGGTATGCTTGGTATATGGGACAAACATTCTACGTTTTCAGGTCTTCCACTCCCCCTTATTTGTATATTTTTGGTGCTTCCATTAACTGAGGGCACCCACTGGTAAGGGATAACCATGGCTAGAATATCTTCATTATTTGTTTAGTGTGGGTAAGGGCCAGCTTGAGTTGTCTGTAACATGTAAGTTCTCCGTATCAAGAGAATAGTGCAAGCATGTAGTTGTGTTTTTCTAAAAGATCTGGAAGTTGTGACATTGGAGTGGGCAGCATGTATGCACACCTGCACAGATTCACACAGATGCATACTTCCAGTGAATGTAACAGATAGAAGAGGATCAAAATTTGCCTACTTCATTGGATAGTACTTTAAAAAAAACCTAAGGCATTTTTATTTCATTTTGTTCCTTAGTGAAGAGATTTAAGCACTACCTTTAAGTCCAGTCTCTCTAGGGAGTTTGAAAACTAAATTGATGCAAAAAGAACAACAGAAACAAATGCCAAAAACAACAGTAAAATGGCCAATAGATACAATCAGAAACCATGGTGTACAAAATGGCAAGCCAGCTCAGTCTTTCAAAAAGCACGTTGGTTTTAATATCTGGGTTATTAACACACTGTCCTCTGCTGTGATGCTCCTGCTCCATTCCCCAGGTTCAAAAAGCAAGGGCTGCAACTGTTGCATTTCACCCTTGATTGCTCTTTCCATCGCTTCCCAGATTCAACCCTCCCCCAACCTCAGCTCCATCGATTTACAGGCCAGAAGCCATGAGCAGCATCTGTATGGGTCAGAACACCTGTCATTCTTAGGCCGCTAAGCAACCAGGCAATCTGTGGACAGAGGAAATGATTCTAGATGGAAGCACTAGAAAAACAGAAACAAATGTGCTCCCCCAGGGAAAAGCAATGTGGTGAACCATCAATGGCACCTACAATAGAAATCTACTTTCAGACTATGGAATGGTTATGGGCCTAGCCCTGTGCTATATGACTGCACTGATTTCACTGCTAGGGGCTTTCCCTGCCATTTATTCTGTGGCATATATTTTTGCAACAGGCCTAAGGCCCTCCCAATCTAATTCCCATCAGTCTTGCAAAACTCTAATTCCGGGCTTCCCTTGTGCATATAAAAATGAATGCCACCGCCTCTCCCTTTTTGAGGGGGGCACAATTTTTGTCCTTTGTCTGGCCTTTAGCATCATGTAAGAACAAGAGGCCCACAGGCATTTACATCCAGAGACTGATGTTATGCTGAGGGAGATGCCAGCAGCGTAGGATGGAGTCACCTGGTAGCTGAGAAGCAGGAATCAGCTGACAGAGGAGGCAGCAGGTGGCTGAATGAAGTAAGGCCAGACAGACTCATAGAAACAGAGAGAGGGCTCATCTATCTACCAGTCTAAGTAACTGCAAAGGCAGGTGCTGAGGCTGAGCCATTCAGACTGGAAGGAAGATTTACTGTTGCCCCCAAAAGAGCAAGGTTATGGATATTTCCTTTGAGGTATGAGAGTAGACAAAGCCTGGAAAATGGGGGTGGCAGAAGCAGAGTGTAAGCAGAGCCAGGATCCTTCTGGGGTGTCTTTCAAATGTCAGGGCTTGGCCAGGGAAAATGTGACATTACAAAGAGTGCCTTTGCACATGTACAAAGTGCCTCCCTAAATAACTACATCTCAGAACTTGACAGTGTTACTAGAACTTGTTGGATTCCCCTGCCAAGTTGTAGGATTCTAGGAGCTGGTAGTTTGAAAAAGCAACTTTCCCTCCAAATTTACTACACCTTCACGTACCCATACATGTGGAGTCATAAGGCAACCCTTCCCAGCAGTGCTGGTCACTTGATTTTTTTATAAAATATAGACTGGATAGTTCTTTAGTTTAAATATTTAATGTTAAGCATGGTGTGATTGTTGTTGGAATGTAGAGAGCTCCACCCTGGGGCCTTTTCACGCTACAGTTATAGCATTTTGATGCCACTTTAAATGCCATGGCTGCCCCTACGAAATCCTGGGGGTTTTGTAGTTTGCTCAGAGGCACCAGAGGAGCTCCCTGGCTGGCAATTCTAAAGGCCCCTCCCTCAACTGCTGACCCCAGGATTCCATGGGATGCTGCCATGGCAATTAAATCAGGATCATAACTCTATAAATGTTAAGTGTGAAAGGGTCAAGGGTCCCTGCAAAAGTGACACATATACACACCTATTCTGGGAATGACTGTCTCCTCTCTAGATTTCTGCCTGTCTGACTGATTGATTGACTGACTATACTGTGCCAAATTGATCCAACATACATGAGAAACATGTGGTAGTCTATTTTTTGAATGTACAACTTCAGACTGAATTTGGGTGGGTCATATAATGAAAGGCTCCACCATGTTGAAAGAAACCAAACCAACAATTTTGCCTCAGTGCCAGCAGAAAGTAAACAAAAAAACCCTCCCAGCAAGAAGTGTGAAAACAGGGAGAAGATTCAGATGAAGGAATTCATCTGAATGCACTAATTTTATATTAGCACAGTGGAGTGTGTGTGGTTTTTTTACAAAATGGGGAAGTCCACCCACTAACAGTCTGAAGTGACTACTTTTGGGTTGAGAAAGGAGGCACAATACTATTTTGGGGAAGCTGAATAAACTCACAGAGTGGTGTAGTGGTTTGAGTGTTGGACTACGAGTCTGGAGACCAGGGTTCACATCCCCACTCAGCCATGAAAACCCACTGGGTGACCGTAGGCAAGTCACACACTCTCAGCCTTCAGAAAACCCTGTGATAGGTTCCCCTTATGGTCGCCATAACTCAGAAATGACTTGAAGACACACAACAACAATGAATATCCTAAAGACAACAGATCCTGTATAATCTTGGAAGCTAAGCTGGGTCAGCCCTGGTTAGACCCTGGATGGGGGACCACCAACGAATACCAGGTGCTGTTGGCTATATTTCAGAGGAGAGAAGTGGCAAAACCATCTCTTAGTATTCCTTGTCTAAGAAAATCCTATGAAAAATTCATAGGGTTGCCATAAATTGAGAGGCAACTTGAAGGTACATACAGGATCTTCAGGGGACATATATTGGGAAACTATGTCCCCATCTTTACAAGGGGGGCGGAACCATAGTGCTCCACAGTAAGAGCAATCTGCAGCAGCTGCAACTTATCATAACTGTAATTCTCCCCACAGCAGCCCCCATAAGTTTCGCTGTCCAAAGATGACAGCTCACGTGGCGGGGGGGGGGGACGCATGGTGACAGCGATGATGGGGAACATGGAAGGGGGAGAGGATGGCAGCTGCCCTCCTGTCTTCCTCGGTCTCTGTGGGGGCAATAGTGGTGGCGGCAACAAGATGGGTGGGAAACTGAGGAAGGGAGAAGAGGGCAACAGAGCCCTCCCCCCACATGGTTCCCCATGGGGATGGCAGCAGCGGTGGCCAGGGAGGGTGGGACAATTGCCCTCTCCCTTCCCCATTCCTGATCACGGGGGGGAGAGTGGCAGAATGGCAGCAAGCCCCGCCCCTGCACTGGTCCAGTCAATCAGCTTTGCACTTCCTGTTGTATGAACAAGCAAATCAAGGCGAATCAATTGTCCTAATGAGCAGGAATGCGCACCCCCCCTTGCAGTTTTTAAAAAACTTCGTGGAAAACCACAGAGTCTCCTAGCACGCAGTACATGGCCTTTTTTGCCCCCCTCCTTCTGAATAGGATGAATTGTTGAGGGTTTGTTTCCACCTCGAATTCTACAAGGATTTATTTCACCATTTAGACAGTCCCTAAGATCAGCCTGGTGAGTGTCCACTGCTTGTTTCTTCACATCTTTCCTAGAGACACGTGATGATGCTCATCCATGGAAAATGCTGGTGTACACATGGCAAGCACAAGCGAGGCATTTGGTGAATCAGTCCTTTAGATTCAGCACTGGCGTGAGTCAACCCCTGCAAATTCCTGCTCTTACTCAAATAGATGAGAAGAAGCCAAAGGGATGTCCTGCCAGCTCCCATCACTGCTCCCCAACACCCCCAAAAAGAATCAGTCCTGACACCGGTTATGCTGGTTGGGCATTCTGGAAGCTGTCATTCACAAAGGACCCTTTCCAAGCTCTGGATCAGCATGCTAAAAAAACTGAAGCACTTTGCTGAAGAACAGATGCAACACAAGTGACTCTAGACACATCATGTGAGTGAGCCAAGTTGTGTGGTGGATAGACAGGTAGCAGTTTCACAGGTAATCTGACCTGAAAGAAAATTACCTGAGAGTCTGAAAGATGGTAGTCAGTCCCCAACATGTCTTGTGAGCCTCCTTGGGTCCCCACTCTGGGAGAAAGGCAGCATATAAATGAAATAAATGAAATAATAAATAAATTAAAGCTCATTCTTCTGAACTGTCCTAGTGCAACTATAGCGAGGGTAGTTAGCTCAGTAACTGCATCTCCCAGTATCACCATGCATTGGCCATGCTGGCTGTGGCTAATCGGAGGTGGAGCCTAACAACTTGTGGAGGGCACCAGGTTGACTACAACCGCTATAAACTCTTCAAGGATTGGCCTTCAGGAATACGCAGGATGCCTTGATCTGTGGGATTGGTTGAGAGATGTAAAAATGACTATAACTTGACACTGCAAAGCAACCACAGAGTGCTTTATTGGTTAAATTTCCAACAACAAAGCAGGGTGGCACAGTGAAAAAGAGTGAATGCCTGACAGGTTGGTGTCCCTTGAAGTCTAGTACCTGGGACAGATTCCTCACCTGCTTGCAGGATAGTGAATCAGATCCTTCCCACCTAGGGTTGCCATAATTCTCTGCCACAAAACCGGGACAAAAGTATACAGGACTGGATTGGGCAAAGTATTGACAAAAAATAAGACAAAAAAACCCTACATTTTGACATTTAACATTGTTTTATTGCATATTTCAGAAGTTTAAGGTATCTTGTACCAATTGTACTTTTCAGAACTAAAGACCTTGTAAAATTACAAATCCCAGAATTCCATAGGAAGGCATTTCAAACTAGATTATGTGTGTAGTGTGGATTTGGCCCTGGCCTCCTTGTGTCCTAATCCAACACTTAAACCACTACACCACATTGGCTCTCAGGTTGGCTCTGCATGTAGAAACAGTAAAATGCCATCATTCATTTTTTTCCCCACAGGTGCCAGTTAGCAACGAGAGGCATTTGAACTAAGGCTTGCTGCTCCTCCCCAGAGCTTAGAAAAGTTATTTTTTATTACAACCCCCCAGCTAGTGGCTGTGCTGCCTGAGGGAATTATGGATGTTACAGTCCCAAGCCTCTTCCCAGCTCCGTTGTGGGGCTTGAAAAAGGAAGGGAGATTCCCCTCTCCCCTTCTGAAGCCTCTTTCCATTCGGCCACTGGCCCATTGTCCAAGGGTGTGTGTGTGTCCCAGGAGGCCAGAGACTCATCACACACACTCAAGTAAAGTTACTCTGAGTCTGACTCCGCTGCTGGCCTTCTTTCCTCTGACTTTCCTTCGCTCTCTCTGCTGCTGCCTGTTCTGCATTCTCCCGACTCCTGCCTTCTGCACTCTCCCGCCTAGACCGCACTCTCCCGCCATGGGACCCCAGAGCCTGCAGACACTGAGCCTGGAGTCCGAATCTAGGATCGGATGCTTCAAGCAGCCCGGCCAAACGGGACAACTTTCTTTCCCTTTAATCAGGGATTTTCCTTGTTTTCTGGGACTTATGGCAAACCTATTCCCACCTGCTGCCATGGCCAAAGTAGTTCAGGCTTTGCCCTCTGCAAGAAAGTTTACCATCTTGCAGCATTCAAAAAACAAAACCCTCAACCACACCCACAACTCTGTGTTTGAATAGAATTCAATCTATGAAAAGGGGGCCTGTCTACACTACAGAAATACAGCAGTTTGACACCATTTTCCTCTCCATTTTATCTACACACTAATCCTGTGAGATAGGCCAGGCAGAGAGAAAAAGAATGACTGACCCAAGGTAAGTTTTCATGGAAGATATGAAGCTGGATCTCCTAATCCAGCAATCTTACACTACCTCACATGGGTTCTCAAACATGAATGAAGGCACAAGCAAGAAGCAGACACACAAAAGGCATGGAAGATCCCCACCCCCAAACTGTTAGAAGTGTTCGGTACCCCCAGCTTTTTCTGGTGGCAGAACATTGGAGAGGCAACTTACCCAGATATTGCTTATATGTTCCCTTCTACAAGTCTGAAAGCTAACTGCTTATTTTTAATGAAGCTGAGATTCTCCAGAATGCAATTTCTGCAGCAGAGATCAGCCTCCATGGGGAATTCTGTTCATATAAAATGGCAAAAAGCCACCAGCATGGCTCATAACTTCTTGTGCATTCCTGCGCTCCACCCTGGCCTTTTGGCTTTTTGCTAAGTGGAATGCAGCCTTCCCCACCAACCTGGCGCCTCCATATGGTTAAGACTACAACTCCGATCATCCACAGACAGCACAATAATTTCTCATGCTGGCTGAGAAGTATTGAAGGAAATGGGATCTAAAACATTTGGAGGTTGGCAATCTGAGTAAGGCTGGCGTAAAGCATGACATGTATTCATCTTTTAAAGTCCAGGAAATTCAGGGAGGGCTTTTGGAGGGGGGTCCCTGTGGGCCTCAAAAACAGACTTACAGGTAGGATTGCCACAATTCTCTGCCACAAAACTGGGACAAAAGTATGTGGGAGTGGATTGGGTGGATTATCAACAAAAAACAAGACAAAGCCCCCACATTTTGACATTTAACATTGCTTTATGACCGTACATATTTCAGTAGTTTAAGGTGTCTTATACCAATTGTACATTTCAGAACTCTGCATTTGGTCGAGGTACTTTGATTTTTTTTTTTTCACTACTACACATCAATTTGTAAAATTCATTGGGGTGGGAATGAAAGGTTTTAAAATCTGGCTTTGAGTTAGAAGGAGAGGAAATCCAAAGGAAAAGAAGTGAGGTGGGAAAGAAAGGGTTTAAAACTTGGCTTTGAGTTAGAAGGAGAGGAAATCCAAAGGAAAAGAAGTGGGATGTGAAAGAAAGGGTTTAAAACCTTGCTGAGGCATTGTGTTGGAAGGGGAGGTTAATCCAGAGGAGAAGCAGTGAGAGGAGGAAGCGAACAGTGCACCTGGATATACTGCTAGTGCTGACATTTATGGGGACAAGTCCTGACAAAGAGAAATTATTCTCCCTGTTCTCCCCAGTTTGGTTACCTCCCTCCCCTCACACATTGGCTGGGAGGCCAGACTCACCACACACAACTCTATGTTGGCCTCCTTTCCTTTCTTGCCTTCTGAGCTCTCCTCTTGCACACTTGTGCTCTGTCCCACCTTCTGGGCTCTGGGTCTGGCATGCCTGTGCAATACGATACCACATGACCCAGAGCCTGCAGTGCCAGTCTTCTCACGTGGTTTTGCTGCCAAGTTCTGCCTTTTACCCTTCCCTGCGGCCTAAGCTGCAAGGAGACTGGAGGAATCCAGGATCTTCTGCTTCAAGCAGCCCAGCCAGTCAAGACAATTTTCAGTCCCATCAATCTGGGATTTTCCTGGTTTTCCAGGACTAACGGCAACCCTACTTTACAGGTCACATGTGGTCCACAGGCCAGACTTTCCCCATACCTGTTCCCGACCACCTCCTTGCTGCTTATTCTTTCCTAGAAGGTACCCCATCTAGGTTTTCTGAATGGTAAATTGACACATTCACTATTCACATAGAAACCAAAGGTCCCAGAGTTTAAAATGAGAAGTATGCCCAGTGTCATCAATTGTGAGTAAAACATGTGCAGTCAAAGGTCAGTACTTCCATGTGATAAATTTGGAAGGGTGAACTCTTTCCTTTTTCCACCAGCACTCACACAACTCTGTAGCATGGCCAGGTTTGGTCCATGACACTTTGCTGCCTGAAACAGAGCACCAAAGTCTCTGCTGTCCCCAGACAAGGTTCACAATGCCCTAGATCAGTGGTTCCCAAACTTTGGTCCTCCAGATGTTTAGACTTCAGTTCCTGACTGTTGGCCAAGTCAACTAGGGCTTCTGGTAGTTGAAGTCCAAAACACCTGGAGGACAAAGTTTGGGAAGCACTGCCCTAGGTCAACCAGGTCATTTGTGGCACCTGAGGCAGAAAATCCAACAAATACCTAGCAATAAATATACAATAATAATAATACAAAAAAACACGCAACAATGTGCTGTCTTTTCATAACATGAAAAATCAGTCACCTGAAGTGGCTGCCTCAATCTGTCAGATCACAGAACCAGCCCTGAGCTAGGTAATCAATATGTGTGTCCAAACTACTCTTCCACTTGGTCAATTTTCACAGGTTTTTAAGCAGAGGCTGGATGGCCCTCTGTTGGGCATGCTTTGATTGCGTATTCCTGCATGGCAGGGGGTTGGACTGGATGGCCCTTGTGGTCTCTTCCAACTCTTATGATTCTATCTCAGGATGCCAGCAGTGAATTTTCACAACGATGAGTTTAAGGGAGAAAAGGTCAAGAGGTCATACAGTCATGGTGGGGGGAGAGTCTTTTCAGGGAGACATCTGCTGCAACCTGCCAGGCCTCCCCTGCCTTTGACAGCTGCTATTTCTGTAAGTGAACCAGCTCTGCCCCATCATTAGAGGAGCCTGAAATGCCTCCTGGATCTGGTGGTAGACCTGGGTCCTCATCTCCTTCCCTGCTGCTGCTGTTCACTCCTATTTTCCTGATGTTACAAGTGAGGAGGGGGGATGAGGGAGGCAAGGGGGGGTCAGGGAGACTATTAAATTATGATGCTATTATCTCCCCCTCATCAAGCTACACTAACCTCCTTGCCTGGAAATTGAAGAGACAGAAACTGACTCAACTTAATGGACTCCCTGGTTCACAGAAAGAAAGAATGAGAGAGAGAGAGACTGGAGAGAATACAAGAGAGCAGAGGGTCCTCTGGGCAGCAGATAATTTGCTGCCCACCCAGGCAGCACAAGCAGGTTCAGTGCCAGGGGCAGCATCTCTCTCTCTCAAGCTGCATCTTGGATGCTTTTTCCTTTCGTTGAAATCCAATTATCTTCCAGATGATGAGAGAGGCTGCTCAAGAGGTCCCTTGATCCCTAACCAGAGATGCGAGCTGAGGGGGCAGAAGGCTGCCAGGGCACATGGGGCAGTGGTGGGTGGCTGCTTCCTTTTAACCCCTGGGAAGAGATGGTTGTTGGCCTGTTGTGCTGGCTAAAGGCCAGGACACGTGCAAGGGTCGTGGGGCTTGGCTTGGCTTTGGTTGTGGCCTTTTTGTCCATCTTCCGCATCACCTCTTTCAGCAAGTACACACAAGGATAACCAAGGATCAGTGTTTTCTTCTAAACAGGAGACCCCAGATCTGTTTTTAAGGTGCAGGGGGCTCAACATTGCTAGTCACGTTGTTACTAAAATTGTTGACCTGCAGGTATTTGCAAGGGGAGGGCAAATTGCTTTCCTCATCCATTATCAATGAAGTAGCCTTGAATATGAAAGTCTCTTACTATGAACACAATGTATACTTAGGAATGTCCTCCATGTATTCATTGTAGCTTACTTCTAAGTAAGTGTGCATGGGCTAGACTGCAGGCAGCCCTTTACTCTTCCTGGGAGGACTCAATAACAACAGGCTTATTAATATTGCTCATCACTTGGCCACTAAGTACCCTTGTGATTGCTAATTCCTGAGAAGACTCAGCTACCTAGGAGTTTCCCTGGTTCAATTTTGCAGATCATTTTGGGGATGCTCAGCCCCCCCAGCCTAATCTTAGTGGGGCTTGACCCCCACCCCTCCTACTCCTCCATTTGCAGATCATTATTTTTAAGCATGAAGCTATCTTCCCTATGGTGGCCTGAGCAGAAAGGCAAGCAGGGTTGGATCTCTGAGCCACGACCCACAGGACTAGCAAATTTATCATCTGTGTAGCAAGCAGAACTCTGAGAAGCAAAGCTTTTGATATGTGGGGACAGCAATGGAAAAAATGTCAGCCTATCAAGACTCTGCAAAGGAACGTGACTACTGGGTGGGGGGGGGTGGACCTGATCCCCTTGAAGCCCAAGACCCATTTTGAATGCAAAGGTTTAGCCCTAGAATTTGTGAAATCATAATAAAGAGTCCCTATCCGAGCATGTACAGAATGCCTTGCAGTCACCACCAGAGCAAGAAAAGATGGCCTGTTATTTGTTGAGAAAGTTCTTGGAAAGAGAAATGGTTGAGATCACGCGTGGGCTACTTCAGAACAAACCAGCTATTAGATCAGCCTAGCCAATGGTCAAAGATGATGGGAGTAACAGCCTATCCACCTCTGGATGGCAACAGGTATCTTCCTGCCTTACTGGGTTCAGATAGCCTCTTCTGCTGCTATTCCTGTTGATTTACCTATCCAGCTTATTCATCCAGACTGGTATAGGCCTTTCACTGAGGTTTCCACTATCAACTGTCCACTGGCACTGGGAAAGCATCTTTTAAGTTCTAAGCAGCATGCTGAACCTGTTCATGTTCCACCTCTCTGGGCTGGTGGTGCAACCAGGGCCTGTGGTGCTTCCATGGGCCATGGTGAGGCCCACATATCAAGTAGCAGATTGGGAGGGGCAGCAAATTGAAACCTCACCTTCGAGTGCCTACTCCCCAACTCTGCCCCATATGTCTCAAGGAAGCATAAATGGCAGGTAGCCCAGCTGTTATGCCCCAGTCTTTTCCCTACTCAAAGAAGAGGCTTCTGGATCTTGGGCTTGTCTATACCTCGTTTGAGCCCCTTAAAAAATGGAATGCCCCACAGTAACTGCATTTCGCAGCAGCTGTGACTTGTCCTAGTGGGGCGTTTTGCCCCCCAAAGCTTTGTATGCCCGCAATGACTGCAAGTGAATTACTCAGGTTTCTGCTGTCGCCAAGCTTAAAAAAAACCTATTTGCCTTGTGCGCTGGAGTGATATTTTGCATTTGTAACAAAAAGGTAAAGAAACAACACCCTGTTTTCTCACCTTAGCGCTTTCTCGCTAAGGCAAAAAATCAACATGGCGACACCAGGCACTTACCCTGTTAGCAAGCCCCGCCCCTGCACTCATCTGGCCAAACAGCTTTGTGCTTCCTCTCCTATGGGAAAGCGATTCAAAGCAAATGGCTGGTCCCAATGAACAGGAATATGCATTCCCCTCACTGTTATTTTAAAGCTCTGGGAAAAGCTGTAAAGTCTTTCCCCTCACAGTTTTTGACATTGTTGATCCCCCTCCTTCTGAATACAGCAATACAATGTGGGATCCCATTAAGAAAGGTAGGATTCTCCTCACATTCTGCAAGGAATATTTTCACCATTTAGACAGCCCCTAAGTAAGCTTTATTGAAGTATAGAAACAGCACAGTGGACAGCCATTGCAAGCCCTGACTCTTTCCCGAAAGCGGCACTCTTAAAATAGTTCACATTTCCTCGCTTCCTGTCCCACAATTCCACAGCATTCTTTCCCACACAGTACCAGGCAGGTCCAAATGGCCTTGGTTTGCACTCGCAGACTCCACACCTGCAACCCCCTCCCATTTTTTAAACATCCTTCCAATATGGTTACAGAGCTGCCTCAACCACACAAAGCAAAGCGCAATATGACAGAGAGGCCTCTTTGGGGCACTGCCCTCCTGCTGCAGCAAGCGCATGGGTTGACTCCCTCCTACTCATCATGCCTTACACATGGTAACACATGTCCTCCTCCCTCAGGCAGCCGGATCTCTCACACTGTGGCCAAGAATGTCTTACCCAAATTAGACCTTGGGATTCCACCTCAGACAGGGTGTTCAGGGGTGCGCCTTCATTGCTCAGCTACGACTGAGGAAAAACTCAGCCCACCGCTGCTCTTATGTCTTTAATCACAGGATGCGTAAAGTGTGGCCTGCAGGCCATGTGCAGCCTTTGGGGCTCCAAAGTGTGGCACCTAAAGCTCCCCACAGCCCACAGACATCCTTTTAGAAATTAAAATTCCAGATGATTTTTCACCCTCCAAACTGCCCCCCATGTCTCAAAACCATTGCAAACAACAGCATCTTTGCGCTCCTAATCCCAATACCTTTAAAAAAAATGATGAGAACCAAGCCCCGTATCCGCTGGAAATCAGACAACATGTATTTGAAGGGATGTCACGCTGAGGATGGAGCAGGCTTGTTTTCTGCTGCTCCAGAGACTGGAACACGGAGCAATGGATGCAAGCTCCAGGAACAGAGATTCCAGCTCAACATTAGGAGGAACTTTTTGACAGTAAGAGCTGTTCGGCAGTGGAACGCACTCCCTCGGAGCGTGGTGGGGTCTCCTTCCTTGGAGGTCTTTAAACAGAGGCTGGATGGCCATCTGTTGGGGATGCTTTAATCGTGATTTCCTGCGTGGCAGGGGGTTGGACTGGATGGCCCTCGTGGTCTCTTCCAACTCTGCAATTCTATGATTCTATGATTCTATGAACATGGAAACCAGAAAGTTAAGCTTTGATAAGGTCTCCCATGATATATTGATTAACAAATTGACTAAATGTGAAACAGATGGAAATACCATCAGATAGATCCATAATTGGTTGGAAAACTGTGCTCAAAAGCAGTGGCTGTGCTTCAAATTGATAGGCAGTCTCAAATGGAGTGCCTTTGGGTTCTGTCCTGCACCCAATGCTCTTCAATATTTCTTTTATCGGTGATTTAGATGATGGGGTAAAGGGAATCCTTATCAAATTTGCAGACTATACAAATCTGGGGGAGGTAGCTAACATATTGGAAGATAAAAACAGAATTCAAAAGGACCTAGATAAACTAGAAAACTGATCTGAAATTAATAAAATGAAATTCAACAGATTCTACATATAGGCCACAAAAACTAAATGCACAGGTATAGGATGGGGGATCCTTGGCTCAGCAGTACTACATGTGAAAAACACATTGGGATGATTGCTGATGATAAGTTGAATATGAGCCAGCAGTGCAGGGCCGATTTAAGGCACCAGCGGCGTCAGCATTCACAGGGGGCCCCATCATTGTGGGGGGGGGGGCGTAGTAACCCTCCTCCTGCAAAAACATTATGAGTAATAGTCTGAATATCCTGTACTGTGAATAGCTTAGGTTGAGATAGGTTACATTGACCTGAGATAAACATATGCCCCCCTCCAAATAAAGCATTGCAGGGGGCCCCAAAATTCCTTAAACTGGTCCTGCAGCAGCGTGATGCAATAGCAAAAGAAGGCAAATGTTATCTTAGCCTGCATTAATAGAAGCATAATATTAGGAAATGTAACGTTCTTCTTGCACCCCTTACTTAGTAAATTTGGAAATTCCTTGCATGCTTAAGTTCCTACCCAGCTACCCCCCCTTCTCCTCTCAAGCTATCTTAGCCATTTGGAGCTATGGTGTGACCATTGAGTCATTCATCACATGGCCTCCTAATTTAAATGTTTTATGATCTTTTGTCCCCTCTTGGGGTGTGCAGCCTCACTTCCTCAACACAAGGTCCTTCATTCCCTTTTATCCCCTTCCTACCATGCATCTGACCTCCATACACGTTGAAGACAGATTAGCTCTCGCTTACCTACAATCACCCTTTTTCTGAAGAAATAGGGATGTTACTGCTGTAATACTTAGAAACTTCTGGTTTGTTTTATCTTATCCTAACTTGAACCTCCCAGGATTGGGTGAGTCTATTACCCTGAAATCCTCTTAGTTAGTTAAGGACCTAGACTTGTTTTGAATATGTAGATTGCTATACCTTCAGTAAACATTTTGATATGCATTTTTAAGCAAACATCTTTATTATCCTTAATTTGTCTGCTTGGCTTTAATGACTGGATAATTTAGAACACATACAAATGCAAATTGAGCTTGGTCAGTCTTCCCTAGGCTAACTCTGCTTACTTTAAAAGAAACTTTTCTTAAGAAGATACTCCTAAAGGGCATATTTAGGAATAAGCCAAGGTTCAGTTTTCGCGAAAGTGGTAACTGGAGAGATTTACGGCATTCCTATTATTTAATATGTATTTTCAGAGCCAGCGTGGTGTAGTAGTTTGAGTGTTGGACTATGACTCTGGAAACCAGAAATGTGTGAATCCCCACTCTGCCATGAAAAGCCACTGAGTGACTTTGGGTAAGTCACAGGCTCTCAGCCTCAGAGGAAGGCAAAGGCAAACCCCTTCTGAACAAACCTTTTCAAGAAAACCCCATGATAAGTTCTCTTTAGGGTCGCCAACAACAACAACAACAACAACAACATGTACTGTCATGTATAGGGTTGTATGCAGGAGTTGATTTCTATGGGTAGAAGGGCTCTTCTCCCAAAAGGCACCTCTGGCCAATACTAAGGGGTGAATTTCCTCTCTTCACTGCACCACATATCACGCCATTCACTTGTGTCCCACAACCCTCTGTGTAGCATTTTGCAGAGCCTCTGGGGCTGCCATGGGGACTAGAGGGTGGAGAAATCTGCTTCTGCCCATCTAACTGCTCCTGTATAAATCTGGTCCCAACCTATATAAGATGAGGATTCACAGCATTAACTCTCCATTCAAGCCCTGTAGTCCCATCTGAATTATAGAATAACCTGTAGCAACACAGAATTTCTTGCAGAAAGGAAAGTTTTCTGCCTTTCAGACTTGGTTCTACCACAGACAAAACTCCTGCTAAACACAGACCACACTCATTCCCTCCCCCTTGTATAGATGTTGGGGAGGGTAGAGAAAAATTAATCTCCTCTGCTTCCCCACTTATGCCTTCTTGGACCATCCAAATATACTCTGAAATACATCTATCCAAAATATTGGCAGATATGAGCTGCCTTTTGTTTGGTCTAAAATAGGGTTGCCAGGAAGGGCCTAAATACCCTATAAAGGCATCGGATTCTATCTGATCTTGGAAGCTAAGCAGGGTAAGCCCTCTTTAATACTTGGATGGGAGACCACCAATGAATATCAGGTGCTGTAGGCTATATTTCAGGTGCAGGTACTGGCAAAATGACCTCTGAGTATTCCTTGCCTGAGAAAATCGTAAGAAATTCATGGGGTCACCATAAGTCAACTTGAAGGCACAATCACATACACCCAGGGTGGCCAGATGACCCTTATTATAAGAGATGTCCTTTATCTGAGATCTGGAAAATGTTTCCCTTATAGGACTGGCAGGCATCACTTATTATAACGAATATCCCCTTGAATCATAGACTCATAGAATCGTAGAGTTGGAAGAGACCACAAGGGCCATCCAGTCCAATACCCTGCTATGCAGGAATACACAATCAAAGCACTCCTGGAAGATGGCCATCCAGCCTCTATTTAAAAACCACCAAAGAAAGAGACTCCACCACACTGAAAGGCAGCCATTCCACTGCTGAACAGCTCTTACTGTCAGGAGGTTCTTCCTAATGTTTAGGTGGGATCTCTTTTCCTGTAATTTGAACCCATTGCTCCGTGTCCTAGTCTCTGAAGCAGCAGAAAACAAGCTTGCTCTACCCTCAGTATGACATCCCTTCAAATATTTAAACATGGCTATCATGTCACCTATCAACCTTCTCTTCTCCAGACTAAACATACCCAGCTCCCTAAGCCGCTTTTCATAGGGCATGGCTTCCAGACCTCCCACTATTTTGGTTGCTCTCCTCTGGACACGTTCCAGCTTGTCAATGTCCTTCCTGAATGGTGGTGCCCAGAACAGGACACAGTATTCCAGCTGAGGTCTGACCAAAGCAGAAAACAGTGGCACTATTACTTCCCTTGATCTAGACACTATACTCCTATTAATGCTGCCTAGAATCACATTGGCTTTTTTAACTGATGTATCACACTGATCACTCATGTTCAGTTTGTGGTCCACTAAGAGTCCTAGATCTCTTTCGCATGTACTGCCCTCAAGCCATGTGTCACCTATTCTATATCTGTGCATTTCATTTTTACTGCCCAAGTGTAGTATCCTACATTTCTCTCTGTTGAAATTCATTTTGTTAGTTTTGGCCTAGCTTTCTAATCTATTCAGGTCATTTTGGATTCTGATCCTGTCCTCTGGAGCATTAGCTATCTCTCCTAATTTGCTTACATCTGCAAACTTGATAAGCATACCCTCTATTCCCTCATCCAAGTCATTGATAAAGATGTTGAATAGCACTGGGCCCAGGACAGAGCCCTGTGGCACCACCCACAAGTCACTTCTCTCCAGGATGAAGAGGAGCCATTGGTGAGCACCCTTTGGGTTTGGTTGATCAACCAATTGCAAATTCACCTAACAGTTGCATTGTCTAGTGCATTGTGTAGTTGGAATCCTTCTCCTTTTATATAGATTGAACAAAATGGCAAAAGATCCTGCATGTGTAGGTGTGGGCCCTTCATAAAGATAGAAATGCATGCATCATGTAATTTATGAATGTGGAGAGTGTGTTAATTTTACAGAGAAGTATGTGGATAAGTAAACTGAAAAGGTACTTTCATTTGATATTTAGGTAGAACACACACTTGTTAATAACTACTTTGTGACTGTCAACCCTGTATGTCATGAATTTGAATTGCCCTTTATTGCTATTATGACAACCTGGCAATGCCAATCTTAAGAGGCATTGCCTCAGGACACAGTTGCTGCTGTTCTTTGGCAGTCAGGGGCAATGTGCTCTGAAAGGCTCCTCAAAGGTCTTTCAGACCAACCCCAAGCCAAACCTGCCTTTCTCCTCAAGCTTTCTTAAACTATTCACTTGTTGGCAGTAGATCCTTTCAACAAGCAGTTTCAGCTGTTCAAGAGCACTTGCTGGAAAATCAGATAACAGATGCTACAACAAATCTGTATATCTACAAAAGCAGGAGTTGAAAACTGAAGCTCGAGATTTGTAGGGAGAAAAGCTGAAAAGAGTCATCCCATCTTTAAGATGTTACAAAATGGCTTCTGACCAACTATGGACTCATCTGTGAGATGTTTGAAACAAACGTGTCTGGAAATGCTTCCATATTTGACTGATAGAACAAGCTCCCTAGCCTTCCTTTAAAAAAAACCCAACATATTCTTTAAAAAAAAACCATATTTTGACCTTCTCCCAAAATGAGGCATCTGTTTCCAGCAAAGTTGTAGCATAGATTAACTTCCAAATGCCATAAATATCAGACTAGGACTTTGAAGATCCAGATTCAGATCCCCACAGCCAGAAAGCTCCTTGGGGTAATCCCAGACCAGTCACTCGCTTTCAGACTGGTCTACTTCACAGGTCATTTTTCATGGATAAAACTGGCAGCGATGAAAAACATGTATGTTGACCTGAACTTCCTGGAAGGAGAACTGGATTACAATAAAGCAAGTGATGTTTTTTCCCATCAGTTTACCTCCATAACAGGAAAAGCTGTATTTAGAACAAGCTGCTGTGAAAGGGGAAGACACAGGATGTGGGGCAGGGAGAGGGGAAGAAATGATAGCCCTATTTAGGAGCCAGCACAGTTGTCCTCTGCTGCCTCTTCTTGGGAGCCAGTTCAAGTGGCTGACCAACTTGTTCTTGAGGCAATATTTTTCTGCAGGCTGAATCCACCCATCCAACTTGTCCATTGGTCTGATCTCACAGGGTCATAAAAGACCACCAGCGATGCCTCAGTAGCCAGTGTTCCCAGAGCTTGAAGAGAATGTGTTTAAAAAAAAAGAAAGAAAGAAAATTTGTTATCGTTAATATTCACTTCTTTTCCACAATAAGTAGCAACACATTGATTTTTTTAATGATAACATGATAGCTTTTGAGTCAGCATGGTATAGTGGTTTGGGTGTTGGACTAGCACTCTGGAGACCAGGGTTCGAATCCCCGCTTGGCCATGGAAACCCCCAGATGACCTTGGGCAAGTCACACACTCTCAACCTCAGAGGAAGGCAAAGGCAAACACCCTCTGAACAAATCTTGCCAAGAAAACCCTGTGATAGGTTCACCTTAGGGTCACCATAAGTCAAAAACGACTTGAAGGCACACAAATGAGTAAAGTCAGAGCCCAGAGTTTATTCTGCTTTCTTATTCTTCTCCTCACAAGCCTTTCCCATGGAAGTAACATGGGGGAAGACTTGTGAGAAGAGGAACAAGAGAGGAGCTTTCTTACTATTTAGATATTGTGTTACTTACATGTATTTTTTTTATGCTTATCATTGTGTTACTTATGGTATAACCTTGCTTCTGAGAACGTTGCTCCTGTTAAATGACTCAGGGAAGTTTATGTATTATGGAAATAAAGGTTTACTCTCAGAACTGGTTGCTGTAAATATTTTCTATACTTTGAAGAAGATCCTTTTGGATATTATCCAGAAATCCATTGTATTGTATATAAGTTTTGATTATATTATTCTATATGTTGTTTGTGTTTTGTGTTGTATATATTTTGATTATAGTATTCTATATGGTGCGTATGTTTTGAATACATTACAGGCTGACCCCTTATCCATGGGACCGGTATCTGTGGTTTCACTTAATCCGTGTCTGAAAAAATATGTACTTTCTAGACAGTTTCTAGGTCCTCTAGTGTGATTCTATGGTATCCTTCTACCAGATGTTGGGCTGGAAGTCATTAATTTCAATATTCATAGTAAGCCCAGGGGTGACCTGTATTCTGTTCATATAATTGCACTTGATTTTGGTTTTGGCACCTTTGCTGCTTTCTCTGTTGTGACTCTTTACCAATACTTGTCCTTTTGTTGTTGTTGTTTTTGTAAACCTAGGGCCATAGCTTCCTTGATTGAATCAGTCCATCACTAATGTGATCTTCCTCTTTTCCTTCCACTTTACTAAGCATTATCCTTTCTTCCAATGAGTCATGTCATCTCATGTGTCTGTTACCCTACAGAGTTGGGGTGGTGGTGTTGGAGTCCCATCCACAATGCCAGTGTCTCCTTAAAGTGTGGAGGAATTACAAGCTCAAAAGGAGGCCTGCAAGAGGAGGGTAACTTGGGGATCTTTTCACCTGTGTATGCCAGTACTAACTGTAGAAAGCACTCCAGTTAAAGTCAAACAAAGTATTGGGATATGCTAACATACAAGAACCACTCTTAAGAACCATACAAGGCTATTAGAAAGTAAGGAGTGAAGGCTTTGATACAGAAAAGTCAGGGGTGGAAGGGTAATAGTTACCAGTCTTGGAGAAAGAGGACTCAGACAGCATCTGAGGGTGGCACAGAGGAGTCCGGCAGAATGGAGGGGTCTGTCAGTCTGCGGCACACTTAGCTAGAGTCTAGGCTGGGATTTTTATACCTTATTTCATATCCTAAGGGGGTACTCTGGTCATGACAAAACCTAGGTGGCTTTTCCACTGGATAGACAAAGGGAACAAAACTCAACTGATTGCTTTGGTTCTAGCAAGCGAAAACAGTGATGGTTCTGCAACAACCTCTTAATGTTTGGTCAGGTATGGGGTATAGGAGAGGTATGGGTTGAGGAAAGGTCACTTGTTTGGATGATTGAATTATTGCTTGAAACACCCAAGGCTGGAAGAAAGGATTAGCACATACCTCCTTAAAAACTGTCTTTACTAAGGGGCTTTCTGCATAATCCTAACTTTGGCTTTCTCACTATTACATTTCTCGACACATCCCAGGTCATTGTCACCTTTGACTGACCTCCAGTCTGTCTAACCTCCCAGCCAAAGTGACCCTGAAAAGTGTCCAATATTTCCAGTTATGGAATATCACGGGGAGGGGTAGTAGGACATGCTAACATGTCCAAAATATAATAGACTCAATTTAGATGTTTTGACTGTTAGGGAGAGTTTGATTTGCTTGCAGACCAATTTATTTGTTCAGTTAACTGGAAAATGTGTTTGCAATTAACAAACTTTTGTTGTCACAAAATTCCAGAAGTTGTTCTCATTTCTTGCTCGAAGGCCAAATTCTTCAACGTTTTTGTTCTGCTCCTTTTCCCATTTATGCATTCCTATCACCTGCCATTATCAATATGTCCTGTTTCAGTGTGTGATCAATTTCCTTCTGGACATTGGCATAGAATCTTTCAGTTTCTTCCTCTTCTGTCTCCAGGGGTGGACAACAAACCTGGATTATAGTTATATTGATAGGTTTTGCTTGAGGTCTTACTGATAATATTCAATCAGATTTTGCATTATGTCCCCTGACTGCTTTTGCTGCATCTGCCCTCAATATCAACACCACCTCATTTTTTCTTAAATTGTCATTTCCAGAGTAAAACACAATGTAATTATCTGTTATCTGAAAATATGGATAGTGGTTTTAAAATTAAAACTAAACCCTGCAGCAGATTCTCTGCTCCACTGACATTGGAGCTATTAACTGCCACTGGCAGCTGGGTTGGTCCATATCAGCAACCAAAGCAATGATTTCTGTTTATGTCAACTACAGGAGCCAGTTCTTTCTAAGGCCAGTGGATCTTAATTGCCCATTCAAGACCAAGACCCCTCTCCCAATGCATTGGATTTGAGGCAACCCTAATGCAAACCTATAAAGGGGTTTTCTTGGCAAGATTTGTTCAGAGGGGGTTTGCCATCACCTTCTGTGGCTGAGAGAGTACGAGTTGCCCAAGGTTACTTAGGGGTTTCCATGATGAGTCAGGATTTGAACCCTGGTCTCCCAGAGCCCTACTTCAGCACTCAGACTGCTATGCCACACTGGCTTACAATAAGGATAATTCATAGCAATTCACTGCTGGTAGAGAAGTCTATTCAGTTCTCCACCCACCCCACCCACCCACCGCCACTATTTGTGAGGACTGCTGCTGAATTCACAGAAACAGGGAAGCCTGAGAGGGGATGAGAAAGTCCCAGCATTCCGAGCCAGTGAACTCTGGTTCCATTATGACACTGCTGTATTATTTATTTATTTATTTATTTATTTAATATGCCACCTTTCTCCCAGAATGGAACCCGAGGTGGCTTGTTCAGAGGTGGTTTGCTACTGCCGTCTTCTAAGGCTGAGAAGGTATGACTTTGTCCAAGGTCACCTAGTGGGTTTCTGTGGCCAAGCGGGGATTTGAACCCTAGTCTCCCAGAATCTTAACCCAACACTCAAACCACTACACATGTGGTGTAGTGATTGGACTGCCACACTGAAGCAGATTAATGGTATCTACAGTATTCGGGTGCCTTTGTGTTTTACACTGAGAAGGTGGCTCCATCTAGTGGAACATTCTTTTCCTCATAAAAGAGGGAAAGTAGGCCCAAACTGATCCCTAGAGAATGGGAAAGAAATGAGGCAATTTCTGTTCCACTGTCCCAGATATTAACAAGCAGCCAGCCAACCAAGAATGAGAATGATACATCTTCATTCGGATTAACATCTTTTCCAGATCTGGCACAAGAAACATATTAAGAGAAGGCCAGTCCTGGAGAATGTTGTCCTGTGTTCAAGTTTGTTAAAGGATAGCTCTGATGAACAGTGATGAATATATCGCTCAAATAGGGCTCCCATATTTTCCTTGGCAGAGCGTCTGCATCCCATTAAGAGTTTCTTGGGGGGCTAAAATTTACCTCATGTAATTTCCCTGCCACTGGAATGGAGGCAGAAGCTTTGTTCTATTACTTGCCTGCTTGTTCAGTCATTTATTTATAGCATTCTCACTCTGCTCTTTAGCATATAAGGTTCTCAGAACAGCTTACAAGTAGTAAGACAATCTATGCCCTCAGGCTTACAATTTAAAAAGACATGGATGTGCAAGGAAAAGGAGGTGTGGAGGGAGAAGGGAGTGGGGAATCAATTAGGTACCAGTTCTTAAGTCAAAGAACTGGGAAAGATCTCCCCATAAGACCTCCCCATGGAAGGCCTCTGCCAGCCAGAGCAGACAACACTAAACTAAAAGCTTAGGCTGCAGGAATAAGGCAGTTTGACACCACTTTAACTGCCATGGCTCAATACTATGGAATTCTGGGATTTGTAGTTTTGTGGGATATTTAGCCTTCTCTGTCAGAGAGCTCTGGTGCCACAACAAACTACAAAACCCAGGAGTCCACAGGATGGAGCCATGATAGCAGAAGTGGTCTCAAACTGCATTATTTCTGCAGTGGGGCAGCAGCTTTTAGAAGATAATCACACTGCTCTGTCATCTCTCTCTCTCTCTCTGGCTTCTCTTCGCAAACGAAGATTCAGGAAGGACTCATCCCGCGCTTTCTGCAAGCGCGCTGATGACTAAAAAAGCCAATCCGAGATAGACAAGTCCAGTTGCAGAAAGCACAGCAGAAGGTTTCCTTGGGTGATGTTTTTTCCTTGGGTGTGATTCTTTCTGCATTGTCATTTCTCTTCAAGACTTGTTTGGCGTGAGTTCTCAAATAAGGCTGCAGCATTGTGGATAGTGCACCTCCATGCCTCCCGATGTGAGGCCAGGGCGGACCATTGTTGGTGATCAATTTGGCCGAGCCTGAGGTGTTGTTTCAGGGAGTCCTTGTATCGCTTTTTTGGAGCGCCCCTCTTACGCTGATCTGTGGCGAGTTCACCGTAGAATACTATTTTGGGGAGGCGATGGTCCTCCATCCTAGAAACATGCCCTGCCCAGCGCAGCTATGTTCTCAATATCATGACCTCAGTGCTGGTGATCCCTGCTTGCTCAAGGACAGCAACATTCGTCACATAGTCAGTCCAGTGTATGTTTAGGATTGTGCATAAACAGTGCTGATGGAAGCATTCGAGGAGTCGTAGGTGGTGGCGATAGGTGACCCATGTTTCAGATCCATAAAGGAGAATAGACAGTACAATGGCTCTATACACACTGGTTTTTGTGCTTCGCCTCAGGTGTTTATTACTCCAGACTTTTGTAAAGTCTTCCAAATGCACTATATGCCTTTGCTAATCTGTGATTGATCTCTTTGTCAATCTTGGCATCTGAGGAGATGATGCTTCCCAGGTAGGTGAACTGCTGAACGGACTTAAGCACAGAGTTGCCGACGGCAACGTGGGGATGGTGGTGTTTGTCCTGTGGTGCAGGCTGGTAGAGAACTTCCGTTTTCTTCAGGTTGACTTCCAGCCCAAACAGCTCTGCAGCTGTTGCAAAGCAGGACGTTAGGCGCTGCAGAGCTGCTTCTGTGTGGGCAACAAGGGCAGCAGCATCGGCGAAGAGCAGCTCACGGACTAGATAGTTTAGAGTCTTAGTGCGAGCCCTCAGACGGCTTAAGTTAAATAAGCTTCCATTAGTACGGTAACGTATATAGATGCTGTTGTCTTCTTCAAGCTCTGCCATAGCCCTTTGGAGCATCATGCTGAAGAAGATTGGAAATAAAGTTGGTGCAAGACCACAACCTTGCTTCACTCCATTTGTTATTAGAAAGGGCTCTGAAAGAGCATCGCCATATCTGACTTGACCACGCTGGCCCTCGTGTAGCAAGATAATCATTTTAAGGAATTTGGGGGGACATCCTAGTCTTTCCAGGATCTACCACAGATCTTTCCTACTGAAATGTAGAGAGCAGAACAAGGGTCTCTATGTAACATTTGTTGACCTCACCAAAGCCTTCAACACTGCTCTGTCATAGCACTATCATTTCACTATAACTGCTCTGGCTGCCTCCTGTGGAATCCTGGGATTTGCAGTTTAGGGAGGGGCATTTAGCATTCTCAGCCAGAGAGCCCTTAGGCCTCACAAAATCCCTGGTGCAGTGTAACAGGCACTCCCCCCCCCCATATACAAAAAAAACCCCAATCTCTTTAGAATTTATACTAGAAGTCAATAAATGAAGTGAAGGAACAGCCACGCAGATCCCCTTTTCAGGGCTAGCACAATGGTATTCCAGGGTGGATTGTCCCTGCAGATTTTGCACCGTTCTGACTAGAGTAGCAACTGTCCTCTCCTTCATTCCCTGGCCCAGCTTTGCACAGCAGAAGAGGGCTCAGGCTTCCAGTTTTGAACAGGGTGGGAGCTTCTGGTACTTTGGCCACTAAGAAGAAGGAAGAGATTTTGCAAGTGTCCCTTTGTTTCATGCAGGTCTGCTCTGACCACAGGTAATTCTTCGCTGCTGCCAAGAAGCTAGAAATTTAAAGGCTGAGAAGAGAACTCCTGTTAAAATCCTATTGGGTAGGGGTTACAGCCTTGAGCTTGGGAATGCAGGGTTCAGATCCCTACTCAGCTAGGAAACGGACTGAGAGATATTGGACTACTAGCTTACGAGTGAATGTCCCTTGAGAGGATAAACATGGGAATGAGGAGCCATAGGCATGGCTTTGAGTTCCTTGCAGGAAAGATGGGATAAAAATGAAATTCTATGCTACACTTGCTGCATAGGGTGGTAAATGTTATGCTTCTGGAAACATCTTATTCTGGATAGCTTACTAAAAGTGTGGTAGCCCTGCCCTCCTTTGCTAATTGTCACTTGTCTGGAATTGTCTAGAATTGTTCAGCCCCAGTAACTCTCAATATTAATTTGCTCAGAAAAGCCCTCTCCTTCCCCTATGTCCAGTTGCCCAGAGGCAGAGCTTGGGGAAAGTTACTTTTTGTACTACAGTTCCCAGTATCACCAAGCCAAAGTGGGCTGATGGACTGTAGTCCAAAAAGTAGACTTCTCCGGCTCTGTCCAGAGGCTACAGCAGCCTCTAAGATTCAGTTGAGAGCATGGCTGTAGTGGAGCATGGTGCCCTGACAGTGGCAGCAAAGCACAGCGTTTTAGTGGCGGGGGCTCAAAGGTATGCCATTCCCCTGTCAATCAACCAACTGCACCAGCTATTGAAGAGCTCTTGTGCACCTGTGGCCGGGAGAGATCCAGACACCATCTCTGGCTCTCTGGCTTTTCTTCGCAAACGAAGATTCAGGAAGGACTCATCCCGCGCTTTCTGCAAGCGCGCTGATGACTAAAAAGGCCAATCCGAGATAAACAAGTCCGGTTGCAAAAAGCACAGCAGAAGGTCTCCTTGGGTGATGTTTTTGGGTTGTGATTCTTTTTGCGTTGTCGTTTCTCTTCAAGACTTTTTCGGCGTGAGTTCTCAAATAAGGCTGCAGCATTGTGGATAGTGCGTCTCCATGCCTCCCGATGTGAGGCCAGGGCGGACCACTGTTGGTGATCAATTTGGCCGAGCCTGAGATGTTGTTTCAGGGAGTCTTTGTATCGCTTTTTTGGAGCGCCCCTCTTAGCCTGACCCGTGGCGAGTTCACCGTAGAGTAGTATTTTTGGGAGGCGATGGTCCTCCATCCTAGAAACGTGCCCTGCCCAGCACAGCTGTGTTCTCAATATCATGGCCTCAATGCTGGTTATCCCTGCTTGCTCAAGGATAGCAACATTCGTCACATAGTCAGTCCAGTGTATATTTAGGATTGTGCATAGACAGTGCTGATGAAAGCGCTCGAGGAGTCGTAGGTAGTGGCGATAGGTGACCCATGTTTCAGATCCATAAAGGAGGATAGACAGTACGATGGCTCTATACACACTGATTTTTGTGCTTTGCCTCAGGTGTTTATTGCTCCAGACTCTTTTGTGAAGTCTTCCAAATGCACTATATGCCTTTGCTAATCTGTGATCGATCTCTTTGTCAATCTTGGCATCTGAGGAGATGATGCTTCCCAGGTAGGTGAACTGCTGAACGGACTTGAGCACAGATTTGCCGACGGCAATGTGGGGATGGTGGTGTTCGTCCTGTGGTGCAGGCTGGTAAAGAACTTCTGTTTTCTTCAGGTTGACTTCTAGCCCAAACAGCTCTGCAGCTGTTGCAAAGCAGGACGTTAGGTGCTGCAGAGCTGCTTCTGTGTGGGCAACAAGGGCAGCATCATCGGCGAAGAGCAGCTCACGGACTAGATAGTTTAGAGTCTTAGTGTGAGTCCTCAGACGGCTTAAGTTAAACAAGCTACCATCAGTACAGTAAATTAAAAAAAACTTTTTTTAGTTAGAAGAAATATTAAAATTCATCAAAAGACTATATACAAATCATAAACTAGCACAGCAAAACAAGTGCCAACTATCTGAGGGAAACTTTGGCGGGAACCAGCTACATAGACAGTTTGATTAGTCTTTTGCCCCTAACCCAAGTCAGGGGAGTCCACTACAGTCCATAGTGTAGTGGACTGATCATTGGAGACCAGGGTTTGAATCTCTGCTCAGCCATGGAAACTTATGGGAGGCTTTGAGGAAGTCACACTCTCAATCAGTCTCAGAGGAAGGCAAAGGCAAACCCGTGCTCAACAGAATTTGCTGTGAAAACCCTGTGATAAGTTTGCCTTTGGGTCACTCTAAGTCAGGCACGACTTGAAGGCGTACAAAAACAGGCAAGCCGGACAACCAATTTGTATGTCAGGACAGCTATGGCCCTCCATCAGAGTTCCCCCTGGCTTTACCCTGTCCAAGCATAGTTCACCATCTTTTGGGTCCTAGCACACATGTTCATGCTCCACCCCTATCACAATTAAATCCCTAATTAGACGTGAGACTGTCTTCTCTCTTATAAAGCCATTCATACCTTAATATCATCTTGAGAGGATCTCCCAGTAACATACATGCTCCTGAGGTCCACTCTGCACTCATTTAGAGCAGAGCATCTAGAATGGTGGCATCCACTATATGCAATATCTTTCCCTCAGAAATTCAACATGCTCCAACAATTTTTAGTTTTACATACATGTTGGGGAGAGGGGGACCACCTTATTTATGTAAAATTTCTCTGTTTAAATTTGTTGTTGTCAACTGCCAAATTAAGTCTGCTTCAATTTATGGTGACCCTATGAATGAGAGGCCTCAAAGTCACCCTGTTATCATCAGCCCTACTCAGGTCTTGTAGACTCAGGAAAGTGGCTTCATTTTTTCTAATTGATTTTTCCAGTTAGAAAAAAACCCTCATGTTTACCATCATATCCCATGGGACTGGAACAGAAGAATAGCTGAAGAATGCCAATTTCATGTGGTAAGGCAGAATGGAAAGCAAAAAGTTCAGGCTGCACTGCTGTTTTTCTTCTTCGTATGATAAGTTAACATATTTATCCATCTATAATACACTCTTCCTCTTTTCCTACTGCTTTCTAACCTTACCAAGCATTATTGTCTTTTCTGGTGAGTCATGTCTTCTCATGATATGGACAGGTACGATAGTCTCAGTTTAGTCATCCTGGCTTCTAGAAAGTGTTCAGGCTTGATTTGCTCTAGGACCCATTTATGTGTCTTTTTAGCAGTCCATGATATCCATAGAACTCTTCTCCAGCACATTTCAAATGAGTAGGTTTTCTTCCTATCAGCTTTCTTCACTGTCCAGCTTTCACAACCATACACAGAGATGGGAAATACAGTGGCATAGACAATCCTGACTTTATTATTCAATGATATATCTTTACATTTGAGGATCTTGTCTAATTCCTTTATAGCTGCCCTTCCAAGTCCTAATCATCTTCTGGTTTCTTCACTGCAGTCTCCATTTTGATTAATGACTGAACCAAGCTATAGGAAATCTTTGACTATTTCAATGTCTTCATCATCTATAGATTTTCTGTGGGTTTTTCCCAGGCTGTGAGACCGTGTTCTGGAAGAGTTTATTCCTGATGTTTCACCTGCATCTGTGGGTGGCATCTTCAGAGAAGATTTCTCTAAAGATGCCAGCCATTTCTCTGAAGATGCAGATGCAGGCGAAACGTCTGGAATAAACTCTTCCAGAACATGGCCTCACAGCCTGGAAACAACCCACAGAAAACCTATGGATGCCAGCCGTGAAAGCCTTCTACTTCACATCTTCATCATCTACTAAGCAAGATGAACTTGAACTCCTACCACTACGAAGCAAGTATGATATAATAGGCATTACTGAAACCTGGTGGGATGAGTCTCATGATTGGAATGTAGGAATAGAGGGGTATAACCTTTTTAAGAGAAACAGGCCAAACAGGAAAGGAGGAGGAACAGCATTATATATCAGGGATATTTACACCAGTGAAAAGATCCATGACATCAGTACTGGAAGCCAGGTGGAGAGCATCTGGATAAAAATTAAAGGGGAGGGAAACAACAGGGATGTTATTGTGGGACTCTACTACAGACCCCCAAGTCAAACGGAGGAATTGGATGATGCCTTTCTAGAACAGATGAACACACACGCAGAAAGGAAAGATGTAGTAGTGATGGGTGACTTCAACTATCCTGATATTTGCTGGAAATCTAGCTCAACCAAAACTTCAAGGTCTAGCAAATTCCTTACTTGCCAGGAAGACAATTTCATGGTCCAAAAGGTGGAAGAGGCAAGAAGGGGGTCAGCTGTTTTAGATCTGATCCTAACCAACAGGGATGACCTGGTTAATGGGGTGCAAGTGGTGGGATCCTTAGGTGAGAGTGATCATGTTCTCCTGGAGTTTGTTATACAATGGAAAGGAGAAGCCAGGCATAGTCAGACACGCGTTCTCGACTTTAGGAGAGCTGATTTCAATAAACTCAGGGAAAAACTGGGGGTGATCCCATGGTCAGGAATACTAAAAGAAAAGGGACCTCAAGATGGATGGGACTTTCTGAAAAGGGAGATGCTGAAGGCACAATTTCAAACAGTACCATTGAGGAAGAAAAATGGGAGGTGTCTCAAGAAACCAGGATGGATGACTAAAGAACTTTCAACGGAGCTAAGTTTTAAACAGAAGATGTATAGGAAATGGAAAAAGGGGGAAATCACCAAAGAAGAATTCAAACAGATAGCAAACATGTGTAGGAGTAAAGTCAGAAAAGCTAAAGCACAGAATGAGCTCAGGCTTGCTAGAGAGGTTAAGAACAACAAAAAGGGGGGGGGGGGTTGTACGTCCGCAGCAAAAGGAGGAAGAAGGAAATGGTAGGGCCACTACGCGGAGAAGATGGCAAAATGCTAACAGGGGACAGAGAAAAGGTGGAATTACTCAACACCTTCTTTGCCTCAGTGTTTTCAGAAAAAGAAAAGGGTGACCAACCTGAGGATAAAGGAACAGAGGACACAATAGGGGAAATCCAGCACAGAATAAGCAAAGAGCTAGTACAGGAATACCTTCTTAAACTAAATGAATGTAAATCTCCAGGACCAGATGAACTACATCCAAGAGTATTAAAAGAGCTAGCAAATATAATCTCAGAGCCATTGGCAATAATCTTTGAGAACTCTTGGAGAACAGGAGAAGTCCCAGCAGACTGGAGGAGGGCAAACGTTGTCCCCATCTTCAAAAAGGGGGAAAAAGAGGATCCCAACAATTATCGTCCAGTTAGTCTGACATCAATACCAGGGAAGATTCTAGAGCAGATCATTAAACAGAGAGTCTGTGAACATTTAGAAGGCAATGCCATAATCACAAAAAGTCAACATGGGTTTCAGAGAAACAAATCATGCCAGACTAATCTGATCTCTTTTTTTGATAAAATTACCAGCTTTGTAGATGAAGGGAACACTGTGGATGTCGCATACCTTGATTTCAGTAAGGCCTTTGACAAGGTTCCCCATGACATTCTTGCAAACAAGCTTGTAAAATGTGGGCTAGACAAGTTAACTGTTCAATGGATTTGTAATTGGTTGACCGGCCGAACCCAAAGGGTGCTCAGCAGTGGCTCCTCTTCGTCTTGGAAAGATGTGACCAGTGGGGTGCCACAGGGTTCTGTCCTGGGCCCAGTGCTATTCCACATCTTTATCAATGACTTGGATGAGGGAATTAGGGGCATACTTACCAAATTTGCAGATGACACCAGGATCAAAATTCAAAATGACCTGGATAGACTAGAGAGCTGGGCCAAAGCTAACAAAATGAAATTCAATACAGAGAAATGTAAGGTACTGCACTTAGGACAAACAAATGAAATGCATAGATATAGGATGGGGGATATCTGGCTGAATGAGACTACATGCGAAAGGGATCTAGGAGTCCTAGTAGACCACAAGTTGAATATGAGTCAACAGTGTGATGCGGCAGCTAAAAAGGCCAATGCGATTTTGGGCTGCATCAATAGAAGTATAGTGTCTAGATCAAGGGAAGTAATAGTGCCGCTCTATTCTGCCTTGGTCAGACCTCACCTAGAATACTGTGTCCAGTTCTGGGCACCACAATTCAAAAAGGATATTGACAAATTGGAGCGTGTCCAAAGAAGGGCGACTAAAATGGTGAAAGGTCTGGAAACCATGCCTTCTGAGGAGAAACTTAGGGAGCTGGGTATGTTTAGCCTGGAAAAAAGACGGTTAAGACGCAATATGATAGCCCTGTTTAAGTATTTGAAGGGGTGTCACGTTGAGGATGGAGCAGGCTTGTTTTCTGCTGCTCCAGAGACTGGAACATGGAGCAATGGATGCAAGCTCCAGGAACAGAGATTCCACCTCAACATTAGGAGGAACTTTTTGACGGTAAGAGCTGTTCGGCAGTGGAACGCACTCCCTCGGAGCGTGGTGGAGTCTCCTTCCTTGGAGGTCTTTAACAGAGGCTGCATTGCCACCTGTCGGGGATGCTTTGATCAAGATTTCCTGCATGGTAGAATGGGGTTGGACTGGATGGCCCTCGTGGTCTCTTCCAACTCTGCAATTCTATGATTCTATGATTCTACTTTGAAGTTATGTAAATAATCTGTGGTCATTATTTTGTTTTCTTAATGTTTAACTATAAACCTGCCTTTGAATTTTCTGCCTTGATTTTCTTCAGCAACTGTTTCAAGTCTTTGCTATTTTCTGCTAATAGTATGGTGTCTTACATTTTTTATGTTCCTTCCTCCAATTTTCATGCTTCCTTCCTCTGAAAATATTCCAGCTTGACATATAATATGTTCAGTGTATATTCTGCATAGTGTATATTAGATGCTTTGCTTATCGCTATTTTGAATTCTTAGCATTTAAATGGTTAAATTAGATAGATAGATAGATAGATAGATAGATAGATAGATAGATAGATGAGATCTGTTCTTGTGCTGAGAACAGTATGTTTGTTTTCACTTTTGGTGATGTATTCAGAAATGCATTCAGTGCCAGGAGTGAAGAGAAGACTTTATTGGGGACAGAATCCCTGTATTCTTCCATGACTGGCACTGAAGAGCTATCCTGTGGCTGGTTGCCAGGGGGCCCGGCTATGGTGGTGATGTTTGAGAAGAAAAAAGTCTCCCTTCTAATGGTTAATCAGCCAAGTATGCCAAAGGGTTGTTTCTTGACATTTCCAAGCTGCCCTTCTGAACCTGTTAATGCCACACTGCGTGGTCCGGATGTGCATGCAGGAAGCGGAGGAGAGGACAAGGGAGGAATCACTGACTAGCTGACGTCAATCGCCTGGGACTCTGGACTCCAAATGGGCCAAGCCTGGGTCTCTCTCACACAAAGGTCCCGCTGGTGCTCAGTGGGCCATATGCAAAAGAATCACTGCAGCCCAGCCCCGGATATTTCTTTGTAATGCTGCCTCCCCCTTGCTCAGTGATCCCTGTGAGTAAAGTCCTTCACCCTAATTCAAGGGTGGGAAACCTCTGAACTTCCAGGTATGGTTTGACTCCAACTGACATTGCCCATAGTCAGGACGGTGGAAGCCCAACCACTTCTGGAGCACCACTGCCTCCCCACCTTTGCTGCTGCCTCAGGGCCAGGAACTGTCTGGCCCTCTCAGTGTGGCTGGACTGCAACTCCCAGAATGCCATTGGCCATGCTCTCTAAGAATCGCAGCCCTACTCCATCTCAGCCACACCATTCTCAATCATGCCCTGCCCTAGCTAAATGAAAAGACTACATTGCAAGTGGACTGCCTGGATACAATGAGGAGAAGATTTCTGTGCTGGTGGAAGTTCTTTTTTTGGGGGGGGGGGTCCACTTTTTCCTGGCTCTACTTCAAAATGCCAGGGATTCAGCATGAGACCTATTGCAATGAAAGCTTGTGCTCTGCTACTTATGAACTGACAAGAGCTGGGCTTGGTTTTTACTATTAATGCTTTTAACTGATAAATTGTTTAATTCTTTTTTTAAAAAAATATGTTTATAGTGTACTTTTTTACTTTTGTATTGTTTTTACCTTACATTGTTTTAAAGATGTTGTTAGCTGCCTTGGGTCCCATTGGCAGGAGAAAGGTGGGATATAAATGAAATAAATAAATAAATACTGAACTATACTGTTTCATCTACAAACATCAGCTGCTGAAAATGTTTCCCTACACGCCATACCCTCAACCACTGCTTGTGGATTTCTATCTATTAGCTTCCTGTTGAAGGTGAAGACCTGAAGCTGGAATAATGAATAAGAATGAATGATGGACTACAACTCCCAGCAGCTCTATCCAGCACAGCCAATGGTGAGGAATGCTGGGAGCTGCAGTTCAGCGACACCCAGAAGGCTGCATGGCTCCCATCCTTAGTGCAGGGATACACCAGCCTGTTTGCTTCCCTCCCCACTGGTTACTTGGCAGCCATATGAACAACACAAGCACCAGGGGGTGGTAGGCACAAAACTGAGCTTCTAAGCCAAAATCACCCCCAAAGCCAACATGTTGTATACCAAGATGGGTTTAAGAAACAGTTGTTTTAGCCCATCCAAGCCTTTGAATACCTGCCTGGAGGGGACTGTGTGGCCCTCCAGCTGTTGTTGGATTACAACTCCCAGCATCCCTGGCAATTGGCCACGCTGGCTACAACTGATGGGAGTTGCATTCAGGGGACACTGGGAAGGCCACTGTGGCTCTTCTTCAATTCATGTGCAACACAGGTTGTATGTTGGATGAGTAGAGAAGAAGCACAAAATGGCAGGTGCTCCCCTTTCCCCACTCCTTGTCCTGGCCTTGCACAACCTTTCTCTCCTCCTCCTCTCCTCCTCCTCCTTCTCACTGTTGCTGCTGAGCCCAGAAATCCAACTGGCACCAAGCCCTCTGGCACAGGAACCATTCCTCACCTGCTCCTTTGGTTTCAAATGACCCTTCTTTTATCTTTCCTGCAGATACCCCAGGCAAGGCACTTTCCTGCTCCCCTTCACCTGAACTTTGCAGTGTCAGCAGCCGCCACAGCAAGATCTGGCCTGTGTGTCAAAGCATGCAGGGGGCAGGAAAGAGAGATTCCAAGCAGATTTATTAGCCAGGCTCTCTTTCTGACAACCAGTTACTGGTAACACTTCTCTTAATTGTTGACCGTACATGGGAATCTCACCCAAGATTGAAGAGTTTGATATATTATCAGATGAGGCACTGCATGCCTCAAAGTGATTGTTGATGAGATGTAGAAGTAGAGTTGGAAAGGGACCTCAGAGACGTAGCCCAACCCACTGTTGTTGCAAGGAATCCATCCCACATTGGGTTCAAGAATCACCAGTTAGCCTCTGCTTAGAAATGTCAAATGAGGGAGACTCTTTCAGTGCTGAACAGCTGGAAGTTTTCCTAAGGTGTCGTTGAAAGCCCTTCCTTGTCATTTGCATCCATCAGTTCAGGGCCTACCCTCTGGAACAATGAAAATCAGATTTCACTCCAATGACTAAAAAAATCTCTGGGAAATGGTAACTAAAACCATCAAGGGGCTAGAGCGTTTTTCCCATGAGGAAAAACCAGAGGCACGCTTGGAACTTTTATTTTGAAGGAAGGGATGAGAGATGAGCAGAAGAGTCATGAAATAGGTGTACACAACTGTGAACGTTGGCTTGGGACAGGATACTATTTGATGCCTTACTTCAGGTGATATTATTAATTATGATGATATTATTATTGATTATCTTCATCCTCCTCAACATAGAGACAAATTCCTTTTGAGAAGAGCTATAAAGATGGTCAACCTATGGCAAACACAGCCATGTGATGAAAGAAGGAAAGAACTAGGTATGTTATAGTATTCAGCAAGGAGAAGAGAAGACTCCAAAAAGGACAAGAAGCCACCCCTGAAAACACCTGAAGGGCTGCCACATAGATGAGAACAAACAATAATCCTCTGCTGCCTCACAGGGAAGAATGTTACCCTAAGAGGTGAGGGGTGCTTTGAGACACACCCATGATATCAAACTCTAGATGGGGGGATTATCAGCTCAGTCAGGATGCCTGTGAAAGGAGGGTAACTGTGGGAACCTTTTCACCTATGTATACCAGTACTAACTGCAGAGAACTCCAAGTTGAAGTGAAATAAGATGTTTCACACAAGCAACACATGTACACAAGAACCACACAAGGCTATTGAACAGTAAGGCAATAAGGTTGTATAGAGGGATAGAGTTGGGAAATAGGGCAATAGTTACCAGTCTTGAAGAGCAGAATTTCGAAGTACTCAGGCAGAAGTCTGAGGGTGGCCCTGGAAGTTCCAATCGGGGATGGGAGAGGTGCCGAGAAAGAGAGTGGCTGGTCTTGTCCAGTGACACACCTTTCTATTGTTGGGGGACTAATATTTATACCCTGCTTCATATCTGAAGGGGTACTCTGGCTAGGACAACGCCTAGATGGGTTTCCCACTGGGTAAACAAAGGAAACCAAAACTTAACTGATTGCTGTCTATGGCTGGGAGATAGGAATTGATGGGTTTAAAACAACCTTGCAATGCAGGACAGGAGGGGAGGTGAGGTGAGGTTTCCTTGGGATTGGGGTTGGAGAGGTCACTTGATTGTTTAGGTTGGGTGACTCATTGCTGAGATGCTCAAGAAGGAAGTAGCACATACCTCCTGAGTGGTTTTGTTTACCAAGGGCTTCCACACAATCCTAGTTTGAGCTTGTTTGCTAAAATATTTCTAAGACACCTTCCCAGGTCCTTGTGACCTCCACCTGATCTCTTTTTGGATCACCCCATTCAACTTTACCATTTCAAAATGTCTAGTATTTCCAATTATGAGCTATTATAGGGAGGGAGTAGTAGGGCATGCTAACAAAAACTAGATCTAATGGGTTTACTTTGGTGGAGGTGAGATTTTGGTTGAACTGGAGGAGAAATTTCTGGATGTCACAAAGAGTTTAACAACAGAAGTAGTTAGCTAGGGGTACTCTCCCACATTCAAGTTTGAATGCAGGAAAGGCATCACATGTTGCCTGAAATACTGAGATATTGAGAAATATTGAAATACAATCTCATGATAAAACAAAAAATACCGAAAAATACTGAAATACAGCCTCATGATAAAATGCTGCTCCAAAATTGGGTCTTTATTTGATATAATGGGCCCTTGGCATCCGCTGGGGTTTGGTTACAGCACCATCCCTCGTGGATACCAAAATCTGTAGATGCTCAAGTCCCATTACATACAATGGTGTATTAAAATGTCATTCCTCATATAAAACAGCAAAAGCCAGGAGGGGTTTTTTTGTTTTTTTTTTTTTTAATATTTTCAAACTGTGATTAGTTGAATCTGTGGGTGAAGAATCCATGGATATAGCAGGCCGGATGTATTTTATTCTGGCTTTCTCATCACCTTGAACAGTTCCTTTAAATTTCATTAACACCATCCCATTGATATGGAAGTGGTCAAGGGCCCCATGTCTCTGAAACAGGGCATGTTTTTAAAATAGTCTTCGGTTCTTTCCCTTGTAAAGTAGAGCACACAGCCACTTTGCTAGGAAGATTAGTCTCTTTCCACCTGCCATCCGGGATGTAGCTATGGGTGGGATGGGCTGGATGAAGGCATTTCTACCATTGCAGAGAGTGAGACATTGCAAATTACTCACACTTAGAACTCCTATAGTTTGCTGTGTCCACATTCCCTTGGTCACTTTGCCTGTCCTTTGTTTGTCTGTCTGTTTTTGGGTACCTAAACTGCATTTTGACTTGCTCAACTGTAGTTCTACGTTACCTCAATGCTAGACATTTTAAGACTAAAGGAAATTTTTCATTTGGATGGACAGAATTCTTAATTGGGGGAACAATGCTCTCATTCTCACACCCATTCCTACACCCCAGCCCAACACCCAGCTAAGTGTTTATTCTGCTGTGCAAAGCTCCTTGAAATGAATGGGAGATACATGTGGGTATGGTCTTCTCCTTCTCAAGTCAAAACTAAGGTAGGTTAGAGCTTCCACCTCCCCAGGAATTGCTCTCACCTTTGAGAATAATTGAATCGTCATAATCATCATCATCATCATCGTGGGATATTTTCTTTTAAAAATACACAAGGCAACTTACAAACAAAATTTGCAATAGTTAAAAATAGAAAAGAAGTCACCTTCTGAAGATCATTTAGAGAGCCTCCCCCACACCATACTGGGGGTAGGTTTGCCTGGGGGCAAGGGTAGTACTAGATCTCTGTTGGTGAAGAAGAATGGGCACTCCACTTTTGCCCCAAATACACCAAAGAGGAGAGAAGTGCCATTTTTCCCCTTTCTCTAGAAGATGATCACCAGAGCCCTCAAGGCAAACCCACCAAAAATGTTTCACAGCCATTCAGGTGCTTTGGCAGCCAAATCAAGAGCCTCCTGGCCCAGCCCGGCCCAGCCCCTGCCTGTTCCAAGGGAATGTTTTAGAAAGTCAAGCCTGAGCCTGCAGGGTCCCACCACAATTGATTTGCTGAGGAAAGGAATTGTAGCTCTTCTGACCTACCACTAACCCACTCTGGGAAGCGACGCCATGGGCCCTTCCCATGTAGTTGCTGAAGAAGGTGCAGCTGCAGCCACGGCATCCTTCTCACGGTGCTTTCTTCCCATTCCATGCCCTAGTCCCAGCTGGCAGGATTCAGGCTTCCTCAAGCCTGTATGGAAAAACTATTCTTCTTGCCCACCCAGGAAAGAAGCTGTCTTTCCCAATTCCTGATGCATGTGGTGACTTACTGGTATGAAAATATAGTGCACACGCTCAGAGGAACTCTCTTTTTCAAACTTTTTTAACAGGGATGAGGAATATGCATGATCATGAGAGCCTGTAACTGCATTTAAGTATCTTCAAAAGGAATGGGCTGCATTCAGAAATTTAGAAAATTCTTGAAGTGAAAAACACAGAGAGTACCTCCCAGTAAGGCTTTTACTGAGTAATAGCCTTGCCTTTGTCAATAATTTTCCACCAGAGTGAGCTCCAGTGTACTCCCTTGAACTGTACGCATCACAGGAAATTCTAAATTCCTCACCAAACTACAAATCCCAGGATTCCAAAGAATGGAGCATCATACTGCTAAAACTGGGTAGTGCAGATACACTGAGAGGGTCCAGACCAAATCGTCTTCTCCCATTTGTAAGCCTTCTGTATTTTCCTACCACTTCTTCTGTCTTTTTAATTTCCTTACCAGAAAGAAATCCATTAAGAATAAAAAGACAGAATGGCTGTACCTTGCCTTCTGACTGGCAGCTCCAGGAGCCTTCCAATCCTATAGAATCATAGAATCATGGAGTTGGAAGAGACTACAAGGGCCATCCAGTCCAACCCCATCCTGCCATGCAGGAAAACTCAATCAAACCATTCCTGACAGATGTCCATCCAGCCTCTGTTTAAAAACCTCCAAAGAAGGAGACTCCACCACACTACAAGGCAGCATATTCCACTGCTGAACAGCTCATACCATCAGGAAGTTCTTCCTAATATTTAGATGGAATCTATTTTCCTATAGTAGGAATCCATTGCTCCATGTCCTAGTCTGGAGCAGCAGAAAAACAAGCTTGTTCCTTCTTCAATATGGCATCCTTTCAAATATTTAAACATGGCTATCATATCACCTCTTAACCTTCTCTCCTCCAGACTAAACATACCCAGCTTGCTAAGCTGCTTCTCATAGGGCATGGCCATATATTGACTGAATATCAGCCTAGGCCCTTCCATCCAACGGGGTCATGGCAGCTGCTTCAGGAGGCGCTGTGAAGAGAGACAGATGTCAGAGAAGACAGGTGAATGCAGAAAATGCTAGCTAAATGATACAGCAAGACTTTTTAAAGTGTTGCGTCTGGATATACACTGTAGGATATCCTATGCAAAACAATGTTCCCCTTGTCCACCAAGCAATGATCTCTTTCTATGAATCTACTACCCTTCCCTTTCTGAACTGCCTGCTACACTGGAATGGGCCAGCAAAGGGACAAACAGAAGCCCAGGAGCAGGAGCAAGGGTCATGTTTGACAAAGGGATGATCTGTCACCTGTGGAAAACATCACCCAAATCCCACATTCCCCTAGCAAAAGCATTAAGGAACATTTTCTATTGCTAGCTGAAGCTAGAAAACCAATTCTCTCCTGCTTTCCCCACTCCTGTTTGCATATTTGAAAATTCCAGCCTTGCAAAGGCAAGCTGGAACACACTAGAGAATCCAAACATGCCCCATAATTTGCTAAGTGTGGTGCTAATTCTCAGCCATGCACAGTTTAAAATCCTCTCACAGCAATGAAGCTAATGATCCATTTGGGCCTTTACTGCTTCACTTCAGAAGGCCTTTTCCCAGGAGTAATGCTTTTACTCCAAAGGTTCCAAGAAGGTGAGCTTCTGCAGGGGGCAGCGGTGAGTGGAAAGTTCTATTTTTTTGTGAGCGGGACTACACTGGAGCTATCAAAACAAGGAAACATGGAAACTAGAATGGCATAGTGGTTAGACTTAAGACTTTATCGCACAAGGATGAAATTGCCTGATTATGACAGGATAATAGCAGGAACAGGTTCCCGTTATTGCATGATGTCATCCTCCTTCCATGGTGCATCTGTGCTCCCCCCATTAATTATGCATAACTTTTCATTGATGGACAAAACCCATCAATAGCCCTCAATAGTGCTCTTTTTGCAGTATTGATGAGCGTACGAATCACGTCTTGCTGTAATCATGTGAATTAGGGGCATACTTACCAAATTTGCAGATGACACCAAATTAGGAGGAGTAGTTAATACCCTAGAGGACAGGATCAAAATTCAAAATGACCTGGATAGACTGGAGAGTTGGGCCAAAGCTAACAAAATGAAATTCAATACAGAGAAATGTAAGGTACTGCACTTAGGGCGAAAAAATGAAATGCATAGATATAGGATGGGGACACCTGACTGAATGAGACTACATGCGAAAGGGATCTAGGAGTCCTAGTAGACCACAAGTTGAACATGAGTCAACAGTGTGATGCGGCAGCTAAGAAGGCCAATGCAATTTTGGGCTGCATCAATAGAAGTATAGTGTCTAGATCAAGGGAAGTAATAGTGCCGCTCTATTCTGCCTTGGTCAGACCTCACCTGGGATACTGTGTCCAGTTCTGGGCACCACAATTCAAAAAGGATATTGAGAAATTGGAGCATATCCAGAGAAGGGCAACTAAAATGGTGAAAGGCCTGGAAACCATGCCTTATGAGGAGAGACTCAGGGAGCTGGGTATGTTTAGCCTGGAAAAAAGACGGTTAAGAGGCGATATGATAGCCCTGTTTAAGTATTTGAAGGGGTGCCACGTTGAGGATGGAGCAGACTTGTTTTCTGCTGCTCCAGAGACTGGAACATGGAGCAATGGATACAAGCTCCAGGAACAGAGATTCCACCTCAACATTAGGAGGAACTTTTTGACAGTAAGAGCTGTTCGGCAGTGGAACACACTCCCTCGGAGCGTGGTGGGGTCTCCTTCCTTGGAGGTCTTCAAACAGAGGCTGGATGGCCATCTGTCAGGGATGCTTTGATCGTGATTTCCTGCGTGGCAGGGGGGTTGGACTGGATGGTCCTCATGGTCTCTTCCAACTCTGCAATTCTATGATTCTATGATTCTATGAATGGGCAGCCCTCTTTTCCCCCTTCCCTTTCCCAACGAGAACACATAATTAAATTTCCAGAGAAGAACATGAAGAGGACCAACAGGACGCTGTTTTAATGAACTGTAGCCCTTGCTTGGTACAGTATGTTTTTTATGTTTGTTTAAGTGTTTATTTGTGAAGTTCTTTTGTGATGTATTTGTTTTTAGTGGTTTACAGCAAAGTCTCATGTCTTCTCGTGAGAACAGCCAAAATCTTGCCCATGCAAAATCATGGAAGTAAGAGAAAAAAATTCTTAAAAGCATGTGCACAGACCAGCATGAAGCATTAATACTTTGTCATTAGAAGACAATGTGAAGAGAAGTGTTACTATAGCATGAGCTGAAATCCTATTTTTAAACTGCTAGTGATGGTTGTGCAATAATTCCATGGCAGTAGTATCACGCGATTACGGTGACATGTGATAATTACTGTAATCATGCCTCTCTGTTTCTGCTTTCCTCAATCATGGAATTACAGTGTTTCTAGACACTAGTCTGATAAAATCCATAGAATATTGGACTGGGAGTGGGATGATCCATGTTCAAATACCCATTGAGCCATGAGACTCCCTCGGTGACCCTTAAGCCAACCACTTTCCCTCAGGCTGGACAGGATTTTGGCAAGGATAAAGCAGGACAAATGAGAGCCGTGTAAGAGTCATTGAAGGAAGGGTGGGTTATAAATAGAATAAACAAGGAAATGATATTTCATGTGATCAATTATTATGCCAAGAAATAGAAGGGCATCCTGGGGGGGAAGACAAATTACACCTCAAAAATGTGATACAGCGATGATTTTTTGCTATTTGCATTGATGCCTGAAATGCAAACACTTGTATCTGAAGATAATTTACAGTGTTATTCATATTTTTAAAACCATTGTAATAAAGTGCAAGTTTAAATGTAGACCAGAGGCACCCTAAAGACTAACAAACGTACTATCGTGTGAACTTTAGAGGACAGCAGCCCACTTCATCACGTGCATGAATATCCACAGCTCCTTTGAAAGAAAACATGTGGCTGGGGGTTGGGTCAAGAGAACAGAGGGTATTTATTAGCAGTGAAATTTACATTATTAGCCTGGCATTATTAACACAAGCACCAACTCTAACATATTAGTAATACACGATTGCCATTGTTAAGTACTGTCTGTATTTAATTTCCCTTTGACCTCACAATACCATTCCAACTGAGTATATTGTATATATATGTACCTGAAACTTGGATAATACTTCATGCATCCATGAAAGGTCATGCCACAATAAATGTGTTAGCCTTTAAGGTGCCACAGGCTTTTCTATTTCCTGCCACAGTCTACCATACCTATACCACTTCAGAAACGGCATTAATGGGGTCCTCTATTCCATTATAATGGCAAGCTCCATTAATTAAATAGCAAAGCCACACAAAATATTTTAGGATGGTTAATACCTGTACATCTTGTGTCTTGTTCATTAATTTTCCACTGGACCTCAGCATGCACAACCCATGAAACAAAACATGTTCAAGAACAAAAGCATTTGGATGCATTCTGGTAAAGGGAGGAGAGAGTGCGTGGAGATTGGAATTTTCACATCAGCGGCCCTTTCCCATCTATTCCATGTAGGGGCCCGTTGTTTTCCTCCAGGGATGTGTGTAACAAGTCAATCACATCCCATAAGGTGTGGTACTAATGAAAGGAGGTTGCCTCGAGCACTCCAAGCTAAAGCAACTGCCAAGTACATTTTAATTGATCTATCAATGTAGCATAAATGCAATTGAGTGTGTGACCTGTGACTGCCTTCATTTGCACCTTTTACATGACCTGGGATCTGGAGAGGAGAAAAGGGAACAGCAAATTCCTTTTGTTGCATGATGTGCCAACGTACCTAAGATCTCTGACCGTCCTCCCTTACTCAGCACAGTTGCAACCGGAAGGACTATTCACATCCCTTTTCAGATGTATTCACACTGCATAAATATAGCCATTTGATCCCACTTTAACTGCTACAGCTCCATTCTGCAAAATCCTGGGATTTATAGTTTGGTGAGATGCTTAGAATTCTGTAGCAAACTCCCCTGAACCATAGCATTAGAAGAATTCTTAGTATCTCTCATGAAACTACAATTCCCAGGATTCCATAGTATGGAGGCTTAGCCCTTAAAGTGGGATCAAATTTGTGTATATGTGCCGTGTGGATACATCCTTCTTTCCCTTGTGGGAATCTGAAGTGCACCACATGCTGCATTTGCTTGCAGGCATACCTTTCACAGGTAGAGGCTGGTATGCTAGCCCTTCCCTTCCCCAGCAGACCTCTGGCATGGAAAGTCATAGACGTTGCCCCTTCCACCCTACCCCTTCTTCAAATCATAATTTCTGCCACCTACAGGTGTGCCAACAAATGTCTGAGAGGATGCCTGGAGAATGACTCAGCTCCTTCCCCTGTTCACCTCCTGCCTCCTCACACAAGCACACATTGGCAAAGGTTTCTTGGTGATGAAGACTTCTACCAGACAGCATTTGCCTACTGCTCAGTATGCAGACATACCAGCCACCCTGTCAGGAATTCCCCATTACAACTTGGCATCACCCCCACCAGACCTTCCCTTGCTGCTCTGAACTCATGGAAGGCTTGGAGGAAAACACCCTGGTTGGGAAGCTAACCAAGAACTTCATTGTCTCTTTCTATCAAACAAGACCAGAACATCAAGCTGACTCTGCTCAGCTCCAAATAAGCCCAGGGCCTCCTAGAGCGTAAATGGTGTAAAGATGCTCTCCGCGTGTACAGGTTAAATACACAAAAAGTGCTACAGTGACCAAAGACTTGGGCACAGGGGCAGCTAGTGGCTTCCACATCAGTGGGAGAGTAAATCTACTCCAAGTAGAAATTAAAGGAACTGTCCACAGCCACTGAACCCTATCCCGCAAATAAGCACAGCACCTTGGAGAACTCCTTTATGCTTTCAGATTAAAACCTGGAGTGGTTTCACCACCACATTTGCTTAGAGCCACCACTTGCACAATTTTTAAAAATGACCAGAAAAATGGTATCCTGAGTGCTGAGACAGTTCAAACAGAATGATCGGCTCAGCTGCCTGAGAAACTCTGGGAGTTATAGTCAAAAAGGTAACTTTTCCAAGCTTTATCCTGGTTATATTAACAGGAGGGCCAGGTATTCTTCTTACTCAGTGATGACTAGCCTCCGGTGTGCTAGCTAGGGTTGCCCCTTGAAAGAGTGGGTGGGGCTCCTGCACCTTTGATAGTTGGGCTTTTAATCGTTCAGCCGCTTTGCGCATTCCTACTACTGCTAAAGGTTCAGCAGCCCTGTCCTATTTTTCAACCCTAGTGCCAACCCATGAACAAGGGAGGGTCAGTCCACAGCTTCCTATGACTGCTCCCCCAACTGCCTTGGCAAATGCTGAGTGGCGTCCTGTTAGAGACATACGCATGGGTGAATTTCCCTTATGCATGCATATGCCATTGGGGGGGGCATGTTGGAGATTGCTATTTCTTTCCTCCCTTCACAGTACCCAACATTGCTCCCCTAATTTACTTAACAGCCTCTGAAGCCCTCCCCCACCCCCATGGACATTTCCTGCTTCAAGGGGAACATACAGGATTGCAGATATGACTCCCCATAACCAGATGTGAAATGATGACACAGAATCATGGGATCATAGAGTTGGAAGAGACCACAAGGGCCATCTAGTCCAACTCCCTGCCCTGCAAGAAACATCAGTATTAAGATCCTCTGGTTCCTCCTGGAGTCTCAACACTGTTGTAATAATATAATAATTATGCAGTCTTGCCCCACAAAGCAGGGAATAACTATTCAGGGGGCTTTAGCAGCTGTTCAGTAAGTTGGGGTGATGGTGGTGTACAGCTCACACTAGTATAGGTCCAACCACATTGTGCTGAGTCACACAGGACTGCAGCCGACTGTTAATCCCAACTAGAGTAAAGCCATTGAATCAATTGGCTTTACCTGTGTGTTGCCTGCCCATGAAATAATTGATTGAATGGCTCTTTGAACAGGATTCCTGCTGATGTATCCTAATAGGGTAATAATTGGGTTGCCAATCAAATATGGTCTGTCCTCGGTCTTTAAAAAGGTCTCTGTTGGAATGGGAGATGGGATTATTGTGGCTTCTTCTCCCATTGGTTTTGTCCTTGGTTCTGTCAAACACCTCCCTCCCTGTACCTAGCTGGAGTCCTCCTCAGAAGGGCAGGTAGAGGAACTTGCATCTGCCTCTGGTAATTTTATAGGTACAGGGCCAATCTTGTCTTTCTTTCTTTTTTATTTTGCTTTTACAGCATGATAAAGGAGACACTTTTGTGCCACCAGCTTGGCTCAGGCAGCCCGCAGGGTTGCTCACAGTCAATAAATTGATATCAATAAAACACAACTTGACGCATAATGAAAGAGAAATGCCAGTACCTGTAACCCAGGAAATTAACTATCCAGTATGCTAAAAGCAGCAATTAACTGCATCACATGTAATTCTCTCCATGTAATTAATAACAGATGCAGGCCAGATTGCCCCATCACTCATTATCAAAGGCCCATTGAATAAAAAGGTAAGCATTTCTCGTCAAACAAAAATGATCACGCTGTCCTAGTAGACTTTGTGGGGAGAAGGTATTTTATCAGATAAGTGCTGACAATGAGTTGACTCTGACCCATGCCTTCCCCATAACTTAGAAATGTTGGCCTGAATTCTGTTGTTAGTCCTACCTAAAGTAGACCCATTGAATCAATGGGATTTGCCATTGATACCATTCAACAATTCACTGAATGTATCTATTCTAGTTGGCATTAACCAACAGGATTTCAGCTGTTACTTTTTAGGTTACTAGATTTTCCAGAAACCTTGAGCCATCATAACCAGCTAAGAATAACTAAAGAGCTCCAGAAACTGCTCTTTCCCAGAGCATAGAAATGTTGGTTTGTTTGGAAAGTAACAACCCCCAGTAACCCAGAACCAACATGGCCATTGGCTACTAGGGTTTCTGGGTGTTAAAGTCTCAGAAGGTAACATTTACCAAGCTCTGGTCTTTCTTTGTTGAGAAGTTCAGCGATCCTGTCCATACCCCAAATGCCAAATGGAGAATGGGTTCACAGGTATACAGTAGGACCCTTGTATCCGCAGAAGCAATATCTGCAGATTCAGTTATCTGTGGCTGAAAAAAATTAGGGACACATACCATAGAGTTGCACTAGAAAACGCCAAGAGAGGTATCCTCTCTAAGCATCTTCTAGTTCCTCCAACACAACTTATGGTATGCTTATACCAGAAGTCCTTTATTTTAATAGGTTTCATTATTATCTACAGTTTCACTCATAAACGGTAAGTCTGGAACATATCCCCTGCGGATATGGGGGTCTGACTGTACTTAGGACTGGATTCATATACATCAGGGTTGATAAAACTGTGGTAGATCCTAACCATGGATTACCTACATCATGTATGGTTTGTCTTGAAGAGACTTTGTGGGCTTCAGGCCTATACACATTTAGAATCATAGAATCTTAAAGTTGGAAGAGACCACAAGGGCCATCCAGTGCAACCTCCTGCCAGGCAGGAATAGAAAATCAAAACATCCCTGACAGATGGCCATCCAGCCTCTGTTTAAAAACCTCCAAAGAAGGAGACTCCACCACACTCCCAGGCAGTGTAATGCCAAACATCTCTTACTGTCACTTTCCTCCTTGACCCACAACTTACTTTATTTGCTACAAACTAAGTTCAAATGCAACAGTAGTTCACACTCAATTAACAGAGCAGGGGGGAAATGAGATGGGGGGGGAACCTTGCCCTTCCCAAGTCAGCTCAGGCAAAAACAAACTGCAGCAGCTTCTCCTAGCTTGCGGGTCCTTCTTCCTTAATAACTTTTGCCATCTTGAACACACTCTGATGTTGCTTGGCCACCAGAACTAGTTTAAGGAATTTTGGGGGGCCCTGCAATGCTTTATTTTTTGGGGGGGGGCATATGTTTATCTCAGGTTAATGTAACCTAACTCAACCTAAGCTATTCACAGTACAGGATATTCAGATTATTACTAATAATGTTTTCGCAGGAGGAGGGTTACTACGCGCACCCCCAAAATTATGGGGGGGAGCCTGCAGATGCTGATGCCGCCAATGCTTTAAACTGGCCCTGTTGACCACACAAGTCCTGTTTTTCATCTGGCAAATGTTGGAGGGTATGTATTACTCAGTTATACATTATTAGTTAATTCATAGATGTAATCATTAAATATATAAAGGTGCTGAAGCAAAAGAAGGGTATAGCTAAAGGAGCTAATAGCCAGAAGGGATGTTCCACTTGGGGCAAAATGGAAAAGGAAACTGAAAATAAATCTACCAGTATCCAGAAGTGAAATTGTTAGTTCTAGATACATGTTAAAAACATACATAGTTATGCCAGCCTTTCCTGTTTAGTCCAGCCTTACATCTGTTTCATGGACCACAGGAAGAGTATATGCTGATGTGTGTATGGTGTACAGCATATTTTTATTTTATTGTTTTATTGATGGACATCACTTTGCAATCTTTGGCTTATAAGTATTTGTGGCATATAAATATTTGTGAATTACACGAGCAGACAAGCAAATAAAATATCATACTTCCCTTATACGGATCCATGGTGTCATAAATCTGGAGTTATGGATACAGTTCTGGGGCCCTGCCACACTACACAGGTACAACACGTGATGATTCCACTTTAACTGCTGTGGCTCCATCCTTTGGAAGCTAGGGTTTGCCATTTAGGGAGGGCCATTTAGAATCCTCAGGCAGAGAGTTGTAGCACCTCACCAAAGTACAACTCCCAGGATTCCACAGAATGTAGCCATGGTAGTTAAAATGGAATAATAGCCCTAAAACTGTGTGGTGTGAAAGGGCCCTGGGTCGCCACACCTTTTTTTTTAAATAAAAGGATATTGTACAATAGGAAAGAGCAACAAAAATGATCAGGGGACTGGGGCAATTCCACTCAGAGGAAAGGTTACAAAGTTTGGGGCTGTTTCACTTAGAAAAAGGGAAGTAGTAATGGAAGACACCATCAGATCCTGTCTGACCTTGGCAGCTAAGAAGGATCAGACCTGGTTAGTACTTGGGTGGGCGACTGCCAAGAAATACCAAGTGCTGTAGACTATGAACTTTGCAGATTATCAGATGCAGCAAATATGGTGTGATAATGATGACTAGATATTGCAAAGGGGCACCCCAATCACACAATGTCGTCCTCCTCGTGTTCTCCAAGTGCTCCACTGCTGTGAACAAGACATTCTTTTTTATTAATGGGCCAAGGCATCCATTGATCACCAATAGCGTTTTTTTTTTCACACTAATGCCTGCATGCAAAACCATGTCCCATTCTGCTCTCATGAATACAGCATCAATGGGCAGTCCCCGTCAGAACACTTACAGGTGAGAACATGAAAACTAGGTACAGAACACTCTTTTTATGAACCTCCCCATTTTGCTGGCAAGTTTTTAAGTGTGTTTCAGTGCTTGTGTGTTCACCTTCTTTGTTAATTTTGGTGTTTTTAGATTTTGAAGCACCCTTGCATCTTCTTGCAAAAACTGCTAAAGTCTCACCCATGTAAAATTGCGGAAGTAAACAGCGCTAGCGGTCATGCTGTGATAATTCAGGAGTGGCTCTTTCTTGTTATTACAGCAACGTGTGATAAGAACTGTTATTATACAAGGACATTTACACTTTTAAGTATAGTGGGACAAAAACATTTTTAGACACGCATTTGATAATTTTATCACACTATACCGTAATAGTGCTATTATTCCACTTTAACTGCTGTGGCTTCCTCCTGTGGAATTCTGGGGTTTGTAGTTTAGTGAGGCCTAAGAGCTCTCTGGCCGAGAGTGCTAAATGCCCCTCCCCAAACTGCAAATCCCAAGATTCCACAGGAGGCAGCCAGAGCACCTAAAGTGGAATAATAGTGCTGTAACAGTGTAGTGTGATGAATGAATGAAATTTTATTACAGTCAATGACCAGCATAAACAATATAAAAGTACAGTGTAAAATAGTACAGTATTATACAATACAAGAAAATTGTACAATGTTGTACAATGAACAACAACAACAACAAAAAGTTAAGATACCATTTTTCTTCAGTAAACTATTGCAGCAATGCAAAAACTTTCCACCTTGGCTGTAATCCCTGGTTGCCGGTCAGCCAAAAGATAGTCAATGTAAAATATATCAGATTTACCTGGTATTTTTTGCAACATTGGTACTATAAAACAACGCTGCAGATCCCAATAAAAAGTACAGTACAATAAAACATGCCTCACAGATTCTACCACCCCAGACCCACAAGGGCATAAATGTTCACAGAGAGGTTTGTTGTTATATCTTCCTGTTAGTAGTGCTGATGGGAGTACATTGAATTTGGCCAGGGTAAAGGCTTTCCTATACTTTGGGTTGGTTAGATTGTTCAAGTATGCAGCAAGGGCAAAGCCTCTCCCACTGTCTTTGAAACTTGAGCGTAAGGATGCTGCACATATATGATTTTGTAATTCTGTGTCCTGTATGCGCTGGCGGATGTTTTCTTTGGCTTTTGCATACCCCATGGCTAGAATAACAGGTTGTGAGAAGCCCAGCGATTGCACTTTTTCCTTAACCAATTTTTTCCATCTTGACTGAAATGTATCACTAAGAGTCAAGGGGGCTAGACCTTTGGGAGTAAATAGCATCTTTAACCAAAAGTCTAACTTATATATCCATATTTGTGCTTCAACAGAAATTAGGCCAGTTTCTAGCCTGAGTAAGACATTTGACACACAGTTTGGGAGGCTGAGAACAGTTCTCAAAAATTTTGTTTGAACAGTTTCCATGGCTGCCAATATTTTTGAACGTACATATCTGCGCACCATATAACATTTGGGGGAGGATCTTTGCTTTAAACACCTGTATAGCTGAGGGAACGTGTTGTCCCCCTTTGCTGTAGAAAAAAGAGATTAGTGACTTATAACTTCGCTGTATGTTTGCAGTTGCATAAGAGATTTGGGCTCTCCAAGAACCTGTACAATGAAAAATTACTCCCAGATATTTATAAAATTTGACCTGTTCAAGTTGATGGCCATTCACTTGCCATTGATGTTTACATATTTTTTTTTGGTAAAGGTAAGAACTTTAGATTTTTCATATTTAATTATTAATTGTTCTGTATTACAATATGTTTCCAGTGTTCTTAAGAGACATCTCAGTCCTACACAGGTTAAAGACAGGAGAATAGCATCATCAGCATAGAGAAGTGTAGATATAGGTCTCCCTGACAGTTTAGGTGGATGGAAGTTTTCTCCAGTCAATGCTCTAACTAATGAATCAATGTAGATATTAAATAAAGTAGGGGCCAATACACAACCCTGTTTTACCCCTTTATATGTAGGTATTACATCTGTCAAATGCCCTTCTTGATCACATCTTACTCTCAAAGAGGTTTGGTCATATAGGCTTCGTATGAGAGTCAATAGACATCTATCAATGTTAGTGGCCTCCATTTTTTGCCATAATCTGTCTCTTGGAATTGTATCAAAAGCAGATTTAAAATCTATAAAAGCTGCATAAAGTGTCCCCCCCACAGGGGATGAATATTTGTCTAGTAGGTGTTGCAATATAACACCCTGGTCCACAGCTGAACGCCCTTGCCTGAATCCTGCTTGTTCTTCCCTCAAAAGGTTATCTTCTTCTATTCAACACAGTAATTTCTCTAGAAGGTGGCTCACATACAGTTTACTGATTATACTCAATAGACTTATAGGTCTGTAATTGGCTGGATCAGATCTTCGACCTTTTTTGAAAATTGGCACTATAATTGCTAGGCCCCAATCAGATGGAATAGAAGCTGTCTGGTTTATGTGTGTGAATAGGGCAGCTAGAACTGGTGACCACCATTCAACATTTGATTCTAGTAATTCTGGTGGTATAAGGTTGTATCCGGGGGCTTTGCCAGGTTTCAGGCGTGCAATGAGACTTGCTATTTCGGATGTTGAAACAGGGAGCCAAATAGGAAGATCATCAAGGTTCTGGATATTTAATGTCTCTCCTGTTTTTCTTCCGGCATACATTGTACTAAAGTATGCTTCCCAAGTTTTTACTGGGATATGGGAGTCTAGTTGGTAGATATTATTTTGCCAACCCCTGGATACTAGTTTCCAAAATGTGGCAGAGTCATGTTTGTTTGAAGCATCAATTAACCTTTGCCAATTAGTTCTCACCGCCTAGTTCTTTTTTCCCTTAATTAGTTTTTTATATTTCTTTTTTAGCACAAGCCAATCTTTTGGTAAAGATGTCATATCAGAATTTCTGTATTGCTTATATTTTTCCATTAATGTTCTTTTTAGGGTTCTGCATTCTTTATCAAACCAAAAGTTGGTCCTTAAGTGTTGGAGATTGTGTGTATTACTTTTGTTTACTGACAAACAGCCTTGAATATCTGCTATTAACTTCAGATAATAGCTTAAGATCTGTTCTGGTGGACTTTCTGAGAGAAGAGATTCTCTTAATTTGTGTGAGCTATCTAGATGAAGAAACCTGCTTACAACTTCATCTAGTTTAATGGTCCTTTTACACGAGAAAAGTTAGGAGCTATTTTTAGATCTTATCCTGGTACTAAATCAGCACGTATATTTTGTGCCCTCAGATTTAAAGAAACAAATAAAGGAAAGTGGTCACTTTCAGTTCGGATTATCACCTTGAGTTTTAAGATCCCATTTAATAAGCTGTGTGATACTATGAAGTAATCTATTGTTGAAGCTCTGTTTCCGGAGACAAATGTAAACTCTCCTTGTTTATCTCCCTCAGTGCTTCCATTTAAAATCACTAGATCTAAGTAATTTATTAGTTGCAGGAGGCAAAGACTGGAGAAATTGCAAATCTTATCCTTGGATTGCCTGACAGGTATCAAATGGTTATTTTCTATTTCAGGGGGATGTTCTCCAAAATGATTGTAAATTGCCTCATCACTAGGTCCAAGTCTCGCATTATAATCACCTGCCATTATTTCAGATATGTCTGGGTGTAATACAGTTATGCTATTAATAAAATCCTGCAGTTTAAGCCACCTATCCTTGATTGATTTTCTTTGGAGAAGGGGGGAGAAGTATACATTAACCAGTAGCAGTGGAACATGATCTAGTTTGACAACCATAGCAATTGCAACATTTTGCAGTAAGTTAATGCTGTTAACAGAGACACGCAACTTAGTAGAAATCAAAATCCCAAGGCCACCCATAACTTGGCCACCCCTTGCACTAGGCTCTGCTTTTAGGGAATATGTCTCAAAACCATTTGATTCTAGATTCTCACATTCCCAGGTTTCTTGTAAGAACATTATGTCAAATTTTCTTATGAAATTGTTGAATGAGTGGTTGGCGCATTTATTGCGCCATCCAGCAATATTCCAGGATAGGAGGGCTAATTGACTATTCTTCTGAGCTGGTTTATGTCAATCTGCAGAATATAAAGATTTGCCAAAGGGGGGTTCCACAGTGCAGTGTAGTGTGATAATCATCTATTAAATTTATATTTCAGAGGAAGGAATTGGCAAAACCATCCCTGAGTATTCATTGGGTCGCCATAATGTCCATACACACACATAAGAGGAGACACAATAAAATGTAAAAAATAACATGTCCTCCAACTGTCCTGATTTGGCAGAAAGTGTCCCAATTCATTCTGTTATCCCACTTTTTCAGTTACTTTTAAAATGTCCCAGTTTCCCTCTCTTCCTTCCACTTTCCCAGCTTACTTCAAGTGCTGCACACTGAGTTCGAAGTACAGAAGTGGTCTGCGCTCAAGAAAGACAGCAGGGTATAGAGGAGAGGAGTGGGCAGAGTCTTGCCCTTCCTGGTAGGCTTAGTGGAAAGCAAACTGCAGCATCCTCTCCCACCTTGTCTGTTTTTCCTCATCAATAATTTTTGCCATTTTAATTGCCCTCGGGTATTGCTTGGACACCTGTGTCTCATTTTTCAACTGTGAAATGTTAGAAGGCATGAAATCAGGCATGGTGTAGAGAAAGTAGAGAGGAAAAAGCTTTTCTCCCTCTTTCCTAGGACTTTATCAGACCACCACCACCCCAGTAATGTTCTTTTGCCGACATATTTTAAAATGTTTTTATGCTGGCAAAAGAACCCCACCCCACCAGAGCTACCTCCAGCAAAATCAATGAGGCTTCCTCGGCAGTAACGGAACATGAATGGAGCTCCATTTACTTCCAGGGTTGAGATCTTGCCAGTTCTCATGAGAAGATGCTAGCGTAGGAAACTTAAAAATTAAAGCCAAATAAACACACTAAACGTAGACACAAGCACAGAAACACACATTGAGTCCCAAGTACACTGGGGGGGTAATAAAAAGAGCACCCCCTGCCTGGCTGTTGCAGTCTCACCTGGAAGTGTTTGCCCATTGATACTATATTCACGTGAGTACAAGGGCACGAGGTTTCAAACGCCGGCAATGCCAGCAACAAAGCACCATGGGAGAACAATTTACAGCTTGAGCCATCAATAAAAAGGAACAAGTTTTAGACTTTACATGATCATGAAAGGATTATGTCATCTGGTACATGCGCCCTTTCGCAATCATTAAGCATCCTTATGACCCCATATTTGCTGCATCTGATAAAGTCCCTAATGTCAGAAACTGTGATTATCCACTGAAGCTAAATGGTTGGAAAGTCAGAAAAGAGGACAGGAAGCGCTGTTTCACACAGCATGTAGTTAAAGTGTAGATTAACTGCCACATGATGTAGTTATGGCTGCCAATATAGATGGCTCTCAAATCAGGATTGGATAAATTAATGGCGGATGGGCCATCAACATCTGCTCTTGTGTATGATGATATATTATCTCCAGTATCAAAGGCAGCATGCCAGTTGTTGTTGAGTTCAAGATGGATGGTGCATTTGAACTCATGTGCTTCCCAGAGGCAGCTCGTTGGCCATCGTGCAAACAGGATATTGGACTAGAGAGACCTTTGGCCTGATTCAAGATGGGTGCTCTTCTATTTTTATTGATTCCACATGTAGGAATTTTTTTAAAAAATAAATACCCCTCTTTTGTTTTCAAAGCCAAATTTGTATTAATTTATTATTATTGAAAAACACAAGTGACAACTTCTATGCCTCTGGGGACATAGTTCATGAGGTTTATGAAGAGGATGGAGTTTGGGGTTTTGTGGGTTTGGGGTTTTTTGTTTTGTTTTGTTTTGTTTTGCTATGATGAGCTTCTTCGCCTCTTCATGTGTGCCACAAGCTGTGTTACTATTTCATTATTCATCATTTGCTGATAGGCAGCTGAATGCGTAAACCAATTCCATGGAAAAGTGGTGCTTCAGAGGTAATGTGAAGGAAATACGTAAACGCTGGGTGCATTTGCATATGGCAGCCGTGATGGCGGTTTCGCAGTTGTCATGTTCCCTGAAACACCCCTGTGGCCTTATAATTTGTCATTCGGGATTTGCTTTTTTTGGTCCTGATGTTTGGCTCTCTCTCTCTTCTCATCTCTGTCCTAGTTTGACTTTGTTTCTTTGCACTTTTTGGCCCTGATGACTTCTATCTTTTCCTATAGATCTCGGCTCCTGGCTTACTTTGTTTGGCTGCCCATAGGCCAGACTTAACTTCATGCCAGCTTCTCCTAGCCCAGAAAGACAAGTGGACCATTGCCAAGGGTGGCACAGCTGCAACATCCACGCCCAGACTCCCAGAGTAAATCTAAACTACCTCAGTGTGAAGTGCTCTGAGGCACTTCCTGGTACGAGAATGTGTAGTATGTGGGGAAATAATTAATTGTAATGTAAAAGCAATCTTGTGAACCTCATTCACATCCTAAGATAAGTTTAGGGTTTTTTTCCCTGCATGCTTCTGTTCTCCCAAACTCCCTTTCTCTTATTTCACTGGGCGCTTCCAGCCAACTGGAGTGCTGGGTCATTCCACACATGACCAATTTAAATGTATTGCTCTTTGGAAAGTTCTCTTTTAAGTTAGAGTCTCCATGTGGCTGTAGCCATCTTATCTTTGTCCTTGCCATCTTATTGATGCCTAGCCATGGATGACATGCCATGATGTTTGCTTTTCAAGTCACCACGCAGCCTCTTACCGCTAAAGGGCTGGGTGAGTCTTTCTACCCTAAATTTTATTTATTTATTTATTTATACCCCGCTCTTCAGCCACAAGGCTATCAGAACGGCTTACAAATTGTTTTAAGCAATAGCTATTTACACATCTACACTGCATTAAACAGTTTCCAATGTGTGTTAGCTAATTGCCCCCCACAAGCTGGGTACTCATTTTACCAATCTACAAAAGGATGGAAGGCTGAGTGAAACTCGGAGCCCACTGGAATCGAACTTGCAACGTGGTGACTTGCAGTACTGGCATTTAACCACTGCGCCACCAGGGCTCCCTCCTAGTTAGTTAGGAACCCTTTTTTTAAAGTTTGTTTTAGTATGTAAATTGAGATTGATATACCTTCAGTAAACTTTTGATTTGCATTTTAAACTGACTCCTTGGTTTTTGTAATGAGTCTAATTTAACTGGGTGATCTCACAGATCACAGACCTCTGAATACACTTTTAAATGTTAATTGAGCTTGTCTGCATTCCTAAGTGGCACTCTGCATGAATTTGAAAGTAAATGATTTTTAACTCCTTTTAAAGAAAATATTTGTATTGTTTTTTAAAAGGACTAGATCCTGGAAATTTTAATACATTTTTATTTTTTAGACTCATTACTCCCACAGAATGGCACTCGTTCTCCTCCTGAGGGAGAGTTTTTGCTGCGATGGCAGATACTCTTGCTTCTCTGAGCCCACCAACTGGGGGTTTATGTATACTCATTTTATCACTTTTATACCATTTTAACTGGAGCTTGGAAAAATTACTTTCCTGGAACACAGCTCCCAAATCAGGGACCTTTTCAGCTGCTGTTGGATTGTCACACTGTCTGGTGGTTTCTGGAAGTTGTGATCTGATTTTAACTGTACAACTTCCACCAAAGAACTCTGGGATTTGCAAAAATGAGGATTATGAGCATTCTGATAGAGACCTTTGGATCCCGGGAACAGGAAAAGGCCATTAAGTTGTTATGTGCTTTTTCTGTACTTGTTTAAGAGTCCGCTCCAGTCAGCTTGAGGAACATGGGGCCCTTTTAGATGCTGTTGGAATCATAGAATCATAGAACTGCAGAGTTGGAAGAGACCACGAGGGCCATCCAGTCCAACCCCCTGCCACGCAGGAAATCTTGATCAAAGCATCCCCGACAGATGGCCATCCAGCCTCTGTTTAAAGACCTCCAAGGAAGGAGACCCCACCATGCTCTGAGGGAGTGTGTTCCACTGCTCAACAGCTCTGACTGTCAAAAAGTTCCTCCTCATGTTGAGGTGGAATCTCTGTTCCTGGAGCTTGCATCCATTTCATCTACCATCATTCTTAGCCAGCATAGCCAAAAGTGGGAGATTACGCAGGTTGCAGGCTAATATTTGCATTTCCCAAACCTGTGTGAAGATTATTAGAATCCAGGACAGTTCTTTCTAACGTAGAGCAGGGTTTTATGTACTGCCTGCTCAGTACCTCAACAGGTTGGTAACCTTGAAAAGGAGCCAACAAAGCCTAACTTTGGCTGAGATCCTGCATTTTCAGATGCAACTACAATGACAGAGTTCTGACAGTGTAGTTATGTCCGATGATGCTATCCGCCCAAATCCTACCTTTCCAGCCTGGAAGTGCCCCAACCAAAGGATCCCCAGGACTCTGGGAACTGAGGTCTACAGCACCTTCCTGGCCATGGGGCATATTGGGAACAGGCAGCTGGGGAGGTCCCTTGGAGTCCTCCCTCAATTGCTTGGCTCAACGCACCCTGTGAGTGGGAGAGCACTTCAGAGGCCATTTCCCAGTGCCCACTCTGTGGCACCTCAGAAACTTTTTGGCTTGGGTGCCCCCAGGCTGAAAAGGTACGTTTGTGGGATCACATTTGGGCCTTACCTTTACATTTATGTTTGCTCCAGAGTTGCTATAAACAAAGCCAGATCTATCAAACCTTTTTTTTTTTTTAAGAAGAAGAAAAGAATGATATTGAGTTTAACTTGATCACCTCTTTGCCAGGAAATATAATAATGGTAGTACAATCATGAAGTAGCAGCAACCACTTGTTCAATGCCTTCACGATATCTGCCATATCACTTGTGTCAGTCACTCTTGGCTAGTCCACATATGAAATGGTGGCACAGAAATTCCATTGGAAACTTGACACAAAGCATGCTCTACATGCTTTGATGTAGGATCTTGGCCAATATCTTTAAAAACAGCTTGTAGGGGGACTCAAAAATCTCAGAAGAATTGTGCCTAGACCAGTGGTTCTCAGCCTATGGTCCTCCAAATGTTTTGAACTTCAGCTCCCAGAAGTCCCAAAGGCAGAGGACCACCACAACAGAGAATGTGAGGAGCCTTTTTCAGTAGTGAAAGAAAAAAGGGGGATAGGGGTGTAGGAAATTATTGGTATCCATATTAAGCAGAGTGAAGCATAGCCTCAGAGCTTGTGGTATAAAACATGATAGAAATATGCAGGATGCTCTAGTAAGGTTAAAAAGCAAGACTTATGTTTATGGTGGCAAAGAATACATCTAAGATAGATAGATAGATAGATAGATAGATAGATAGATAGATAGATAGAATAGTCCCTAAAAACTGGCTCTTATGAGTGTGGATAAGGCATCTTGAAGTTGGACCTGCCTCATGTTTCTGGCTTCTCGGACAAAGAATTGTAAAGCACGAAAACTTCTTGGAAGAAGGGGAGAAGTGACCTCTACATGCAAGTAGGAAGTAAAAGCTTTGAGTACACAGATCAGTGAAGGGCAGAGATGAATCAAAAGGATAGGCATACAACTCTAGAGTTTCCCTCTGTCCCCAACTACCCTAAATAAGTGTTGTTGCTTCTTCACTTCCAACAAGGGGAAAGTCAAAGTGTGTGTGTGTAGCCTGCACACCTCCAGAAGTTGCCCACTCCTACCTTGAACTATGCCCAATTTAAGCAGACACATAGCACGACCACCCTGATGTAAATGGCATAGTAGGAGGTGTTGCAAATATTGAGGAGCAGTGCAGTGTAGATGCAGAATGTACAGTGTTCCAGATGTAGTTGGACTCCAACCCTTGCCAAAAGAGCCAGTGGCGAGGGATGATGGGAGCTGCAGTCCAAGTGCATTTGGCAGGCCATCCCGACCCATACAGGTCTTACCACATCCGTAGCATATATTGTGGGAAATGAACACAGTATTTATGGTAATTTCTTCATGGAACCAAATGCTCTTGTGTGCAGCACTACAAGGCTTTTATGGTGTGAAGTCCTGCCTCCTTCATAGAAATGCATGAGTGTGTGTGCAGAAGTAGTTGCCTTCCATTGGTAATACAACCTCTCTCCCGTGTTTCTTTGCTGTTTCTTCTGTCTTTTGCGTCACCACAGAAAATCGATTTCAGAGGAAAGAATGGAACAGCTGCATAATACCCTTTGACTGGTAGTACAAGGAGCCTGTCACACTGGATGTACCACGAATAAATGCTATGGCAACGAACATTTATGGGTCATTCATTGACAAGCCTTCTTTACAAGAAAGAGAAGTGAAGATTTATGGTCCCCTCCAAGCCAGTTAATGTGGCTATAACTAGGATAGTGATTACAGTTTCAACCTAGGAAGGCAGACTCAACCGTGAAGCCCACACAATGATCCATCACCTTCTTTCTCACCTTTCCTACCTCACAGAGCTGCTTTGAGAACAGGCCCAACTGTTGCATGTTGCCTGGAAGGGGTATGTAATAAAATTTCATACATTAAAAAACAAAGTAATTAATCTGTATCTTCCCAAGCCCGTGAAACATCTTAAGGCTGAACTAGTTGTATGATGCAGCCCACTTTGAGTTCCGTTCTGGAGAAAAGCAGAACATAAATCAAATCAATCAATCAAATAAATAAATAGTCTGTGGACACATTCCTCTGGGGTTTTGCTCCAGTGTTGCTCCCCCATTCCCAATTTGAAGAAAAAGGGGGGGGTGATTTTAGTCCTCATTTAGCTGTGAAATTCACAGGCTTACCTGGGGCCAGTCATGCTCCCTGTCTGCCCTCGCAGGGTTGATTGTGGATAACACTGTAAGAAGGAGAGTGATGTAGGGCACTTTGAGCTTATTGGAGGGAAGGCATGACCTAAAGGTAACCAACAAACACTGAGAAACCCCTGAATTGAGGCCAGGGGATCTGAAGAACACAACTTTCTCCCATATGTGGCTGCCTGGAATCTGAGGGCCCCAGTCTTGCTGGCATCAAGGAGAGAGCAGAAAAAGCCATTGCCAGAGAAAAACGTGATGCCAACCCCTGAGCGAGAGGTGGCAAGGCAGCTGTCCCTCCTGACAGAAATGCCTCCCACTGATGTCCACCCCCTCTCTCCTCACTGTGTCTGTAGCCTTTGTACCCCAGGAACTGTGCTGCTGCCCCCTATGCCAGCACTGCCACCTACACAAACCACTAATAGGATTGCACCTCAGATTTTCAGCAGAGGCCCTATTAGGTATCCCAAGAGGCTTTGTTGGTGAGTTCACAAAGCAGGGCTTCCTCTGTAGCAGTGCTTTGGACAGGGACCTCCTTCCCAAGGGAAGCCAGGCTGGCTCCATCCCAACTGAGCCTCTGGCATGTGGACACAGTTATATTATTCCACCTGGTTTTTAAATTGACTTTTAAGATTGTTCCTAAAGAAAGTGTTTATATACCTCGGTGCCCATCTCTTTGTGGGCCCCAGTGGGCAGAAAAGCGACTGATAACGACTTCAAAGAAACACAAGCAAGCAGTTATCTAGTCCTTTCTGGTTTGGTCTTTGCACATACTGTAGAATCCCAGCAAACACACACTGGTCTGTTTGTGATCTTGATAAAACTAAATGTAGAGTCTCTTTGTCAGGATATTGGGACATGCAGTAGATTTATCCTGTACAGAGCTGAAATATAACAAACATTCTGCAGTTAGCAGCACTGTGAGCTAGCAGCAGTTTGCAGAAGCTATCTGGGTAAATGTATCAATGTTGATTGGCTCACAGCCCTGGAGCTGAGTTGAGCAGAGCTGGGCTGGGTTGGGCTAATGTAGTCCTGTTTTGGATCTCACTGTGTGAAGATTTTTTTTTCCTGAATGCTGTATATTTCTGTAAATAATCTTTATTATGCCCAAGTAAAGAGAAGTTGTTTTTTAGACACAAAGCCTGCGTCTGTACTTTTATTCTTATGCCTGAAGGAACAATACTCTGCTGTTTATCTTTGCTGATTGGACCTGTTTAGGTACCCAGCATGCGCTTTATATTTCGCGACACACTTTCCTTCAACTCTCCAACACTTTTTACTTGCCAATGTTTACATGACACAACACTGAAGGGATTTTACACCCCATTTTAATGTATAGTGGTTCTGTGCTCAGTGGATATTGTCATGAAGCTTCTTACGACACCTCCTCTGCCTTCTTGTTATTTTACAAACTGGGGTGTTATCTAGACAGTGAAAAAAATCTTCTTGGAATGTGAGGGGAATACCTTTTGTCCAAATGAGATCCCGCAGGGATTCACCAAAAACTCCAAGTACTTCGCGATAACAGCCTTCGCTGTTTCTCGTGAAGTTTTTTTTAAAAAATATGCAGAAATGCGCATTTCAGCCCATTTGAACAATCAATTCAAATTGGGGCATATCCCAGAAGTAAAAATGTGATTGGTCAGATGCGCACAGGGGCAGGCTTGGCAATGTCAAAGTGGCCAGAGCCGCCATTGTTGATTTTCATGAAAGCAATCATGCACTATTTTCAAATGGCAGAGCAAATAAATATTTTTTAAAGCTCTTCTGCACCTCTGATTTAACAAGGGGGGGAAAGGAAATTGGAGGGAGCTCGTAGGGAATAATAACATACTCAATTCACTCGTGACCATCATCTTTACTCATGGGCATGCTCCATGTGAACTCCAAACATGGATAGATTCCCTTGCCAGCAATCTTGCAAATGTATCATGGAGACAAATGAACAGTGCTGCAATGGTGAGTTAATGTGCTATTTTCTGCAATTGATTCTCCCATCTAGCTGAGCCCTGGCACTTCTCTGTGGTTGAGACTTTTCCCCTGATGCTCTCCGCTCCTCCTGATGTTTCTATGATCCTTGGAGAACTAGAATGGGGCCTGGCAGAAACTGAACCCTACTGGCTAGGAAAGAACTGGAGACCTATGAGTTGAGTTGACCAAACAAGCATGCTGTAAGGACAAAGTGGGGAAGAGGAAAGCCTTACGTGCCACCTTGATCGCGTTAGAGGCAAGGCAGAATATGATGGCAACTAATAAATACACAGGACCTGGAATCCTCTATCATGGTCTATGTTACGGTACATTACTTTACGTATACTTCATGACGTAGCAAAGGCACTAAGAAACCTGGTTAGTGAATCGCAAAGAAGATGCTGACGAGAGTGTCCTGAAGCACATCATGCTCTGTCTATGCACATTGGCACTCCCTAACTGATGTCTTGATGCGCAATGGGACCAATGCGCAATGGTCTTGTTGTGCATTGAGACCAATGTGCGTTGGTCACTTTGCTGATTGCCCTACATAGTAACATAACAGCAGCCCCTTACTGGATAAGGACATTATGTAACTGTCCAGTTCTAATCCACATAAGTCCCCAACAGGATTCCAGCCAACATTTATGGCATTTGAGGACTACTGTGTTAAAATACAAAGGGTTTGTCTAAACGGCAAAAATACTCCTCATAGAATTCAAGGAGAATACGATTTGTCTAAATGTCATCCCGCATCAATCCACCGGATTCAGAAGGAGGAGGCCATAAAACCCAAATACTATGTGGGAAAAGCCTTCACAGCTTTTCCTGAAGTTTTTTAAAAGCTCCACGGGAATGTGCATTCCCACTCGTTGGGACAATCTGGTTTGTATTCCTGATAAAAACAGAAGTGGAAAGCTGATTGTTTGGACATGCACAGGGGGTGGAGCTTGCTAAGAAGGCAAGCACCTGGAACCGCCATATTCAATTTTCACCTTAGCAATCATGTACTAAGGCAACAAAACAGCCTTTCCCCCGTTTTTTTATTCATTTAGGCAGAATATCACACTTTCACACCTTAAATATGCTTTTTAAAAATATGTACTGTTTGGCAACGGCAACTGGTGAAAATGAAAATGTAATTCATTCGCACCAGCCATCTTGATTTGCAGGCATGCCTGTTGGGACAGCAAAAGCAGATAGCTTCACATGGCTACCATTTTGCCAAAAAACCATTAAGACAAATAAAAGCTGCTTCGAATTGGCATTAGTGCGCATCAATCCACATTTTCCTCCTCATATAGACAGCACCAAAGTTGTGGGAAGAAAATAACACGCTACACAGGAAATTAGCGGCGGAGGATGCATCTGAGCATTCGCTGTTGGCAAAATGCTCCCTTTCTTAACTTTGTACACTCCCTGTTTCCAGAAGTGGTGACTCACTCCTCAGATTTGCTTTCCAGGGCATAAAAATATGTGGAGGCGGCCAGGTTGAAAGTTGCACAAAAATGAGGTCATTTGCACCTTGCCATATATAAGCTGCAGTGGTGCTAGATAGTGTACATGGATCTGCTGGTCTGCTATTTCTCCTCACCTCACAATGAGCTGCTAAAAAGAAAAGTAAAAGAGCTCCAATACGTTGTGTGCATGACTATAGTTCTGCAGTGAGGGGTCTGTTACCCAAGGAAGGAAAGAAAATTGTTGGAGCAGGAGCCATCTCTGGCTGGCATCCTGTTGGTGACATAAGCATGCATAAATTGTGCTACGTGTGTGTTCCTTTGTTACAAATGCATAACTACGTAACTTCTCCTGGCCCAAACCCGCAAGTCCACTTTAAGAACCAGCAGCAACATCAAGAGCAGGAGGTCTTTTCAGCTGCTGATTGGAGTGCAAGGTGGATGTTTCCAGCCCCCAAGTGAGGCGCAACAACCAGAAGCAGGACCCCTGTCACAATTCCCCATGGCAGCCTTGCTCACTGATGGGAGAGGGCTGAGAAACATCATCCTCCTCCTTGCAGCTGCACAGACCTCCTTCACTCAATGTGGCTGCTGACAGTGTTAAGGTGGGGTTTGGGGGAGCATTTATAACTATGGCAATAATGCCACAATTGTGACTACATGCTCAATATAGAGCAGTTACGGATCCGTAACCCTAAATTATGAATCTGTAAGTGCCATACAGTATGCCACCATATATATATATATATATATATATATATATATATATATATCAATCGACCGATCAGAGATAATATGCCACCCTATGTTTCAAAAGAGTTTTTATTGGTTATGCACCACCTTTGGTACCCTGGTGGGTTAAGAGGTGATCAATATATACCTTTAATAAAGCAAAACAGATAAAACAGTGCAAAGTGACTCTCATGATTATTTCTCAATCCAGTTTAAATAGTTTTCAGCCCCAAATCACAGACAAACAACTCAGGATTTTGTTTTTTAAAAAAATACTTTATGTACATTATCTAAATGTAATAAATAACATTTAAATATAGCACCAATGAAACAGCCTTTACATGAAAAGTTTAAGGTGCAAGAACTGCTCCAGTGTAGCTGTTTAAAATATAGAAAAGTATGTTTCCATTTTAAAAAAATTAAATTAATTTTCCATTTGTTTCTAACATCTTTGGATGATAATATTTATATATTTATAAATTACAGAGTAGAAAATATAAATATTTTAGTGAAGTGCATTAAATATAAAAGATTAGTATTATAATAATAAAAATAATAAGGCATTTAAATATGTAATTGTTGTTCTATCCCCAAAGCTCCAAACAGAATGGCATACTTATGCACACATTGCTTTCTCAGCTTCAGTGAAGTTCTGTTCATTTAAACCTAGCGATGTAAGTCATGGAAGCATCTCCCAGTTCACAACAAGAGTTAAGCAACGTTGACTTCCCATCTTCTCTCAAGTCAACTTCTTTTGTTTTGGAAGCCATAAGGTCTTAAATGGGGTTTGGCTTATTTTCAGAGTACTTACACACCTCTGTGTGTGTATGTGTGTGTACACACACACATATCACATGGGTACCAGGAAACTGGCCCAACCCTGGTTGAGACAAGTGAAGACACAGTGAAATGTCCTTCCCTAGAGGCATTCCCCTACGGTTGCTCTTTGACTAGGCCTGGGCCATTAACATGGCTCTCCTCTGCCTTCTCCACATCATGGGTCCTTCAAGCAGACTCCAAAGAACGCAGAGCACCTGCTTCACTCCTGGCTAGTTGGCATTTTCCTCTCAGGTCCAGGTTTTGATGGTAAGTCCAAATCAATAAGTTCCACTTCATCCAACTCTTAACGGTTCAAGAACTGGAGATTAATCTCTTTCTCAGGTACCAGAAGTGTGCGTGTCATGGGTCTGACTGTCTGCCCTTGTTGTTCTGGCTTCACTTCAAAATGCATCAGGATCTTTAATTGGGAAAAATAGAAAGAAATGATTGGTCCCTTTTAGCATCGTTTGAGACAATTGAGGGAAGAGCAAACAGAATATGAAAGAGTTAATGTTCTGGACATCTTTCAGAATCCTTCAGCCAGTTGTAGGAATAGTTGGTCCAAGCTGCGGAACTCTTATCCCCCAGATTACCTTTAAAGTTCAGACTAAAACCCACAGCAGGTTTAGTGTCCCACTGACTCTAGAAACATTGGTGGCCACTGGCTGAGGAAGAACCCATGAAGTGTATTCACACTAAACTGATATTGAACTGAAGGAATCTTGCAGTTACCCTGTGGGCCATTTGTCCCAACTTTTACCATGCTGCTTCCAAAAGTAGGGGCAGCCAAGTGCAGCGGTGCATTAAATGGAGTTCAGGTTTCCAGTTAGGCATGTAGTGGATCAGGCCCATGATTGCTAAATCACATGGCTACTTGCAGCCCTCAGGGCTGGCAGCTGGACCGAATGAGCCCTTATGTTTGCCAGAGCGTTGGAAAAGCTACTTGTTTGGACTGCAACTCCCAGGATCCCCACCAGCCAGCCAGTGTTCTGACCCAGCGAGCCTTCCCTTGCTGGCTGAGGAGTTCTGCCCACCTCATCTCAGTTTGCTAGTATGAACTGGCCTCTTAGGCAACAAATGCTAATGCTTTCTCTATCAATATTGGCAGAGAGAACCAAATTCCCAAGCAGACACTCACCCTAGCCAGAGCCAGATAGACTTCCAGCTCTGCGATGCGCCGGCCGATGCAGCTGCGCTTGCCAAAGCCAAAGGGGATGGAGGCATATGGGTGATGCGCACCATCCCGGTTCAGCCACCGCTCTGGCTGGAAGGAGTTGGGGTTGGGGAAGTACTTTTCATCGCGTGAGGTAGCATAATGGCAGAGGGTGATCAGGGTCTAAGAGGAGCAAGAAAAAAAGGCCATCATGAGAAACGAACCCCAGAAATTCACATTCAGAATGCCTACGGCATACACAGATGTGCCACAAGAGCCACCTTGGAAGAAACCTATCTTAAAACAACTTCTCACAACCCAGTCCCCTCCAGGTGTTTGGACTCCAGCCCCACAGCCAGCATGGATGCCAAGTTAAGGGAAACTTGCAGCTTTATCCCATCAGTTTGTTCCTTCTCCTGTAGACACTGTTTCTATTTCCTGCATCTAGAACCTAGCCTTCACACAGCCACCTTAGTGCCATTTGGTCTGTATATCCACTGCCACTGGTCTTTCCTTACAAGCAGCCCATTCACACTACAAAATTACTACAACTACTACCATTCCACTTTAAATCCCATGGCAACATCCTGTGGGATCCTGCGATTGGCAGTGGAGGGATTGGCCTCCCAACCAGAGAGCTCCGTTGGTGCCTCTCACCAAATCACAAACCCCAGGATGGAACCATGGCAATTAAAGTGGGATAACTGAGCTACAATTCTGAACTGTGAATGGGCCCTTGTTGCATTTATTCCCTCCCTCAATCTCTCCTCTGCTGAAGTTCTCCATGGAATGTCTGCAGATTACAAAAGGATTCTAGTATGCTTTTCTAAAAGGAGTGTGTGTTCCATTCACTCTTGGCCATGCTGGCTAGGGGATTCTGGAGGCTGTAGTGCATAACATCAATGTTTCCAAGCTCTGCCTTATGGCCAAATTCAGCAGATGTTTCTTACTGCCTGAGGCCTCCCCAGACATGGGAGTCCCATTTTCTATGCAACTGCCACACTACAACTTTGCCCCCCTCCCCATTTGCTTCATAACTGTGCTAATGCTCACCTTTTTGGGAATCAGGTAGTCTCCCACTTGGATGTCCCGGTCTGAGATGACACGTGCATTACCAGGTATCACTGGGTACAATCTGTGGGGAGAAACAGGAAAACCAGAATAAATCTAAAGGAATCAATAACCCAGAAGCTGCAGCATTTGCTCAGTTTTAAGTGTGGATTGCAATGCGCAACAGTTTCAGGCTAAGCCATCTCGCTAAGTAATGACATTATGACTCAGCTGCTGAGACCAAAAGGGGGTGTATCCACCTTCCTTTGCTTTGCTGTATGAGTGTGAAGCAGAGAGTTGGAATCTCCTCAACTTTAAGGATTCCCCAGGGTGTATGCGAGGGACTAAATTGTGGGACAATCACTCTGTGTTCCCACATAGCAACTGGAGGCTCCATCTTTGATACTGACCCACTTCTTAATCTCTCCAGTGCTATTTTAAAGATGACTAGAGCCTGGGTGGGCAGCTCCAGGTACTGGGGGAATGCAGCTTCCATCAGTCCAAGCCACCAGAGTCAATGGGGAGATATGATGGGAGTTGCAATCCAAAATCACCTAGAAAAGCCACAAATTGCCTATCCCTGGATGGGAAGAACAACAGTTTCTTGTCATATCCACTCCCAGAGAAGGTGTTGTGCTGTATACCTATCATTTAACAAATTCAAATACTTCTGGAAAATTCCTTGGCATCACCCCAAGAAGCTGACTGGGAGTGGGTTCAAGCAGAAAGAAGTACTTTGCCACACAAACTATTATCGGATTAAAATAATACATGGTGGTAGCCACTGACTTAGATGAAGTGTTTAAAGGGAGATGAACCAGGAAGTTCACCAAAGATAAATCTAGCAATAGCTATGATAGAGTTAATGGAACCACCCTGTACAGATGTTCCATCCTTCAAACACAAAATGCTGTGGCCAGACCTGAGTAAAAGGCTGGTCATTACAACACAGGCCTTGAATGTGAACTAGAGCTTGGAAAAGTTAGTTTTGGACTCTGGCTCCCAGACCTCTCAGACAGCTTAGACAAAAAAGCAGCTACAGGTATAATTCAAAAAGGTAATGTCCCCAAGCTCTACCTTGAACTGCTGCCACCCACCTTCTGTTCTGAAGGACAGCATAGCTGCAGTCCTTTATGACAAGCAGAGAAGCGATCGTAGTATTATGCGTCCCCTAACAATATGGACAGGGAACATCCCTAGGCTGCCTTATTGTGCTACCTTCCCATCCACTCACCTCAGGGCCTCTTTCACCACTGCCTTCAGCAGGGGCATTTGGGCTACATCAGCTGCCGTTGGGATTGGGTTGTCCTTCATGACTGCTGTAATTTCCTTGTGGAGGGCAGACTGGATCTGAGGGTGACGGGACAACTCATACAGGCTCCATGACAAGGTGCTTGAGATCTGCAGGGACACAGAAAGGCAGGGCTGGATTAGTCATTAGGTTAAGTAGGCTAGGGAGTAAAGGCCACAGTCATGGGGGTGGGGGGGTGGGGGCTTAATGAACACAGACAGTCCCTACAGGCAGAACACAAGGCATTCCTGTTTCAAGCGGCAGAGGAGTAAAGTCTATTACTGTTGAGTTTGGGTTCTGCCAATCATTTTATGTAGGATCAAGAGAAGAAGAGGCAAATATATTATGAGGATGAGATGAGTTGATAAGACAAGATGAGTGTATTTGCCCTCGAGTCTAGCAGTTACAAATCTATAGAGGGAGGTGTGAGGTTTCTGAAGGTACTTTGTATATACACAGAGGTACTCATTTCATCTTTGACTCATTCCAAAATGCATACCGTGTCCACACCAGCCAGCAAAAGTTCAGTCACATTTCCATAGATGGATTTCATGGACAGTTTCTCTTGCGCCAAGTAGTAAGTCAGGTATTTTCCTTCTACTTTCTCCCCCCGTGAGATTCTTTCTGAAACCTCAGCCATCCGCTTGTCAATGTGCCCTTTGGCTGGAAAAGAAATGGACAGGAGATGAGTCCTCGCTTTCCTGGGACAGCCATCAAATAGTACATTCAGTCACCCACCACAGACATACTTATATATGCCTAGCTTGCCACTTCTCCCTTAAACCCAGTTTCTGTATGATTCAACCCATGAAGGTGAAAGACAGCTTAGACATAATTCAGGCTCACCAGATGCTAGTGGAATGCAGTTCCCATCATCTTGTACCATTGGATATGCTGGGTGTTGGTGATGGGAGCTACATTCCAACATCTGGATGACCATATTTTGCCCCCCTCAGTATAAATGGTGGACATTTTCATTCCAAGTGCTGACGCAGCAGCCTTCAATCAAATTTGCAAGGAACTGCTGCATGACCTACCTGACAGCCCAGCACCAAGAAGCCCAAATGGCTGTACAGTACTCCCTGACAAATGACATCAACATTCTGATTATCTCAGGGTCTGAAAGTAACAGCAACTTTCTAGTCCTCCTGAGGACAGCTCTTTAATCCAAAAGTGGCAAGTGGCAGTGAGTGAGAATTTTCTCTCCCACCTTTCTTACTAATTACTTTGGCACTGTTGATTTTTCTTCCAAAACTTGCCAATAAACCTTTTTATGGGGATGTTTTATCTGCCTGTTTAAAAATTGTGTCTGTTTTTAAAATGTTTTTATACTATTTTATCTGGTTTTACTATTCCTTAGAAACACAGAGTTGGAAGAGACCGCAAGGGCCATTCAGTCCAACCCCTTGCCATGCAGGAATACACAATCAGCCATAAATTGACAGGTGACTTGAAGCTGCATACACATGCACATGGACACACACAACACACTCTGACAGCAACACTCACCAAACTCAAACATGTAATCCCAGGATTCACAGAACTTCTGCCAGGGCTTAGGGAAGATCTGGTGCAAGATCTTGGGCATAGCCATGGTGAGCAAAGTCATGACAAACATGGTATTGATGGAGCTAATGAAGGTCTCTGTTTCCTTTGGGACTTGGGGTTCCAAGCAGCCAATACGGGATTCAAATAGGACAGAAGAGATGCCTAGAAGAGAGAGAGACATGCAAATTAGTTGCCATTATAATTACAATAATAGTTACACTATAGAACAAATAACTTCCACTTATTATTCAACAATAATTCAAAAGTAATTTTTTTACACAGCTGCACAAATTCATTAGCTGCCATTATAGTCATGGTTTTTTAAAATAAAATTAGCCTCCTCTCATTATTCCATAATAATTCAAAAGTCACTTTGACAGCCACACACCCACACAAATTAGTTGCCATTATAGTTAGTTCTTCTTCTTTTTTAATTTACCCTGGTTATGCAATGATAATTCAGAAGTTACTTTGTAGGGGTTTTGGTTTTTTTAAACAATAGAACAACAATATCTAAATGCAGGGGTACAGAGAGGCCAAACTGCTCCAGGTGACACCATCGGAGGGAGCGGTGATACCACCCTGAGTAACGTCACAGTCTGAATGCTACAAGCTGATGCTCTGTGGTACGAGACACACCCAAAGAGTGAGGCCACACACATCCTGCAGCTAGCAAAGTAACTGAATACAGTTACACCACAAAAGAAGTGAAGCTATCCCTTCTTGTGAGACAACGCCTATGTTAATTTAGTTATGCCTCAGGTATTGCAGAAAGGGAATTAACATAGCTACGAACAACAAGTTACTTATTAGTTATTTTCAGGATGCAGGGAGAGTTGTCACTGGGCTCCTGTAAATCAGGATAGGATTTGCGCAGCCCTTCAAATATTGTTGAACTTCCAACTCTCATCGGATCAACCTCCTACTGGCCACCATTTCAAAAATGAAAACTGGGACAATGTGTAGCCAAACATCATCAGAGTGTACCTGAGATGGCAAAAGCTATTAAGGAGGAATAACACACCAGCTGGGAGAGGCTGTGGCAGTTTGGTTTTGCCTGAGCCTACTGGGAAGGGCAAGACTGAGCATGAACAACTTCTGTACTTTGAACTCAGTTGGCAGCAAGTAAGGCAAACTGAGGACAAAGGGAGAACATGTGTGGGGGGGAACCAAGACATTTTAAAAGCAGCTGAAAAGTGGGATAACAGAGGATTAATCAGGACTATCCCTGCCCAATCTGGAGAGTTGGAAGGCATGCTACCTAGCATAACCAAGGGATGCTAGGTGCTGTAGTCCAGCCCCACCTTAGAGGCCCACACAATTCCCACCCCTGCTGCAAACAAACCCAATACCTTCTAATCCAAACTTGTAAAACTCGTCGGCCACATTCTTGACCACGTGTCGCTCATGGAGGCTCCGCTGGTGCTGCAGCCGGCGAACCAGGTCACTAACCACCTCGTTCAGAGTGCCAGTGTAGGACTCCACCTCCTTGGGCTTCAACATGTGCTTCCCCAGGATGCTGCGGATTTGCTGCCATTCCTCACCTTCCCTGTAAAGTGAAGAACAGCCTCTGTTAGCTGATGAGGCTGGCGAAGTGCCCAAATCCACATGACGGCCTAATGAGGAGCAGGCGAGACTATCCTTCCATCTCAGAACAAGAGAATGCATTCCCTCCAAATTATCAGTTTCAGGATCTGTACACTTCTCCTCACTATAGGGAAGCATAAAATCTTCCCCCACCCATCTCCATAATTAATAAGCAATCTTCCAGGGCACTCGGGAAAAAATGGATTCTGCTTAGAGAGAGAGAAAGCGAGAAAGCACCTAGGAAAGCTGCCTTTTGCTTTCTCCTTCTTGTTAGTCACATCCTGTGTCTAGACTGCGGAAGCATCAGCTCAGCTGATGAGAAACCTCCCACTGAGAGTCCCTGACTCATAAACTATCATAAACAGCTTTGAAAGGATTTCTCACTTCTCCAGCATGGAGTTTTGCGCAAGCTCAGGCCGGATCCTGCTCTTCCGGCATGACTCACTTCCAGGAAGCAAGCGTGAGAGAGGGGAGCACCCAGAAACTGCCACAAACCAAGTTAGTGAAACCTGTGGGTCCCTTCCTCCCATGCATCTCCTTAACCCCCAAGGTCGGCTACTGTGTCACACAGGAAACCTGACATTCTTCCTAACTAGAGACTCCACAACTCCACAGCCAAGTGTGTGTTGTATGTATATGTGCCTTCAAGTCAGCTGTAGATTTATGGCAGCTGTATGAATTTCCTAGGGTTTTCTTAGGAAAGGAATACTCAGAGGTGGTTTTGCCAGGTCCTCCCTCTGAAATACTGGTATAGCCTACAGCACCTGGTATTCATTGGCATTCTCCCATCCAAGTACTCACCAAGGCTGACCCTACTTAGCTTCCAAGATCAGACGGGATCTGCTGCCTTTAAGGTATTTAGCCCATAACCTCTCCCCAAGTGCTTACTGCAGACTGGCCACCTCCACATTTTGTAAAGCAGCCTTCCCCCCAGATGGCACCCCCGCTCCCAAAATGTGGGACTACAATCCCCATCACCTCCAGTCATCATGGTGAGGGTGGTTGGGGATGATGGGACTTGCAGTCCAACACACGTGGAGCAGGCACCAGTTTTGGAAGTAGGCTATTGTCACATAAGGTGTAAGCTTCCTCATTTTGCTGAGAAGAGAAGCAAAAATAGCAGAGACAGTGTAGGAAACGGATGCACTCCTTTAAGCCTATTGCTGTGAGTGTGTAGGTGGTAAGAGTGGATTATGCAACTGCCTATAGTCTTCTGGAGAGTAACACACATTTTCATGTCACAGGAACTGACAACAATTTTGAGCCTCACGTGGTTATTCGTTTCTCTGTGGTCTTGCACCCATTCACCTAAGCAGCAGCTTCTACAGCCGCAGTGGGAATTGTACGGCCCTCCAGATATTGTTGAATTGTGACTCCCAATTCTTCACCCTTGACAATGCTGGTCATAGCTGATGGGAAATACAGTCCAGCAATATCTGGTGGGCTGCATCATTCCCATCCCTGTTCTACAGCTTCTCACATTATAAAACAGTTCACCTACTTGAGAGAAACTCTCACAAGAGGATCACTCCTTAAACGGCCACCCTATCTCATGGATGGCTCTATCTGAAGATTCTTGAACAAGGCTAAGAATCAGGCAGCCCTCCGGATGTTGTCGCACGGCATCTCTCAGTAGCCTTATGCAACATGGCCAAAAGTAGGGGAAAATTGGGATTTGCAGTTTAACAACAGCTGGAGGGCTACATAATTCCTCCTACTCCTCTCCTAAAAATTACCAGGGGAGGTGGCTGTGTAGAGTCAAGAAGACCACATAGCATGGAAAACAGATGGGTGAGAATTTCCTTTCAGTTTTAATTTTTTAAAGAGACTGATTTTCTGATCCCTAGCTTGGAAAGATCTACCTTGGTTATTGTGCAAGAAGGTGCAGAGAAACGTTTTTAAAATTTTGATGGGCAGTTTTGGACTGTGAAACACATGTCTTGCACCACGAGAACCCCCAGCAGGCCACTGTGTGTACAAAAAAGTAGAAAACACTTACGCAGTTAGCAGTCCATACGCATGACCCCGGCAGATCCTGTAATCTTTCCAGGAGGAAAGGTCGGAGCGGATGGGGTGCTTGCCTTCCTGCCTCAGCACTTGCTCAATCAGGTTAGGATCTGCAACATGGACGGTAAGGATGGGCCCAAAGCTGGCTTTCCACATTGGGCCATACTTGGCTTTGCCTTCAATCTACAAGAGAAACAGGTGGGGAGGTTGTTAGATATATCAGGACTCTCAAATAGATTTCCAGTTCTTTCCTTCTTCACCATGAAACATTTACAGGATTTCTTCTGATCCTAAAGCTATACATATTTAAAAGGAGAAGGTTATAGAGTACTCCTTCATGGTTCTTATGCTGAATCTTTAGCCTTTAAGCCAAGAAGTTGATAACTCTGGGCCTTCTAGATATTTTAGACTAAAACTCCCATCATCTCCAGCTGATCATTAGGGGGTTATGGCAATTGTAGTGCAAGACATCCGGAAGGCACCAGGCTAGTGAGCCCTGGTTTAAGCAGGTTCATGACGTCAAACAAAGAAAATTTTCCACAGTTTCCCACCTTCATGCTGGAGAAAGCTTTACTGTGGCAATCTGAATCTCAGCTAGAAGGAAGGAAGGCATCTGCTCTGCATGTGGAAGGCAAAACCACAAGGGTGCATCAGAGCATCTCTGAAACCACATGCTACTGACTAAGGGGATATTGCATCCACACCAAAATGAAAGAATCCTAACTTGGACTTACTATCCCAAGACCGATGTAGAAATAACCACCACTAAGACAGCAGCTTCCTTGAGAACACTGGAGTATATACAGTAAAAGGGTCCATGGTCCTTTAATGCACCATAAGCCTATTTCAAGCCCACTGATTCAACAGGACAGATTTAAGCAGATGTTCAATTCTTCCACTGATGGCAATAAGATTTAAAAGTCTTTAACTTTTGCCAGATGATGCCCCATATGATATTTGTTGTTGTGTGCCTTCAAGCCATTTCCAACTTATGGCAACCCTAGGGCAAACCTATCACGGGGGTTTCTTGGCAAGATTTGTTTGGGGGGGTTGGCTTTGCCTTCTTCTGAAATTGAGAGAATGTGACTTGCCCAAGGTCACCCAGTGGGCTTCCATGACCAAGCATGGATTGGAATAGGCAAGGTGAAAGCCAAATTTGTACTATAATAAACATGGTAGACATCATATTGATGCAGTTCCAAAGAGGCTTGTGACAATAAACCAATGGCAGATCAAGGACGGAGTAGTGGGCCCTTGGGTTTTGTTCCAGCCCCCCCCCCATGCTTACTAAAATCTGTGGATGCTTAAGTCCCATTGTGTACAATGGCATAGTAGAATGCTGTCCCTTACATGAAATGGCAAAATCAAGGTTTGCTTATTTATTTATTTATTTATTTGAGGCGGGGGATATTTTCAAGTTATGGATGGTTGAATCTGTGGATGCAGAATCTGTTGATACGGAGGGCTGACTGTAGAGGGGAACTCTGCCTGTGAGCCCACAGTGCAATAAACATGCATGTGTAATATAAGATAGCAGGTCATGAACATTTCTTTAGCTAAGGAGTGCACAGATCAACTGACATCACAGAGGAGTGACTATCTAATTCAACTCTATGAAAATAATTGCCATTGGAATAATAGCAGTTGCTCTCCCAAACCTGTCCCTCTGAAGGCACTTCTCAGTCCTACAGTTCTTTTCCAGGGGTAAGAAAGGTATGGAGGAAATTCAGAATTGCTATAATAGGAATTATCAGCAGACTACTTTGCTGGATGAGACCAAAGATTGGGAAAATGATCGTTCTTTCAACTACAGCTCCCCAAATATTTTGTTCAACATGGCCAAAGGCTATGCTGCCTAGGGGATTCTAGGAATGAGAGTCTAAAACAGTATCTTTATTTCCTAGCTCTGGCTATTCTCACAATCTACTAGCTATGTGGCAAAATTATATGCCATCTATAGCAGTATGGGAGGGAGTTACTATGTTTGAGTGACGTAATCATCAAGAAGCAGGTACCTTTTCTGGGGTGGGAGAGGATTTGTGTTGCAAGAACGCCACATCACAGAAATGGCTATGAGATTTTTATTCTGTCATCCTCTATGAACCATGCACATAACTCTAGGGCAGCACAAGCAACACCAAATCTGCCTCTTGGCACAAAGACTCAATATTTGTTGCCCAAGTGCTGAAGACATATAGGAGTGGCTAGATGAGTGAATCATTGCCTTTGTACAGTTTGGGAGAAGCAAGTTTCAGACAGCTACACAATCCTACCTGATACCAGCCCAATGGGGATTTTTATTTTTATTTTGGCTGAATTACATTTTGGCAACAACAAAAAAAGCTTTAAATTATGTAGTACTTATATATGCAAAATACACTTCACAAGCACTGTCATGCCCATCTTTACAACGTGATGAAGTTTAGTTCAACCTTCTTCAATTTGCCACCCTTGGAGATGTTGGGAGCTGTAATCCAACACAGCCAAAGGAGTTGAAGGCTAGACTAATCAAAGTTCAGAACCTTTATGTCCCATTGATATCACTGGGATAGACTAAAAAGCACACATATTACTCTGTACTTGAAATCACTGGGACTTAAGGTTGCATAGGTGGGTAGCTTTATTTAGGAGCGAGCCTCTTTCAAACAGCTGGGTGTACATCTGAAGAAACACGAGCAAACTAAGAGAAGCAGGCAATACAAGTGACTACTTTGGTTGGATCATCTCCTATGCCATCATCAATCTCCTAGTTTTACAGATTGAGAACTATGCTTGAAAGTTGGGTTAGCTAAGTAAGACTATTCTGCGTGTTCATGTCTGAGGCAGGATTTGAACACTGGTCCCTTTCCTAAGTCTACATTCATGGGAACACACTGATTCTCCAGCAAATAGATGGGTGGATGAGAAAATAAGGTACTTCCATTAGTTTCAATTAGGCTCCTATCTGGTTCTGTACAGATATGTTCAAATCAATAGAGATTTAAACACTACGTTTGACTCATGGCAGTTTCCAGCTAAGTAGCACATACTGAAATTTCTGCAGAAGATAGACCAAGGCAATTATGTCACCCACAACATATCTGGGTAAATCTTTGTAATGTTTATAGCCAACTTTAAAAGTAACTGATACCACAAATTTGTCACCTACAGCACCAAATTAGCAAACATGTTTATTACATGCATGTTCAACGACATACACTGCTCTAACTTTCAGGACAGGCTTGAGCAAAGAGGATATTATGCAAAATCTTTACATTTAAGTCTCTACCAGTCAAAAATTGCATGCTTGTTTAGAGCGCATATCATCTGTGGCACTTCTTAAACACATTGAATTGAAACAAGCATTATGAGTTACAGTGCTCCCATTCATACAAATCCCTTGGAAGTACAAGCTCTACACATACACCTACACAGCATTTAAAGACACAGGTAGTTTTTACTGCAAAGCAAAACCACTTCAGGTAGCTCTGTGACTAGAGTTATGTCAACCTGTGCTACCGCCAGGGTTACACAGAGCTGTGCTGACAAACAAGCCAAGAATTAACATGCTTTGTCTGCATTATTTAAATAGCCTTTTACAAGCCTGGTTGGAGACAAGTGGTGTACACCGCAAGTTTTAAGTACACCTGAGGGAGGATCTTTCCACCTCGTTGTAAACTCCTTGCAGGGCACATGTTTAAACTTCATAAACAAGGAATCAGAAGAGCATTACCCTGTAGCATGGCTCAGGAAAACTTTTCACCTGCAATTTTCAGTTCTTATGGCTTTTGAAATTCAATTTCTGGTGCCCAGCTCCCATTGATACATACATATATATCTATATATATATAGCCATCCAGGATTTGAAAGAAATGAAGTTTTGAGAAATCCTTCAATGTTTCTTATGAGAACATCCTGCAGGGCATGGAGTTGGACTAGATGTCCCTTGTGGTCTCTTCCAACTCTATGAGTCTGGCATCTTGAATGCCATTAAGTTTCATTTTCTCCTTCCCTCAGGGAGGCCAAACACCTAATGATCTCAAGTTTTACCTACAATGTTCATCAATTTCACAGAAGTAAAGAATTCACTGAAACGCAAAAACTTGTATAATGCCATAGCAATATAACCTGGTTCAAAGTAAACTTTTTAGAAAGAGACTACAGTAGGACCCCTGTATCAGTGGGGGTTGGTTCTGGGGTGGGGGCATGGATACCGAAAACTGCAGATAACAGCAAACACCATTGAAAATAATGGACCTCTGGTTTAAAATTCCATAGAGTTTGCCTTGGAGGACCCAGAAAACGTCTAGAGAAGATGCCTCTCTGGGCATTTTCTAGGAAGACTCTAGGATAGGTGTGCTGTTTTGTATCCAGCGGATAAGTGAATCAGTTGATAATGAATCAGTGGATATGGGGGTCCTACTGTACTTAGTACAGTTATCCCTTCCTATTTGCTGGAGTTTGATTCCAGGATCCTCCATGAATACCCAAATCCGTGAATACTCAGGTCCCATTATATGCAATGGCATAGCAAAATGGTGTCCCTTCTATAAGATGGCAAAAGCAAGGTTTGCTTTTTGGAGTATTATTTTTTTAAGAATATCTTCAAGCTGTGAATACTTTAAATCCGTGGATACCAAATCCGTGGATACGGAGGGACAACTGTATTCCTTCTCCTTTGGCACAGCACATAGCCCACCTTGAAGCCAAGGCAGGTGTGCAGAGGTGTCAAAACCTGAAAGCACTGTGGAAACAAGGACTGAGGGGTCATTTTGCAGGTCCTGCCCCTTTAGGCTTCCATCCTGGAGCATGTTAGAAATTCCTGTAAATGGGGTTCTAGAGCTAGCAGGGTGGGGGAAGGCCACTTCCTGGGCAGGCAACTAAGGGGGGAAAGGGGGCAGCCCTCCATCAGCTTACCTGCAGCTCGTGCAGCCTGGAGAGCCCCTTTTTGCAGAAGAGGTCTGCGAAGAAGCCGAGGGCGCTGGGACCCGGCATCTCTTCCAGGCTCTTGTGGCTCTTGATCACCCTGGCTGGAGAGGTGAGGAGGGTCTCCGGCCAGGTCTCCGGGAAGTACCTGGCCAGCAAGGATGCCCTGCTGGCGAGCTTGAGCGCCTGAGGCATGGTGGCTTGGCTTCTTCTCTCTTGCCTCCTCCTCCTTCTTGGAAAGCCCGGGACGCAGAGCGAGCGAGGATGCTGAGGATGTCGGAGAGCTGCTGGACCAGCATCGTCTGCAGCCTTCTATTTATCCCGCCCAGCCTCTAGAACCGCGTGGCTCCCAGAGAATTCCCCGCCCACTCAGCTCGCGTCATTCGCTTTATGCAAATCGCAGCGCCGAAGCTGCCCAATCAGAACGCGGCGGCCGAGGGCGGGGTTGTGTGTGTGTGTGAGAAAATGTGTATGTTGGCGGGGGGGGAAATGTCTCGTGCGCTTGCGCAAGAATCGAGGCGAAGGGTTGTATGTTGGGCGCTGACGGGCTGCGGCGTCGTAGCCTTCCCTTGAAAACTCTCGCCAGGTTTGCCTATGTATATCACGCTACACTGTTATAGCTCTATTATTCCACTGTAACTGCTCTGGCTGCCTCCACTGTGGAATCCTGGGAGGGGCACTTAGCATTCTCAGCCACAGAGCTCTTAGGCTTCACTGAACTACAAATCCCCAAGGTTCCACAACCATAGCAGTTAAAGTGGAATAATAGCACTATAACAATACAGTATTATATAGAGTAGCAGTTTGGTTCTGCACAAGATCACACCCTTTCAGTTCGGATGGATTCAGTTCGTACTATATCCGGTCCTGTATCAAACAGATCTCAGATGGTGCACATCATTCAGTATATATGTGTTGAAGACATTAGGGGATATCCAACTTTTTACTATGCAGTATACAGAATAGTCTTTTTAAAAAACGCACCCACTCCTTAATACAGTAGGACCCCTGTATCCGCTGGGCATTGGTTCTGCTGGGTCCCATGAATACTGAAAACCATGGATAATAGCAAACACCATTGAAAATAATGGGACTTCCAGTTTAATATACCATAGAGTTGCCTTGGAGGACCTAGAAAGTGGCTAGAGAGGGCACATTTTCTAGGAAGACTCTATGGTAATTGTGCCGTTTTGTGTCCTGTGGATAATGAATTAGTGGATACGGGGCTCCTACTGTATACTCAATTTGAGAGTGCAAGCAAACAAGATTTTGTAAATCTGCCATCCAACAAGCTTGTGGAAGTGTAAAAGTGTCCTAAAGTATGAATAAACACACAAGGGCTTGCGTCGTGCATGGATGTTACACTGACAGAGAGTGGGAGAAATAAGCATTAACAGTGATGCTCAAATGGAAGCTGCTGAATGAAAATAGCTAACAAATCCTCAAATAATGCAGTAAATTCTAGCAAAGAGTTATAACTGCCTATGATCATGATGATCATGAAATTATTATTAATAATAATGTATTATTAATTTATATAACATGTTGTTGTTTCTTGTTATTATATTATCTCCCGGCCCATTATCAAAAGATCTCAGGAAGCCATACAAGTAACATCAATACAAGCAGGTTAAAATAATAAAAATAATTTAAGGTAGACTACAAAAGTATTATAACATGATTAATAAGTTTTACCAGATGTTAAAGATTAAAATAATATAAAAACCATGTGCATTAGTATTCTGAAATATATCAGTTTTGCTTAGATTATATTATAATCACGTCTATATCGATATCTACAATATGTGTGTGTGTATATTTTAATTATATCTGTATATACATACACACTATATATATATATATATATACATACAGATAGATAAATACACACACACATACAGATATATATAATCTCCTATATTTCCATCTCATTCTCACTTAGGGAGATAATTGTATAGCATCAAAGGACACAGAGCTTGACAACATAAACTGTACAAATGAAAATGACCAGAGGAGGGCAACAGAGTTAATGAAGGACGTGGAGATCTTCAGAGAAAATGTTGAAGGAGTTGGTTATGTTTAGTCCAGAGAAGAGACAATTAAAATTTAGTGGAAGGGCTGCCATGATAGAGCTAGACAGCAATTAAATCAAAATATCTGGGCAGTTTACAATAAATTGGCAAGGATTTCTGGCTCCAGGAACAGAAGTAACCAAATAAAGGGTCTGAAACGAAGAGAGTTTGGTCTGACTGGTATGCACACACACACACACATTCCCTAGAATTCTTTCCTTCAAAGTGTATGTCTTGGTAGATTCTGGGCTGTAACAGAAACAAGAGATCCCACAAGCCTGAAGTCTGCTCACCCTGAGAAAGAGAAGATAGGGCAAATTTGTTCTCCCTTGCTTAAAAGGTAGGAGACCCCAATCAACCCACTGAAATGATAAGGAAGAATGTGTGTGTGTGTGTGTGTGTGTGTGCGTGCACGCATATGTGTTACTAAACAGTAGGAAGAACTCCTTGGTGGTATAAGCTCTTCCATCTGGGAAGGTGGTGGACTTTCGAAGCAAAGACTGGCCTGTGACCTACCAAGAATGCTACAATAGCAGATTTCCTATGATTCTTTGGGAGTTGTCTAGAAGGTGACAAAAAATCCTCTTGGGAACGCAAGGGGAATACCTTTTGTCCAGATGAACTCCTGCAGGGATTAACCATATTCAAAAGAAGGGGGTCAAAAATTCCAAGTACTGCGCAATAACAGCCTTCACTGTTTCTCTCAAAGGCTTTAAAAAAAAATAATAATAATAATACATAGAAATGCGCATTTCAGCCCCTTTGAACAACCAATTTGAATTGGGGCACATCCTGGAAGTCAAAATGTGATTGGTAGGAATTGCATGGGGGAAGGCTTGCCAGCAACAAAATGGCCGGAGCTGCCATTGTTATTGTCAGGGACACAATTGTGCACTGTTTTTGAGTGGCAGAGTGAAAACAATAAAAAAAATTTAAGCAGAAGATCACTCTTCCATGTCTCTGATTTAACAAGGGGGGGCGGAGGGAAACAGAGGGAGTTTTGGGGGAATAATAATGCACGTAATTCACTCGCAGCCACCATCTTCACTCATGGGCATGCCCGTGTGAACTTCAAAAACAGATAGTTTCCCATGCCAGTGATCTTGCAAAGGCATCGTCTAGACAAATGAACACTGCTGCGATGGTGAGTTAATGTGCTATTTTCCACAATTAATTCTCCCATCTAGCTAAGCCCTATGAGTAGCTGAGGTGCTCACAATTGCAAATGTAGGTGGAACAAAGCAACAGAGAAAGTAAAGAAAAATAGGGCAGCAGTGATAGGGGAGGAATATGTGGTTGACTAGAGCCACCCAGAGCTCCCTTTTCTGCAGAACCCATGTGTGTGTGTGTGCGCATAGTCATCATTTGCATATATTCAGAACCCATTCACATTTCACATGTAGAGGCGTGCTAACATTAAATACACTTTCCCCAGAATTGATGTCATTTGTACATCCAGGTTTTCTGGAGAAACACACTCTGTGCCACAGCTAAATCACTGCATCCCAATGTTCTGCCGTTTAGTCTCTCGTGACCCAATTTGTGGTCATTCATCTGAATTTCAGCCCAGTTGTGGCGCCGGTTTTTTTCAACACATGAATTGACAAACAACTCAGCCGGAAGAGGAGTGATCTATGAGGCAGCCGGTAGCAGCAGAGCTTGGAAATGTTACTTTTTCAGACCTGCACATTGCCTTTCAGTCCTCTCCAGCCACAACTCCCAGAATTCTCCAGCCAGAATATCCACTGGCTGTGCTGGCTGGGGGATTCTGGGAATGCTAGTCTTGAATAAAAATTCAAGTTCTCCAAGCTCTGGACAAGAGCTAAGAAAGTCATTGTTCTGCAAGCAACCTAAATGCAATTGTCAGTCTCAGCTAGAGTAGAACCACTGAATGGGTCCTTCCATTGAGTTGGTAGTTCTGCCCCACCTGGGGCTAACAATTAGAAGTCTCTGCATTTTCTATTTGTGCTCGACCCAAAAAGTGATACAAGGACTCCCTGAAACAACATCTCAGGCTCAGCCAAATTGATCACCAACAATGATCCACCCTGGCTTCACATTGGGAGCCATGGAGACGCACTATCCACAATGTTGCAGCCTTATTTGAGAGCTCACACCGAACAAGTCTTGAAGAGAAACGACAACGCAGAAAGAATCACAACCCGGAAACATCACCCAAGGAGACCTTCTGCTGTGCTTTCTGCAACCGTACTTGTTTATCTCGGATTGGCCTTTTTAGTCATCAGCGCGCTTGCAGAAAGCGTGGGATGAGTCCTTCCTGAATCTTCGTTTGTGAAGAAAAGCCAGAGAGAGAGAGAGTACCTCTCCTAATCCCATAGAGCACCCAAAGTCCCTCCAGTTTCTTTCCAACCAAAGAACAGGATTTTGCCAGGCACTGACTGCTCTTTTCCTCCACCATTACATATCCTGTCACTTGATCCCTTCTCTCCCATTACTTTTCAACAGCTAGCAATTTACCTTCTTAAAACACTTTTGACATGTTATTTTTCCATTCAACCAAAACAGCAATTAAGATACCAACTGTCCAAAAATCCGGTTTCTGTTTTGGGATTGCTTTGTCCAGGCACTGTTGGTGTAACAGCCACTTTGTTATGTAAATGGAAGCATAACTAGGGGATGGGCCATTGCCTGCACGGGTGTAACGGGAAGTGGAGCCATCAGGACAGGACTCTGGGGCCAAAGTCCGTAGTCAGACTCAGCAGAATGGGCAGGAGGGCCCCCAAAACACAGCCAGGATTGCATAGCACATTTCAAAGTAGGTGAAGTTACACCTATGGCCATCTAGAGAGGGCTGGGAAATGCTAAAACCACAGAGGGTGCATCTATACTGTAGAAGTGATGCAGTTCAACACCACTTTAAATGCTGTAGCTCCGCCCTATGGAACCCTGGGATTTGTAGTTTTACAAGGTCTTTAGCCTTCTCTGCCAAAGAGTGCTGGTGTTTCACAAAACTACCAGTCCCAGGATTCTGTAGGATGGAGCCACAACAGTTAAAGTGGTGTCAAATTGCATTATTTTCACAGTGTAGATGCACTCTAAGTCTTCAAGCAGAGCTTGGAATTAACAAGTGACTTGCCATTAATTCAATTTTCCAATAACTAAGGCATAACTTCATAAGAGTAGAGGTATAACTTGAAGAGGAATAACAGCATTCCAAAGTAATGTGTTACAAGTAACAATGCTACCTGTAATGCATAACAACAATGGGCCTTTTTCAAGTAAAATGAGGGCTGCTAACATCACTCCCAATTTCTGTGTAACAAGTACATTTTGGGGGTTTTCTCTCCTTTCGGCTAAAATGCTTTGGAGGACATTTTGAGGTGATTCTTCCCTGCCACCTCAAATTTTAGGCCATTTTCATACTTTTTAGATGTATATATTTCCTGAAAGAAATTAAAATGTAACAAGTCATAAGAAGCATAATGAGCACTTTACAAACTACTTTTTAATTTTAAAAAGTGCAGTGTTAATAATAATGGGTTATGGGGGGGTTGGAATGAGTTACAGCAGTGGTTCTTAACATGTGGTTTGCGGACCCCCCAGAGGGCTGTGATGTCCTCACAGGGGTTCCGCGAAGCCTTTAAGGCTGCTCAGTCCATGTGACAGGAGGCAAGGCAAAGGCTGGCTGGCTTGGCCTGCACATTGCCATTCAATCCTCTCCAGCCACAAATTTGCAGGAAGCAGCAGCAGAAAAGTCTTCCCTCCCCTCCAGTGCCTCTGAGGGAAGGGTTAATGGATGGTGTAATTGTGTTGTTGTTGTTGTTGTTGTTGTTGTTGAGGTTTTAAATCTTGAGTTAAGTCTTGGGGGGTCTGCGGCAAAGAAAATATATTAAAAGGGGTCCCTGATAAAGAAAAGGTTAAGAGCCACTGAATAACAGAATCAATTCTTGGCAAGAATCTGGGATAACTTCATTCCTTTGCCATTGTAATGGCAAATTTCTAGTTACATTTATAGTTACATGGTGTACGGCATCTCTACATGGTGGAGGAAGAATATACCATGGTTGATGGGCTGATTCATGCTGCAGCCTTTTGCCTTGCTCTGAGCTTTTAGGGGAAAACAAGCTAGACATGAGGAGAATATGTTTTATACCATAGGCCCTCAGCTTTTAGCATTCAGATTTTTAAAGTAATTAAATGTAATTATTTAACATACTTCCAAGGAACAGGTAATTGTAACTATAACTACTTTGGGAAGTTGTAACAACAGCATGAATAATTACTTTTAAAAAGCAATATCCTGGACTCTAGTCCAGTGTCTAAAACAATGAAGCTACACTGCTGGTCATGGGGAAAGGAAACACCAAATTAAGCACAGTATGTGATTGCAGAATTGTCATGCCTCAGCAGCACTAGAAGGTCTCAGTGCAGTGGTTTTTCTGTCACTTGGTTTTCCATCCCTGGACCCTGTGCAGCTGAGTTTGTGTGGACCGTCTCCTTCAGAAAGGTTGACGTTGCTTCTGATTTTGTTGTTGTTGTTGTGTGCCTTCAAGTTGTTTTGACTTATGGCAACCCTAAGATGAACCTATCATGGGGTTTTCTGAGGCTGAGAGAGTGTGACTTGCCCAAGGCCAGCCAGTTGGTTTCCATGGCCAAGTGGGGATTCAAACCCTGGTCTCTAGAGTTGTAGTCCAACACTCAAACCACTACACCACCAGCTGGCTTTGCTTCTGACTGGTTGTAGCCAATTTGACAGTCTAGAATTTGGACACAATCATGACTCGTTTCTCACTAGAGAAAATCACTGTCCCACTTGGGTTTTAACAGCATCTTTACTTTGTGTTGGAACAATCCAGCATTCTCTCTCCCCCACTCTTTTGCTATCAGATCAAGAGGGTCATAGATAGGAGAGAATTTCCTGTATGTTAAAATCCTTCTCTTTCTCTCATTCAAGAACTTGTTGGCCTGTGAAGTACATGGTCTTGTTGCTTGGTTGCAAACAACCATGCACTTCAAAGGTAGGACCCACAAGTTCTGGAATGAGAGAAAGAGAAAGCCGCCTCTTCCTCTAAAACAAGTGAGGGGGAAATGAGCAATTGTTCTTCAACAAGATGAGCTAGCTCTCTCTCTCTGTAGTGAATTAAGAACTACAGAAAGAGAGCTAACTCATCTTGTTGAAGAACACTTTGCTCATTTGTCAACAGAGAAATGCTTGTCAGGAAAAGCAGAAGCACCAGGGAGCAGGAACAGTGTTGTCAGCAGACCGCATTGCCTCTACCCCATGCTCCGTAGAGGGCTCACAACCATTCCCTGAAATCTCTAGGGCTGGTTCTTCTGCAGCTGCAGCTGTTTCCCTCCATGAGCAAACAAGCAAGCTGTGAGGGGCAACTTAGACATTAAGGGAAAGCCTACTTTCTTGCAATTAACCCATTTCCCCTCCTCCCAATGGCATTTCCTCAAAGATAGGTGGCTCAGAAATCCGATTTGCAGATTAAGCCTACTTGTTTACCTTCTAATGACCAGCCACAAAGCAAAGCATGCTAAATGCAAGGTATGTAATTGAGGAAAATCCCATGCTGTAACAAACAGAGGCTTTCCACCACATGGAGGACCATCTCTGCAAAAGTCCTGATGACTATGTTGTATCGCTTGAGCTTACTTAAACAAACAAACAATAAAGGAATAATCAATATGCTTAAATGTCATTGGGGTGGGAATCCACTCTGGGCTTTAGTCTGAACTTTAAAGGAGCTTTCTAAGGTGCTAAGCCTATTCTGGGGATTGGTTTCAGCAGTTTGGATATCTCCTGGACTAAAACCTAGGGAAGACTCACAGCCTCCCTGACATCAGGCCCAACAGACTGCCAATGCTACATGTCTTGTCTTCTCTCACCACGCTACTGGCTTTCAGAGGTAGGACTTTTTCAGATGGTACTTACCGCGCTAGGAGGTCTCGCGAAAGGTACAGCGCTGTCACATGGCAGGGGGTCCGTTTCAGATGCCGCTGTCCCTCTTCCGAAACCATCTGTTTCACTTCCGTGAAGGATTGGAAGCGGCTGCGCCATATTTTAATCATGTACAACTTCCGTGAATAAAATCTGGTGAGATATGGCGCGGCCACTTCCAATCCTTCACGGAAGTGAAACAGATGATTTTGGAAGAGGGACGGCGGCGTCCGAAATGGACCCCCTGACAGTGCCGTGCCTCTAGCAAGACCTCCTAGCGCAGTAAGTACCATCTGAAAAAGTCCGTAATGTCCATCAAGGCCCAGAAGGAGAGACAAGTGAACAGGCTGCAGCAACAGCAGTGAAGAGAAGGAAGAAGAGTGGAATGTGTCCCTTCCAGTGGATTCTCTGGGGCAGGTAATTGGGTCAGTTGAGGAACCTTGCCTTCAGCAATGCACTTATGCACCCCCGAAGATTTCACAGAGGAAGACCAGAACACATGTGGCCAAGCAACATCAGAGTGTGGTCAAGATGACAAAAGTTACTAACTAGAAAGAGCAGACAAGCTAGGAGAGGCTGCAGCAGTTTGCCTTTGACTCATCCTACCTAGATGGGCAAGATTCTGTCCTCTCCTCTCCTTTCCTGAGTTCATTGAGTGCTAACTACCTTTGGCGGGCGGAATACAATCTCCTCCGAAGAAGCAGCCATTCACAGAACTGCGACCTTCTTAATGGTCAAAAGAGCCACACTAAACTTCGCATGACTCCTAGCCAAGATGGCAGCCACAAGTGATTTACTCAAGCTTTTAAATCTGCTGCCACCAATTTAAAAAAAAATTATTGTGGTGCGCACATGCGATATTTTGTATTTACAAAAGTGGGGGGAGAGTAAAAGATTGCCATTTTATCCCCTTACCGATCTCTCACTTAGCCAAAAATCCAATATGGCAGCAGCAGGCACTTTCCCTGTTTGCTAGCCCCACCCCTATGCTCATCCAGCCAATCAGATTACGCTACCTGCTCACAGCAACACAAATGTGACTGTCTTAATGATCACACATTTGCATGCCCTACGGAGCTTTTTTAAAACTCCAAGAAAAGCTCTGAAGGCTTCCCTGAAGGAGTTTAAGGTGGATTTCGCTGACCCCCCCTTCTGAATGAGTCATATTGATGCAAATGTCCGTTTGGACAGATCACCTTCCATGCGATTGCCATTTGGATTATTTTCACTGTTTGGACAGGCCCTCAGTTTGCAGCAATTAAAGTAAGCTGAGGACAAAGTGGCGGAAATAGTAGGAGGAAAGAGAAACGGACATTTTAAAAGCAGCTGAAAAAACTGGGACAACAGAGAATTAATTAGGACTGTACCTCACAAACAAGGGTGCCATTTACACGATGAAAATGTAGGGGAAAGAATTTGTGTCCAACCCTGGAAGTTTACACATACATCAGGTCAGTTCTGAGTTTTTAGGAAGGGGGGCCACTTTTTATCCCACAACCCATGGGACTTTCCGTCCTGCAGTTTGTGATGGGTTTTTAAAAAGGCATGGGAGGATTCGGAAAATCAGACATTTAAACAGCCTGTGACAAGATATCTCGGTACTTGGTGATGACCAGAAATTGATGTGACCAGGGGCGGGCTCATAGAGCAGAGGAGGGGTCAGTCACCTGTTCAATAGATTCAGCCTCACCATCTGAGAACAAAGGCTTCCCTTCCAGCTGCATGAAGGTTTGTGTGTGCGTCTCTGCACTAAGTCACCCTGTTCAATGGATTTTTATGCTGCAAACCCTTCAGCTTCAACCTGTCCCTCCCCTTCATGGTGGGTTTATATTTTAAAGGGACCGCAAGGGTCTGGGCACGGATCGCTCCTTCCTCCCCACATTAGCTTGCTTTCAATGGTGGGTTTATATTTTAAAGGGACCACAAGGGTCTGGGCACGGATTGCTCCTTCCTCCCCACATTAGCTTGCTTTCAATGGTGGGTTTATGTTTTAAAGGGACAGCAAGGGTCTGGGCACGGATCGCTCCTTCCTCCCCTCCTCCCCTCCTCCCCAATGCAATACTCATTCATCTCCTCATCCCTACCTAACGCAGAAGCTTGAACAAACATTTGTGCCAGCCAATAGCATCGCTCGTGGCGAGGAACTCCAAAGGAAGTACGTCACCGAGGTTGTGAAAAAACGAGTAATCACATCCTTGATTGACAGCTAAAAAAAAATATCCCAGGACTGTAAACTCATGTAAACAAAAAAATCCAGTGTAGTATATAGTGGGAGAAGATACATATCACGGGACGTGATGCCGTGTAAACAATGATCCCAGGATCTCCAAATCAGAGACAAAAATCGTGTAAACAACGAGGGACGAATATGGGATCAAGAAGTCCCAGGACGCCCCGCAACAATAACTAGCATCTAACTGGCACCTGGGACAATTGGAGGGTGTGCACTTAGTGCAACATTAGCTCATAATAAAATGTTGCTATTAATCCAGAGGAGGATAAAATACATATAGCACATGTGGCAACATAAAAAAAATGGGCCTCAAGTTGGTACTATCTTAATGATCTATGACTTCAGATGAATAAGAAAACTCAGAAGCGCTTCAGGCAGCTAATATTCACAAAATAGAAAAATCAGAAGGGCTGCCAAGTGTTGAAAGCAAATCAGTTGATGAAGAACAGCTCCCCCAATACTTGCTTTCCTCTCCCCTCCCATTTCTTGGGCATCACTCATGTCTATCAGGTTGTGAGCCCAAGGGCAGGGAATGTCTGATCTTGTAACATTTGTACAGCACATAGAATATTTTAGACATTTTTTAAAGATTAACTAATGGGTGTCTGGCCTCAGGAGAGACCTACATTAGACAATGTGTGACCTGCACAACTCAGAATGGAAAGTAATATTAATCAAATCATGCATCACTGCTACCACACATCTTATAAGACCTGTGGCTCAAAAATGTTAAAATAGCAACAGCACTCATTAAATTGTTAATTTAAATTTAATTATTTGTCAGTTTTTAAATAAAAAATATTGTAACCCTGCCAGATTTTTCTAAACATTTTGTGCTGTTTTCAAAGATGAGATTTTATTGTTTTGAATTTTAGTGTTACAAACAGACATGCCCTCAGTTCCTCAAGCTTGCCCTTCTGTGTTTACATACGAATCCACGTGGCTTCTTCTTTTTTGTGAAAAAAAAAATTCAGGTATGTCATTTGTTAGAAGTGTTTGCTGCTATGTAAGGTACTAGTCCCTAAACTCAGTAAGGATTCGCATGGGCAAGAAGGGGGAGGATTGTCATGTCATCTTTATGGCAGCCACTCTGCCTAACCAAATTACCTTTAGTTTCGACCAGTTTTTAAATTTTTGCTTTATCCGTTTGTAGAGTGACTTCTAGCTTAGTCTAATGGCCTTGTTTTCAGTACTTTGGTATAAACTTCCCAGGTATTTTATAGCTGTAGAGCTTACTGGGATTTCTGATGCTTGTTTTTAAATCTACTTGTCTATTAGGGGTCATATTTAAGTGTAGGGCCTGGGATTTTCCATAGTTCATAGCTAGGCCTGACAGTTTCCCTGATTCAGCAAATAAAGAAAGCCTTTTTGTCTTTCTAATCGTTTCTGCTGTTAGAACAATGCTGTCTGCAAAGAGATTTAAAATAGTTTTAAACCCATTCTCAGTAATGCTCTATAACTTTGTATAGCATTTATATATCCTCCAACATTTCCCAGATGAAAACCAGGACACGTGTTGTCAAGCAACATCAGAGCCTTGGTCAAGATGGTAGAAGTTATTAATGAGGAAGAACGGACAAGCTAGGCATGGCTGTAGCAGTTTACTTTTGCCTGAGTCTACTGGGAAGGACAAGATTCCACTCCCTCCTTTCCTCTGCTCTGTACTGAGTTAATTGATCAAACTACTTTGAACTCAGTCTGCAGCAACTGAAGTAAACTGAGGACAAAGGGGGAACACGGAAGGAGGTGAGAGAAACGGCCATTTTTAAAGCAGCTGAAAAAGTGAGGCTCCAGAGGATTAAGTGGGGCTGTCCCTTCCAAATCAGGACATTTACCACTGTCACACAGAGATTTACCACTGTCACCACAGGAAACACACAAGGGCGTGGTGCAGGAGACACCAGTGTCCTTAATTTGTGTTGTGCTGAATTTGTTTCGGTCTGGGGGTATTAGTTCAGAATGCCTGCCAAAGCAGAAAGCCCTTCTGTGCATTTTCATTCTTCCCCTACCCTTTGCTTGTTGTCTTGAATGCCCTGGTGGCACAGTGGTAAAATGCCAGTATTGCAAGCCACAAGGTTATGAGTTTGATCCCAGAGGGCTCCAAGGTTGATTCAGCCTTCCAGCCTTCCGTAGGTTGGTAAAATGAGTATCCTGCTTGTGGGGGCAATTAGCTAAAAAACAATGTAAACTGCTTAGCGGCATAGAAATACCAATGCTATTGCTATATTTAATCATTCTAGTTTTTAAAAAATAATAGGCTCAATCAGGTTATCTAAGGCTGCCAGGCCAGGACTATGCCAGGCCCTGAGATGACCTCTGGTGATGAGACAGAGGGTGAGTCCTGGTGATGTTACAAAGGTGATGTTATGAGGAAGAGCCCCTGATGATGTCATTAGGCATGATACCTCAAGCCAGTGGTTCTTAACCTGGGGTCCGGAGACCCCCAGGGTCCACGATGTGCTCACAAGGGGTCCACAGACGGTTGAAAGTTGCTTGGTCCACCTCCTCCCTGCAGTGGCATGGCCACGTGAAAGGAGCCAAGGGGAAGGCAGGCTGGCTGGCTTGGCCTGCACATTGCCATTCAATCCACTCCAGCCACAAACTTGCAGGAAGAAGCGGGAGAAAAGTTTTCACTTCCTCTCCAGTGCCTCAGAGGGAAGGTTTAGTGGATGGTGTAATTGTATCATCATCGTCATCATCATGATGTATTATTATCAGGTGTTGTTGCTGTTGTTGTTTTGAATCTTGAGTTAAATCTTGGGGGTCTGTGGCAACAAAAGATATTTAAAGGGGGTCCCTGGTAAAGAAAAGGTTAAGAACCACTGCCTTAAGCATCAAGCACAATTGCACAGAGCAGGCCATTCAAATTAAAAAACAAACAAACCTGGCTAACAAATAAGGGGGGGGGACACTTTTAAGGCAATAATCTCTTCCTGAGATTCCTCCCTTGACCCTGAGGACTGGTGAAGAGGGTCCAGGTTTCTTAGACTCAGGGCCAGGCCATGAGATTTGGAAACCCCAAGTCTATCTATAGTTGATTTTAATTTATTTGAAACTTTAAAAACAATAGCTGGAAATGCATAAAGCGACATGCTTCCTTCTAATACAAACGTCTCCATGCAGTTATGTTTATGAGGAATCTCACATGGTGAATATGATCATGATGGGTTCCACACTGAGAGAGACTCCCCACTGAATAGGATCATACAATACAAGGGTGGTCAATGTGTGGCCTGGAGCACCCCTCACTCCAAGACCAATTTTTTGTAACCCAAGCAACCTGCCATGTACTCCTGGACTATCCACCTTCTAGGAAACAAATCTCCAAGAGCAGTTATTCATCTTTGATATAGGTTGTGTCAGGGGCACCAAGAGGCATCTTTATCAGTGGTGCCATCTGTGTTGCTGAACCCTATTTTCAAATGCATTAAATACCTTGGATGTCTCCTTTAAAGTATGGAATAAAACCCAGAGCAAAGTCACTGCACCCCCGACATGGAAGCCTCCAGATTCTCTCCAGCTTAATGTCCTTCACCCCCATGCGCTCATCCTCACAGTGTTGAACATTTTAGAAGTGCCCATTTCCCAAAACCTCAAGTGAACATCCAGCCATATTAAATATCCTACCTTAATGTTAGGTGTCTAACCCACAACACTCTGTCACAAATTGTGGTGGAGATCCTAGATCAGTGGTTCTTAACCTGGGGTCCAGGGACCCCCAGGAGTCCACAGTGTCCTCACAGGGGGTCCATGAAGGCTTGAAAGTTGCTTGGCCCACCTCCTCCCTGCAGTGGAGTGGCCATGTGACAGGAGCAAATGGGAAAGGCAGGCTGGCTGGCTTGGCCTGCACATTGCCATTCAATCCACTCCAGCCACAAACTTGCAAGAATCAGCAGAAAAGTCTTCCCTCCCCCCTCCAGTGCCTCTGAGGGAAGGTTTAATGGGTTTAATCTTGAGTTAAGTCTTGGGAGACCACAACAACAAACAATATTTAAAGGGGGTCCTTGGTAAAGAAAAGGTTACAAACCACTGTCCTACATCATTTAACTTAAAGCAGCATGTCCTGACCCTACTCCACCCACAGCCCCAATCCTGATTTACCAGGGAGCAGCCACTGCAAGCAATGGAGGTCTGTTCACCTGCTGATCAGGGCACCGCAGACTGACATTTCCACCCCTCCCTCCAGTGATCATCTCCAGTGTGACAATCAGAAGCAGGATTTTTGTTGCAATTCCTCCTTGAAATGGACATCACTGGTAGCGAGGGGTGGAAACGTGTCTGCTGAGCCCTGGTCAACAGGAGAACAAACCTCCATTATAGTGACTGCTGCCTGCTAAAGTAGTATTAGGGGCTTTTATAATTGTGGCATATCACAATCATTAATACATAGGGACCATGGTAACAAATCAGTTATGGATGCATAACTCTAGGGGCTTGTCTACACTGCAGGTAAAAAGTCTGATTGAAATTCAGACTACTTTGGCCTAGAGCTGCACTGGATGAAATTCAGACTGCTCTGGCGTAGATTTAAGCACTAAACCCTGGCCAAAGCCTGAATTTGATTCATCTGGATTTTTACCCCCAGTGCAACTGCTTGCTCTGCCCTAGGAATGAGCAGCGGTGGCTCTGAGGAAGGGGGGAAATGGCAGTGTCTGTCAGGCAACAATTGTCCTGCCTCCCCAAATCCAGTGCAGATCCTCTGTTCACACTATAGTTTTGTCCTGAGTTTCCGGCAAACTCTGGAGAAAACTGTGAGTTTTCTAAAACCCAGATTTAGGTGGTATACCCGAGTCTGGTGCAGATAGGGCTGTACATCATGTGGCATGATCACACTAGATTTCGGGATATGGCCACATGTCATGTGGCATTATCAGACCAGATTCAGGGCAGATTAGAGGGTTTTCACTAGTGTAGACAAGGCCTAGTTTACACATCTGCAACTGCAATACTGAATTCCAGCCACTACTTCCTATATTTTTAAAAAAGCTTCAGCATGTGATGAAACAATCCAATTAATTCATTATATTAAGTCGGGTAAAGAATTATATTTTTTTTTTAAAAAAAACCCATTATTTGGCATTTTTGGTACTCTCTGTAACCTCCAGACAGCCCTATGGGGAGAACACTACTCATTTGGCCTGCTGAAGCGGGCTACCTTCCCATGATTAATACCACAACAAATGTGTGTATTTTCATTATGTGCTGAAATGTCCTTTTCTTTTAACATGGCGGGGGGGGTGGGGTAGGGGCACACAATTTGTATGACAAAATGATGTGAGCAGGACACCTAACATTCAGAGTTGGCATAATAAAAGATAATTAAATTTTACATTTTTATTTAGCTTTACACTCAATTTTTACTTTGGCTATAGGGAGTAAAAATTATACAAAATACATGTATAATTTTCAGTGTCCCTGGGTAGAGTGGTGAACAAAACATAGAATAAAAGCTGTATGTTGCGTTGGATTAGTGTTTAGTTAACCAGTGCTGAACTTTTCATCTGAGTGGTTGAAATATAGTACATACATGGTTACACACACATACACCCATGCTAGCGGCCTTCATTTGAACTGGGAATTACTCAATCTGATTGTGTCTTATGGGAGATTCCCCCATCATGGCTGCAGTAGACTCATGAGTGTACTTAGGAAGCTATGGGGGGATTCCTCCATCTACATTTCACTGACATCCGAGAATACTGTTCCAGAGACAGGAGAGTTTAATGAGGTAGGATTCATTGTTTAGCTGTTGCAAGGGATCAGTAATAATATGTTTGTAAATAAGTAAACAAATACCACTTTGAGCAGTGTGTCGAAAGGGAACTTGTTGACAGTTACCCCTTTGCATTTCACAGCAGTTGTGTTTGCCAGTGGCTTATCTCTACCACTACAAGGGCTTGTAATGTGCTTACATAAAACACATCAGGAAGTTGGGATTTGGGATGCATTGCCACATTCTGTATTTTTCCAGCAATCCCCCAGGATCACAAGTGGTCCTACTCACTTCCCTCAGCCTGCAAACTGCATACCAATCACACCAATTTCCACCAGCGTCCTCCCACAATATTTGAAAGTGCTGGTCTTAAATTTTAAAGGCCAAGGAACACTGGAAGCTCCCACCCTCATAATCAGGTCACGTAACATGTCTATCTAGCCCAAATTTTGTGTGGTCAGCCTGGCAGTAAAAATCTCAGAGGTATCCCGCAGAGAGGTCTCCCTTCCACTCCTGCCGCCATTAGCTTTCACTAGAGATGCTTTGAACTAAAAGTGCCGGGTACTGAAATGAGTAGGAAACCTTTTTTTAAAATTCAATTTTTATTGATTTTACATTGTAACGTCATCCCTGATCCCACCTCCAACAATGGTACACAAAATTACTTTTACATAGCCATGATACCTATATGAAAATACCAAAAATGTTTCTTTACACAATCAGCCAAAAAGTAACGAAAAACTTGAATCCCATTGGAAGATCAATATTATCTTTCCCCACTTCAATATATTCAACAAAGCAGTTCTGACAATTGTGGTTTTCTTCCTATCCTTTGGCTATTTGAGGTTTGTTAGTTAATTTTTCAGTCAGAGCTAGTTGCCATAGCTTAGTATACCAGGTTATCATAGACAGATCCTTTAAATCTTTCCAAAATCTAGTGATGACCAATCTGGCATCAACTAATAAATAACCAAGAGCATGGAACCTTCTGCATGAAAATTGTTTTTCATCTATGAAATGTTTCAGGGAACAGTATAGAGATGCTACAAAACTGGATCCTATCATTGGCTCTAGGCTCAGAAGATACCCAGATAAGCCTCTAGGACAATGGCTCTTAACCTGTGGTCCGCAGATCCCCCGGAGGTGTGTATGATGTCCTCACAGGGGGTCCATGAAGCCTTGAAGGCTTCTTGGCCCACCTCCTCTCCACAGTGGAGCAGCCACGTGATATAACCCAAGGCAAAAGCTGGCTGGCTGGCTTGGCCTGCACATTGCCATTCAATCCACTCCAGCCACAAACTTGCAGGAAGAAGCAGGAGAAAAGTGTTCCCTCCCCCTCCAGTGCCTCTGAGGGAAGGTTTAATGGATGGTGTAACTGTGTTGTTGTTGTTTTAAATCTCAAGTTAAGTCTTGAGGGACCTTGGCAACAAAAGATATTTAAAGGAGGTCCCTGGTAAAGAAAAGGTTAAGAGCCACTGCTCTAGGATCACAAAATGATGCTGTTTGGGGAAAGTAAAGAGACACAACTAGTTAACTTCTTCACCAGACTTAGAACTGAATTGTTTGATAACGATGTGGGAACAGAATACAGTAGAACCCCGTATCCACTGATTCATTATCCTCTGATTCAATTATCCACAAGACACAAAACAGTACACCTACCATAGAATCTTCCTAGAAAATGTGCCCTCTCTAGCCATTTTCTAGGTCCTCCAAGGCAACTCTATGGTATATTAAACTGGAAGTCCCATTATTTTCAATGGTGTTTGCTATTATCCATGGTTTTCAGTATCCATGCCCCCCCCCAGGACCAATCCCCAGCGGATAAGGGGGTCCTACTGTACAGCAGGAAGAGCTTTTGAATGGTGTTGGAGAACAAAGGGAAGTTTCAGTTCTTTATTCCGTTTTAGCTTCAGCTTTTTTTCCATGCAAGAGTTTCTGCCCTGCTCCCAAAGTCTTGCCTGTGTTGAAAATCTGTCACTTGTAAAATGAAGAGAGAACTTTGTTTTTGGTTCATTAATTTTTGCTTCCAGCAATTTTACACTGGATTGGGTTTTCCAGTGCTTTGTAGTCCATAGATTCTTTGTGCAACTCTGAGAAATCTTTGCTACTTCTTTCTGGAGAGTCTACTCCTCTCCTTTCAGAACTTTTCCTTGTGTTTGTTTTCCAGAGCTTACTCCTGGTCTAGATTTATGGCTTGTAGATTTGTTGTTGTTTGCCTTCAAGTCATTTCTGACTTCTGCCAACTCTAAGGCAAACCTATCACAGGGGGCTCTTCTAGATCAGGCAATATTATGTGGATTGCTGCTCATTAACACAAAATTGCAGCAGTGTTCATTTGTCTCCATTTTTTTTTTTTTTGCAAGATCGCTGGTATGCAAAGTTATCCATGTTTGAAGTGCACACGCACCCATGCCTGCGAATCAAGATGGTGGCCAGGAGTGAATTATTCATGTTACTATTCTCCACAAGTTGCTGCTGCTGCTGCATGGATTTTTTTAAAAAAACTTTACATATATGGTATCCAAGTGCAATCTTTGGCTTGAAAAAGCTGTTTGGTTTCCTCAGCGCTGCAAAAATGCGCACAATTGCTACTGTGAAATGCCAAAATGACTCTTCCAGCCACTTCTTTGTGGAAAGCCCGCCACCCATGCACATCCAACCAATCAGCTTTCCACTTCCGGAATGCGCTGTGCTATGAATCAGTTGTCCAAATGGGCAGTAATGCACATTTTCACATATTTTTTAAAAATACTTTGGGAAAAGCCGCAAAGGCTTTTCTTGTGCAGTTTTTGCCTCCCTCCCTCCGAAAATGGCAAATCATTGCGGGATCTCATTGGGACAAAAAGTATTCTCCTCAAATTCTATGAGTTTCCTCACTGTCTAGACAAAACCACGGTTTTCTTGACAAGATTTGTTTAGAGGTGGTTTGCTTTTGCCTTCCTCCGAGGCTGAGAATGTGTGACTTGCCCAGGGCCATCCAGTGGGTTTCCACGGCTGAATGGGGATTTGAACCCTGGTCTCCAGAGTCATAGTTCAACACTCAAAGCACTGCACCACATTGACTCTGGTTTGTAGACAACATTTAATAAATCTATAGAGTTCCTAGGTTTTCCTCTCCCCCACCCCCTTTTCTTTCTTTTAAAATGTTGGTGTCCAAGTAAAGCCTAGACTTTACTACTTATTTTGCCTTTTTCTTTTAGTTCTCCCTGATCATTTTTTTCCTTTTCCACATTTCCTGCACACAGCTTAGTGAATCCCAGACCATTCTTCCTTAACCTTCCCATGTGTCTTCAGGAACTGCCTCTTGGAACAGATTAAGTCATTTGTCCTCAATCTTTAAACCAAAGAACAAGAAAACTTGAACTATAGGGCTGCTGGAAGATTAGGGCGAAACACAAAGGAAACTGTAGTTAATTTTGCATGTTGCCAGTCTCACAAGCATGAGCCAACTGCTTCTGAGATTTAAAGCCAAGCTGTCTGACATCACACTTTTAATTTAGTATTTGCACTATAGTTTCCCTGCCATTCATGTTCCTTTGATTTGTCATTCATTGTGCCTTCATCTCATAGACCTGGCTCCCTGCTTCACTGCCATGATTTAAATAAGCATTTCAAAGATAGTGCACCTGTGAATAGCTTCAGGCTCTCACCCAGTGATGTCTGATGGCTCCCATGTCAGTTCTCTGCTAGTTTCTGGGTGCTTAATTAAGGCTGCAACACTGTACACACTTATGTGGGACCCAGGAATATATGCACAACTAGAAAGAACAGGACTTATTTCTGAACAAACACTGAGGTTTGCATTGTTGGATCACAATCCTGTGTGGCCCTGCTTTGTGCATTAGGACTGAGCCATTACCCACACACACACAACTTACTAAACAGCCCCTAAAGCCACATTGCACAACCATTCCCTGCTTCATAGGGAGCAGGCAGAATTGCAGAAGTGTCTCTGTCACCATAGCCAGATGGGAAATGATTACAGCAGTGCCAAGAACTCTGGAGGATCCCAGATCTCAGCTCTGATGTCATAATTTCACATCTGGTTACAAGGACATAGCCAGACGCTTCCGCAACCACAATCCTGCCTGCTGCTCCCTGGAAAAGAGGGAACAGCTGTTCCAGGGGAGAGGGCTTCAGGTGCTGTTCAGTAAGTTGGGGGGACTTTGCAGAAGGAAGAAGGGGATACCAACCCCTACAGTGTCCCCCCCCCAAAAAAGACATGTATGCTTACTGGAAACTTACGAACAAATGCCAGCCTTAGTGTGACTGCTGTTCAGGGCTGGTTCTGTCATTAGGCAGACTCAGGCACCCACCTCAGACAGCCTTGCAGTATAATGAAAAGAGCAGCAGGTTGAAAGCTGTAGTAACTTCATTTTTAATGCAAGGGATGGAAAGAGATGCTGATAGGATTTTGGACTGTAGGTGCCAAAATGACTAAGCTGGCCATACGTATTATGAAACTTGACTTGTTGAGGATACCATTTGCTGCTTTGTCTCAGGCAGCAAAATGTCTCGGGCTTGCGCTGTTGCAGTTTAATGTTTCTCCTGCTTAATGTTATAATTTTTAGTCTGCAACTTACACACCTACTTGGGAGTAAGCCTTACTGAACATATGTGCTGCATGAGTGTATTCCAGTTCTTTTAAATAAAGGCCAAAACACCAGAGCCACAGGTGATACATTCCAATGGATACCCCCCATGGATACATGAAACTAGATAATACAGAACCCTATTATTTTCCATTAGATGAATGCCGGAAGTTGACCATGGAATCACACTCTCTCTGGCTTTTCTTCGCAAACGAAGATTCAGGAAGGACTCACCCCGTGCTTTCTGCAAGCGCGCTGATGACTAAAAAGGCCAATCCGAGATAAACAAGTCCGGTTGCAGAAATCACAGCAGGTCTCCTTCGGTGATGTTTCTGGGTTGTGATTCTTTCTGCGTTGCCGTTTCTCTTCAAGACTTGTTCAGCGTGTGTTCTCGAATAAGGCTGCAGCATTGTGGATAGTGCGTCTCCATGCCTCCCGATGTGAGGCCAGGGCGGACCACTGTTGGTGATCAATTTGGCCGAGCCTGAGATGTTGTTTCAGGGAGTCCTTGTATTGCTTTTTTGGAGCGCCCCTCTTACGCTGACCTTTGGCGAATTCACCGTAGAGTAGTATTTTTGAGAGGCGATGGTCCTCCATCCTAGAAACGTGCCCTGCCCAGCGCAGCTGTGTTCTCAATATCATGGCCTCAATGCTGGTGATCCCTGCTTGCTCAAGGACAGCAACATTCGTCACATGGTCAGTCCAGTGTATATTTAGGATTGTGCGTAGACAGCGCTGATGAAAGCGTTCGAGGAGTCGTAGGTGGTGGCAATAGGTGACCCATGTTTCAGATCCATAAAGGAGAATAGACAGTACAATGGCTCTATACACATTGATGTTTGTGTTTCGCCTCAGGTGTTTATTACTCCAGACCCTTTTGTAAAGTCTTCCAAATGCGCTATGTGCCTTTGTTAATCTGTGATCAATCTCTTTGTCAGTCTTGGCATCTGAGGAGATGAGGAGGACCTAGAAATGCCTAGAGAAAAAAATATTGGATGTAGGGGTTGAGCTGTATTCTGCTAGCCTCTTTGGAGACTGCTAGTGAAAAGGTAGAATAGAAATAGATTAATAAATAAATATGGATAAATGCACACAAGTATTTGTCCTGAAGAGAAGCACTCACTTCTGTGCAGCTGGGGGGCACCTGGTCAGAAGATGGTTTGGTCTTTGTTTGGATTATAGCGTACCTTCCAACATTTTCACAGATGAAAATCAGGATGTACATGGCCAAGCAACATCAGCGTGTGTCAAGATGGCAAACATTATTGAGAAAGAACACAAGCTAGGAGATGCTGCAGCAGCTTGCTTTTGCCTGAGCTGACTTGGAAGGGCAAGATTCCACCCTGTCTTCTCCTCTCCCCACTGCTGAGCTGACTGAGTGAAAGCAACATTTGCACTTTGAACTCAGTTTCTGCTTCCAGACTGATTAAAAAGATCGGAGAGTCTCAGATTTTGTTCCTGTTCTTTCCGATCCCTGAATATTTTGTCAGCTCCTAGTACGATCAGATACTTTTTATACCAGCTCCTGAGGTCCGTTTATTTTTACCCAATATAAAATCAGAAGGAACGGGAACAAAATCTGGGACTTTTCAATTAATCTGGATGTGCCTTGTAGGACAAAGAGGGAAGGTGGGAGAATAGAAACTGGGACATTTTAAAAGCAGCTGAAAAAAATAGAATGAGGATTAATCAGGACTATCCATGTCAAATCAGGACAGTTGCAGGGTACGTTACAGATGCTGTCCTTTTTTCTCTGCTGCAGCATGCCTCTATAGCCTGATATCTTTTGCTGAAATCCCAGCCCAATTCAGCTCTGGCTGGAGGCAGATAACAAGGGAAGGCTGTTGGCTTCCTTGGCATGTACATGATTTCCCCCCCCCCCCACACACACACAGAGGGGTGTTCTGGAGGCAGAGGAGATAAAATCTAAAACAAATCAGAGCTACGGGCTTTGTCCAGGTGCGGGAAGCAGAGGGCTGGTAACAACCAATAGATGGCACGCAGAGAAGAGACAAAAGTCACAGGGCCCAACATGTTTCAGCCTAGAAATCTTTAACAGCCTTCTTCAGGGGAGTACCTTAAAACCACCTGCAAGGATTCCAAAAGGGTGTCTCCAAAGCTTATACCTGGCAACTGGTCAGTTGTCTAGGCCAAAACCCATTGGGCTCTTTCTAAGAAAACCATATATTAAATACCCTGAGAGGTTGTCTCTTCTCTACATTCCTCCATGGCTTTGAGCCAGGAAGGAACTGCTTATGTCTTTTGCTCAGGCTTGCAGGATGTGTGTGACAGCACTAAAAAGCCCCAAATGCAGTTTGTCCAGTTACAGTAATAAGAAGCAGGGGTCCTTTAAAACATTGAAGCTAGGCAACATTAACTTTGTTCCTATATTAATCAGCTTGAGATGTTTGTATGCGTTCATGTCTGCACTGTAACAGAGGGCTGTCCTCACCCCGAACCAGATGTCTCTCATCCTGAGCCTATCAAGCCTGTTTTCCCACTCCTCCCCCCACCCCACATGTGAGGAATTACCCAGCTTGCCACATCAGGCCCTTGATATTCAACCAGGAAAGAATGTGCACCCCAGTCTAACCGCCCTACCATCAGAATAGAAGCAGACCCCCATTGGGCAGACTCCACAGGCTGTTTTACATCAACGAAAGAGCTGGCGAATCAGTCAAAGGATGACTCAGGTTTGGCTCATTCAACAGCCCAGCCTGAGGAGCGCTCACTCACAAAAGGCGTGTACGCACGCAGCCTATCACCTTGCTGCATCCCTTTTTGGCAATGATTCATCCTCTTGAATGAAGAAGATTTATCTTTATCTGAGAATCTTGAGAAATGAGGATACCACTCACAGCTCTCGTAATGTATCTGCTGATTTCACCCAAATCCAGGATGTTCATACTGGCGGCAAAACTCAAGTGGCCTAGTTTTAAAAGCAAGCTTCTTTTGATGCAAAGATAGCCCTGCATTTGCGCTGAAAATATCTCCAAAATTCAAGGGCATTGCTTAGGATTTCTAGTGCTGATGGGGGGCCGGGGTCAAGTGCCCTCCCCCGACTCATTATTTTGCAGAATTTATTAAGGCTGTATAATAATAGCTCACAGAATTTATCTTCTCTAGGGACAAAATTACATTATTGACACCATCATTATCACTGTTAATGGTTGTGCGACTGTAGCTTCCTACAAGCAGGAGTTGCTAATACTTACTTGGGAGGTTCAGCTTTATAGAAAGAAATATTTACTAGTTATAGCAAAGGATTGTGGCTGACAATGCAGAATCAGAAATCTGGCCAACGAGGTCATTTTTCCTGCAATCTGGGCAATGAAGGATAAAACCAGTGATAAAACCAGTGATAAAACCAGCACTCCGGTCCTCTGGGAGGAATTTGCTTCAGCCACAAAAATCTAGGCTGTCTGCAACCTCCCAGAGGGCCTTTTCGGTAATCGCCCCCAAATTGTGGAATGACCTGCCAAATGAGATCCGTCAGATAACAAGCCTGAGTGGCTTTAAAAAAGCACTAAAGACGGATCTCTTTCGGCAGGCCTTTCCTAATTAGATCCCGGCCTCAGGGGATCCTGGCCTCTTCTAGGCTGCTGGCCATTTATTATATTTTATTGTATTTATAGTTTTAAATGTGATTTTAGATTAGTTGTTTTAATTAATATTTGTTTAATGTTTTTTTATGGGGGAGGGTGGGAGTGGGGGTGTTTAGGGATTTTATTTGTATTGTATTTTAAATTTTGTAAGCCGCCCCGATTGTTTTAACAGATGGGGCGGGGTATAAATAAATTTTATTATTATTATTATTATTCAATTCAGAAACTCTTAAAGAGTTGCTGCTGGGTGCCTTCAAGCCGTTTCCAACTTATGGCAACCCTAAGGTGAACCTATAATGGTATTTTCTTGGCACGATTTATTCAGAGCTGGTTTGCCTTTACCTTCCCCTGAGGCTGAGAGAGTGTGACTTGCCCAAGGCTACCCAGTGGGTTTCATGGCTAAGCAGGAATTTGAACCCTAGATTCTGGAGTCCTAGTCCAATGCTCAAACCACTACACCATGCTGGCGCTCTGCCTGCACCTCAAAGTATACAGATTGCAATAACCAATGGCTAGAGTTAGCAGTGGTGCCAGGAGACAATGGGGCACAACAGATCATCATTGTGTCAGGCCTCCCACCTCCCCTTGGTCAAACATCCAGGGGTTTGGCATTGCCATTGATTCAGGGAAGAGAGCACAGGGGCTGTGTGTCACCAGTACCATGACTTTGTAGCATGTGCCAGTCCATAGGTGAAGAAGCAGAATAGCCAGAGTTCAGATTGGAAACAAATACAGGCACCAACATGACCTGCCAAGCCACACATTTTCCACCTTGCTGGCCCTCTGCAAATGACTATAGGCTGCATTCAGCAACACAGAGCTACTAGCTCTATCTTGTGGTTTATTACTCATTAAGAAATAAAGTGGCAAATGTACTGTGGATTTGGAGACATCACCGTTGTCTCATTATGATTGGTCCTGCCATTCATGTCTGAAACTCCCATTTCTATTCATTAAGGCCAGCATAGCCCACCCAGCACCTTCTATGGGCAAAGTAAAACAGCACAAGTGAGCTAAGCAATCCCTTATGCAAGTCTTTGGGGATTCTCCCAGGTGCATTTATAGATGTTCGACTCTAGTGTGACCAGAGCCCATTCAGTCCATCCCATTCTTTATGCAGCCCATGCTTTGAAGCTCTTTCTCATCCCAGGCATGCGTGAACAACGTGACGCCGGAGAGGGCTCAGGAAATTCCCCAGTCACGTTCCTGCCACTTCCTGCAGTGTGTCGCTGATGCGCCGGAAGACTGCGGGGAAGGTCTTCCCTCCATTTCTCTGAACCTTCTTCCCTTCCTCAGTTGAGGTCCCCAGGAGGTCAACAATGGGGTCACTGGACTGCTGAGGGGAACAAATGCAGGTGTTATTCAATGGAAGTCATAACACACATACTCACAATCAGTATCCAATCACATTCCTTCTTATTCAGCATTACCTCCTCTCCAAAACCCATGCCTTAGCACAGCTTTCCCCAATCTTGTGCCCTGCAGCTGTATTAGGCTACTACTCCCATCATGCCATGGTGGCTGAGGATGATGGGGAGTGTAGTCAAACATATCTGCAGGTGCCAGGTTAGGGAATACTTGTTCTAGACAGAGGCAACGGGGGATCGCAGAGTGAAGGTGAGGACAGGACCAGTCCGATTACTGAAGCCCTTCAGATAACTGAGTGGTGAGGTTTTGGAGGAGGGATGAGGAATGTGTGGCCCTCCAGGTATTATTGGACTGCAGTGTCCATCAAACCTAGCCAAGAAAGCCATAGTGGAGGATTATGGAAGAAAATCAACTCATTTGAGATGTGGTGTTGGAGAAGAGTGCTGAAGATCCCGTGGACTGCCCAAAAGACAAGCAAATGGGTCTTAGAATATATCAAGCCTGAACTCTCATTAGAAGCCAAGATGACCAAATTGAGACTGTCATACCTTGGACACATCATGAGAAGGAACAGTTCACTAGAAAAGTCAATAATGCTAGGAAATTTGGAGGGAAAAATAAAGAGAAGACTGCATACTAGGTGGATAGACTCAATTAAGGAGGCCACAAGCCTGAACCTGCAGGACCAAAGTAGGGTGGCTGGGGACAGGGGGTCTTGAAGATGTCTCATCCATGGGGTCACCATGAGTCGAAGCTGACTTTAGGGCAGTTAACAACAACAACCAAGTCCACCAACATCTGGATGGCCACAAGATTCCCATCCTTGCATTAGAGGAAGGGTTGTTGTTGTTGTTGTTGTTGTTTAAATCCCCACCACCTCCACCAAATTCATACATGTTTTTTATGGGCTAATAGCTTACTGGATTTTTGCTTGCAAGCCTTCTTCACATGCATGTACTTGAATCTGCAATCCTTTGTTTGTTTGTTTGTTTTAGAGTATACTATTTATACCCTGCTCTTCAGCCACAAAGGCTTACAAATTGATAGTGATAGCACTTACACTTCTACACTGCTTTATAGCACTAGGCACTCTACAAGTGGTTTGCAATTTTTTTTAGCTAATTGCCCCCAACAAGCTTTTACCAACTTATGGAAGGATGGCAGGCTGAGTCAACCTTGGAGCCCTCCAGGATCAAACTCATAACACTGTGGCTTGCAGTACTGGCATTTAACCACTGTGCAACCAGGACTCCCTACTCACTGGAACTAAGCCACACTGAACCCAATGAAGCGGACTTCCAATTAAGCCAGATTGCCCTGTGAATCTACATTCTACCCACTTACCCACTGTAGAACAGCAGGAAATAAGCAACCTACTTTAACCCACCATATGTTCAAGTTCCTCTTGACCGTAGGCCATCCCAGTTGCTCTATTACTCTCTGAATCATAAATCCCAGAGCCTACAAGTACACGGGGGAATTGTGGAACTCCCCTTCCTACACTAACATGTTATAAACAGAGGAAGTGAGGGAACAGAAAGCCATGTCTTCTGGAGCAATGTGGGAAATGGTTGTGCACTTTTGGAATGACAGGGACCCCAGTGGTTGCATCACATGTTCTCTGTCCCTGAGTTAAATATAAAACTGAGCTTGTGTGTATTTATAAACCCTATGAGCTCATTATTTCTAATGATTTATTATTTTTATTCCAAAAAGGGGGATATTACACTTCATGCCTTTTATATCTGCACATACGTAGCATATGATGAACTGTAACTCAAAAAGACAGAACACATGATGTAATGTTTTGTATGTTGGACTAGGACACAGGAGACTAGGAGCTGAATCTCCACTCACCCATGATCTTGGGCAAGTCACACTCTCTCAGCCTCAGAGGAGGGCAAGGGCAAACACCCTCTGAACAAATTCTACCAAGAAAATCCCATGGTAGGGTCACCTTAGGATCGTCATAAGTCAGAAATGACTTGAAGGCACACCACCCACCACCAACAACAAAACTAAAAAACGAAACAAAACTTCAGAGTGCTAATTGGTCACCAGTGCAGTTTCCTCAGTGAAAACCCCATGAGCTGTAGCTGGAACGTGGAACTCTGTGGGATGATCTAAGAATAATCACCATGTGTATGAAATATTTGCATGCATATTGCTTTAAGAACCATGCCCAGGACTGCAAAACTCATTACATCAGAAACGGCACACTCACACCCACTTTCTCTCTGTCTCTCCTCCCCTCCCTCTCTCCCTCTCTCTCACCAGCTCTTTCAGCGGCACTTGCTCAAAAAGAGGATGTTCTTCAAAATGTTTAACCATCCACTTATGTACTTCTTCCACATCTGTGATGGTGTATACCAGGCCCTGGGTGGGTGAAGAAGAAATTGAAAGGAGAAGTTAAAACAAGAAGAATACAGATCATGGAGGAGTGGCCCATGGTCCACCACCTACCAGGTTGTATCCCATCCAGAGATAAAAATAAGGCAAGAAAAGGGGAGTAGGAAGAAGGGCAATTAGAAGAATCTTCTCATACAGGGGCAGCGAACATTTGAATGCCAGAGGCTGTTGGACTCCAGTTCCCATAGACAGGAGTGATGGGAGTTGTAGTCCAAGGACACCTGAAGGAACACAGGTTCCCTACCCTTATTCTTTGCCTTCTCCTGTCAGGTGGTATTTTGGAAACACTTCCTCGAATGAGCAATCCGTGCCCACTGAAGGTCCTGTCGTCACTGCAACCTGTGGCCCAACCGTCACAATCTCTGCAATCGCTCCAAAGAGCGCTGCCGCCACCATCACCCCTCATGCAAAATACCTCTGAAGGTTGGCAGAGCTCTGTGCCCCTGTCTTCCTCCCTAGTGATTGCCTTGGGGAGACACTGTGAAGAGGTGGAGGTGAATCATGCCAGCTTGGGTGAGGCCAGGTGCTGATTCATCATCAAGATAACATCTTCTGGGTTCCAATCCCCAAAAGTGCCTACAGACACTGAGCACTCTCTGTCTTTTCTCTGGAAAGCCGAGTCAGCCAGAGTGCCCTGGAGGAGCTGCTTGAGATCAGGGCTTAGAAGTGATGCAACCCCCTTGCCTACAAGGATCCTTGCCAGCACAGGCCTCCTGCTTGTAGAGGGGAAAGCTAATCCCTTGCCCCTTGGCAGTCAGTAGGGCCCTTTCCTTGTTCTCAGATCTGAAATTTCCAAGCCGTCTTTCCACAGGCTCCAGGCTGTGTTGACACACCTGGATTTTGATACAAAGCTTAATTATTTCCGTGGTTTGAAGATGGGTGACGTTTCCCCCAGTGTAGCGTCAAGACCCATCTCCAGGAAACACACTGGAAAAGAGGGATTGGCACAAAGGAGCCCCCAGGGCCAAAGTACAGGCACATCCTCTTCATTCACATACTCCCTTGGAATGTTCCGGAAGGAAGAGAATGTCTAGACTTGCGACGCCCCTCTGGACATTTAGGGTGGAACAGGACCCCACTGAATGACTTCCCCTATTCCACTTTTTAAGGCTGAATCTCCCAAATCCTCCCAGCCAGCATGGCCCATTCTAGGAGTGGTCATCTAAAAAAATTATTTTTCCAAGCTCAGCACCTGTGTCCAATGGTTTTCAAACTCTTCAGGGAATGCACTGCATAGCCACCCAACTGTGAAGAAAGCTCTGGAAACCTGTCACAGAAACTCTTCTGCATTACAAAAGTACCTGAGGACAGAGAAGGAGGCATGGCTCTAGGACACACACTCCATTCACATGGCATGCCAGATGGATGATAAGAAGCTGCTGCTTTTCAAGTCAGGCTATTTGTCCATCATGCCCAGTACTATCGTCTCCTGGACTCCAGGGCTGGGCAGGCTTCTGGTGTGTAGGATGTGCTTTGTTTTGTTTTTTACAAGAACCCTGCCATCCATCAGCCACAACCAAAGCCAACAGGCAAAGAGACTCATGCTAAGAATCAGGGAACAAGGGTGCCTCTGAGGACATGCTGAGCTCAGGAACCAAGTTTGTAAGTCCTTTCACACAAAAATACACTTCTCATCCCACTCGCCATTCTTTTTCGGCAATCCAGGCTCTATCTCTCTGTGTGTGTGGGGGGGGTGTCTTTTTAGTTGTTGCTTTACAACTGAGAATCAAAAACCCTTACTGATCTACTGCCAACCACATAGAGATCTACCAATCGGTCCCAATCTGCCTTTCTGCCCACTCTTGGTCAACTCTGACTCATTAAGGAACCCTGTCTTTTCTAAGTGAGACCCAAGGCCCCCTGGAACAGAGATGAAAAGCAGTACTGAACCAAAGGAAGAGACACTGCCCCACTGCCAGCCACTCTCCCACATCAGCAGCTCCAAGCAGTTCAGCACGTGAGGAATAGCATGCTCAGGTACCCTCTGCAGTGTGCAGGTTCATGTCAGTGAGGCAATAAATCCACTCCGAGTTTCAGTCCAGATTTTAGAGGAGCTACCAATGGCTGTCCCCCAAAACAGGCTCAGCACCTTTGATACAGCCCTTAAAGTTCAGAGTAAAAACCAGAGCAGATACACATACCTGCTCAACATGGAAGCCAGTACTGTGAATGTCGCAAACCCTGGGGGGTGAGGCTAGAGCACATTTTTACAACTTTTGAGTAGGCCAGCAGGACTGGCACGGGTGGATTCATGGCCTATTAGAATACATGAAAGCCATGGAATACTTTGGGATCTTACCAGGAGAAGAGGACTGGGTACCACCTTCTGCCTGAGACCTCCAACATCTACTGAGTGTCAGATTTGATGCTACTAAGCTAGACAAATCAACAGTCGAACGACAGCTTTCATAACATTAAAAACTCCTAATAAGCCATGCTTTTAAAGTCATTTACCTGGTCATCTATGATGAGTTAGGGGAAATGACACCTAAGCAGTTTTTTTTCTTTTGGGTCACAAACAACTACCACAGAAAAGTGTCTGATCAGGTAGGGGCTAGTAAAAATACCTTTGGGCTACTAACTTATTTGCTAGGCTGCCATGGCACTGGAAATGTGCACCCCCACCCACAGTTCTGTCCTGTTGAGGAGGGCTAGAGGGAGCCCCAATGAGCCCAGGTATCATTCATTTATGCTCACCTGTTCACGCAGGACATAGGCGTACTCTGCCAGCAGTGTTGTGCTGATAATCCGCCACTTGTGCTTTGTCTTCTTGAAATGAGGATCAGGGAAGAGGAAGAACATCTTGCATAGCTGAATAAGAAAAGCATTCCCATCACCAGACAAAATGGAACAGTTTCATGCCAACTGGCTCTAAAATGCAACTGCCTAGGCCAATGGCTCTTAACCTTTTCTTTACCAGGGACCCCCTTTAAATATATTTTGTTGCTGTGGACCCCAAGATGTAACTCAAAATTTAAATCAACAACAACAACAACAACACACCATCCATTAAATTTTACCTCAAAGACACTGGAAGGGGAGGGAAGACTTTTCTTCTGCTTCTTCCTGCAAGTTTGTGGCTGGAGTGGATCGAATAACAATGGGCAGGTGAAGCAAGCCAGCCAGACTTTGCCTTGGTTCCTGTCACACAGGATGAGTAGCCTTAAATCCTTTGCAAATCCCATGTAAGGACATTACAGTCCCCTGAGGGTTCATGGACCACAGGCTAAAAACCACCAGCCTGGGCTAACAAGAGGATTGGTCAACTTTCTCCCCCATCCTCAGATGAAGGAGGCTGCACCTCCAGCACATATGCTGTGCATATAGGTTGAAGACCAGTGGTTCTCTACCTCTGACCCTCTGCATCTTAAGGACTTCAGCTGCCAGAAATTCCAGCCAGCATAGCCAATGGTCAGGGATTTGGAGAACTGAAGTCTAAAATATCTGGTTCAGAATCACTGTTGCAGATTCTATTTCTAGAATCTCAATTAAAAAAAAAAAAAAACCCTTGGACTATGAAAGACCTCTTCCTGAAGCTTTGGAGAACCTCAGCCAGTAACAATGGACTAATCTTCTGCAGCCTAGAACCCACTAGTGTTAGACTACAACTCCCATCATCTTCAACAGCCATGCTGCTTGGGAATGATGGCTCTGATCATGTGTTCAGATTTCACTTCAAACATCTGAACAAAATCACCACAATACGTCAATGGTGATGAAATACCCTTCAGTGCTTGTGATAAACTGGGGCGCAATGGGCTGTGGGAGAAAGTTGGAATGGTCAGTAGTGGGAACCTAGAAGGAGCCAATGGTCTGATCAGTACAAGGCAGCTTTGTATGCAAAGATTTTTTTAAAGGAAAGGACACACTCTTGGGTAGTACTCATAAAGATCTGTGAAAAGCACCATCAGAACTAGGAACAGAACTTTTCCTCTTGAAGGAAATGATGAGAATTAGAAAGGCAGAGCAATGCACAGGTTGCGGATGATGCAGACTTCTTTAAAGCACCTCCCAAAATACTTCTTCGGCACCCAGAATGGAGTTTTTTTTGTGGTTTTTTTTTTTTTCCAGGCTGTGAGACTGTGTTCTGAAAGAGTTTATTCCTGACATTTCGCCTGCATCTGTGGCTGGCATTCTCAAGACTCAGATCATCTTCAGGCGAAACATCAGGAATAAACTCTTCCAAAACACGGCCTCATAGCCCGGAAAAAAAACACAAAAAACCTATGGTGAAAGCCTGAAAGCCTTCGACTTCACATTGAAAGAGAGTTTGCTTTGCCACCCGCAGAGCTTCTGGCAATGTTCTTTGAAAACTCACCTGTCCCTTGTGGAAAAAGTTGGGTAGGTGCTTCATGGCATTGCTGCGAATGCAGGCAATATTCTGGAACTGCCCAGGATGAGATGCTCTCAGTGACCGGATCCTGTCCCGCACATAATCTGAGACCTTCACTCGGATCTCCAGGCCCAGCATTAATGTGTTGGGGAACAGAGGTGACAATGCAACTGAAAAGGAGAACGACCATTAGCAACTGAAGCAGAGAACAGCCATTAGTATTTCCCTGACTCCCCCATATCCCATCTTTGGGAGCAAGCCACTACATGGAGACAGGGAAGAGATTTCTTGGCTGTAACATGTTGGAAGCAAAAAGGCATCAACACTTATGAAGTGATTACAGGTTGCCCTCCGTATCTACGGAACCAGTATCTGGAATTTCAGTTATCCGTGGCTGAAAAATAGGGGAACATACCATACAGTCATGCTGGAAAGATTCCACGATACGTGTCTTCTTTAGGAATTGCTAGGTCCTCCAACACAACTCTATGGTATGTTTATACCGGAAGTCCTTTATTTTAATAGGGTTTGATATTATCAATGGTTTCATTTATAAACAGTAAGTTTGGAAACGTATCACCTGTAGATACAGGGAATGACCTGTAGTGAGAGAGGGGACTCTAGAGAGCATAGCTGCCCTTTTGTTTTGCCTCTGTTTCTTTCTTTAATCTATGTACTCAAGCCATTTTGCTCCCTTTCTGCCTGCAGAGGTCACTTCCCCCTTCTTCCAAAAATTTATTTGTCTGCCTCCGGGAGGGGCACATCCATGACCCTCCACCTCCTCATGGATCCTAGCCAACGTCCATGCACAAGAGCCAGCTTTTAGGGGCTCTCATAAACAGAGTTTAGGTCAACTTTTTTGTGTTTCTCTTTTCTTATACCAAGATGGATTTCCTGATAAATGTACAGTAGGACCCCCATATCCACGGGAGATTGATTCGGGGGCGGGGGGAGCATGCATACCAAAAACCATGGATAATAGCCAACGCCATTGAAAATAATGGGACGTCCAATTTAAAAAACCATAGAGTTGCCTTGGAAGACCTAGGAAATGGCTAGAGAGAACACATTTTCTAGAAAACTCTATGGTAGGTGGGCTGTTTTGTGTCCCGTGAATAACTGAATCAGTGGATAATGAATCAGTGGATACAGGGGTCCCACTATAAGTTCCCTCTTTTTTTTTTAACCTTACAAGAGTATCCTGAGTCATTTCTCCTATTTCTACCATAAGCTCATATTGCATTATCTCTGCTGCACTCTGCTTGATGTAGATATCAAACATTCCTACAACCCACGTCTGATCTTTGGGAGCAAGCCACTATGTGGAGATGGGGAGAGGGATTTCTTGGCTGTAGCACCCTGTGTTGTGGAATGCCCTTCCCTTGGAGGGCTGCGTGGTACTGACCTTACCCTTCTGCTAAGACCATTAAAATCCCTTCCGTTCATCCAGGCATTTGGATTCTAGTGCCACCCTGGCTTGGCTTTTGATCTCTCAGCTGGTGGTTTTATTCTGTTGCAACTAAATTACTTTAAGGTGGGCTCCTTAACTGGACCCCATTCTCAGACCTGCTGATACAGATCAGGTCATAAACATTTTAATTAGTAAAGAGTAAAATACACAAATAAAGAGTCAAACTCATAAATAAGGTGGCCACAACACCTACATAAAGCAGGGGGCAGTGTCTTTTAAGATCTACAGGAATGAACACACAAACACGCATACAGAGCAGCCAGCCTTGCACCCCCAAAACTGGTTCTGGAGGTCTGGGAAATCCCAATTTTTTATATAAAAAGGAGAAATGAAATCAGAATGGGGGAAGGAAGAATGTCTGTGTGTGTGTTTGTGGCAGGGAGGGAAGTTCTGCTGTGACACCCAGTGGAACATTAGATTTAGCCTTCAAGCTTCACTAATAGAAAAGAACAAAGACTCAGATCATAAGACCTGCTTACAAAGTGTGTGCAGCTCTAAATTAAAATTATTATATGATTTGGTTTTGTCAAGGGTAAATAAATAAGCTGAATATCCCAAACTAAGTTTCAACAGAAGAGGAAGTCAACTATGTTGTGTAATGTTTTGTTGAATAAAGCAGAATAAAGGTAAATGACGGAGATTACACTTGGAAAATTAAGTGGAACAAGAAAACAAGAAAAGAACAAGGAAATTAGGAAACAGGAATTGTTTGGGATTAATACAGAGATTTATAGATATAATACATATATGTAATTGGTTTTACAACTAATGCATGAATTGTGACATTGTATGTACATTATGTACATTGTTTATTTATATGCTTGTCTATTGCTTGTTTATTGTTATTGTTTATTGATTGTTAATAAAATTTATTATTTAAAAAAATGAAGTGTGTGCAGCTCTGTACATTACTTTCCTGCACAGGATGGGGCTGGAACTTGGCCTGATTTAACTGGGACTTTAAAAAAACAATTAGATACAAGCACAGCGGGGTTATTTTCTGGGATGTCCCAAATGAACTAACTTCAGCCTGAGACGTTTTCACTTGGTTCTGGGTTTTGACACTCATCAGCCCACACTCTTATATCATGCTTGTATTAGACCATCACCAAAGGAAGGAGTGACACCTTATCACAAGCAGTGAAGGGTGTTTCTCCATAACTGGCACATCATGTTGATTTTAATCAGAGGTTCCACATGAACTCTGATGTCATCATGTGGAAATCACCTTCGTGGGAATCTATCCACAGCCTTCTGATCACTGAGCCACCAGTAAGTTGTCACCCTAAGAACGTGGGACTATGGTCTTCTTTACTAGAACCCGGAAAAGTTACTTTTCTGGACGACAGCTCCCAGATTTCCCCCCAGCCAGCATAGCCGTACTGCAATAGCTGTACTGCATGTGAAATTTTGAAAGTTATTGCCCCAAAAAAGGAATTTTCCAAGGCCGGATTGTTACAACAGCCAGGACAATGTAATACATGCTATAAAATATTTCATTCCCCATTGAGAACTACATTCTGCAACCCACATTTATGAGCCAGATAAAGCAGATATATTTACAGTTGGCCCTCAACTTCCACGAGGGTTGGGACAGAGGACCTCTGCAAAAGTGGAAAAGCTGCAAATATAGGCCTGTTACATTTTTTTTTTATCTGAGAGAACACTTCTCTAGGCGTTTGCAGGTCCTCCAGCACAATTCTATGGTCAACTTCCAATCTACAAATACCTAGAGAAGTGCTCTCTCTAGGAATCTCTAGATCCTCCAGCATGACTCTATGGTCAACTTCCAGCAGAAGAATGTACCACAGAATCTCGCTGGAGGACCTACAAATGCCTAGAGAGAACATATTTAGTAATCCGTGAATAATCAAATCTGGAACGCTTAACTCACGAATGTGGATGATTGTATACCCACCTAATGTATCCTGCTCCAACTACTCACAGCAAATGGTAAAGAGCTATGTGCTGAACAATGAAACCTCACACACACAGCCATGGCTGCTAGAATTCCCAGCTTCTGAGAGTTTGGGAGGTACTATAAATTTTTTCAAGCTTACCCACACATCAGTGGGAACTAGACACCTGCTTTTTAAAAATGAAAGACAATGGTCTTAAGTTGCTGAATTCTGCACCAAGTACAATGTTCTCCACTTACACATTATAATAGGAATTTCACATATTTTTCTTGTTATAATATTATTCCATGAAACAGTATTAGTGCTGCGGGGGGCAGGGGTTGGTCCTAAGTGAGGCATTTTGTTCTCAAAAAGCATTGGAAGATTTGTAGTTCCGTACATCAGAGGATAAGATGTTACCACTCATGACAGAAGCCTCTTCAGCTGCTTCCAGGGAGAAAGATAAAAAAGATAGAGGACAGAGACCAGCCACTGCTGAATCCCCCTTCCTTCTCCATGGAGTCACTTCATTTTTCAAAAGTGAAGGACAATATAAAAATATGTATAAAAACAACAACGTTGGAGGATAATAAAGTTTTTTTAATGTATTATTTGTAGTAATTCTGAAATCGTCATGACACACAGAGGCTTACCGCATGCCGAAGTAAAGCGGCAGGGCAGTCAGAAGGTTCCGCTTTCCATGCCGCCTTACCACATGACGTTGTCATTCTTCTGGTGTTCTGCCATTCCAATCCCGTGGGAGACCGAGGTAAAATCGTGTCTTTTTGTTAACAGGTTTTTCTGGTCTCCCACTGAACTGGAACAGAAGAATGATGACATTGTGTGGTAAGGCCCTGGGTGTGTGATAAGCCTCACAAACACAGACTTCTCAGTGAACAGCCTTCCTTTCTCATCTCTACCCATGCTTTCTTTAATTTCTATTCTGTACAAACATGCAAAAATATTCGGTCTGGGGTGCTTTCCGGCACACTCTTGCACAATGGCATTATAAGTCCTTTGTAACTTCTGGATTTTGCAAATGCACATCTGTTTTCAATCATATTATTACAGAAACTGCACACGCCCTCCTCAGCAACCAGGCTTCAAAGCAATGTAGACATTTGTGATGTCTATCCTAGTTGTTTTCTCTTTGTGATGGTGGCAGGTGGGCTTGGTTATCATTGACCTTGTAGGCATGAGCAGATTACAGCTACTCAGAAACTGTCAGATGTATTATGGACAGTTTCTGAAGAAAACTGAACAGTATTTTTTTAAAAGAAGAAATCTCAAAAGAATATGAAAGAATACAATCAATGTCTATCCCAGTGGTAGGAATTATGCATATCCTCCAACATCCCACAGACGAAAACTGGGACACATGTACTTAAGCAAGATCAGATTGCGAACAAGATGGCAAGAGTTATTAATTTAATGAGGGAGAAGACACAAGCTAGGAGAGCCTGCAGTAGTTTGCTTTTGTCTGAGGCTGCTGGGAAGGGCAAGATTCTGTCTCCTCCTGCCCTCTACCTGTTCCTGAGTTAACTGAGTGCAAGCTATTGCTGTACTTTCAATCCAGTTTGCAGCAACTGAAGTAAGCTGAGGACAAAGGAGCAAAGTGGGAGAAAGAGAGAAAAACTGGGACCTTTTAAAAACCATTGAAAAGCGGGGACAACAGAGAAATAATTGGGACTCTCCCTGCAAAATCTGAGACAGTTGGAGGATATGGTAACATGGCCCTCCAAATGTTGTTCAACTGCAACTCCGAGAAGCTCTAGCCAGCATTGTGAAGGATAAAGGATGCTGGGAGTAGCAGTTCAACAACCCCTGCAGGGCTGCATGGTTCCCACCTTATTTAGACCTTAGTGTCATATTTCAATATACAGATCGGCCGCCATTTACATGGGGGATATGTTCCCAGACTTACTGCAGATACAAAAAACCTCGTGTAATAGCAAACCACCATATATACTATAGAATTGTGCCAGAGGACCAAGAAAATGCCAAGAGAGGTGCCTCTCTAGGTATCTGATGTGACTCTATGGTCAATTTCCAGTGGAAGTTGACCACAGAGTCACACTGGAAGACCTCCCAATGCCTAGAAAGACCACCTCCAGCATGACTCTATGCTTGTCCGCATGCCTAGAGAGATGCCCCCCCCCGATCACGGATAAGTGAAACCACGTGTACTAATCTTACATAAACTGGGGCAATCTGTACTACACTTTGAAGAATGCACCAGTCAGATGGCCGAACCAAGGAAGTGTACCATGGCTGTCTTTCTGAATCATGAAACTGAAACATGAAATCTGAAAAGGATTTTTGGTTATATTTTAGAAGTCTACACACATAGAACCACCTTCAATAACCCTCTGAACCAACTTCCACAAAGAAAACTTGGAATACATGTTAAATACATCTGGGGGGAAAATTACCCAGCAATCCCCCATAGCCGCAGCCAATATCAGCAAACTCTACTTGAGATGCTGGTTCGGTTCTCTCTTCCACATCCTTTGGGTCATCGTGTTGATTGTCTTTGGTCAATGGGGCAAAGAATTCTGGGTACAGCTCAGACCAGTCCATTTCTTCAGGCTTGGCAGGACTAACAGGAAAGAAACCAAGAGGATTGGATGAAACAACACTCCTAAAGAGCAACTACAGAAAAAAACGAAAAGCAAAGGTAGCTGTAGTGGTCAAAAGAAAACAAACAAATCAAAATCCATATTGGGAAATTACCTTTTGAATCTGGCAAATCAAAAAGTTATAAAACACCATGCAAGTGTTTGAGTTCTCTAGAATACTTCACCAGACAAGATGTTAAAGCAAAAAAACTTGGGGAGGGGGAGTACCTGAGAATCATAAAACCATCAGAGTTGGAAGAGACCTTGAGGGCCACCTAGTCCAACCCCTTTCTGCCCTGCTGGAATACACAATCCTTGAATCCTAGAGTTGGAAGAGACCCCAAGGGCCACCCAGTCCAACCCCCTTCTGCCCCGCAAGAATACACAATCCTAGAATCCTAGAATTTGAAGAGACCCCAAGGGCCATCTAGTCCAACCCCTGGCTTGCCATGGAGACTTCATTTGATTTCAGTTTTAAGATGGAAAGTTGCAAACTGCAGGTATTAAACTCTACCAGGAACTGAGATGGTTGCAACCAGGCCATCTCCAACTATCTGATGTGGGGGGCTGGCAATTATTTTTTTTCCAGTGTGCCATGGATCATAACAATATTTGTGCCCAGTGGCTACAATTGTTTCTTTCTTTCCTGGAACCCCACCGAGGGCTAGCAGCCAATGGCTTGCAGACCAACACTGGTCCATGGGCTACCACTTTGAGTAGCACTGGTTTAGATCACTTTTTCAAAATGGCAACAAGGCTTTTGCCTATGATGTAACCTTTGTGAAACACAATTTATCCCTGTGTTCAAGTGGAGTTTAAAAAAAAAAACTAGGGAAAGAGTCAAGGCTGGTAGACAAAGAAATCTTCCAGTGACTCGCATCTCGAGAGGCAGTAGTACCATCTGGCACCAAAAGAAGACTCAGACAAGAGAATTTAGGGATTGCATCCCACCCATCCTGACCACATCATTAGGAAGCAAATTCCCGTTTCAGTGGAAATTGCGTAAAAATTACTTCCTGTACTAATTATATTTAAGACTGCAACCTTATACAATACTTAGTCATGCTGGCCATGTAGCAAAATACAACCAAATACAAAACATTGTCACTTTTCTTCTCCTGTATGACATTTCTGCCTGATGAAGAAGCCACTGAAACTTCAAAAGCTTTCATGATGTATTTGGTGCATTTTGGTTAGCCAATAAAGGTACAAGTTGAGTCTCCCTTATCCAAAATGCTTGGGACCAGGGGTACTTTGGATCTGGGAGTATTTCTGATTTTGGAATATTTGCATATACATAATGAGATATCTTGGAGATGGGACCCAATTCTAAACACGAAATTTGTTTTATGTTTCATATACATCTTATACACATAGCCTGAAGGTAATTTTATAGACAATATTTTTAATAATTTTGTGCATTATTAAACAATGTTTGTGTACACTGAAACATCAGAAAGCAAAGATGTCACTATCTCAACCACCCATGGAGACGATTTTGGAATATTTTGGATTTTAGAATTCTGGCTAAGGGAGACTCAACCTGTATCACTCTTTTGTGAATTTTGGATTTTGTTCTATTTTGCTGCATGGCCAACGCAGATACCCCCAAATATGTTTCCTGGATTTGAGAATACTGAATTTTGCTACAACAGGGGAAATGTTAACAAGAGGGAGCTAATGGACCGGGATTTAAGTCCATGATGTTTCTACCTATAACAAAGGTAAAACTCTTTCATTTGGACTACAGTTGGCAAGTTTTACCTATACAGCTCCTAAGTTTTTCACATGTAAAAGTTCAGGGACTCCTTGAAAGGAACAGTTAGCTTCACACAGGATGGGGACATCCTGGATATCAAGGGAAGTTTCTTTTCTGTTGCTAATGGAATTGAAATTATATTGTGCGTGTGCATGTCCCTTCATGTTGCCTGTTGATTTACAGCAACCCCATGAATTTCATAGGGTTTTCTTAGACAAGGAATACTCAGAGGTGGTTTTGCCAGTTCCTTCCTCTGAAATATAGCCTACAGCACCTGGTATTTGTTGGTGACCTCCCATCCAAGTACGAACCAGAGTTGACCCTGCTTAGCTTCCAAGATCAGGCAGGCTATGTCTTTTATTGCCTTTTGTCCCTAGCCCTAAATGGCCAAAAATGGTGATTGGCCTCTGCATGCATTGAGGTCCCTCCAGACCATCTTAACTGAAAACAGAAGAAGTATCTGAAGCAAAATGTAGGCTTGTGACTCTAACATCATCACTTTTTTCTCCTACTTGATTTTTAATATCTTTGCCTGATGAATAAGCCAGTGAGGCTTCAAAAGCTTGCACAATATACAGTATTCTGTGCATTTGTTTGGCCAAAAAAGGCATCATGCTTTTGTGGATTTTGTTCGACATTGCTAACACAGAATCAATGAGTTGGAAGGCATCACAATGGCCATTCTGTCCAACCTCAACATCATGTTTTTAATTTTATTAAAATTAAAATTAAAAATAGAAAAATGCCCCCCCAAAACTCACTTTCTAAAAAACAGTGTGTGTGTGATTGTATCTGTGTTTAATTTATACCCCACCTTTCTCCTACTGTGGGACCTAAGCCAACATATGGGGAAAACGCATTAAATTATACTTGTTAACACCAGAAAACAATATATGAACTTTATAACATGAAGGACGTTATTATTCATTATTCATAACAAGCTCTGGTAAGTTCTAATAAACACTGATGCTTACTTTTATGTGAGAATATCAAATTAAACACTGCAGCCTAGTTGTAATACATGCTGCCTAGTTTAGGAAAAGGATCAGAATTCTGCCCATCCCAAAATGATTTTAACAACTCCAACAAGTCCTATTGCCATGCTCAGTAGGACTAATGGGAACTATAGGCCCAAACAGTTGTAAGGCCTAAAGGTTCCCCACTCTTCTTCTACAGTAGGGATGAGCAACTGCATGGGGCCGAGGCCAATTTCCTTCCCAAGGCCTCCATGGCTCACAGGCACACTCCCCACAGGAAACCCAAACACCTCCTTTTTCTCTGCCACATGACTTTCTGTCACACATTCAGGAGTAGCATTGGGGTTCTGAGGTGCTTGTAGGGGTTTATGTTTTCGGGGGGGGGCTTTCTGAGTGGTTTGAGAGCAAATCTTTCCTGAAAATCATGCCATTTTTTTAACTGGGGGGGTTGAAGTTTTGGGGGGACCGATGAGAGCTTCTGGAGCCACCTGCAGGCTGCACCATGCCGACCCCTGATCTAATAATAGATTCTATAGAGCTTGGAAGTAAGTAGCTAAATTCAACTATTTGCTAATATGCTGATTATTTACCCCTTTTACCATCCAGTTTAAGATTAATTTATTGGTTAATTGCACCCACTAACTGAGTTCAGTAAATAACTTATTACTTTTACCTAGTTGTGTGCTAGCTTGTTTCCCCTTTTCCCAAAAGAGTTTTAAATGAGGGTGGACAAAGTGCAACCTTCCAGTTATTGCTGCTAGGGCTTCTTGGAGTTGCAATCGGAACAACATCTGGAGGGTCGAATGACTTCCACCTTTGCTTTACAAGTAAACAGGTTAACAGTACTCACTGTTCCTGCAGTATAATGAATTCATGGGAATGGGGTAGTGCTAAAACTGTTAGAAACTAGAGATGTCATAGATTGAACCTGGGACCCTTGAGCTCTGCATGTAAAACATGTGCTATGGTAATTATCTTCATGGTCAATGCTTCTTTGTTTCAAGTGAATGGGGAAGTAAGGAATGATGTTATTCAATAGTTCAGAAAACCGTTCTACATATGTTCAGAGGCACTCAAAACATTTCTGATTCAGAGTTCTCTCTGCCCTTGAGTCACTGACAAGAGCTTTGTAGCCACTTCTTCATGTACTAAAATGAACACATCACCTTTGATGTGCCCTTTCCATCCCAGTGAAACAATCCACAGTGTTTGAAAGGTAAGTGAGGACCAATACATGGCAACAGTGGTGGTGGGTGGGATGGACAGGAAAGGAAAGAAGAGAGATGCATACCAGCAACAAGCCTTACTTTGCCTTACTTTAGAGTTATTAGATTCCATGCTTTAAGATAGCTTTCCCCAATAGGGCAGTTTCCAAATGTAGTGCACAATGAACCCCATCATCCCCTGCCATCAACCAGACTATACAATTTGTACAATCTTTCCCTCCAAGCTGGGGAAAGCAACCTAAAAAATACAAAAATAACATTTCTGAATGGGCCAGTAGCAAAATGTGTAACAGTGACCACCATGCATGCTATTCTCTGAACTTTGCATGTTAAATATGGGGGGGTGGGCTAGAGATATTCATGGTTTTTCCACATTTGCAGGGGTCCTGCGCCCCTAACCCCAGGAGATGTTGGGGGCCAACTGTAGAATGTACATCAAGAGGGGAGAAGACCACACATTGGTCAAACACATACTTTGTGTGTATTTTGTGTATACTTTGTGTACACGGACCTTGTGTCCATCACAACAATTTTCTTGCAAACAAGATTACAGTTCCAATGCTGCTAAGCAGAAAAAAGGGCATTGATCTAGGTGGCATTAGGATCCTTTCCTCCCCCCATTCTGACTCAGCCACTTGGCACTGGGTTGACTGAGGTAAAGGTAGAGCTAAGGCAGACAACTTGGGGTCATCCGGCTATTACAAAATTCCCATAATTTATGACTACCGGCAATACTGGCTACGGCTAATGAGAACTGTACTCCAACAGACCTGGAAGGAGCTAAGTTGCCCTACCCCCCAATTAAAATACAGCAAGACCTCCTTATCCACTGGGGATTGGTTGGGGGGGCATGGATACCGAAAATAATAATAATAATAAAATTTATTTATACCCCGCCCCTCTGCTAAAAACAATCGGGGCAGCTTCCAACAATTAAAACATTATAATAATGACTAAAAACACCACCCACCCCCACCCTCCCCCATAAAAAGACATTAAACACAATAAGATTAAAACCTTCTAACTAAAAAACACATTAAAAACAAATATATACATAATTTTTAAAAAGCCAGATAATAGTGAACGTCATTGGGAAAAAATGGGCTTCCAGTTTAAAATACCATAGAGTTGTCTTGGAGAACCTAGAAAATGGCTAGAGAGGACACATTTTCCAGGAAGACTCTAAGGTAGATGCGCTGTTTTGTTTTCCCATGGATAATTGACTCAGTGGATAATGAATCAGTGGATACAGGGGTCCTACTGTAGCAATACAGGGACAAGGTTCTTCCACAAACCCAGATGCCAACTGTGCCCCCGCATCTACTCTGGGAGCAATATTACAGGGACCAATAACATCACCCACAACACCAGAGCTACATTCACTTGTTCCTCCTCCAACGTAATATATGCTATCCTATGCCAGCAATGCCCCTCTACACTCTACATTGGACAAACAGGAGAGTCTCTGTGCAAGAGGATAAATGGCCACAAACTGGACATTAGAAGTGGCAATACTCAAAAACCAGTTGCAGAACATTTCAAACTCCCAGGACATACACTACGGGATTAAAATACAAGGGACAAGGAAATTACAAAGGAAGACAAGAAAGAGAAACCGCTGAATTGAATTGAACAGTACAACCTTCCCCCATCCATGAGGAATATGTTCCCAGGTTTACCATGGATGCCAGAAACTGTGGATAATAGCAAACACTATTAAAATAAATGCCTTCCAAGCATACCATAGAGTCGGACTAGAGAACCTAGCAATTCCTTGAGAGAACACCACTCTAGGTATCTTCTAGGTCCTCCAGCACAGCTTCTGCCAGAGGTATATTACAGAATTGCACAAGAGGACCTAGAAAATACCTAGAGGGGGCATTTTCTGGATGTGGGTAAGTGAAACCATGGACATAGGTCCTGCAGCTATGGAGGTCACAATGTATTCACAAATTCCAATCCGTTAGCAGAGGTGGATGAACGAACAAAGACAATGGTTTCGTGGCGCACTATATGTATTAAATACAAGAGTCAATGCTACTGAACATGTAAAAGGAACCTTGTCAGAGAAGGGTCTGAACCCAGGGGAACTGACATTTGGTAAACAAATTTATTGCTTTCACACATCAACACTAACTGACCACTGTAAGGATCTGAAAGAGTTTATCACCTTGTACAGCCCTTTGAAAATTTAGGTCATGATTTGCATCTTTCTGGACCCTATTACATTCCATCCTGGCCCCACAACTGTGTAAGTATGCTTTATACCCTGAGGCCTGGATACCACTCTGTACTGCATCTGAAGAAGTGGGTTTATATCCATGAAAGCTCATGCTAAAATAAAAACTAGTTAGTCTTAAAGGTGTTGCTGCATGCCTTCCTTTCCCCACCCTCTCCCTCCCTCCTTTTTATGCTGCAAGAGATTAACATGGCTACTTCTTTGCAACCCCCTCAATGAAGAGTCTCCCCTTGCTAGCAATTGTAGACCATGCAGAATCGCTGTCCAGGATTACAGTTGTCCCTCCATATCCATGGATTTGGTAGCCACGGATTTAAGTATTTACGGCTTGAAAATATTCTTTAAAAAATAATAATCCAAAAAGCAAACCTTGATTTTGTCATCTTATATAAGGGACACCATTTTGCTATGCCATCGCATATAATGGGACTTGAGTATTCATGGATTTAAGTATTCTTGGCTTGAAAATATTCTTTAAAAAATAATAATCCCAAAAGCAAACCTTGATTTTGCCATCTTCTATAAGGGACACCATTTTGCTATGCCATTGCATATAATGGGACTTGAGTATTCACGGATTTGGGTATTCACGGGGGGTCCTGGAACCAAACGCCAGCGAATGTGAACGGACAACTGTACTATGAATGATGTGGGTGGCAAGTTATTGTGGCTGCACATTTGGGAATCAAGCAGTGAAGGACCAAGATTATAAAGTGCCTACTTGTTTTGAAATTGTGGGAGATTGTAGTCTGTGTATGAGAGAAAGTCTGTCAGAGAAAAAAGGGAGAGGGGGAAGACAATGCACTCCCATGCATGCGTGTGAGAGAGAATAAAACCGTGCATATGTATGTATATGTGCAATATACACACTTACATACGGAGAGAGAGAGAGAGAGAAGGGGAGTGAGTTGCCTGCCCATTCTCTACTGCAGCCCCACATGCTTGGCAACCCAGTGCCCACTTCTACATGTGGCCCCAGGGAGGCAAAAAAGGATGACCGCCTTTATAAATTAATGGACCTCCAGTATTAGGACTGGGCAAGACAATTACTAGAGACCTTAAGGATGCACTGCCTGTAAAATAATAATAATAATAATAATAATAATAGCAGAGCATGTAAAGGTTAGTTCTTTGGACTATAAGCCACACCCTTGGTAGTGGTACTGTCTGAAGGGTTCTGGGATTTGTAGTCCCAGGATTATTTTCCCAAAGCTCTTGTAAAGGCCTATCTCCAGGCGCAAGAGACCAGCGGGTGGGACCCACTATGAAGCAGCCTCTCGCTCTTATTCCCTGAATAAAGGGATGAGTTGTGTGAAGGCGCAGGTTTACACGAGGGCAAATCCCATTGACCTAAACTGGATTTACTCCAAAGGGAACTTGCAGTTCGGATGGGGCTGTAAAAGGACCTTGGAAAACTACAGCTCCCGGAGTTCTAGAGGAAGGCGCCGTGGCCCATCATCCCGTCTCCAAGTGGGCGACGTGTGCCGTGTGTCTGAGGAGGCAGCCACCCTTGGGGGCTCCCAACCAAGAGCCCTGCGTCGCTGGCAGGCCACGGGGGTCTCGAGGAGCCCGCCAGGAAAAAGCAACCAGAAAAGCCCGCGGAGGGCAGAAGAGGCACGGGGTTCAAATCCAGCCCCACTCACTAGCGCAGTGTGTGATCCGCCAGCGGGTTGGAGTGGGCGCGCTGCCGGTAGAAGCGCTTCTGGGGCGGCTGGGGGCCCTCCATGGCAGCTCAGAAGGCCCGCCGAGCGGCTCCGAGCACGTTGAGCCTCCAGCGGGCGGCGTCGCCGGGGAAAGACGTCATCGCGACGCGGCGCAGGCAGGAAAGGGCGGAAGTGGCCCGGCCTCCGTCTTAAAGGGCCAGTAGCCCCTGCCTTTGGGACGGCCCAGGGAGGAGTGCCTCGCCCGAGTCTGCCCTCCATCTTTCCCCCATTTGAGGACGGCGGTTTCATGAGCCCCTGGCTGGGGGGACAGGCTTCATTTCAGGCTCAGCGAAGTCGCCATCCTGACGTGGCTTTGGTGTACCTGAAAGGCCAAGAGACCGTTAGCAAGTGAAGCTTTCCCCTTTCGTTTCATAGAATCATAGACTTGGAAGGGACCGCGAGGCCATCTAGTCCAACCCCCTCCCTGCCATGCAGGGAGACACAATAAAAGCATTCCCGACAAATGGCTTGCCCAGAGCTTGGTTATGGGCTCCCCCAGGGTCGCTGCCCCCTTAGCCACACTGCACAGATCATCCACTTTGAAACTGGGTTATTTGCCATGGCTCCTTCCTATGGAATCCTGGGATTTGTAGTTTTACAAGGTCTTTAGCCTTGCTCTGCCAAAGAGTGCTGGTGCCTCACCATACTGTGAATCCCAGGAGTCCATAGGAAGGACCCATGACAAATAATATAGCCTCTGTTTACAAACCTCCAAAGAAGGAGACTCCACCACACTCCCAGGCAGTGTATTCCACTTCTAAAGAGCTCTTACTGTCAGGAAGTTCTTCCTAATATTCAGGTGGAATCTCTTTTCCTGTACAATTGTCCCCCATATCCACGGATTTGGTATCCATGGATTTAAGTATTCATAGCTTGAACATAGTATTTAAAAAATAATAAGCTGAAAAGCAAACCTTGATTTTGCCATCTTATATAAGGGACACCATTTTGCTATGCCATTGCATATAGGGATCATCAGCATTGAGGCCATGATTTTGAGAACACAGCTGCACTGGGCAGGGCACGTTTCTAGGATGGAGGACCATCGCCTCCCAAAAATACTACTCTACGGTGAACTCACCACGGGTCAGGCTAAGAGGGGCGCTCCAAAAAAGCGATACAAGGACTCCCTGAAGCAACATCTCAGGCTTGGCCAAATTGATCACCAACAATGGTCCGCCCTGGCCTCACATCGGGAGGCATGGAGACGCCCTATCCACAATGCTGCAGCCTTATTTGAGAACTCACGCCGAACAAGTCTCAAAGAGAAACAACAACGCAGAAAGAATCACAACCTGGAAACATCACCCAAGGAGATCTTTTGCTGTGCTTTCTGCAATTGGACTTGTTTATCTCGGATTGGCCTTTTTAGTCATCAGCGCGCTTGCAGAAAGCACGGGATGAGTCTTTCCTGAATCTTCGTTTGTGAAGAAAAGCCAGAGAGAGATTGTGTGCCTTCAAGTCATTTCTGACTTAAGAGGTTTTCTGAAGCTGAGTGTGATTGAATTGCCCAAGGTGACCCAGTGGGTTTCATGGGCGAGTGAGGGTTCGAACCCTTGTCTCTAGGTTTCAACATTCACACCACTACACTGGTTCATGGGTGTGTGTGCCTTCAAGTGTTTTCCATAAAAGGTTATCTCTGAGGTTGTGGAGAAACAGGATGTTCATTGGATTTTGGGGAGTTTTTAGATGGCTATTTGTATGTGCCATGTGTGATGAATAATGGAATGTACTTCACTGACACATCCACTGTACGAAGAAAAATTATGTGGTCGTCTTCAAGAACTGCATCCTGCACTAATTTCTATTACTATTTTTTTCAGTTAGTAATCATGAGAACGTCTTTACAATGCAAGCTTTATCATGGCCAAAAGGAGTGAGTGTGATATCACATCCACTCATTGCATGGATGACCAAAACATGATGTTGAGCAACATCTTCTCCACTGTAAGCCCACACAATTTTTAGTACCTTTCACTTTTCCTTCTGCTTCCTGGTTTTGGGTCTCATCTGGATTTTTCTTATATTTCTTTTTTTGCAGTTGGCCATTATCAGATCCAGAGCTCAAAAAGCTACTTTTTACAAGTAATTAATAACAGAATTCAAAGATATAGCCATGTTAATCTGGAATAGCAGTAAGCAAGAGGATCTTGTAGCACTTTTGGGACTAGCTGAAAGAAATAAGTTGTAGCATAAGCTTTTGTAGATGTGCATGCATCTGAGGAAGTAGACCAAGGACTTTATCAGACTAGCATCTAAAAATGTTATAATTCCACGATTGAGGAAAGGAGAAACATAGTGGTATGATTACAGTAATTATCATACGTCGCTGTAATTGTGTGATACTGCCACCACAGAATTATTGCACAACTACCACTAGCGGTTTAAGAACATGATTTTTTTTTATTTAGTTATTTATACCCCGCTCTTCAGCCACAAGGCTATCAGAGCGGCTTACAAGTTGTTTTAAGCAATAGCTATTTACACATCTGCACTGCATTAAACAGTTTCCAATGTGTGTTAGCTAATTGCCCCCCACAAGCTGGGTACTCAATTTACCGACCTAGGAAAGGATGGAAGGCTGAGTGAACCTTGGAGCCCGCTGGAATCGAACTTGCAACGTGGTGGCTTGCTGTACAGGCATTTAACCACTGCGCCACCAGGGCTCCTATTGAAGCTTGCGCTATAGTAACACTTGTTTTCATGCCTTCCAATGACAGAGGATTAACGCCTCCTGCTGCATGCGCCTTTATGAAAAATTTTCTCTTACTTCTGTGATTTTGCATCATTGAGATTTCATGCTGTTCCTGTGAGACAACGTGACTTTGTTCTAAAACACAAAAAACAAATAAATAACCAAAGTAATTCACAAATAAACACTTGGGAGATTGTCAAACAAGGCAAAAACCACATCAGAAGATTGCTACAGGAACAGGAAGGGGCGACCTTACCAGCCAATGTCAACCTCCAGCGTTCCAAGGCTGCAGCACGGTCATCAGAAGGCGTCCCTTTTGATTAGTGGCTTCTCCCCATCAGTACAAAAGGGACGCCTTACTGATGCCTGTGCTACACGCCTGGAATGGTAGACGGATGTGGCGTCTGGTAAGGTTTTCCTTTCTGTCCTTGTAGTGATCTTCAGAAGCAGCTGGGAACATGATTTTATTGCACGTTCCCCCAAGTATGATAATCTCCTTAAACAAACATAAAAACATAGCAAGAAAAGGTGACAGTTGATCAAAAGAGCATCCTGTAAGTCCTCTTCATGTTATCCTCTGGAAGTTTTATTATGTGTTCTCATTGGGAAAGGAGGGAGGGAGAAGCGGACCACCCATTCACACTGGAATCATGCAATTACAGCAGGACGTGATTATTGCATGCTCATCGATACCACGAAGAGAGTGATATCGAGGGCTTTTGACAGCTTTTGCCTGTCTATGAAACGTGTCCCCTAATTAGCAGGTGGAGCATGCACGGAGCACGGGAGGATGACAACATTGTGCGAAAAGAGGAACCCATTTGTGCTACTATCCCATTGTAATCACACAATTTCAGCCTCATGTGATAAAGTCCCAAGTCTACAAAAGCATACGCTACAACTCCTTTCTCTCAGTTAGTCTCAAAGGTGTTACAAGATACCCATAATAACAGTTACAGTTACACAACTTGAAAACTTTCTAGTTACCATTACAGTGTTTTTAAAGTAAAAGTAACTCTAGTTTCCTGTTTCACAAAAATAACTAAAATAGGACAAATCTTATTTTGACTCCAAAACCTGGGGCAGCTTCCTCTGCATGGTAAAACAGTAAGGGAATGACCCAGGCGTTTACCACACAGAGGTCTGAAGGTGCAATGATTCCGTCATGTAAATGATGGATTCATGTCCATTTTGCACCACATGTATCAGCCCATTCCAAAACAGAGGCAGAAGAACAAGCGAGTTTAGTGTTTTTCGCGTACCACATTGGCGTTCTCTGCCCCTCCTTCCCATCATTTTTCCATTTCTGTGTCAGTCTCCTCCTTCTCAGTCACTTCCTCGTGTGATTGTGCGCATGCACAATCTTGTTGATCTATCTGTGTTCATGTTTGGATTTCTTGCAATCTCGCGATACTTTGGCCTCTGCCTGAGATTTTCCGCAAGTAGCGCATGCGTACTTAGCACCATTGATGTAGCTGTGATATAACTGAAGCACTTTCAGGGCACGCTATTTCCATGTTAAATATGCCTGTCAGTTGTTTTCATTGATCAACTTTGTTTGCATTATCCCAAGGCATCGCACTAAAATTTGAAAATTAAAAGCAGCACCAGGATGTCTGTTTTGGATGTGTCATGTCTCAGCAAAATGGCCACCAGAAGTTGAACTGGGAAGGCTGCAGGGTCAGAGAGAGTAGTGAGCAGACTAATCACGTCCTCGCGTAATCACATGACGAAGAGAAGCCGGAACAAGCACGCAATTTCATACCACATATGGTGTTATGGTGGGAGTTTCACACGATTAAGGGCTATTGACGGGGGGAAATCATCAATAGGTTGTAGCGCACCAGAAATCAAACAGAGACAGAGGGAACACTGAATACATACGGCATTGTGTGGGCCACAAAAATTCAACCAAACACTGAAGCACTTTCACGACAGAAAAAAGCCTTGCGTGGTGAACGCCCCAGTTCAAATGCAATTATCTTGGTTTAAAAAACCATGCTTGCACATCCTGGGTTAGTTTTATAAGAAATAGCTGTGTTCATCTGTTTTAGCATGAAATAAGAGGAAAGGGGGTGGTGGTAAAGGAATCCAGCAGCACCCTTGAGACTTGATTATTTTATTTTACTGTGAACTTTCATGAGCATCAATCTACATCTTTAGACGTACTCACAAGGAGATTTGTGGCGGCAAAAAGGGGCAGGTACATCTTTTGAACCTTTAGTAGCTGCTCACCCTTACCATAATAGTTGTTTTAGAACCCAAGTGAGATTGGGGTGAGGATTTTCAGCTTTTGAGAGCTATGGAATTTATGAAAGACTTTGATTTTGCTGCTAGAGAGATGGCTGTTTTGCACTTGGCTGATGGGCACAGGCAGATATTCACTTGATTGTAGGCCTAGTGGTGTCTGTATATGTCTTTGTTCCTCAACACAGATTTTACCAGTTTCCAGATGGACTATGGGAGGGAGGAATAGGGAATGCTAATTCTTGGTGAGCTGGGCAAAGAGTGATATGATGATGAGAGTTAAACAGGCCAAGAAAGGAGGAATGGTGCTTAGGCAGTTGAGGCAGTCTTACTTTTACCGAGTGGAACCATCTATCAGTCATCTTAGCTTGCCTTAACACTGAGGACATCAGATGCAGCAAAAATTGTTGGATTACAATGCCATGCTAGTGCAAACAGGCCCCGCTATCAAATGATATCGTAATCCTCACGTGGTTACTCTGTGCTCCAGCTGCAAAAAAAGGTGTTATTTCTAATTCAGAGGGCAGGCTGTCAATAGATCATTAATGGTGCTTTTTTTGCACTATTGACAGCAAGAGAAACCACGTTCCATTGTAATCATGAGCATGAACGGGTGGTCCTCAGTGAGAAAACCTCTGCATGAGAACATAAAAACAAAGCACAGGGAGCTCTTTTTATGAACTGTCCCATTTAGTTTCAATGTTTTTTATGTTTGTTTCAGTCCTTGTATGTTCATTTACTTAGTTACTTAAGGTGTTTTTGGAGTGTTAAGCACACTCGCATCTTCTCGTGAGAACAGCTGAAATCTTGTCCATGCTAAATTATGGAAGTAAACTCCCATTCTTAAAGTACTAGTGGTAGTTGTTGATAAGTCCATGGTGATTCTTTCACATGATGACAGCAACGTGTGATAATAAGTGTTATAATGCCACAATGTTTCCGCTGTCCTCATTTGCAGGATTACAGCATTTTTAGATGCTTGTCTGATAACATCCTGAATTTGAAAGCACTGCTGTTAGAGATGGGAAAGAGTTGACAGTTTCAAAGAAGTTAGTCTTTTCTGGTACCTTCTGAAGCCAGTTGTAAGAGAGATGTGCCCATCTCAAAAATTTGCATGACTTACTGGGCTTACTGGGCATTTCAGATAAAAGAACAAAACAGTACACCCATTAGAAATGTGACTAAAAATAGGTATGCACATAAGCTGTAATTGGTGGTACATTAGGGAGAATGTCTTAGTTTAAAAAACATTAGGAAACATTTATTTCTCACCTACCTACCTAGATTTCCCTATCAGGTGGGGGGAAAAGGTGAATTCTCAGGATGTAATATAAAATAAGAATTTGAAGGAAAAAACAAGTTGGATTTCGAGAAATACAACCAAATCAAACCAGATATTTTTGCATCCCTAGCTGCTGATGGACTCCAGGTCCATTCTAAAACAGCTGTGTCATCCACGGTTTGGCCTGCATCACAGAAGTCTAGGGTCTGATTAAATGGGAACAGTGACTTTCCCCCACTTTTGTCCACCTTCCTTTTTTGAGTTAGATGAAGTGATAAACAGGAACAATTGCTGAAGTATACGAAGTATGAAGTGGAATACACTGCCTCGGAGCGTGGTGGCATCTCCTTCCTTGGAGGTTTTTAAGCAGAGGGTGGACGGCTATCTGTCAGGGATGATTTGATATGTATTCCTACATGGCAGGAGATTGGACTGGATGGCCCTTATGGTCTCTTCCAACTCTATCATTCTATGATTCCAAGTACAGTAGAACCTCTGTATCCGCTGGAGATTGATTCTGGCGGAGCATGGATTCCAAAAACTATGGATAATAGCGAACACTATTGAAAATAATGGGATTTCCAGTTTAAAATACCATAGAGTTACCTTGGAGGACCTAGAAAATAGCTAGAGAGGACACATTTTCTAGGAAGACTCTTTGGTAGCTGTGCTGTTTTGTGTCCTATGGATAACTGAATCAGCGGATAATGAATCAGTGGATACAGGGATCCTACTGTAGTTCAATGGCATACCACCTCTGAACACCCTGTGACAGGGGCGCAAAAAATTACCTTAGGGTTGCCAGAAGTTGGAAATGACTTGAAGCCAATCAAGTAGTGCAGAGCTGTATACATTTCTTTCCTCTGGGGGAAAAAAATCAGCAAAGGACTTTATCAGACAAGCCTCTAAAAATGTTCTTTTGACACCATATTTTACACCGTTTTTGTGCCAGTAAAAGAACCCTTTATATCAGATATAACCATGATCATGTGAAAAAGCAGCCTTGTACTTCTGCATTGAAAGGTGAGCAAGATCTCGGTGGTTCTCGCAAGAAGATGTGAGCGCACTTAAAAGTCAAGACACAGCTAAATTTAAAAACAAAACAAACACACAAGTACTGAAACACACTTAAAAGCTTGCCTGCAACATGGGGAGGTTCATAAAAAGAGCGTCCCATGTCTAGTTTTCGTGTTTCCACCCAGAAGTGTTGTGGCGGGGATCACCCTTTGACGCTGGAATCGCGCCAGCAGAACAGTGTGCAGTTTCACACACTCACAATCACAGGGAAAAAATGCCATGGCCAATCTATTGACAGCTTGGCCCAACAATAAAAAATGTGTTATTTTCAATACATAATCGCGAAAGCACGCCATCATCTGGTAGTGGTGCCCTTTCTTGTTCATTAGGCATTGTTATGACACCATATTTGCCGCATCTGATAAAGTCCAAAATTTCCTTTTTCATCTCTCAATTAGCTGATGCTGCCCCACTTTGTCTTTAACACTGATGCACAACCTCCCTCAGACTTTATCAAATTTTACATGTTGCAGGAGGTTTCTCGGCACATAAATGTATTCCAAATAATACTTGCACAGTATTGGCAGTGGATATTTCTTCTCTTCTGTGGTTTCCTGGAATTCAAAATTCTTGAATAATCTGCTCTTGCATCATTGTACAAAAACATTATGGAATCAACATTTCAATGTCTGTGGTTATCATTATTAGAAACAAATAAGGGTTTTTTCCAGGCCCTCAAACATAATTGTGTGCAGTAGTCATTGTGTAAGCTAGAAAGTCACATTCATGTTTTTCTTTTCCTGCTTCTGCAAACTGAGCTCAAAGTACAAAAGTAGTTTGCACTCTGTTAACTCAGGAGATTATCAGACATGCGAAAAACAGCGTTATAACAATGCCAGGAGACCGCTAAAGTCCCCCCCCTCCCGTAATGCACCCGTTCTGCTGTCATTCTGCCGGCACTGCTTTTTATTGACAGGAAAAGCTGTCAATAGATCCCCCGTTCTGTTCCTGTCACAGATTTGACAGCAACTGAAAAGGTGACCCATTTGACTGGTGAGATCCCAGTGCCAATGGGAGGTCCCTGCCAGAACACTTCCTGGTGAGATCGGGACATCCAGGTAAGTGACACACTTTTTAAAAACTTCCCTGGTTTACCTGGAAGTTTTAAAGTGTGTTTTTGTGCTTGCTGTTACTTTTTCTCTTTTATTTTTCTTTTTAACTTTGAATTTCCCACACTCACATCTTCTCACAAGAACTGGTGGGATTTCGCTCCAGGAAGTGAAAAGAGCTCCGTTAGACCTCCATTCACTCCTGGGCTGCCCTGTCGATACTACTAAGGTAGGTCTGAAAAGTTTTGTTATTGTGGCATGATAGAGACGTGACGGGGCGGGAGAGGAGATTGTGGGACAGGAATGCTTTTTTGGTTCCTGACTGATAATCTCCAAAGGATGGAGAAGGGAGAGGAGGTGGAATCTTGCTCTTCCCAGCTGGCTCAGGCAAAAGCAAACTGCTGCAACCTCTCTTAGCTTGTGTGTTCTTCCTCATTTAAGAACGTTTGCCATCTTTGCACACTCTGGTGTTGCTTTACCATAGGCACCCCACTTTTTATCTGTGAATGTTGGAGAGTTATAGTTTAAAGGCCTAGGAGGCATACCAAAAAAATAGTAGGAGAAATTTAGAAAAGATTAAATATAGAAAAGGTGAGCAACATCTGGCCTTCACCCTTAATTTCATTAGGTCTTTGGGCCTAATCTGAAAAATTGCCCACAACAGATCAGTGTAGACCTCTGGCAAGAGCAATGAAGGGGAAAAAATAGATGCTCATGCCCACTTACAGACCACTCCTGAGGGAAGATGATCCTCAGCAACAACAAATACTACAGTTCCTATCCCAAGAGCTTGGAAATAAAGTGTTACAAGTAACAATGATTCCCCTCATTGCATGAGTGGGTAATGAAGAGGGGCAAAAACATTTACTATTCCATGTTTGTAATAATAATGCTGCCGCTAGCATGTTATATCAGAGTGGTGGCAGTTTTTTTCATTATTACCCAATTGTTCTATTTTTCATCATGGGGCCTCCGCATTTGGGGTGTGTTTTCCTATGGTTGCATTCCTAAGGAATCCTGGGATGTGGGGCTTAGGAAGGGGCCTTTAGCATCCTCAGCCAGGGAGCTCTTTGGTGCCTCTGACCAAACTACAAACCCCCCAGGATTCCATAGGATGTTGCCATGGCAATTAAAGAGGAATATAGCACTATATTTGCATACAGTCAACCCTCAGCACACACAAAAAGTACCTGTACTGGCAGGGTGACTGGACCTGGCCGCATGCACTTTCCCTCACTCACTTGCTTGGGTGGCAGCAGGACCAGTTTAAGGAATTTGGGGGGGCCCTGCAATGCTTTATTTGGGGTGCCCCATATGTTTATCTCAGGTCAATGTAACCTAACTCAACCTAAGCAATTCACAGTACAGGATATTCAGATTATTACTAATAATGTTTTTGCAGGAGGAGGGTTACTATGGGGGCCTCCACAATGATGGGGCCCCCTGCGGATGCTGACATCGCTGGTGCCTTAAACCAGCCCTGGGTGGCAGGGGGAAAGGGTATGGGATGGGGGGTGAGGAGGGAGAAAGGGAACACCTGTCCCATCCCCTTCCTTTCCCCTCCCACCCGCCCTCACAAGTGAGCAAGGAAACGCACGTGCCCTCCCTTTTTGTGCTCCCCTATCCCATCCCTTTCTCCACACAAGTGACCAAGGGAACACAAGTGCCCGCCCTCCTTACACTCCCTCATACCATACCATCCCACCTGCCAGAACAAGTGAACAAGGGTACGCATTTCCCCATCCCATCCTCTTCCCCTCCACCTGCGTGAGTTAGCGAAGGAATGTGTGCGCACTCCTCCCATCCAATCCCATCCCCTTCCCCCATGCAAGGGAGGGAGGGAATGGGCATGCGGCCGGGCCCAGCCACCCCGCCAGTTTGATTTCCTCTCAGAGACATCAGTGTTATCGAAGTTCCTGTTAACAATTGCACAGGGCAGCAGCAGAGGCTATGGAGGAAAATACAGTAATCCAAGAATAATCAAATCCGCAAATGCTTAAGCCACAAATGTGGAGGAACAATTGCAGTGTGAATGGGCCTCAAGTTTCTAAGGAGCAGTAAACTGAACCAATCCGATGGTGCGGTGGGAGGATGTACGGTCGTCTCCAGTAAAGAAAGGGGCTTGCTCTTCTCACTGCTCTGGTGCTCTCAATGGCTGTGTTTCCCCAATGAGGCAGTGTCTGATTCATTCACCTCACTTCTGCATGGATGAGTTGAGGAAACAACTTTCATGTAAAATGGCATATGATTGCAATCTGTTACCCAAATTGCTGAGGTCTGTGGGCATTTCATACATGTTTATGGGGAATATTAATTAGCTCTAATAGTGGCTGCAAGAGGTTGGGTAGCTGTGAGATCTTTTGACCTATGTATACCGGTAGTAACTGAGGAGACTCCAAGCCAGGGGATGAAATAAAAATGGTTTTATTACAAAATAATCAAGGGAACACACACACACTTATACACTCAGGCTTCAAGCAGTCACACAAGGCTAACAAAGAAAGTAGGAAGTAGATTTTCCTTGGGCTTTTTCCGGGCTGTGAGGAAATATTTGGATAGAGGACTAGATTGAGGGGATGGTGGGTAATACTGTACCTATCTGAAGAGCAGAGATTTATGTAGAAGCTGCAACCCTGGTGACACAGACAGACAGACTGATAGGAGGATGGGCACACTTTTCTTGTGTTTCAGGGTGATATTTATATTCAATATTTCCCTTGAAGGGGCAATTTTGGGTGGAATACAATGTCTATGGGAGTTTCCCAACTTGGACAATAGATTCTCAGGATGTGTTAATGATCGCTAATGGCTGGAACATTAAAACTGAGTGGTCTTGGGCAAATCTCTACTGTTTTATGAGTAGGTAAGAGGAAAACCCAGCAAAGAGCATTCAGACACCTTAATGGGATTAGTGAGTAATTCACTTCCAGAGCTTTCCAGGAAGAATTAGAACATTTCTCCCTAACTAATCAGTTCCAGGGGACTTTCATGTAATCCTCACCTGGGTGTGTCTTTTAGGAATTTTAGTAGGCTCCTGCCTTAGGTTTTCTGAGCAAACCTTGGGAGTTCCCTGGTCTATCTTTTAACTATGTGGAATGCCAGTTATAAGCCAATATATGAAATACAGCCGATTGATGAGTTATGAAAAGGTGGGGGCCTGTCACGGCAGGTTACAAGTCTTGACTGGCTGGCTACAACCAAAGTGCATTCCTTTTCAGGCAGCCATTGCTGTCTATTGAGGGGGTTTGTTGTGGATGATGGTAGGCTGAACTGCAGGGGCCTGGTCCTGCACCCTTTAGCCTGACCTTATTGGTTCTTTTGCACTTAAGATCTCCTGATTTAAATTTGACATAAGTGCATTTTTTTTCTTTCTCTTGGTTCTGCACAATCAGACTGAAAGCTTCTTCAAAGCTATTTTATATAACATTTCAGAATCTGGGCCAGTGGGACTCCAAGACATTTTGGTGCATGAAACTCAAATGATAGCCCACTTCCACTAAAACTTCACATGGGGCATAATCACCCAAGAAATAATTTTTGTACAGCTCCTGTTCATTTTGTAGAACAACATCTAATTGAGTCAGGCCTGTGAGTTAAGATTTAGAGCCAGCGTGGTGTAGTGGTTTGAGCTATGACTCTGGAGACCAACGTCTGAATCCCCACTCAGCAAGGAAACCCACTGGGTGATCTTGGAGACATCACACTCTCTCAGCCTTAGAAGAATGCAAAGGCAAATCCACTCTGAGCAAATCTTGCCAAGAAAATCCCATGGTAAGTTTGCCTTAGGGTCACCATCAGTCAGAAACAACTTGAAGGCACACAACAAAATTTCTCTGCTGCCTTTAATGGCAAAAAAATCCACAAAGACGCCATCGTGCCTTACATAAGAACAGGCCACCTCCAGTAAAATGCATAAACTCTTAAAATTTGATATGGAAGAAGAACAAGTTAAAGATTGCATGATAAAAAAGACTCCGAATTTTGGATACAACATACAGATGGAATAATGATAAAAGCTGTGGTCAAAAGGGCTGAAATTTACATTATGTTATAACAATTTTTTAAAATAAAAAGATGTATCGTTGATACATGGCACCAGAGAAACTGGGTAGAATGTATAAAGATGTTTCAAATGTATTTTGAAAGTGTGAACAACATGAAGGGGCATTTTACCATATGTGGTTGACATGTGAAAAAGCTAAAAAGTTTTGGGTTCAAACTTTGATGCAGAGGATCTTAAAGGTCAATATTCAATTAGAACCAGAACTTTTTCTTTTTGGGAATTATGGATTAACAGTTGGAAAAGAAGCATGGGAGATTATTGCAAAATATGACTATGGCAGCAAGATTGCTATATGCTCAAAGATGGAAGAATTCAACACTACTGATAAAAGAGGTCTGGCTATTAAAAATGAACAATTTAGCAGAAATGGATAAACTATCTGCTTTGATTAGAGAACATCATTAGTGACATTTTTAAAGGACTGGAAACCCCTAATTGACTTTTTGCAAAAAAGAAAAGAAGAGAAAAAAAGATTTTATGACTGTAGGTTTTGGGAATTAGTAAAACTGGATTATCAAAGAGGTAATTTTAAGAGGGGGAGGTAAGGTTTTTCTTTTTCTGTTTTTCTGTTTTTTTATCATACATTTGTTATTCTGGAATAGTTGTAAATAGTTGTTTTAAAAAAGGAATAGGCCACCTTCGAATTGAGCAGAGTTTCTGTTCTCATCTTAAAGAGGTAATTTATGGCCCTTCATTCTCTTGTGCTATGTCTTGCATTCATAGCCACACATATAGAAAGATACTGAAAAGAATGTTCATCCCAATCTTCTCTTTTTCTTTGGAAAGCAGAACTTGGGTTTTACTTAGAAGGCAGCTTCCTCCTTGTGAAGCTGGTACTCTACCAGTAACAGCTGGGAACCAGTTTGAAATTGCAAAAGTACAGTAATAAATACTAATTGTTCCCTCATGTGAAGTTGTTGAGATGACTCATTATCTCTCCAAGGCAGGAATCATGGTGAAATTTCTCACCAGTTAACACAGATCTCAGATGGATGAAAAGAGAGACACAACATGCAGAGGAAAATATTTGGGGTAATAGCTATTGCATCACAGAAAAGAAGCCCAACATATCTAGGAAATATTGCTTGCACAACACATTTTCCTACAAAATCAGGCTTCTTTAGAACCCAAGAAATTGGCTAGAATTTTTTGTTGTTGTTCATTTATTTTTCTTCGAGGCTCATAGGAAGTCATCATATTATTAGATTTTCCTTGGTTTTCTTCCAGGCTGTGAGGCCGTGTTCTGGAATAGTTTTTTTTTCCTGACGTTTCGCCTGCATCTGTAGCTGGCATCCTCAGAGAATGGTTGGAAAGGAGTGTGTGTGGGGTTTATATACACTGTGAACCCCTGTTGGGGAGGATATATAGATTTGTGTAATTGAATGGTTAGTTTCTGAGTATAGAAATGCAAGGCTCGTTAGTGTCTGTTTGGCTAATGGTTGGTTGATGGGCAATTATCTGCTGGAAATCCTCCCGTCCCTGGGTGGAATTCTTTTGTAAGTGTTGAGTTTTGAGTCTATTGTATTTCAAAACTGGGAGCCAGATTTTGTTTACTTTTAAGATTTCTTCTTTCCTGTTGAAGTTGTCCAGGGGGTTGTTTACACGGGCAAATATTCCTCTAAATATACCGCTAAGATAGCTCATAGTTCCCACGGATCACAGCACAGCATCGCCTTATTCAGAAGGGGGGAAGGTAAAACACCCAAATATAGCGTGCCAGGGGATGTTGCTACTTTAGCTGGTATATTTGCAATGTAGCGCGTTATTGGCAGTGTAAACTACCATTCTGTTAAGAGCTTCCGCAGATCTTTACTGTGATTGGTTACTATGATGTAAGGGGCGAGCTTAAAAGAGAGGAACTGCGTTCAGTAGCAATCAGGAAACTTTGAAAAATCCTCTCTGCTATTTTGCAGAAGGTCTGCCAAGAAAAAGGATTCCCAAGACCTTTCAGTCATAAAGTTCCCATCTGTCAGCTCTGCTTGGGGGAGGGAGAGAGAGTGAGAGAGAGAGAGAATGGGGGGGCCAGGGAGGGAGAGTCAAAAATCCTCTGCTATTTTGCAAGTCTGTGAACCCTGACTAAACAAATCGTGCTGGAAAAACTTGTGATGGGTTCACCTTAGGATCCACGGCATGGCAGCAACGCCTTTCAGCAGAGAGATTGCTGACCCTCTGCTTTGGGCAGTGACTGAGTTCATTTACAGGCAGATTTAGAGAGAGACAGAGACAGAGCCACTTCTTTGATCTTCCCCCCTGCTATTTGGGCAGTCTGTGAGTCTTTAGCTCAGAAATGCAAGGCTTCAAAGGAGGGACTATGCCCTTCCCCATACAGCCTTTGTCTGCTTGGGAGGCCACACCCCCACACCTTTTCAAGTCTGAATGAAAAAGCGGCATAATTAGAAAAATAAACCTGACTGGCACAGATGCGGAAAAGAATTAAAGCACAAATTGCTGCAATAAATCTGCTGTGTAAACCAGCCCTAGGTGTTTGTGGATTTTAATAGCTTCTCTGTGCATTCTGACATGATAGTTGATGGCCTGGTCCAGAATTTCGGTGTTTTTAAATAACATTTTGTGTCCAGGTTGGTTTATAACATGTTCTGCTACTGCTGATTTTTCTGGCTGGCCCAATCTGCAGTGTCTCTCATGTTCCTTGATTTGTATTTGCACACTGCGTTTAGTGGTCCCTATGTAAACTTGTCCACAGCATATAAACTCCACACACACAGCTACACAACCATTCTCTGAGGTGCCAGCCACAGATGCAGGCGAAACATCAGAAAGAAACTATTCCAGAACACAACCTCACAGCCTGGGGGAAAAAACAAGGAAAATCTATGGATGCCGGCCGTGAAAGCCTTCGACTTCTCATCATATTATTCATTTGTTCAAACTTATCTCATGAAAAATTGGGCCACAAAATTTGAAATTAAAGCTAAAGTGTGGTGTATTGAATGCTGATGTTTCCTACTTTTGCATTCCAGTCACCTATGATGAAAAACAAGTCCAATTTTGGTGTGTAGTCAATTTCCTCTTGGACTCCAGCATAGAATTTTTCAATTTCTTCTTCTTCTGTGTTTATAGTTGGAGCATAAACTTGGATCATGGTTATACTGATAGGTTCTCTCTGAGGTCTTTTTGATGTTATATAGTCAGACTTTGCAATAAAGTTGTCCCTCCACATTCATGGATTTGGCATTTAAGTATTCACGGGTTGAAAATATTCTTAAAAAATAATAATCCAAAAAGCAAACCTTGATTTTGCCATCTTATATAAGGGACACCATTTTGCTATGCCATTGCATATAATGGGACTTGAGTATTCACAGATTTGGGTATTCACGGGGGGTCCTGGAACCAAACCCCAGTAAATGTGAAGGGACAACTGTATATCCTTTGACTGCTTTTGCTACATCTCTCCTCGCTATTAATGCCACCCCACTTCTCAGTTTGCAGCAATTAAAGTAAGTTGTGAATAAATGGGGAAAGTAGAAAGGGCAAGAGAATCTGGGACATTTTAAATGCAGCTGAAAAAGTGAGACAACAGAGATTTAATCGAGACTGTCCCTGCCAAATTGGGAGAGTTTGGAGTGTATGTGATTTCATATTCCTAAATCACCTCTCTGAATGTAGAGACTCCAGCAATTGAATGCCCAGGGAAATGCCAATGTTCCCCCACAGATATTTCTATTACTTTTCTTAATATCAAATTTGTCTCAATTTATTCTCTTGAGTAGAGACTGCCTAATTTGTCTTATATACATTTGAAGATCTTAAAGTGACTATACTAAAAGTGAATTTCAAAGGCAAGGCACAGAGGGAGACCACTGAGATACCACTATAACAGGTGGCTTGCATCTACCTTTTCCTAGGTTTGGTCCTATCTCACACTTCCTAGAAAATGGAAAATCTACACCCTCCAGCACCATCTTTATGATCATGTTGTGAGCCTATGTTTCACTCCACAGTATCATTTATCAGCTTTGAGAAATCATCTTTAGAGGGTTTACTGCCAAAGATCCAGTTCAGTGGATTTGAGTGACCTGTGGCTTTGACGCACATTGACAAAGATGGGTGAAAAGTTTGGCTAGTCCAACAGGAAGCTGAAAGAACAGTAGTTAAAAAGTAATAATCTTTCTACAACTGGCAGCCTTATGCTCTGTGAAAAGATGTGGGTGAATGAATACCAGGGACCTTGCTTCTACTGACATTGAGATATTGGCCCTCTTACCAAGTGGAAATAATCAACTTGGCTACTCTGTGCTGCTACTAGCTTTTGGCTATCTGCACATTATCTACATAGAGTACACCTGTGGAGATTATATAATTTTATGATGACAGGATAAGCAAATATTTTTTCTCTCAAAATAAGAGCTGCACCAACAAGGCTTGGATGAAGTTCTCCTTCAACTCAGTTAGAAGCTTCCTCTTTGTCAGCTCTACCTCTAATTCCCTCCCATTCCGTGTAGTCCCACCATTATTGATAAAATACTAAAGAAGTGACAATTTCTCATAAATAGCTCCATTTTCCTCCAGTCCAGAGACAGGGACAAGAGGTTTCTTCACATTAATGATTTTATTTTCTTTGCTGTATTCTGCAATTGTATTGTTTTGCCACACAAGAAAGAAAATTAAAAGAAAGAGATAAGCTACAGTCCTCTAATCACTTCCTGGGAACAGGACTCTTGAATTCAGCTAGAATTACCCCTGAGTAAACAGGTATAACATTACCCTACACCCCCTTCCCAAGGGAGCAGAAACTGACTATGCGGCAGTAAAGGGGCAATTCATTGATAATGCACACCCCATCCTAAACACCAAGCAGTTGGTAGATTATAAGTAAAAGGTATGGTACCTCTGGAAATCCTCAATAGCCCTTTGCCAGTAGGGAGACTACACAAGATGACAGGGCTCCTGCTCCTGTAGTAACTGTGGGGAGAGGGTATTTCAGCTGGTGTCACTTATCATGCAAACCATACCTGCTAGACAGTCCTCTTGTAAGTCAGTTTGCACATGTTGACTCTCAAACGGAGGAGAAAGAATTATCCCTAAGGCTTGAAATAATGTGAGAATAAGGACTTTATCACACGAGTGTCTATAAACACTGTAATTCCGCAATTGCGGAAAGCAGAAACATAGCGGCATGATTACATTAATTTCACACTTTACTGCAATTTCACAACACTACCACTAATGGAACATTGCAAGACCACCTACTAGCTTTTTAAGAACGGGATTGAAGCTTGCGCTATTGTAACACTTATTTTCGCATTGTGTTGGAATAGCACTGCATTGCCACTTCGTGATGGCCTGTGCATGTGCCTTTAAAAAAAGTCTCCTACTTCCACAATTCCACAAGAATATGGTTTCGGCTGTTATCACGAGAAGATGCCACTTCAGTTAAACAAACCAAAACCAGAGAAATTAACAATTACAGAAATTAAAAATGTACCGAGAAAAAGTAATCATGGAAGATGTCTTCACGCTCTCCACTGGAAGTTGAATTATGTTTTCTCATTGGGAATGGGGAGGGGGATAAGAGGGCGCCCACTCATACTGTAATATTGGAACTACAGCGGGACAGAATTATCGCACGCCCGTCAATACCAGGAAAAGAGTGATATTGACAGCTATTGATGGTTTTTGCCCGTGAATGAAAAGGTGCATAAAAGTAACTGTTAGACCACTCACCAACCACAGTATGATGATAACGTTGTGTGATAAAGGTAAGCCATTACAGTATAGCTAATATCCTGGTGTGATTCCACAATTTTGGCCTCTTGTAATAAAGTCCTAAGACAATGTAATGATAAATATATCATCTGGATTTTTCAGTAAGTGAAGAAGGACGGAATACAAAGCTAATAGTGTGATTCTGCTCGACCATGGAAACCCACTGGGTGACCTTGGGCAAGTCACACTCTCTCAGCTTTAGAGGAAGGCAACAGCAAACCTTCTACTGCATAAATCTTGCCAAGAAAACCCTAGGATAGGGTTCCCATAAGTCAGAGTCAACTTGAAGGCACATAACAACAAATCCATATCTACACAAAAGGGACAAAAATAAAATTATATGTATTTTTTATTTAAATACAGTCTGACCCCCATATCCACAGGGATTTGGTTCCTGGGCTTACAATGGATACTGGAAGCTATGGATAATAGTGAACACTATTAAAATAAAGGACTTCTGGTAGAAACATACTGCTCTGCCCATAGTAACATGCCCAAAGCTACCAAATGATAATTGTACCTGGGCTCTCAACAAGGCGCTTCATAGCCAAGCACAACATATTACGCATTGCACTATGATGTCTCTGGTAGGAAAATCCCTAATGTACGACTCTCCATTTTATAATTTGCTACCAAAATAATGCATAGTAGAAGAGATTATGAAGCTGATCATTATGGATAGAGTTACAGTATTTATCACTTGAATTACATTTTATTTTAAAATGTTAATATTCTACTCTCACCTTGTAACAAATAGAGCAAAACTTAAGGCAAGCGTGAAGGCTATGAGAAGCCTGTGTTTTTCACAAATGCTCAGTCAACCACAGAACTAAAAGAGAGTAACAACCCAATCTGAAGAAAAACAAACCCATTTTTTTCTGCCAAAAGGTAGAGGGCAGGAGATGCACTTTAAAGACAGCCAATTAAAAAAACAACAATGAAGTACCATCAGTCCAAGTACTGACATCAACCAAAAATCAGGGCAAGAAACCAAGAATTTGATGGGCCTTTTAATCTTTAACTCTGCCCTGGTTTCCGTTAAGTGCCCTAACTAGATCACCCAAACAAAGTGGTGCCCTCTCCGTGTGGAAGTTGTGCCAAGCTAACATTTAACCGTGATGTGCGTCAAGGAATGGCCTCATTCCTCAAAGCTCAGCAGATGACTTCCTACCCCTCCAGTGAACGTGGGAATAACTTCCTTTTTTTGTCCTTAAGCCCCCAGGCTTGTTAAATCAGTAGAGCTGGGTCATAGAAAAGGGACTGTCCTGCAAATTCTTGAGGGAAATGGGCCACAGATCAGCAAGCAATCTGTGTTATTATTTTGCTAGTTGCACGCATGGAATGATGACAATGGGAAAAGGGAATGAAAGTTTGATGCTCTTCATGACCAAAAATGTTAGGAAGGCAATAATGGAGTTAGGGAGGAAAAATGTGTGTCTGTCTGTGTGAAACTGTGCAGAACACTGCATTGTGTGTTTAAAGATTGTATAATACTGTACCTTTACAGCAGGATTATGGATCTATTAAATTTGCATAAATACTGAAACAATAATAATTTTTTAAAAAAGAAGTGTATTGGTTTTTCATGGTTTTTTTCTGGGCTGTGAGGCCTTGTTCTGGAAGACTTTATTTCAGGAATAAACAACACGGCCTCACAGACCAGAAAAATACCCACAAAAAAAACTATGGATGCTAGCCATGAAAGCCTTTGACTTCACAAAGAAGTGTATTGTTTTTCCTTTTGAGACAATGCATGCCTATGTTCTAGCAGGCAGACATGATGTGAAAGAAAGAGGCTAATGGAGAAGCTTGTATACAATGAGAAGATAATAAAAGGAAATATCACACACAATTCTTTCGAAGATAAATGGATTCCCTTTATTGATTACATCAACAATGCATTGCACTACCAACCAAATTTCCAACATTTCACCCAGGACTCTGGGTAAGCGCTGTAATAAGTAGTCAAGTTGCTAACTGATACCAAATTTGAATGGATGAACCTATTGTTGTATTCAAAGACATAGCCGTTTTAGTCTGGAATATCAGTTGCAAAGGGATCTTGTAGCACCTTTATGACTAACTGAGAGGAAGAAGTTCTAACATAAGCTTTTGTAGACTTGGTCTATGAAAGACTTGGTAGTAGACCAAGGAGATTTTCAGATGCGATTTTCGGGTCTATATATTCCAAAACAGCTCTGTTGCTGCCGCGTGGCAGGGGAGCAGTTTGGGACGACGCCGTTCCTCTGCCGAACCCCTCTGTGTCACTTCCGTGACAGAATGGAGGAAGCCACGGCATATTTTACTCACGGGCAGCAACGGAGTTGTTTTGGAATATATAGACCCGAAAATCGCGTCTGAAAATCTCCTAAGTCTATGAAAGCTTATGGTCCAACTTCTTTCTTTCAGTCCCAAAGGTGCTAAAAGATCTATTTGCTATTGTTGTATGTTGATTGTGTTGGATGTCTTTGAAATAAAAAAAAAATTAAAAAGAAAAAGAGGCACACCCTCTTGTGGGAAGGAAATGGAACTATTAGGATTTTATCAGATGCGGCAAATATACGACATCTAATGATCATGAAAGGATGCACATATCAAATGATGTTTTCCTTTCCTGATCATGTACTGTGAATAAGGTATACTTTTTTATTGACGGGCCAAGCCATCAATTGATCTCCCGTTCTGCTTTTTTGCCGGCGTTGCTAGCGTTTGAATCCTTACACCATTGTGCTCAGTGAATACAGCATCAATTCTCAGAACACCTCCAGGTGAGATCAGGAGAGCCAGGTAGGGGATGCTTTTTTTTTTAACCTCCCCAGTTTACTTGGGATTTTTAAAGTGTGTTCCTGTGCTTGTGTGTACGTTTTGTCTCTTTATTTTAGTTTAATTTTTGAATTTGCCATGCTCGCATCTTCTTGCAAGAATAGGTGATATATGAAATGAGGAAATGAATGGAGCTCTGTTCATTCTCCATTAGTGCCTGGGTTGCCTCTTTAACACAAGTAAGGTAAGGTCTGGTTGGGGGGGGGTTCTTTTGCTGGCATAAAAACACTATAAAATCTGCTGGCAAAAGAACGTTAATGGGGAGTAGTCTGATAAAGTCCTTAGTGTGCAATTACAACTGGTACAAGTGGCCTAGGACCAGCTGAGGTGACACTTTGGGGTTGTCGAAATGGTGAAAATACTCCTTGTAGAATTTGAGGAGAACACCTTTTGTCCCAATGAGATCCCGCATCATTTTGCCGTATTTGAAAGGGGGGGTACTCTATATACTCCACAGGGAAAGCCTTTACAGCTTTCCCCAAAGTTTAAAAAAAAAACCCAGTGTGTGAAATGCAAATTCCTGCTAATTGGGACAAGCAGCACAAATTTATGTGCTTTCCCGATATGAGCAGAAGTGGGAAGATGCTTGGTTGGATGTGCACAGGGGCAGAACTTGCCGGTAAGGCAAGTGCCCAGAGTCGCCATTTTGGATTATTGCTATAGCGATTGTGCGCTACGGTGAGAAAATAGCCTCTTTGTTGGTTTCCTTTTTTGTTAAAGTGGAACGTTGCACCTTGGATTTAAATTTTTTTTTAAAAAAAAACCTGTTCGGCAGTAGCAACTCGACTTAAAATAAAAATACAAATAATTCACTTGTACCCACCATCTTGATTTGCAGGCATGCCTATTGGAACAGTGAAAGCGGATAGCTTCGCATGCCTGCGATGTTAAAAAAAAACATTATTGCGCACCAATCCACATTTTATTGCTTGGTATAGACAAGCCCTAAGTCAGCAGAAGCTGTGCTGAATCCATTCTGCTCCCAGCTAAGTGTTGCTGGAAATGATTTAAAACCGTCTCCACCACAGTCTATCTTTGTGATGGCATAGGGACTATGTTGATAGATCTAACTAGGGTTGTGGTGGGGATGAGGGCTCGGCTCCCTCCAAATAAGAATTCTTCCTCCTCCCATGAAAATGTCCTTCCCTAATCAAATGTTTAGCATCGTAGTAATTTAAGACTGCAGTTGAGCATTTAGAACAGGGGTGGTCTAATTTAAGTGTGCTTTATTTGCAAGGATGACACAAAATATACACTCAAGTTGCTGGAGAAACTGTGGTCGCAAGAGCTCTTATTTACATATGTGGCTAAAATGCCCCATGGTAGCCACATTTTGGAATTCAATTCTAAATCTCATCTCCAAAATTACAAAGCAAATAATAATAATAATAATAATAAATTTTATTTTTACCCCACCCCTCTGTTAAAAACAATCGGGGTGGCTTACAACAATTAAAATACAAATGCAGATTAAAATCCCTAAACACCACCCACCCCACCCTCCCCCATAAAAAAATATTAAACCAGTATAAAATTTAAAACCAGCTAATCCTAAAATCACATTTTAAAAAAATCGATAACCAACAAGAGTAAAAAACAAAAAATAAAACCTTACCCAAAGTTAATATTATTTTCCCTCTTTGCAAATGAGAACAAATCTTTAAAATATAGAAAACGCATTACATTTTTGATAGCAGTAGCAAGACTTGAGATTGCCCAACATTGGAAGATGGGGAACATCACAAAGGACAATTGGTGGGCTAAACTATGGGATTTATGGTTCATGGAGAAATTGTCAGACCACATCAGACGCACTACTGGTTATAAAGGCAAACAATTGTTTGCCAAAGTTTGGTATTAATTAATCAATTTTATTAATAATGACGCATCCCAACTGTGCCCTCCTCCATATCAACAAAACTTCTGGAAAGATATACTAGAGGCCCTATCGGTGACAAGAACAGATGTCAGTGACCAAACCAATTACTGTTTTCTTCAGCAATGAATGTTCTCTTTAAATAACGACTCACATTCTGCTCATGTTGTTTTGTGTTGTTTATCGTAATTACATTGTTTCTCAGGACAAAATATGTAAAGTTTCAATACATTGTTGAATTTATCAATAAAATCTATATTTAAAAAAAAAAAAGAACAGGGGTGGGCAAAATGTCACCTGAAGCTGTTTTTGTGCCCCCAGGGGCCAAACCTTTTGTTCCGAAATGCCCCAAAATAGTCTCTAAGGGGTGTGAAGAGCATTTCTACCATGTCTCAAACTCCTCTGGACCACCCCCAGGTAAAAATGAAATTTTGCAGAATTTTTCAAAAACCGGGGGGGGGTTGCCCCAAATGCCCTCTAGGGGCCCAGGAAGCCCCCAAAATATGTCCTCATATCCTCTAGAGAGCTTTGTGGGGAAGCGGGGAGATATTTTTGCAGGAGCCGGTGCGGAGGGGTGTGTGTGGCCTTCCAAAGTCTCTTGGAGAAATAATGCTAGTCTTCCACAATTGCCCACCCTGATTTGGAAATACAGTTTAGGCAAAGAAAGATAAGGGACAGGCAATGCTACCAAGGGAATGGGAACACAGCAAATAAAATAGTTCAGGTGTGAACCATTTTCAGTGTCTAACTCTCTGCAATGTTAGAATTTGGGGGAATGGAGTAAAATTTTGTGGTGGGGGGGCAGAATTCTAATTGGCTTCATGAGGCGATGGCCTCATTCCCCTCCCCTCACTGCACCCCAAAGTCCTCCTTGACTATACATTTTGACTTATTGCACTACAGCCAGTGGTTTCCAAACTTTGGTTCTTCAGTTTTTTTTTTACTTCAACCCCAGAAGCCCCAGCCTGCTTGCCCAATGGTCAGGAATTCTGGGAGCTGAAGTCCAAAAAACCTGGAAGACCAAAAATCACTGCAGTACTGTACACTGTTATAGCACTACAGTAGGACCCCCACATCCACTGGGGATTGGTTCTGGGAGGGCCCGTGGCTACCGAAAACTGTGGATAATAGGTAATACCATTGAAAATAATGGGACTTCCAGTTTAAAATACCATAGAGTTGCCTTGGAGGACCTAGAAAATGGCGAGAGGGGACACATTTTCTAGGAAGACTCTATGGTAGGTGTGCTGTTTTGTGTCCCGTGGATAACCGAATCAATGGATAATAAATCAGTGGATACGGGGGTCCTACTGTATTATTCCACGTTAACTGCTATGGCTGCCTCCTATGGAATCCTGGGATTTGTAGTTTAGGGAGGGGCACTGAGAATTCTCATCCAGGTCTTAGGCTTCACTAAACTACAAACCCCAGAATTCCACAGGAAGCAGCCACTGCAGTTAAAGTGGGACAATAGCGCTATAACAGTGTAGTGCAGATTTCAGCGTGTGATAAAGCCCCTTGTTCTGGGCGGTGTCAAAAAGCACCGCCACCCGCCCTGGTGAGCCAGATCAAGCTTCTTCTTTACCTCTATGGAACTCCAGCTATCCAATGGCGTCTGGCGGCGGCGGCCCCGCTGTCCAATGGGAACAGGCTCCTCCTCCTCGGATCAGCTTCGTCCCGCCCCCCAGCCGAAGGCGAGGCGACCACTTTTTCTCCCCTCAAAATGGCGGCGCCCACAACTAGCAGCGGCTGCGGCGATGGCGGGGAGACGGCTCTGGCGTCGGTCTTCCCGCAGGAGCTCGGCCTATTCGCGGACGCTTTCCCGGCCGAGACGCGCTACCGGCTCTGCGGGCACGAACTGAGCATTTTCCAGCATCACGGGGGGCGGCTGGGGGTGGCTGCCCCGGTTTGGGAGGCGGTGAGCCCGGTGGGATGGACGGGGGTCTCTGGGCTCAGGGAAAGAGTAGCCATGTATAGGAATTTATTTATTTTTTTGGAATAGAAATTTTTTATTGGAATAAGACCATTCTACTGAAAAATACACCTGACTGCAAAAGGCCCTAACAACAACGTCAATAATAATAATAATAATAATAATTGTTTTCCTCTTTTCTTACTAATACAAAAATAAAGCTATCTATCCTGACACTAATACATGTTCCGTCTTAATCTAAAGGCACTATAATCACATTATAGACATATAATCACATATATATCACATTTACACGTTACAAATATACCTATTTGGAAAAGGAAAAAATCAATAAAAGATTAATTTAAAAATAATACAAAATACAATAATAATAATTAAATATTTATTTAAAATATCCATAGGTGGGCATTTTGATCGATTGTCAAAAATAAAATAAAGCCTTGTGCCCACCGACATGCTAACACAGGGGCTCTTCTCCTTTTCTTCATCAGGGACCCCCTTTAAATATATTTTGTTGCCACAAACCCCCAAAACATAAGATTTAAAACCTTTTAAAATAAGTTGTCCCTCCCTATCCACAGATTTGGTATCCACGAATTTAAGTATTTGCAGCTTGGAAATCTTCTTTAAAAAATAATAGTCCCAAAAGCAAACCTTGATTTTTCCATCTTATATAAGGGACACCACTTTGCTATGCCATTGCATAGAATGGGACTTGAGTATTCATGGATTTTGTTATCCACGGGTGGGGGGGCTGGAACCAAACCCCAGCAAATATGAAGGGACAACTGTATAACAAAATTCAATGAGATAAAATATGTTAGAGTTAAAATTAAGAAAATTGCAAATTAATGATAGTAACGATAAAAAATACCATATTTTCCGGCGTATGAAACGACTGGGCGTATAAGATGATCCCCAACTTTTCCAGGGACAACTGTAATAATAGCTAATGATAATGATAATAATAATACAGTTACACCTTCAGTTAAACCTTCCCTCAGAGGCACTGGAGGCAAAGGGAAGACTTTTCTCCTGTGTCTTCCTACAAAGTTTGTGGATGGAACAGATTGAATGGCAGTGTGCAGGCCAGGCCAGCCAGGCAGCCTGCTTTGGCTCCTGTCATATGGCTGCTTCACTGCAGGGAGGAGGTGGTTCAAGCAGCCTTCTTTGCAGACCTGCTATGAGGACATCACAGCCCCGTGGGGGTCCCCAGACCACAGGTTAAGAACCACTTAACTAACAGATCTATTATGGCTCAAGCTTTCATGGGTTAGAGCCCATTTTCTTGGATAATGAAGTGTGAGCCTAACTTGACAGATCTCTACACCCCCCAAAAGGGGGAGAGCTTGTAAAAAGTTGGAAGAGGAGTGCAATACCAACAGTAAATTAACACTTATGTGTATGAAAATGGTTGAAGACTTACGTTTTTGGTGGAAATCATACTTTTGGGAGTCATGGAAGGAAATACTGGAATTCAGATTTCTAAGTGATTAACAAATCTTTGTTGCTTTCAAGCCAACTCTGACTTAAATGATCTTCTTGTAGGGTTTTGTTTCTTCACAGGGGGGTTGCCACTGCCTTCCTCTGAGGCTGAGAGAGTGTGACTTGTCCAGTGTCATGTGGTGGGTTCCCATGGCTGAGCAGGGATTTGAACTCTGAGCTTCCAGATTCCTAGTCCATCACTCAAACTGTTACATCACACTGCCTAATAACTTTATTGTACACCATATACTCAGCACAAGAGATGGTTTTTTACATGTGCTATCGAATACTATTGAACGTATTTCTTCCAATGTATGTGTTTTTATATTAACAAGATGCTAATACTGCACTTATTTTTCAACAACAACAAAAACACATTGCAGTGGTACCTTTATTATGCCAATCAGAAGTCACAAAATACAGTACATTACACTGCTTTCCCAGTCATTTTCATCAGGGACAGATGTAAAAAATTGTTTGTAGGGAATGAAATGCGATAGTGGACTGTCACAGAGCTGCATCTTTCTTGAGATGTTAAACTGTGTATAAGATGGTGGTGGAGGGAAATGTTCATATTATTGCTACTGTCTTCAGCTTCATTTATACTTTTTTAAAAAAACGAAAATCAAGAGTCAAGGCTATTTTAATAGTCAGTTGAAGTTTACAAAATAAAGCAATAAAAAGTATTTAAGAGAACAGGCAAGGCAATTTGCTAAAAAAACCAATCTTAATAAACGGCAGGAGAACCATCATAACAAGTTGAGCAAAAACAAACTTCCATCTCTCTCCCACCATGTTCTTGCCTCAGGTTTTTCTCTTCACCCACACATTTATGCTTTGATTGCTTCAGTTGCATTTATATGCCCATCCAAAGATAAATTATTTAGTGTAGCAATACTGAAAGCCTCAATATTAAAAGGAGTGCAGAGGATGTGTAGGTATAAACTGGGGAAATGTGCTGAATAGAGTCCTTTAGATGATATTAGCTACAGGTGGTAGAAATTGTAATAAGGGCATAAATATGTGGAAGGTGGGACTTGCGGCATGAAAGTTACGAGTGACAAAAATGGTGAAGTTTAGTCATAGTGGGACACATGCAAGGAGTGTTGAAAAGTGGTTTTTTGTGTGTGTGGTTTAAATAGCAACTTTTGTGTAGTGCATATAATTATTGTATGTGATTAATTCAGGTTCTGGTAAGGCTAGAAAGCAAACATCTTGGAACACTGAAATTCATACTTGCCTACAAACAATCAGGAATGCATAATCCTGATGAATTTGTGCACTGTGATTGTTCATTTTTACTCAGTGTCTGCACTCTTGGTAGGAGCTGTAATGAGATCACTTGATATTCATCTGGCTTTTGAAGCCTGGAAAGGTGCCAGATTGATGTGCTGTAAGGAACACAAGCAGTCTTAGATCAGCCTAATTATGTTTCTGGTTCAGGGCTATCTGTTCTGATTGTACTAGCTCCCCAGCATCTTATTTAAAGAGTTTCCCCATCACTCATTTTTTTAAAATAATGTGCTCCTCTCTCATTGAGACAAACCAACTATTTTTTCCATTTAGTAGTTAGCGGCATATGGAAAGCCTGGACAAAATGGAGGGCAGACTGTCCAGTTGCCAACTTTGTTAAGTGCCATCAAAATGATTTTGACTTATGGCATCCCTATGAGTGAGAGACCTCTAAGTCATCCTATTCTCAACATCCCTGCTCTGCTCTTGCAGATTCAGAGCTGTGGCTTCCTTGATTGAGTCTATCCATCTGGAATGTGGTCTTCCTCTTTTGCGCTTACTGCCTTCTACCTTTCCAAGCATTATTGTCTTTTTTAAGTACTGTACATCAGTCTCAGTTTAGTCATCTTGGCTTCTAGGGAGAGTTCAGGCCTGATTTACTCTTCAGCCCATTTATTTCTTTTTTTAGCAATCCACTATCTGTAGAACTCTTTTCCAGCACCACATTTCAAAGGAGTTGAATTTGTAACTAGCTTTCTTCACTGTCCAGCTTTCAGAACTATAGATAGAAATTGGAAGTACCCTCATAACAATTCAGAGATAATTGCTTCTTTGAGAGCAAAAGCTTATGTAGGAAGAGGTTTTTAATTTGATACATTCTGGAAAAGGTGTAACAGTGTAGGGAAGAATGGTGCTTAAAGGGTGTGAAATGTCAGAGACTATATGTGCTTAAAAAAAGCCTAAATGCAAGTAGAAGTTAATACAGGTATTTCATTGCATAATGCAAAAATGTTACTTAGTACCTCTGAAAAGGTCAATTGATTTCTGGCACTCTAGGCAAATGCTCACAAATGAGGTGGGAAAGGTTTTGTATCTGCTGATGAACTTAATTTTTTCTTAATTATAGCAGTTTTGATCTGTATTGGTCTGAGAACATATTAAATGTATTGTTTGAATATTTCAGCTTAATATCTACCGGTAATTCTCTGTTCTCTTTCAAGGCTTTAACACTCTGTGAATATTTTGAGGCAAAGAAGCTGAACTTTGGGGGCAAGAAGGTTATAGAACTAGGTGCTGGGACTGGTGTGGTGGGCATCGTGGCTTCTCTTCTGGGTATGTAGAACCGCTTGTGTGAAAGGGATGGGGAAGTCTCATTTGTGAAATCTCTAGTGCTGGAACTGCCCTGCAGCTTCTACCAATATCTGATCAGAATACAATTGTATTCTTAAATACAAGTCACCGTCAAAAGCAATGAGCTGGTCTGTATCTGATGCAGCAAGTAGAAGAGGGATGAGTAGCTTGTGGTTCTACAGGTGTTGTTGGACTGCAACTCATGTTAGCCCTAACCAGCACAGCCAGTTGTTAGGAATGATGGGAGTTGCAGTCCACAGTATTTGGAAGGCCACATCTTGTCCACCACAGCTACAGAATGTATTCAGTCAATTGTTATGATGTATGGAATGCAAATTAGATCTTACTTCAGACATTGGGGGAAAGTCCCCATTGATCTGGCTGTTCACCTAAACCATCATGCTGATCTCTTAAGTGCCTGAAATATTTATTCAGGTTTATTCATGACATCTGATACTTGCCACAAAGTGCTCCATGTCTGGAAGGCTTTCTGTGTGCATTCATCCCCCGGTCCTTATACTCCCTCTTACTAGGATATTTTTACCTGTGAAAAAATTTCCCAAATTTTTCTGATAACCTGATTTCAACTGAATCTTGATATCTTGTAAACATTGTGTGCACCTCTTTAGGCTGGAAAAGTTGTGAGGCTCTGTGTTATCCAAATATGAATGTTTTGCCTTCCTTGGTGTATGATTAGTAAGGAAGTAAGGCAGGGAAAATAGCTCAGGGCATAAATTGGGTAGGGAAATTGTTGGCCAAGAATATCTGGTGGGGTCACAGGCTTCCCACTCCTGACATAAATATAGCCTTTGTGTAGAGCCCAGATACTATGTAGCTTCTGTCTACTCTGCTCTTACAGCAGCTGCAATACTAAGGAGTTAACAAAAATAACTTCTGTATGACCAAATGCCCAAAATGTCTTAAGAAAATGTGGCCGTAACTGAACTCTCCTTCACAGATTTTTCTCCTTTTCTTCCAGGGGGTGATGTGACCATTACAGATCTTCCTGTGGCCTTGCAGCAGATAGAGGAGAATGTCCACCGGAACTTGCCTGTGAAGTGCTTGGGTCGAACTAAAGTTTGTGCTCTATCATGGGGTGTGGACCACAAAATGTTCCCTCAAAATTACGACTTCATTTTGGGTGCAGATATTGTCTATCTCAAGGACACTTTCCTGTTGTTGATGAGGACACTCCAGCACCTATGCGGTGCTCAGTCCACTATCTATCTGTCTTCCAAAATGAGGCAAGAACATAGTACTGCATTATTCTTTGAGACTCTGCTCCCTATGCACTTCACCTCAAAATTGGTCTTTAGAGATGAGATTGAGAATATTAACATCTATAAAGTGACCAGCAAAAGTCATATAGGACAACGAGTTTGACAATTCACCATAGACAATTTGACACACTGCCTTTTCTACTTCCTAATTTTAAAAAATGAAAGTTATTAATCTGGAAGCCTTACTGAATGAGCCATCAGTCCATGGGAGCTGCTATTGAAGGTTTCTGCTCACCAGAGGATGACAATGGGCTTGTCTGTACAGCAAAAATACTCCTCATAGAATTTGAGGAGAATACCTTTTGTCCCAATGGTATCCCACATCATTTCGCTGTATTTGGAAGGAGGGGAAGAAAAGCTCCAAATATTCCATGGGAAAAACATTTGTGGCTTTTCCTATATTTAAAAAAAAAAAAAAACCGAAGGAAAAGCGCACTTCTGCTTCTTGGGACAACCAGTTTGCTTTGCTGTGTATTCCTGATAAGAACAGAAGTGGAAAACTGATTGGTTGGATGTGTGCAGGGGGCGGAGCTTGCTGACAAGGCAAGCACCCAAAACCGCTATGTTGGATTTTCGCCATAGCGATGGTGCTCTGAGGCGACAAAACAGCCTTTCTCCCCTTTTTTTCTGTTTATTTATGTGAAAGATCGCACTTCCACACCTTGGATTTGCTTTAAAAAATACCATTCAGCAGCGGTAATTGGTGACAATAAAAACACAAGTAATTCACGTATGCCTGCCATCTTGATTCGCAGGCATGCCCTTTTGACCAACAAACACATATGGCTTCGCATGCCTGCAGTCTTGAAAAAAACTCATGGAGACAAGTGAAAGCTGATGCAAATTGGCGTTAGTGAGCATCAATCCACATTTTATTGCCTTGTATAAATGAGCCCATCATTTCCAATAATGACTGTCCAGTTGACTCTTGCAGTACAGCAATTCCCTAGTTATCATAAGCAAAAGAAAGATTTTCTCAGAAATGGCAGTGCTGACAGACGTGTCCACTGTACTTCTTAGCCATGTCAAACCACCACCATCACAACAAACTTAGATACAGATCAATTTATTAGTCTACTGACCACTTCAAACAATTACAAATGCAGTTGTCCCTTCACATTTGCTGGGGTTTGGTTCCAGGACCCCCCGTGAATACTCAAGTCCCATTATATGCAATGGCTTAGGAAAATGGTGTCCCTTATATAAGATGGCAAAATCAAGGTTTGCTTTTTGGATTATTATTTTTTAAAGAATGTTTTCAAGCCGTGAATACTCAAATCCGTGAATGTGGAGGGACAACTGTAATGTTCAGGAGGGAGGATTTTTAAAAAGCCTAACAATTTCTGGAAATACACAAGAGAAGGGCAGGGAAGCCAAATAACCAGTGACTGCACAGGCTGCAGTCAACTGCTCTTGCCAGAGACAATCAAGCTCTTTCGTCCAATGTTTGTTTACAAAGCTCTCAGGTAATTAAAAAGTTCTTAAGTAATTTAGGATGATAGACAACAGAATCCACAAAACAGCAGTGCCTTATTGCAGGATGTATCATGCTTTGTCATTGCCGTTATCATTGATAACGGACGCCTCCTGCTAGAGTTCTGTGCAGAACAACAGCTGACTATTACAAACACAATCTTTCAGCAGAAAGATAGCTTGAAGACAACCTGGATGCATCCCCGATCCAAACATTGGCACCTCATTGACTACGTTCTAGTCCGTCAGAGAGACATTCGTGATGTCCGTCATACCCGAGTGATGCCCAGTGCAGAATGCCAAACAGATCATCGCCTCGTCAGATGTAAACTAAATCTTCATCTTAAGTTCAAACCTAAGAGGGGTGGCATCTTAAAGAAGAGGCTCCAAGTCAACAATCTTCAACAAGCTACCATGAGAGACAACTTCCAGGCAAACCTACAAACGAAACTTGAAGACCATCCTACAGATCCTTCTCCTACAGTGCTTTGGCAACATATCAAAAACAGTATCCTCCAGTCTGCAGAAGAATCCCTCGGGTTCTCCCACAAGAAAAATCAAGACTGGTTTGATGAAAACAACCAAGAGATCCAGGAGCTGTTGGCAAGGAAGAGAGCTGCTCACCAGGCATACCTCGCCCAGCCAACCTGTCATGTAAGAAAAGCAGCTTTCCGCCTCACATGTAGCAAACTACAACAAAAACTCCGAGACATCCAGAACAAGTGGTGGATCAATTTAGCAGAAAAGACACAACGCTGTGCAGATCTGGGTGATCATAGAGGATTTTATGAAGCTCTTAAAGCAGTGTTTGGACCTACTTATCAGGTCCAAAGCTCCTTATACAGTACAGATGGTCAAACATTAATTACTGATAAAGCCTCCATCCTAAATCGTTGGGCTGAACATTTTCAAAGTCTCTTTAGCGCCAACCGAGTAGTCCAAGCCTCAGCTATCCAACATATGATACAAAAACCAATGAAAAATGAATTGGACATAGCTCCCACTTTGGAAGAGACCCTTATGGCCATACAGCAGATGAAAAACGGCAAGGCAGCTGGGATTGATGGAATCCACCTGAAGTTTGGAAACACGGAGGTCATGCACTCCACGAAAAATTCCACGAATTCCTTGTGAATTGCTGGGAAAAGGGGGAACTGCCATCAGACCTCCGAGATGCAGTCATCATCACCCTGTACAAGAAAAAAGGAGCAAAATCCGACTGCTCAAACTATCGAGGCATAACACTGCTCTCTATTGCTGGAAAAATCCTTGCAAGGATACTCCTGAACAGATTAGTTCCTGCTATTGCAGAAGAACTTCTCCCTGAAAGCCAATGTGGCTTCAGAGCCAATAGGAGTACTATAGACATGGTATTTGCCCTTAGGCAACTGCAAGAAAAATGTAGGGAGCAGAACAAGGGTCTCTATGTAACATTTGTCGACCTCACCAAAGCCTTTGACACTGTAAGTAGAAAAGGTCTGTGGCAGATCCTGGAAAAACTAGGATGTCCCCCCAAATTCCTTAAAATGATTATCTTGCTACACGAGGGCCAGCGTGGTCAAGTCAGATATGGCGATGCTCTTTCAGAGCCCTTTCTAATAACTAATGGAGTGAAGCAAGGTTGTGTTCTTGCACCAACTTTATTTACAATCTTCTTTAGCACGATGCTCCAAAGGGCTATGGCAGAGCTTGAAGAAGACGACGGCATCTATATACGCTACCGTACTGATGGTAGCTTGTTTAACTTAAGCCGTCTGAGGGCTCACACTAAGACTCTAAACTATCTAGTCCGTGAGCTGCTCTTCGCCGATGCTGCTGCCCTTGTTGCCCACACAGAAGCAGCTCTGCAGCGCCTAACGTCCTGCTTTGCAACAGCTGCAGAGCTGTTTGGGCTAGAAGTCAACCTGAAGAAAACAGAAGTTCTTTACCAGCCTGCACCACAGGACGAACACCACCACCCCCACATTGCCGTCGGCAAATCAGTGCTCAAGTCCGTTCAGCAGTTCACCTACCTGGGAAGCATCATCTCCTCAGATGCCAAGATTGACAAAGAGATCGATCACAGATTAGCAAAGGCATATAGTGCATTTGGAAGACTTCACAAAAGAGTCTGGAGCAATAAACACCTGAGGCAAAGCACAAAAATCAGTGTGTATAGAGCCATCGTACTGTCTATCCTCCTTTATGGATCTGAAACATGGGTTACCTATCGCCACCACCTACGACTCCTCGAGCGCTTTCATCAGCGCTGTCTACGCACAATCCTAAATATACACTGGACTGACTATGTGACGAATGTTGCTGTCCTTGAACAAGCAGGGATCACCAGCATTGAGGCCATGATATTGAGAACACAGCTGCGCTGGGCAGGGCACGTTTCTAGGATGGAGGACCATCGCCTCCCAAAAATACTACTCTACGGTGAACTCGCCACGGGTCAGCGTAAGAGGGGCGCTCCAAAAAAGCGATACAAAGACTCCCTGAAACAACATCTCAGGCTTGGCCAAATTGATCACCAACAGTGGTCCGCCCTGGCCTCACATCGGGAGGCATGGAGACGCAATATCCACAATGCTGCAGCCTTATTTGAGAACTCACGACGAACAAGTCTTGAAGAGAAACGACAACGCAGAAAGAATCACAACCCAAAAACATCACCCAAGGAGACCTTCTGCTGCGCTTTTTGCAACCGGACTTGTTTATCTCGGATTGGCCTTTTTAGTCATCAGCGCGCTTGCAGAAGGCGCGGGATGAGTCCTTCCTGAATCTTCGTTTGCGAAGAAAAGCCAGAGAGAGAGAGAGAGAGATCATGCTTTGTAGTTGGCCCAATAAAGGTATCACTGTTTTGTGGATTTTGTTGTATTTTGCTGCATGGCCAATGCAGCTATCCTTGAATATAGGACCATAGACAGTATCCCACATGTTATAAAACAATAAATCGGTAAAATGCTAAAACAATAAAATCAGCAGTTAGTGCAATTAGGACTCCAAACAAGGTTACCTTGTCCAAACCCATCTTCTTCCCAGCAAGGGAAGAAGATCAGGCCAACTTGAACTTGATCTCCAGTCATTTGATGATCTTCATGCTTTAAACCAGAACTGGGGAATGTGTGGCCCTCCAGATGTTGTTGGATCCCAAGTCTTGCCAATCCTAGTTAGCACAGTTACAGCTGGGGGACTGTCAGATAAGTTTCCCCCTCTCAGGACTGGAACTTGGGGTTGTTCCCAGAAAGTGAAAGGTGGAAGAGCTAAGACAAAAAGAAATACTTCTTCATAGAGCCCATAGGCAAACTGTAGGATTTTAGCCACCAGATGTAGTGATGGTCGCCAACTTGTGTGACATTAAAGGAGGATTACATAAATTAATATTGAGTTTAAGGCTATTGAAGGCTACTATTCAGGATGACGGTACATCACTTCCAGTATCAGAAACAGTATGTTTTTATGTATCAGATGATGGGAAATGCAGAATGGAACATACATTTGTACTTGTGTCCTGCTGGTGGGCTTCACATAGGCAAATAGTTGGCTACTGTGTGAAGAAAATAGTTGTTCTGTCTATATCAGGGCATAGGGCAGGTCCTGCAGGGTGTGATCCACCTTGTGAAAATATTTCTTTAGTGGAAATTTGTCTTTAGTTCATTTGAAAATGAACCTCTTGGGCTATGCAGGGGAGAAAGTGTGAGTTAGCACAAGCTTCTAGGTCTCACTTCTGTGGGGGGTATGGCTTTCTTGCTGCTCTTTATAGAATTTGTAAAAATCAACAAGGTATCTCTGATGCAGAGTGGAGAAAGTGAAGCCCCTGGGGCCCAAATTCACAGTCCCTAAAGTTTTCAGAAACCCCCCCTATCCCCCTTGCTTTTTTTAAAAAATGGACTATTTTATTGGCCAAAACCAAGCACTAGTTGCATTGGGATGCCATGCAGGGGTATGTGGTGAAAAAAATCCCCCCTGCCATTTTTGTAGTTGCCCGCCCCTGCTCTAATGCTTGTCTTCTGCTTAAAAAAAAAAATTACACCAAAAGTACAGTAACCCCAGAGGCAAGCAAAATGAACTGTTACCCAAGTGCACAAAAAGACACCATGATGCCTTTTCTCATTTTGAGGGATGCTTTTTCTTTTTATTGTACTTTTTATTGTAAATAGAAGTATGCTTCTTGTTTATAAAGCAGGATCAGCATTAAACTGCATGTGCCTATGCACCATGCAGTTCTATTTTACAATAATGTATTACCCCATTCTTTTAGGGACCTAGGTTTCTATTCACTATGCTTGATATCTAAAGAAAGCTATGCATGTGAATGTTCTAGGTGCAGTTTTGTTCCATGTGTTAATTACAGAAGCTGTTGCAAGTAAAATTTGCTTTGTGTCTGTTTCTTTCTGCTGTAATTGCATGGAAAAATACCCCCCTTGCACCCATGGTTTTGAAAGAATATTGGGACTGTGTATGATACACTGTGTATGATATACTGCTGGTTAACTTACAAGAAGTATCTGTTTATTACTTTGGTGTCTCCACTGACTGTACTTCCAATGGCCAGTTGTTTAAGTACTTGTATTACTAAATAATTTTGTAGTATTTTTTAAATTCCCGAAGATTATATTTTGTGTCATTGCTCATTACAGCTGCCTTGAAGGATACTGGTTGGTGCAATTCACTTTATGTTACAGCCAGGAATGGGGTGATTAAGCAAAAACCATTATGTCTGTAAGGGATGACTGGGATTTGTGGATAAGCTGAGATTTGAACTAGGGGCTTCCCAGCCTGAGCTCTTAGCTATTGATATGGGAATTACAGGGTTACTCCATTTCCTTTGGTCTGACATTTCTGATCCAGAAATGGGAAGGGTGAAACTCCCCATAGAATAGCAGTGGTGGAATGAACCATGTTTAGTGTTCACATTCATTTTAAAACAGCCTTGATGTCTCTTCCATGTACATACTAAGTTTTATGTCTATAACAGGGACGGGGAACATGTGGCTGGACTGCAGTTCCCATCAGTCTGAGCCAGCAGTGAAGGATGATGAGATTTTTAGTCTGATAATATTGTCCAGGTCAAATGGTCTCAAAAGTACACATTGGTCTGTAGCTGTTCTATCATGAGCTACTTTTTCATCTGAGTATCACAGATGAGCAACAGTAAGGTATTATAATTGTACCTTAATACACATATAGAGCCCTACCAATTTTTGATCATAGTTTCATTTGTAAAGACAGCAGACAGGGTGATCAGTTTTGATAATTCTATTTATTCAGTTGAAAATAAGTCTGTGTACTGTTGGAGCCACAGTGGCTCAGATATCGAGATAAGGTTTGTGTGTGATTGAATATTAAGTACTGTAACATGATATAGTAAGGTACTAGGTTTGGTCCCCCACCCCCACTGAAACACAGCCATAAAGCTTTGGTGTTCTATTTTACTACTAAAGGAACTGTAGTAAGGCCATTAAAAATGTTAGCAATGCTATTGATTCATGACGGTAATCCTGGTATAATGTAAGAGCAGTAGCTCTCTGGGTTATCCACAGTAGAGTGCCAAGGATTTCTTAATTCCCATGTTTCTAACTACCATACACTACAGTACAACCTCCATATATATGGGGAATATGTTCCTGGACTTAACATGAAACCACAGATAATAGCACAACCTATTGAAATGAATGACTTTCAGTTCAAGCATTCCATAGAATCACACTGGAGGACCTAGAGAGAACACCTCTCTAAGAATCTCCAGGTCCTCCAGCATGACTCTATGGTCAACTTCTGGCAGAAGCATATCACAGAATCATGTTGGAGGACCTAGAAAATGCCTAGAGAGAACATTTTTTTGGACACAGGTAAGGAAACTGCATATTCTGTTCCTGCAGATAGAGGTTGTACTATAGCAGCAAAATGACCTCCATTAGCAGAAAGGATTTGAGTAACCAGGAATGTTTATTTGTGTGGAAGGACTCAGTTCTCAACAAAACAAATTCATAGGCACAGAATTCTCTAATGGCTTTTGCATGAGGCTCCAGTTGATGGTTCTAGTGGAAAAACAGTGACAGGAAGTAACAATGAAAACTAATTAAATTGCAAACTACAAACAAAAGGGACAATTTAAAATGTATCTTTTAATGAAAGTGATTGACTTAAGTTGGAATCAACTTTTTTGCAGAATTAAGTTGTTAATAAAATGAGGCACAGTGCTGAAATGTCAACAAATTTTACATTACTCAGTAGGTTCCTTATCCAAAGCCTAGTTCTCTTAGATTTTTGAAGAACTACAGTACTTGCTTCCTTCCCCAGATGGGGAAATAAAATATTTAGGTCACAAGGAGTAAGGGTAGCTTGGACAAGGCTTCACTGCATGTGGATGGGCTTTCTCTGGTTTGCACCATAGACTCATAGAGCTGGAAGAGACCACAAGGGCCATCCAATCCAACCCCCTGCCATGCAGGAATAAACAAATCATTCACGACAGATGGCCATCCAGCCTCTGCTTAAAAAACTCCAAAGAAGGAGACTCTACCACATTCTGAGGCAGTGTATTCCGCTGCCGAACAGCTCTTACTATCAGGAGGTTCTTCCTAATGTATAGGTAGCATCTTTTCCTGTAGTTTGAGTCCATTGCTCCGTGTCCTAGTCTCTGGAGCAGCAGAAAACAAGCTTGTTCCATCCTCAGTATGACATCCCTTCAGTTATTTAAATGTGGCTATCATGTCCCCTCTTAATCTCCTCTTCCCCAGGCTAAACACACCCAGCTCCCTAAGCTGCTCCTCAGGCATGGCTTCCAGACCACTCACCATTTTGGTCACCATCTGCTGGGCGTGTTCCAGCTTATCCATATCCTTCTGGAATTGTGGTGCCCAGAACTGGACACAGTATTCCAAGTGAGGTCTGAACCAAAGCAGAATAGAGTGGTACTATTACTTCCCTTGATCTAGACATTATACTCCTATTGATGTAGCCTAGAAATGCATTGGCTTTTTAGCTGCCGCACCACACTGCTGACACATGTTCAGTTTGTGGTCCACCAGACACCATACAGAGGCTCCTTGTCTGTCCCAGGGAACAAATTTAAAGCTCTTAACCGTTGGATCCATGTGGGAATCAGTAGGCTGAAGGAAGTAAGTGATTAATGAGCTGAAATTTGAAGGAATGGTGACAGGAAAAGCACAAAACCCATGCAGATGTTTTGTCTCCAGAGTTCAAAATGGTGTGTATATGGGCATGCATGGGGGCTGGGGGAGGTAAACTAATGGATGGAATTTTTCACCTTGATTCAGGCAAGGATTGTTATAAGCATACCTCTGTTAACAAAGCCTATGACAAAGAAGCTCCTTTTCACAAAGACTTTTTACACCTTCCCATCCCTGCTTTCCTTCTCATCCTCTGCATAGCTAGAAGCTTTTTAGCAACATCAGCATTGGAAGGATGGTGAAGAAGGACTGAAGAAAAAGATTTTCAGTGTTAGGTTGCAGCAGTCTGTCTGCAGTAAACAATGCAATAATGCTTGAGCTGGGAAAGTGTGGGATTCTGCTCTAGCCAATCCTAGGTTGCTCTCTGTGCCAGCTTACAACAGGCATTGTAAACAGCAGCTCCCTCCAGAATCTTACTGAGCATGTATGAAATGCAAAAGGGGGAGAACAGATAAGCCAACCTTACCAGCTCCTCCCAGTATGTTAAAAAAGAGCATAAATCTATTAAGTTTGGCCACCAAAACAGAAATCATAAGAAAGGTAGAGGTTGGTGAAAGAAAAAAATTGTCCCTGGATGCATTTTGGAAAAAAACTTTCAAGTGGTCTCTTGAAATTTCATTTTTTTTTAACTTATGCAAGCCTTACTTGAGCTGGTTGTTTCCTTTCACATGTGCATATGGTTCATTTTGGATAAAAAGTTTGCTGAAACTCTTTTTTGTGGTATAGGAGCCTATCCCTATTCTTTCCATGTTATTTCTGCCTCTGGTACCTAACTATGTTAAAGAAGTAATGCCCAGGAACATAGCTACTTTGTTAACTGAGTGTTGGCTATCTTCTATGTCCTGCAGGCATGCAGCGACAAAAAAAACTAGGCCCACTAGAGAAGCCACCAATCAGTACTGTCTGAGGTGCTTGACCTCAACAGTAGCTATTTGCAGCAGAGTTCGGAAGCACAAACCTACTTTGTAGTATTTGGCAATATTGCACATACCAACCTTGAATGATGCACAGACACAGTTGGATTCTTCCAAAGTCCTTGGAGGCTTTTATCTCTTGTTGCAATATGTACTAGTTATATACAAACTCTCCTTTAACTCTCTCCAACATTCACTGTCTGATATATAGCAATCCACTCTCGACAATCAACCTACCAATCCACTCTTCAATCCACACACGTCAACCCACAGTTCAACCTGCACCTGCCCTGGGTTTCAGAGCACCTATATACAGTGGTGATGATTAAGGGTTGGCACTTGGTGTTACTTACCATTTACAGCCATACAAACTATTTTACAATGTCTTCAAGGAACATTGTTCCCAACACTGAGTTATCCCTGTAGCTTAGTAATGTAATAGTGCCACACAGTAGTTTGAACATTGGACTAGCATTCTGAGAGACCAGGGTTCAAATCCCCACTCAGCCACAGATACCCACTGGGTGACCTTGGGCAAGTCACATTCTTTCTCAGCCTCAGAGGAAGGCGATGACAACTCCCCCTCAACAAATCTTGCTAAGAAAACCTAGGATAGGTTTGCCATAAGTTGGAAATGACTTGAAGGCACATAACAAATGTAAGCCCTCCATTCAACATAAATACTTTTGAATTAGATACAATGTACTCATAATTATATAACAGATTAAACCCTTCCCTTGCTTTCCAATGTCTTGCAAGCCTAACGTTTGCTCATTCCTGGCTTGGTGGAAAGGGGGACATGCAGAGTGATCCTGCACATGTTAACTGAGAAGTCTCCTAGAATTCAGTGTGGTTTACTCTCAGGTAACTGAGCAGCAACAGCAGATTTTCTACCATGCAAGAGGAAATTGTTGACCATGATGCTTAGAAATATGAAAAGCACTCCATGAATACCACCTTGGGCTGGAAAAATTCCCTGATTATTTTATGTATTTTTTAAAAAAATCTTTCTCTCATTGCCTCCTTGGGAGTCCAACCTTGTGTCTCATTACATGGGGTAAAGGTGACAGTGGCATATAGGAAGCAATGAAGTAATCTCAGGGTTTTATCATAGTGTTACTACAACCTCTCAAATTCAAAGCTAGGAGAAAAGATGACCTTGACCAAGCTTTCTGAAGTTAGAAATAGTTATTTTCAATGTGAAAATTGGAGAAGGAACATGAGAAATTAAAATATGCAGATACCACCATAATACTAGCGGAAACTAGCAAATACTTGGAATGATTACTGAAGAAAGTCAAGAAAGAAAATGCAAAGGCAGGTTTATAGCTGAACATTAAGAAAATAAAAATAATGACCACAGATGATTCATGTAACATTGTATTTCCAATTTCTATGTGTGGTATGAAAACCAGACAGTGAAGAAAGCTGAAAGGAAGAAAATCAACTCATTTGAAATGTAGTGCTGGAGAAGAGTTCTACGGACACCCTGGCCTGCTAAAAAGACCAATAAATGGGTCTTAGAGTAAATGAAGCCTGAACTCTCCCTAGAAGCCAAGATGACTAAACTGCGGCTGTTGTACTTTGGCCATATAATGAGAAGGCGGGACTCACTAGAAAAGGTAATAAAGCTTAGTAAGGTAGAAGGCAGTAAGAAAAGAGGAAGACCGTATTCCAGACACGTAGAAATTTAGATGCTACAGATGCCTCCTATGGAGTTCTGGGATTTGCAGTTTGGGGAGGGGGCATTTAGCATTGGGTTTTTCTGAAGATGCCAGCCACAGATGCAGGCGAAACATCAGAAAGAAACTCTTCCAGAACATGGCCTCACATCTTGGGAAAAAACCAAGGAAAATCTATGAATGCTGGCCATTTAGCATTCTCTGCCAGAGAGCTCTTAGGCCTCACTAAACTACAAACCCCAAACTACGAACTTCCTGAAAGCCAATGTGGCTTCAGAGCCAATAGGAGTACTACAGATATAGTATTTGCCCTTAGACAACTGCAAGAGCAATGTAGAGAGCAGAACAAGGATCTCTATGTAACATTTGTCCACCTCACCAAAGCCTTCGACACCGTGAGTAGGAAAGGTCTGTGGCAGATCCTGGAAAGACTAGGATGTCTCCCCAAATTCCTTAAAATGATTATATTATCAAGTCAGATATGGTGATGCTCTTTCAGAGCCCTTTGTAATAACGAATGGAGTGAAGCAAGGTTGTGTTCTTGCTCCAACTTTATTTACAATCTTCTTTAGCATGATGCTCCAAAAGGCTAAGGCAGAGCTCGAAGAAGATAGCATCTATATACGTTACTGTACTGATGGTAGCTTGTTTAACTTAAGCCGTCCGAGGGCTCGCACTAAGACTCTAAAAATCTAGTCCGTGAGCTGCTCTTTGCTGACGACGCTGCCCTTGTTGCCCACACAGAAGCAGCTCTGCAGCACCTAACATCCTGCTTCGCAACAGCTGCAGAGCTGTTTGGGCTGGAAGTCAACCTGAAGAAAACGGAAGTTCTTTACCAGCCTGCACCACAGGACGAACACCATCATCCCCACATTGCCATCGGCAACTCTGTGCCTAAGTCCATTCAGCAGTTCATCTACCTGGGAAGCATCATCTCCTCAGATGCCAAGATTGACAAAGAGATTGATTACAGATTAGCAAAAGCATATACAGTCGTCTCTTCACATTCGTGGGGTTAGGTTCCCCAGACCCCTGCGAATGTGAAAAATCCGCGAATGATTGCCCTCCCCCTCCCCCGCCAAAGCGACCATGGGACCTCCGGAGGCCCCATAGTTGCTTTCTCCAGACTCCCCAGTCTCTTCCTAGCCCTTCATGGGGCCTCAGGAGACCCTCCTGAGGCCCTGTGGATGCCTCCCCAGCCCTATCACCTCCCTCCCAGGGCCTTCGTGGGGCTATTTTTGTATAGAGCCATTGTACTGTCTATCCTCCTTTATGGATCTGAAACATGGGTCACCTATCGCCACCACCTATGACTCCTCGAGCGCTTTCATCAGCGCTGTCTACGCACAATCCTAAATATACACTGGACTGACTATGTGACGAATGTTGCTGTCCTTGAGCAAGCAGGGATCACCAGCATTGAGGCCATGATATTGAGAACACAGCTGCGCTGGGCAGGGCACGTTTCTAGGATGGAGGACCATCGCATCCCCAAAACAGTGCTCTACGGTGAACTTGCCACAGGTCCGCGTAATAGGGGCGCTCCAAAAAAGCAATACAGGGACTCCCTGAAACAACATCTCAGGCTCGGCCAAATTGATCACGAACAGTGGTCCGCCCTGGCCTCACATTGGGAGGCATGGAGACGCACTATCCACAATGCTGCAGCCTTATTTGAGAACTCACGACGAACAAGTCTTGAAGAGAAACGACAACGCAGGACCTGAGCAGGGCTACTACTACTGCCGCTGCTGATAGGGTGACCTGGAGGTCTCTCATAGGGCCGCCATAAGTCAAAGTCAACATGAGGGCAGCTAACAAGAACCGAACGGCTTCATCCAAAAAAGAGGAAACGCGCATGCGCGGCTTCAGTCCGTAGAAGCTTGTGACGTATTATGCCAGCGCCGCCTTACGGAAGCCGCGGACGCTCCTGATGGGGCTGGAGAGCGGACGCGTAGGATTGCGCAGGCGCGGAGGGAGAAATTGGCTGGGGTTTTGTTCTTTCCCGCCTAGACGGGGCTCCTCTGCCTTGGGCAGACTTTGGGCCACGTTGAGGGATGGAGCTGGGAGGAACCTGAGGGATTTTGAAGCGGATTTTTGACCAGCCTTTTTTTCGCCTGTAGCTGAAAGAAAATGCCCCCCCTCCTTAAGGGAAAAGCCCTCGGGGCCCCATGGAAGGAGGAGGCAGAGGGTTAACACGGCGCTTTGCGGACCAAAGATCTCCGGCCTTTCGGGGGCGCTTTGAACGCCCAGAGTCTCGTTGGGGCTTTGGGGCTTAAGGCTTGTTTTATATATATATAAACACACACTACAATCACAAATTAAATTTAATTTGTGGTTTAAGACATATTACACACACACATATATATATGTATGTATATATTATAATGTTATAATATAGTGTATATATATATATATATATATATATATGTTCTCTAGTCGTCAGTAGGTGGCAGTGACAGGGCTTTTTAGGCATTTCGTCCCTCGAAAACCCCAGGAGGAGGAGGAAGGAGGAAGGCCAGTGGCCAATCCACGCGCGCAGCTTGGGCCACAGCTGGCGGGCGTCCCTCGCGGCGTCCCGTAGGAGGCGGTGACGTTTAATCCAGGCGCCCTGAGGATGCAGCGGCTGGCTGGTCTGCGAAGGGCGCTGCTCTCCCCTCAGCCAAGAGCTTCTCCCTCAGCGGGGCAGGTGAGGGGCCTTGGGTCGGCCGCCCGTTCTCGAGCTCCCCCCCCGCCCCAAATCAGCCTGGCTGCTCGTCCTGCCCGTCCCGCCCTCGGTGTGGCTCTTCGCCTTTCCTTGACCAGGGACCCCCTTTAAATCTCTTTTGTTGCCGTAGACCCCCAAGACATAACTCAAGATTTAAAAGAACAACAACACAATTACACCCTCCATGAACCCTTCCCTCAGAGGCACTGGAGGGGGAGGGAAGACTTTTCTCCTGCTTCTTCCTGCTAGTTTGTGGCTGGAGCAGATTGAATGGCAATGCGCAGGCCCAGCCAGCCAGCCTTGGCTCCTGTCACATGGCCTCCCCCACTGCAAACAGGAGGTGGGCCAAGCAGCCTTCAAGCCTTTGTAGACCCCCTGTGAGGACATTGCAGACCCCTGGGGGTCCCAGGACCACAGGTTAAGAACCACTGGTGTAGTCTGTTCACACCTACTTTCAGCTCCGTTATCCCCAAGGTTGACCCATTTTAGGTCATGGATAGAAGTTTCTGTACCTTTAAAGCACAAAGATTGCAAGGGCTTTAAAGCACAAGGACTGTTTGGTGCCTTCTGAGGCACCAAACAGATGAAGCTTTCATAGTGTGGCAACATAGTGGTGGGGAAGGCTGAGCCTTTTGATTTCTGCTTGTAGTTCATCTGTTCCCACTTTTGCCACCATCACATTCATCAGACATTCATAAAATGACTAAAAAGGCCTAAGTGCAATATAGGCATAAAAAGATGAGACACAAAAAGAAAATAGCAAGGGAGAGAAACAAGAATTAGAGGCCTTGTGCTTTCATGATTGACCATGATTTTGTCCATTATTGGTGGGACTAGTTTGGCCTTGCTCTTGCTATGATGATTTTCCTGGGAAATGGAGGTACAGCTTCCTAGTGCCCCTTAAGCTTCTATTACAGGATGAGCGCATTTCTGCTCATCCGATGGTTCGTCCTTCCCTTTGCTGGTGCTCCATTGTGCTCCTACTGTTCTGCTCTCTGGGTTCCTCCAACACTCAATAGAAAGTAGAGGTAGGAATGAATGGAGAAGTCTGCGGGGAAGAGAGAAAGTGGTAATTCTTCTGGCAGACAGATGTAGTTGGAAGGTCTCCTTTTCATCTCTGTGGGCCCAGGTCAAATGTTGGTTGGAACTAAGTGACATTAGAAACAGTGGGAGGGTAACTTAAGCTTCTAGCCAGATCAGTGGGAACCAACCTGCTTTACCTTTTCTCTCTCGTCATATTGTTATAAAAGTCAGAGGCTTTCAAACTTTTTGTTTAGTTTTAGTTTTTAGAGAGCCTTGGGCCTCCTAGAAACTTTATCCTTTGTTAATAATCTGTAATTATGGGGTGGACAAACTTCTCTGAAAGATGGCTTGCCTGTTTCCATCAGCTACTTCTATATTGTGTTGGGTGAATTCTGGGAAACATTTTTGTTTATATAGAATGACAAGGTGAACCCTATCAAGTCTAGCTAGAAACCTCTCTCACCTTGAGCATGTGGTCTCTATCACACCCTAATAACGTCTGCAATCTGTGAGGTTCATTGCCAGATTAGTTCACACGGAGAGGATCCCCTGAAGACAGAATGCTTAAAAGCCATTGTTTACTTCACTCTGGCTTACCATTCCCACTATTATTAATCCTTCTGTTTTGGCATCCCAGTAGAAGATTTGCAGAGTATGGTGGTTTTGATATAGTAGATCCAGGTTTAAGCCTGAAGCTTGGGCAATATGCTTCTGGTTTTCATATGGTCTTGGTCAAACTGCTACACCCAGGTTCATCCTCTCCTTATTTGGTTGATCCTCATATGGGTAAGAATGATTTTGTCCACTGATTTCCAGACTGGTAGCCATGCTGCTTCTCTCACATATGAGTGAAAAGCAGGATATACTTTAAAGAAAATAGATCAGTCTTTTGGAGGAGCGGGGAAAGAAGAACCTTGTGGCCACTTAAAGACCAACAGTTTTATCAGTATACTGTATTGTGGGTGTGTCTTGATGTGGTTTGTCCTTTAAATTTGGTGTGTTCTTCAGTGGGCTTTAAAGTAAAGGAGGCTTAGACAGATTAACATAAATGCAGAAGGACACCAAGATGGTGTCAGTATTACTAGACTCTCAGTTCATTGGCTAAATGTCATGAGAAACCTAACTTAATGTATGGATTGTGAATCTCATGGGGAAATGTGCTCAGGGAGTGTTACATGGAGCCAGTTGTGGCATAGTGGAAAGCATTCTGAACTGGGTCAGATTTAAAGCCCAGGTTCAATTAAACAAGAAATGTTCCGCTGTAAAACACACTAGAAGTAAAGGAATACCCAAGTTGGATGACACCAATGATGCTGGGAGCAAGAACTCGGTCAACTGTACCCTCATTTTTTCAGAAGGCAATTCAGCTAAGACACTAGCTGTTTCTGGCCTTGGGGTTGTAGGCAGGGATCGATTTGGAGTGTTTCCCCTGCGTAGAAAGATGCTTAATGTACGGGAAGCTTCCCACAAAAAGATGATGGAGAATGCTGAAATAAACAACATTATTAAGATTGTGGGTCTGTAATATAAGAAGAGCCTAGAGACTGAAATATGGGTTAACAGGAATAATAATGTAAACTAAAGAAAACGGGCATTGAGAATTAATGGGACAAAGAATGCTGTGACAGGCCTCAGAATAAAAATTTATATGCTACATTGGGGGTGGTGAACCTTTGGCATTCCAGATGTTGTAAACTTGAAACCCCATAATCTTACTATTGGCCATGCCAGGTGGAGCTGAGAGTTGTAGGCAAAAACATCTAGAGGGCCAAAGGTTCCCTTGTGCTGCACTGTTTCTTGTGCATTTGCTTTTAGCATGTGGCATATGTTTCCCTGGTGTTTTATTGCATTTACAGTGGAATCCTATGATTGGCCATCTGGAATTTTTATCTAATTTTCCCCTGGAATCTTGATCTTCCCCCCCCCTCCTATATCCCGTGGCTATTTAAATTGTGTCAACACCGCCAACATTGGTCTCTTTGGGGGAGGGCAGGCTCTTTAATCCCTGTTTCTGACGTCTTTGTAAATAACTTAGGCTGGGGTTGGAGAACAGTAGAATCATCCAAATGTTGTGGAACAGAAACTTCCATCTGTCCTTACCAGCATAGATGAGACCTCATAAGAGTTGTTTGCCAACATCATCTGGAGGGCCACATGCTTCCCTTTCAACCCTTAGGCAAAACCACAACTGGCTTGGATTTATCTGTGTATATGAACTAGCTGTCCATGGGACAACATCCAGTTCTCTTCCCTTGTAATATTGTGATAAATAAATTATATACAGTTAGGTCCAGAAATAATTGGACACTGACACAAGTTTTGTTATTTCAGTTGTTTACCAAAATAAATTCAAGTTACAGTTAAATAATGAATCTAGGCTTAAAATGCAGTCTCTCAGCTTTACTTTGAGAGTATTCACATCCAAATTGAAGGAATTACAGCTCTTTAATATGTAGCCCACTCTTTTTCAAGTGACCAAAAGTACAGTAATTGGACAATTGACTCAAAACCTGTTTCATGGAGAGGTGTGGGCTATTCCTTCATTATTTCTTCATCAATGAAGCAAGTAAAAGGTCTGAAGTTGATTCCAGGTGTGGCATTCACATTTGGAAGCTGTTGCTATGATCCCACAACATGTGGTCAAAGGAGCTCTGATCCTTAGGCTGCAAAAAAAAAAAAAAAAAAATCCATCAGAGATAGCAGGGACATTAGGCATGTGAGTAGAACAGAGGACTACAGGTGAGTAGGATGAGAGGTTTTAAAGAAAAGATGATAAATCCAGTTGTTCATTTAACCCATTAGGTTTTAATGATTTTAGTCTGTAAATCCAAAAAGATTCTCTTTGTGATAATCTCATAGCTATATTATAATAATTATACTGAACTGGTTCAACTACCTCAATAATGAATAGTCTGAGAGATTCTGGTGAATGTTTTGCCTCTATAAAGTGTTCAACTAAGGGGCTTTCTAAATGGTTATTTCTAATCCTACTCTTATGTTCAGAGATCCTCTGACGAATAGGTCTCAAACTCTGTCCTACCTAAAGTTTGTTACATGGGCAAGATATTATATAAACCACATTTTTAGTGCTACAGTTTGAAAATTGCTTTAGAGTATACTGTTCTTGAGTCTGTGGATGGATGAACACTTTTATACTGAGTGACTGGTGACAACACAAACAATGCTCACATTTGAAATGTCCTGTCAGATTTGCTTTTCTGTTTCTCCTTATTAGATCTATATGAACAAGAATGTCTTTAATATTTTTAGTTCTTCTAAATGCTACCAGGGGACGTTCTGAGCACCCTGGAATATTATTAATCAAATGCCAATGTCGATGTATGATTTGTTTAATATTATGTGCTGCGTGGTTGAAATCTATGGGACATATAATCCTTGTTTCTCTTGACGGTGTTTTTGATGTAAAAAGAGAGGAACAATCTTTTGCATCTGCTTTATGCCTAGCATTTAATATAACTTTCCGTGGATATTGTCTATCAATTAATGCTTGCTGGTATTGATTTGCTGCATCATGGTATTGGGATAAATTTGTTGCATTTCTTTTGAGCCTGAGAAATTGGGAGTAAGGTAAGTTATTTTTAAGTCTCCTTGGATGGCAACTTGTATAATGAAGTAAGGTGTTGCGATCTGTAGGTTTCCTAAAATTGCATACTTTAATAGTATGATTGTCTATGTATACTAACACATCAAGAAATAAAAAATTTTCTGTGTGATAATGGCAAGTAAATTTTATGTGAGAACTGATTGTATTTAGCCACATAAAAAATTCTTCTACTTTATTAATGTCTGTAAACAAAATAAAAATATTGTCGATATATCTGTAGTATAATGCTATATCTTTGTAGTATAGGTTACTTGTGGGATTAATTATGTATTTGGTTTCAAAATCAGTCATATACAAATTTGCTATACTGGGGGCAGCGGCTGAGCCCATAGCTACCCCCTTTTTCTGTAAATAAAATTGTGAAAGAAATCTGAAATAATTTTTCTCCAAAATAATATCCAGAATATCCAAAAGGAAATGTGTAGGTGGGTTTTGATCATTTCTACTCACTAAAAAATGTTCAATAACTTCTCTTGTTTTTTGATGTGGAATGGATGTGTAAAGTGCATTAACATCAAGAGTAATTAAACACATACTGGATTTTACTGGTAAATTCTCAACTTTTTGAATGAAATGTGCAGTATTCCTAATATATGATGCAGATTTTTGTACAAATGGAGATAGAAATGAATCTAGATGTTGAGAAAGTGGTTCTGTTAAGGATCCTGACCCTGAAACAATAGGACGTCCAGGGGGAGGATGTCCTGGTTTATGAATTTTAGGAAGTATGTAAAATACTTGAACTCTTGCGTTCTCTTCTATAAGAAACGTGCCAGGAAAGGAAACAGCTTCCTGGAACATTATTTTGATTATGAAGTGAATGGAGCGTGTTGGATCACTCTGTATGGGTAAATAATAATCAGTATTACTGAGTTGTCTGTTAACTTCATATAAATAATCCTGTTTATCCCGCAAGACTATCGCACCTCCTTTATCAGCTGGTTTCACAGTTAGAAGATAACAGTGGTGGATGATCATAGCATCCTTCCCATGGTAAAGAAAAACCTCTTCACAGCACCCAGCCAAATGAAGAACACTCTCCAGAAGGTAGACATATCATTATCAAAGTCTACCATAAAGAGAAGACTTTACGAAAGCAAATACAGAGGGTTCACCACATGGGCCATCCAGTCCAACCCCCTGCCATGCAAAAATACACAGTCAAAGCACTGCCAACAGTTGCATTGTTTGGCCCACAGGTTACTAACTTTTTTTTGCAAGAATATCATGGGGGACTTTGTCAAAGGCCTTACTGAATGGACAGTGACCCAAAATGTACTGCGAAAATAACCTAGGAGTTTTTTAAGGCAAAGAAGTGGAATATTTTTCAATGGCCAAGTCAATCACCTGATCTTAGTCCAATTGAGCATGTATTTCACTTGCTGAAGACAAAACTCAAGGCAGAAAGACCCACAAACAGCAACTGAAAGACAGCTGCAGTAAAGGCCTGGTAAAGCATCACAAAGGAGGAAACCCAGCATTTGGTGATGTCCACGCATTCCAAACTTCAAGCAACCATTGCCTGCGAAGGATTCTTGACAAAGTATTTAAAATGAACATGTTATTCATGATTATGTTAATTTGTCCAATTACATTTGTCCCTGAAAAAGGGGACTATGTATGAAAATGGTTGCAATTCCTAAACGTTTCATACAATATTTTTGTTCAACCCCTTGAATTAAAGCTGAAAATCTGCACTTCAATTGGATCTCAGTTGTTTCATTTCAAATCCATTGTGGTGGTGTACAGAACCAAAATTATGAAAACTGTCAGTGTCCAATTATTACTGGACCTAACTGTATGTTTAAAAAAAGAGAGAGAGAGAGAGAGAGCATTGCGGTGTCTTCAGGAATCTCCACAACTTGGACCATAATGGTAACTTGCAATATTTGTTCTTGTTCCAACCTTATCATCTCCCCTCCCTTCTAGCACAACTGAGGAAAAGGCTTCAGACATTCAGGAATTTTTAAAAAGCCTCTAAGGCAGTGATGGCGAACCTATGATGCGCGTGTCAGCACTGACACGCGTAGCCATTTCTGATGACATGCGGCCGCATGCCAAGAAGGATGTTTCATCCTCGGCTCCAGCATGGCCAAGTGCAGCAGCCAAGGATGAAACATTTGCTGCTCCTGAGGATGAAACATTTGCGATTAGAGTCTTGGAGTTAGAGTCTAACTCTAAGGACATTTTCAGACACAAAAAAGTCGTCCTGAGGACTCGAGAGAGGTACGTGTCTGTTTCGTGGCAGGGGGCCAGTTTCTGATGATGCCGTCCCTCTCACATTACCCTCCGTGTTCCTTCTGTGTCACATGGAAGGAAAAGGTGCCACTTTTTATTCACGAAGAACTTCCATGAGTAAAAAGTGGCGCCTTTTCCTTCCATGTGATACAGAAGGAACACGGAAGGTAACGCGAGAGGGACAGCATCGTCAGAAACTGGCCCCCCTGCCACGAAACAGGTGCGTATCTCTCCCGAGCCCTCAGGACGACTTTTTTGTGTCTGAAAATGTCCTAAGACTCTAGTCGCAAATGTTTCATCCTCCCCTATTAGATAATAATTAGTTTTTGGTTTATTAAATACAATTATATATAACAATTATACATTTATGTTATTTAAACTATAAATATCGCAAAATAATGTTTTTTCTTCATAGTGACACACCACCCGAGGTATGCGAAGTTTGACACACCAAGCTCAAAAGGTTGCCCATCACTGCTCTAAGGCTTCCAAAATACAATGCAGGAACAGGGAGAGCCTAGACATTTCTTCCATCTTCTAAAACAGACCAGGCATTGTGGAGAATCCTCACAGTTTCCAGAAACAGAAGGGTGGGAGTGCTCCTTTTTGTTGTTTGATTTTTTTGCTGCAATGTTTTTTAACTTTTAAAATTTCTGTGTTTAATAAAAATATTAGTAATAAAATGGGCTAACCAATGGTGAGCTGGCAAGTGCATTTGTAGATCTTCAGAAATACCCCTTCTCAGTAGATAATCCATTAGAAGGCAGTGGCATGACAGTTATTAATCTGTTTCCATGTATGTTTATTCAGTGGAGAAGCCCAGTAAGCTTACTTGTACTGTATGCCTTTTCAAGTAAGTGTGTATGGGTTCACTTCATTACATCTTCGTCTCCATTTTGCTGTAAGTGATGGTTCATCTTCCATATCGTCTCACTTTCATCCTTCTTTCCTTCCCCTTGCAGTTATTTGGTGAACATCTCATTCGTTTTCTTCATGCTGGCCTTCCTGTACTAGCCGCAAAAGAGCTTCTGGTGAAACTTAGGAAGAAAACTGGTTACTCATATGTGAACTGTAAGAAAGCCTTGGAGAAATTTGATGATGACCTTAAAGAGGTGAGAACAGATGTTGGTGTATGATATACACATTTTTATCTTTCTGATCTCTCCCCATCAAGCTTCATAGGGCTTTGGGAAACAGCAGTGGTGGGTAATTGCAGCAGGTCAAGTGGCCAGTCCTCTGCTTCTGCACCCCCACCCCCACCCCGCAACTCCCAAAGTGGCTAGAAGTCTTGCCTCTCCTTGTGGTTTCCAGGGGGAGGGAATTAATTAACCTTTGATGCAGAAAAAGAGTAGTTGGGACAGTCTGAAGGAATTGAGGACCACAGAAGCAGAAAAGAGTGGTGCATCAGCTATTTTTATAAACCTTATTTTAAGACTATGATCTTATCCACAGTGATGAAGGATTACATCCCATTCAGTTAGGTGGAGTTTATTCCTAAATAGACATGTATAGGATCTGACTGCAAGTGAGTTTAGAGGCCAGACGGTTCTGTCCTGGGGCAGTACATGTCTGCAATCTGACTAAATAAAGGGAATTGGTAAGGACTACTTTAATTTCTGCCCCCTCTTCCTTCCTCAAAGCAGGAGATATTTCAACATCAAGTGAATGACTGTGAAAGAGAAGGGGAAACCAGCAGGGGGAAATATCCTATAAGTTAACAACAACAACAATAATAATAATAACATTGTTTAATACTAAAAACAAAATCCTCATCAGTCACTACCCATCTTGGCTGCCTTAGGCACACTTAGCAGCTTAATCCAACAAATCAAAGTGGAAGATCTTCAACCCTTTACAAAAGCGGGTAAGATCCTCCTCCAGCCAGAGGTGTGAAGGAAGACTGTTCCACAAATGCGGAGCCAGATCCTGAAAGGCTTGCAGCCCTGATAGAGCTGTACGCGTTGGTGAAACTGCCAGTAAGCCTTTGTCTGTAGATCTTAAATTCCTAGATAGTACATACCATGCTAACCGAGCTGCCAAATACTGGGGGAGGTTAAAGCGCAGGGCCTTAAATACCTGGACCAAAAGCTTGTAATGAGCCCTAGCCCGAACTGGTAGCCAGCAGAGGGATCTATGAGAGGAAGAGACATGTAAGTATTTAAGGAAATTTAAAATAAAAAGTTGGTTGGGCAGTTGGAGTAAGGACCAATTTTTGTCCTCATGCCTTCTGCATTTGGGGGATGGCCAAAAATGCAATTCTGAAGTGGCTGCTGGTTTGCAGTCCCTGTATTTTCTGCTAGTTTGTGGTAGGTTTTTTGAGGGGAGGGAAATTAGGGATATATAAAAAGGGAAACTGTTGTATTTTCATGTAGCCTTGTGTTGTTTTCCCCATTTTCTAGTGTGTTTTTGCCTGGGAAAGGGAAATCAGAGGGGTGTGGTCAGAGGGACTTCGGGCTGCAGAAGGGTTAGGGCCCATGTGCCCCACAAGTTGTGTTTTCTCCATCTCTCTTGTAAGAGTTAACTGGAGGAACAAATAATGACTTATGTGAAATAACATGCATTTTGAAATGTGTTTGCTGCTAAGGAAACAGTTTGCTGCCAAAATGATGGTAGATAAAGACGTCAGTGAATTGCATACTGATCACCACTTGATAAAACTCTGTACAGATGTTCACCAGAAAAGCCATTTCATAGCATTATTGACAAGGAACCAGAGCAGGGTATTAAATCAGAGCTAAACATTTATTACTATCTTCCAGAATCTGCAACTGTTTGGATTGGCAAGCATGTCATATTTGAAGTCTGTTTTTATGTGCGTGGATTTCAATAGTTCAAAGATCTCAATCGGTTTTCAGTTAGAGTTTTGTGAAATTATATCCATATTCCAGAACTCTTACACCATTACATTTTTCTCTCCCCCCTCCATCCCGCACTGCTCACTGGATTAAACTTTTAAAATCACATTTGATAATCTAGGCAAGAGAGAGAGAACACAATCAGCTTTTGACCCTCCTATATTTCCAAAGTTCCTACCTGTGGAAAATCAGCATGTAACTGAGAAAGCTGTGTTAGGAACCTTCTCTTTTGTGTTGCAGCTTCCCACATGCAACGTATCCAAACCTATCCCCTCTTTGCATTCTGCAGTGTAGAACACATGTGCTTTTATTTGATGTTTCAGTGGCTCATTGTCTTGTCTTTGACTGTTGGGTCTCAGTTTGAGGAGATGGTCTGCTTTGTTTTTCAAGGCTGAAATCTGGCTGCACGAACAAGCCCAAAAGGAGGGGTGGAGCAAAGCTTCCAAACTGCAAGGGCGAAAGACAAAGGAAGGGCTGATAGGCCTGCTGCAAGAGGAAAATTCAGCTGTGATGGTGGAGGTGAGCATGTTCTTCCTCTTGAGAAAATGCCTTGCAGTTGCATGGTCACTTTACCCTTAGAGCAAGAAATATATTTGGTGCACTTCCCACAGAACATACAGGCCATGATCCTCTGCTCAGTGTAACTATGCGGGTGGAATAGGAGGCAGCAAATAAAGAGACAGTGGAGTAACAGAAGAAAAGATGTAGCACAAACCATCCCTGTCAAGAGATAAAGCTAACCTGGCAGCTTCTGAGCTGCTTGGGTGCCAACAAAGATGGCTTTCTTTGCTGTTCCCCTTCCACTGCTATACTTCTTGAAAAAGGACTTACACCAGGATGGGCAACTGTGTTTTCCCAGGAGATCTTGGATGACTTGTACTCTTGGGTCACTTCTTTTTTTAAAAAAAGGGTATGTAACCCCAGAAGTCGTTTGGGGGCATTGTGAGGCAAAACATTGATTCCTGGGACCCACAGAAACAGCTCTGGCCCACAACCTGCACTTTTCCCACACCTGACTTTCACCCATATAAATAAGACATCAGCTGTTCTAAGTCACATACAGGATTCTGTCCATAGAAGACATGGGTACATACACCTCTGCCTTTGTTGCTGTGTGCCATCAAGTCGTCTTTGACTTATGGCAACCCTAAAGGAAATCTATCACTGGGTTTTCTTGGCAAGATTTCTTCAGAGGGGGTTTGCCTTTGTTTTCCCCTGAGACAGAGAGTGTGACTCGCCCAAGGTCATCCAGTGGGTTTTCATGGCTGCATGGGGATTCCTTTGCTTTAAGAATTACATTTTAGCCCGACATTATTGCTAGGATCTGGAAATTTCTAGGCGTTTGCCAGGCAAATGTCACCTCCAAAGAAAAGGCACATTTATTCGTCTTCATATGGTATACTCAGACATGTTGGAAGATAGATACTTGCAAACTCTTTTGGATAACAGTCTGTACTAAGACTTTATCTGCCTTAGTTAAAATTTGGATGTGTCATCTTCTCCACCTATGTCTTTAGGGAATAAACCACCATCTCTTCCTATGCTTGTCACTTCTAACTTTATTCTTGAACAATATTGCAGCAATGGTCTAGGCAGTTCAGAACTAACTGTGCTTCTCTGGCAGGTAAACTGTGAAACAGACTTTGTGGCCCGAAATGCCAAGTTTCAACATCTTGTTCAGCAAGCAGCAGTTGGAACAATGCATCATCATCAGAGGACGAGCAACCAATTAAACACATATGCCAAGGTAAGTGACATAATAGCTTCATATAACCTTAAGCACTAGATGCAATTTTAACAGTAGGTATTAGACACATGAAAGTAGTGGGTTAGATCTGGACTGAGTCATGAGTTAAGGCGAACCAATGAAATTAATGGTATTTAGTCATTAATCACTTGCTGTGCTTGAAGCATGATTAGTCTGGCTAATCATACAAATGAAAAATGCTCGCCGCTACCTAACTCACCCAACAAGATAAAGTAGCCTATAATTATATCATTGAAAACATGAGAATCAATACCAGACTCACAAGCATGGCTATGAACTTGTGTATATTAAGTGATAATATATCAATATTCTGTGTTCCATATAATACATTATATACAAAATAATAAGATATGATATTAAAGAATATAGAATTTATAACTGATACAGTGAATGAGAATCAAGTACAGTCATCCCTTCACATTCGCGGGGGTTAGGTTCCCCAGATCCCCGCGAATGTGAAAAATCCGCGAATAACAATTGTCCTCCCCCTCCCCCGCCAAAGCGACAACAGGGCCTCTGGAGGCCTTATAGTCGCTTTCCCCCGCCTCCCCATGCCTTCATGGGGCCTCCGGTGCGTCTCCAGAGGCCCCATGATCGCCTCCCCGGCCCTCCCCACCCCCTCGCCAGGCCTTCATGGGGCCTCCGGAGCGTCTCCGGAGGCCTCATGAGCGCCTCCCCAGCCTTCCGCATGCCCTCCCCAGGCCATCATGGGGCCTCCGGAGACGCTCCGGAGGCCCCATTGAAGCCTCCCCGGCCCTCCCCACCTCTTCCCCGGGCCTGCATGGGGCCTCTGGAGCGTCTCCGGAGGCCCCATGGAGGCCTCCCCAGTCCTCCCCACGCCCACCCCAGGCCTTCATGGGGCCTCCGGAGCGTCTCCGGAGGCCCCATGGAGGCCTCCCCGGCCCTCCCCCGGGCCTGCATGGGGCCTCCCCGGCCCTCCCCAGCCCTCCCCCGGGCCTGCATGGGGCCTCCGGAGCGTCTCCGGAGGCCCCATGGATGCCTCCCCGGCCCTCCCCAGCCCTTCCCTGGGCCTTCATGGGACCTCCGGAGTGTCTCTGGAGGCCCCATGGAGGCCTCCCCGGCCTTCCCCACCCCCTCCCCAGGCCTTCATGGGGCCTCCGGAGCGTCTCCAGAGGCCCCATGATCGCCTCCCCAGCCCTCTCCAGCCCTTCCCCGGGCCTTCATGGGGCCTCCGGAGCGTCTCCAGAGGCCCCATGGAGGCCTCCCCAGCCTTCCCCACCCCCTCCCCAGGCCTTCATGGGGCCTCCGGAGCATCTCCGGAGGCCCCATGGAGGCGTCCCCTGCCCTCCCCCCTCCCTCCCAAGGCCTTCGCGGGGCCTCCGGAGGGTCTCCGAAGGCCCCGTGGAGGCCTCCCCGCTTCCTCCCAGGGCTTTCACGGGGCCTCCGGAGGCCCCGTGTCGCAGTTTTGGGGGGGCCCCGGGGGGGCCTCCCAAAACCGCAAATGTCAAGTTCGCTAATGTGGAGGGACAACTGTAATTGATTCATTTCTTAATTTTTGCCAAACTGTGTCCTATAGGGCACACCCACAATTACAGGTCACAAATGTAAACCCAGTTCTTTAAGGTTGTATGGCTTTAGTTAGAGAGGCATATTTACCCACCAGTTTCCACTTGCTTCGTTTGTATGAGCACAGATTTATAGTATCCCAGGCTCTTCAAAATGCTCTGGAGTGGTTTGAGGCCCACTAAAATCAGTGAAATTGGATTAATGGCAGATTAGTCATTTGCTGTACATGATCCAATCCATTGTATTTAAGCATAAACTGCATCTTTCTGCTGAATTGTTTTTAAAAAGCAATGATGGTTCTTAGTAGGCAACAATTAATAAAGGCAGAAGTGAAAAGTTAAACGGTTGTAGAGCTGAAGGATGTGAAGATAATATTAACCTTGCGATGGCCACAGGCAAGGTTTGTCTTTGGTGCCATGGTAATCTACAGAGCTCCCTCTGCTACCATCAGAGACACCTTTGGAACAAGTAGCTGCTTCACAGAGCGTCCCTGCCAGATCAAAACAGTATGAGAAACAGAGGTTTGGGTCTTGCCAGAAGCACAAAATGAGATCTGTCGCCAGACACTCCTGCAGAAGTTCTCAGATACTGTAGAATACTTAATTTCTATAAGCTTCCTCTTGCTCTGGCTTGATCTTAGAGTAAATTTTGGAATATTACTTTCTGAAAGTAACATGTTGCACTTGAGAGGTAGCGCGTTGCCATCACTTGTGTGTTACTTAAAGAATAACTAGTTATACAATTTGCTGTTGTTTAGTATTTGGATGGGAGACCGCCAACAAATATGAGGTGCTGTAGGCTGTATTTCAGAGGAAGGAACTGGCAAAACCACCTCTGAATGTTCCTAAGAAAACCCTATGAAATTCATAAGTCAACAGGTAACTTGAAGATGTGCACACACCCACAATTAGTTGTTGCTTCTGACACCATTTGGGCCACATTTTGGATAGCTCCTGTTGTTGGTTATGGCTACTTGCTCCTTCTGGGTTGGTCAAATGGATAATCCCAGGTGCAAAGGGTCTGCATAATGAAAGGGTTTATGTCACAGGGTCAGGCAGCCAGTTAGATTTTGCATGGCCAGCCCAAAGCATTTTGTAGCCTGTGGTAGTCTTTTAAGTACTGCTGCACCATTCAGTTATCAGTCTCTGCACTGAATGTACGCCATCCTTGGATGTCATGGTGCCACCTGAAACTGGTTGCTTTACCGTATTGCACGGATGGGCCCTGAAGATTTAACTGTGTGGTGGCCTCACTGGAGTTCAGTTGAAAGTGAGTTGGATCCAGACTTTTTAGTTGCACTGAAGTTCCATTTAAATATGTGGGGACTAAGTTAAGCTATGGTTTATTTTATCAAATGGATTTTAGGTCAGGTTCAGCTAACCTAGATGGATGCCAATTGATACATTTTTGCCAAGAGTGAGAAAAAGAAAAGTATGTTTCAATACTGCCAGAAATATGAGGAGTTTGTATTCAATCCTATTCTGGAAACCATGCCTTATGAGGAGAGACTTAGGGAGCTGGGTATGTTTAGCCTGGAAAAAAGACGGTTAAGGGGTGATATGATAGCCCTGTTTAAGTATTTGAAGGGGTGTCACACTGAGGATGGAGCAGGCTTGTTTTCTGCTGCTCCAGAGACTGGAATACGGAGCAATGGATGCAAGCTCCAGGAACAGAGATTCCACCTCAACATTAGGAGGAACTTTCTGACAGTAAGAGCTGTTTAGCAGTGGAACACACTCCCTCGGAGCATGGTGGGGTCTCCTTCCTTGGAGGTCTTTAAACAGAGGCTGGATGGCCATCTGTCAGGGATGCTGTGATCGTGATTTCCTGCATGGCAGGGGTTTGGACTGGATGGCCCTTGTGGTCTCTTCCAACTCTACGATTCTATGATTCTATGTAACTGATTTTTAATGAAGCTGCTAATGCTGTTCTTTTTTAATGGCTGTTTAATCCTCAGAAATCCTGATGCATTCAGTTCCTTCCCACACTTGCTATATGTCAGAGTGGTACTCATTTTCAAACTTAGGTCATCATTCTTAGAAAGCTAGAGGAAGCTTTGGGAAATGAGGGGAAGTGATATTCTGGGGCTTGCCAATCAAAGTTTGGACAGTACATAGAGAGACTCCGATTTTACAAATGCATCTCATGCATAAAAACATAGTAGAAAGGCAAGATTGGCTTGGGGCTGCATGCTGCGTATGTTTGCAGTAGCAAGCCACTTCCTAGAGCTGGACATGGAACTGTGTGCAGGTTACACATTTCTTACTTGTAGTAACCCATGCTAGAAGAAAAACATTTAAAAGCAAATGCTGTGCCCTGTCAGGATGATTCAAATTTTTATGGTGCTGGTTTTGTATAATTTGTGGCATCAAGATGGTTCAGGAGGTGATTCCTTAGATATTCCTGCAGCTCTTCATGGATTTTAAAGTTGTGAAGATTAGACTTCTATAAACTGAAATTAAATTTATGCCCTGTATGTAGACCAGATTTTACTCTTCTCCCTCATCATTTTAGATATTGCTTGAATAGCTTTCTAAGTTGCTGTGATGGTCAACAGTCTAACTGTGTATTAAAAGAGAAGTGGTAACTACAGTTTGTCTACAGATTCATTAAAATTATGTTGTTTCTTTGACTTGTTTTTCTAGTGTTTCTTAAAATCTGATGAGCTTTCTCATTTGAGGACCGGACCAGATGGATCCTTGCTTAGTGATCAGCTGGCTCTGGCTATTGGTGAGTGTTCTAGTGTCAGGCTTGGCCAGGAAACTAGAAGGTAGCAGCCATTTTCTGCCAATACTCTTAGCATTTATATTTCTATACTGCTTATCAGTGCAAAGCCTAAGTGGTTTACAGCATGTTAGCTAATTGCCCCCAACAAGCTGGGTACTCATTTTGGTGACCTATGGAAGGATGGAAGGCTGGAGTCAACCTTGAAGCCTCTGGGATCAAACTCACAACATTGTGGCTGCAGTGCTGGCATTTAACCACTGCGCTACCAGGGCTCCCTCTATGCTGTCTCCAGTTTTGAGGGGAGGTGGCAGTTCTGCTGCTAAGAATGCAAGTTTCTGAAGGGAGCTCACAGGAGTACACCCATCCTATCTCTTTCAAGCTGAGCTGCTTCCCATATGACCACAGTAGCATATAGCTTAGCCCTTCCCACAACCTGTACTTCTAATGGCAAATGATTTTTCTTCCTAATCCTTTTGTTTTCTGTTAAAGGCAAGCTGGGTGAGAACATGGTTATTAAAAGAGCGGTGTGGGTGTTGGTGCCAGAAAACTTCTTCATTGGCTCTTACGTGCACGGATCCCCCCCAGGAGGAAATCCTCTGCTTTCTCACATGATGTTTGGCAAATATGGTGCCTTGGTGATCTGCAGTCCCTCGGAGCAATGCCCAAAGTCAAACTTGGCTGAGCTAGGCTGGAGGCTGGGGCAGCATGTGGTGGGCATGGCTCCCCTCTCTGTTGGCTCTCTTGATGATGAACCCGGAGGAGATTCTGAAACAAAAATGCTTGCCCAGCCCTTCCTCATGGATCCCACAATTTCCTTGGGACAATATATTCAGCCCAGAGGTGTATCTGTGCTGGACTTTGTGCGGTTTGAATGTGGAGAAGATACAGAGTCGTTGGAATCAGAATAGACAATTTTTCCCCATTGAAGATGTGATCTGTTCCTACTTCCACTTGGGCGCTGGTGTGGTTAACAGATGTGGCGGGTATCAGATAAATCCTCATGTTAGTTGTCCAGAGGGGCCGACTGCTAAACATAAAATCTCTTTCTCAAGCTCTGCAGTGGTTTTGTAATATGTGACTGCGAGAGTGTGACAAACAGATGTTGATTTGATGAATAAAAATTATCTGAGCTCTTCCTGCTATTATGGTGGCAGTCAGGATGGGTGCTACTGCCGTTGATTCAAGCTAATTCCATTTATTGTTGTGTCATTTTAAAATGATTCCCAAGGATTTCAACTTACTATAAATGAGCAAAACAAAATTCCAGGAAGCTCACATATGCCAATTGCACATTTTCAAAGTATTTAACCAGAACTGGAGGATGCACGTCTTATGTTGGGCAATCTGTAGCTGTGTTCTAATTGATTTATGTAAGTGTCTTCTTCAGATGTACTAAACTTTTGCCTGCATTAGTGAATCTCCGGGTTGAGCAGGGAGTGCTGTAAAATGGAAGCAGGGAAATATGACCCTTAATTTCTAAGGCAAAATGGAGGAAGTCCTCAGTGGGCCAGTGGGAAGCCACTGTAGCTCTTCTCAGCTCAGAGCCTTAAGCTGTTCAAATTCACCTTTTTCAACTGCTTTAGTACTGAGAATTGGAACTTTGGGTTGGTTGTTGTGTATATACAAACTAGACTTCTCAGACTTCTTTTAATGCAAGAAGTCAAACACGGGTTCAAGAGGTTAGACTTGGTTTCTTTGGCATGGGCAGGAGCACTCCATGAGTGGCATTCTGCTCAGAATAATCCCACTGGCAGAAAAGGGGGAAGGGAAACTGCCTCAGCCCGTTGTCTCCTCCCTCTGGAACCCTTGTTGGCACTTGTCTTGCTCTTATAGAGACTTCCCCAACTGGGTTTATTTGGTGGGGAGGATGCTTCAAGGGAAAATTCAGAGAGATCATGTCCTCCCCATTCTACCAGCAGAAATGCCCTGCTGAATGGGAAAACTTCTAGGGATGAAGGGAGCCCCTGATGCCATGAAAGGAAGGTGCTAGCTGCCAGCCATATTATAGTTACCACCCTGTAGTAAACTGAATTGTCTGGCAATTATTGCCAGAAGTTTTTGCCGTTGTCTCTTGCTGCCTTAATGTCCTAAATGTTAATAGCTGAACAAGATCGGAGAGACTCCAGTGAGGATGATGTCGGACCTGTTCTCAAGCAGTTTTTTGTAAGAGTTCTGGCTTAGTGTATAATAGTGGTTCTTAACCTTTTCTTTACCAGGGACCCCATTTAAATATCTTTTGTTGCCGTAGACCCCCAAGACTTAACTCAAGATTTAAAACCATGATGATGATGATGATGATACAATTACACTATCTATTAAACCTTCCCTCAGAGGCACTAGAGGGGGAAGGAAGACTTTTCTCCTGCTTCTTCCTGCAAGTTTGTGGCTGGAGCAGATTGAATGGCAATGCGCAGGCCAAGCCAGCCAGCCTTTGCTCCTGTCACATGGCCACTCCACTGCAGGCAGGAGGTGGTCCAAGCAGCCTTCAAGCCTTTGCAGACCTGTGAGGACATTGCGGACCCTGGGGCTCCCCAGACCACAAGTTAAGAGCCACTGGTGTAGAACATTATGTGCCACATCCTGCTGTAGGCTGTGTGTGCTAAAATGGCTCCTGTGGTGCCAATGTCAATGTAATGACTCAGGGCTTTTGTGTTTTGCACGCATGTTGAAGACAAGCAGACAGCTGAAGCATGGCTGCAAAATATAGGTAAGGGCACATTCAGCTTCCCTTTGGGTTTTCTAGCCCATTCATGTGCTTCAGGGCTAGCCCAAGTCATTTTGTTGCCTGAATCAAAGAATGTGATGACATTCTTCCATCCCCACCCCAGTGCATATACATAAGGTGGAACTGGCTTTGGGTCTTACTTTGACACAGGTGAGAGGACAACATCTAGTGCAGACATGGGTAGTAGTTTAGCTTATGGGCAAGACAAACTGCATGGCACACACATGTCTATCCTCCAACACCTTGCCTCTGTTCTGTGGCCCTTTCCCCAGTTTCTGCCACATGAAGGAACTTCCTTATAATTGAGATAAGCTTGGCTTGCTTTTACCACTGGAGTTCCCTTCTATGGCTTATGGCAATTTGAGTAGATACCGCACCTTTTTGATCTAAGATATTGTTCACTTTGTTCTTATATCTAGTGTAGCGACAGCCAAGGTTTAGCCTTCCAGATGGTGTTAGACTACAATTCCCAACATTCATCACCATTGCCTCTGCTGGATGGGGCTCATGGGAGTTGTCATCCAACATCAGCTGGAAGTCTGAATTTTGTCGACTCCAAACGATTGCGAGCACTTCTGCTTCTTTCTTTTGCATACTATTGTCTGATCCATTCCTCTTTTGCACAGCACAGTTATGATATGCCTGGTACGATATTACTGCATGTAGCACACTTCCATTGATTGCGTCCAAAAAAAAAAAAAATGGAAAGGTGGTAGGTATTCTGGAAATGTAAAAGAACAATACCATCCAGTTCTAAGGTAAGTTCAACATTCAGTATCTTTTATTTATCAAGTTTGTTACACATATATTTTTTCATAGTTCTGCTTCTGTTCAGCATGTCAGAGAGGATGTAGGCAGCATGTGGGTTGATTGGCACTGGGCTTGTCCCTTTGACTATGCAAGGGAGTGGTGGGAGGATGTACTTTGGAGAAGCATTGGGGGCATTTTCCTCATACAACACAAACTGCTTGAAGCTCATTTGTCTTTAAAAGGCTTATACAGAGCAATGGACCAATACTATGAAAAGTCCCCCTTCTCTGACTCTCAAGAAGGGGATTTGTAGTTGTCCTCCTTGCCCTTGGCAGGCTATGTTGAAAAGAATGGTTCTTAGGTTGAGTACTGAGACTGGCCATAGTGGGCACCTTGGGCAGTCATGAGGGGCGGGGGGGGGAATCCTCCCTGCCAATTCTCACACTAGCCCCAGAAATTTGCCAAAAAAATAAAAATGAAGTGGTCAGATATACAGATTTTTTTTTTTTAGGGCAGGTGCTATGACCCCTCCCACAAACCATTGCTCCTTGTGCTCTCCAAGGATCAACAAAGAGGGCAAAGGGAGCTTTTTAGGAGCTGGACTTCTTGCTAGTTGGGTAAACCACATGGGAGGGAAGGCAATGCAAACCAAAACTATCGCAGCACATAGAAGGCTGCTAAATTAGAAGTCCTCCACAGGTAGGGTGGAATGATGTATTGACAGTAAAGCCTATTTTAATATTTGTTGCATAGATATATATTCATAGGCCTAAAATAGAACAAAATAAGCCCAGTTGAGCAGTCTCCTAGTGACCTGGATTTCTAGGAGCCACTACTTATTTTTAGAAAGTTTTAGCCAAGAGCAGAGAGAACAGTGCTGTTGCCAATAAATTTCCTGAGCCTTTTCACTTCTGTTAGTACACTCCCCAATGTAGGCTTGTTAACTGTGAAGCCAAAAATTGAAAAATTAAGCTTCCTGGTCAGCAGCAGCCTTGAGCTAAGATACAAAATTAGCGTTCAAAGCACAGTTAGGCACAAATGTGATATGTATTGTTGAAAGGAAGAATGCAGCTCCTGCCACAGGCAAAGGTATTTCTGGATTTGGGGCCTGCCCCAAAAGTGTTGGTGACTCCTCTTTTACCTTGAAATGCTTCTTCAGAAAAGCCCCTTTTCTTTCTTCATGTTGAGCTGTTTCCAAGTAGGGAGAGCAGCAAACTCTTCCCGAGGAATACCGAAAACTCTGACAAAGTCGTCTTCTGACAGGAAGCTCTAGTGGTTGGGTTAAAACAACAGCCTCTAAATGAGTAAGGAAAGGACCAGGCCAGAGCAGATAGGACCTACAGTGTGGTCTTTTTTCTACTCAATTAAAGTTAGTTCTGTACAACCCAAGAGAATGCATGGACCATGATAAACTGTTTTCTGTGAGGTTTATTCTTAATCACAGCCTGGTTTTCACACATGGCTGCCCAGAAGTTTAATGGATCACAGAGCAGTTGGGATGTTGAAGACCCCGCTTTTGAGGGGCGACCAATCGTGGGGGGAAGCTATAGTGAGCAAAAAGCCAATGCTGGCACAGAGGCAAATAGTATACACAGAATATGAAGAAGGGGAGCCCCTGCCTTTTGGGGCAGGGGCAAGTTGACCCACCCTGCCCCTTTCATCTACCCACCCTGGTTCTCACAAACTGTAAACAAGTTTCTCATGATACAGCTTCAAATGGCAGGTGAGGGTTTATTGCATTCGAACAGTCTTCCTAACACAACAGTTATGAAGTGACAATTAATACAAATGTATTTATTTACTACATAGTGCCACCAGTGTCTATAGCACTTTACGGAGTACTGGTCCCTACCTGAAGGGCCTTACTATCTAAACTTCAAACCAGGGAATCAGCGTGGAGGTAAAAGGGTTCAGAACAAGGAAGCAATATGCAAGTGTTGCAATTCAGTGTCCTTAGGCATAGTTGCAAGTTAAGTGACAGTAGGGCACGGGGGAAGATAGCCCATTGCAGCAAAGGTGAGGGTTAGGATTGTCCCCCTCTCTCAGAGACTAGACCGGGGCGAGGGACACCAGGGATTGCAATAACCTCTGGATCATTGCATTAATCTTCCATGCAAGCAAAATGGTGTGCAAAATCCTACAACAAAGACTTTTACCGTATATAGAGAAAGAACTGGTAGATGCCCAAGTTGGGTTCTAGAAAGGAAGAGGCACTAGGGATCATATTGCAAACATATGTTAGATAATGAAGTGCATCAAATAATTTCAGAAGAAAATCAGCCTGTGCTTTATAGCAAAGCCTTTGATTGTGTAGATCATAAAAAACGATGGATCACTGTTAAAGAAATGGGTGTGTCACAACATTTGATTGTCCTGTACTCAGGACAAGAGGCTACCGTCAGAACAGAATACAGAGAAATAGAATAGTCAGGCAAGGTTATGTTTTACCACCCTCTCTGTTTAACTTGTACACTGAACATATATGTCAAGCAGGATTAGATGTGCATGAAGAAGGTATGGAGGAAGGAATATCAATTTAAGATATGCAGATGACTTCATACTAGTAGTAAAAAAGAGCAAAGACTTGGAACAATTACTAAAGAAAGTCAATGAAGAAAGTGTAAAAGCAGGTTTACAGCTGAATATTAAGAAAACAAAAATAATGACCGCAGACAATTTACATAACTTTAAAGCAGACCATGAAGACATTGAAATAGTTCCAAGATTTTCCATCTCTTGACTTAGTCATTCAGAATGGAGACTGCAGTCAAGAAATCAGAAGTCTAGTGTGCTTACTGTATGCTGAAGTAAAGCGGTAGGGCAGCTGGAAGGTTCTGCTTTCCATACTGCCTTACCACATAATGTCGTCCTTCTGGTGGTCATTCTGGTTCCGTGGGAAACCAAGGTAAAACCTTGTCTTTTTGCTAACAGATTTTTCCAGTTAGCAAAAATGGTTTTACCTTGGTCTCCCATGGGACCAGAATGAAAGAATGACAATGTGCAGTAAGGCAGCGTGGAAGATGGAACCTTCTGGCTGCACTGCAGCATTACTTCAGCATGCAGTAAGTAAGCCTCTAAGAAGTGGAAGGACAGCTATGAAGGAACTAGATGAGATCCTGAAGTGTCAAGATACTGTATGTTATTGAATACTAAAGTTACGATTGTCCATGCCATTGTATTTTCCATTTTTGTGTAAGGTTGTGAAAGCTGGACAGTGAATAAAGATGATAGAAAGAAAATCAGCTCATTTGAAATGTGGTGCTGAAGAAGCGTTCTGTGGATACCATGGACTGCTAAAAAGACAAAATAGGGCCTAGAGCAAATCAAGCCTGAACTCTTCCAAGAAGCCAAAGGGACTAAACTGAGACAGCTTAGTCCTGACAGAGACAGCTTTTGCTGCTGTCCTCTCACCTCCCCTGCCATCGTTGCCGTGACCACAGCTATACTACCTCCATTGTTATGCTATCACTACCTCCTTCTCTTATGCCAGCATAGCTTTGCTCACTAGTAGGATTATTTCAGCTATTCTTGGGAATAGATATAATTTGAATGACATTGGAATCAGGGACCATTATAAACCTTCCAAAATTTCACCAGGGATAGCCCATATAGTTGTAGCTACAGTGAAGACTAGGAACACATTATAACCTGAGGTTCACAGAGAATGGCTTCTGCTCCACTTCTAAACTGCATTGTTGTCTGATGGAATCACAGAAAACCCTAATAATATTAGAATCATAGAATTGCAGAGTTGGAAGAGACCATGAGGGCCATCCAGTCCAACTCCCTGCCATGCAGGAAATCTTGATCAAAGCATCCCCAACAGATGGCAATCCAGCCTCTGTTTAAAGACCTCCAAGGAAGGAGACCCCACCACGCTCCGAGGGAGTGTATTCCTCTGCCAAACAGCTCTTACTGTCAAAAAGTTCCTCCTAATGTTGAGGTGGAATCTCTGTTCCTGGAGCTTGCATCCATTGTTCCGTGTTCCAGTCTCTGGAGCAGCAGAAAACAAGCCTGCTCTATCCTCAACGTGACACCCCTTCAAATACTTAAACAGGGCTATCATATCGCCTCTTACCCGTCTTTTTTCCAGGCTAAACATACCCAGCTCCCTAAGTCTTTCCTCATAAGGCATCGTTTCCAGACCTTTCACCATTTTAGTTGCCCTTCTCTGGACTTGCTCCAATTTGTCAATATCTTTTTTGAATTGTGGTGCCCAGAACTGGACACAGTATTCTAGGTGAGTCTGACCAAGGCAGAATAGAGTAACACTATTACTTCCCTTGATCTAGACACTATACTTCTATTGATACAGCCCAAAATCGCATTGGCCTTTTTAGCTGCCACTTCACACTTGACTCATTGAGATCCTAGATCAAATTGTGTGGAGTGTCCTGCTCTCTGTGTACAGTGCTGTGTTTCTCCCTGCTCTTACGTGGCAGCTTTGACTCACTGGGGATGCTGCCATAGGTGGTTACTGGCTGGGAAGGGAGTGAGAAAGCAACCAGGCAGCATCTGGCTGCAGTTATGCTGCCAGGGGATGAGAAATGAGATTGCTTTCTGGGAGTCTATAGATCTGGGAGATCTCTCTCATTTCTCTGTAGCCAAGATGGACCCTACCTGGTTCCTCCCATCCCATCCTCAACCCAGGTTGGACTTAGGGCAGGCAGGCTGGACATTGCGCAAGAAGGTGGTAAATAGTTCCTTGTGCAACATGCAGAACCCAAGAGATGCACATGTAACCTTGAGTTATGGGCTTGTCTAACAGGATTCAAGCATTTAAGTCTTGCCTTTCTAAACACTGCCATAAGAGAACTCACCTCTTTCTTAGCAGGATCCACATCTTCAGGCAGTTCATCTCGGCTGGACAGCAAGACTTCCAGAGGGTAGGTTTGGTGTGTGCTGCTGCTGTTACTCAAGGTCCCTGGTTTTGGCATAAGGGATGCACCATCCAGATCCTAAGCAGAAAAGGTTGTTTACTAAATTTAATCTGGATAGCAGATTCTATACCATTGTTTCTCAAACAAGTGTAGTAATGGATGCCCATGTTTAACTACAAATAAAAAGGAATGCATACCTTACTACTGTACCCCCAAAGTTTTATTTTTGAGACTAAGAACCATCCATCCTCATCGGAGACTGCCTCTGTGTTCCTGTATGTGTTTTTTCTGCATGAGCACAGTTAAATGATCCAGCCCTGCCATATTCAGAGACAAAGCAAAATTACCTGTTCCCAACGCAGGTTATTTTGGGATTATAGAAGAATTATTTCTCCAATTAATCAGTCAGTCTCATGTAGGTTGGAAATTACTGGATTGCTGTATGCCAAAAAAGCACTGGTAATTGTGGTTATTGCAGCTGGTAGGTGGACATGATGGGTGACTTTCCTTTGCTTACCTCACCCATCATGCCACAGGAGGCGCCCCAGCACAAGCCAGTGGGTGCCGCTACCGTGGGAAGTGGTAGGGGAGGGACCACAGCTCAGTGGCAGAATACCAGATGCTAGGTTCAGTTCCTGGCCTCTCCAGTTTAAAAGGGATCTTAGAAAGCAGGTGATGGAAAGGCTCCCTGCCTGAGACACTAGAGCAGCTGTCACAATACAATACAATACAATAGTGACAATACAAATGGACCAAATGGTCTATGTTGGTATAAGGAAACTACTGTAGACATCTTCTTTTGCCAGATGTTTAGCTGAGTCACTACTCTGTTGCAAATTTATTCTGGAGCCTCTTGTCATTCCCCAACAAATTATGGTAACAACTTGCTTCTCTTCCATGACACCCTAGGTGTGAGGCTTGGGGTGGTCACCTCATTCTACTTAATAGGAGGGCAGGCTTTGCTTCTTAACCGTGGGCTGTACTGCACACTGAGGGAAGCAAATCGTCAACTCACAGCTGTGATTCTGAGTGTGGTGTTGGCATCTCTCAGTTCTTTCTTCAGCTGCTCATATGTCTTCCCTTCCTGAAAGAACAGAAAGAGACAGTTCTCTTACAGAGACAGGGCACCATCATGATAGGTGCTGGAAGCAGAGTTGTACTTCCAAAGGTTTAGCCATGGCACCTGTTCTGAATCATGGCTAAGTCATTTGGCAAAATGTAGAAATGTAGAAAGGGGAGAATGGTATCAAAGCAAAGCTCCATCTTGTCCAGCACCATTCTTCAAGCAGCTGTCAGCCAGATGCTTCTACATGAAACGCACAAGCAGAGCAATATTTTGACATGACCTCCCATTAGGTCAGAGGCACAGACCTTGCTACACCCATTTCAACACACTGCTGGCTCCAGTTTTAATAAGACTATGCTACACTTGTGAATTGGAAACTATTTGTCTAACAAGCTTGGATGACCAGTTAGGAAAACCAGTGATGTGTCCTCAGTCTGCCTTTGTGCAGTTAAGCACTTTTCACAATTCGAACACCAGAAGAATCAACTTACATTGGTGTTATTTAGAGCTACCTCCAATATTGTGCAAGCAGACCTGAATTCATGCAGTGGGACTCTTCCTTCCTCCTGTAGCTCTCCTGCACCTGAAATCTGGCCTGGGCAGTCCTCCAGCCCTCCGGAGCTGATGGAGGAGGTTGCAGAGGGAAAGGGATGGACAATGGCATGCACCCCTTAATTTTAGCAGGAGCCTAAAGTCTAATGGATTATGTTATGTTTTAATTGTGGGACCTAAAATCACAAGAGTTTTTAATTTTATGGTAAAATTTCACATTCCAATTAGAAATTCAACATTCAAATTCTAATAGGCAAAACTGGACATATTGGCAGATTTCAAGTGCCTGAGAATTTTACCAAATACCTGTGAATGTTTATCTGTTTTTCCTTGGTTTTTTTCTGGGCTGTGAGGCCGTGTTCTGGAATAGTTTCTTTCTGACGTTTCGGCTGCATCTGTGGCTGGCATCTTCAGAGAAGATGGCATTTCTCTGAAGATGCCAGCCACAGATGCAGGCGAAACGTCAGAAAGAAACTATTCCAGAACACGGCCTCACAGCCCGGAAAAAAACCAAGGAAAATATATGGATGCCAGCCGTGAAAGCCTTCGACTTCACATTTATCTGTTTTACCATTTGCATAATATATATTTTATTCAGTGATACTCTCTATCAATGTGGCATAAGTAGGATAATAGTATTCCTGAAAAAAATCAGAGGCATACATTCAAAGAACAGTCTTAACTTACACTCCATCGATATGGATCCCAAGCCAGGAACCAGCCTGTGAAGTTGGGGGGCTCAAAACCTTGCTTGATTATCAGGATGGGGGTATCACTCTCCCGCCCACTGGGGTGGGTCTGTAGATATTCCTGAGCTGTTGCCAATGCCTCTTTCCTCTCTGTTGCATTGGCTTCTTTGCCAATCCATAAGAAAATCTGGAAGGAGAAGGGTTATTATTTCATGTTATTCATTTGAGTAATGGAGAGTTCTACAATGGAGGGGAATGGGCAGTTGGCATCTCCCCACCCCTCCCCAAATCTCTCTACTCAGCACTCCTTCCAACAGTAGGCCTGTTGCTCCAGGAAAGCTCATAACAGCCTTCCCCAACCTGATGTCCTCCAGAATTGCTTTCAAGGCATGACACACATAACTCATCTATTCTACTTTATCCTCACACCAACCCTATGAGGTAGGTCAGGCAGCAAAAAAGACAGAGACTGGCCTAAGGTCACCCAGTGAATTTCTTAGCTTGCTGAAGGTTAGAGTGTAGATCTTCCAAGTCCCAATCCAGCATTAGAACCACTTTGCTACACTTGGCTCCCATTCTGAGTAGGAAAGACAGGAGATAGCCATCTGGGGAAGGCTAAATGTTATTATCACTATGCTACAACTCATCGTTTATGAAACTTTACAATGCTTTTTTCCACAGTGGCAGGAGCTTAGAGTTTTGAGGGAAGTAGCTAGTATGCTCTTCTGGACAGGTGCTCTCATTCTACTGCTTACATTTCCTTGTCATTCTGAAGACTGTGTTTTTTTTTAAAGCAGGGGTAGAAATGATGTGACCTTCCAGATGTTGCTGCATTGCAACTTTCAGCATTCCTCATCATGGGAGTTGCAATCCAACAACATCCAGTGAGCCACATGATTCCCACGTCTGTTTTAAAAGAGTATTTGAAAGCAAGGGTGGGCGATTTGTGGCCCTCCACCTATTATTGGACTTCAGCTCCCATCATCTCTCTCCATTGTCTGTTCTGGCTAGAGCAGATGGCAGTTACAGTCCAGCAACATTGAGTAGCCCACCCCTGCCTTAGAAGCTGACACAGACTGCCAAGTCTCCCCTCCTAACCTTTCACTGCCAGCCTTAGACTCCCTAACAATGAAATAACAGGAGATACAGTACGACCCCAGTATCTGCTAGGGATTGGTCCGGGGGTGGTGGTGGTGTGGATATTGAAAACCATGGATAATAGCGAATGCCATTGAAAATAATGGGACTTCCGGTTTAAAATACAATAGAGTTGCCTTGGAGGACCTAGAAAATAGGCAAGAGGGGATACATTTTCTAGGAAGACTCTATGGTAGGTGTGCTGTTTTATGTCCTGTGGATAACTGAATCAGTGGATAATGAATCAGTGGATACGGGAGTCCTACTGTATGTATATATCCTTGCAAGAGAATGAAAGGTTTAGAAGTTCAAGGGAACTTCACACTCCCCGGCTCTAGCCACACCTGGTCCCAGGTATCCAGCAGCATCACATCACTTTCACTGAGGTCATCCTGGATGAAGTCAGTTATCTCGGTGACGACAAAGCGCCCAGTTTTGTTGGAGCATTCAAAAAGCCGGGGAGGGTGATCAGGGACTTCCTGCTTCAGCCTGGAAGATAGAGGTGGGTTACTGGGAGGAAGGCCCTCCTGGCCTCATTGCCTGGGTGTGCAGATGGGAGGCTTGTTGAATGAAACCCAACAGAACACCCAGTCTCTCCAGGGAAAAAGCAAAACACACCTCTTCTATTCATTTTCTTGCCACCATTCAAATCAATGTTTGAGAATTAACAATCAATCCTAAGGCTTTAATAGCATGGTTGCCTGCCTCATTCACATGATTTTACAGGTGCTAGATGGCATCACCTTCCTTTTGTAATAATAATAATAAAAATAATAATAAAATTTTATTTCTATCCCGCCCCTCTGCAACGCAATCCTTTTGTAACCCACCCACCCCCATTTTCCCCACTGGCACTTCTCTATTTTTGTTTCTTACCAGGAAAAAAATGCATTAACATTGAGAATGGGGAATAGTTGCACTATTCCTTTTGATTGGTAGTGTTTAGATGCCTCTCATCTGGTTTAAACATTTAAAAGAATAAATAAAACATGGTAGCAATAAAAAAAATATTGTAGTTACATGCTTTCAAGTCAACTCTCAGGGTTTTCTTGGTAAGATTTCAGGCAAGGAAGTTTGCCATCACTGCCTTCAGAGGCTGAGAGGATGTGACTTGCCCAAGGTCACTCAGTGGATTTCCATGGCTGACTGAGGATTTGAACCCTGCTCTCCCAGAGTCCTAGTCCAACACTCAACCCGCAGTCTCCAATCCCCTCTCCAACTCTCCACTAGCTACTGAATGGCCATGGAGGGGGTGAGTTTGGGGGGGGCATTAGGTCACTGCGAAAGGAGAAGGAGAATTCCAACCTCTGCAACAACCCCCAAAAGACATATGCCAAGTGTATGTTGGACTGAAGCTTGCATATCTCACTATAACAGGATTAAGGCCACACACCTCAGGAGGGTGGAGCTGGAGATGCGGTTGGCTCCACCAGCCGATATCAGCCACCACTGTGTTGAGGGCTGGGGTGTAGGTACCTTTTTTCACTCGCGTAAGGAGCTTGGCCTCCCAACAGCTCCCAAAACTCCTTGGGCTCCTGCCCTTCTGCCACAGTCTCCTGAAGGCCATCACAGAGCATGGTGGCAAGCTGCTTGGCCATTTCTCTTTCATCGCCACTGGAACCCTAACGTGAAAACCACAGAAATGAGACATGATGGGACAATTTAAGACCTTTTGCTGCTTGGAACAAAGGGCATAATGGTGTTCTCTTTGTGCTATTCCTTCTACGGAGGGTGACTGAAGCAAACTGGCAGTAGCATCTTACTTCAATATGAGTGACGAGACAGCACAGCTTGCAAAATGTACCTTTTTGACTACAGTGCCCAGAATCCTCTGACCATGCTGACAGTGATTTCTCTTTAACTGAAGTAATTTCCTCAAGCTCTACAGGACAGCATTTTTCTCTCTTCCCAAGGGCAGCTGGCAAGTTAAAAAGATTTTAAAGTAGACCACATGGCATTCACTCATCTGTCCTATAAACAATTTTTGCACCCTCCTGAATGCTTGCTACCTGAAGCGGCTGCCTCACTCTCAGATATGATCAGAGTGCTGCTCCACACATGTAAGGATTTTATCAAACTGAACTTCAAATCACACACACAATTTGGTGTTAGGTGACAAGAGAATTAAATAGCCTTCACTTCAAAAGCAAAAGACTGAATTTCTTTTGTTGTTAAACGGAAATTGGGTCCTGTCTTCCCAGCTGTCAGATGTAAAGTCTACAGCTGCAATCCTGTATAGGTCAACATAATGTAGTTCTGCATGCGTACCTATGCTAGGTTGAGCCATATACCACCACCCCACTGTATAGCCTCTGAACCCCCCCCCCCAATATGGCCATTCCATGAAGGGAATAAGCAGGGTCAGAGAAGCGTCTGGCTATGTCTATGTTCAGATACCCACAAATCAAGATGGTGGCCATAAATTAGAGCGATCAAGGCTGCCACTGCTGCACAATATTTTTATATATATACTAAAGCAGAGATGTGCAACTGTGGCCTTCTACAAAAAAAATTTGGGCAATCAGCAGAGCAAAAAGCTACACGATCGCTTACTCAAAAAAATCCAACAAGGTGCTTCTGGGTGCTGCCTTGCTGGCAAGCCTGCCCCTCACACACGTTCGACCAATCAGATCTCTCCTTCCACCATCTCCGAGACTGCGCAGCAAATTAAATCAGTTGTCTTAATGGGTACTACTGCACATTTCCTCGTATCATTTTTAAAAATATGGGGAAAGCCACAAAAGCTTTCCCCATGCAGTAAATTGAGTTTTTCACCACCACCCCTTCCTTCTGAATAAGGCAAATCGCTTGCTGTGGGATCTTGTTGGGACAAAAGGTATTCCCAGTGAATTCTGTGAGGAGTATTTTCACCGTCTAGACAACACCTAAGTAGAAGAGCAGTTTCCGGATTCCGCACCCAGCTGAGCTTGCCCTCATCCCTCCTCTGAGCCACGCTTCCTGCTCTCACCTTGCCATACCACAGGTAATGGTCAGTCTGGGCTTTAAGCAGGAAGACATCATTGGAGTTGAGAGATGCTGCGGATGCCGGCACTTCCACTGCCTTGGTGTTGGAGCTGTCTGTTCCACGGATCTGGAAGAGCCTCACGGGGGCTGCCTCTTCACTGCCACCTTTCCTTGATGTCCCACCCTACAGAGGATGCAACAGAAGGGCAGAACAAGACAACGGCACTGAAAACTGAACAATGATGCAGTTGGAGAGACAATGCCTCACTCAGGAGTGGGAACTTTGTGGCCGTCAATGGTTGGTCTGCAATTTCTGGTGGGAACTCGGGAGAGGGGCTTCTCAGTGGCTGCCCCCAGGCTCTGGAACTCCCTGCCCATAGAAGTCAGATTGGCACCCTCCCTGTAAAAACTTCCTTGTTTCGGCAGGTGTTTGCCAGTCTCCGCTAATGGCTGTGCTGAGGAATATGTGTGTGTGCATGTGCGTGTGCATGCATATGTGTGTGTGTTTTGAATTTTTTAGCTGTTTTTAACTTTTTTGTTGTTTGTGTTTTAACTTTCATATTTTCCTGATTTTAACAGCATCTTTTTATTATACACTGCTTTGAGTCCCAAACTGGGAAATTTCCAGTAGAAATAATAATAATTTCCAATGTTCCTCACCATTTGCTAGTCTGGCTAGGGCTGATGGGACTTCTAGTCTAACAACACCTTGAAAGCTGCATAATTCTCAATCCCCCCACCACCACCACCTCTCAGTGAGCTGAGAACACTCTGTCAGACCCTGTCTGGCATTTTAAGCATAAATCCAATCAGTGGTATTTATGTATAGGTTGACTTAGCCTTCAGCAATGGACTCAGTTGGTCTACTCTAGCTGGAACTAGCAACTGGCTTTAGGCCAGGGTGGACACCTTCAAACAGAAGATGGTCCTCCAACAGCCCTTCAAATACGGAACGACTTCAACAGAGGACTGTCCTCTGTAAACTAGGATACATGGCCACCCTATTCCCAACACCTCCATCCAAACCACAGTTTTATTTTCACTAGTCTGCTATTTAAATTTTAAGTTATATGATGATTATTTTCCCCAGAGCTGGGACTCAAGGCAGCTTACAAAATTGAAATGGGGTACGCAAAGGGATCTTGTAGCACCTTTGAGACTAACTCAGAGAAAGAAGACACAGCATAAGCTTTCATAGACTTGATTTACTTCACCAGATGCATGCATGCAGCTGATGAAGTAAATTAAGTCTACGAACGCTTATGCTGCAACTTCTTTCTCTCCATTAGGGCTTGTCTACACTTGTGGTAAAAATCCAACTGACTACTTCGGCCCAGAGATGCACCACAGGAAATTTGGATTACTCTGGCCCAGATGTAAGTGCCACACCTTACCTGGACAAAACCTAAATCTACACCGCTCATCGCTGGGCTTGTCTACACAAGTGATTCAGCTGGATTTTTACCCCACGCCCCTCTGTGGCACCATTCCCCCCCCCTCCTCGGTGCTGCCACTGCTGGTGTGCAGTGCTCATTCTGAGGTCAGAACAAGTGGCCAGTGACTGACCTCTGAGTGAGTGACTGCACCACAATTCTGACTTTCTGGCACACATGGCTGCTCCTTCTGACCTCAGAGCAAGTGACTATGCCAGGGTTCTGCCTTCCTGGCCAATATCAGAATGAGGAAGAGGTGATGAGGAGGGGGGAAATGACGGCACCTGTCAGGCAGCACTTGTCCTTCCTCCCCACCCACCCCGACTCCAGGGCAGATCCCTTTTTCAAACTATAGTTTTCTATAGTTTGCAAAACACTGCAAGTTTTAAAAAAACGGATTAAGATGATATACCCCCAAGTTTGGTGTGGATAGGGTGGTACATCATGTGGCTTTATCACACCAGATTCGGGGATAAGGCCTCACGATTCGGGGGTGGTGGTGGTATTTTTAGTAGTGTAGACAGGGCCACAGTCTCAAAGGTGCTACAAGGCCCTTTTGCATACTGATATGCCAGACTAACACTGCTGTAAAAATTAAAATGGGTACAATATAAATTAAAAACATATGAAGAGTATCGTTACATGCAATTGAAATATCTGTAACATTAAAAGTAATATAAAAGATCCATTAATAATAATAATAATAATAATAATATTTATTTATACCCCGTCCCTCTGCTAAAAACAATCGGGGCGGCTTCCAACAATTAAAACATTATAATAAAGACTAAAAACACTATCCACCCCCACCCTACCCCATAAAAAGACATTAAACACTATAAAATTAAAACCTTCTAACTAAAAACACATTAAAACAAATATATACATAATTTTAAAAAGCCAGGAGACTGAACTCCTGAGGCCGGGATCTAATCAGGAAAGGCCTGGCGAAAGAGATCCGTCTTTAGTGCTTTTTTAAAGCTACTCAAGCTCGTCATCTGACGGATCTCATTCGGCAGGCCATTCCATAAATTGGGGGTGATTACCGAAAAGGCCCTCTGGGAGGTTGCAGACAGCCTAGATTTTTGTGGCTGAAGCAGATTCCTCCCAGAGGACCGGAGTGCGTGGGGAGGATTGTATGGGAGGAGGCGGTTCCGGAGATAAGTTGGACCCAAGCCATTTAGGGCTTTAAAGGTAATAACCAACACCTTATACTGGGCCCGGAAACTGATAGGCAGCCAGTGGAGAGATTTTAATACTGGAGTTAGATGGTCTCTCTGAGATGTTCCTGAGACCACTCTGGCTGCCATATTTTGTACCAACTGAAGTTTCCGGACCAAGCACGAGGGTAGCCCCATGTAGAGCACATTGCAGAAATCTAGACGAGAGGTTACCAGCACGTGCACCACAGTCTCGAGGTCCCTTACTTCCAGGAAAGGGCGCAGCTGGTGTATCAGCCGAAGCTGATAACACCCAGCCCCATAACTCTGAATAATCTCACCCAGCGGCTTCATATAGATGTTAAACAGCATCGGGGACAGGACGGCGCCCTGCGGAACACCACAAGTAAGCTCCTTTCTGCTGGAGAAGCTGTCCCCAAGCAACACCCTCTGGGACCTGCCCGAGAGGAAGGACCGGAACCACTGGAGCGCAGTGCCTCCGATTCCTTAAAATTAAGATTTACATTTTAAAAACAGTTAAACAGCGGTGAAGCTCAGTATAAAATGCTCTTTCTTAAAAACAGTCAATTCTCAAAAGCCTGTCAGAATAAAGAAGTCCTGCCTTCCAATGGAAAGAGAACAAAGAGTGGGGCAACCTAGTCTCTGTAGGGAGCTCCAGAGCCTAGGAGCCGTCACCAAGAAGGCCCTCCCTTGTGTCCTCATCAAATGAAACTGTGAGGGTGGTGGGAAGAAAACACCTCTTTGGAAGATCTCAGCAGCCAGGCAGGCTCACACAGGAAAACATGGTCCCTTAAATCAACACCCTTCAGATTCCCAAGATTCTTTAGGGGCAAGCTATAGCAGTTGAGCAAGCACTGAAAAACTCAGTAGGAGATTCTTAATTCTTGATTGCGCTGCTGAATCCTGCTTCGTACCTCAAAGATGATAAGCTTTCCTTTGAAGATGGCCAGGAAGTGACGCGGTTCCTTGCCCATGGTCACTCGGACCTGCACAGGCTCTCCGTTGAACTGCTGATCCATCTCCACTGCATGATAGGCTGAGGCCGCAAGCTCATCCACTGTGGCATGGCGTCCCTGAGGCACAGCAAAAACATCAAGAGATCTAGCATGCTGCTCTCAGATGAATTTAGCTGTTCTTTTTATGGGTACATCACCTCAGCGTTGGGTGAGGATCACCAACATGGGCTTGTTTGCATCGCTAGACTTGGACAGGAGAAACTGAGATTCAGATTAGCAATTAGCCTTAAAGGCCACCAGCTGACTCTGAGCAAGTCAGTCTCTCTCCATAACCAAGCAAAGCTATCAAAAAAATGTGAGTAAAACCTGTCCATGTTACCGCAAACTTGTTGGAAGAAGGCCTGGAATTTAGATGTTATAATGCAAGGGTGGACATCATGTAGCCCTCTAGATATTGTTGGACTGTGCCTCCCAGCATTCCTCACCATTGACTATCCTGGCTAGAGATGCTGGGTCTTGCAGTCCAACAACATCTGTAGAGTTTGATTATTCTCACTCCAGTTATAAAGTAACGTCCACTTTGTCTGGGAAGGGGCAACTAGTAGCTCTCCAAATATTATTGAACTGCAACTTCCATCAACCTGCACATTGTCTAAGCTGGCTAATAAGATGGCTAAGATGGATGGGAGTTGCAATAAAGTAACATCTGGCAAGCTACATGTTCCTCATCCTGCCTCAGCCAGTAGATTACCAGCTAATCTCTCTCAATCTCTCTCTCAATTAGCCAAACTGAATATTACATAGGAAATTACATGGGATGCAAAACATATTTTCTTCTTCAAAAAGCAAGTGTAAGAATCTAGATCAGAACTGTAGAATGGAGGAGGACAATAAAGTCTTTGCCCCAGATCAATTACCTCATGGAAATCTCCCTCAAAACTGTTCTTAGCAACAGAAGAGAAAACATACTGACACCCTGCATGTCTGTTTTCTTTCCTGTCGCTACAAACAGTGCTCGGTGGGCCTGGTACTGAGTTCATCTGGAATTCTGGTATACAAATATTTTGTGCTGGAGACAAACAGAGCAGAGCCCCAAACACTATGCTATTCTTTTCCAACCAAGATCCTGCCAGATGTGTTAAACTACAACACCCCATGATGGGGGCTGTAATCTAACGGCTTGACTACACGGGGGTGGGGGTGGGGTAAAAATACAGATTACTTTGGCCCAGAGCTGTGACCCATGAAATTCAGACTACTCTGGCCCAGATTTAAGCAGCACACCTGCCAAAGCCCAAATCTGCATTCAGATTTTTACCCCCAGTGAAGCACTTGGCTTCTATTCAAAGCTGTTACTCACACTTAGGGCTTGATTCTGAGCTCTGGGAAAGCAAGGTCCCATCGGAGTTGCTCTCTCTGAAGCCAGAACAGGTGGCTAGCCTCATGATGGTGAGGCAGGCTGCCCGTTCTGATTTCAGAGAGAGTGACTATCGCTGGGGCTTTGCTTTTCCAGCATACAACCCACCTGTTCTGAGCTCTGGGAAAGCAAAGCCCCAGAGGTAGTCACTCTCTCTGAAGTCAGAACAGGTGGCTAGCCCCACGATGGCAGGACTCACTGGGCGCTCTGACCTCAGAGAGTGACTACTGCTGGAGCTCTGCCTTTGAATGAGAAGTGGTGCCAACGAGGGGGGAAATGGTGGTGCCTCAGGCAGAGCTTGTCCTCCCCCCCCCCCACACACTGAAACCAGTGTGGATGGATTGTTCACACAACAGTTTTCTAAAACCCAGATTAAGGGGGTATTCCCCGAGTCTGGTGTGGAAAGGGCCATACATTGTGTGGCATTATAGCACCAGATTCAGGGGAAAGGACGCACGTTGTGTAGCATTATTGGGCCAGATTCAGGGGGGATTTGGGATTTTTCACTAGTGTAGACTAGCCCTAACACATCTAGAGGGTGCTAAATTGGGGGAGGAAGAGCAAGCCATGGACTTATATGCAGACCATAACAGCACAAAATGCTTTTAAATCAAATCCCCATTGGAAATTGAAAGATGGTGCAGCTGAGGCCACTCTCCCACCTACCTGCCAGATGTACAAGATGTAGCGTGGCTTCTGGTTCACCTCATAGGTGTACAGGACTAAGTAGCAGTCTCCACCATAGAAGAATCCATGCCACTGAGAGGCCACAGGCACAAGCTCCAGGTTCTCCACCCTCCACACCTAGAGAGGACAAAGCAGTAGGTGGGAATGGATGTTATGCCAGCAGTTACGTTGTCCTCCTAACCAGCAGTGTAGTGGATCCGGGGCTGGCAGGGTTGAAGTGCCAAGGCATTTTAATTAGCAAGGCTGATGGCATCACCTAAAGAAAAGCCCCTACAGCCAGAATACCCAAGACATATGATCAAAAAACCAAACTGAAGGGTTCTGCCAAAAAATAACCAGGATAAACCAATCCCACTTCCAGTTATAAAAGAGCAACAATATGAAGAAATAAAAGGATAACTAAACCCTGGAGCAGAGAATCCAATAAAATTAAATTTCTGGAAAGCTAAAAATACCCCACTAGAAAGTATACAAATGCTACAAATAAGTATCTAAAGATAATAAAAATACCAAAAATCAAGGCCAAAAAACCCTGACCCCTGAAGGAGATGAGTCAGTAAAATTACTAAAAGGGTGACAACACCCCACTGAAAAGTATGCAAATGCTAAAAATAAAATATTATAATAATAGTAAATAATAAAAACTCAAGGCCAGACGCGTTTCGAGAACAGTCTTCCTCAGTGGCTTGAGGTTGCTTTTTGAATTGAGCAGTGTCACATTGTGTGAGCTGTTGAGTTGATATATATATATATATATATATATATATATATTGAATGCTTGTAGGCACCCCGCATTTTTACATGCAGAAACCAAAGTTATTGCCAAGCTGGTATCAAAAGTAAAAACCTTTCAAGTGATAGGTAAATTTCTTTTTTAAAAAATTGAAAAATCACATTAGCAGCTTACAATTTATCATAAATTTCAATTCAATTTAACTTTTACATTCAATTTTTATTTTATTTTACAATAAATTGATTAAATTTAAATGTTTACACTTGTCTATTCTTGAATCTTCTTTTCTATCTGACTGCCTTCTGGTTCATCCATTCTTTTAGGATATTTTTTTCTCTTTCTAATTCTGACTTCTATTTTCAACAGTCCTATTCTTATTCACTTCACTGCTTCCTCCTGATATTTCCTTTTACATTGTAATTCTTATTGTCTCCTTTATATTTTATTTATTCCCAAATCATCTAGATCATCCATTGGTGTGCCCCCATAATCAATCTATGTAGGTAAGATCTAATTAATCTTAACTGAAGATAAGGGCAAATATTGTTTATTTAGTTCCCTATCTCTCTGTCCAATATTCCACTATAGATTGCCAGTCCTTGTCTATTTGTTTTATGGGTTTCTGTGATAGGTACATTTCAAAGTTGCCAACATGAAAATCAATTTAATACTTTGAGTCTCCATGGCACTTTGTGGCGATTTAATCTAATTCTCTCTTTCTAATATATATTTGCAGCTAAGGCAAAAAGATCCACTTTACATGTGATATAGTCATTGGTATCACTCAAAAGAAATTGAACTGAGTTCCCACTTCCATTTGTCAGCAAGAGTGTTAGAAATCTCTCTCTGGGGTTGCTATGCAAGAGACAAGTTCGCATGCAATGCACCATGTCTTCCACCTGACTTGGCTACAAATACATAGTCTGTTTTCAAAGAACACCTTATTATAACACCCAGCTAAAACTGCAGTTGGCGTTAGTTGGAATTGCAGTTCAGTGAAGGCAATTCTTAAGGTAGATGGGTTGAGGTTTGACCAAATATCTGGCTCTACAATGTTCTGTTTTCAAAAAGGAGAACTACAGAGAGAATTTTGAGATCCTAATTGACTGTAGATCCCTTCTTGAAACTATCCAAAATAGCCAGCTTCTTAATTGCCTCTTATTCATACTCAAGGCAGAGTTCAACTCAGGAAAGTACTGTAGTAACTATGTAGAAGATTTTGTAAGTTTGGTTTCCAATACTGGTTGTTACTCATTTTTATGTAACACAATGCTGGAAGATGGTCAGTTAGTAAAGTGGCAATTTGCTGGACGTACCTTAACTGGACACAATCTACTCTTGTTTTAACTGACAGCCAACCAGATTCAGTACACAAAAAACTTTCAGGGGTTCAGGTTGGAAGAGAATAAAGTTTTTGGAGAATTTTGTTCTGTAGAGTTTCCAAGGCTTTGCAGGTATTGATATCTAACCCCCAAATGTCCGCTCCATAAAGCATATGTGCAATCATTTTACTGCTAACTTTTTTAGGGTAGGTTCAAACAACTGACTACCTGATATAACTGATTGTAATAAAATTTCATCAGTGCTCCTATCATTTTCTCAGCTTTCAGCTTCACTGCTTCCCTATGCAGTTTCCAAGAGAGAGAGTCACTGAAAACAATGCTCAGGAATCTGAATAGGTGGGTCTACGTGTTGATCTAAGATCCATTTGCGCCTTGGACAATTTCTACTCAAAACCATTATCTTGGTCTTAGAATAATTTATTGACATGTGTTCTTGTTGTCAATAAACACTAAATGCATTCAAAAGATTTTTGAGACCCAAATGAGAAAAGGAGATGAGCACTCAATCATCTGCATACATCAGAATGAAAACCTTTATGTTCCTGCTTACTGGAGAAGGAGAATCAACGTGAACTAGATAAGGCACCAAATCATTTACAAAGATGTTTAAAAGAGCGGGAGCCAATAGGCATCCCTGTTTCTCTTCCCGTTTAGTTGTAAAAGCTTCTGTCAAAGAACCATTTGAGCCAACTCTAACCATAATATCTGTATGGCTGTATAGTTCCTGTATTCATCTCAATAGTCTGCAATCAATATCAGAACTCTGTAATTTTTACTGATTTTGCCCCTGAAAGTACCCAAAGCCTACTTCCACCTCTCCAACCAAGCTTGTTCTTGTTTTCATAGTCCCAAAGGGGAAAGGGTTTAAAAAATATTTGATGGAGCATTTGCAATGGAGAACGGGTGCATGTAAGTTAAACACCTCCTGTTGTTCCACCATAAAGTCAGCTTCACTTTATGGCAGTCCTATGCATGAGAGACTTCCAAGTGATACTGTTATTAACAGCCCTGCTCAAGTTTTGGAACGGGGGGGGGGATGGCTTGCTTGACTTTGTCCACCTGTGTTGTGGTCTTCCTTTTTTCCTACTGCCTTCAACTTTACCCAGCATTGTTGTCTTTTCCACTAACTCAAAGAAAACACAGGGATGGGATCCCCTAATAACATCTAGTTATGTACACAGAAATGTCTTTAAATGGACAAAGATTTTACACTTCCAACATCTTGGGAAGTGATGTTGAAATCTCCAGATCTGAAAACACAGATCCCAAAATAAATCACAAGAAATGTCAAATTCTAAGAGCCAAACATTCAGATTCTACTGTATAGTCAGAATTAGAAAAATTATGCAAATTTTAAAAATCTGCTTATTTATAACTGAAGAATTTCCTATTCTCTGCTCTGATTTTCTTTTAAAATCATCATAATCACTTGCAGAAATGTGGGGTGTATGTTATGGTAGAAGCCTTCTAAAAGAATGTTGCTCACACTCATAAACAATATATTTGTTGTTATTTGCCATCAAGTTGGCTTTTACTTATGGTAACCCTATGAAAAAAAGACCTCCAAGAATCCCAGTCATCAGCAGCCTTGCTCAGGTCTTGCAAACTCTGGGACATGGCTTCGATGATTGAATCAATCCCTCTGTAATAATATATACCAGCTGTCTATTGCCAATGTATGAATCCAAACAGAGTAGAGTTTATTTTTTCATGTAAGATGCTCAGCCCTTGCATGTGACATCAGAGCAGTTCAGCCCATGGCAGCTAGAAGGACACAGTGAGATATCAGAATACCACAATAGCTTACGTGCTATTGGACATGCAAATATGATGATCTGTTGGAAAGATGAAAGATGAAAATAGAGACAAATTTTATTTGGAAAGGAAAGCCAAGCTTTTCATGCTAGGATTGGTGCTTACCTCAACTGTTCCTTCCCCGTTATCCACCATCCTCTCCTGAGCTGCCAGTTCTGGCTGAGCGTGCAAGAGGGTGACATCAAATTTCTCCTGGTTGACCTTAGCTGGAAAGGAAACATCCATCAAAGAGGGAGAGAGCATCTGGCATCAATTAGATCACAGATGAAGAATTATGGCTTCCCAGATGTTCTTGGGCTACAACTCCCATCAGCTCTGTCCAGGGTAGGCAGGGTAAGGGATTATGAGAGCTGCAGACAAAAACATCTGGAAAGTTATTGTTGTCTGCTCCTGAATTAGACCCAAGTTGTAAATCTGTGTCTGTTTTTTTCATCTATATATACAGTTGTCCCTTCCTATTCTCTGGGGTTTGGTTCCAGGACCCCCCCCCCCATGGATACCAAAGTCCATGAATACTCAAGTCCCATTATATGCAATGGCATAGCAAAATGGTGTCCCTTATATAAGATGGCAAAATCAAGGTTTGCTTTTTGGATTATTATTTTTTAAAGAATGTTTTCAAGCCGTGAATATTTAAATCTGTGGATACAGAGGGACAACTGTATAAAACTCTTGGGTATACACAATGGCCTTAGGTATGTAGGTATGTTGCCTCCTAGGTATACACAATGGGTTTAGGTATATTGCCTCTTTCAGTGTGCTGATTGGCCACTCCTCCCTCTCCCTCAGCCAATCACCACCCACATGCAAATTCCCTCTCTACCTCACAATCCACTCCTGCCACTCATGGCCATATCTGCATGCTGCAAGCAACCAAACAATGTGCTACAGTGTTGGTTGTAGTTATGAGCCACTGTGATGGGACCCAGGCAATGAACTGGTGGCAGCGGTGGTGGCAGTGGGACGCTGCTGCTGCTGTGATGGGACCAGGCAGCCAACTGGCAATGGCAGCAGGATGCTGCTGCTGCAACAGAACCCAGGCAACCGGGCGTAAGGTCTACCAGGCATGTTTTGGGGTGGTTTTTTAACCATGTGTGGTATACCAGGTCCAGCTAGTATTTATTTATTTATTTATTTATATCCTGCCTTTCACCCATATGGAACCCAAAGCAGCTTTCACGGCACATTAAAAAAAATCGCTACAATAATCTGTCATACAAAAAAATTAAAAAGTAATAAAACAACAATCTACTTAAAAGTATTAGATCAGAATAGTTAAAAACACAACATGCACCCTTGGGGGGTGAGGCCCAAGGTATAAGAGGCACAGCAAAGATGAGGGAAATTACTCTTGGCAGGAATCCTCTATCACAGTGTACGTTACATAACTTTATGTATACTTAAGCTACCTAGTAGCGGCCCCAAGAAACCCTGTTAGTAAATTGGGCTCTATGGAGGTGCACTGGCACTCCCTAGCCAGTGTCCCAATGTGCATCAGTTCCAACACACATTGGTCTTGTTGTGCATCAGTCCCAAAGCGCATCAGTCACTTTGGTGGCTCCCCTACACAGAAAGATAACAACAGCCCTTTCCTGGATATGGACGTTACAGAACTGCCCAATTCTAATTCCCGCAGATGTAAGTCCACTTACGTACAAAGATGTTAAGTCCCCCAACAGCATTCTGGCTGTTGCTTTTTAAACAAGAAAATGTTGGCATGTGGGAATAGTTGTGAAAATATGGAGACACTGAAGATTTTTTGGTAATGAGTTTTTTTACCTGCACCCATTGTTTTCGACCATACATTTTGGGGTGGGGGTTGGAGACCTGTCTTATTTGTACTTTTTAATGCATTATGGGCATAAAGGGGGGAAAGGAGGAGGAGAAATCAAGACAGACAAACAAGTGCCAGAAGGTGTCATAGAATCCTAGAATCATAGAATTGTAGAGTTGGAAGAGACCACGAGGGCTATCCAGTCCAACCCCCTGCCACACAGGAAATCTTGATCAAAGCATCCCCGACAGATGGCCATCCAGCCTCTGTTTGAAGACCTCCAAGGAAGGAAACCCCACCATGCTCCGAGGGAGTGCGTTCCACTGCCGAACAGCTCTTACTGTCAGAAAGTTCCTCCTAATGTTGAGGTGGAATCTCTGTTCCTGGAGCTTGCATCCATTGCTCCATGTTCCAGTCTCTGGAGCAGCAGAAAACAAGCTTGCTCCATCCTCAACGTGACACCCCTTCAAATACTTAAACAGGGCTTTCATATCACCTCTTAACCGTCTTTTTTCCAGGCTAAACATACCCAGCTCCCTAAGTCTCTCCTCATCAGGCATTGTTTCCAGACCTTTCACCATTTTAGTCGCCCTCCTCTGGACACGCTCCAATTTGTCAATATCCTTTTTGAATTGTGGTGCCCAGAACTGGACACAGTATTCTAAGTGAGGTCTGACCAAGGCAGAATAGAGCGGCACTATTACTTCCCTTGATCTTGACACTATACTTCTATTGATACAGCAGTGAAAATATCACAATCCCATCCCATTTCAGAAGCTTTTCCCTCAATCATTTAGATTCTGAAAACAGAGTGCAGGCCTGACAGGAACTGTGTCTCTGCTTTCCACAAACAATGATGACTAGCAACTTCCTTGAAAACAAAAACAGAAGCTGAATTGCTGGGGCTGCTGAATGCTCTTCCACAGAGCAGACTTTGCAAGGCCGTTCCCATGGGGAGGCAGAGGGAGGCAACTGACTCAGGCGGCAGAAACTGGGGACAGCTTATTTAAATTCAAAGTTACTTATATAAATAATAAAATGAGTAAATAACCCTTCCAGAGGTTCCTCCTGCCCTGCACCCACTAAGCAAGGCCTGATATGCTCTCAGATGTGGTGGAGGCCCTTATTCTGTTGTCACCATTGGAGGAAGATTGAGTAGCTACTCCAGTTGGTCAGATTCTGAGAGGGGCATCATCTTTGCTTCACACAAGTTAAAAGTCTTGGTCTGGCCCTGGGACTCTGATCTGACATAGATTCAGTGGCATAATTAGGGAGGCAGATGGGGCAGTCCGCCCCAGGCGGCACTTTTTGGTGGGTGGCAGTTTTCACATGAGAACCAATTGTATTCTTCGACAATTTAAACAAATCTTTCATGCTGCTGCGCGTTTGCAGTGTTTACGGCAATCAGGGAGCCAACAGTGAAAACTCCCACCAGTATGACAAGTGGTGACAATGACTAAGCCTTAGACTGTTATAATTTGATCGCATTAAGTGCATGTAAAATCTTTGTGAATTTTTTTATATTGTTCATCTTTGTTTTTCTGAGGTGAGTTACAGTCTCACAGTTTTTTTAGGTGCACAGACTACAGAAACTAACATTTTAAAAGGAATTTATTTATCCTTGTTATTCCTTATTTATTTATTTGTTTATTTAATTTCCCTATACGTCATTTTGACTTTTTGTAGTATTTTTACTGTGTATTGAGAAGGGCAGCAAACTCAGGGACCGCCCCGGATGGCAAAAGCTCTAGCTATGCCACTGCGTAGGTTTGGAGAAGGCATACAACACCCTGTTTTTTGTCCAACTCACAGGACAACAAGCAACCACAGGAAACAATCGGTCCAGGAATGTGGGTATGAATGAGTTTCTCCCAAGATAAATAGCACCTTTCCCATCCAGGGACAGGACTCGCCTTACCAAGTTTACCCACAGTGTAGGTTTTTCCGAGCCCCACAGACTGGTCAGCAACTGTCCATTTCTGAAACAGTTGTTTGAACATGGCTGACTCGGCTCCATCATGTACGGTCTCCAAGTTTGTGCTGCAAGGGTAGCCTTTCATCTTCATGAATTCCTGTCAGGAATGAGTAACAAGGAGCATTACGGGATTTACCAAGGGTGGGCTACAGGACTTTTCCCTCCTCTGCCACAGGACTTTTTGTGCTGCCTTAAGGGGGTCGCTGGACAGTGGCCTAACGGGAGAGCCTAATGGCAGGACCGGCCCTCAGGGAGAACATAATAACTTGGATGATCTGGACATCAATTCAATTTCATATCACATCCAACATCACACTCAAGCACTGCTGCCCCCCGCCCACCAACCTATTTCTACATACTGCTGAAGGTGTTTTTTCTGCCTGCTCTCTACCACATTTATTCACTCAGCAATAGCTTGTCCTGCTCTGGGACAGGATATGCATTAGCAAACTGGCCAGAACAATTTCCTAAACAAAACAAAAACTGTAATGCTTAGTATCACAGTGGATCCAGTTGTGGTTATTATGGGATAGCTGCAATTCAGATATGCCCAGTGACATTTATTATTAGGATTAACAGTAGGTACTGAATAAGTACTGAGAACCAGCATGATGCATTAGATGCATGGTTTAAGCATTAGACTTGGACTCCAGGAGGCCAGAGTCACACTGTCTTAGGCTATGGCAACCGCCTCTGAGTAAATCTTGCCAAAAAAGAAAAAAAACAAAACACTAATTTCAAGAGAGGAATTTGGAAGATGAAACTGAGTGAGACTCTCACACCATACCAGGGCCTTAGACATGGCTGTTTGCTTCTCCACTTTAGTGGCTCCTTTCCCCTTCCATACGTAGATTTTCATCCCACCGTGGTCCAAAATGTAGCAGTCCTGAGGCATAAGGAAGGAAGACAGTTCAAAGCATCCCATGACTTCTGGTTGGCTTCACAGCATATATTTTCATGGGAAATGGGTGAAAACTAGAAATCCATAATTTCACCCTTAGGCAGATACTGAAGGAAGAACCAGAGCGTGATGAAGTGACATGAGATAATTGCCTGGAGGGTTTAGAATCATAGTGTTGGAAGAGAGCTCAAGGGCCATCCAGTCCAACCCCATTCTGCCATGCAGGAATACACAATCAAAGCATTCCCGACAGATGGCCATCCAGCCTCTGCTTAAAAACTGCGTAGTCTGCTCATGATAATGATCTGTTGTGATAATGATCTGCAACTGACAGACCATGGACTGGCTCTAGCTGATGACACGTGATTGCTACTTGGTTCACATGTTGTGTGTGGCTTCCAACAACTTACTATTCCCACCCCTTAATAGCCAGCATGTGGCTAAATACCTGTATTATATCCATATTATAAACTAATACATCACAGCAACAGCATGATCTGCAACTGATGGACCATGGATGCATAGCCATGGAGAAAGGCACTGTTAGACAATTTAACAATGTTAGGGCTTACTTTTTTTAAAAAAGTAATTAGTTACAGATAAAGTTTTGGCAGCACCAAACATAGTCAGATACCACTATGGTTTGGATATTGAGGAGTAACTCTTTCTTTTCTCCTTATTAGGAAGTAAATATAGTAATTATTTGCTAAAAGAATCAGAATGTGACAAGTTGCTGTCCTGTGATACAAACGCACATGAGGCTGTCCACTTTGTAACTATAAAATTAACTCAGACCAATTGTATAACTACATTGCAAAAACTATGACATTACTCTCCCATTTTATTATAATTGCCATGTAAGTTATTACTGGATTATTGAAAAAATGAATTAATTACAAGTAACTCATTATAAAGAGCAAGCATAGTATAGTAGTTTGAACACTGGACTACAAATCTGGAGACCAGAGTTCAAATCCCCACTTGGCCATGAAAACCCACTGGATGACCTTGGGTAAGTCACTCTCTCAGCCAGAGAAGAAGGCAATGGCAAACCTCCTCTGAAGAAATCTTGCCTAGAAAACCCCATGATAGGTTTGCCTTAGAGTCGTCATAAGTTAGAAATGACTTTCAGACATACAACAAAAAGAACTCATTATAACTAGTTACAAGCTGCCCCCCATTTATGCAGGATTGGTACCCATAGTTTCACTTACCCATGATTAGTGAGGGAGGTCTCTCTAGGCATCTGGAGGACCATAGAGTCACACTGGAGGCAGCCTCTCTAGGCATTGGGAGGTCCTCCAGTGCAACTCTATGATCAACCTCCACTGGAAGTTGACCATAGAGTTGCACCAGATGCCTAGAGAGGCATCCTCTTGTTATCTGCCCTGATACCCCCATCCTTCCAATAATTCATCAATTGGCTATATTTCATAAATTGGTTTATTTATTGGCCTTCCACATGGTTGGCAGTAGACCAGGTCTTCACAAGTACAAGGACTCAAGGTGTGCTCAGAAAACCTAAGGAAGCAGCAACCCCAAATTCCTAAAAGACATGACTGGATAGTAATTATGTGGAGCCCCCTTGGACAGGTGAGTTAGGGTAGAAAGGTGTTAATTCTCCTGGACATACATGGAAGTGAGTCATTCACTAAGTCAGTCAAAGTGGCCAGACACTCTTTGCCTTGCAAAACTGGTTTTCTCTCATACCTCTCCTAGAACGATAGAAGGTTGCCTGACAACCATCATTTAATATCTCAGCCGTTAGTGATCGTTAACACAACCGGAGCTCCCATTGTCCAACTATGGGAAACTCCAGCATACATTGTATTCCACTCATAACACCCCTTCAGGGGGAATATCAAGTATAAATATCACCCCAAAACACAGTCAAAGTGTGCAAAGCTCTCTTCATCTCGTCACTGTCAGTCTGTGTCACCATAGTCGCAGTTTCTCCCACCTCATTGCTCTGCTGGTTTGCTGTGCGACCCTCAGAACTGCATTCTGAGTACCTTCTGCTACACAAATCTCTGCTTGTCGGACAGGTATAGTATAGCCCATCATCCCAAACTCTATTCCTCTATCCCAATACTTCCTACTTTCTTCTCTAGCCTTGTGTGACTGCTTGAAGCCTCTGTGTGTGTGTGTGTGTGTGTGTGTGTGTTCCCAAGATTATTTTTCAATAAAAACCATTTTTATTTACTTCCTGGCTGTGAGTCTCATCAGTTAGTACCAGTATACACAGGTCAAAAGATCCCACCGTTACTTGGCCTCTTGTTGCCATATTGAGCGAATTAAAATTCCCCATATTAACATCTGGACATGTGTGGGGTTCCCACAAACCACCTGTAATTTGGGTAACACTCTCTAGGCATTTTCTAGGTCCTCCAGCATGATTCTATGGTATAATATGGTGGTTCGCTATTATATGCCATTTCACATATCTGTGTATCCCCCATGTAAATCTCGGCCTGTATTTCCAAACACTGATCAACATATTAAGCACTTTGCAAAACTTGTCTTAATTCCACTTCCAACAGCCGTAGAAAAACAATGCCTCAGCTACATGCTTGGCACATCTGTGATGAGCCCTTTCACTACTGTCATCATAGTGGCTTCTTGCAAAGAATCCTAGCCACTGAAACTTGATGAGGGTGCTAAGAACTGCCAGAGACCTCTTGCTTCATTACAGAACTACGTTTCTTAGGGCGTATATACGAGGCTATAACATGTAGACTGGTGCGCACTAATGCCAACTTGCAGCAGTTTTAATTTGTCTCCATGGATTTTTGGTAAGATTGCAGGCATGCAAAACTATCTGTGTTCGTTGTTCAAATGGGCATGCCTATGAATCAAGATGGCGGGCATGAGTGAATTACTCAAATTTTTATTGTCACCAGTTGCCACCGCCAAACAGTATTTAAAAAAAAAGTAAATCCAAGGTGTGGAAGTGCGATCTTCCGCTTAAATAAACAAGAAAAAAAAAGCTGTTTTGTCACCTCAGTGCATGATTGGTACGGTGAAAATCCAACATGGTGGTTTGGGGCACATGCCTTGCCAGCAAGCTCCGCCCCCTGCACATGTCCCACCAATCAGCTTTCCACTTCCACTCTAAATGGAAATGTACATCAAAGTGAATCAGTTGTCCCAACAAGTGGGAATGCACATATCGTTCAGAGTTTTTAAAAAAATACTGGGAAAGCCACAAAGGTTTTTCCTGTGGAGTATTTGGTGTTTTTGTGCCCCCATTCCAAATATGGCACATTGATGCAGGATCCCATTTAGACAAATCGTATTCTCCTTGAATTCTATGAGGAGTATTTTTGCTGTATAGACAAGCCCTTCGTTTTTTCCTAGAGGGAGGGGGTGTCATGCATCCAAAGCATTCTCACCAAAACATGTATCGTGACAGATGGGAGCCAGTTCTGTGGATTTCAGCCAATATTTTGAGGAAAATGCAGTCAGAATAAGAGCTGAAGGCTGCAATCCACAAGGCCATTATTTCATAGTAATCCCACATGGGTTTATCTTCATGGCCTCAAGATGCTGTTGGATAAGAACTCCCATCATGCCTCACTATTGGCTATGTTGGCTAGGGCTGGTGGGAATTCCAGTCCAGCAACATCTGGAGAGTCACACCTTTTGCAGCCCTGAGCGAAGGGCAGGTTGGAAACACCAGCATTCTGCAACAGCTATTTCCTCCCCATCCCATGCTTACATCATGGTTCAACATCTCCTGCACAAGGGGCCGCTGTGCCTCTTCCGTGACTCCCATTTTCCCTCCAGCGTCTGAGACACTAGAAGAGAGGGGAGAGAAAGAAAGAGAGAGAGGTGGTTTTATTTTGAATTGCTGAGTCCAAGGAGTAATGGCAGAATCCCCTTACAATTCCTTCTAGAATTCCCCCCAATTTTTTACTCATGTTCACTCAAGTCTTCTGCCCCGAGTGAGAGCAAGTTCACACATACCTGTCCATCACTCAACAACACTTTGTGTTTGTTTGTTGTTAAACAAAGATTAGCAACCTTGCTTTTCTTGTTTGTGCCAACACAATGATTCTATGAGCCAATACCACCTCCACACTAGATCATACCCAGAACTTGGGAAAGGTTACTTGTTGGACGATAACTCCCAGCATCCTCAAACCAGCATGGTCAGGATTCTGGTGTTATCCAAAAACTAACTTTTCCAAGCTCTAATTGTATCCATGCCATTGCTGGCACCAGCGGCAACTGCAGCAGGGAAGTCTCATCCACCCACCGATAGAGCGAGATGTGCATCTTCTGCTGCTGATCCACCACCTCATCAGGAACGGCAGGTTTCATGTCACGAGGTTTCTCTCCAAGCTCACTCTCCAATACCGTCATCAAATCTGGGCTTGCTTCTTCCTCATCACCCTCCACTATTCCAATCTCAGCTCGGCCCCCACGCTCCCTGTCACGGATATCTTTGGCCAGAAGCATACCCTAAGGAAGAAGAAGAAGAAGATGACGACATTTGGAACATTAGGACACTGAGCCTTAGACCAAGCTCAATCTAGGCCAGTATTGCTCGCACTAACAGCTTAGTGGTAAAAGCTTTCAACTGTCTTAGACTGGAATCTTCCTCAATCTTATCCAGAGATCCTGGGGGTTGAAACTGGGAGCTTCTCCATGCAAAGCAGGTGCTATACTGCTGAGTGACGGCCTGTGAGCACGGCCCCTTACAATTTCTTCCTTCTTCCTGTATGTCTAACTTCAGACCTCTTTTTTTGTTTATGTCATAGATTTCAAGGGTCCCTTCTTCCTACTTTTGCCTTAGAATAGGATCCTTAGAAACCATCTGTACTAGTTGCCACCACGCATTGACTTTAATCCCCTTCAGTGTCACTCAATGGGAAATTACAGGGTTCAACTTGTACTTTCCACTCTGTCATGGCAGCGCTTTTTCCTCCCTCTTTCTCTGTGCAGAGTGAGACTGAGCAAGCAGGTGAAAGAGAGTGTGGAAGAAGGAGAACTTTAAAGGAAGTTTATTCTAAATAAGGAATCAGCATAGCAAAAGGTAGCTCTGTACACGAAAGGCACCTCCTTTCAGGTGTTGCTTAGGGAGTTACAAAGTTACAGGGAATCTAAATCAGTGGTTCTCAGACTGTAGTCTGGGGGCCTCCAGGGTCCGGGATGCCCTCACACGGGGTCCACCTCCTCCCTGCAGTGGGTGGTCATGTGACGGAAGCCAAGGGAAAGGTTGGCTGTCTGGCTTGGCCTGCACATTGCCATTCAATAAGCTCCAGCCAAAAACTTGTAGCAAGAAGCAGGAGAAGTCTTCCCTCCCCCTCCAGTGCTTCTGAGGGAAGGTCAATATAATCTGATTTGGAGATGCATTCTCCACAATGCTGCAGCCTTATTTGAGAACTCACGCCGAACAAGTCTCGAAGAGAAACAACAACGCAGAAAGAATCACACCCAAGGAAAAAACATCACCCAAGGAGACCTTCTGCTGTGCTTTCTGCAACTGGACTTGTTTATCTTGGATTGGCCTTTTCAGTCATCAGCGCACTTGCAGAAAGCACAGGATGAGTCCTTCCTGAATCTTCGTTTGTGAAGAAAAGCCAGAGAGATACATGCAGCAGACAGTAAAATCACAATAACCATGTTGAGCTGACTAAACCTAAGGGATGCTCAATTCTCCTTTCTTTTCCTGCTCTCACATTGCTTTTCCCACAGCCAACAAGGAAACCCTTTTCTCCCTCTATCCTAATACTATAAGTCAGGATCGTCCGCTGAAGCTAAATGGTGGGAGAGTCAAGACAGATACAAGCAAATAATTCTTCCCAAAGCCCATAGTTTAACTGTGGAATTCACTGCCACAAGATGTAGCAGTGGCCACTCACTTGCATAGCTTTAAAAGGGGATTTGATGAATTCAAGGAGGACAAGGTTATAAGTGGCTACTACTTGTCATGTGGCAATATATCACCTCCATTCTCAGAAACAGTGAGTCAGTTTAGTGTAGTGGTTTGAATATTGGAATAGCAGGGCCTCTCTGTGCTGCAAAAATACAACAGTTTGACACCACTTTATCCATCGTAGTTCTATCCTATGGAGTCCTGGTACTTGTAGTTTTGTGAGGTATGTATTTAGCCTTTTCTGTCAGAGAACTCTGATGCCTCACCAAGCTACAAATACCAGGATTCCATAGGATAGAACTATGATGGGTAAAATGGTGTCAAACTATTGTATTTCTGAAGTGTAGACAGGATTCTGGGAGACCAGAGGGGCTTAAAATCCCCCCTCAGCTGTGGATACCTACTGGGCAAGTCACACACTCTCAGCCTCAGAGGAAGGCAAATGCAAAACCTCCTTGGAAAAAAAACTTGCTAGGAAAAACTTATAAATAAAAGTTAATTTGATGACACATAACAACACAATACCAGTTGGTGAAGAACATGTTGGAGAAAGTACTGCTTTTCTCTCTTCCTGGTGGTGCAGTGGTTAAGTGCCAGAACGGCAAGCCACAACGTTTTTTAATTCGATACCAGAGGGCTCCAAGTTTGACTCAGCCTTCCATCCTTCTGTAGGTTGGTAAAATGAGTACTCAGCTTGTTGGGGCAATTAGCTAAAAATCATTGTAAACCACTTAGGGAGTGCTTTGGCAATGATAAGCAGTATAGAAATATCAATGCTATTGCTTCTGGGCTTCCTGTAGGCATCTATCAGGCCACTGTGGGAACAGAATGCTGAAAGCAATGGGTCTCTAGTCTGACCCAGCAGGGCTCTTCCTACACTCTGAGGTTCAGTGATGGAATTCTTAACTTTTAGAGATAGAAGCCTTCACATTTTCCTATCTATGGTTAACAGTAGGCGGGGGAGGGATTAGGTCTTTTAAGAAAGCAAAGAAAATGACATCTAGCTACAGAACTCCCATGTCATTGGTGTTGTTAACCCTACAGAAACAACAGATACCCAAGAGAGTTGTGTGCATACACACAGACACTGCCTTGGCCCCTGACTGAACCCACACCTTCATGCGCTCCTGCTTGTTGCTCTCTGGCCCATTCCACTGAATGATGACTTTGCCGAGATCCAGCAAGAACACATCGCCGACATTAAAGCTCTTCCAGCTCATCTCCACCTACAGAAGTTGGGGGCACAAGAGCAGAAATAAACAGAAAAAGAGAAGCAGTGAGAGGATTAAGCCCTGTTTAAGTCTTTGAAGGGGTGTCACGCTGAGGATGGAGCAGGCTTGTTTTCTGCTGCTCCAGAGACTGGAACACGGAGCAATGGATTGCAAGCTCCAGGAACAGAGATTCCACCTCAACATTAGGAGGAACTTTCTGACAGTAAGAGCTGTTCGGCAGTGGAACACACTCCCTCAGAGCGTGGCGGGGTCTCCTTCCTTGTAGGACAGATGGATGGCCATCTGTCAGGGATGCTTTGATTGTGATTTCCTACGTGGTTGGACTGGATGGCCCTTGTGGTCTCTTCCAACTTTGCAATTCTATGATTCTAGGATTCTAGGATTAGGACCAATCCGGATCTGCCCAAGGGATTTTGCGGCTTGAGTAGGCAGGCTCTCTGCACCCTCCTTGGTTCTTTTTTTTTTTTTTAATCAATTACAGATCATGCAACAGTTACAACAGCCTCCTTGGTTCTACACACAGGAGTAAATGGGACGGGTGGCTGAATTTTGCTTCAACGCTAGTGAGAGGACAGTGTCTTCCACCACATTTGAGAGAGCAGGACAGTAGCATGCATCTCTCTTTCCCCCAATAGAGGGGAATGGCCAGCAAGCTCAGGAAGAACAGCCAGGAGGCAGCCACTGCTAGCCCCCAATGTCAGTTGTCTGAGGCAGAGGCCTCACACTGACTCATGGCAGGGCCAGCAGCCTGGGAGCAACGAAGAAGGCACTGAAACCACCGTTGGCCCCATTGATGGGGTGAGAAGACCGAGGGCTGGGCTGAAGCTCACCTCTGCGGCTGTGACGTTCCTCTTGCCCTTAACGTGCAGCAGCCGCTTGACACTGTAGGTATTGGTCACCACGTGGTTCAATCCAGAGGCAACACCCCCTTTCTTGTAGCTGTTTGGATTGGGGGAGAAGGAGAGGGGTATGAGAGCTGGACAAAATGGACAACCGTCGGCTGTAAGACTTAGTAAGAATTAATTACGGTGACTTTCTCTTATGTCCAATCAGACCTTATTTACATTTAACTAGGGCTGTAAACATCACTCAGCCAGATCAATTTACAACCATCATCATCATCATCATCATCATTATCATCATCTGTGGATCAACCACCCAAGAGTCACATACAAATTCATCAAGCAGCACAACATATTTTAAAACATTGATTTTTTTAAAAAAGCAAAAATACTGATTAAAAACCTCATGTGGCAGGTATCACCTTGGATGAAGCATTACCTCTTTACAGGAAAGCATACCTCTGCTGAGATGGCACCATTAAGAGGACACCCAAAAATCAAAGAAAACAGGTTTGGTTTTCCTTTAAAACCATTAGTTTGGCCATATCCAAACTTATGCAGGCTATGATCCTATTCACACTCCTGCAATTAAGCACCTTTGGGTGTAAATGGGACTTCTGTCTAGTTTGGCATCCGTATGATTATGTTGCTAAACCCCACAGTCATCATATAAATTAAGTTCAGATACTCATATAGATTAAGTTAGTTCAGTTAGTTTTATGCCTTTAACTGCATAAAAATGTTCCTTGGTTGACACCCATTGGTGAGTCCCAACTAGAATAAACCCACTCAATCAGTGGTTGAATGGTGAGTCAATATGTAGGAAAATCACACCGATCCAATTAATCTACCTTAGTCAGGACCAACAATAAGACTTGGGTCTTGAAAGTTATTTCCAAGGAAAATATTCCTTGACCATTATTTGTTTATGATATTGCTATACAGTACTGCTTTTCTGGCCAAAGTGGTTTACAGACATTTTAAAAAACATATTAATGAGATACAACACAACAATGTACTAAAATCAGCATGAGAACACGAGGACAGTTTTTAAAGCTTAATTTTGACCATTTTTTTATGTTTTAAAATTGAAAATGCAAAAGAAATGAAGAAAAAGAAACAGAAAATAAGGATAGTATATTGGATATAATTATGGGTTAGGCATAAGCATTATTCATGTGTCCCAAATATACCTGACTGAAGTTAATGTCTGCAGGACACACATTCAAGAGTAGATTAAAAAAATTAAAACATAATTAACCTGCTAATAATGTGAAAAACAAAGCTTGCAATTAAAAATACTTAAAAGTTTTTTTTAAAAAAGAGCAGATAAAACAAAGCAGATGTTTAAGTATTAATGAAGGAGCCAGCCTGGCATAGCGGTTTTGAGCACTGGATTATGACCCAGAAGACTGGATTTTGAACCCCTGCTCAGCCATCGAATCCCTTTGGGTGACCTTGGGCAAGTCACACATTCTCAGCCTTATAAAACCTCGTGATAGGTTCTCCTTAGGGTTGCCATAAGTCAGAAACAACCTGAAGGCACACCACAACAGCAGCAACAGCAACAACAGAGTATCAATGGTAAGGATACTTGAGTTCTCTCATGTACAATAACCATGATTTCCTTAATGGAAAAGGAATTAGGGCAATTCCTAGTCCCGACATATAATTCAACTTTTCTCATCCTCTCTAGCCTGGAAGAATTCTTGAACTAAATTTCAGGTCGCAGGGAAGCGTTGCATTAAAATTATTATATCCACTGCTTAAAAAATGTTTGGGTTTTTTTGGGGGGGTTAGTCATGATCTCTCACTGAACCCTCAGGAACGTCCTGAGGAACCCCAGAGTGGCAGGAAACCCTGGTTGAAAAACCCTGACTTAATAAGTATAAATAATAACTGTGGGACTAACCACAGAGTCTTGGTGTTCCATCCCCATCTAGTGGTGGCACTGGAGAATGCAGAACCTAAGTTGCCCAGCCACATTTTCTTTAAGAAAAGAGCCACATCACCTAGAGTACTTTGCAGCTTTCCACAAAAGGAAAATCAAAGCATCTTTTTTCTTAGGATCATTTTGCAAGTCAACCTCTTTTACTAGCACCCACTGTAAAAAGGTCTAAAAACCATGGCTGGGCAACCTGGCGGATGTGGTTATCGTTGTAGTTGTTGTTATTATTATTTCTTACCTGCCTCTCCCTATGGATCAAGGCGGGGAACAACAAATAAACATATAAACATAACGTTGGTTAAAAGCACATATCATTTAAAACATACATCAATTTAAAAGAACAAGTAAGACCAAGACATTTTAAAACAATCAATACACAATTTAAAATTCACAATTTAAAACCACCTGGATAGGCCTGCCAGAAGAGACTGATCTTTAATGCTGCTTTAAATTCAGACACATCTCTTCTGGCAGGCCATTCCACAGAAGGACAATATGCAACCATCAGCCTTGTTCCCCGGCTCATCTATACAAGGTAATAAAACGCACCAACGCCAATTCACAGCAGCTTTCATTTGTCTCCACGGTTTTTTCCAAGATTGCAAGCATGTGAAGCCATGTGCGTTTTTTGTTCAAAAGGCATGCCTGCGAATCAAGATGGCGAGTGTGAGTGAATTACTCACTTTTTTGTCACCAGTTGCTGCTGCCAAACAATATTTCTTTAAAGCAAAGCCAGGCTGCGAAAGTGTAAACTTCTGTTTAATTAAACAGGAAAAAAAGGGGGGAGGCTGTTTCATCACCTCAGCACACAACTGCTATGGTGAAAATCCAACATGGTGGTTCCAGGCACTTGCCTTGCCAACAAGCTCCGCCCCCCTGTGCACGTCCGACCAATCAGCTTGCCACTTCCGTTCTTATCAGGAATGCGCAGCAAAGCAAATTGGTTGTCCCAATGAGTGGAAATGCACATTTCCTTTGGAGTTTTTTTTTTTAAATGTGGGAAAAGCCACAAAGGCTTTTCCTGCAGAATATTTGGAGTTTTTTGCCCCCCTCCTTCCCAATACCTCGGATTGTTGCAGGATCCCATTTGGACAAAACAAATTCTCCTAGAATTCTATGAGGAGTATTTTTGCCATTTAGACAACCCCTCAGTTTCAAGGGTCCCCCGGAAGTGGATGAGTGGAGTCAATATGGCAAAAGTTATTCATGAGGAAGAACATACAAGCGAGGAGAAGCTGCAGCAGTTTGCTTTTGCCTGGGTCTGCTGGGAAGGGCAAGACCCCTCCTCTTCTTTCCCCCCTGCTGAGTTAGTTAACTGCGTGCAAACTGAGTTTTGTAATTTGAACTCAGTTTGCAGCAATTGAAGTGAGCTGAGGACAAAGTGGGAGAAGGAGAGAGAACTGGGACATTTTAAAAGCAGCTGGAAAAGTAGGATGATAGAAAATTAATCAAGACTGTCCCTGCCAAATCAGGACTGTTGGAGGATATGGGTGTTCTGCCTTATGTGCCAAAATAACATGGCTAGCCTGAGGTACTGTGCACCTTAGGCACTATTTGCTTTTCCACTTCCAGCAGCAAAGCCTCTTGGGCTGGTCCTGGGTCTGGAAGAGAGCATGCGCAACAGAGGTTGGTCCCCATGAACAAAATGGCTGTCAGAATGGGCACTAAATCCACCACACTAAGAGCTTGGGGAAGTGGCCTTTTTTGGGACCAAGGACTTTATTAGATGCAGCAAATTTGGCGTCATAATGATGCCTAATTAACAGGAAAGGGCACACATAGCAGAAGATGTCATCCTTTTGTGATTTTGTCTTGTCAAAAAGCCGTTCCTCTTTATTGATGGCCCAAGCCATCAATAGATCTCCTGGTGTTGCCGGCTTGCACCATTGTGCTCATGGGAATACAGTGTCAATGACAGAACACTTCCAGATGAGACCTGGGGACCGGTTCCATGACAGGAAAAAGTTCGCAAGATTCTGGATTACTGTTCTTTTGCATCAGGAGCGCATAAATCACACGAATTCTGGCTTATTCGGAAGATGCAGCCAGGTTTGGTTTTCCTTAGTTTACACAGGCAAAGGTGGGGGGGATTAGCTCCAGATGATTAAAGCCAGGCAGGAGGTGGGGAGGGAGCAAGGAGGGGGTTATGGAGACCATAAATAATGAGAGGAGGAAAAGCACAAACAAACAAAAGATCGACAGAGCGATCTGTCAACTTCCCTGTCTTCCCCTGCCCTGAAAGGCTTGAATAAAGAAAGGAGTGAAAGAAAGCACAAACAAGCAAAAGCATCTACAGTACGCACGCACACACATACACACAGCACACAAGCAGGGGCTAGCCCCATTCCTGATCTTCTTCCCTGCCTCCAAAGCCATGAATAAAGGCAAGTGAAGGGAAGGACAAACAAACAAAAGGACAAACATGCGATTGGCTGGTTGCCGCAGGCACGAATGCACACACATACACACGCACACACCAGCCAAGCAGGGGCTAGTCCCAATCATCTTCCCAACCCCCATAGCCTTCCTTTGAAACAGACAGGAAGTGCTCAGAGCAGATTTCCCAAAGTGGGCTGCAAGCAGAAGAAGGGTGAAATGGCAGGCTTGGTAAATTTCTCTCTCCAACCCTTCCGTCTATTCGGAGAAGGCACAATGGTCACTCCAACCAATCAGGATTCAGCTCTGCTCACACTAATTCGAAAAGGCCAATGCCAGTTTACACGGATGGTAAGTTCCCATGACCAATTATGCGCATTTTTGCGAACTTAATCAAAAAAGTCGGGAAAACTAGCGAAAGCTGATACTGCATGACTTATGGTTTTTTTGCACCCCCTCCTTCTGAAAAGGGCACTGTGGCTTCGAAATGCATGGGAACTATCAGGCTTCTTGTCGCATTCTTTGAGGATTTATTTTGTCATGTAAACAGCCCCAAGGACAGCCAGGTAGGGGACACTCTTTTTATGAACCTCCCCAGTTTACTTTTCAGTTGTAAAGTGTGTTTCTATGCTTGTGTGTACTTTTTGTGTCTTTGTTTTTTGTTTTGTATTTTTCAAATTTACTGTGCTCTTCTCGCAAGAATCGGTGAGATCTTGAACTTGGAAGTGAACGGAGCTCTGTTTGTGCTTCGTTCATGCTGAGGGGCTGCCTTTGAAGGTACGTCTGGTAGGAAGGGTCCTTTTACTGGCAGAAAAATGCTTTAAAATACACCGGCAAAAGAATGCTTGGAGAGGCTTATCTGATAAAGTCCCCCAGTCAGTGTGGTCAGCAGATGTGCTGGCAGGGGGCTTTAGGAAGCTATAGTTGAAAAACCAGGTAATGTTTTTAAGTCCTGTCTATACTGCTGCACCTTCTCCAAAGTGATGGGGAGCCTGTTCCATAATTACTCTTGCAGACAACGGCAAGAATCTTGTAGGTGTTTTAGACATGTATCAGTTCCCCTAAAGAAGCAATTGGGCATCTTTATCCAACGCAGAATGTCTGCATTCTGTTGGGAAGGTTGCGGAATCAGAGTGCAACACCACTGCACATCCCTCTTGAAATTAGAAGCAGTCCTCCTTCAGCTGTGCATTTGGTTGAGCTTTTGGTTGTGCCTCCAAGTGCACAAGGGGCATGCAGCACAATCAAAGCATATCTCCATGTGTGGAAATTGACCCTATGCAACCCCAAGATAAGGATGGTGGCAAATTGCTTCCACAAGGAAGAGCCAAGGGTGTGGCCATGGCAGGAGAGCAAAATGTGGACATTGAACTCCCAAATATGAATGATGTTTTTTTTCAGTCCACAAATGTCTAGCATTGCAGAGAGTTAGATGCTGTAAATCGTTTGCAGCTACAACTCTTCTATTTGCTGTGTTTGCATTCCCTTGGGAACTTTGCCTGCCCCTTTTCTTTGGATGCCTTACCTGTATTTTCTAAATGCTCAACTAAAATTTTAAGTTACTGAAATGCCAGAAATGTGAGGACTGAAGGGAAATTTCATGGGGGGCAGAATTCTTATTTGTGTGTGTGGGGGGGGGTAATGCCCTTACATTCCCTGCCCAATCAACACTCTTTCCCAGATGATGTTGGGAACAACAAATACCCAGGAACCGTTAACATCTTTTTGCCTTGTCTTTGAAACTGCTGGCACACCAGGCCAGCCACTGTCAGAAGGCAGAACACTAAGTTGGTTTATTGGAGAGATTGCACAGAAACCCAGAAATGTTTCTCTTTATCATTTCCTTGATCTACATACTGGTACCACTTTGTTGAAAAATGCAAACTTAATTGCATTCTTCCTAGATAAGATTGTTGGCAAATATAAAGCTGTGTTTGTGGGGGATTTTTTTGTGCTATAAATTAATTTTGACAATAATAGAAAGACAGGCATCTTGTTCACAGGGATATGTGAACTTGTCAAGCTTGCTTTCATTTAATTTCTTTTTTTTTTTCAGCACCAACTTTAATTTGACATGGGTCCACTTCAAACTGTGAACTCTGCACAGATATTTGTATGTATTTCTGTGTTTGTTTCTCAAAACTCGTGCAGGCACATTTCATGCACATGTTTCAAACTGATGCATATCCTACAATTGATTCAAGTACACTCATGAACATTGTTCAAATTTAAGATTATTGCTGTACATACTTTTCATGCACATGTTTCAAACTGATGCATATCCTACAATTGATTCAAATACACTCATGAACATTGTTCAAATATAAGATTATTGCTGTACATACTTTTCAAATGTCCGTTCCCTCCCCTCGCCTCCAAGTCCTCCCTCTACTCTTATCAAAAGCTCTGGAATGAATGGACTTGCAGCCACAAATTCCATTTGGCTTCCCATTCAGCTCTGGAAGATGCAAACTGGGTAATCTCATATTAAAATGCAAACCCAAGAAATCTGGGTTCCACCCGAGCTTCAGACTGTATGATTATTCCTCAGGAATACTTTTGTTGTTGCTGCTGTTGTGTGCCTTCAAGTCATTTATGACTTATGGTGACTCTGAGGTGAATCTCTCACAGGGTTTTCTTGGCAAGATTTGTTCAGAGGGACTTTACCTTTGCCTCCCTTTCAGGCTGAGAGAGTGTGACTTGCCCAAGGTCGCCCAGTGGGTTTCCATAGCTGAGTGGGGATGTGAACCCAGGTCTCCAGAGTTGTAGTCCAATGCCCAAACCACTACACCACACTGGTTTGGCCCAAGTTACTTACAGGTTTTTTAAATACTTCAAATAAGTATTGTTCTGAGCCAGTGGTTTTCAAACTTTCTACCTTCAGGGAATTATTTCCAGGTCTACTTTTCTGTCAAGAACCCAAGGAGATCCATGCAGAGGATTCGGGGACATATTCTGGCATACTATCATTTTGCTTGGAGCACAGGTACCATATTATAGTCCTGTTTCAGCCGAGAATGCCCCTGAACACATCCAGAACTTCTGCAAAGCTCCTTGGCCCAGGGGAAGAGAGATAGCGGGGAGCCAACTTGCCTTTTGGGAAAGCTTGCCTGTCTTTAGCAACATTCTCATTGTGGAACTCTTGGCAGACTTCTGAGGAACTCTAGGGTTCCCCAGAAAACCATTAAAAATACGGTAGTTAGATGCAATTTAGAGGACTTATGCATGCTAAACAATATAACCGGCTTCCCAGGACTGACAGGTTTGCAGTAACAATCCTACATTATCTATTATGATGTATTTAAGTAATCACAACAAGCAACTTTAAAATACCCCAGGCCTGTAGAAGTGTAAACCTTTTCAAGAATTCTGCCATACAGAAGGAGTGCAAATGTTGGTTCTCTTCTGCCCCAGAGTGCAAGACTAGGCCTAATTTTATTTGTATCAGATATTGTAATTTGTATGTTATTCACAACTTTAGTATTCTATAACAAAGCAATATATACATTTGTGTAAATAATTTTTAAAAATCAACCATGGGCTTAAATTTCAGGAAGGTAGATTATGGTTGAAAATTAGGAGAAACTCATATGCTCCAACTGTTCCCATTTGGAGGGAGAGTCTCAATTCATCTTCTGTAATCCACAGGCATGAGGAGGAAGCAATTTCTCTTTTGTGTAAAAAGAGGGACGGGCGTGCATTCAAAGGAACAGCACAAATATGGCTGAAGTTCAGGGCTGTGGGGACACTAAGGTGGTGGTGGTGTCACCCCACTTATGGTGTCACTCAGTACGGCATGCACCCTCCGCACCCCCCTAGTGATGCCCCTGGTCAGGCCTCTTCCAAATCTATGATCCTATGAGTCTCCCCATCTGCAACATCTCCAGCGCTAGAGTCTGAAGTGAGGTCCCTACTTGTTCCCTCAGGAAAAGGCTGTCCTCGGACATTTCTTTGGCCTCCTACTCACATGACACCTTGTTTGAAGTAGCCCTTGAAGAGTTCAGACTCGTAGCCCTGCACCTCTCGGTGCTGTACTGGGATTCCACCAAGATAGTCATCCAGTTGAGTGGTATAGATGGCGGCGCAGCCCTGCTCGTCCTGCGAGGAATATTTTCCAATCCAGTAGTGGACATCATAGGAGATGGCAGTGCCTGGCTTACGGGTCTGCAGGAGGGGCAGAGGTCAGGGGGAGAAATAAGGATAGGACAGGGTTAGGTAAAGCTTCCATGGGAGTAAGGACAGTGTGGGCTGGTGAAGCAGGGAATCTGCTCCAGGTTTTAGTGCAAACTTTAAAGGAGCTATCCAAGGTGCTGAAAGCTGCCTCCGAAATATTTTGAGTACCTGGATTGATCCTTTAAAGTTCAGGCTGAAATCCAGAGCTGGTTCACTATCCTACTGACAAGGAAGCTACCAGCCACCACTGGTTAAGGAGATCAAAAACACCCCATTCCTTCCATATTGTTGTTCTTAACTGCCACCAAGTTGACTTTGACTTATGGCGACCCTATGAATGAGAGAACCTCAAGCTACCCTATCATCAACAGCCCAGCTCAGGTCCTGCAGACTTCCATGACCCTTCAAAATACAGGACAGCCCGAAGGTCTCATCTCAGCATCTGTAGCGCTCCCACAGCCCGTTAGCATTCCTAGAGTTTCTCCATGCATCATTACAGCTACTGGGAGTTTTTTTCCAGAAGAAAAGCAAATACTTGAGACCAGAGATGGGAAAGTTGCTTTTAAAAAGTAATTAGTTACAGCTATATAATTCAATAGGTCCTAGTGTTTAGTCACCATGGTAGTTACAATTTTACCAAGTAACTCTTTACTATTTCTTTTTTAAAACAACCTAGCACTAGAATAGATACTTTCAGTTACTTTTTAAAAATCTGACTGCTACAAATTACTGGCAGGTGATATAAAAATACTCTCTTCTTGTCTGCCTCATTATCCGCTCAATATCCACAACAGACCACAAGTCAGCAGCATGATACATAGCATAAGTGAACATTTGAACCATTTGATAACCCTCCTCTACTGTTTTACTCCTGTAATTGTAAAAGTGAGTGAACATGTCCAGAGGAGGGTGACCAAAATGGTTAAAGGTCTGGAAGCCATGCCCTATGAAGAGCGGCTTAGGGAGCTGGGTATGTTTAGCCTGGGGAAGAGAAAGTTAAGAGGGGACATGATAGCCATGTTTAAATATTTGAAGGGATGTCATACTGAGGATGGATCAAGCTTGTTTTCTGCTGCTCAAGAGACAAGGACATGGAGCAATGGAGTCAAACTACAGGAAAAGCGATTCCACCTAAACATTAGGAAGAACTTCCTGACAGTAAGAGCTGTTTGTCAGTGGAATGCGCTGCTACCTCGTAGTGTGGTGGAATCTCCTCTTTTGGAGGTTTTTAAGCAGAGGCTGGATGGTCATCTGTCGGGAATGTTTTGAATGTGTATTCCTGCATGGCAGGGGGTTGGACTAGATTGCCCTTATGGTCTCTTCCAACTCTATGATTCTATGATTCTATGTTAGCATTGCTTAACATGTCAAAAGGAGTGATGGCATCCTTCATTAAGTTACACTCATAATATAACAGGTCAAAATCCCGCACCATCAGATGTAGCTATGGTGATGGAGCTTTGTCATTGTAGCTACATCTGCTAATGCCTCCCCCGCCAAAACCTACCTCTTAAGCCAGGAAACACCACAGCCAAAGGGTTTCTGAGGCACTACAGATTGGGGCATTGGGAAATGACGACTGTAGTGCTCTTCTGGTTGCAAGCTGCTTGCCTCAATGAGCCTTGTGACCAGAAGTGTGTTGTGGTTGTCATTTCTCAGCACCTCAACCTGCAGTGTTTAGGCAGCGTAGTTTTTGGGGGGTCACATTTGATCCTTAACAACCATAAATGTGAGTCCCAAAAGTTACAAGGCTGTAAGTCTGGTTTATGATGTTGAACAGGATAGCAGTCTGTGTTATAACTTTGTTGTTGTTGGACAATGTAGTTCATACAAATAATGATGGATTAGTAACTAATTAATTTCACCATTGGCATAATTAGACGTGGGTAGGGTTATTTGTGTCCTCCCTCCCACCTCTTTTACTGCATCCCATGGGTCATAATCTGATGCTGGAAGTTCTACAGCCAGCCTGGTTGAGTTGCAAGGATTATAAAATAACTGCTTACTCTGTCCAGGCTGCAGTAGATGTCCTCAGCAGCTTACAGGAGTGCTGGCATCACCCCCACTTTTTGCCTGGTTTCCGGCCACACTAGTGAGCCCAACCCTTCCCCTTAATGTGTGGACCACTAGATAAGCCTTGAGTGTTTCCCCTCTTAGGGAAGGCGCTCAAAAGGGAAGCTAGAGTAGCCACTTATACTTCATCCAAAAAGATGAATCCAGAGCTTAGGAAAGTTACTTTTGGGGATCAGAACTCATACCAAACTGTTATCGCATTAAAAAAGCAGAGATCTTCAGCAGAACAAGTTTTCAGGGTACTTACTGAGAGGAGAACATAGCAATCTCCTTCATAGAAGCTGCCGTGAGCTTTTGGGGGCACCAGTACAAGATCCATTTTCTGGGAAGAAGACACATACAGGTAAAAACAGTACCCGAAGTAAATTTACTGACTTCACTGGCAGGCCTAAATCCAGCTATCAGTCCCAACTAGAGTTTGTTTTGTTTTGTTTTTGCCAATGCCTTCAAGCCATCTCTGATTTATAGTGATTCTCTTTCTTTGAGTTTTCTTTTCAATGTTTATTCAAAGGAGATTTGTCTTTGCCTTCCTCTTAGGAGATTTTCACACGGGCTATATATCCTGTGGCAGGAACAGAACAGGGAGGGGAAAGGTTTTCCTTTTCAGACAACGTTGACCCCTTCTGTCCTGCATCCATCCTGCTCCCGTGACTGTTCCGGAACAATTTAATCACAATTTTTCATTGTGGATAGCCCTCCCGTTCTGTCGCTATCACTCAATCATGGGTGCGCGAACGGGAGCCCTGTTCCTGTTCCAAAATGATAGCCACAGAGGGGAGGTCCGTTCCGAGCACTTCCTGGTACGATCTGGATATCCAGGTAAGTGGCACCCTTTATTTTACCCTCCCTGTTTTGATTGTGTGATTTAAAGTGTGTTTTTTTTGCTTGGTGAACTGATTTTATGTTTGGGGGAGTTTTATTTTTTAAATTTACCGTCCGGCCATTATCACGCGATGTGATAATGTTTCAGACAGCCAGTCATAAAAGCAGCCTTACGACGGTTGCATTCACGGACGGCCAGCGAGGGGAGGGGGAGCCCGTTCCTGCTGCGGAATTAAGGTGAGTGTGTGAAAGATTTACGTTACTCTGTGGCAGGAGCGGGAGAGGAGGTGGCGGGGCAGTAACAGGGCATTTTGGCCCCGTGTGAAAATCTCCCTAGTCTGAGAGAGAGTTACGTGTACAAAGTTGCCCAATGGATGTCCTGGCTAAGCAGGAATTCAAACCTTGGTCTCCTGGAGTCCTAGTCCAATATTCAGACCATACATCATGAAGTAGACCCATTTTAAAAAGAGAGAGAAGGCAACTCTATCCAGATACTGTGAGTTACTTCTAGACATGCTCAAAATTAGCAATGAGTGAGGGAAGTAAAGAGGTGGTGACACCAGGCCTTTACATAGCTGGGAAAGAGACTTTCTGCTTAGCCTAGAGAGAAATGGATTTACCCTACCTCAATTCTCCAGATGATCAGTCCAGGTGTGTTGGTAACAGCTTTGAAGGCACTGGTCAGAGCCATGACAGTTTCCAGTTTATGGAATATTCAATAGTACCTGCCAAAGCAAAAAGAAATGGTTCAGCTTATTGCCAAGGGAGACAATTCAGGGGGAAAATTAAAGATAGCAAAGGTGGGACAAACATAATCCAAAATCTGTCACCCTGGAGGCTAATCTCACAGGCTCTAGTCTCTTCCAGTGAAGGGAGGAAATTGCAGGGAATATCTATTAAATGCACATTTTCTGTAATGGTGAGTAGTGTGGGTAGTGCCTAAGACCTGTCTAGTATGGGTAGAATGAAAAGAGTCACTAGAAACCTTTCTCATGGAGAAGCTATTCAGACACTGGACCTACTACAATATCTGTCCTTTTCCCCCAATCACCACCTTCACTGAATTTAATACCTTGGTTTGGATTTTTGTCAGTTACTGTATTTGTATTCTACAATGTGTCAGCATTACATTCTCCACTCCTTGAAATCTCCTGTCTCCTCTTCAGCTAAAGCTACAATTTGAAAATAGATCTTACAGTGAATTATCATCTTGCAATGAGATTCTCTGGGCTGTGCCGCTGATACAATCAATATGTAGGCCATGGCACAGTCGTTAGACTTCCCTGTCTTCCCCATATTTAAGACAGACTGTGTACTCTTAAAATGTCTAAATGTGAAGCATGAACATCCCAATGCTCATCTGTTCATTTGTCACTTGATTCATTTTTTTAAAGGAGAAAACACTGCTCTGGGAATCTGGGGAAGGAAAGAGAGCCAGTGCAATGTAGTGGCTTGAGCGTTGGACTACGACTCGGGAGAACAGGGTTCGAATCTCCCCTCAGCCATGGAAACCCACTGGATGACCTTGGGCAAGGCACACTCTCTCAGCCTCAGAGGACCTCCTCTGATCAAATCTTGCCAAGAAAAACCTGTGATGGGTTCTCCTTAGCGTAGCCACAAGTCAGAAAAGACTTGAAGGCACAGAACAACAAAAGAGAAAGCATCTTGGAAGCATGAATTGGGGTGAGGGGGAGTCAATGAGGGCTGCTCGTAACCAGCCTCTGCTTCATACTTGCAGAACGCTTCCCCCAAAAAGCTGGACCTCAAAGAGGAATAGGCCACTTTGATCTTAAAATAGAGGGTGAGCTCTGATCAGCTTTGTGTGTATGTGCCTTCAACTGACAACTCCATGGATTTCATAGGGTTTTCTTAGGCAAGGTATATTCAGAGGTGCTTTTGCCAGTTCCTTCCCCTGAAAAAATAACCAACAGCACTTGGTATTCTGTGGTGGTCTCCCATCCAAATACTAAAAGCAGGGCTGATCCTGCTTAGCTTCTCAAGATAAGATGAGATCTGCTGCCTTTAGGGTATTTAGGATCTCATGATCAGCTTTAGTTTTCTAAAATGGTTAAGTGTGTCGTTACCCTTCTTAAGTAAGAGTTTTGAAAGGTTACTTTTTAAAATCAGGCCTCACAGAATCCTCTAGCTAGCATGGGCAGTGTGCAAATTGGTTGGGGAGGCAGAGGGTGGGGTGGATTCTGGGATTGTAGTCCGCAAAAGTTATGTGTTAATTTACAGAACCTGGAACTTTACAATACTTTTAAAAGATGGTGATCACTGAGATGATCAACCAGCAGGAAAATCAGCATCTCCGTGCTAAATATAGGCCAGTTTGCCCATGACTTTATGAACTTTGTCTATACATTTATGAAATAGGTCAGTGAAGTGGCATCCCACTAACTGATGAAACCTGAAGCATAGACAGCAGGAGTGCGGCCCTCTAGGTCTGATTGAATGGCAACTCCTACCATCTATTGCCATTGCCTATGCTGGCTAGGGACTTTATCGGACGAGCCTCTAAAACATTTCTTTGCCAGCATATTTTAAACCGGCCAAATAACCCTTTTTATCAAACATTGCTGTGATAGCATGAAAGGGAGCCCTGTACTTCTGCATTTTCTGGGGCATGTGATCTCAGCAGTTCTCGCAAGAAGATGCGAGTGTGATTAAAAGTATAAAAACACAAAAATAAACAAATGAAACAAACACACAAGCACAGAAACACACGTTAAAACTTTCAAGTAAAATGGGGAGGTTCATGAAAACAGTGTCCTGTTCCTAGTTTTCGCATTCTCTCCCAGAACTGTTCTTGGGGGGACCGCCCATTGACACTAGAATTGCACCACCAGAACGGGGCATGGTTTCATATGTGTGCAATTCTGCCAAAAAACCGGCGTGGCAGATCTATTGATGGCTTGGCTCGTCAATAAAAAAAGAATGCCTTATTGACAATACACAATTGCAAAAGCACAACATCATGTGAAACTGGCGCCCCTTTGTGTTCATTGGGTGTAGTTATGATGTGATATTTGCTGTGTATGATAAAGTCCTAGGACTTATGAGAGCTCCAGTCCAACAACATCTGGAGGAATGGGTGATTCTCTCTTTCTTACACAGAATATTATTGTGCTATTTTGGCATCTTTGATAGCAGGGATGGGCTAAATGTGGCCAATGGGCCATATGGAGACCTCAAGGCTATTTTAGCCCCCAATCCCCCCCAACCCTCCAGATTTTATAAATGGGAGCCTGGCCCTCTTAAGTCCCACGGGGTGGCTGCAATGCAGCCTCCAATCCCTGGCAGTTGTCTACCCCTGCTTTATAACTCAGCCATCTACCAGGAGATGCTCTCATTGTTTGCTTTTTTGGGGGGGAAAGGTAGCCCATTCTCAATAACATGGAGATCCAACATCTTACCTGTAAAGAACCTACATCCCTTTAAAGGCACACACCCTATCTTATATCTGTGAAGAATACCCCACCCTCACAGACAAGGTTCCTGCCGTAGGCCATGTAATGTACAGTGGGCCCTCAGTATCTGCTAGGGTTTTGTTCCAGGATCCCCTGTGGATACCAAAATATATGGATGCTCAAGTCCCATTATATACAGTGGCATAGTAAAATGGTGTCTCTTATATAAAATGGCGGACAGCAAGGTTTGCTTTTTTGAGGGTGGAGTCCTGAATATATTCGAGCTGTGGTTGAATCCATGGATACAGAACCCATGGATACGGAGGGCCAACTGTATCTGGGGACACAGCCCACTGACATACAGTAGGAGCCCCATATACACTGGGGATTCGTTCTGGGGGCCCCATGGATACCAAAAACCATGGATAATAGCGAACACCACTTTAAATAATGGGACTTCCGGTTTAAAATACCATAGAGTTGCCTCGGAGGACCTAGAAAATGGCTAGAGAGGACACATTTTCTAGGAAGACTCTATGGTAGGTATGCTGTTTTGTGTCTTGTGGATAATGAATCAGTGGATACGGGGGTCCTACTGTACTCTGAAATAGGCACCCTTTCCCTCCCTTGAGAAAAAGCTTGTGTATTTGCAAGCTTCCACCTGCCATGAGAGGTAGTTTTGCTATTGCATGTGTGATTTTAGAGCCTGGGAAAGCTAAATTTTTGGACCACAAGGCCCAGAATATCCCAGTCAGCATCTCTCCTCTCTCAAAGTTCCCCAGACACCTATTAAGATGAATGGATGGGACCCTGCAAATAGAAAATGTCCCAATTCTGAAGTATTTTGTTCTACAGCAGGGGTGGGTAACCTGTGGCCCTCTAGGTGTGATTGGACTACTGCTCCCATTATCCCCTTGCAGTGGGCTGCAACTGCTGGTAGTTGGAGTCTTTCGTCCTCTGAAAGGTCAAATGCCATTCATTCCTAGGGGAAAATGAAGTGTTGCAGTTGTAAATGATAGAGCTGGGAAGCACAGCTCTCCAAATGACTTTGGCCTACCCATGCCATCCACACTAACCTGAATCACCAATGATGGGGGATTATGAGAGTTGTAAACTAAAAATTGCTTTGGGTCCCATATTTTGAGAAAGGTTGAGAAAAGGTGAGAATTAATTAATAACATATAATACATTTAATTAATGTTCACAGGAAGCCTGAAAGATAGCCTGTCCATGTCCCCTTCTAATTAATTAGAGCCTTAATCCAACTGCTAGCCCCAACTGGAGCAGACCTACTGAGTAAAATGGATTTACACAAATGCCGATCCAAGTAGCTATACTGGCAATTAGATTTAAGCCTTGGAGATCCTGATCCATCCCACTATCCCCACATTTGGAGAAGCACACCTTCAAAAGCAAAGCAAATAGCCCATTGGCTTTGTGTGCAGAATATGAAGGCGCCACACTGCCCAAGCTGTGTTGATACTGTTTCCTTGACTGTTTATTTATTAACCTGCTTACTTAGCTCCTACTTAGGCTGCCTCTGCACTGCAGAAATCATCCAGTTTGACACCACTTTAACTGCTATGGCCTAATGCTATGGAATTCTGGGATTTGTAGTTTCAGGGGGTTCTGGTGCCACAACAAACTAGAAATCCCAGGATTCCATAGGATGGAGCCATGGAAGTTAAAGCAGTGTCAAACTGCATTATTTCTGCAGTGCAGAGGCAGCCTATGTTGGCAAATACACACTCATTATCGCCTCCCTTTCCAGGCTGTGTCCTCTCATGCCTTCTCTCTTGGGCAATTGCTCAGGACGGAGGGGAAGGGTGAGATCTGGGTTGCCAGGTAAGGACTACTACCTCGGGCCTTGATATTTCAGGTCCAAAATCTGAGACCTAGGGACAACCTCTTGTGACAGGAAACAAGCCCTGGTGAAGGAGGGTGTTACAACAGGCAATCTCTACTTATGCCACTAAGCATGATACATGAAGCATCAACCACAATTGCACAAAATAGGCCTTGCAAACTAAAAAACAAAACAAAACACCAAGTCTAACAAATGAGGAAAATATATATTATTGATAAACTTTCAAGACAATGCTCTCAACCTGATATTTTTCCCCCTTGCCCTGAGCAGGCCAGGGCCTGAAATCTACCAACCTTAGATGGAAGACTGCTAGTTTGCTGGGGGTTATCAGAGCAGACAGAAGTATGGTTGCTACTGCATTAGACAATAGCGTATCAGCAGCATCCGTTTGCTGGGCACCACAAACCCAGAACTTAGAAATATAACTCCTTTGCAATAAAGCTAGGTTGACAAATTCTGAGAGTCAGCATCCAAAAATACCCACCCCAACTTTCCAATCTCTGTACACACTTTACTTACAGGATCAAGCTCAAGACCTGCTTTTAGCAGCTAGACATTGCCTTGTTTCGCCTACTTGGTGTCCTTCAGATATGCCAATGACAATCAGAGTTGTGGCACAACATATACCCTCCAATATTTCACAGATGAAAACTGGGACACATATGGTCAAACAACAACTGAGTGTGGTCAAGATGGCAAAAGTTATTAATGAGAAAGAACACACAAGCTAGGAGAGGCTATAGCAGTTTGGCTTTGCCTGATCCTACTGGGAAGGGCAAGATTCCACCACCTTCTGTCCCCTCCCCCTGCTGAGCTAATTGAGTGCAAACTCCTTTTGCACTTTGAACTCAGTTTGCAGCAATGAAAGTAAGCTGAGGACGAAGGGGGAAAGTTAGGAGGATGAGAGAGAAACTGGGACATTGTAGTAGCTGCTGGAAAAGTGAGATGACAGAGGACTAATCAGGACTGTCCCTATCAGATCAGGACAGTTGGGAGGTATGCTAGCATAGCTGGAAGGCGCCATGCTGCCCTAGAAGTTGTACAACAATAGTAGAGAGTGTACTTTCAGCCACTGACTAATCCCAGCCAGTCCAGCTCTGTGTGTGATCAAGAGCAGGATCACCAGAGACAAAGGAGGCATCTTCTAAGCCAGGCATGCACCTTCCTCCAACTCTTTTGGAAAAGCCATTGCATGGCCTAGAGAGGGAAGCCCAAGGCAAGCCTCACCACACAGTAGATGATCCCCCTTGCTTGTTTTTACAACTGGCGCCTCACTCAGTACACACAGAGATACATACTTCGGTCACACCAGAAGCTGGTACATGCAGATACTTACAAATCACCGTGAACACGTAGCTGCTCACTACGACTACTGCCTTCTCTTTAATGTAGCCAGGAGAGGCACACGCTCTGCGAGGAGCAAAGCATTCTGGGAGCCCCAAAGTGTGGGCAGACAAAGTGCAGCCTAGCCCATAAAAACATCCTCCGTACACCCTCCCCCAGCTAACCCCCCCCCCAATTGCTCCATCATTGAAGCCAGATGGTGGGGTTTAATGACAGGAACAGGCCAGCCTGCTGTAGACTCTTGTTCAAGGCTTGGAGGCATCCCAAAGGCTGGGACTGATTAGCCAGCAAAAGGCAGGGTTGAGTCTGCCTGAGAGCCACAGAAAGAGGCCGCTGCCTCTTTGGACTTTGCTTTTGGGGGAAAAATGTCTCTTCCTTTCCTCTCTTGGCCAGGGGAAGGGGTCTAAAAACAGAGAGACCTGGAGGAGGAGCAGGACTTCCACTACTTCTAGAAACTGGGGTGGGGTGGGGGAGAAGGAAATGGGGGTGGGACATCTTTTCACCTTGTACAAAAATGATTGGGGGTCAACAAAAGCTTTTTAGGCATAGTTTCATTGCAAAGTTTTCTCCCAGCCAGTGAGCTCTGGAAAGGTTCCTGTTGCAGAGGAACACCCATGGAAAAGCTGACACCAGAATGGGAAATGGTCCATGTGGAATCTGAAGGAAAGATACTCAAGTAAGTTATTGGAGACTCTTCGCTTCCTGTTTGAAGAGCATTTCTGCAAAATCTGTGTGGACTTTCCATCCTCACGTAATGTTTCAAAAATGAATGCTCCAGTGCTCTCCGTGTCGACAGCCAGTGTGGTGTAGTGGTTACAGTTAGGTTTGCTAGATCTCAGGGCCTGGCCCTGAGTCTCCAGTTCTCATGGGTCATCTCTAAATGGGAGATGACGGTACAAATTCTCCTGTTTGGGGGAGGGGACTCAGCTCCAAGCAAGATGAAAGGGCTGCACGCAAATCTCTAGCTCAGATCATGGAGCAGTAGCTTGCTACAATATGTCAGGCATAGTGGATTTGTTGCTGCAACTTGCAAAGACTTTCCAGGAGGTCTGTATATTTATACTCCCTCCTTTCCTCCCAGTTGTGGTAGTGCCAGGGCTCACTTTCCACTCTGCTCGGCATCTACTGTCTGGCTAGAAATAAATAGGCTATAATAAATCTTATCCTGTCTCCCTACGTAAGTGAGAAGGAATAATCCCTTCATTTCACCTTGGTCTGGGAACAGACCCTTTAGCTAAGGTTGCTGTCTTAATTTCTAAACAGGAAAATAGGTTCTTTGTGCCTTCTCTCAATCTCAATCTCAATCTCAATCTCAATCTCAACCCCAACCCCAACCCCAGCCCCAACCTCAACCTCAACCTCAACCTCAACCTCAATCTCAATCTCAATCTCAATCTCAATCTCAATCTGTGTGTGTGTTTGAATGACAAGCTGTGTGCAACCTGGTAAGTAAGTAAGTGTATACTGCTAATGACATCACCAGGGGGCATCCCTGGGATTTGGGTTTTGCCCTGAAACTCTCAGGGCCTGGGATGATCCTGAATTGGCAACCCCGGGACTCAGTCAGACTGGAGAATTAATTGCATAAAATAACATATTACCTCACTATTGCAACAGTGTTCATTTGTCCCCACAATCCATTTGCAAGATCACTGGCACGGAAAGCTATCTGAGTTTGAAGTTGACACGGAGCATGCCCGCAAGAAAAGATGGTGGCCGCAAGTGAATTACCTGCTTTATTATTCCCCAAGAGCTCCCTCCATCCCCGCTTTTTTGCCTTGTTAAATAAGAGATGCAGAAGAGTGATCTTCTGCTTAAAAAAACGTATTTTTTGCCCTGCTTCTCAAAAATAGCACTCAATCGTGTCCGCGAAAAACAACAATGGCAGCTCCGGCCACTTCATCGTCAGCAAGCCTGCCCCTGCACATGTCAAACCAATCATGTTTTGACTTCCTGGATGTGCCCCAATTTGAATTGGTTGTTCAGACGGGCTGTTATGCTCATTTTTACATATATATATTTTTTTAAAAAAAAAAGATTGTGAGAAACAGAGAAATCTGTTATTGCAAACTTCTTGGAGTTTTCAGCCTCCCTTCCTTCCCAATATGGTGAATCCCAGCAGAAGCTCATCTGGACAAAAGGTATTCTGCCCTCATTCTTTGAGGATTTTTTTCATCGTCTAAACAACCCCATGGTTACAGCAGTGGGCTGGGACTCAGGAGAGCCAGGTTGTAGGCCCCACTGGGGGGTGGTCTCAGGCTGTTTCTCAACCTGGCCTACCTCATAGGGTTGTGATGAGATTAAAGTGGGGAGGAGGAGAGCCGCATACCTCAATTGGAGGAGAAAGGTGAAACATGAAAGCAACTAATAAATACATAAAGATATGCACAGAGAAAAGAGAAGATAAAATGTTACATCTGAACCAAACCTCATCCATTCTTGTCCCAAACGAGCAAGAGAAATTTGCATGGTATATCTCCCCTGAGATCATAATTCTGGACTCAATCTGATTTTATGGAAGAGTATCTGTTGGGAAGCGGGAAAGATGTATATATGCCCCCCATCCATATAGCCTTCAGCTGTGATCCCAACCCACGTATGAAGCTGGACTGGGGTGAAAGCATTCTTCCAAGAAAATGTTGATACAGATGAACGTCCAACTGCATTTCCAGGCCCATTTGGTCCCACTCCAAGCTTTATGTGATGCCACTTATTGGTGTCATGCCCCAGTGTGGCCAGAATGACCACCATGTTCAACTTGAGTGTCCAGTGTAACTCCAGAGATGACAATGTTATGGCAACACCAGTCACAAGATCCCATCTAAACACTCTTCCCTTGTTGGTTCGTCATAATTATAGGATCCACCCACAACAAGGCAGCAGAGTCACAGAAGGGCCCCATTCAAACACAGACAGAGCAGTGAGTGGGTTGAGGTTGAGAGAGAGAAGGAGAGAAGGTTTGGGATGTGCATTCTGACTCAACCACATCATAATGTTTGTGGGAAATTACACTCCTGTTCACATCTTGTAATTGAAATGGGAATTGTATGGGATGGATGTTCTGCCTCCAGATGCCCACTGATATCCAGCAAAGGAGGCTGTGCTTCTGGCGTGTACATTCTGTCTAAGGCAGGGTATATCAACAAACAATGCACATTAACAATGTACTCACAGAATGTACAAAGATTTTTGTTCTAAAAATCCAAGGATGTTTTAATTAAATTATATTGTATTTACAGTTAAGAAGCAATATTGGTATTGCTCTATTACAATGAGTACTGAGGATGAAACAAGCTTGTTTTCTGCTGCTCCAGACACTAGGACACAGAGCAATGGGTTCGAACTACAGGAAAAGAGATTCCACCTAAACTTTAGGAAGAATTTCCTGACAGTAAGAGCTGTTCAGAAGTGGAATGCACTGCCTCAGAGTGTGGTGGAGTCTCCTTCTTTGGAGGTTTTTAAACAGAGGCTGGATGGCCATCTGTCAGGAGTGCTTTGATTGTGCATGTATTCCTGTATGGCAGGGGGTTGGACTAGATGGCCCTTGTGGGCTCTTCCAATTTCATGATGCTATGATTCTATGAATGCATCCTTATCTACCTAACATGTCTAGGTGAGAGAGCCTTCTCTGCAGTGGCACCCTGGTTATGGAATACTTCGCTGTATAGTGCAAGGTACAGTGGCTGGTGAGGTCCATTGGGGCTTTTGGGGGGGCAGTGGGCAACATCACCAGTTTGCTAGCCAACCTGCCCCCTCGGAAGATCTAAATACCCCCTTTACCCCTCTTCTGGTATGGAGGGGTGCTGGGGATTAGGTAGATAGTGCTCCCATTGGTCCAAACTGTAGGACCACTCTCAAAAAGTGCAGAAACATCCAACCTGCAGGCCTAATCTGGCTTGCAAAGGGTCAAGGTCTCTGAAGCACCTTCCTCCTTCCTGCCTGATGGGGAGAAAGAGAGGCAGGCTGCTGTGGATTCCTTTCCTCCTCTCCATCAGCCAATTTAGCCAGCACTTCCAGGAGCTGGCTGAGTCATAGTTGGGACTCAGGCTGCCCAGGAAAATGCTTGATGAGAGCTCTTGACCCCTCCTCCCCCTTTCCCACACCAAAGAGGCAGGAGGATCCAGAGCAAAAGCAGTGTCTCCCACACTGGATTTGCAAGGGCCATCTTCTGGGAGTGCTTTGCTCTCCTTTCCTCTTTCCTTAGCAAGGAAGAGTGAGGCCTGATTCCTGGCTGAAATGGCAGGTCAAAAAGCTCCACTTGGCACTTCAGCTGGGGACGTGGGGTGTGTGTGTGTGTGTGCATACGTGTGCATGCACCTCCACACCTCCTGACATGCTGCAGACTATGGAGGGCTACAGAGTGGGTGCATCCATTGGTGGCTCCCAATGGATGCACCCACTTCAGATTTTAATCTAGGCTTCAAAGGAGCTATCCAAAGTGCTGAACCCTATCCCCAAAGTAGGTTCAGGACCTTGGAGAACTCATTTAAAGCTATGTAAAACCTGGAATGGATTCACCACACATGGATATGGGAGCCACATGCAGCCTCTGTCACCCGTGTTGAAATGGTTCCACATGCTGACCCTACAACTGGTACCAACACTGTGCATTTTTGGGCAGGTTTAAAACTGTTAACACATGTCGGCCCTTTTTGTCTTCTTATGTTAGTCCACTATATTGTTTGAGTTGGTCCTCTATTTGAGTTGGAGGATAATGTTTTATTGTTTTGATCACATTTGCTATTTTGTATGACCAGTTTTAATCAGGTTTTGTGTACCTGGTATCTACACGGATAAAGGGCAGTTTCAAATACAGTTGTCCCTTCATATTCGCTGGGGTTTGGTTCCAGGACCCCCGCGGAAACTAAAATCTGTGAATACTCAAGTCCCATTATATGCAATGGCATAGCAAAATGGTGTCCCTTATATAAAATGGCAAAATCAAAAGTTTGCTTTTTGGATTATTATTTTTTAATGAATGTTTTCAAGCCATAAATACTTAAATCCATGGATACCAAATCCACGGATACAGAGGGACAACTGTATATTAATGAATGAAAACAAAACATACACATTAAATTTGTAAGCCATACTAGATAGATTTCCACTAATACCAGTGGATTGTAAACAAAATGAAGTAAAAGGGATTTGGAAGATGATTACCTGGAAGAGAATTTATGGACAAAGCTACATCAGAGGGTTAATAATCATTTCCCCATTTTAGAGATTCCCAAGAACTATAGTTCAGGGGTTGGGGCAAAGCACATCAGAGAATTATCAGCAGCTGCACCAAGCCACAACACCCAGCTATTTGAGGTGTGAGGGAAGGTATGGACATATATAGAGTCCAAAAGGGCTGCTTCGTTCTATTTTAGAAGAATGCCGGCTTTTAAAAATTCTTCAAATAGCATTGTCAGAGTGGACAGCTGTCATTTGTGGTCCTCCTAAGTCTCAAAAATTAAGTAGTGAAAAATATCTTATGGAGAGTGAGCTGAGTGTGCCTCCTAGTTGCCTGTCGACTTGTGGTGACTTCATGAATTTCATATCATTTTTTTAGGCAAGGAATACTCAGAGATGGTTTAGCCAGTTCCTTTCTCTGAAATAGAGCCTACAGCATCTGGTACTCATTGGTGGTCTCCCATCACTCTTAACCAAAAGCAGGGGAGTGTTACTAGTCTGGGCCTCTCTGGATTCCTCATTTTTATCTTTCAGAAAAGTCCCCATTCTGTGGCATCCAGTGGCTAGGGGCGTGGTAGTAGGGGTAGTTAAGCGTCTAGTACTATGTGTGGCTCTTAAATCAGCTCTCTTTACTATCTCTATTCTGTTCTCCTAACCTTTGTTAAAATATTCTGCAGTTGGATTAATAAATACTGTGATCAGAATAAATTTAGCACAAATGCAGAGTGGGTTTGTTTGGAATATAAATGTATGTTTTAGTTGTCAGAACACACCCAGCCCACAACTTAGTACATTCAGATCCATTCATTGCATTTATTCTAGGATTCAGGGCTGGGGTTGACAGCCAACAAAGCACCTCTCAGAGAGCCAGGGCTTCACTTGAGATTCTCTCCCGGGTGATGTCACCTCGTGGATGCCCAGGGGCGTTAACTAGCGCCAGATTACTCACACAAGGACACCAGACAGAAGCCAACCTTGCCGAGCTCTACCCTTGAACTTGACTTCATTGCTAGGCTACAGTCCTAGTATGAGGTGGAGCACGAATAAAAAGAGAAGGTGACTGGGTGTGTACAGAGGGCCCCTTGCTCACCAAGCACACACAATTCAAACCTATCCAAGGGATTTGAGCTGCACAAACAGAGGTTTAAGAACTCTGTTTAGCTATGGAGCATAACCTCAAGGAAGCTGTTCTCTGAGCCTAATCTTACCTCAAAGGGTTACTGTATACATTTAAAAAGGAAACCTCTGTGTAAACAACCCCAAATCTTTTGAAGAGGAGGATAAAACAGACTAGAATCATAGAGCTGGAAGAGACCATAAGTGCCATCTAGTCCAGCCCCCTGCCATGCAGGAATATACAATCAAAGCACGCTTGACAATTGGCCATCCAAAAATGAGATGCCACCACACTCCCAGGCAGTGAATTCCACTGTCGAACAAACAGCTCTTACTGTCAGGAAGTTCTTCCTAATGTTTAGGTGGAATCTCTTCTCCTGTAGTTTGAACCCATTGCTCCGTGTCCTAGACTCTGGAGCAGCAGAAAACAAGCTTGCTCTATCCTCAATATGACATCCCTTCAAATATTTAAACATAGCTATCATGTCACATCTTAACTTTCTGTTCTCCAGGCTAAACTTACCCAGCTCCCTAAGCCGCTCCTCATAGGGCATAATGGCTCCCAGTCCTCCCAACATCCTGGTCGCCCTCTCTGGACATGCTCCAATTTGTCAATATCCTTCCTGAATTGTTGTGCCCAGAACTGGACATAGTCTTCCAGGTGAGGTCTGACCAAAGCAGAATAGAGTGGCACTATTACTTCCCTTGATCTAGACACTCTACTCCTAAGTGGGTGCATCCATTTGTGGCTCCCATGTAAGTGGGGTGGTGAAACCACTCCAGATTTTAATCTAAGCAAGACTATCTTAATTTTAGCAATTTACTAAAGAAATTCCAGATGGCTTTGAGCCCCAGGAAAAATTAAAATTTAGGGTGCACTCCTATTACTCTACCTGGCAGTAATGAACTTAATGAGACGTGTGTGTGTGTGTGTGTGCATGCATGTGTACCCCTGTGCACATACGTGTGCCTTCTAGTCACCTGTCAATTTATGGCAACCTTATGAATTTCCTAGGGTTTTCTTAGGCAAGGAATTCTCAGAGATGCTTTTCCAGGTCCTTCCTTTTAAATAGAGCCTACAGCATCTGGTATTCATTTGTGGTCTCCCATCCAAGTACTAACCAGTCTTGACCTTCCTTAGCTTCCAAAACCAGACAGGATCTGTTTCCTTTAGGGTATATGAGTAAATACATATAATTACATCTAAATTAAGCATTTGACTTGATCCTTCCATGTCTTTCCTTTTCTGAAGGTAGGCATTTGATTTTGTTTTGTTCTAAGGCTCTTTTAATTCAAAGCATAGGAAGGTTACCCTTCTTTTGACTTCAACTCCCAGGATCCCCTAGCCAGCATGGTCACTAGCTATAGTCCAACAGAATAATTTTCTCAAGCTCTGGAAAAACTCAGTCCCATCAGATCATCCTCATTTGCCACCTTTTGTTCCAAAGTCCTGACAGTCCTGACAGTTCAGACAGTCCTGCCTCTTCTCTTTTCTCACTCCTAACCAATTCCTCACACATTGTTTCTCCCACCCCAGAAGTCAAGGAGCACTTACCGTGTCTGCTGCTGACTCCCTTCACGCCAGCCCGTGGTTGTGGCACAAGCTGTCCAGAGGAAGAAAAAGTCTTCCAGCTCTAAGTAGCATCTCTGTGCCCTGGGGACCTAGACCCACTCACAGAAGATTTGCCTGCATTTGCATCTTGTCTACATATTAGCTGCCTGGGCCAATCAGTGCTGGTCTCGCCCTATGGTTTGGGTTAGTGTAAGAAAAGCATCTATTTGTTTCTCTTGACAGCCCTGAAGTGGGAGCAGCAAAAGCCTCCAAGGCTGCCTTTGCATTTTCTCTCCCTGCCACCCTCCCCCCAGGATCTCACACCCATTTTCCCATTGATTTTTCTTAAGTGCAGAGGCCCATCAATAATTCAACCAAATAGGGGGCAAAGGAGGGAGATATGGAGCTAACCACATTAGTGGTTTCCTGAGAACTACAAAACAAAGATGGTAGATCAAGAGGCAATGAGTTTGCCCTTCAGAGGGAGCAGTCAGCGGTCAGAGATAGCCTTGATATTTTTGAAGCCATCCACCAGATCTCAGGTGTCTTTCTTGTCCACTGGGCCTGGTAGTGTAGTTCTGCGACCTTTAAAAAAAGGAGCCTCCCAGTTCTGCAGAGGTGGGAAAACTTCCAGTCCGTGTCCAAATGTGGGCCTCTGGACTGCCCCCACTTCAGTGGTGCAACTCCACTGGATATGATGGGTATGATTTGTTCCATCCTGTTCTGTCACCTAATAGAAAACATGATGGAGGGAATCTTGCACAAACTGTGGGAAGAAAGCCTGGATGTAAAGGGGGCAGCCCCACCATCTTAGCACAATCAATGGAAGGATCACATCTGTGGCATCACCTCTTTTGGGTCTCCAATCCCAACCGTTGCTGGAATGCAGACCCTGGCAGGGCTTGAGTGAGGCAATTTGGACCTTAAAAAGGTGGGGGAAGATCCCCACCCCCTACTGTACAATGCTGGCTTCAAGAGGTCAGGTGTTTCCTGAGGCATAATAAGGAATGCTGGGAATGACAGTCCAACAATATCTGGAGGGGCTCATGATTTGCACCCCTGCTTTAGACAGATTTTATATTGCCCCAGCATGATTCGATTCCTGCCTCTTCCAGGCTGTGACTGTTTCCCCTCAGTCTTTACCTCTACAACCCATATTAATGGAGACATTCTTCCTATGCCTAGTCACTCTCTGCACTGCTTATATGCCTCGTGTATATATGTGCATTCATCATTTGATGATCTCAACAAGAAGGGATGGCTTGTGTTACTAAGCTATCTCGGCTCAAAGGTGCATCACTGACACACACACCCTTCAAAAGATAAAATACCTTCTGTTCCCACAGCTGTCCAGAACACCATATTCCAGCTTTCCTCAACATGGTGCCCTCCAGACATGGTAGACTACGTATTTATTGGCCATTTGGAGGCAGATGATGGGAGTAACTGTCCAATGGGTCAGGAAAGCCTAGTGTAACTTCATGAGCACTTGAGAAGAATCTAGAATTGCACTGAAAAGCATCAATACAGTTCATGGTCTTTAGCCATGGGTTCATGTCCCGCTGACTTCTGAAGTTAAAGTTGCATGTAATTTTTAGCCTGATACACACCTGGCTTACTTGATTTCTCATAACCAGCAACTCACTGTGCAAGTTGACTCTGATGACAAAGTATCACTACTGCATTGCTCACAGGCAACTTACTCACACGGCCAACTGATGCTGCAGCCATTTGCGAACCTGCCCAGGCTGTGGGATATTGGAACTGTGCTTCATTCCACAGTGAGGAAAAATAGCTTTTCTTCAGAAAGGTTCTGCTTAGAGACAAAAGGCTCCTTTTTTTTTCTTCTGCCCCAAGACTAAAGAGGGGGAAGGGAAAAGATAAGCGTACTAAAAATTGCTCTTTTTAAAAATTTATTTAATTGCAGTTAATACAAAGATTTCAAAAATAGAAAGAGATCGAAACGGCAACAATGCCGGCTTCAAGTTTTGGGATTTTTTTTTCCTTAATGAAAACAAAAGTAAAACAAAAACCAAACAACAGCAAGTGAGGATATGTGACAAAGGCAACTGATTTTTTTTACACTTCATTGAGGTGGGGTGAAAAAGGGAGAGTTCAGGGCCCTCATTACTCAAAAGCACCAGCTGCCACTCCTGATATAAAACAGGAAAACCCAAGCACAACTGAACACGAGAAGGACAGCAAATGTCTCTTTGTGCGGTGACATCAGTGGAGGGGGTACATAGGGCACCCCTAAAAGGCACACCCCTGGTTAAGTGCTAGAGCCGCTTCTTGGCTGATATTTGACCCTTATCGCCAGCTGGGTTTGATCAAGGCACAATCCCAACATTGGCAACTGGGGCCCAGGCATCATCATGGCTATCAAAGGCTAAACTGGTCTTACCCTCCGAGTGGGAATGTGTGTAAACAAGCAATGTGGCCAGTGCCTCAAGAGTGAATTCGCACTACTAATTCCCCTCCTCCCCTGTTCCACCCACCCCATCAGAGTAGGGTTGTTTGACAGGATCCATCATCTGACCAACACCAATCTCACATTTCTTTCACAATTTTTCCACAGCTTGTTAAAACTTGGGTAAGTTTTCAAGTTGCTCGTCTGCTGGCCTCCAATAGCTGAAGTAAGCTCCACACAGATCCTGCCACATGTAGAACACCCTACAAATTGGGGAGGAAACCAGTAATTTCAATCCCATCTCAGGCCCATCTTTGGGGCAGATGAGAAACAATTCTGGAGCACCTTTGGTTTGCCTGGGAGTGAAGAGAACAGGAGTGTCATTGCTAGGGTGTTTCTCATCATGTGGAGGGTTTTGAAGCTCCGCACAGTGGAGGTACCAAGAGCCAAATTCATGTTTGAAGAAAGGGACAAGACAGATGCTCACAGAGTGTGTTGGGTGTGTGTGTGATTTCCCCTCAGCTGACATAGGGCAAAGATGAAGGAGAGCATGGACTCAACCAGGAAGGAGTGACAAAGAGGTATTGTTCTTTCCAGCATTCATTAACTTTGCAACATTTAAGGCTCTGGCTGCTTTATGTTGTGGAGAGAAACAAGAGCTGACTGAACAATATGGGGGAGAGGGTTGGAGACCTGCCCCCCACTCTACCCTTGCCAACGGAGATGTGGGCCATTAGCAACTGAGGCAAAGAACGGGCAGGTTCTCATACTGAAAGTGAAGGAGTGGGATGAGAAGCAGACACCTCTCAAACACAAGTTGAGGCCGAGTGTACATGGCCGAGGCCTAGCTGGCAGGCACATACGTACTCATATTTGTCAGTCAACTAGTAGCCAATCCACACACTTAAAAAAAAGAAATGAAACTTCAAGTGGCATTTTGGCCAGACAAAAGAACTGTCTGCTCACTCAAACCCACAGCAAGTCTTTGAAGCTTTGGTCCTTTTGAGCTTCCCACACAGGTGATGAGATAACCCTCAACCCACCGCTTGGATCCAAGTGAGAGGCAGCCGCACCAGAAATACATAAATGAACACACACACACAAAAAGAGCCCTGAAGGATCTCTGACTCTCCCACCACACAACATCTAAACACGTGGAGTCACTTGCAGTGTATTGCTTATGGGAGGGAAAGGGAGAAAAGCAAGCTGGCTTTACATTTTAAAACATTTGGTTGTGTCCCACCCCACGGCACTTCAAAAGCACCTGTTCACAGCATGTGAAGACATGACTAGGAAGGGCAGCGTACCATGCCATTAGGAAGGGAAGGGGAGAACGGGTGGCTCTGGCTGGCAGCTCTGTGTCATATAAATAGTAACAAAACCCCCTGTGTACATTTGGTTTCTCAGAGCTGACCAACATCACCTGCAGTGCTGAGAAGCGGGTTGGCCAAGCAGCTCTACAGAGCCTTGACCCTGAGAGAGAGCCTTGGCCCCAAGAAAGAGGCGAAGTCCCTTGCTGTTAAACGGCTACAGGGCCCAGGAAAGGGAAGGCTGAAGACTCTCCTTACTTCTCCAACAATGCAACATGGAACTAACAGGACCGTGCGCACATGTGAAACAACGTACCCCTCCCTCCTCCACTTCCTGCCACAGCTTCTAGTATGCTAGTCCATGATTCCCTGAGGCCACCCAAAGGGCTGGGTTTTCAAGTTTTAATGATGGGCCCTAAGTGGGAAGTCCTGAGTGGGAAGACAGATGATGTCTTCAGGTGATGAAGACGGCTTGCTTGGGCACCATCAAAGGAGGTAAGACACTGGCGGGCAAAAGTCACACCTTCCTATCCCTCAGGCTAGCATACACTCTCAGTGAGGGCAGAAGAACCCATGGTGGCCTGACCTGCAAACTGGGTGAATTAACAAGGCAAATGTTTAAGGCATGTGATGTTGCTTTAAACTAGTTATGTTTAGCTCTGCCTCCCCCGCCCCATACTAGCCCTGAGTGCAGGATCATGTGATTATCTACAATGCGGATTCTAAACCATTATGGAGTGTAAAGGGATTGGGTAGGTTAACTGTCTTAGTCTTAGTCTTTAACTATATTATGCCACTAATATTAGAGGGTTTTGCAAGGTCTTCTCTTCCTTTGGGCCTTATCTTTCACCTGGAGGCATAATCTAGGCACAAAACAAAACAGGGTATAAAACATGTTAAAGGCTTCTTGTAAGCCCAGGAAAATTAGGAGCTAAGCGCCCTGAATGCACAGGCTTGGTTTCTCTGAAGGAGAAGTGTCCTAAGAGCTGAACAAAATGGCTGAACTACAGTCCCCCCCCCACTTTCTCGCTGTGAATGAAAGGCAAGGAAAAGTCTCTCCTACACGAAATCCAGTAGCTGAGCAGCTACAGGACAGAGTCCCCTCTGATGGTGTCTGGACAGAGCAGGGAGAAGTATTTGAGAGACATGGGGAGGTTTTCACCGTGGAGCCCTGTCCTGCTTGAGAGAAGATACAGCTCCAAATACCCTTGGCTGCAGGGCTGTGTTCCCAGGGTCTAGGTAAAGCAGCACTCGCAGGAACATCCAAAAAGATGAAGTAGGAGGCAAGTGTGTGTGTGTGTGTGTGTTTGCCTGTCTTCAAGTCACCTGTTGACTTATGGTAACCCCATGAATTTCACAGGGTTTTCTTAGGCAAGGAATACTCAGAGCTGGTTTTGCCAGTTCCTTCCTCTGAAATACAGCCTACAGCACATGGTATGTGTTGGTGGTCTCATCCAAGTACTAACCAGGGCTGACCCTGCTTAGCTTCCAAGATCTGCTGGGATCTGGTGCCTTTAGGGTATTTAGGCCTATAGGAGGAAATATTACCTTTTGGGGAGGGGGAAGAAAAGCCAAACAGATCATTTGGCATTATTTTAGGTTGCCAAGGGGGAAGGGGAAGGCTGTCTGAGCTGCATGGACAACATCCAGAGTTAATCATCACCGTGCAGCAAACTGGGGGATGGGGGTGGGCAGAGAGGAAGTAGAGTCTTGGTGGTGTGGGGAGGGGAGGAAATGGTGCTGTCCCTCTTGATGCTGCCTGAGTCCCTGCAGTGCATAGATATGAGCCCTGTTGGGGAGGAGGTGTTGATCTTGGGTGTCCCTGCTTTTGGGTGGAAAGGCCAGAGGCTCTGGCATCCAGCCCTACCCTGGTTGGAAACTGCTCTGGCATGGCCAGGCAGGTTATTGCCCTCAAAGTGCTTGCATCTGCCCCATGGGAGGGTCATGGGTAACACATGTGCTGTTCCCCTCCCTTCCTCCTGGCCAATACTGAAGGCACTGAGTGAAAAAAAATTCCCCTTTGGGCATAGTGCTAGGAGGGCTTTAGGGCGCCCTCAGTTGACCGAGGCTGGTATAAACGTCCTCTGCTTCACTCAGCTCCTCAAAGATCGGGATCAAGTTCAGCAGCTCAGTGTCCGCCATGTCGTCGAACCAAGACTGTACCGGCACCTGCAGGGGAGTGAGGAGAAAGAGGGCTCAGTCTGGAGGATGGGGCAGGCGACAGGGCACAGGCAGGGAGTAGGAAACAGAAATGTTGGAAACTTTTTGGTGTCCTTCAATTCAAGGTGCTCCATGCCTTAGGCCACTGGCTCTTAACTTTTTTTTTAACCAGGGACCCCCTTTAAATATCTTTTGTTGCTGCAGACCCCCAAGACTTAACATTTAAAACCACCACCATCACCACCACCACAAATAACAACAACAACAACAACAACAACAACGAATTACACCAATTAACCCTTCCCTTAGAGACACTTGAGGGGGAGGGAAGACTTTTCTCCTGCTTCTTCCTGCAAGTTTGTGGCTGGAGGGGACTGAATTGTAATGTGCAGGCCAAGCCAGCCGGCCTTTGCACTGGCTCCTATCACATGGCCTCTCCACTGCAGGGAGGAGGTGGGCCAAGCAGCCTTTGCGGACCCCAGGTTAAGAACCACTGTCTTAGGCCATTCACTTTATTTTGGGGTCTGAGACAGAAAATGCTTCTCTCTCTTCCTTCTCTTCCTCTTCCTTAAAAAAAAAAAAAAGAGTACCGTTTTTCTCTCACTAGCCATAAAAAAAAATTTAAAAATCCAGTGGCAATCAATTAAATATCCCACCATTCTGGGTCTCACTATTTTGGATAATTATCAGCCAGTCTCTAACATTCCATTTTGGGGAAAGGTTCTGGAGCATGTGGTAGCCTCCCAGCTCCAGGGGTTTCTGGATGAAGTGGTTATCTAGATCCATTTCAATCTGGTTTCAGGTTTGGTTATGGGACAGAGACGACTTAGGTTGCCTTGGTGGATGACCTACACTGGCAGCTAGACAGCAAGAGTGTGCCCCTGTTGGTTCTGCTGGACTTCTTGGTGGCTTTCAGTACCATTGACCATGGTATCCTTCGGGTCTTGCTGAGATGGGACTTGGGGACACTGTCTTACAGTGGCTTTGTTCCTTTCTAGAGGAATGAACCCAGAAGGTGGTGCTGGTAGACTCCTGCTCGACCCTTTGGTTGATGGCCTGTAGGGTCCCTCGGGGCTCAGTTTGTCCTCTACACTATTTAACATATACATGAAACACTGGGAGAGGTTTTCTGGAGTTTGGTACCATCATTATGCAAATGTCACGCAACCCTATTACTCCTTTCCACCACAAGCCAAGGAAGCTGTTTCAGTCCTAAACCGGTGTCTGTCATCAGTAATGGACTGGATGAGGGCAAACAAATTGAAACTTATCCCAGATAAGATTGAGGTGCTCCTCCTGGTCAATCAAAAGGCAGACCAGGGAATAGGGAGTCAGCCTGTGCTGGATGGGGTTACACTCCGCCTGAAGACTCAGGTCTGCAGCTTAGCTATAGTCCTGCATTCAGTCTTAAGCCTGGAAGCGAACGTTTCAGTAGTAGCTAGGAGTGCATTTGCACAGTTTAAGCTTGTGTGCCAGCTGTACTTTTGTTCCTTGAGATGTCAGATCTGGCCATGGTGACACATGCTTTAGTTACATCCCAGCTGGATTACTGTAACACGCTCTACATGGGGCTGCCTCTGAAGAGTGTTTGGAAACTTCCAACTGTTCCAAAGAGCTAAAGCCAGATTGCTAACTGGGGCTGGATACAGGAAGCACACAACTCTCTTGTTGCAACTACTCCACTAGCTATCTGTTCCACTTCCAGGCACAACTCTAAGCTCTGGTTTTGACCTATGAAGCCCTGTAATACACGTCTCAAGTCCAGGTTATTTGAAGGATCATATTCTCCCTTATGAACCAGCCCTGTGCTTTGAGATCTGCTGGGGAGGCCCTTCTCTCTGTCCCACCACCACCCTCACAGGTACCTCTGGTGAGAACACGGGAGAGGGCCTTCTCAGTGGCTGCTCCCAGGCCCTGGAACTCCCGTCTCAGAGAAGTTAGACTGGTACCCTCCCTACTTTCTTTTCACAGACACTTAAAGACTTTTCTGCTTCAACAGACATCTGATGTCTGATTTGATATGACCTATCTCACCTAAACAATGTGCTGGATCTTGCTAAATGTTGTGCTGCTCTGTGTTTGTGTGTGTGTGTGCACATGCACATGTGTTTGTGCATATTTAATGGTGCATGTTTTAATCTTTTTAAAATTGTTTCATCTCTTTTTAACTTCTGTAGTTTGTGAATTTTAAGTATGAATTTTATAATGTGTTGTCAGCCACTCTGACTACCAGTCTGGGAGAAAGGTGAAATAGGAAAAAATGAATAAATAAATAAATTGTTGAAGTCAAAGGCTTTCACGGCCAGCATTCATAGGTTTTCTTCAGAGATGCCAGCCACAGATGCAGGCAAAACACTGAAATAAACTCTTCCAGAGCACGGCCTCATAGCCCGGAAAAAACCCATGGAAAATCTATAAATAAATTGTTATTCAAAATCCACCTGAGGCAGCTGTCTGATTATGCCTAATGGCAGGGCTGGCCCTGGTTGTCTGTTTCTCTTCCTGGGCTGAAAATAATACGAAGAGATGTATTTGTCTTCACATCAGGAAATTACAAAGCAATTCAGATTGTTTAAGAAGACACTGGAAAATGAATCTGTTCACATTTATGTCCAAGATTTCATTTTGAAACAGGGATTACAAAATCTAAACTGTACATAAGGTTAGCCAGACTCTATACACTCATTATTAGAATCGTTGCCACTGTTACCAACTGCCATCTGTAAAACCTTGCAAATCTTAACTGTTCATCCTGATGGATGGACATTCTCTAGAGCAGGGAGTCAACAAGTGCCCCTCACCATACCCTCCAATATTTAAATTTTTAAAAAACACTAAAAAGTTCCCCCATGCCTCCCTAGGGGTCATGGAGGAGTGGCAATTCTGCTTGGTTTTGGGGCCTCCCTGGGCTGTTTTATACAGAGGAGAGGACTTTTTCAACAAGGAAGCAAAGGAAAGGTTGACTTCTGTTTTACTTCCCTGGTCACAAAAGAACTCTGCTGAACTTAAAATAGCATGGGAAGGGAGGAATGGCTAATTTGTCTGCATGCATCCTGGGAGCATAAGGAGCATTTTCAGTTTTTTTAAAAAAATCACAGGATTTATTTATTTATTTATTTTTGATAAAACTCTTTTAGGAAGATGCTGATGAGCCCTAACAGCCTCAATTTTAGGGGGAGCGGGATTCTCAAGCAGCCCATAGACTTTACTGGGTAGGGTTAAAACTCTTTTTTCAGCCAAAGAAGAAGTTGGAAAGAACTGAGAATTGTTTGGAGGATGGAAGAGTATAAAGTACATGAGGGAATCACTTGGGAAGCAGCGTTCTCTATAGAAAGCCTGAAAATATTGTTAGAGACTGCCGTTTTAGAAAAAGCACACTCTGCCACTAGGTTTCCCAGTTCTTGCGCCCTTCTCAGGGCAAGGGAGAGAAATCTCAAACTGAGAGTGCTGCCTTGAAAATGTGTATGTGCGTGTGTTCATTCCTCACTTGTTAGAATTGGCATTTATTTTTATTTTTTTGTCTGCCTGCCACATTCCGTGCCACCATGGTTGGTCCTGGGGGGTTATTATGCGTAACGACATCATTAGGGGCTGTTCCTTGTAACATCATCAGGGCCCACCTGCAATGACTTCATGAGTAGTCTTTCCTGGTTCTCAGGGTTTGGTGACAATATCTCAGGGCCTGGGACAGGCAATACCTGCCGCTGCTCAGTCCCCAAGTCCCAACCACAATCACCACATGTGAGAAATCAAAAGCCACACTCACCGCATTCGCCGGATGGAAGATGTAGGAGGCAGGAGAATTGTCCAGGATGAGGGTTTTGCGCAGATCACGACCCAAACGGCTAAGATCCTTAACGTAGCAGCCCTGGTGAAACACGCACGACTCCCGGAAGAGGCGGGCTCGGAAGACTCCGCACTTGTCCAGAAGGTCAGTTACTGGGTCAGCGTACTGCACAGAACGATAATGTATTAGCATCTATACTAGCTGCTATAAATAGGTATCAGCAAACAAATAAACAACAAAATTCAACAGGGAAAAAAAATCAGAAGGCCAAGAATCTGGTAGATCTATCCATTTGTAATCAGATCATGCAAATAAAGGAGCTGGCACCTGGCATGGATTTTTTTAAAAATACATAAATAGAGTTGTAAACCTATATGTGATTTGGAAAGAATACAGTCAGACCCCCCGTATCTGTGGAAACAATACCCACAGTTTCAGTTATCTGGGGGACACAAAACAGGAACACATACCATAGTCTTCCTAGAAAATGTCTAGAGATGTGTCCTCTCTAGTCATCTTCTAAGTCCTCCAACACAACTCTATGGTATTTTTAACTGGAAGTCCCATTATTTTAATAGGGCTTGCTGTTATCTGCAGTTTCGGGTATCTGTGGTAAGTCCGGGAACCAAACACCCGCGGATATGGGGGTTCAACTGTACAAAAAGCATATCAATGATGCCCTTATACCAGGGGTGGTCAACACAACATCCCACAGGCAGCATGGGCCTGTTGCTGCATTGGCAGCCTCTAGCACCTTCATTTGTTACTGCTGAAATTAGCTGTGCTGCTCATACCACCCCAGAAGAACCACAAGTTGAACTTTTGCAGCAGTACTAAACCCAGTATTTTTATCCTTCCTGTCCAGAAGGGAAAGAGATGCTTTTCCCTTCCAGTCAGCAGGGCTCAGGGCTCTAGGAAGCGCTCTAGCTCTGTGATGTTGGAAACTACTTCTCCTACATCATAGACAGCTGCTAGAATTGCTGCCAATTTTCTGTGGCAACTGTGGCAGCGGCAACAAGCTCAGTGGCCACCATCACATTTCAGCCACTGCCAGTGTGTCATGGTGTTACAGCCCCTAGTGGTTGGGGAGAGGGATCGAAGGTAGCTTCCTACCCTGGGTAAGCTGTCTTCCCATGGCATAATACCATCTCAGAAGTCAAAGGATGTTCAGTGGTCTTTTTTTTGGTGTGTGTGTGTGGGGGAATTTCAGTTCTTTGCATGATGCCTCACCTATCCACATGGGTAGAAGGGAAATAAGTTATGCAAGACAAGCCAGTGAGTGAAAAATGCCAATTCTGCACAATTTATTTGGGTAGCAATTGTTAGTACTTCTAGGTGTAGAATTTTATTTTATTTTATTTGTAATTACAAATGCACAGGCCTCAAGGTCTAGTAGTGCTCCTTAAAACTTAGCTCAGGCAATAGCTACCTGCAAGCCAGCCTAGTACTGCAGCACTTGCCTTTGTCACTAGCTGGAAGCAGCAAGACACCCTCCCACCCTTACATCCTTATGAGACCCCCCTCATTCCTCTCACCTTAGCCAAGCTGGCAGTGAAGAGCACGCACTCAAACAACTCCCCCATCCGCCTCAGGAACTCATCTACAAATGGCCTCTTCAGCACATAGACCTAGGGGTTAGCATCAGAGGTCAGGAAATGGCACGACAAGAATACTTATATCTATAACCCACCTTAGAGCCAGAGTCTACACACTACAGCAAAAACATGTGTTTGAGGTCACGTTTGCCTGAGCATGCAACCACACTAGACATTGGAATAGGAGAAGCAGCGGGTGGATAAGTGATGAATAACCCTTTCTCTGCCTATTGCTTTTTCCCAACAAAACCTCATAGACAACTGCCAAAAATCAAGCTGCTTCCTTCAACCTTTTTTCCCCAATCTTGAGGTATGTGTGGGGTGGTGAGGGAACAACTCTTCTGGTCTGCATTGGTATTATTGCTCAGCAAACTTTGGGTTACAGCAGAGCTGAGGAAACTGTGGCCCTCCAGATGTTAGATTCCAATTCCCATCAGCCTCACCCAGCACAGCCAATGGTCAGGCATGATGGGAGCTGTAATTAAACAACATCCGGAGGACCACTGGTTCCCCACCGTTGATGATCTGTGTTTGCTGAGCAACATATATGCAGGGATATGGGAAGACTTCAGCAGCAAGTTGGAGCCCTGGGTTTATAACATCTAATCCCAGCCAAATGCTCAGGAAAAGTCACAACCTTTCATTCATTTGGGGACATGCTTCAGTGTGCACAAGTAAAGTGGACTTACAAAGTATGAATCTAAGCAACCATTTCATTAACTTGTATGTGTTATCTACAAAGGAGGCTCCCCAAAAAGGGTCTAAAGAGAGAGCATTGGCCTTACTAGTTTTCACCCTTTTCTGGCTCACTAGGCTTCAAATTCCAATTGCCAGTGGCTTGAAGACTTTATGGGGAAAGTTGCACCAACTTCCTGTTTCCCTTCAGAATTAACTTTTTGATTCTTAAGGCGACAAGAATGCAACCTCACTCCTACTGCTCAGGCTTTTTAAAAGGTCAGTGTTTTAACCTGAGTGAAGTGAAATACAGTTGTCCCTTCATATTCGCTGGGGTTTGGTTCCAGGACCCCCCGTGGATACCAAAATCTGTGAATACTCAAGTCCCATTATATGCAATGGCATAGCAAAATGGTGTCGATGGCAAAATCAAGGTTTGCTTTTTGGGTTATTTTTTTTAAAGACTATTTTCAAGCCGTGAATTCTTAAATCCGTGGATACCAAATCTGAGGATACTAAATCCATGGATACGGAGGAACAACTGTACTGCAGACCTAGATAAAAGAATGCCTTCCTTGCTGATAGGTAAGGAAATGATTACTCATTAGCATGGCTCAGTCAATCATTGTCCATTTTAACGGGAGGGATTCCAGAACTGTGTGCTAATGGCTGCCATAGATAGACATTGCAGTGAACAGCACATAACCATTTCGGTGCTCTTCAACATTCCTCAGCGATTCTCATCATGATTCACCTGGATACATTTCTTTCCCCTGAGGCTCCCATTGCTGAACAGTTGATCCAAGTAATTCATCTGGCACCTGCGTGACAACAGGCCACCTCCTGAAACAAGTAATCAAGAATAGGCCGTGCTGCCTGGTAACAGCCTATCCTGGATTACTTGAACCAGGCTGAAGCCTTCATGGAATGGTCCTCATCTTCTTTGCAGCACCTGGGCGTGAGAGGTCTTCCTGGCAAACCGGACAGATTAACCAACCATTTCCAGAACAGATACCGATAAGAAGCTGCAAACAAGCGAATAAGCAAAAAAAGCGAACTGCACCTCCCACACTGTGAGCTCACCTGATGGGTCGTTCCCTCTATTTCAACAGGCACTATGAAGTCAGCATTGTTGATGGGCTGAACAATGGTGTAAAAAGAACATGTTAACTTTGGAAACTATTGCTACACGGTTCTTAGCTTTGCCTCTGTGTCCGCCCCCCGCCATCTCTGTATATCACTGGAAATCTGCTTCCCTAGCTTCTTCAGGTTTTTCTTAATCTAACGTTCTTTTTATTCACTGGGTTTTGCTTCTGTTTCTATTGCAGAATCATACAGTTCATACAATTTTAAAATGATGGCCGCAGACACAAACACCTGTAACACTGAATAGTCAGAGGAATAATGATTTGAGTCTCTCCTACTTCTGTTTCTGGTTCAGAGCTCTTACTGCTTCTTCAAATTTGCTGCTCAGAATCAAGGATCAAATACATTATATAAATAACTCCTTCCAGTGGCACAATCTGTGTGAAGAGGTTTGATGGAGAGGGAAAGGGCTCAAAGCCATCTTCCAAACACAGAAAATTGGATGTGAAAATAGAACTGGAAGCGGTCATGAATAAACAGGGCTCCTTCTCCATTCTCAGAAGCAGTACAGCTGGCCCTCTGCATTTGCTTGGGTTAGGGGCACAGGATCCTGTGAAAGTGGAAAAGTGAAGATCTCTAGACCTTCCCTCAAACCATATTTAACACACATAAAAAGTATGATCCATGGATACAACCTGCCATAGATGCCTTGGAGGCAGTGGGGGTCCTCCACAAGGCAGGAGTCTTGGGGAGGAGGGTTTGCCACCCTCTCTTGCGGCTGCCCTACACCATTTTTATTAGGGACTTATCAGCCTCGCTGCAGATTTGCAGTCCTTCTCAGTCTCGTGAGGCTTGCAGTCCCTATAAAAAAAATGGCACAGGGCAGTAGTAGAGAAAGCAGCAAATAATCTGCAAATCATCAAATCCACAAACATTAAACCTGCAAATGTGGAAGACCAACTATAGTTAGTCCAGAGATGGGGATCACACAGCCCTCCAGATGTTATTTCCACCCCTAAGCTAGCTAGGACTGGTAACTGGTAAGTGGGAAGAACTGTGTAGATTCTTCATAGACCAGCATTTCAGCTTCTCATAGTCATTCTGCACCAGGACCAGTACACATCATCCAAATCCAAGCTCCCCTGAGGTTAGAAAACTTAGAGTTCAGAGGGAAATGGTGTTGTTGAGGTCCTTCTCTCAAACCCACAGAGAGCCAACCTTACCCTTGTGCAGTCATCTCCCAAAAAGCTTCTTTCACATGCTAACCTGCATCAAACAAGTCCTTCTCTAATCCTCTGCCCTTTTTGTATCTTTCCCAAAATAAAGCGGGTACAGACCAGGCCTCCAAGGAAGCTGGTATTCTCACGTCATTTCACAAGAGTTGATCCAGCACCTCTGATGACATTTAATGCTCCAGATGGTTTCCAAGTAGCATCATGCTGCTGATGGAAAACATCCTTCAGTGGAGTGGGGTGATTTTTGAATATTTCTGCTTTACCCCTGAACCCTTCCAAAACTGATCTGGGAGACACTTCCCCCAAAACCTAAAACAGACTTTAATCCTACAAAGGGGCTGCAGGGGAAAGAGGAGACTCCCTAAAAACCATCCTATTCACTGAAAGAAACCTCCGCTGGTTGAGAACCACACTGGAAGCAAGACCAAACAGAACCTGTCACAAAATGTGGAACTAATGGCCTCATTCTGTTGTTAGTCCCACTTAGACTCACTGGATCAATGGAACTTACATAAGTGCAGATTTAACAGGTTTCTGTCAATTCAATAGGACACTAGCTGGGACTATCATTTAGACTTAGTCCAATGCCTTTGAAAGTTTGCTCCATGCAACCGGGCCATCCCCCTGAGGCAGAGTGTCACTCCTTTGCCCCCTTCACTTTCCCCTCTGTGCTCCCACTGCCAGTATACCCTGCCTCTCCACTAGAGTGTAGCTACAAAGAGGGCAAAATGAGGATATTGCCTCTCCCAATAAGAATTCTGCTGCCCCCAATGAAATGTTCCTTCAGTTTCCAAGCTTCTAGCAATACAGTTAACTTATAACTTCAACTGGACATTTAGAAACAGAGTGGTTGTCTAGATGGTGAAAATACTCCTCACAGAATTTGAGTAGAATACCTTTTGTCCTAACATACTGTGAACAAGATTCATGGTATTCAGAAGGAGGGTGGTCAAAAACTCCCATCTACTACACAGGAAAAGCCTTCGCAGATTTTCCCAAGGCTTTTTAAATAATATGCAGATATGCGCATTATCGCTCGTTTGGAGATCCAATTCAGGATGCTGAGCATTTTCAGTGAGAGCAGAAGTAGACAGCTGATTGGTTGGACGTCCGGGTGGGGGGGTCTGGAAGCGTCATTTTTTGTGTTTTGTGTTACTGAGTGTGTGCTTTTTTGCTGCACTGAGGTGACCAAATAGCTTTTTATAAGCAGAAGGTTGCACTTATGCATCTTTGATTTACATGTAAAAATGCAAACACTGTGCAGCAACAACATGTTTAGAGAATAATAATGCACTGTGCTCTTGGCCAGCATACTGATTCACAGGTATGGCTGTGTGTGCACTTCAAGCATAGATAGCTTTGCATAAAATAGATTTTGTCAAAAGACAGTGTGGAGATAAATTAGCGCCCTGCGAATTTGCAATAATGTGCACCAATCTGCATTATATTTTAGCAATAGCAATAGCAATAGCAATAGCAATAGCAATAGCATATATATATATATATATATATATATATATATATATATAAAATCAGTGCAAAGAACTCCCTAAGCAGTTTACAATGTGTGTTAGCTAATGGCCCCCAAAGTTACCAAGGGAATGTGAACACAGAAAATATAAGAGTTCTAGGAGTAAATGATTTTCAGTGTCTCACTCTCTGCAGAGCTGGAAATTGAAGAACTGAAAGAAAATTTCATAAGGGGTGATGATGAATACCTTCATTCTCATTTGGGGTCAATACCCTCATTTTGCCCTTTACTGTAACTGTATCCCTGTCCCCACCACCACCACCCTGAAGAAAGTAGGGACCATCCCTAGAACTTCACCTTGAAGGAGCTGTGCACTAAGGTCTCATCCAGGTCAATCACCACACAGATTCGGCCCTGGTCTTGCTGAGTCACCTCAGGGAGAAGGCAGGTCCCAGGAATCTAGAAGAAGAGGAGGCAACTTTGACTACCACTGACACTGTGAACCATGCTGCTAGAGGAATATTTAATAAGCTTCAAGCACTAGGGAAAAATGACATTCAACCCTTTGAAATGGGCTTAGTTTTAGCAGTTTGTCCATCTTCAGTGCAGAGAAAGTACACGAGAGGGCAAAATGACTACACAGAGAAAAATCTACTTGGTAATCTCCCTCCCTGATAAAACAACCCATAAACTGACTTATAAATACATTGTAATTTACTTGGTTGTTTCTACTGAGGTACATGTTTATGTTCTTTTTAATTGTGTATTTTATTGCTGTTAGACCCCTCCTTTTGCTCTCACTGAGGAAATGACAACCTTGTGTTGAGCCTTTACAACTTCAATGTTTCACAAAAAGCCTTTCTTCTCTAACTTGCTCTTCCACAAACACCAGAAGGCCACCTGAGCTGAACACATTCTCCTGATACAGAAGGGTGCATTTAACAAAAATACAATATAACCCCCATATCAGCATGACCTGTAACTGCAGTTTCACTTACCCACATCCGGAAAAAAAAATGTCCTCTCTAAGCATTTTCTAGGTCCTCCAGCACAATTCTATGGTATGCTTCTGCCAAAAGCTGACTACAGAGTCACTCTGAAGGACCTAGAAGATGCCTAAAGAGGTATTCTCTCTAGGAATTGCTAGGTCCTCCAAAGCAATTCTATGATATGCTTGGGCTGGAAGTCATTCTTTTAAATAGGATTAGCTATTATCTGTGGTTTTCAGTATTCACGGTAAGTCTGGGAACGTATCCCCTGCGGTTTCGGGGGCCATATTTTACCTCAAACATACATGCACCAGGATCTGGCTACATGAAAGCCACCTTTAAGGGTAGAAAGGAGGTAAGCTAATTTTTAAAAAAATAATAATAATACAGGAATGAGTTGAAGTCACAGAAGACAGGTTAACATTCTCCTTCTAGTAAATTTCTAGATCACATGATAGATTGCTGTGTCTCAACAGTTTCCAATATTTGGAATCTGTTTTACTAAAAGAGTGGCTACAATGTGGCTGATGCTCTTCCTAGGCTGTACTGTTTTTAACTCCAGGTAAGGGCTTCCCTTCATATAGAAAATCAGACAAAAAGGAAATTTGGAACAGAGTCTTCCCCTGGATATGCTGGCTTTGTATGTGCCAAAAGCCCTTCCCTTTCCAAATGGGGAAGCATTCAACCATGGGAGCCTTTACCTATAACTGGAAAGTCAATACCACAGTAACCATTTTACCAAAAGTATGTCTAAACAACACATGTATAGCACTATAATGCTCTTTTAGCCATCATAGTTCCATTCTACCAACTCCTGGGATTTGGTGAGTAGGATAGCCCAGGGAATCCTGACATTTGTCAAGAGGGGCCTTAATAGACTCCCCAGCCAAAGAATTCTCCTCTGGTGCCTCCAAGCAAACTATGAACACCAGGTTTCCATTGGATGCAGCTGTGAAAAGCGACGTGGAATCATAGTGCTATAACCACGTAGCATATAAGGGCCCTTAGTCTGTTTCAAGCTCTCTTAGCTCTATAAACTTCCCTAACACCAAATTACAAATCACAGGATGGCACAATAATGGTGAAAGCAGTATCATACCACTGTAACACTGTAGAGCATATACTCTCCAATGTTTACTCTTTTATGCAAGCATAGAAAGGATATTTAGTACACACTCTGACACCCTGAGAATCTCAGCTTTCCTCCCTCCTCCCAGTTTTAATTCTTCTTCTTTTTGCCTAAGAACATTTCTAGCCCTCACTGCAGGAAAAAATATCTGGAGGGAAACTGCCATAATTAACTTAATTGTGGTTAAGCCTTACTGGAGGGGGAATGAAAACAATGGTACTGGATGTGAAGTCGAAGGCTTTCATGGCTGACATCCATTGGTTTTCTGTGGGGTTTTTCTGGGCTGTGAGGCCGTGTTCTAGAAGAGTTTATTCCTGACGTTTCGCCTCCATCTGTGGCTGGCATCTTCAGAGAATGCTAGGTCCTCCAGAGCAACTCTTCATTCTCTGAAGATGCCAGCCACAGATGCAGGCGAAACATCAGGAATAAACTCTTCCAGAACACGGCCTCACAGCCCGGAAAAAAACCATGGAAAACCAGTGGTACTGGAGTTAGCCACAACAAACATGCTCCATTGGTTTTAATGAGAGGTACTCATGGTCAGCTTGACCTGAATTGGGGCCAGCACAGACAGTGCCTGTGAGAGTCTAAGAAGCCATAGTTTGTAGCTAGAGTCTCCAGCAAGGCAAAGTGACCAAAAAATGAGCAACTTTGATTACACGTATTCTGATGGCAAAATCTGAATTCGAGTTATTCTTAATGAAGAAATGCATAGGTGCACAAGGTTAACACAGTCCTGATCAAAGAGGAGGCACAGATCTCCCTTTATACTTTGGAGCAAAGACATACCTGGTAAAACTGGTACTGAAGACACTGCAACAGATCAGACTAAAAGGGGGAAAAGAGGAGAGTACAGATGTAGGTATCATGAAAGAAGGTGAGCAATGCAAACACTGAGGCTCTCAGCCAGCTTTTGGATTTACCCGCCACATTATAAGGAGTAGAATTTTTAAGGGCTGCTTCACACATGACGCCTTCTGTCTTAAGGGAGTTTCTTCAGTGTTGCATGAATGGTGAGAGCTGACCAGCTAGAAAGGGTGGACATAAGGTTCAGGTTGGCTCAGGTGGTGCTACAAGCTTCATAAGACTGGATTGAATTGGACTGAGATTCTACTGAGGAAAAGTGGAGGCTGGGCCCATTTTTTAAAAAAAGGTTCCCCAATGCAGCCCTGCCATCTGTCTGCTTCTTAATTCTATGGGGATAGCCAGCAGAGGTTCAGTGGTGTAATCAGCATTAGGTGCACTTTTATAACAGAACTTCAAATCTTTTCTAAACAGGCAAGGGGCATAGCCACAGATATGTATATGTTTAAATGTCTATATTTAAAGGAGAGATGGGGACTATAAAAACAGAGCCTAGAAAGGGTTACTTTTATGGACTACAATTCCCAAAAACTCCTGTGCAGCATGGCTAGTGGCCACATTAGCGGAAGGATTCTAAGAATTATAGCCCAAAATGTAACTTTCCCAAGTACTGATAAAAACTAACAGTATCTGTAAGAGATCTTATTTCTACTTACATAGCTGTATAGAAAATACTCATTCTAGAACATAGATGCTTGCATTTCACTGTATATATTCAATCACACCCTAATTAGTCATGGCTTCCCAGTCCACATCTCTCTCTCTCTCTCTCTCTCTCTCTCTCTGGCTTTTCTTTGCAAACGAAGATTCAGGAAGGACTCATCCTGCGTTTTCTGCAAGCGCGCTGATGACTAGAAAGGCCAATCTGAGATAAACAAATCCGGTTGCACAAAGCACAGCAGAAGGTCTCCTTGGGTGATGTTTCCAGGTTGTGCTTCTTTGTGCGTTGTCATTTCAAACAGGAAAATACATAAATGCACAACCACCATGAGCTCTGCTCTACATGTGGCTTTTGTCCTGTTTTCTAAATGACAGAAAATTTCTGTAGAAATCGGTTATGTGTGAAACAGCTCTAGAAGTGGTTGTTTCCAATCCAAACCAGTATGTCTGTGCTGAAGGCAATTCTTAATTGAATGAGAGAGAGCCAATTAGATGTAAAAAGACTAGCAAAGGCTATTACGAACACTGATCAGCAGGAGCTCTACTTGCTTGCTATTAAGGGAGTTAGGTATAGATGAGGGGAAGTCATAAGCAAGAGAAAGCTACACACACAGATGCTGATACACAGCGAGACAATTCAGTGGCTGGAGACTTAGGAGAGATTTTATGTCTTGTGGGATATAAACATGGATTGCTGGAACAAAGAAAGGATTTGCAGAAAAGCAGCTCAGGCTCCACTAGTTCTGCCTGTTATGACTCTCTGGCTTGATCACGGCATCAGTTATTGCTTACCTTGGCAATGGTGTTGGTCTCCTCCTTCTGTGAACCATGCTCTCCACCACCAAGGGCCGGCTGCCCAACATCCTGTGCTCTGAGGCAACAGAAGAGAGCCTTGAAGATGTTCCGGCCACGAGGCTTCTTTGGGGAAGATTTGGACACCAAGACTGAAAATGCAAGAAACAACAGGGAAACGCTCCGTAAGACTTGTTATACTCACACAGTACTCAGACACAGGGAGAGTTTTTGTCTAACCACCATGTCTTCTCCTTGAGTAGGGAGACTGGTTCTCAGGAAGAGCAATTTAAGTGAAGCTTCCCTCAGGGTCTGGAAGTTGGTCGTTGCCATTGGAGGCAGCAGCAAACTCCTTCACTGACCCTTTTTGGAGTACACAATGATGGACCCAGGAAACTCTACATGCACATTCATCCTCCCCAAACTGTGCCATACAGGAAAATGAAGATTCCACTGTGTGTGTGCCAACTGCTAGCAGACAGCTCTATTAAACTCTTGGCTGTACATGTGGTACTTTTGCCTCTGGTCTGGTTATCATTGAATGACATAAGGTTTTCAAGCAGGGGGTATTTTCCCCATCTTTATGGATACTGCATCTTGAGCTGCCATGTTTTATAAGCAGCTGTTTTATGAAACCAAGCCTAATATCATCTCCTCTTACAAGCACAACAAGCTCTCCACAGTTTCAAAAGAGGCTTTCCCTTTTACAAACATTGGTAACTAGACTGGGAACCCTACAGCATGCAACTGGAATATGACCAGGTAAGATTTCCAAAACTCTGCCTGTAATCTTCCTTACAGCAGCCTTTTTAAAATGATACCAAGAAGCCTGATAACACAAGTCACCTTTATTGAGCACTGTGACATTCTTAATACAATGGATGAATTCAAAATGGTAGTCACCCTAGGTTTCAGTTCAATGCTGGCATCCCCTCACACACACATCCCATGGTCTCCTTCCCCAAAGGTATCCACTCTCACAAAACACTTTTGGCTGCTACTGATATTACTGGACTCAGGGCCCAACACTTCTTGAAGGAATTAAGACATTCAATATCATTCCTGCAATTGGCAGGGAGCAATTACTATAACACTGCCAACACCATCTGGGTAGCTAGGCCTAGTAGAGATAGGGATTACCAATTGTTGCCTGGTCCAAAAAAAAAAATGCATCTTCTACCAACTGGCCTCAGGAACTCTGGACTGGAGAGCATAATCTATCAGCTTCAACTTGGGAACAGCTATCCATGGCATCAGGCCAGTTTTATCATTCCCAAGCCAGATTTTTACTGTTTATTTAAAACAGGGATGGGGAAACATAGCCTTCCATCCATCCCTGATCAATGGCAATGCTGAAAGCTATATTCCAATAATATCTGGATGGCCACATGTTACACACCATGATGTAAAGCAAATATTCTAAGAATCACTCACAGGAGACAACAAACTACTGCATCTCTTTGCTTGTCTGAGAGTGGGGATCCTCCTCTGACCACCTTGCAACATTTTAGGCATCCATAGAGCCCCATGATCTACTTGCCCTTAACTCAGTGAGCACAGCTTAACTACCTTTGCCCTTCCCTCTTTGCACCTACAAGTCAGTACTATTCCACCAGCTCTTTTGCCAGTACAAGTCAGTTGGAAGAACCACATATTCTCCAGGCTAAAAATAAAAAGACCTTGGGTCAAGGTAAAAGCGGGATTCTACAGCCTTTAGAGAGAAAAATTATGAGGGCATTTGCATGTGTATGATTCATGTCAACTGTGATTCATTGCTTAAGTTCTAAACTACACAGCAGAGAACCAAAGACATCATGGTTTGTCCTCCTCATTCCTGGTTTGTTTCCCTTATCTTTTCAAAATTTTCTATTTCAAGGTGGACAATTGGGAAAACAAGCCAGAGACAAGCCATGGTTCTGAGTTCAAACATCACGACAAGCAACAATTTAAACAAGCCAGCAACAAACCATGGCTTCAAATTGCTTTTTGTGGCACCTAACAAACTATGGCTTGTTCACAGACTTGATTTCTACAAATCACACCATGGCTTGCTATGACATGTGAATACCGTCTATGTAAATGAAGAAAAACATGTCTGATGCTATTTTAAACAGTTTATTGGGTACTGCTTGCTAAATTTATTCTGGGTTTTCTAATCAGGAGAGGGGAAAGGATCTAACAGTGCCTAATGACATGTGAAGAGGTCAGGTTCAGTATGGCGTCTGGTACGGAGAATACACAGCTGTAAAATGGCTAAGGCTTGCAGTACTACAGAGAGATATTGACTGTAGGATGAGATCCAAGAGGAACAACTAAAAAAAGAAGGTAGGAGGAAAAGGCGGGGGAAGCACAGATGGCTTCAAATGTGAGATTCATAGCAGATACGACAGGAATTAGTTCTAAGCAGTTCTATCAGTTCTGCTTCTCTGCCAATGCTAACTGATGGATCCATCAAAGGAGACTGTTGACATAGGTTTCTACAGCTCTTAACAGTTTATACTGTATATAGAAACTGTAATTTCAAGTTTAAAGCTAAACAGTCCCTCTTGAGTTGTGTTGTAAAAGTACACCTCTAGGCTTCTTGGGGGGCCCCTTCCACACACACACTTTTCAGAGCAGGAACAGCACACCAAACTCTTGAATTCCCCTCCCCACCTACATTCCTTTGAGACCAGAATATAAACCCTACTCTTCATTCATGCTTTCAGTGGCACTGAAGCAGTTTGTTGCTGTACGCCTTCAAGTTGTTTGTAACTTATGGCGACCCTAAGGCATACCTATTATGGGTTTTCTTGGCAAGATTTGTTCAGAGGGGGTACAGTACTTCATTTTCATTGTCATGGGATGCTGGATCTGTTTCTTGTTTATTAATTCCTTATTTCATTGTAACAGACAGTTTTATAATTATGTTTGTTAGCTGCTTCAGACATTTAAGTTTAGGAGAAAGATATAATATAAATAAGCACATCATCAGGTACTGAAAAAAGGACTTCATAAGCATAATGAAAAGTTGTAATAAAAAGTTCTTTAAGTCAAAAGTTTTTATAGAATGCTTTATTTTAAAAAAACTTGTTAAAATGATTTTTCTTTTTAAAAAATAGGCAGGTTCAAATGAGACATGACCAAATGTTATTATAAATCAGCAAAGTGAATACAGTCTGTGTTTTCTGTGAAATATCAACAGTTTCAAAGCATGGGTTCCAGTAACCAGACTCAAGCACCTTGTGATTCAAGCCACTGTGGCAGCATGCCAAAAGGAGGGATGCTGTGTTTCAGTGTTCCCATTGCAGAGGGCCAGATGATGGTACCACATGGATCTGGTGAAACAAGGAGCCAACCAAATTTCATCTGGCACTACAAAGCTGCTGACTCTAGCCAGGCTCCTCTGTTTGACTTGCTGTTGGAGATTCAGGGATTCTGGGATTGTTAGCCCCCAAAAGTAACTTTCCAAGCTATGCTCTTAAACTTCCCCTTATGACTTGCTTCAGACAACCAAGCCCTAACCCTGCAAATTAAAGGTTATGAAACACCTTTGAAATCACATGGAAGGATGAGTGACTGCACAGACCAAAATCACCCATGATGCCACAAACAACTGTAGGTTCAGGCCTTGGAGAAGTTAGTTTTGGGTTCCATCTCCCAGAATTCGCCACCCAGCAAGTCCAAAAACAGAACTTTTCTAAACTCTGCAGTAGCTCTGCTCGTGATCTATTTTTTACTGAAGGCTACAAACAGGCTCAGCTTGCACATAAAAAAATAAAAGATCCAACTAAGCAGATTCTTTTTAAAGAAATGAAATATTTGACATTTTGAGTGTCATCCTTTTCCAGTTCCTTCCTCTTATCTGTACACAAGTCAAGCGCAGAATAGGCCTGCAATCACAATGGTCAGAAAATGGAAATCTAAGCTATCTCTGTTAATGGATGTCTTATCCATAAAGGCAGGTTATAAGTGGAGTGGGTTTTTAAAAAAATTATTACAAAGTATTCCACAAGTCAGCCATGATCAAAGGAGAAAGCACCTCCCTTTGTTAATATGAAACCAGCAGCCTGTTAAAATAATGTGAGGAGTGGGAGAAATCTCACTCCAATGCTGAGGATTTACCAGCAGGTGGCAATGTAAGCCTACCAAATATACAGCAATCCCACACTGTTGTACTGCTGCCGCCACCACTAAGGTAAGGTTAGAACTGGGTTACACATAAACACACCCTGCAGGGATCTGCTAACTGAGGAGGAGGGGAGGAAGGGAGAGAAGTCTACAAGGGGAATGCACAGATATGACATGCATTTGACTGTAGCCGCTGCAGCCTATTCAATTTCACTGCAGACAGAATACCAAGATAGGATAAACAACCAAGATGAGGCAAGAAACCATAATAAGCTCTCCAGTGGAAGGAAGGATGCTGTATGAGTTCACAAGGAGCCAGCAGGAGCCCACCAAAGGCATCCCTTTCCCCAGCATTCCCAGCAGAGATGGGCAGACATTTTATTTTTGTAGTGTATCTGACCACAATATTATACTTGAGCCTGAGACAGTTCTCAGACAAGGTTATGGTAAACCTTGGCATTCCTCACAAGCTTATCAGAAGGTCCTAAATGAGATGGCTAATAAAGGAAGGGAGGGGAGGAATCACCTCCTAAGCCACCTGGCCTGCATATTCACTACAGAAAAGAGTGGGCAGATTTAAAGGCCTAGGTTATATTTGGCTTTGTACTGGAATCTCAAGATCTGCTGGTACAGAAGATGTACATTTAAAATAAAAGAATTTTGAGCTTGGAGCGAACATGTTATAACCCTGTCACTGGTAATGCGTTTTGGGGAATGGGCAATGGTCCCATTTCATATAATGATATAATGAGAATTTTTTTGGTGTAATAACTAACGTCATGTCTATTTGTCAGGTCATTTGGGGGACTTTGGGGGCATTTTAAAGTGATTTTTATTCCACCACCCCCTCCAAAGTAACCTGTTAGCAATGGTTTACAATACAGGTCAACCCCCATGCCCAAAGGGGTAAGTTCCAAGACCCCCATGGATACCTGAAACTATGGCTAATAGGGAACCCTATTATATTCAATGAGACAAACACTGGAGGTTGACCATAGACTCAAACTGGAGGATCTAGAAATTCCTAGAGAACATGTTTTTACAGATGTGCATAAGTGAAACTGTGGATATGGGGGTCGACCTGTATTGTTATGATTAATGGTGTGGGGTTTTTTGTCACTTATCTGTCTTCTCCCCTCTGTTGTTTTAGCTTTACTTAAATTGTGAACCTTTCCAAGCTCTGGAAAGGTGTCTTAAGTGTCAGCACAGGAGCGGCTCACAGTCCTTTCTTACAGGGCAACATGAAGCCCAAACAGGCCTTGACAGCATCCTGCATTAAATGGGCGTATGCAGCAGGGGATTCTGGGAAATCCTCCCAGAATCCTCTGCAGCACACAAGAGGATCAATGGCAGGTATGTGAGAGGCCCTTAGTAGACAAGTCATATATGGCTTGAAAACGAAAGAGTAGAACCTTCTTACCTCCCAAATCTCTGAGCACTAGTTGTAATACTTTTGAGACTTACATATTTCCTCTATTGAAGCTGTCTGTATAATTTCTTTTGTGACTCAAATGGCACCGCCAACGTACAAGTGGGAGGGATAATCTGGCTTGGGAGAATCCCAATGTGGCATCAAATATTTAAAAATAATGAGGGGAAAACCTTCCAAAACAGCCCAGCGAGGACCAAATGTGCTCAGTGGTCATAACATGTTAATATTGGAGACAGGAGAGGCAGAGAGAACTAATGAGCAGCCACACTCCACACTGAAGGGTTCTGTCACAGATTCCACATGAAACTTCCCTTTAGGGTTGCTTCAACAGCCAAGGGGGTACATACCTCTCTAGGAACAACCAGAGAGAGAGTGACAAACTCGAGATCAAGGTCTAGGAATACAAATAATCAAGCAGGAGGCTGGCGGTCTCTCATATGGGTAGTCTGTCGCCTTCACGGGTGGACTGACAAAACACCTTATGTGTAGGACTGCCAGAGTGAAAATTGGGGAGCTTTAATGGTTGTGTAAAAGAAGGGATTTCAGCACACCTTACTTGTTATCTGATTGTATGACAAGCAGCACCTGGTGAAATTCCCTCTTTTACACAACCATTAAAGGTACAGGAGCTCTCTCAGTTTTCCATTTAGCAGTCTTATTGCTTCCTCTGATCACCAAAACATCCACTGGCCCTAAACCTCAACCAATGCATAAGAGGGAGGTATCAGCAGGCTAGGACAGGGAGAGAAATTGTGCAACCTTCCTAATGTTGAACTGCAACTCCCAGCAGCCCTATGCCAGGAGCTGAAGTTCAACAACATCTGAAGGGTCATAACATTCCCACCCGTGGGCTAGGAGAAAACCCGTGTTTTTTAGAAGTACAAAACTCATTAGGAAGAAAAAACTACAGAGGTTCCTGCACTCTGTTTATTCTGATATTTGCAGCAGATGTTTTCTCAGCTGTTCCTGACAGCTGGCAAGGAGATACCAGAATATCTGGGAATGAGGAGGAAGAGGTGGGAAGCTGCACCAGAGGGCCCCCATCTTTTTGCTCCCATCTCATGAGGTTGGGAATGATTTGATTCCCTTGATGCCCACACATAGACCTGCTTGGTCAGAACAAATCGTCCAGCGGCAAGTTGATGAAAAGCAATTCTGCACTCTGGTCCTATCCAGTACAGAACAAGAGCTCAAAGGGATTGTCTCTTGAGCAAGTTCCAATGAATAGGAATAGGTCATGGAAATTGTTTCCAGTCCACAACGTTTTAGTGTGTATTTATTCTTCAGCATTCCATTCCATTCCCCCATTAATCTGTACTCTGGTTTTTTAATCCATATATTTTCTATATTTATATATGTATTTCTGAATGTCCTTTTTCACACTTCTAAACGTGAACCATCATATCCTGCCTGAAATACACACTTCTAAATATATGTTGCCCAGAGAACTGAATTTGGTGAAGTACAAAAATCCACAGGATAACCTAAGTTCTCATAATGTAAATTGCAACAGATTTTAGCCAGGGTAGAAATCAGATCAGATCTGTAACTCTCAAAGCCTTAATTCTTCACACATCCCTACCACTGAAAGATCTTTAGGTACATTCATCCATGTGAAGCATCTACTGACCACATTAATGAAGAGGAAGACATGAAGAGTCCAAGGTCTGAATTAGTAAATCTAGAGCTTAAGCCACATCTGTGGATTTAGACCTCATTTCTACAGTATGTGACAGAATGGTTGATTGGATCACTTCAGACAGCAAGTAGATGATCATGGTTTGGAATGTCACCTTAGACCAGTAACTCTGTAAACAGAAAACCACTGCAGGAAAAGGTGCTAGTTTTCTATTTGCCACCTAGAAATAAAGGGATAAGAACAAGGCTTCATACTATAGAGATAAAAGCCCTTCCTCGGGATTGATCACCTTGCTCTCCTACATCTCCCACCCTAGGGCCACACATGCTCAAAACCCGAACAACTCTACAAATTCATGCCCCAGGTTCTTCCAAAGGCCATTGCAGAACCTCCAGAGAGAGAGAGAATAAACACAAAGAATCTGCTCAACTGAGGGCAAAGGCATCCTCTCCTGGCTCTGGACTTGCAGTTAATGATAAACCTGCTGTTTGCTCTCTGAGGAAATTCAAAGGGCTTTGTACTGCTAAGTGAGAGGGTGGGAAGAGATGGGAGATGAAATCTTCATCTGCCATCTCTTGTTTACTGACCTTAGCAGGCACTCTTGCTTTGTAAATTTAACCAAAGCATGGAAGCACATTGCTTTTTTTAGTATTACTATTTACTATATTGGCTTGGGGATTCTGAGAGTTGTAGTCCAAGAAAGTAACTTTCCCGTGCTCTGAATTTAACGCACACTGGCAATGGTGGTGGGAAATGTGTGTGTGTGTGTGTGTGTGTGTTTTAAACCTACCAATGTAGACCCTACAAGGCCAAAGTCCACTTCTGTCTCTCAACCAGATACAGAAAATAAAGACCGCCTGCTCTGTTTTTGGAAGCTGAAGAATCTTTCGCACCCTTGCCATTAGCATGGCTCTTACTGAACCACCGTGCCCTCTTCTGGATGAGAACCCTTGCCATTATACAGGGGCCAACAGAACCTCTGCACCCTGTCACCCTGAGTTGGGCTTTAAACCCCATCATCCCCAACCACCACAGCTTTGTGTTCAGGGGTGATGGGCATGCTAAACCAACACATCTGGAAGGCACCAGGGTTGGGGAAGGCTGAGCTGAGCCATGTGTTTTCCTCTTTCGTCCTCTCCACAGCAGGTGTTCCTTTCATGTGCATTTCTGGCTTTGGGGGTAATGTCTCCTCAGCCCCTAGAGTTTAAAAAGGAAAGGCTACAGCAATGCAGCTCATTAGCGCTGGAGCAAAATATGGAAGGAATGTCTTTCCGTCCCTTCCTCCTCCTTCCTCTCCCCCCCCCTCCATGATGCCCTTGCATCTCCCAGCCAGCTGTCAGGAGCAGCTGAGTTACATCTGCTGCAGATACAGCCGAACAAGCAAGGCGGCAGGAACCTCAGAGCCAAGTTCAAACCAAAGGCTAGAGACAGAGAGACACTTCTGGTTCCTATTCAGAGCCCTCACTGCATGGCTCCAGTGCCGAGACCCACCCTGCAAGATTCAGAACAAGAAAAGCGGAAGGGGGGCCCAAAGGCTGCTGGTGGTTTCATATCATCACATAAGCACAACATGGAAAGTGGAGGGTTTACAGGAACAGACTATTGAGCAGCAGCAGCAGCAGCAGCAACAAGGGTTTGCTTGGAACAGAGCTGAGATGGGGAGGGGGGGAGTGCTATTCTAAGTATCTGTGGCCAGCTAACCTGGACTACGTATGCACTCCCCAGGTAATCTGTTCTGCAACCTGTATGGATAAAGAACATTTGAATGCATGCAAAATTACCCCCCCTCTCTCTTCCTCTCTTTCCCCGCGCTCCATTTTTCTGCAGAATTTCTTCTGTTTCTGTCAACCAGAGGGGGACAGAAAGGAATGCATGACACAGACTGCTCCGAAGTCAAGAGTGAGGATAAAGCAGGCGGTTGACCTTAACAATAGCTTTCAGTGTTTTCCGATGGGTTATGACGCCCATGTGGAAGCAGCATCTCCGTAGGAGATCTTCTGAATACATTTCCTTCCTGCATTTATGTTTTCCTTTCACTCATAAGACATGTTGAAATTGTGTGTGTGTGTGTGTGTGATGGGAAGCAAGGCATGAATTTAGTAAGTGAGTGAAATGCATGATCAAACAATGCACCCAGTCCCTGCCTTAAGCAGATAGAACAGGGTAGGAATTGTGTAGCCTTCCAGATGTTGCTGGACTGCAATTCTCTCTTGTCTCTCATGGGCTATGCTGGTTAGGGCTCATGGGAGTTGTACCCCCCCACATCTGTAGGACTACAATTTGCTTGGTCGCCCCACCACAGAAGGAGAGTGAGATACAAATGGCACAAACAATAAGGAATGTTATTCAGCTAATCACACATCAGAGATTTTGCAAAGCATTGCCCACAAAGCTTATCTTTCCTATCCATAAACTTTAAAAATGAGGAGGGGGGGGAGACCCAAGGTTCTCAAGATGGTGAATTCCATGTCCAACGTAGGGACGCTCTATGGTCCCTTTCACATTTGCAAAGATTTTCCGAAGATAACATGGTCTCTGCATCCAATTCTTTCACCAGAGAAAGCACAACAACACAGGTGTTTTGTTTTTTTTCCTGGCTGGCTGTTCCACCCATCCTAAACATTCAGGGCAGAGGGGCAACTCACAACACTCATGGCAAAAGTTGGAAATGTGAGGCTTTGAAGAGTACAACACCCAGCATGCTATTTGTGAGACTCTTGGAGCTGTAATCCCCAAACTCAAATCTTTGTAAGCTCTGGAGCAATGGGATGTTGTTTCTCAAAGACAGAGAGAGGGAAAAAAGCTATTTGGGAAGGAACAGTCAGTTACTAGGCTGAGAGGTGGAAACAGTCTCCTTGACTGCTCCCAGTTTCCTGCTCCCATGATTCAGGAAGCCTACAGTGCCCTCGCCCTATCCTGCCAGCCCAAAATAGTTCTACATACTTCTCAATTGTCTTAACAGTCAATGCTGGGATCAAGTAACAAAAGGCTGTCCAGTACTGGAGTGATTGGTTCACCAGCTTTTGGCTTCCCTACAGTCCCAACATTATCCAGTAGGCCTTGTATCTCTTTAGTCTTGTGTGGTAGGTTTTCTTTCCAAACTACTGGCACCTCATCAAACACATATTTGAACAACAGAATGGGGAAGGACTAGTGTCAGCCCAGCAAAGAAAAGCCAGTATGGTGTAATGCAGTGGCTCTTACCTTTTCTTTACCAGGGACCCCCACTGAATACTTTTTGTTCCTGTGAACCCCCAAAATTTAACTCAAGATTTAAAACTATAATAATATCTGATACTCATAATAATAATACAGTTACACCATCCATTAAACCTTCCCTCAGAGGTACTGGAAGAGGAGGGAAGACTTTTCTCATGATTCTTCGTTCAAGTTTGTGGCTGGAGCAGATTGAAGGCAATGTGCAGGACAAGTCAGCCAGCCAGCCTTTGCTTTGGTTCGTCATATGCCAATCCATTGCAAGGAGGAGGTGGGCCAAGCAGCCTTCAAACCTTCATGGACCCCCTGTGAGGACATCGCAACCCCCTGGGGGTCCGTGGACCACAGGTTAAGAACCATTAATGTAGTGGTTTGACTAGGACTCCTGGAGACCAGGGTTTGAATACTTGCTCAGCCATAGAAGCCTACTGGCTGACCTTCGTCAATTCACTACTCTTTTAGCCTCAGAGGAAGGCAATGGCAAACATCCTCTGAATACATTCTGCCAAGAAAACCTTGTGATAGGGTCGCCATAAGTCAAACTGAACTGAATTGAAGGCACATAACAACAGCAACAACTAGAGAGAAGCAAATGTTTACCCTATTTCACCCATACGATTTTCCTAAGACCATGGATAAGTTACTTCTCTGGTCATGCTGAGTGATTCTGGGACTTGTCATCCAAATTAGTAATGTTTCCAAGATTTGGAACCCACTGTGTGGGGTGGGGGGGTGCATGTGACCCTTCAAGTTGCCTGTCAACTTAAGGGGAGCCCATGAATTTTTCATAGAGTTTTCTCAGGCAAGGAATACTCAGCAGTGGTTTTGCCAGTTCCCACCTCTGAACTATAGCCTATAGCAGCTGGTTTACGTTGGAGGTCTCCATCCATGTACCAACCAGGGTTGGCCCTGTTTAGCTTCCAAGATGAGATGGGATCTAGTGCCTTTAGGGTATTTAGACCATTGAAGCCCATTAACACTACACAATTATAGCAATATTATTCCACTCTAAGTGCCATAATAATATCCGATGGAACTTGGGAGCTTATTGTTTGGTCAGAAGCAGCAGAGGAGCTCCGTGGCTGAGGATTCTCAAGGCCTCTCCCTCCACTGCCAATCCCAGGGCTCTACAGGAATGCAGCTACGGCAGTTAAAGTGGAATAATAATGCTATAATTGTGCAGTAGAATGAACAGGTTTTCCTGATCTAAAACAGTCATAAATGTTGCTGCTAGACTCCCAGTAGGAAAGAAAAGCCAGTCACCTGTGCCACCTCTGTCTTCCCCTTCTCCCTGTTGCATAAGCAGCAGCAACAGCTTCAGATGATTTAGAAATGGCATGGCAAGAGAATAAACTGTCATTCCTACTGAACTCGAGCTCTATTTAAAAACAACAACAACACAGCATACCTACCCACCTGCAGCAGATGATTCAAAATAATTTTTTTAACATCTGCACAAAAACTTTCTAAGCTTTTTCCCTGAAGACCTTTAAGAAGACTGTTGTTTTTGTGTGCCTTCAACTTGTTCCTGACTTCTGGCAACCCTAAGGTGACCTTATAACAGGGTTTTCTTGGCATGATTTGTTCAGAGCGGGTTCTACCCTTGCCTTCCTCTGAGGCTGAGAGAGTGTGACTTGCCCAAGGTCACCCATAGGTTTCCATGGCTGAGCGGGGGATTCGAACCCTGGTCTCCAGGGTCCTAGTCCAACACCCAAACCACTACACCACACTGGCTCTCTTAAGAAGACTAGTAGGATTGTTTGTTTTTTTAATTTTGCTTTTTATTTTGAGTGTTTTGGATGACAATAACCAAATACCTTGGGAATCTGTAGAACCAAAACGCAAGATACAAATAAAACTATTATTACTACCAATAATAAAACATCAAAAAAATCTAAATAATCCATCTTAAGAAAGTATGAATTACTTCCCTAGGTTGAACTGAAATTAACATTTCCATTACAGTTCCAAAAACAATTCCGTGACAACTGGTCCATTTCCATAGGCTTCTTCTCATAAGCCAGCCCAAAACTGCCCCCACCAACTAGCTGTCCTTCAGATATTGTTGGGCAATACAATACCTATCATCTCCAGCCAGCATGGCCGTTTGGCTGAAGGGGGTGGTAGTTCAACAGAGGGAGGAAAATGGCACCAGGTTGAGGGAAACTGCCCAAGAGCTATCTAAAATCTCTCCCACAATTCTGAATTTGCATTAATATGAAACCAAGCAGGACAAAAGTGTGAAGCAAGGCAGCTGGGAGTGGGGTGGGGTGCACTGCTCCATTCTTGAATGCCCTCAAGAAAAGACAGCAGTTATGACACTGAAAAGTGGGGTGGGGGGAGTGAGATCATAAATTGTATTTAAATTTTTGCTTCAGGCTGAGCAGCCTGTTCAGTACCAGCAGCCAACTTGGAAATATATTAATGGGCTGAAGATGCAAACCTAATGTTTCTACGTGTGTGCAATTAACGTATCATTTTAATTAACTTCAGAGATGGCCACACTTGTTAGATGGCACGCACACTGCTCTATTCCTAGACACGCCTTGCTTCCAAGAGGTTGCCCTCAAAATATAACATATAATCCCTGTGTTGCTACAGTTCTTGAAATAAGTTTTCTTTTTTGTTGTTGTTGTTCTCCCCAAACTACAGAATTAAACACACATTTGCATGCACAGTATTATGTAAATGTATCTGGAACCAGGAAGGCTTGAAATTTATCTGAATGCAGGAAGCAGGATGTGTGTGGTTTGGGTGGGAGGAATGATTCGAAAGAGCGCTTCTGAAGTGGGGAGAATCTACACGGAGAGGGGTTCCCCCTCATTATTCACAGGTTGATGTGAACTACACTTGGATCCCACTTTAATGGCCAAGGGGTCGCCCTATAGAATCTTGGGCTTTGCAACTCAGTGTAGGGCTTTGAACTCTTTGCCAGAGGAGCTCTGAACACACCAAACACAGCCATCACTGTTAAGTGTGGATCTACCCTAGAAGGCTTGCAGCTGGATGCGTGTGTGTAGACATAATCTCTCACACACCCCTCCAATCACCCAGCCATTACTGCTGGAAAAACAGTGATCTGGGAATCCGGGAACAAGTCTTTCCACCATGGCGATCACACAGGAAATGGCCAGCGCTGGTCCCAGTGCTATAGACTGTGATCCCAAGAGGTGTAGGGAGATGATTTACTGAACAAAATGATCCTAAAAGGACACAGCAACAAGACCTCCATGTTACCATCCTATGGATTCACCTCTTCAAACAGCAAAACTTCCTCACCTCACTTGACCATGATCAGCTAGTTAGGATCATGGTTGCACATAGGCAAGGCAGAGTCAAACCTGGTTAAGTCACGCCTGCCCTACTTTGCCTACCACTGCGCTATTCTACAAGCAGGCTCACAAGTGCAATTAATCACCCAGCCAACAGGAACATCCACAGGGCAGACAAACCCAGCAGGGATAACTACTCAGAAATTTCATTTATCACTCTGCAGTCACAATGCTTTTCAGTGGCCATAGTTCGTTTGTGGTGGTTGTTCTTGCCTTGAAGTTGGCTTCAACTTATGGTGACCCTATCAATGAGAGACCTCCAAGACTCCTGGTCATCAACAGCCCTGCTCAGATCTTGCAGATTTAGGGCCATGGCTTCCTTAACTGAGTCAATCCACCTGTAACACGCTTTCCCTCTTCTACTACATCCTACTTTACTGAGCATTATCATCTTTCTCAATCAGCCATAGCTCATGCTGATTGTCATTAAAGTAAATTAACAGCTAAAAAAAAAAAAAAAAAAAATTGGACCACCTCCCCCAGCATCCTCACAAGAGTAGTGGGGATTCTGGGAGTAATAATCTTAAAAAGTGGCTTTCCCATGTTCTGATGTATAGAATAGCCACCCTCCTCCGTGAATGGCTTGAAACTCCTCAGCTCAGCTGCCCCTTGAAAGGAAACTAGAAGAAGCCGTTAGCTAGGCTGGCCAACAGCACCAAGCAGCTGCAAGCAGTAGGCTGGCCAATGGCCTCTGGTCCTGCTGTATTGATCTTTGGCCTGGGTTGTCCCTGGACATCAAACAACGTGTGTGACCCAAGTCTCAAACCACATTTGCTCCACACTCATTTACTTTAGGACTGTACAAATCAGCAACAAAAACAAAACCCATGCCACAGCCCTCCAGATGTTGTGAGGCTGGAATTCCCATCAGCACTAGCCTACAGAGCCAATGGTAAGGGCTGACAAGAGATGCAGTCCAAAAATATCTGGAGGGTCTTACGTTCCCCCATATGGATCAAAAAATTACTTTGAAGAAGTAACTACAGTTGCAGTTCCAAGAAAGCCTCCAAAGTAGCTACTGTTGTTACAACTGTAGTTGCAGATTTTAAAAAGCAACACTTTCTTGTTTCATAGTTACTTTGGGAGAGGGAATATCTCTAGGCTACAAACCACTGGTCTCTGGTGTAAAACTTTCCTCCCATCCACTTTGTTGTCACCAAGATACACATAATCCATTGGGTAGCACAGCCATGCTTGTACCAAAGGACCCCCCTCCTCCATCACAACCCTGAAACTACAGAAATTAGAGTTACACATATACATCCCTTACTAAGTTACAATCGCAATACTGTATAACTTAGTCATATCTTGGTTCCTGCAAATGAGGAATTAATTATAGGCAACTAGTTATTAAAACTTGTTACCTAAAAGCTCTGATAGCAACCTAAAGAATTAATTCCTGTATATAGGTTGCCCCCCTCCCCCAGTTAATGTGGGATTGATACCCGCGGTTTCACTTACCCACGGTCAGGGGGGAAAGATCTCTCTAGGCATCTGGAGGACATACGAGTTGTGCTGGAGGTGGTCTTTTTAAGCATTGGGAGGTTCTCCAGCGCAAGTCTATGGTCAGCTTCTGCTGGAAGTTGACCACAGAGTTGCACCAGATGCCTACAGAGGCGTCCTCTCTATGCATTTTCTAGGTCCCCCAGCACAATTCTATGGTATTCTACAGTGATTTGCACAGTTTCGCGTATCTGTGGTAAGTCTAGGAACATATCCCCTGTGGATACGGAATGTGTGTGTGTGTGGCAACCTTTACTGAATCAGACCACTGGTTCAGTTATGTCTGTTGTCAGCAGCTCCTTGGGGTATCAAACAAAAGTTTTTTTCCCAGCCCTACTAGAATAGGGTGAGGATTGAATCTGCAACCTTCTGCATCCAAAAGCATTTGCTCTACCGCAGAGCTATGAACCTTCCATATGGTCTCAAATACGACACAACAGTGCATTTAAAACAGAAGCTCTCCAGTAACTGCAGTGGCAGATTGATTTCAAACTGCTCATTTTTCTCCTCTGTTCCCACAGAACCTGTCCAAACATTTGCCATGAGCTCACAAGGAATACCGAAGACTGTGCACAGTCTATATTTTATATGCAATCTTCCCCTCTCTCACAACTGGGAGGCAGGGTTTTCTCCTGATTCAACTGCCATCATGCATCAGAGCAGCAGAGGAAGCTCAGGAACTAATTACAAAATGGCTCCTACCTTTTTAAAAACAAGCTTCGCATTGCTAGAAAAGGACAATTTGGAGCATTTCAGACCTTGCTGTGACCAAAGCACAGTCAAGCCAAGTAGCAATGGGTTTTGGGAAGCTGCCAGAACAGTATGTTCCAGAATATTTGCACACACAAGCACAGATGCAGCTAGGGACTAAGAGACAGAGGGGGAAAGAAGGGAACATCCTGCAAAATATCCAAGTTCCCTTCATGGCAACGCAAGCTTTCAGTTGTTGTTACATGCCCTCATGGCATCTCTGGCTTATAGCGAGCAACCCTATCCTAGTGTTTTCTTAGCAAGATTTGTTCAGAGGGGGGTTGTCATTGCCTTCCTCTGGGGCTGGGAGAGTGCAAATTGCCCAACATCACCTAGTGGGTCTCTATGGCTAAGCAGGAATTCGAATCCTGGTCTGTTAATCCAACACTCAAACAACTACCCCATGCTGCCTCTCAAGCTTTCATAGGACAAATGATATAGCGAACTAAACACTAAAAGGAACAGATGGTCTTTGGCAGGTCTTTCCTTTACTACTCCAGGTTTATTTGTTTATGAGTATGTTAGTTACCTTCACATCTCATTCCTTCTCCAATCAGTTCAACGATATCTGTGGCTCTCCTCTTCCCTAATTTATCCTCCAAACAACCCTCTGAGGTAAGCTGAGAATGACTAGGGTCCAGGTCAGCCACTGAATTTCCTGCTTCAGTGGGGAGTTGAACCTAGATTTCCACATCCAATAGCTAACCATTAATAGTACACTGTCCAGCCATACTCAATGCAACTTATGTGCCGATGCTAATTTGCTCCTTTGGATAACTGTGTCCACTTTATGTTATTCTGGACACAACGTTTAGTTTTTGATAGAACTTGGAAGGAAAAAACTGAATAGGTGTTTGGAGAGGGGAAAACACTGGTGACAGGAAGAAACAGTACTGATAACTACCGGTACTAGATGTGATAACTACTAGAGTGAGGGTCGTGTAGACATGAAAGGACTACAACACTTCCCCCCACCTTTTCTCTTTCTTTCATTTTTTTAAGGGTGTGGGGGGGGAGAGACAGAGCTACATATACAGTATACCAGATGCAACCACACACCAGGGAAGCTTTTCATCTTCCACCATGAAGGGCAGATTACCCCCATCTGTATCTATATCCCTTGGTTTCTTGCAGATGAATGCGTGAATCATTACCACTGAAAAATATTGACACCTGAACAAGAAAAAGATGATAGGAGTGGTCTCTCTATGGCCTGTCATGGTTTATTTGGATATGCACGTCATAATTTCCATCTATATGAACCTACACATATGTCCATGTCTGAGCTCTCTCTCTATCTTGCTCTCTCTCTCAATGGAGTTAAGCACCAGAAGCCACTTTCCAGATGGAATTTTGCACACCAAGGGCATCATGTTAAGAGCCATTGTCCTTGGATGTTGAACATTCTTTCCAGGCACCACCATGATTTAACTAACATAAACACCATATTATTATTGATGTGTATCTTTCTCAAACTTCAGGCCTCCAGCTGTTTTGAACATCAGCTCCCACAATCCTTGACCACTTATCAAGCTGGCTAGGGCTTCTGGGAGCTGAGGACCAAAACACCTGGAGGATCAAAGTTGGAAAACCACTCCTTTCAAATCACATACAAATCACTACAAAACTAATACAATGAATACAAAATCCTTCATGCTTCTTCAATATCCATAAATGTATCAGAATGGGGTGGGGGGGAGGAAAGTAAATAAAACCAGTAAGGTACATTATAACGGTGGTTCTGAAATTTTGGGGGGGTGGCATAATGGACATAAGAGTTATGGATCCCCTCCCTAGAAAAATGCACATAAACACAATTTACAAAGTAACAGAGGAAGGAAATTGAAAGGGGGGAAAATCTCGTTGTGTGTGTACCCAAATTTAAAGACCTCCCTAGAGACAGGGACCCCCACAGAGATCCACAGAATATGGGTTAAGTCGCCCTGTATTATACAAACTCTCACAGGTCAGCCCCATGGACAGAAATTTTTGCGAAATCAAAATATTTAACTCTGCAAGGGGACTTTGAATCAGCTGTCATTTGGCTAGTACGGTAATGTTTAACCATGAATAAGGTCAGTGACAGCTAACCTTTTGGCAAGTGGGTCACATTTTGAGTCCAAAGTACAAAATAGTGGTGTTCGTGAACTATGGTCCATCAGCAGCCTCTTCCATGCCCATCTTCTGAGATCAGCACTGGTAAAGTCAGGACTTGGACAGGACCAAGATATAAATGTACTCAACCAACCAACTAACTTGGCTACACATTGGCAGCATTCAGACAACACACTTCTGATTTTTCAATGAGCTAGAGCGCAAAAGGGGAACCTATGGCTCTCCAGATGTAGTCGGACTGCAACTCAAATCATCCCTTATCCCTGTCTATGTTGGCTGGGGCTGGCAGAAGCTGGCATTCAACAAGATCTGGAGGGCCACAGGTTGCCAACCATTACTCTTTATTTTACTGGAAGGCTGGTACTTTTTGTTTTTAAAAGATACTAGCTCTGTCCTCCTTAAAATCAAGATAATTACTTATGATTCAACTTTATATTGCAGGGACTGGTAATCCATAAACCACCCACTCCTGGTCTGGAGGACTGGGAATAAGCTCTATACTGGTGTTTTCTGTTATCCTCTTCCCCTTCTTGTCAGACCAAAGTAGTTCGTCATTAAGTCCAACCTGGCAAACTATAGGTTCAATAAGTCTTCCAACCCAAATTCAAAACCTGGGTGTTCAATCGTTGTTTGGATGGCTTGCTCAAGCCACAGTTTGCCAGTTTGGATATAACAGCTTGAACAAACCAGAGTGTAATATATGAAACCTCTGCACGAGGAGGAGAGGGAACATATGCAAAAACACAGGGCTTATTCTCAGTCTTCCAATCTTCCATGGTTTATAGGACCACAAACACGACCTCTTAAGGTTCCCACTGCCAGTCATATGCTAATTTTGCATCTGAGTGTAAAGACTGGATGTACTTAGAGGTTTGGAGCACTTGATCCCTCTTTTGGCATTGTTGTGGTTTGTTAATGGTGTAAATGACAGGTCATCATCTCATGCCACCCTTGATTTTGATGGCACAATTTTGCACTGCAGTGAATCACCCAGCTGTTTGCTTTGCTGTGATATAGCCTTAGCCCTAGCTGGAAAGGCAAGGCATGGGCCTTTCGAGATCAGTATCACTTTTAGCATGACAATGTGCTGGCATCAGCTGTTCTTATAGGCTCTTCATGCAGAATATACGGGTCACAGAACAGAACCTCTATCCTTGAGTACCAACCCACTGTCTGCCAAACCCCTCATGTGCATTCATATTTCCATTGCACCATAACTTTATCTATAATTATAACTGTGTATGCTTCATCACAGTGGGGGGGGGCTGTGGGGGGGAATCAACATTCTGCACAAAGGTATCCCATTCTGTTCTGTTACCACTTCTGGTCATTAGAAATCATGATCAGACCCACCCACAAATTCTGAGTTTTCACGAGAAACCATTCACTTCTAGAAATGATCTTTACAATTTTGCACTTGCTGATGCAGCTGCAGCATACACACTTCCCCAGCCAGAACCAGCATTAATCCCTGCTAGGAGCAAACGTGTGGCCTGTAACTAGTTGTGGAAGTGATATATGCTACTTCCCACAAGTGGTGGATGCTATTGTACACACAGCTAAATACTGCCCCTCTTGCTATGTTATTTTTGGTGTAAGGAAACATCCACAACAAATAACTCTGATTATCACTGGTAGTATGCAGACAGTTGCAATTGTAGTTCTGCTCATTAAATCCAATTCACACCCCCAATTTCCTCTATGCTGAAAGTATATATATAGCCAATGAAATAAACATCCTAGTGATCTTCTTCCCTTTTGCTGGGGTGTGGTGGGGGAGAAACATGCATAGAACCAAGGATGTTAGCTGCAGGAATTCAAAAACTTATTATTTCCAGCCAGGCATCCACAGATCCACTCACCAGCAGTAAACACTCCCCATTCTTCCAGCCAGTAGGACAACCAGCACCACACAGAGTTCTGCTATGGAGGTCCCATTTCCGTTGCCTGTTGCTTACTGTCTCCACACAACAGTGTAAGAGGGATGAACCTACTGTTCAGACAGCTGTGGCACCAGACACCTAACACTCCTACAAACCACTGGGGGAGTGAACAAGGTGTTAATTGTTGTTGTTTTGTTGTTGTGTGCCTTCAAGTCATTTCCAATCTAGGCAACCTTATCATGGGGTTTTTATGGCAAGATCTGTTCAGAGGGGTTGCCTTTGCCTTCCTCTGGGGTTGAGAGTGTGACTTGCCCAAGGTCACCCAGTAGGTTTCCATGGCCAAGCGGGGATTTGAATCCTGGTCTCCAGGGTCATAGCCCAACACTCAAACCACTACACTATGTTGGCTCTCAAAACAACATCAATCCCTGCCAAATCAGGACTACAACTACTACCGCTACTGTTATATAGGATTTACCTTGGGACCTAATTTGACTTTTGTTGTTGTTGTGTGCCTTCAAATAATTTCCAACCTAGACAACTCTAAGTGACCCTATCATGGGGTTTTTGTGGCAAGGAGGGTTATCATTGCCTTCTTCTGAGGCTGAGAGAGTGCGATTTGCCCAAGGTCACCCAGTGTGGCCAAGTGGGGATTCAAACCCTGTTCTCCACAGTCATAGTCCAATGCTCCAGCCCCTACCCCATGCTGGCTCTCCACAAGGTGTTCATAGACCTTTACAAAAGAGCAGGTTGGCTGGCCAACTAAATGGCTCTGGCATAGCCTCATAAGACACTGTGGCTTTGCCTCCAGTGGCCCTGCCCTCTGTTGCACCAGCCCCAGCAGGCATCGGCTGGCAATGAAAGCAGTGTTGGGGAAACACGTAGCTCTTTGGGTCTTCTTGGACTGCAGACTCCATCAGACCAAGCCAGCACAGCAAATGGTGAGGGATGATGGGAGACAGAATCAAGTAACATCTCAAGAGTCACAACCCGCCCATTCCTGTGCTAATGTCAATGCAATAAAATCCCAATTGTCCCCCAAGCTTTCAACATACACCACTGATCATGGCTGGCCAGTGAGCCAAACCAGCCATTGTGAAACTTGCCACCAACTCTTCCAATAGATTTCATTAACACGCCTGCCAAGTTTGATCCAGAGCTGCAGAAGACCAAATTCCATACACCACCAGCAGCCTCCTTTATATCAACATAAGCAGATTTGAACACACACCCTCACTGTGGCTCTCCCTCCTTCTTCAACTGACTAAGACAATGAACTATGTATGTATGTGTGCATGTGCATGCATGTAATACAGACTCAAGCATCTGTGTCTTCTGTCAGGGATACTGAGTAAGAAAGAGAAAGGAATACTAGAAAAAACCTCACACAAAAATGCAGCTTGTTTTATTCCTTGAGTCTCCTCCTGGTGTTCTAGTAGACTATGTATACAAGCTACTTTAGCAGCCAAAAGCTGTGCATGTGTTATAGAAAACCCTACCTGTCACATTGTTTGTTGCCTTCAAGTCATTTTTCTGACTTTTGGTGACCCTAAGGCTATCATGGGGCTTTCTTGGAAAGATTTGTTCAGAGGGGGTTTGCCACTACTGTGGCGTTCCTCAGGGTGCCATCCTGTCCCCGATGCTATTTAACATCTATATGAAGCCGCTGGGAGAGATCATTCGGAGGCATGGAGTGCATTGTCATCAGTATGCTGATGACACCCAGATATACTTCTCCGTGTCTCGGTCATCAGCTTCGACTTCAGATGGCATCTCTCCTCTGAATGATTGTCTTAAAGCAGTAATGGACTGGATGAGGAAAAACAAATTGAGACTGAATCCAGACAAAACGGAGGTACTAACAGTTACAGGCCCGAAACCAGGTCTGGGAATACAACTTCCAGTCCTGGATGGAACTACACTCTCCTCCAAAGACTGTGTTTGCAGTCTGGGGGTGCTCCTGGGCCCGACGCTCCAGATGTCTAATCAGGTAAATGCGACGGTCAGGAGTGCCTGTTATCAACTTCGGCTGGTACGCCAGCTGCGCCCTTTCCTGGAAACTAGGGACCTCGAAACCATGGTACATGCACTGGTAACCTCCCGTCTGGATTTCTGTAATGCGCTCTACATGGGGCTACCCTTGTGCTTGACTTGGAAACTTCAACTAGTTCAGAACATGGCAGCCAGGTTGATTTCTGGTGTTTCCAGAAGAGAGCATATAACACCTGTGCTAAAAGCTCTCCACTGGCTGCCTATTCATTTCCGGGCACAGTACAAGGTGTTGGTTATAACCTTTAAAGCCCTGCATGGTTTGGGTCCAACTTATCTCCGGGACCGCCTCCTTCCGTACGACCCTCCCCGCGCACTTCGGTCCTCTGGGAGGAATCTGTTACAGCCTATGAAAACAAGGCTGTCGGTGACGTCCCAGAGGGCCTTCTCTGCTGCTGCTCCCAGATTATGGAATGGCCTGCCGGACGAGATCCGTCTTATTAACACCTTAGACAGCTTTAAAAAAGCTGTCAAGACGGATCTTTTCCAGCAGGCCTTTCCTGAATAACTATCCCGACCCAAGACTCGGCTGTCCTCCCTGAGCTGTAATCAGATTTTTTTAAAAACTATTGTATGTTTTAATCTTTTTCTAATCTATATATTTTTAATTTACTGTATGTTTTTAATCTTTTATAATTTAATATTATTTTAAGGGGGGTGGGCTAGGGTACTGGGACTATGGAGTTTTTATATTGTAAGCCGCCCCGATTGCATTGCAGAGGGGCGGGATAGAAATAAAATTTTATTATTATTATTATTACCTTCCACTGAGGCTGAGAGAGTGTGACTTGGCAAAAGTCACACTGTAGATTTCCAGGGCTGAGCAAGGATTTGAACACATGTGTGCTGAATTCCCTATTCCACACTCAAACCACAAAATGTAATTGTAATGGATTTATTTCCTATCATAAGCCATCCTTAGAATACTGTAACAGGTTAACCTACAAAAACTAATTGATTAATACACATTTAATAGATATATCAGAATCTGTTTAGTCAAACAATGCTCAAGGATCAAGAGCTCAGCCAGAGAGCAGCTGTAGCAATACTAGCCAAGAACACAATTCATATGTCAACTCAGCATATATCATGACTGCAAACAGACCATTAGAAATGGTTGTACCCTAAACCACAGTGAGAGACACTTATGTGTAGGTATCACTGTGAACTTTCTGCAACAGTTATAGCCTTCCTTCCCCACACGTGCAAAAAAACAAAACCCTTTTCCAAGTTTTCATTCACAATGATGGTGAGTTAAAAACAGTCATGGATATGGTAGCATCTGCAAGCAGCTAGATTATGTAGCAGGTAGGAAGCCAAATTCACACAGCAGTTTTACAGCCATTTCAAGTATCCATTGCATACATTGCTGGCATCTGACTAGACCCTTTTAGCCCAATGATTTTGCAGAAATGCAACAGGCTGCAAACACAATGTCTAATTCCCCCCCCCCTTCTAAATAACCATGAGAACTAGAAACACACCTTTTTTCAAACTGAAATGTTTTAAAATAGCTGCCTTGAACCCCATTCAGGAGAAGAGAGGGATATAAATAAATAAATAAATGAAGGATGGGATGTGCTGCCTATACAGTATATTCACAGGAATCACATCATACACACACCCCTGGCTCGTAGAGGTTTTATCAACATTTTCTAAAAAATTATTAAAGTCACGAAGGAAGCTGAAGCACAGCTTAAAAACAAGATCACATGTTATAGTTTGGACCACTTTATGTTTCATGAAGTTTAGCTACTTGTCACTGAGTCAACAGCTTTTGGTTCTCAAAGACTGTGAGGAATCTAGGCATCATCTCAAGTACAATTAAAGCTCCTTCCACAATGTGCAACTATAGCAGTTTGATATCACTTTAATCACTATGGCTGCATCCTATGGAATCCTGCAGTTTGTAGTTTAGTGAGGTCTCTAGCAGAAAACTCTGAAGTCTTCCATGAAACTGTAAATCCCAGAATTCCATAGGATGGAGCCATGACAGTTAAAGTGTTATCAAAATGCTAATAACTGTGTAGTGTAAAAAAGACCCAAGTCTAAAAATGGCCACAAGCGAAGCACTTACCTGAATGAAGAGTCCCATGTGGCAACTAACTTGGCTATGCAAACAAGAGATGCAACAGTGTTGATACATGTGGTTGATGCGGCCAGCAGAGGTAGGTAAAACTAACAGGGAACAGCCAGCACTGATAATCAGAGACATTTACATTGACTATCTAGAACACCCACAACGGCAGGTAAAAGTCTACAATATCCTTCTTTCATTTCCATCCCTCCTTTCCTCTAACAAGCTGAAGGTACCATACATTTACTAGGCACAAAGTAAAACACTTTCCTGTAAGTGTCAAACAAACTGTTAAAACTAGTAGGAAAAAAATCATAAAGATGCAAAAACAATTCAACTTTCTTTTAAAAACAAGACTAAAGACTGAATACAAACACAAATACCTACATAATGAATAAATAGCAGGGGCTAAAACCATCATCAGTACCACAGGAACTAGAATATACTGTACAAGTGATCCATATGAATATATACACTCCACAGTATTGTCCATGGAGAATAAAATCTGTAGCTTAGGTTCATAATGTAGTTACATGCCTTCAAGTTGATTCCAAATTATAGCAACCTTGTCCTAGGATTTTCTCAGAGCAGGTTTGCCCTTGCCTTCCTCTGAGACTGAGAGACAGAGGGATGATTTCCCCAAAGTTACAGTGGATTTTCCTGGCTGAGCGGGCATTTAAACCCTGGTCTAGAGGAAGGAACAAGCAAAACCACCTCTGAGTATTTCTTGCCTAAGAAAACCCTATGAAATTCATGGGTTTGCCATAAGTTTACAAGAAACTTGAAGGCACACATACACATTACCCAGAGCCCTAGTCCAGTATTCAAACAGCTATACCACATTGGGTCTCAAGATCATAATGAAAAATTATTAAAGTCACATCCATTATGAATATCCATGTGATAGGAACTACAGGACGTACAGAGCTCAGCTTCCAAATCCAGGTTTTAAGGTCTTTGCAGATGATCCCATAGTAACTAGAGTATAGTTCATATTGAGTTTTTGCTATTCTTTCCCTCAACCTCTTCCATGGAGGATTTTCAAAAGCCTGGGAAGTAGTATTAAAAATCTTCCATGGAAGAGGCTGAGGGAAAGAACAGCAAAAACTTAATATGAACTATACTCCAGTTACTATGGAATCATCTGCAAAGAACTTACATAGGATGTATGCTCTATTATGTAGAAGTAGAACTAACTATGCTGGAAAAATGGGCGACAACTGGATCCACCATGCCTCGAGAGGAATGTTACCTTTTGGAGAGGGAGGGGGAATTCTTTCAGCTATGATTACTAGGTGTTGCCCCCAACTCTCCTTAGAAAAGCAAGGTATGGGATCAGGGATGGGGAACATGGAGCCTTCCCCGAACTGAAAATCTCATTGTCCCTTACCCCTAGATGGAACTGAATGGCATTACAGCCCGTAACATCAGAAGTGCCACAAGTGGTCCCCAATCCTGCACTAAAGAAAGAGGGAATTCATATAAGAAGAGCAGGGGGAACCACAGCTGCAAACATATATCCTTCTTGGCAATCCAAGCTGCATCTAAATTGATCATTTCCTTTGCAACCTATTTTAGGACTTTAAAACATACACACACAATGAGATGTCAGACAGGAAATGGATTCCAGCGTGTCCTAAACAAGGAATGGTTGTTTCCTAAACGGAAAGTCCCAGAACAGGCCTGTCAGCTTCATTCTCCTGGCTGGGCAAGGTGGACACTGAGAATAATTTCCTTAATAAAAATTAATTATAATTTCCTTAGACTCACAGGCAGCTTCTTTAGACAGGTATGAAGACCAATGAGAAATGCAGCCTATCTCAGGCTTCTGACAATTAGGAGGTTGTCTACATTGGCAAAATTTTATTTCTTCAAATCACATTTTCCTGGTCCTAAGTGACACACCCACCATTACCACCATACACATCCTTTTTAATGCAAAGTGAGAGCAGTACTACCAGCCACACATCACCCCCAAGGGAACTCGCTTCAGTGTAAAGTGGTCCTGTTATGACCACACTCCTATACTTATAGAATAGGCTAGGAGGGAAGAATATTATGGTGACAATTACAGTACTGCAGTGATAAAAAAAGAAAGCATGCACTATTCAATCCAACTGCCTAGCAAGTTAAACTTGTTCTGGGTGCTCCTGGCAATCAAAGCAACAGCATCAGGATCAGCTAAGATTTATTGTCTATTAAATTCTTATCTCATTCTTCTTCTAAAAAGCTACACAGAGGAGTTAAGCAGAAACAGGGTTTTTCCCACCCAAACCACCACCATTTTAATCCTACAATGGCACAAGTTAGACTGATGGAAAGCAACTGGCCAAGGAAAACTCACAACTGATCAGAGACTGATGAACAGTTGTCCTATGTTTGATTAAACTTATTCAATTATGTGCATACCACAACTTTAAATGCAACAGAAGCCCACTGTGTTTTGAAGCTTTTGCTATTTCACACAGAATGGAAATGCCTTCCCATCTCAGCAATGTCCATGTATATACCTCAGTTAACAAATTTGGTACCAGAGGCAGAAATAGCAGGGAAAGAATAAGGATAGGTTCCTGCACCACAAAACACAGGAGCAGTTTAACATGTTCCAGCAAACTTTGCATCTAAAACTAACAATATCCCCATGTGAAATGAAACAACCATGTCAAGTAAGCCTTAAATAAGAAAACACTTTGAACCTTCTAAAGACCACCAAAAGGCTTTTTCCACATAAATCCAGAATAATTTTTGCTTTCACCAACCTCTACTTTTTTTATGATTTCCATTTTGCTAGCCAAACTTAATAGATCTATGCTTTTTTAGCATGCTGGTAGACCAAGGTGTCACAAAAGGTCATGGCCAAAGTCCTGCACTGTTGGCTCTTGTTGTTGTGTCATAAATCCCTCTCTGTATCTCCACAAAGCAGTTTTAGTTCAAACTTACTGTATTCAGTGGGATTTGAACACACTAATTTTGTACTCAGGATAATGCCCTGGCACCCTCTTGAGTCTAAATTTTAGTCTAAAATTTTAGTCATGGCCAATTTTAGTCTAAAATTGGCCATGTGGGCTGGGGCTTACAGGAGGTGTAGTCCAAAGCAACGGGAGGGCACCATGTGCTGAGGAACTATGCTCCTGCGGATATTAGGGCAGAATCCCCATTGTTTCTGAGTCTTGGCCATGCTGGCTGGGGCTGATGTGAATTGGAGTCCAGCAACACCAGCTGGCACAGCTAAGACTCAGAAAAAATGGGGATTTCATCATTTGTACTATAAAGGAATTTTCTTTTAAGATAAGGCTGCTCTTTGAGGGAAGAGAAATGGTCCTGAGGCATCACAATAGGAGCCAATGAAAGGTAGATCTTCACCATACAATGTCAAACCATAGAAACCTACTTTCTCTCTTTCTTTTTAAGCTATAACACTGCTGAAATAGTGACATGCAAAGGAGCATGTCTGAAGGCAAACTATAAATGTAACTAATTAATAAACAAAATACTTATAAAATAGGAAAACTGTTTCAACCATCAAAATGGCACTGTTGTCTGCGATTGTGGGGAAAACAGACTAAGATAGGAGTGCCATTCATGAACCTTAGCACAGAGAATGCTTTCCTACAACATCTGGAGGGGCCACAAGTTCTCCACTACTGTGCAGCCCCCATTCTCATGGCCTTGTTCACTACCACAATGGCTGCATTCAGTTGGATGTGCCAAGCAAAAACCACTGCAATTCTGGGGGAAAATGTTATTATTTGCATATGTATTCATCTGAGTGTTCAGATGAGTGCACAGAATATGTCTGGAATTAAGAGTAAAAAACTGAATGGGGCTAAAATGACTCTGATCACATTGATGTTAACGGCTGTCAGGTTGACTTCGACTTATGGCAACCCTATGAATGAGAAACCTCCATGTCACCTTCTCATCAACAGTCCAGCTCAGGTCTTGCAGATTCAGGGCCATGGATTCCTTGATTGAGACTATCCATCTGGAATAAAGTCTTCTTCTTTTCCTACTGCCTTCTACCTTGTCAAGCATTACTGTCTTTTCTAGCAAATCATGTATTCTTGTGATATGGCCAAGGTACAACAGTCTCAGTTTAGTCATCTTAGCTTCCAGGGAGAGTTCAAGAGCTATTTGCTTTAGGCCCTTTTCCAGTCCACAGTATCCATAGAACTTTTCTCCTGCACCACATTTCAAATGCGTTGATTTTCTTCCAATCAGCTTTCTTCACTGCCCAGCTTTCACAACCACACATAGAAAATGGAAATAAAATGGCATAGACAATCCTGACTTTAGTATTCATATTCAATTCTATATCTTTGCACTTCAAAATCTTGTTTAGTTCCTTCATAGCTGCCCTTCCACCCTGATCATATGCAAGGTGCTATTCTTCTTTCAGTCTACAAGAGGGAGCATTTCCACACACACACACACACGCACGCGCACACACAAATAAAAAGAAGAGTTAGTAGTGCAGGTGGCATTGATCCTCAATGGCCTAAGATGTCTGCAATTCTTTCTGAAAATTAAGCCTCTCCTTTAATCCAGGCCCCAAAAAGGAATTATTTCTTTTATACGCGAGAGTTAAATAAGCATGAAAAACAGCACTTCTTTCTCTCTCAATCTCTTACACATACACACACAATCCACTCCAGGTTTTTCTTCCTTCCCTGCACCATTTCCCAGCTGCTTTCTCCACCCACTCAAGTCAGTGAATGACAAGGTAAACTTTCCTGTTCCTTAAAAAAAAATTCTACAGGCAACAGAAGTGAAGTGACAGGACCTTGCTCACTAGCTGATATTTGGAAAGAATACACTGTACGCTCAGAACTGGGGAAACAGCATTCAAACTAGGCAGGGGGGACAGACCCTACCCCAAAAAATATAGTTCAAGTCTTTCTTGTGACCTAATATAGGTGTTGCATGGATTCTCCATGGATTCTCTTCCCAAGTCGATGTCCTGTTGTCAAGTGGCTTTGTTGAAGGCTGTGCTTATTGACAAGGAGATCTATACAATGCAAAAAACTAGGGAATGTGTATCAAATCTCTGTGGTGTAAATAACCTCAGAAGGATATAAACACTGGCTGGGGAATTTAGCTGTAATCTAAAATACAACTTTTCTAAGCTCTAATTAAAAGACATATGTTATATAGCTTCTAAATCAGTGGTAGGCAATGGTGTAACCTCCACGTTTTGGACTTCAACTCCCATAAGCCCCAGACAGCATGGCCAGTGATCAGGGTGATGGTGGTTGTAGTTCAAAACATCTGGAGGGTACCAGGTTGCCTGTCCCTGCTAACTGGAACTCTACAGGCTGGCTTACAATATATGTACATTGCTAAGTCTCTGCTCCATTACATTTTTATATTTATTTATGATGTGTTTGATGATTTATATATTTGATGATGAAATCAAATATATAAATCAAATCAAAAAGTTCACAAAGCACTGGGCTTATGATGCAAAATGAAGCAAAACGAAAGCTTTCCCTGTGAAATTTTATCTGCGATTGTATATTCTGTTCACACATGCAAGCCATAAACAGCAGCTGCTGCTATCAAGAGATCAGCATTTGCCCCCCTAACTCCTAAATGTTACATATTTACCAGAACTGGGAACAACATGGCACTTCTGCTGTTGTGAAACTACAGGTGCCTATCAGCCCTAACCAGCATAGCCAATGCGAGTAAATATGTGGGATTCACAGTCCAGTAGCATCAGGAGGGCTACCCATTCTTCACCTTTAGTATACACCTGGGGTGGGAACCATGCAGTCCTCCAGATGTTGTTAGACTAAAACTCTCATCTGCCCTAGCCAGCATAGCCAATGGTAAGGGATGATGTAGTACAACACCATCTGGTTCCATATGAATGTTACAGAAGCACAGTCTCTCTTGTGTTTTGTCTTTTCACTGGATGGGGCTGTCCATCTTAAAATATTTGCCTGACGCTACCCAATGGACTCCAGGCTGTATAAAACCACTCCAAATATAATCATTTCACTTCATAACAATAACAACAACAACAACAACAACGATAATACTGAGTTATTTATTACCCACCTCTGCCCTCAGGATCGGGGTGGGGTACATACATTGCAATACACACAGTAATACAGTACAGTTCATCACATACAATTTTAAATAGTTTATCCCATACTGTCACACATTTGGACACTGAAAAACCAAGATACAAAGCACCCTAAACATTATGGGTGATAGCCAAAGGTAAGCAAACCTTTCCACATGCATAAAAGGACATCCTCTTCCCCCCTTCCCCTCTTCCAATGCCCTGCACCCCCCTTTCATTTGTTCCAGAGTGTCCCCCAAACCTCTAGAGGAAATTTGACAGTCACTCTCGGTCTTGCGGGGTGGATATAAAGAATTCTTCCATCAGTGGTGTCTGTTTTATGCACAAACACAGGCCATATTACACCATGAAGGATCACACCTTATTCCTCCAGCTCTTTGAAGGTATACAGCCTGTCTTCAGATTGCCCAAACATTTTCTGATTTGCGTATTATCCCAGGCACAAAGTGTGACTCATCCTTGCCTTAACCCATGAGGTCACCTTTAGAGCACATCTAGGAAGTGCTTTGGCTATACGCTGTCACTCATGGAAAAGGCACTCATAAGAGTGGGGCCACCAGTGAAAATGCCTTTGCATTTACCATTATCAGGTAGGCACAAGAAGTTCTCCCCTTCTTACTCTTGACTCTTAACAGAAAGTCAAAACGATGTTTTTCCTGATCTCAAAGATCATAGAGAACAGGAGCACTAATTTATACACAGATGGACCAATTTGTTCAAAGATTTGAACTTCATGAAGTGGCTCTACTCAAAGTCAGACTGTTGGTCCTACCTAGGCAAACTGTGTCTACAACAGTGCTGCCAGGTCTGAAGGAAGGCTAGACAAGATGCCCCTCCTTCCCAGCCATAACATGCCACAAAACTGTCCTGCTTGCTTGCTTGCTGTCTCCTGACTTCAAAAGAAAAGGGGACCCATGTATGCCCTAGTGCTAGTCTCTTCCCCTGCTCCTCCACAGAAGGCAGGGAGTGATCAAATAGGCCTATCTCTGTATCTATTTTCAAAAGTTACCCCAGTACTTATAGGGTGTTTTGGCTGAAGTTAGCACAGCAGGCAAAACCTTTATGAAAAATTCTGAAAACACACACATAAAAAGGGACTTGGATGACCCCTTTGTCTGCAACACCTCGTTTATTCTCTCCTCACCCCCTTTGCTTACCAAGCAAGCAGCAGCAGGCACTATAATAATATCTTTTTTTTAAAAAAGTAACCATCAGTTCCTTTTTGCAGGACCAGTGTACAAGATACTGCAAGATATCGCTCCAGGCAGTTGTATTACTTGCTGCCTTGGTTTCCCAGAATGCTGTGTCTTTGGGGCCATGTGCTTCTGAGCCATGATGGCAAATGGGACAGTCTGGCACTTTGCTCTACAGCAATCAGCATACTCATCCTGCAGAAAAGAAAGAAAGAAAGAAAGAAAGAAAGAAAGAAAGAAAGAAAGAAAGAGAGAGAGAGAGACAAGAGTCTTGCAGCAGGGGTGGTCCTACACAGTGGTGCCACTGGTTGTCTATTCCATGCGCCCACAACATGGCAACCACCAAAGTTCCCTGTCTCTCTCTTTCTCTCTCTCTCAGTAGAAAACTGTGGACTGACAACAGTGGTTTAGTGCCATGGAGCTTGGAGCCAACTTCTATCTTGTATTCAGGTTCTTGGCCAAGCTGTCTTTTAGCCTCACCAGTTCATCTTCCTAGAAAACTGGTGTTTTGTATCATGGCAGCCATTTTATGAATGTACAACCCTTCCATCATGGCAGCCATTTTGTGGCGGTGCTTGTGACACCTTTAAAACACCTGAATGTTCCTGCTTGTCCCAAAAAACTGAAGAACCTATCTTCATTTTAACTGAAAGAGGCCCAGTATCTCAGGCAAAAATAAAAATAAAAATAAATCTCTCCCAGCTCTATTTATCTGGCATCCTTTGTAAACTGAGTTCGTAGAGATTGAGTTTAGGGGTATTATGCATGCAAAGCATCTATCTGCCTTACCAGTGTGTTACAGGCACAATAAAACAATAAAGATATCCAACTGCAAACAAAAGAAGACCTCCAACATCCTCAGGAAAAGCCACCAGCAGCTGCCTACCCAATTAGGAGGCTTTCTGAACAAAAACGTTGTTGCCATAACTCCAAGAAGTCCCTTTTCTTTATCACCACCTGGCTTACCTCAGAGCACCAAGACCCACAGCAGAGCCTCTCCAGAGGTTGGGGGCAAAATAAAAGGAAAAATAATAGATTCTTCCCTTTTTAAACCTGCCTCCACTTCCTTCCTCTTCCTCAGCTGTCTCCTCCTTGCCCAACCCCATCTCAAACAGTACATTCTTTGGGGCAGGGATCTGTCCTCTTGTACTCTGTCAAGCACTGTGCAAGTTGACAGTTACTATATTTATTATTAACAAAAACAAACAATAATGTCCAATTTGTTTGACAAAAGGGTGTGTAGAGGATGAGGTATTCGAAAACACTGGGACTAAGCTGTTTACAGTATAGCAGGGCTGGGAACCTTTAGCTGCGCAGATGTTTTCAACTAAAACTCCCATAATTCCTTACAACTTAGCTGGGGCCTCAGGGAGGTGAAGTCCAAAACATCTGGAAGGTCAAAGGTAATCCATCCTTGCCATAAAGCGGTAAGAAGAGAATCCAGGGAGCAACAAATAAGTAAGACATTCAGGGATCTTTTGGATTAATTACTGTTGCTTGAGGCACAGGTAGCCTCAGGGGCAAAGAGGGCTTTCTACTCGCTTCAACTGGTGGCCCAGGTACATCCCCATCTGGGCAGGAATAACACAGCTTCAGTGGTCTATGCTTCAGTAACTTCCATGTGAGATTATGCAACATGCTACACTTGGGCCTACCTTTGAAGGCAGTTGAGAAAATGCAGTGTAGAGTGCAAGGGGTGGGATTGATCACAGGTAACAGAGGCTCTGATCATGTAACGCCTGCTCTGGATCCAACGCACTTGGTCACCAATACATTCCCAATCCCAATCTAAACTGCATCCCTCACCACTGGGGTTACCGTATATTGACTAGTGTGGCTGGGAGTTGCAGCCCAACAACATCTGGAAGGTTGCATGATTCTCACCCATGCCACCTTTTAACCCCCCCAAAAGTCTCGTAAGACTCAAGATTGTAATACTTGATGGAATACCTCTTCCACGGAAGACTGAAATTAACCTGCCTGCACCCTGAAATCATCACCTGATGCCTTTCTCCAATTAACTCCACTGAGACAGTCTTTCAGGATGAAGACAAGGGAGGGGGAGCTTTGTGAAATGCTCTCCTCATCTGCACCCAGCAGTATCATCTTTTGGGGTCTAGGCAAAAAGATTTTTCTGCCCCCAGGCATTTGATGGGGTACAACTGGGCAGTTCTTAAACAGTGGCCTTACACCACAAGTGGGCAATGGACACCCTCCAATGTTGCTGGACTGCAACTCCCATGATTTCTCACCATTAGGCTATGCCGGCTAGGGCTAATGACAGTTGCAGTTCAAAAACATCAAGAGAGCGACAACCCTGCCCCAGGCAAACTGATTATCCCTATAATTTGGGGGGAGAGGGGAGATGTCATTTTATATTATATATTGTTTTTACTGTTTTCTTTTTTTATATATGTTATCTATAAGAGTCACAGTCTGTTTTTTTTTCTCTCCAAAAAATGAGATAAATCATCATCATAATTTGATCTGGAACAACCTCAGGCCCCTTGGCTTGTTCCAATCCTGGTAACCCACTGTTTTCCAATTTGGATGAAATGAGAAACCATGTTCAGAGACATCCACATTGCACTCAACATACTCACCAAATGTTCTGATTTATCTAGGACAGTCATACAGATTAATCCTCTGCTATTCCACTTTTTCAGCTGCTATTAAAATGTCCCAGTTTTCCTCTCTCTCTCCCACCTTCTCCTTTTGTTCTTGGCTTATTTCAATTACTGTGAACTGAGTTCAAAGTGCACAAGTAAGGAGAAAGTAAAGGGTGGAGTTTTGTCCTTCCCAAAAGGTTCAGGTGAAAGCAAACTGATGCAGTTTCTCTTCGTTTGCGTGTTCTTTCGCAATAACATCTATTGCCATCTTGACCACTCTCTGATGTTGGCAGGCCAGGTGTGTCCTATTTTTTACCTGTGAAATGTTGGAGGGTATGCATTCAGGCATGCCACAAAGACAGGAGCAAGGGGGTTGTGCTTGCAGGCAAAAGGCTCATCCATGTCTTCACCACTGCAAAGTCCCTCCATACCACATCAGTTGCAACATACAAAGATGTGAGAAACCAGGACAGATATAAAAATGCTACCAGTGCCATTGCATCTTTCATCTTTTATTACCTCAGTGTGTGAGGTCTTCTTTTATTTAGGTATCTATACCCCACACGTCAGCCACAAAGGCTCTCAGAGCGGCTTACAAATTGTTCAGCAATAGCACTTACATATCTACACTGCTTTATAGTATGCTAGGCACTCTCCAAGCAGTTTCCAATGTGTTAGCTAATTGCCCCAACAAGCTGGGTACTCATTTTAGCAACTTACGAAAGGATGGCAGGCTGAGTCAACCTTGGAGCCTTTGGGATTGAACTTGCAACGTTGTGGCCGCAGTACTGGCATTTACCACTGGCCACCAGGGCTCCCAATGATGGTAGATGATGCTTATTCTACACTGTCATAAAACGTCAGGGGGGGGGGTAAAGCTTTTAGTGAAGCAGATTCATCCTAACCTCTATTTTATGGTTTTATTGCCATTTTAAGTTTATGCTTTAAGTGCTTTTACATCTTTGCACTGTTCCAAGTTGCTCCTGGTTTTACGTTAATTTTACGTGTTGCAGCAGGTTTTTTTTTGCTGCTCTTTTTTTTAACTTTGTTTTTAATGATGGACAGTGTTTGTGATTGTTGAGGTTTATGCTTTTTGTGTACTGTACACTGCACAGAGAACTCTGGTTACTGAGTGGTCGCAAAATGCAACAATTAAATAAATAACGGGAAGGAGCTATTCTCCATCATCGTCTCACAAACACCCAGCTGGACTTTCATTTAAGCAACAGGCAGCTGCACATTAAACAAGCAGCCTTTCAAGGGGCTGTGACCATCCTACTGATGCTGCAGTGGATAATTTTTACCCCAGTCCCAGGGCTGAAGCTCTAAACATGACATCACTCCATTTGGGTGATAGAAGAAAACTGGCATGGTCAGTTTTGTATTGCAGGTTTACCACCAGTGATGTCAGACGGCTTCTGGTAACCTTTTAAAAGGTGAAAATGATGCTACTTGGAGCACATGCAACCTCTATGAAGCCCCCTTTCGCCCCCACTAAACCTGGCAAGCAATCAGTCCTTTCCTTCAGCCATCTCAGCCTATCACCAATCACTCACTTCCTAGGAAGAGAACTTGGAGGTCTGCCAGAGCCTGGGCACATTCCAGAAGCAATGCAAGACTTTTCTTTTTTAAAAAAATCAGCAGTAGTAGAAGTAATTGAACATGGCTTCAGTTACAAAAGAAGGTTATGGGGTATTTCTGTTGGATAGTTTCTGTATGCTTTGTTTTTAAACTGACCCATTATCAGCTTTCACTATAAGCAACAGGATGGGAAAATAAAATCTAAAATGCTAGAGAACTAGGGGTCCTGCCCACGCTGGGCAGAGATGCAGAAACCAAAAGATCACGTGGCATGTTGGCAGCTGTCAAAATGTTGGTTTATTTTGTGTTTCCCTTTCAGAAAGGAACCATTAGGTATATTTTCAAGGTGGCTTGATGAAAAACCAGATAACAGCTTGTTCCCAAGGTTCAGTGAGAGTAGCAGGAGAGCCAGAGATACCCCCTTCAACCTCACATTCATCTCCTGCCTGCAAAGTACATTCAGCCAGTAAGTACTGCTGGTATAACATACAGGCAAGAGTGGGTTGAAGCAAGGTTCTGTTTATTCCTTTCTGTAACCGCTTCTGAGCAATGAGAACTTAATTTTTTTTTATTTATTTTTTAGCAAAAGCAGCCTGAATAGCTGTCCTGCTGGTTCCAGGAAATGGGGTGGGGCCGCACTGGGCATTTGCTGCAGGCTCAGAAATTATTGTCATCAGACACCATAGCTCAAGCAGGGTTTCAAAAACAACACCAGAGACCCTAGCAGCAAATGTGTGGAGTCTCCATATCAATCACACACACACACACTTTCCCAACATTTTAATACCAGCAACATGTGTGTCTGTGTTATGTGGCAAGCAGATAATTGTGCACCTGCTGGGGCTTTTCCCCAGCTCTTTCTTCAAAGGGACCACGAACTGGCAGCTGCCCAATAATGCTTTATTCAGTCACAAAAATACAGATTTACCTGCACAACAAATGACCACACAGAGAGACTCATATTGGCCATGGGGTGGTGGGCTGTCACCAGTGAGCCCAAATGCCCATCAAATGCAAGCAGCACAATTTTATGCTAATTGAATGTAAGGCATCCACATTATACAACATTACATTTTTGGTATCAGGAGGTCAGTTGACCTTAGGATAAGATTAAAGGAATAGCTCCTTTGCGGGGGGGGGGGTAAAGATTCTAGCCCCTTCATTCATGCAGAGATAAAGAAAAACACACAGGAAGTATTTATCCAGCTGCTCCTATGAGGAATGCTCCATGTAATACGATGCCCCAAAAGAGCAATGTTCCAGATTGCTCAGAGCAAGGGTGGCTAACCTCTGTCCTCGACCCAGATGTTTTGGCCTACAACATCCATCAGCCACATGTAGCACAGCCAGTGATGGGGGACTGTGGGAGTTATTGTCCAAAACATCTGCAAGGCCAAAGGTTTCTCACCTCTGGCTTAGAAAATTCCAAGCATGTTCAGTGAAGCACACAAAGATCCCTTCCATCAGACCTTCTGCTCAAGAGAAGAGGAAATGGGCCAGCCTGCCCTGGGGCTCAGAGCAGGAGTGTAACTTCCTTACAAAGACTGTGGTCTTTGCCATTTGTCCCTTTCCTCAGTAACAACATTATAAGATATAGTATATTCCGGCGTATAAGACGACTGAGCGTATAAGACGACCCCCCCAATTTTTAAATTAAAATATAGAGTTTGGGATATACTCGCCCTGTAAGACGACACCTCCTTCTCTTATATGGCGAGTACAGTTGTCCCTTCACATTCTCTGGGGTTTGGTTCCAGGACCCCTGTGAATACCCAAATCCATGAATACTCAAGTTCCATTATATGCAATGGCATAGCAAAATAGTTTCCCTTACATAAGATGGCAAAATCAAGGTTTGCTTTTGGGATTATTATTTTTTAAAGAATATTTTCAAACTGAGAATACTTAAATCTGTGAATACTCAAGTCCTATTATATGCAATGGCATAGCAAAATGGTGTCCATTATATAAGATAGCAAAATCAAGGTTTGCTTTTTGGATTATTATTTTTTAAAGAATATTTTCAAGTCATGAATACTTAAATCTGTGAATGCCAAAACCGTGAATATGGAGGGACAACTGTATATCCCAGCCTCCTCCCTCCAGCCACCACCCATCCACCCTTCCCAAAGCCGCGACAGGAACCCCAATCGTGGCTTTGGGAAGGGCGGGTGCCGGCTGTAAAGCCTCCCCCCTTCCAGCCACCACCCATCCTGAAGGATCGAAGGCGGAGAGGGACAAATGTAAGGATGGCTCAAGGGGGGGGGGCTTTCCAGCCACCCACTCCCTCCCCAAAGCCATGATAGGGAGCCCGATTGCGGCTTCGGGGGGGTACAGAGGGGTGGCTGGCTGGGCGGGGCATCTTCTTACAGGGCTCCCCATCGCGGCTTCAGGAAGGGCGGGTGCTGGCAAGCCTCCCCCAGCCAGCCAACCAGCCATCCTTCCAAAGCCTCGATGGGGAAGCCCTATTCCGGTGCATAAGACAACCCCCTAATTTTTAAAAGATTTTGACAAGGTTTAAAAGTCGTCTTATACGCTGGAATATACGTTTTACTGCCATTGCAGCCTGATGAGGAATGTGTGGCCTCAATGGAGGAGACAAAGAAATCAAAATCATAAAGGACTGGTGTAACTTCCTGCTCCACCTGGGCAGTGACTGATGCCACAGATGAAGAAGGACCCATATCACCCCCTCCCTCAGATAATGGTGTCATTCCTTTTGCAGTGACTGTCACTTAACCTGCTTTTTTTTAAAATAGCCATGGAGCTGGTCTTACTAAAATATGTAAAAGGAACATCCTATGGTTCAAACACTGGCTCAGGCTGCTGCCTTCAGATTTTTAGAAAAGGAATTATCTTAGCTACCAGGCTCTGGGACTATCTGAGGCAGACCCAATTCCTCCCTCCATACTTGGCCAGCCAATGCCTGAATATGGCTTTACTCCCAGCTCGTATACACAGGGTTGTAGCCTTAAGCAATTACAGGCCTTTAGAAAATGTAATTGCTGTGATCAATGTTTCCCACTGATCCTGTAGGTGCAGTCAGCATGTCTTTCAGCTCCCATTACCACAAAACTCCTGGTTGGGAACCATTATTGGTCAAGCTGAAGTAATATAAATGATGGAGGGAGGACAGCAGAGGAGAGGGGAGAAGAGCTGGAGCAGCCAAATTTTAAAAATGAATCTGTGGAACAGGGCTGGAAATCATGCAGCCCACAAGGCATTTTTGAATTGCAGTTCCCAACATTCCTCACCACTGGCTATGCTGGCTAGGGCTGCTAGGGGCTGCAGTCCAACACCACCTGGAAGGCTGCACAATTCCCATTACCTAACATAGAATGTAGCAATCTAAAAGTCAACTTTTTTTTCACTGAGGTATCCACCCATCTTGCTTGTCAAGCAGTGCTACAAACTGACATGTGTTGAGAACTGCAAACTTCTATAATAATCACAGGGGGACCTGTTTTGCTGCTAGTAAGTAGTTCATGAAAAACAGGTTTACCTCTTTACCTCTTCTTTCAACAGGAAACAAAGGAAAAAGTCCACTTTAAACAGGTGGGGGAGGAGGAATGCAAACTACCCAAATATGCCAAGGTGTCGTCCCGTCCCCCCATCCCCCGCAACCAAATTTTCTTAATATCAAAAGCCCTGCATAGGGCAGGGCAGTAAATGAGAGTTTCTAGGGATGCTTCTCATTTTTGTTTTGTGGTTTCTCTATTTCCCTAGCCCTTTTGTACTGTAGTTTTGTTTTTAAATTGGCCTGTTAACAAATGCTAAACTAAAAATAACTGGAAAATATTATGGAGGATGAAGTTTATTTTAAAAAGAAACCTAGCCATGATGGTTAAATGGAGCCCCATCTCCCAAGGCAGGCAATATAACTCTGAAGACCACATCCTGGAGCTAAAGCATAGCAAAAGGCTATAGTCTCCCTGCTCTGGTTTCTCTGCTTCCTGGAAACATCTTGTAGGCCACTACAGGTTGAGTCTCCCTTACCCAAAATGCTTGGGACCAAAGGGACCTAAATCTAAACATAAGATTAATTTATGTTTCATATACACCTTATACACCTAGCCTGAAGGTAGTTGTATTTTTAATAATTTTGTGCATGAAACAAAAGTTTGTGTACACTGGGTACATCGAACCATTGTATACATTGTGAACACTGAACCACTGAATCATCTCAAAGCACAGGTGTCCCTTTCTCAACCACCCATGTGGCCAATTTTGGAATATTTCAGATTACGGAATTCTGAATAAAGGAGACTTAACCTGTACTGGCAACAGAATGCTGAGCTGGGAAGGCCCTTGGTCTGACACAGCAGGGCTCTTCTTAGGTTCCTCTCTTTGTCAGCTTCCTCTAAGTGCTAAATCTAAATGTTGCTTCCATTTGGCATTCTAGAGGAGCCTACAGTGAGGCTTCACACAGTCATTGCCTCAAATCCTATACCAAAGAAAGTCTAATCCGACTTGGGACAGAGCTGGAGCTCAGTAGAAAAAGCACATGGGTTACATGCACAAGGCCCCAGGATTCAATCCCTGGCACAGGTGGGGCAGCCTGCTTGAAACCCAGAGAGCAACTGCTATGCAGTACAGATGAACCTTCCTCGACATGGAGCTCTCCAGGGTTTGGGAATTTGGGGAATTTTTATTGGAGTAAGACCATTCTACTAAAAAAAATACACCCGACCGCAAAAGGCCATAACAATAATACAAAAACAATACTAATTATTTTCCTCTTTTCTTACTAATACAAAAGTAAATCTATCCTAACACTAATGTATTTTTCCCGTTAATCACATTATATTTACACATTATAATTATACCTACTTAGAAATGGAAAAAAACCAATAAAATATTAATTAAAAATAATAATACAAAATAATACAAAATTAATAAAATATTTATTTAAAATATCATTTTATGTTATTGCTGGGGTCGTCTCACTAAACCACGGCCAAAACTTTTTCCAACGATAGCTTGGCAATTTCTCTTTTTCACTCAGAGCTAAATTTTCAATTACATTCTTCACATAATAGGCAGTGCCTTTTACATCCTGCAGATTTTGACTTTTCACCTCCTTTTGTCTCTGGAAAACTAACCCTAACATCACATAGAGGTTTACCAAGCGCACCGTGGACCAGGGCACTTTCCAAAACCTCTCAGCCATGGCGGAACCAGGTTCCTTCCTCTTCCTCTTTTGGCCCACTGACTTTCTGGGTCCCCTGACACCCTCTGGAGGTTCAGTCCCTGAAAGCACCGTCTCCCAAGCCTGCTGTGCCAAATCTGGCCAATCCAGGACCCGGGCCACCTCCTCCCATGTTTCCCGGGCACTTGGGCAGTCCTGGACAAAATGTCTGATCGTCTCCTTTTGTGCCACGCCACTCAAAATCTCAGCCTTTTTACATTTCAGACGTGGACAGGTCTGCTCATCTTCTGCGGTCCATGGTCTCTTTCCCCTCAGATTAAGAACCTGATGATAGAGCCTCCACCTCAAGTCCCACAACTTTTTGGGGACCCTTTTGTCCATGAAATACTCAATTGGGTTAGTCCGGTGATGTAGGTATTCTGATAAATCTAGTTTGGCCTGACGCTTTTGCAAAAACGGGTTAACATAAATCTCCTCCACTATTTTCCTGTACAAACTCCTCTTGATGCTCTGACCTGGTCTGTCTTCCCCCTTCAACTCCTCAGCATGAATTTTATATTTCTTTATGTAAAAAACAAAGTCTTTCAAATAATCTGGTGCTTTCAATTTTTCAGGTAAAGAAAACCTAAAACTTAATGAGCCTTCCTCCCACCAAGTCTTTCCCCATCTAGTCCCTATCCAGCACTCACAAAACAAAACTAGCCAAGCCTGAGGTTGAATCTGACCCTTTTGTAACAGAGAAACTTTCCCAAAGTTTTGAGCAGAAAAGATGGCGATGAACTTAGGTCCCAGGGCTGGGAAGTCTAGGCCCCCTTGTTCTACCTGCCCATAAGCCACTGCCCTTGCCAGGGGGAATGTGGCCATTCCCCAAAGAAACTTGAAGAGAACCCGATCAGCTTCTTTAATCACTGAATCTGGAGGTGGGAAAACAGCCGCCAAGTTGGCTGCCACCGGAAGCAGGTAAGTATTTACAAAAGCGGCTCTCTGGTAAATGGTCAGCTTCCATCTCTGCCAGAGGGCCACCCTCTCTTTCACTTTTTCCAACCAGCGATACCAATTTTCTTTCCATCCCTCTGGAGCCAACGCAAAATTCAGCCCCAGGATCTTCACCCTATCCATCTTTGCCTCTTGCTCTGCTTGCCACCTTTGCTTTTCTCCAACTACGTCCTTTAGAGGAATAGCTGCCATCTTGTCCTCTGCAGCAAAAATCCTGGTCAAAAAACTCTTTTCCATGTTAAGTCGAGCACCAGAAACTCGACCGTAGGCCTCAAAAGCATCTTTAATCTTTCTAACTTCCATCCTGTCCTTAACCAAGAAGGACACATCATCAGCATGGGCAACAAATTTAACAGATTCATATCGAACCAACCATGAACTGTCCAACGGACGCGGAATTTGGATCCCCGAGATGCTCTTGTCCAAACTAATCTTACACAGAATAGCATCCAAAGCAATAACATACAAAAGAGGGCTTAGGGGACAACCTTGCCTCACCCCAGAATTTAGCTTAATCCTCTTTCCTCTATGACCATTGACTTGCAAAACTACCTCTGCATCCCTATAAAACAATTTAACTAAAGCAATAAATCTCTCTGGCACTCCTTTCCACTTGAGAGCTTCCCATAGGAACGTATGATCTACATTGTCAAAAGCTTTCATCTGGTCGACCTGTAGGATTTGACCAGTCCAAGCTCCCTCCTTGTTGAGTCGGAACACTTCCCGAAACAAACAAAGAGAGTCCACCATAGTCCTACCCGGCACAGCACTGGTCTGTGCTTCCATCACAATCTTATCAGCCAACTCCTGTCATTCTTTATCACTGGCCATGCTGACTAGAACTTATGGGAGTTGTTGTCCAAAATCTCTGGAGAGACTTCGGCTGCAGAAAGCAGGTATAGACAGCCCCTGACTAGAAAGACCAACTGTTTGAGGCTGTGGTCTGACAGCTTCTATTGACAGGCATCATCAGTAAAATGGATGAGAGGCAGGAGAGAAAAAGAAGGCAAAATTGGGAGTGAGAAGTCAGGATGCCTTGCCACACAAACATTATCCATAAAAGTAGTGGGGGCCGTAGTATTTTGGTACCTCGTGTGCCTTGTTACAATAGTTGCAGGGGTGTGTGTGTCTTCCTCCAGAAACGGGGAGCCCGGGAGAAATGTTCAGCTGCCCCAACCAGAGAAACACTTTAGAGGAAATGAGGATCGGGACTATACTGCTGCTGTTGTTGTGTGCCTTCAGGTCACGTCTGACTTATGGAGACCCTCTCCTAGGGTTTTGATGGCAAGATTTATTCAGAGAAGGTTTGCCATTGCCCTCCTTTAAAAGCTAAGAGAGTGTGACTTGCCCAAGGTCACCCAGTGAGTCTCCACGGCTGAGCAGAGATTGGAACTCTGCTATCCCAGAATCCTAGTCTAATGCTCAAACCACTAAGCCACACTGGCTCTGGGGAGAACAGGCTGTTTCTTAAATTCCTGGAATGGAAGACTCACACAGAGGGACCAAAATCTCCCACTGTGCTAGTTGGCAGGTGTGCAACATTTTCAACAAAACTACTGATTTCAAAATAAATATACAAGGGGAAACATATGAGAGAAACAAAACACAGTTCTGATCACCATGTTGCCAGAGACGTCTTTCATGACTCACAAGCGACAGTCTCTAGGGCCTATCTGCAGATTTGAAGGGAGTTGCAGAGGGTTCTTCTTGACCACTACCTCCCCCATCCATGGCCCCAGTGTGTGGATATCACAATGGGGCCAGAAGTCACACTGCTGACCTATTCTTTTCCTCTGCTGTTGACGGTGCCCTCCCTTGTGAAGTTTTAAACAACTCACCTGGAGGTTCTTGCCAGATCCCCCTGCCTTTCACAATCCTTCCCCACCACCACTACCACACTGCTTCCCTGGTTCTTAAGCGGTCTGAAAATTCCCTGCCCCTTTTACTTTCAGTTTTAGTTGCTAGAAGTGTCCTTTTAAAAAACTGGATGGATTGAATTAAATCTAATGGATCTGGAGATGGTTGACGTTTCTAAATTTGTTCAAGCTTAAATTTTAAAACCTGACTAACCTGTACTGCTCAGCCTCAAGCACACATTTGAATCACAGAGTGACATCAGAACAAACAGTACCTTCACCTCCCTGCCAACCAGCAGCCTGCCCTAACTTACCTGGCACTGGGGGCAAGAGAACATCTGGGTCAAACAGGGTCTGCTGCACACATGCTTAAACCCTAATAACTGTTTCTGTTATTTAAAAAGAGGATGACAACTAGCAAAAACCATAGGGCAGGTCCTTAAATATTGTTTTTGTTACTGTTACTATCAAGTCCCAGATTGTCCTATTCTGAAATCCCAGTCTACCACTCTTCTACTCTCCCAGCACCATCATCAGCCAAATCATCCAGCTGTGTCTTGTTAAGATGTGAGGAAGCCCCAAAAAAGAGACACAGATTTCAGAGAGGAAATGGTGTTCTCAATTTCCACATTTTTAGAGTCTGTATACATTATGTAACTCTAGCAGTCTGATATCACTTGTAACTGCCCTGACTCCATCCTGGAGAACCTTTGGATCTGTAGTTTGCAAAGGTATTTAGAATTCCCTGCTCCTCTAGAATTCCAGTTCAGAGAGGGTGAATTAGAACAGCACCAGATCCCATCTGATCTTGGAAGCTAAGCAGGGTCAGTCATGATTAGTAATTGGGAGAAAGGAAGGATATAAATCCAATAAACAAATACTGTATATAAATAAATCATGGGATGAGTGCAGTAGGTGATATTGCAGAGGAAGAAACTGGCAAAAGATCCTCTGTGTATTCCTTAACCAAGAAAACCCTATGAAATTCCTAGAATCACCATAGATCAAAAGGCAACTTGAAGGCAAGTACACACACTAGCACAGAATTCTTAAGTATTTTGTGTGTGTGTGCGCCCACACTTAGGTCTTCTAAGTCGCCTGTTGACTGGTGGCAATCCCATGAATGTCGTAGGGTTTTCATAGGCAAGGAACACTTAAGAGGTGGTTTTGCCAGTTCCTATATCGCTTATATCACTTGGTATTTGTTGGTGGTCTCCCATCCAAGTACTAATCAGGGCTGACCATGCTTAGCTTCCAAGATCAGACAGGATCTGGTGCCTTTAGAGTATTTAGCAAACCACAGTTCTGTAGGGTGGAGCCATGACAAATACACAGGTGTCAAAGTGATATAACTGTGTAATGTATACATATTTTTAGGAATAAATTAGCACAGTAACCACCTCTAATGAGCAGAAGCACTACTAATTCTAAACTGATAAATAAACGTTAACAAAGAAATCTTAAAGGTGTAAATATACTCAATCCCTTACTTTACACACCATCACAATTTTCCCCAACAACAACAAATGCCAGGCCTGGAATTTGATAAATCCCTGGCTCCTAGCTGTCTAGATCCCAAACAATTACATGCTGGCTGCTATAATTTGAATGTTTTCTCAAATCTGTATTGGGAAGGCTCCCAAACATTTGATGCTGGCTCTTAAAAATATGAATCCCCTGGTCCTGGGGACTTGTATAGAAAATTAGTTTTTCAGCAGATCAAATAACACTCTGGATGCAAGGCTAGAAACATCTTCCCTGTGGGATGCAACATGGGGAAGAATTTTGAAATTATAGTTCGGAGCAAAATGCCATCCTCCCCACCCCCAAGCACTACCAGTAAAAGAGTGAAATACACAGATGATCTTTTCATGCAGCTGTCAAGGATGTTTAGGAGACAAAGGCCATAACACAAAATAGAATTCCTCCATTTCACCCCAGTCTAGTTTTTGTGTGTTTGAAAGGGATTTCCAAGGCAAGGTAATTCTAGAGTATAAAAAGAACACTTCCCTGTGTAGTACTTATACATCACTTTAAAAGTGACTGGGCAGGGGTGTAAGGTTTTTGACACACTACATTTGCCTCCCAACTTTGAAGGCTTTAGTCTCCATGCCACCCCACTGAAAGCTGAACCTCTTACTAAAGGGGGAGAGCAGCATTCCCTGTGTGCCAGGCCTACACTTTTCAGGAATTATGTTTATACAATTTGTAGTGAAGAAACTGATCTAATTCTTAGGCACATCATTCTGAAGGGAGAAAGGGGTTCAAGGTAGCAACAAAACTGTGGACGCAACAGTAGAATTCCTTAGAATTCTTCACTTGCTACAAAGAGTATATTTTCTATATATGTTCAAGATTTGCATATGAACATGAAATAAAGTTATCTAGATGCTTCAGTGAAGTGATTCCTTTAACTAGGGAATGCTCAAACTACAGATCTTTTAATTCAGGTTGCCTGCATTTATACCATCTCTGCTCCTGTGCTTTTAACAGACCCAGAAGTGTTGCAAACAACCCTTTCACTTTATATCCATGCTAGAAAAAAAATTCAGCTACTTCATTCATGTGTGATAGGGTGTTTTTCAAGGCACAGGAGCAGAATGGTGAAAAATGTGTGCACAGTATTTTCTGTCCAAAGCTTTAACTCATCTGATGTTTGACTTCAAGTCAACTCCCGCATCCGTGGGGTATATGTTCCAATACTCCCCATGGATACCCGAAACCATGGAAAATAGGGAACCCTATTATTTTCCATAAGAACGCCAGAAGTTCACCATAGAGTCACACTGGAGGACCTAGAAATGCCTCGAAAGAATATATATTTCAGGGTGTGGATAAGTGAAACTGTGGATACGGAATCCATGGAAATGGGGGTGGGTGGGTTTGACTTGTATAACCATATTCAGGATAGCAGTTGCAATCACTCACTCAACAGAGGAACAGCATTGGAACTAGGCACTGAGTTGTACCAAGAGAGACATCCCTGAAGCAAAGAAGAAATATTCCATGGAGCGTAGCCACTTCAAAGTTCTTGTTTATTAAACACATATGAACCCATGCTTTAAGACAGCCATTGCTTATATATATATATATATATATATATATACACACACACACACACACACATACACGCGTGCGCGCCATGACTTCAGCAGAAAGGATCATATTCTATTCCAAACATTCCTGCATGAATTAAATCAGTGTTTCTTAAAGTATTTTGGGACATGTCCTCCTCACCCTCCAAAAATTATTCTAGGAGGGGAAAAACCAGTAAGCTGGTACTCTCCAGATATTCGTGAATGTAACTCCCATCAGCCCTTAACAACATGACCAATGCTAAGGGCATGTGGACACTGCAGTCCAAAATTGGGTGTGTGGGGAGACCAGGTTGCCTATTCCCTACTACAGCTTTGTGGCCTCTTCCCTTTCTTCACTCTCCCAGGTATCTTGTAGCCTCCAGTTTGCAAACCCTCCAATTAATCTTAATTTTCTCCCAAACAATACAGAACATTAAAATATCTTGCACCCCCAATATCTACAACTCACCGACAAATTGAAAAAAACCCAGTAGCAGACTTTCAGCCCACCAGTTTTCAAAAAAGAAGACTGTAATACTAATACATTACATCATGCGCCACGGCTGCTGGAAGAGAGACTCGGATTCATAAATGGGATTTTGCCCTGCCAATCAAAGCCAGAAAGACAAGCTAATGTTTGCCTTGTTCCAATGAGACTAATCATTAGGAAGCAGTGGGTGGCAGGTACGTGGGGGTGGAAGGAAAGGCTGCAGTGGAGGCTGCTTCTCTATTATGACTGATGCTAGGAAGAAAATGAGAGACCTGTGCATGTGGCTCCATAGCAGAACTTGGGAAAGGTTGGGCGGAACGGGGGGGGGGCTTCAGGGAGAAAGAACTCTCAAGATCCCTCCAGCCAGCTCAGCCCCTGGCCTGGAACTTTTAGTCCGAAAAAGTAGTATTTCCCAAGCTTTACTCCACAGCATAGGCTCAGCTAGTAAGCTAAAGCAACAGGAACATATAATGCCATGACATCATCTGGTTGCGCATTGTCTCTGAAAATAAACAGCCACCTTGTGAAAGAAGCTGAATTCTCTAAGTAGCTCTGTCCATTGCAGAAGTCTACCATCTGATCAGCCATGCTCTTTACTTGGGCATTAGAAAAAAACAGTTCAAGGACTGAGAATTCCTATGCCTGGAGCAGCTTTCCACTTGACAGCTCCCAATACACATTTCGTTGCTGCACCGGATTTGGCACCACACAAATTTGGAAACATAACCAGGAACACAACTGACACAGAAGTATAGAACAAATATGGAAAACAAAACAATGGCCCACAGATTGGAAATGCTCAATATACATTCCAATCCCCAAGAAAGGGGACACCAGGGATTGCAGTAATCACTGGACCATTGTATTAATTTCTCATGCAAGCAAAGTGATGCTCAAAATTCTACAGCAAAGGTGTTTACCATATATTGAGGGAGAACTGCCAGATGTCCAAGCTGGATTCAGGAAAGGAAGAGGCACTAGGAATCATATTGCAAACATATGTTGGATAACAGAGTGCACCAAAGAATTTCAAAAGAAAATCAGCCTGTGCTTTATAGATTATAGCAAAGGCTTTGATTATGTAGATCATTAATAACTATGGAACGTTCTTAAAGAAATGGGTCTGCCACAATATATGATTGTGCTGATGCATAATCTGTACTCAGGGCAAGAGGCTACCATCAGGACAAACCAGGGAGAAACTATAGTTGTCCCTTCACATTTGCTGGGGTTTGGTTCCAGTGAATACCCAAATCCGTGAATACTCAAGTCCCATTATATGCTATGGCTTAGCAAAATGGTGTCCCTTATATAAAATGGCAAAATCAAGGTTTGCTTTTGGGATTATTATTTTTTTAAGAATATTTTCAAGCCGTGAATACTTAAATGTATGAATGCCAAATCCATTAATGTGGAGCGACAACTGTAAATGGTTTCCAATTGGCAAGGGGGTCAGGCAAGGCTGCATTTTATTACCCTTCCGTTTAACTTGTATACAGAACATATCATACATAAAGCAGGATTAGATGTGGAGGAAGAAGGTATAAAAATTAGAGGAAGGGACATCAACAATTTAAGATGTACAGATGTCACCATATTACTAGCAGAAAATAGCAAAGACTTGGAACAATTACTGAAAGAAACCAAGGAAGAAAGTGCAATGGCAGGTTTACAGTTGAACATTAAGAAAACAAAAATGACCACAGAAGGTTTACATAACTTTAAAGCAGTCAATGAAGACACTGAAATAGTTCAAGATTTTCCATACTTTGGCTCAGTCAAGAAATCAAAAGAAGACCAGAACTTGGAAGGGCAACTAGAAGGGAGCTTGACAAGATCCTGAAGTATCAAGATATATCACTGAATACTACAGTTAGGATTGTGTCCACGTCATTGTATTTCCCATTTCTATGTATGGTTGGGAAAGCTGGACAATGAACAAAGCAGATAAGAAGAATATCAACTCCTTTGAAATGTGGTACTGGAGAAGAGTTCTACAGATACCACAGACTTCTAAAAAGACAAATAAATGGGTCCTACAAGCATTCCAGATGGATAAACTCAATCAAGGATGCCACAGCTGCCCTTAGTCTGCAAGACCTAAGCACGACTGTTGAGGATAGGGGACTGGGAGGTCTCTCACTCATACGGCCACCATAAGTCAAAGTCAACTTGACGGTAGTTAACAACAAATAAAACCGAACTGCTCCGGACTGACCCCCAAGCGAAGTGATTAGTCAAACCTGGAAATATTAAGAATGTTTCTATGGCCCCTTAAATGCACAGGCATGGAAATTTCAGGTTCTCTACTCCCCTAACAATAATGTTCAACAGCTGAATATACAGCACTGTGTTCGGATGGAGACCAGAGAGAAGCTTCAATGTGCCACAGTGCCTGCCCCCCCTACCCTTTCTAAGCCCATGACCAAGCTAGTATCTGTATTCTGCTATCTTGAAAACCTGCCTAGAATCTATTACAAAATCTAACCATTTTAATAACTGGCTGCCAATATGTTACATAATTCACCACATCCCATTTCTGCATCACTATCCAGAGTGTGCCTGGGATGGGGTCACCTATACAGTTCTACCCCACCTACAGCGCTGAGATAGCTGCTCTCTACTCCAGACCAAGTTTTATATTAGATAAAATTATATCTAAGTATGTAATTTTCAAAAGGATAAGATCCCAGGGCTTACCAGATGCATATACAGAGTCTAACTCCTTTTAGACCTCTCATTTCCATTCTCTCTGTTTACAACAATATAAGATTTTCAAACAGTCTTTTTAAATTATATCCATTTTCTACGTATAGCACAGAATATAATACAGATTATATGCAACTGTAATAATACAGACAACATTGGGGATCAAACAAGTTATTTTCCACATGTAATACAATTATTTGAGAACTCACAACGAACAAGTCTTGAAGAGAAACAACAACGCAGAAAGAATCACAACCCAAAAACATCACCCAAGGAGACCTTCTGCTGTGCTTTTTGCAACCGGACTTGTTTATCTCGGATTGGCCTTTTTAGTCATCAGCGCGCTTGCAGAAAGCGCGGGATGAGTCCTTCCTGAATCTTCGTTTGCGAAGAAAAGCCAGAGAGAGAGAGACAAGGGTGGGCAACTTGTGGCCCTCCAGAAACTGTTGGGACTGTGACTCCCATGATCTCTCACCACTGCACATGCTGGCTATGTCCAATGGAAACTCACCAACCTTAGTCTGGCTAGGCTAGGGCTGAAGGACTACTAAACCAGCTTGCAAGCCAACAATACCCCACTTAAGACTATAGATTCATTACTCTTTAAGGCAGTCAAAGTAGCTACAGCTCTTCCCCCTCCTCCTCACTACCCACAACTATATCCTTTAGGATATCAGTCCAAGTTTCTCCCCAATATTAACTTCACTGCTGTGGGGAGGGGGGGGGGTTGGTGAGGAAGGAAAATGTCACACCTAGCTAGGCAGCAAGGGCAAGGAGCTGTTTCTTCCTCTACAGGTACTAGTGAGGAGGCAATTTAAAAAAAACTAGGGCACATATCCATGAGAGATTACAGTTAACCACTCCAAAAATCCTTGTCTGTTTTGGTGATCAAGCCTGTAAATTAAGTTGCATTCTCTCTGTAGTGCCACCCACTGAGACAGCACACAAAAATAGTCACAAACACACACACACACACAGGGCCCTGTATATCAACAGGTTTTCCTACAGCCTTCATTTACAGGCCTTGTTCATCAAGAGAGGAGAAGCCAATACCAGTGACTGCCTCTAAATGTTGATAACTACAAGGATAATTTTAAGCACAGGATGCAAGTTGAAGTCATTGGGATATTTTTAAAAAAATTCTCCCCCTAGCCAGCTCACCTCATGCACATGTATACAGAGTTGGCAGGACCCCAGCTTGTTTTGCATGGCATTTGTCCACAAGAAGATTCCATGTCCCTGTCCACCTTAGCCCTCTACTGAGTGACTGCCATCAAAGCCTCCATTTTCCTGAGAGAAGGATCAAGGTAAAAAGCCCCAAAAGGGGACAGGCATAGAAATGTGCAAAGTGCAATGAAACCCTTTCTCCAGGGAGTGGCAAGAAAGCAGGCTAATGTGAAAGGGAAAGAAACACAATATGGGAAGGGTGAATGAAACCAAGGAAGTTTAGATCTGGAAACATGTTTGCTTCCAAAAGCAAATCCTTAACTTGAGCTCTTCTGCAGTCTAAACACATGTGTGTTTATTCGGGACCTACTGAGTTCAGTGGATCTTCCAAACATGTAAATATTGTTGTTGTGTGTCTGATTTCTGATTTATGGTGACCCGAAGGTGAACCTATCACTGGGCTTTCTTTCTTGGCAAAATTTATTCAGTGGGAGATTGCCACTGCCTTCCTCTGTGGCTGAGGGTGTGTGACTTGCTCGAGGCCACCCAGCAGGTTTCCATGGCTGAGCAGAGATTTGAAAGATTTTGGTCTCCAGAGTAGTCCAACACTCAAAACCACTACACCATGCTCTCCTCTCAAGTGCATAGGATTATGCATAGGATTATATTGCCATCTGAATCCTTCCAACTAGCCACTTTCACTTCTCTGAACAGGAGGTGGGGAGAGTCTTTCACTCACACTGCATTTTAAGCTCTTGGGTGGTCAAGAAGGGGTCATAAATTAAACCTGCCCACCACATGGTGAGTGCTCTCCATGCCATATCAACACCCCCCATAGAATTTAATAAATCAATAAGTCCACCCCCCCCTCTTTCCTTCCTGCCCTTCTTTTTATATGAGAACCCTTCTAACATGGTTATCTGAATAGAACTTAACAGATGTCCCTCAGTGGAGAACATCCCTGACCCCACAACGTATTATAAAACAAACCAGCAGCCTTCCTCGATCCTGAAAAATCTGATCTGACAACTCTGTTGAGAGGCAGAGCATAATAAGGGGGCGTTCTTATTTATTATTTTTATTACGCCTTTGTATAGCCTTCCTAATAAGCCTGGTGCATTAGTGAGTTCCCATCCACTAATGACCAGGGCAATAAAAAACCAAGGAGCAAATGACAAAGATCCAGGAGCCAATGCTTCTTCCCCTGCCCCAACCTGGGGAGGGGAGGGATCTGACACCAATTGTAGTGCACAACCTCTTCCAGGAAAGGTGCGTGTGTGTGTGTGTGTGTGTGTGTGTGTTAGCAAGACTCACAGGGAGAAGAGAAGGGAGCAAATCTAGTCTCAAAGCAGTTTTACTGGAAACACTGCCCAGAAGTTTATCACACTCAAAAATGAGCAAAAGTATAAATTCTTTTTTTTTTAATTAATTTGGGTCATGTTGACCTATCCAGTGCTCAAGATAACACTTTAATGATCACACTGCAGGCTTATCCTGGAGAGGATTACACAGGAGCCTAAGCCCACCCATGGAATGCAACCAAGGATGGCAAGAGTGTAACACTCTGCAGATTTGCCTGGGAGTAAGCCCCCCCCCCCTTGAACTCTACAAGGTTGGCTTCCAAGTAAACATGCAAAGGACAGGGGCTGCCTGGCATCAAGAGCTTTGCAAGGAAGGATACCCCACAGAGGGAGGGCATATCGCCTCCTCAGGTTTCCCATCCCCACCTCCTCCAGATGGTTGGGGGCCTGAGAGACCCTTTGGTGAGAGGGGCAAGAAGGGGAGGAGGGGGAGTCGCTGGCCAATAGGAAAGCGGGAAAGTGAGGGTGAGCAAAGACTGAAAAAGATGGGGGGCAAAGGAGGGTGCCAGGGATTCCAAGCCAGTCCTGGGGCTGCCCTCCTGGGGGCAATGGAGGGGGCTGCTGAAAACACAGGCCGCGCCTAGAAAGGCCTGGAGGAAGGCCTGGGCAAGGCGCCTGTCCTCATTGAGGAAGCAGCGCTCTGGCATCCAAGCACCCGCCCGGGGAAAAGCTCCAAGGGGCAGCCCGGGACTGCATCCACACTACCCAAATAACTCAGTTTGAACCTGGATGATTTTCCAGGGCTCCTTCCTATGGAATCCTGGGCTTTGCAGTTGGGTGAGGCACCAGCACGCTTCGGCAGAGCAAGGCTAAAGACCTTGCCAAACTAGAAATCCCAGGAAGGAGCCCTGCAAATAATCCAGTGTGGCTTCCCCGGACGGCCCAAAACAGGGGCGAGGACCTCCCCGGCCACCCAAGGGGAAGCAGCGCGGGGTTTCCGAGCGTGGCTTTGCTTCCGACGCCAGGGCGGGCCAGGGAGGGTCGGATCGGGCGCCAGGTTCGGATCGGGGGGAAATCAGAAAGAGGGCGGCGGGGTTGAGAGTCTGCAACATCCCGGCGCCGGACCGGCTCCTCCTCCTCCCCAGTCCTCGCCCCCCAGCTGGGTGGGAGAGATCGCGAGGGAGGGAGGGAGGGAAGGAGGAGAGGAGGGGGCGGTCGAGATCAACAAGCCCACCCCGGGGGAGGAATCGCCCCCTCCTCCTCCTCCCCCCCCCCGAAAGTCCCACCAGTTTCCTCGAGGGCAAGAGCGGATTTAGGAAAAACTGCCACCTCGCCGCCCCAAGGAATCAATACATACACAGGCATATACAGTGGTCCCTCCGTATCCACGGATTTACGTATCCACGGCTTGGAAATATTCTTAAAAAAATAATAATCCAAAAAAGCGGACCTTGATTTTGCCATTTTATGTAAGGGACACCATTTGGCTATGCCACTGCATATCATGGGACTTGGGTATTCGCTGGTTTTGGTATCCACGGGAGGGGGTCCTGGAACCAAACCCCAGCAAATATGAAGGGACAATATTATCTGTGTGTGTGTGTGTGTGTGTATGCCCAGACACACACACACACACAGAGGCAATGGAGGGGCTGGCAGAAGTCTGACGTCGCTGCCAAAAGGAACACACACACACACACCCAAGAGATGAGAGACAGGCGGGATGACAGCAAACAGCATAACCCCAAAGAGGGCAGCCAGGGGTCCGATCAGAAGAGACCCTTCCCCAGAAATTGCAAAGGAAGTGGCTTTAAAAAAAACATTCCCCCCGCAAAACAACAACAACAACACACCCACCCCACAAACACTCCAAGCGCTGGGAACCAAAGGGGGGGGGGTTCCATCATTTTATTGAGTTATTTCTCAAGGGGGTGAGTCCCCCCTGGCTTGCTCTCCCCCCCCCACACACACACACTTTCTTATTGCAAGAAGCCAAGTGCGGAGGGGGGGCGTCGGGACCCCCAACAACTCACCCAAAGTTTCCAACTCCTCCGACCCCCCCCCGTCTTACCTGGTTTGGAAAGCACCAGGGGGGCTTCGTCCCTCTGCACTTGGGTGATGACGGACCGGCTTTCCATCTAACAACCCCACAGACCCAGGGGAGCCTTTGGTTGGGGGAGGAGGGAGGGAGGGTGGGAGAGGGGGAGTGCAATGGAGCCCAGGGGGCCGCCCGCTCCTCCTTCCCCTTGCAAAGCTCAACAGCATGGGACAGCGGCAGCAACAGCAACGTCGCTCCTCCTCAAAGCCGGCCCAACATGGAGAATCCACGCAAAGCGGGGAGGGAACCCCCACACGCGCATTCACACGCACACGCAACACACACGCGAGAAAGGGAGGGAGGGAGGAAATGGGACGCGAGCGGTTTCTAGTCTCCCCGCCCTCCTCCGGATAAACAAGCGGCCCCAGGGAGGGGGCGCCCCCGGGAAGGTTGCGACGTTCTGCCGCTTTTGTTACTCGGTGAGCAGCAGCCCGCCGGGCGCACGCGCACTTGGACTCTGGCTCTCGCAACCCCCCCTCCTCCCGAGCATACACACTTAAAGAGCGGCCTTGAAACCGCTCGGGCGCCCCGATTGGCTGGGCGCGGAGGCTTGGGCGTGGCTAAAAACTCTACTATGCGGTGTTTACCTAACAAACATTCCAGCCGCCGGAGGGGAGAGCGGGGAGCGGGGGCCACGCCCCTTTTGAGGAGGGGAGGGGGAGAGAGAGAGAGAGAGAGAGAGAGAGAGAGAGACGGCTCTGCCTGGCCGGGCGGAAGGGAGAAGAGGGCGGAGCCACGGCCAAGAAGAAATAATCCGCTTCCAAACCGCATGGTTTGTGCCGTGTGGATCTGACCACCCTAGGTGGTGCTTTTAAAAAAACAAAAACTGGTGGGCTCTCGCTGCTTCTAGAAATGTTTGCAAGGCAGAAGGAGCTGTAGATATACTGTAATCTAAATCCACACTACACAAATAATCCAGTTTGAAACTGGATTATTTGCCATGGCTCCTTCCTATGGAATCCTGGGATGTGTAGTTTGGTGAGGCACCACCACTCTTGGGCAGAGAAGGCTAAAGGCCTTGTCAAACCACAAGTCCCATGATTCACTACACAACCGCCATGATAAATAATCCAGTTCCAAACTGGATTATTGGTACCATGTGGATTTGGCTATAGAGGCTGCTTTTAAAAAGAGGTGGGCTCTTTCTGCATGTAGACATTTTGCAAGGCAGGACAAGATGTAGATATGTAAATGTAGAAATAATAGGCTAAATCCATCCTACACAAATAATCCTGGTTTGAAACTGGATTATTTGCTATGGCTCCTTCCTGAGATTCATAGTTTGGTGAGGCACCAGCACTCTTGGATAGAGAAGGCTAAAGGCCTTGTAAAACCACAAGTCCCAGGATTCCATTGGAAAAAGTCATGGCAAATAATCCAGTTTCAAAGTGGGTGATTTGTGCAGTGTGGATTTGGCCAAAATTTGAATATATATATATGTGTGTGTGTGTGTATACACACACACGCACACACACACATTGATATGCTAGCTAGGAAGGTTCAGCAGTCTAAATAAATTGATAAATAGGTGCAGCAAAGTTGCAAATTATCAAATTGTGAGGAGGGGGGATGGTTAGAAATACAGTAAAGTGCCCAGCCAAACAATGCCCAAGGAGTTTGCTCAAACTGTATGATTGGGGTTCTCTCTCTCCCCAAAGTGATCCTCGCTGTGAATAATCTTCCCTAGAACAGACAGGGAAAGAGGGCTCAGGACTGGCCAACAGGTTATTAAATAAATTGGAAAGCCTTGTTTCTTGTCATTTTCCTTCCCCCTCCCTCTTCCTAGGAAAAAACATCAGAGCAACATGAGCAATGAGAGGTCCATTACTCAGTTTTCTCCAGTCCAGATCCCAACTCTCAGTCCAGTTAGGATCATGGGGGAACCTCTCATTCCCCCCCAAAAAAAAAATGTGGAAGAGAGGATTTCACTACAGAAGGAGAAATATGTTTTCCCTCACAAGTACTTGTGAGTCCTGATTTATGCCCACACATCAGGGAAGAATCATCCAAGTTATTTTTAACAAGAGTCCAGTTCTTACATGCTATACACACCCAGTCCTAAACATTTTCCTGGTGCTGCTTTCTCGACTGCTAACATGACATCACCATCTATATATGTAACCTCAGAGCAGCCTAACTTTCTGTCTTCTCCGCTGGAATTTATTTATGCATTTATTTATTAAAATATTTATATCTTGCCCAATATCAGAAAATCTCAGGGTTGTGTACAATGAAATCCATTGTAGGATAGCAACAAACAGTGGCAATAATTTTAAAAGACCAAAAATATATTAAATCATTCATCACTGAAAACCAGACAATTTAAAACCAGTTAAACCCATTTTAAAAGAACCAGCATGGTGTAGTGCTCTGAGTGTTGGACTAGGGGTGCATCTACACTGTAGAAGTACTGCAGTTTAATTTAATTGCTTTAATTGCTGTAGCGCCATCCTGGGATTTGTAGTTTTACCAAGTCCTTAGCCTTCTGTGCCAGAGTGTTGGTGTCTCCAAAATTACAAAACCGACGATTCTGTAGGATGGCGCCATAGCAATTAAAGTGGTGTCAAACAGCATTATTTCTACAGTGTAAATGCACCTTGATTCACTGCTCAGCCATGGAAACCCACTGGGGAAGTCCTGCTCCTTCAGCTCCAGAGGAAGGCAAGCCCTCTCTGAAGAAATCTCTCCAAGAAAACCTCATGTTAGGTTTGCCTTCTGGTCCCCATAAGTAAGAAATGACTTGAAAGGACACAATGACAACTCAACAAAAAGCCATTTAAAACCATACCAAGCATAGCACATGTACAAAGTAGATACAATCAATTAGATCCCAAAGGTATAATCTGAGAACTGAGGTGGGGGAGATAGGAAGAAAAGACATTGTGCTTCAAGATCCAGCGGTCTAGTCTTTTTCTTGACAGAAAATATCCACAAATATGCTTCTGTCTCCTAGGAAATCCAATGATGGTGCTCTGGATGTGCATCTTTTTACTGCCTTTTTGACAGCCGTTCAATCCAGCAATGCTCTCCTTTCTCACTTTTTTTTTTTACATGATTACAATCATCACCCAAAAATGTACAGAAGCATCACCAGGCCAGCCCTGAATGGCTCAGGTATGGAAACAATCAGATCCCTGGCAAATTCAAATTGGCACTACGACACTCAACAAAACTAAATTGGATCAGACGATTCAAGTGGAAAGCTCACGTAAATTCTAGCCTGGGCCCTGTTATATAACTGGACAAAGGAGCATCTTGCATAGAACCAAAGTCTGTTTGGTGCCAGCTGCTGCTTCAATTCTGCAGTTATGAAACCCAGACTGGGATGAGATGGAGGAGAAAGGAGAGCAACCTGTCCTGCAAAGGAGTGGCCCCTACAACCTGCCCTGCTGCTTCTGCACTCGTAAAGGTAAAACTACAGGCTCTGAGTTGCAACCCTCCTTGTCTGTGTAATATATATCCCAGTGGCTCAGGACGCTGCTTGCCTTTCGCCTTTGGCATGCATAGCTTAAGTCCCTCTCACCAATTACCTTGCCTCCACCATACCATTCTTTCATAACTGAAACTGTTTCTGCTACCACCATCACCAACCACACACCTTACCCCTTTCTTCCATCTGCTTAGAATGGTACCTGCTCTGGGAACATTCTTTGCTACTCAAAAGTGGGAAGCTGGATTCCTCAGCTGGGCCCATCTTGTGCATCTCTAGTCTCTAAATTGGCCATTTCAAGGAGCCCTTTCACACTACACAATTATAGCGCTATGATTGCACTTTACCCACCATTTCAGCATCTGATGGAATCTTTGGGAGCTTGTAATTTGGTCAAAGGTGCCAGAGGAACTCTCAGGCTAAGGATTCTAAAGTCTCCTCTCTCAACTGCCAATCCCAGGATTCCACAGGATATTGCCATGGCAGTTAAAGTGGAATCATAGTGCTACAATTGTCTGGTGTGAAAAAGCCCCAGGGAAAGTTTTGGCTCGAGGGTCATGTGAGCAGGAGGAGAAGATGGCCAGATGAAGAGAGAACAATAAGCCAGAATTGTTACCTGGATTGTGTGGGGTCTGTGGGGGGGCCTCTAATGTCCAAATATTAATATTTAATTAGCTCAATTTGGCAGCAAGACAACGGGCAACAGTAAGATCTTTTAACCTATGTACTAAGGAGGAGACTCTGAACCAAAAGGTACAAATAAGTGATCTTTATTTGAAAATAATATCAACAGTATTTACACAAACACTAAAGACTTGCGATCAAAAATAGTAGGAAGTATTTGGATAGGGGAACAGAATAAGGGGGTAGCGGGTTATACTATACCGATCCTGTAGAGTGGAGATTGCGAAATAAACCGATAGCGAGGAGGTCTGGACGATAGACTGGCTACACAGTGTGATATGGAGTCGAAAGGAAGTGGAACTGTGCAAAATTTTGTGGTGTTTGGTGGTGGTATTTATATGAAATACAGTTGTCCCGTCACATTCACGGAGGTTAGGGGCGCAAGACCCCCGGAAATGTGAAAAAACCATGAATAAAAATAGGCCTCCCAAACCCCACCACCACGGGCATTCCTGCGCCTAACGCCACTCGCCCCTTCCCCCTGCACCCTCCTCTGGGTCCTCCGGGCCCGTCCACCCCCCCTGCCCTTGCTAAAGTGGCAGCGGGGCTTGGAAAGCCTCACCGCCGCCCATCCACCCACCCCTCTGCCTGGCTAAAGCAGCAGTGTGGCTTAGAAAGCCTCGCCACCGCCACCTGTCCACCCCCCCGGCCTGGCTAAAACGGCAGCGGGGCTTGGAAAGCCTCACTGCCACCTGTCCACCCACCCCCCAGCCTGGCTAAAGCGGTGGCGGGGCTTGGAAATCCTCATCGCCTCCACCCCACCCTTGTGTTCAGCAGCTTTCCTCTGGCTTTGTTCCATTTAACGGGGTGGATCCAGGAGGAAAAGAAAGTCACTGAAAGCCCAGTTTTCCTCCAACATTTGGCGGGGCGGAGGCAGGGGGGAGGAAAACCAGGAAAACCATTTCATGACTTTCCTCCCCTCCAGAACCCCCCTCCTGCTAAACGGAACAAAGCTGGAGGAAAGCCACTAAACGCCCTGCTTAAATCGGCTTTCCTCCCTCATAAGCAAGGGACGAGATCCGATTTAATCAGGGCACTTACAGAGCTAACGACGGGTGGTTTGCTTGGTGAGCACCCCACTTAAATCAGATCTCATCCCTTCGTTGAGGGGGGGAGGGGGGAGGGGGGGAGGTGAGGGTTTCCGCGAATAGGCAAAACCGCAAAAGTGAAAGCTGCAAATGTGGAGGGACAACTGTAATTTTCCTGAAGGGATGGGAGTTTCAGTAAACTATAATGGTTGTCAGAGGTTCCCAGGCCAGAACAAAGGGTACTCTGGAAGAGTTAATGATCATTAATGGTTGGTGCTTTATGAATTGAATAGGAAACAGGCAAGGTCTTTTGTTGGAGGGGAGCAGGAAAGGAAGATCCTGTTTTACAAGCAATAAGGTCTCTTGCTATCGCTGAGTGGATTAGTGATTGACTTACCTCCAGGTGTTGAGTTATTGACGAGTATCTGTTTTAGGGAATTTCCAAAGGCCCCTCCTTTGGTTTATACATGAATTTAGCCTTGGTATTTGAGGATCCCGGTTTACCTGTAACCACGTGGATGGCCACACTGAGCCAAATTATTAAATATATCCAATTATTTGTTATTCCAAGATGGGGACTATCAGGGTATGTAACAGAACGGAACACAGGAAATGGCTTTATCTCATGTCACACTATTTGCCTCTCTAGCACTGGATTGTCCATGCTAAGGATGAGGAAACCTTGGCCCTCCAAATAGAGAGCATGGGGGATTGATATTTAAAAGCAAAGTGTTAATTGCTAGCCCTTCCAAAAAGAAGCAGCAATAACTAGAAGACATGCTTTTTATTAGGGGAGAACCCACTGATCATGTGTTGTTAATGTACTGTATTGCTAATGCATCTAATAATAATTTTTTAAAAAGTAACTTCAAACAATGGCCAAAAAAAGTTCCCCCAATGACCTTCTCAAAATAAAATTTTAGGAATAATTATTCAATGACCCATTTCAAATAAAACAGGAATGATGTTGCAATGTTATTGATTTAAATAATACTGTTACTGGATCATGACACCATCACCCCAAAGCAACATGTCACAGGTAACATTTTTGCTTGTAAGGCATTACTTCCAAGCTTTGTCATATTTCCCCCCAGCTCAGCTGGCAGAGTTGTTCAAAATAATTGATATGCAAAGGTTTCCCCCCCCCCCCCCGTCCTTCAACTCTATCTGTTCAAACCCTCTCCAGGGCCTTGAACAGAGATCCTGGTCTTGTCGCCTGCTGGCTAAGCTATTTTAAGACAAGAGATGCCAGGAGTTGATCTTGGATCCTTCCACATTCAAAGCATGTGCTCTTCTAGTGAACGGTGATTCATTCCAACCCAGAGTAAATAAAGAGCACCTGCTACCCAATAGAATCATAGAGTTGGAAGAGCCCACAAGGGCCATCCAGTCCAACCCCCTGCCATGCAGGAACACACAATCAAAGCACTCCTGCCTCTGTTCTTCTTCCAAAGAAGCAACACAACTTGATATGGAGAGAGTACAATAGCTTATCTATGGACTTGCTTGGACATATCCTTGACAACTTGCTAAATGATTGTTTGTCAAGCCAAGAATTAGCGCTCAGCCCTCCTGTTGACATCTGCTTTCACCTCTTTCCTCCACATGCCTGACTTTGACATTCTGATTCCAGCTTAAATTAATTAGCGTAAACTACAATTCTTCCTTACAACTAGCGTATGGAACTGTGGCTTAATGTTGGTTTACTAACTGGAATCTTAAACCGTGGTTTGAATATATGTAGTTATAAACAGAAGACAACATAACAAATTATCTGATGACAAAGTCAGATAACTGGTGCATTAAAGGCAGCACCTAGAGGCAAGGAGAGGAGCGTTCATCCTCAGTTCATGGCTTGCTAAACCAGGTACAGTAGGACCCCCATATCTGCTGGAGATTGGGTTCCAGGCCCCTCTGTGGATAACAAAACCCGCAGATAATAGCAAACACCATTGAAAATAATGGGAGTTCCTGTTTAAAATACCATAGAGTTGCCTTGGAGGGCCTAGAAAATAGCTAGAGAGGATGCATTTTCTAGGAAGACTCTATGGTAGCTGTGCAGAAACTGAAACCATGGATAACTGAATCAGTGGATAATGAATCAGTGGATATGGGGATCCTACTGTACAGTTGTCCCTCCACATTCACGGATTTGGCATTCACGGATTTAAGTATTCACGGCTTGAAAATATTCTTTAAAAAATAATAATCCAAAAAGCAAACCTTGACTTTGCCATCTGATTGATATAAGGGGCACCATTTTGCTATGCCATTGCATATAATGGGACTTGAGTATTCATGGATTTGGGTATTCACGGGGGGTCCTGAAACCAAACCCCAGTGAATGTGAAGGGACAACTGTATATGTTACATATGAAATAGCCCATATTTAGGTCTGAGTCTTAAATGGCAGCTGTAATTTCACTGCCTGATGTCCGGGTTTGAAAACAGCCCCTAGCTAGCCTGAACTCAGGGGCAGTCAGCATATGACTCTTCAGTTGTTGCTAGACTACAACTCTCATTATCCCTCACCTTCGCCTGTGCTGTACTAGGGCTGGTGGCAGTTGCAGTCCAACAAAATCTAGAAGGCCACAAGTTGGTTACCCTTGCTTTGGCTGAAGCATCCTTTGAGGGGAGGTCTAGGTGCTTGGGTGCTCATTGCACAGAGTGGGGAAAGGAAGGATAGAGCGCCATTGCCTATGGAAACCACTCTCTCAGTTAAGAACTAAAGAACATAAGAGAAAGTCTGTCTCATCCAGCCCTCGTTTTTTTTTTTCCAAAGTGACAGGCCAGCTGCTCCAATGGGAAGCCCACAGGCAGGACATGTTTTCAGGGGACAGAGGAAAGAACAATTGCTTAGGAACCCGGGGTGAGAAAATTTTTCTCTCAGTTCCATTCCTCTGTCTTTCTTTAATGTCTTAAACACAGGCCAAATTCAGTAGCTACAGCTATTTCCAGCACACAGAGGACCATATACATATTAAAGATAACAAGCCTTCCATCTGGAAGATGAAGAAATGTGTGAATGTTGGCAAACTTGTCAAAAGCAACCTGAAATGAAGTTATCAGTTTGGAGAAAATATTAATAAAAATGCTAAAAAAAAGAAATTATTATCCATCCCTGCTTAGCATATACCGTATATTCTCTGTTATTATTTTAATTTATTTACTAGAATCGTTCATTCACTCATTCATTATAATAATCTTTATCTTGCCTTTTCATTTAAAAAAATGCTTAATGCAGCTTGACAGGCATTTTGCTAGTTTGGCGTGCTTCTTACCGTCCTTCTGTCCTTCTCTTAATGGTTAAATGGGTTTTATTCAAGTGTCCACATTTTTTGAATGCCTGTCAAGTTTTCCTACAGATTTAGCCACCTGATATGCAGGAATGTATGGAACTGGCTGGATTTCTTGGCATGGCAAAGCTCCCTATTTGCATACTTTCCCCCCCCCTCTTTTCTTCATTATTTTCCCTGGTTCCTTGGAGATGGGATGTTCTCATGTTAATTTTATAAAGAGCCCCAAGACTGGGGACTCTGAAAGGCAGATCTGCTCCAAAAGACTTGATAGACAGCTCTGTCTTGCCAGGTGGGACTGCTCAGTTTCTCTTTCTTTCTTTTTTCTTCTTCTTTTTTTTTTGTCATTAATTAATAACATGATTTTATCAATATGTCATTTGTTATATTTCTGTGCCACATGTCAGTGGGACAGCATGTGCTTTGCATGCAGAAGGCTGCAGGTTTAATCCCCCTGGTCTCTCTGGGTAGGGATTGGAAAGTATCCTGACTGCATCCCTGGAGAGCAGCTGCCGGTCAGTGTAAATAACACTGAGCTGAACAGACTGCATATAAAGCAGCTCCCCATGCGACCGTATGACACAGGCAAGGGCAACTGTATAAACTAGATATGCTTTTGGACTACAACCCCCATAACACCTTGCAGATCCAGATCTTTTTATTCAGCTGCACACTGTATAGGGAACTCAGACAGACACAGACACTGAGGCACAAACATTCCGTTCAGTTCTGCTATTCTATTCTGTTCTTTTACTTTATTTATCTCCACCCCTGCACCTCCTCCCCAAAGCAAGGACTCAAGGCAGCTTACAGTATTAAAAATGTAAAAACACATTTAGCTAAAAGCATACAAAAAGGCATGATTACAATAGTATTAAACTATCTACAGAATTAAAACTATCTAAAATATTGATTTAAAAGCCAAGAATAAAAGTAGCACAGCACACTAATAAGCCTTTTTTCTTGTAAAGAAATCACTTTGCAAAAGCCTGCCGTAATAAAAAAAAAAAAAAATCAAAAAGGACAGCAAAGTTGGAGACATCCTCCCTACCAAGGGAATTCCAAAGTCTGGGAGCAGCCACTCAGAAGGCCATGTTTCTCATATACTTTGACATATGCATGAATGTAATAATGTGTTTGGTGCAACATACCCTCCAGCATTTCACAGGCCAGGGCACGTGGGGCCGAGCAGCATCAGTGTGTGGTCAAGATGAAAAAAAATTATTAATGAGGAAGAACAGAGGAGCTAATAGAAGCTGCAGCAGTTTGCTTTTGCCTGAGGCTCCTGGGAAGGGTAAGATTCTCCTCTCCTGCTGCTGAGTTAATTGAGTGCAACTTGCTTTTGAAGTCTGAGCTAAGGGCTTGTCTACTCTGGACAGAATACTCCATGTTCTGGCTGGAGTGTTCCAGCACTGGCCCCGTGGCGTTTTCCCCTTATTACCTGCCCTTCCATTGCAGCAACAGAGGGGTGTACTCACACCCACGGCCTGTGCGCAAAACAGTGGTTCTCTTCCACGTGCCAGTCGCGTCTTCTGAGGCCAGGAACAAAGTGCCTTGCAGTGACCTCAGCTTATGTGACACGCATGAACCAGCTGGGAAATGGCTGCGCCAGGCACCACATGGGGCAAATGTGCAGATTCCACACACACACCATCGTCGTAATGGAACTCACCGTTTTCTCCAGCAAAACCACAGCAAACAGTGAGGGGTGTTTTTTTTTATTTTTATTCTTTTATTTAGTTAGTTAGTTATACCCCACTCTTCAGCCACAAGGCTATCAGAGCGGCTTACAAATTGTTTTAAGCAATAGCAATTTGCACATCTACACTTCATTAAGCAGTTTCCAATGTGTGTTAGCCGCGTGTCCATTACATATTAAGGGGTATTTGCCCTGGATTCTTCTCTGAACTGCCCAGACTGGGCAGTTTGGACTAGAAATAGGACAAAACCCCTGCATTGTTTGGACTGCTGGGTGTGGTAACAGGGCAGGGGGGAGACTGTTTTATTCAGCCCATCTAGGCTTCAGTTTGCATCAATGAAAGTACTGTAAGCTGAGGAGAAAGTAGGAGGAGAAAAGAGAAAAACTGGAATGTTTTAAATGCAGCTGAAAACTGAGACAATAAAGCAGTGGCTCTTAACCTTTTCTTTACCAGGGACCCTCGTTAAATATCTTTTGTTGCCACAGACCCCAAAGTCTTAACCCAGATTTAAAACAACAACACTTAATAACAACAACAACAACTGGAGGGGGAGGGAAGACTTTCCCCCTGCTTCTTCTTGCAAGTTTGTGGCTGGAGCAAATTGAATGGCAATGCGCAAGCCGAGTCAGCCGGCCGGCCTTTGCCTTGGCTCCTGTCACGTGGCTGCTCCACTATGGGGAGGAGGTGGGCCAAGTAGCCTTCAAGCCTTTGTGGATCCCCTGTGAGGACATTGTGGCCCCTTGGGGGTCCCAGGACCCCAGGTTAAGAACCACTGGAATAGAGGAGTGATTGGGACTGTCCCTGTCAAATCAGGACAGTTGGAGGGTATGGTGCAATGCAGCCCTGCTAGACTCCATTCTACTAACCACAAAGCACAAGAGCTTTTTAGTGGCGATGACTGCAGGCCTTTTTGTTCATAACTTTCAGAATGGGAGCTATAGTTTTCACTACACATGTTTGGGGTTCAAGGCTGATTGATTTCTAATATCTGGTGTTTTTTATTGCTGTTATTGAGGATTATCATTCATGCTGTTTGGATGTTTTATTACTTTGACACTGGTGAAGACATTGATGTTGCATATTGTCCCGGCCTGAAAATTTGGCTGCTTTTTCCCGTAAGCTTCCGCTGGATTATTTCATTTTTTTCTTCTTTTTAATTGTTGTATGTTTTTAATCTTTTTAATTTAATATTGTTTTAAGGGGTGGGTGGGTTAGGGTATTAATGTAATTATGGGGATTTTTGTGATGTGAGCCGCCCCGATTGCGTTGCAGAGGGGTGGGATAGAAATACTTATTATTATTATTATTATTATTGGATTATAAAAATTGTAAACTTATCTCAACAGCCTACTTAGGGCCAAAACACCTTGGAAAATCTAGAAGAGGCCACTTCCTTGCTCTTAAGGCCACAATCCTATGCACATTTATTTGGAAGTAAGTCATACAGAACTCAGTATGGACCTGGTTCTCACAGAGGTTGTCCTCTGAGGCTGCAAGTAGAAAATGAAAAAGAACGAGAGGGAAAACAGTGAATGGGTGGTAACAAATAATTTAATGCCGAGCATGTCAACAAATGATTTGGGTGTTTTTTTTCCAATTAGGTGATGACCAAAATCCAAAAGTATTTTCACGCCTTGCTCTGGGTGATGATAGCTGAGGGAGGGGGATTTGTACGGAACAAAGAGGATCATCTTTACCTGTCAGTTTTGCACCTTTCCCCACACAGCTACCCACCCAAGCACCCCCTAGCTGAGCTGCATCTGGTGCTGCAAGGAAGGGGTCTGAATGGAACAATGGGGCTTCTCCCCCTTTGGCAACCACCCCTATCCCCCTCTGCCCTTTGGCCCCCCTGTCAATAACAGTTACACAGTTAGAGCAAAGGCACTGGCCTGTGTGACCCTTGGGACACAGATGGGCTTGTCCCTGCCATCTGGAGAAGAATAAGGCACAGTATGGAGCCAAACGGATGGCTTCTGGGCCTCCCCCTCTGTCCCTTCTCTCCCCTCCTGCCTCCTTGACCCCTGAAACACTCCCACCCCTCTTCCTGCCTCTGTCCCTTCTGTCTCACTTGATCCAGTTGCAAAACCGCAGAGGTTTACCCTTGTGTTTTTGTCCAGAGAGTAAATGACAGCTCCCCCTCCTTGTGCCTCACCCCAGGGGTCCCTGTAAGGGTTTTAGCTTGCCTCTGTGCACATATTTTCCTATGTTTACATGGAAATGGAAAGATTAGGAAACTTCCCCCCTTAAATACACTTTAAAAAAAATAGAAACTGTCTGCTTTCTAGCCACAAACAGTGCTTATTTCTGATTCTTAATCTGCATTAGTTTAAATACAGAAAGGGTTACTTCCCATTTTAATTAACAATGAACTTGTAAATGTGCTTCTGATTTAATTGAAGGGCTTGACATCCCAGTCTCTTTCTAAATGTTATTCTCTTCCCCAAACACACACACACACACTGAATTTCAACTTGAACAGGAGTTACACCAGTAGTTTCTCCTGCAATCTCTGTTTGCTTCTTATATATGAACTCAGAGGTGTTTTACATTCATAATGAGGCCATGGGCTGTATAGTCTTCTGTGCCTGATACACAAGATTCTGGTTTAAAGCAGGAACTTTTTTTCCTTATCATTTATTTATTTATTTATTTATTTTTAGTCAACTAGGCCCTCTTTATGAACATCTTCCCTTATATGTAAGCTGCAACCCCCAGTGCTTTAGGCCATCCTTCCCCAACCTTAGGCCCTGCAGATGTTTTGGACTACAATTCCCACCAGTCCCAGCCAAACTGAAGATGGGGATCATCAAGCAAAATCTCAGCTAGTGAGAGCCAATATGGGGTAGTGGTCTCAATATTGACTAGGGCTGTGGGAGACCAGAGTTTGAATTCCCAGTCAGCCATGGAAACCCACTGGGTGACCTTGGGCAAGTCACACTCTCTCAGCCTCAGAGCAAGGCAATGGCAAAGCCATCTGAACAAATCTTGCCAATAAACCCCCATGATAGTGTTGCCTTAGACATGCAGCAACAACAACATAGTCTAAAATATCAGAGGAGGGGCCTCAGGTTAGACAAGGCTGGACTTCCATTATGGGTGGCCAGCCTACTGCACCACAAGGCAGAGGTTGGAAATCAGCTTTTTGGACTATAACTCCCTGAATCTCCAAATGCAGAGCTTGGAAATTATTTATTAATTATTCTAATTTGTTAAAAATGTTTAACAATGAATTAAAAATTTATATTTTAACGGTCAAAATGCCAGAGGATACTATTTCAACATTTCTCATTAAGTGATGTACCTTTTCACTTCCTGATTTGCCTGAGGAAAGGAAAAATAGGAGGAGGCTACAATAAGGTGATAACAGGGTGGGAAGGAGGGGAAGCATCCCATTCACCATGTGGTCTCACAAAGCAATCCATTCTTCCAGAACAATTCAGTTCCCGCATCTGGCACTGCCAGTCATTCTATGCTTCTGCCAGGTTCCCTAATGTGTGGATAGTGTCATTCTATAATATCAGCACTAGGTAGCACTAGCAAATCCCCACTCAGCCATAGGAACCCACTGAATGACCGTGGGCCAGTCCCACTCTCTCAACTCCAGAGGAGAGTAGTAGACTAAAACCCCCTTCTGAACAAATATTGCCACGCAAACCCTGTAATAGGCTCACCTTACAGTCGCCATAAGTCAAAGTCAACATGAAAGCACATAACAACAGCAACAAAGTGGCACTAGACTTACTTGTATCTGGGTAGAGATAAGTGTTCCATATTTTGTTTCATTGTCTCCTGGGGCAGGAGACAATGCAGTTCTTGTCTGGGGCATCCTTTAAGCCTTTCATGTGTATGTATGTGCCTTCAAGTCACGTGTCAACTTAGGGTGACCCCACAAATTTCATAGGGTTTTCTTAGGCAAGGAATACTCAGAGGTGGTTTTGCCAGTTCCTTCCTCTGAAATATAGCCTACAGCACCTGATATTTGCTGGTAGTGTCCCATTCAAGTATTAACCAGGGCTGATGTTCTTTAGCTTTCAGGATCAGACATATCTGGTGCCTTTAGGGTGACAATGCAGCAGGGAGTAGGAGCCAGCACATCAAGAACTAATGTTGCCAAACGAAGGTTACATCTTTTTTCAATCAAGTCACTAGTTTAGTAGATGGTGGGAATGCTGTGGAGGTCATTTATATGGATTTCAGCAAAGCATTTGATAAGGTCTCCTATAATAGTTTAACTAGCAAATGATTAAATGTGGAATAGATGGGAACACTGTCAGATGGCTCCATAATTGGTTGGAAAACCATGTTCAAAGAGTTGTTATCAATGGCTGCACTTCAAAATGGAAGGAGATCGTGAGTGGAGTGCCTCAGGGTTCTGTCCTAGGTCCATTACTGTTCAACAATTTTATCAATCACTTAGATGACTGGGTGGAGGGAATCCTTATCAAGTTTGCAGATAACATAAAATTTGGAAGGATGGCTAACAGATTGGAAGATAGGAACAGATTTTCAAAAAGACCTAGATAACCTGGAAAATTGGGCAGAAATTAATAGAAAGAAATACAATAGAGATAATGCAAAATTCTACCTTTAGGTCACAAAAACCAAATGCACGGGTATAGGATGGGAGGAGGTACATGGCTCAGAAGTACTACATGCAAAAAGGCTCCTGGGATTATTGTTGATCATAAATTGAACACAAGACAGCAGTGTGATGGTACAACAAAGAAGGTGAATGCTATTTTAATCTGCCTCATCATAAGAGGGTCGCTCCAAAAAAGCGATACAAGGACTCCCTGAAACAACATCTCAGGCTCGGCCAAATTGATCACCAACAGTGGTCCGCCCTGGCCTCACATCGGGAGGCATGGAGACGCACTATCCACAATGCTGCAGCCTTATTTGAGAACTCACGCCGAACAAGTCTTGAAGAGAAATGACAACGCAGAAAGAATCACAACCCAGAAGCATCACCCAAGGAGACCTTCTGCTGTGCTTTCTGCAACCGGACTTGTTTATCCTGGATTGGATTTTTCAGTCATCAGCGCGCTTGCAGAAAGTGCGGGATGAGTCCTTTCTAAATCTTTGTGAAGAAAAGCCAGAGAGAAAATAGAAATATCATTTCCAAGTTGAGGTAAGTAATAGTTTCACTACATTCTGCACTAATCAGGCATCATCTGGAGTACTGCATTCAGTTCTGGGCACCTCATTTTAAGAAGGATGATAGAGTAGTTGGAGCAGATTCAAAGAAGAGCAACAAGGATGATAAGGAGTATAGTGGGGATATGAGGAAAGGTTGAAGGAGCTCAGTGTGTTCAGCTTGATGAAGAGAAGACAGGGGTGACATGGCTGCACTCTTTAAATACTTCAAGTGCCGTCACAGAGAGGAGAATGCAGGCTTGTTCTCTGCTGCTCCAGAGGATGGGACCAGGTCTAATGGTTTGAAGTTACAGGAGGGCAAATTTCAACTGAACATGAGAAGGACCTTCTTGACAGTAAGAGCAATTTAGCAATGGAACCAATTGCCTAGAGAAATGGTGGGGTTTCCTTCTCAGGATGTCTCCAAAAAGAGGCTGGACAGTTAGTTCCCTGCTAGGAATGCTCTAGCTGGAGATCCTGCACTGAGTAGGGGGTTTGACTTGATGGCCCATGAGGCCCCTTCCAACTCTATGGCTCTATGACCTTCTAGATATACAGTTGTCCCTCCATATCCACAGATTTGGTATTCATGGTTTTAAATATTCACGGCTTGGAAATATTCTTTAAAAAATAATAATCCAAAAGGCAAATCTTGATTTTGCCATCTTATATAAGGGACACCATTTTGCTATGCCATTGCATATAATGGGACTTGAGTATTCACGGATTTTGATATCCACGGGGGGGGGGGGTGTCCTGGAACCAAACCCCAGCAAATGTGAAGGGACAACTGTACAGATAAAAGCCTGTTTTAAACATTCCATCTCATTCTCCAAGCATTCTATCACAATCTTCTGCTGAGGTCCAGCGTATCACTCTTAGGTGCCAAGGTATCCAAGGAAACCTCTCTCAGCATTCACAACGTTCCTTACCTCTCTGTATTTTTTTTAATTTAAAAAATGCCTGACAGCCCAAGAGTACAAAGTTAAACATTGGCTATCATCTTGTTTTTCTCCACAATGCCAACATCAGGCATTCTCAAGAGATGAAGATGGCTGAGTGGACAGCAGTGTTTGGTTTTGAAGTCACCTTTAGACCTGCTCACTGGACAGCCTGCTAATGGGTTTTAGAAAGGGAAATGTCTAGTGTCCTTACCTGGTAGCCAGGGAGTGGCAAGAATGATGGAGTAGAGCAAGTGATCATGGGAGGATGGTAGTTCAGTGGCTGATGGGGCAATTTACAAGGGTAGAGGGGAGTGGAATGGCGATTGTGGGTTACAGAGCAAGGAGAGGGGAATTGGTGGAACAACTGTGCTGGGGAGACCAGGGGTCTCTGTGTGTGGTGTGTATGTATATCTTTTCTGTGAGGGTCTTTGGGTATATTTAGAGGATGTTTTTTATGGGTTTTTAAAATTTTGCTTTTCATATACTTTACAAAACTATAACCCCAAGTTAATCCAGAGGCTGCATATTATATTTTTCAGTAATATGTGGCTGTTAAGGAGCCAGCGTGACATAGTGGTTTGAGTGTTGGGCTACAACTCTGAAGACCAGGGTTCGAGTCCCCACTTGAACCCCCAGTCACACACTCTCAGCTTCAAAAAACCCTGTGATAGGGTTGCCTTAGGGTCGCTATGAGTTGGAAACTATTTGAAGGCTCACAACAACAATAATGTGGTTATTCCAAATTCTTTTGTAGTGTTTTCTTACTGGTACATGACTTTCTTGCTTAATAGTCCTTTTTTTTCTTCTTACTTTCCTCTTTCCTCCAGGAGCTCATCTCAAGACATCTTTAATAAATGCAAACCATGTTCCTATGGTTTTGTGTATTCTGTGTTTTTCTATCTGTACTTGCAGCATGGGGGATGTGTTTTTTGACTGCTTGCAGGGGAGTGCAGGAGTTCAGGACAAATTGATTTGGGAACGATTTTCCTATTAGTCTGAGTTCAAAACAATTCTGTGTCTAAAAGCTCAGGCCTTTCCTCTGCCTTGTGCTCAGGTTCTTGGGTGAGTTACTTGTCTTATAGCTTCATCAGATTGCCTTCTGTGAAATGAATGTTTTGTCTCTAGCCTTGGCCATCACGACAGCCATTTTGTAATGGGCATACCACCTCATGACTTCCATTTTGTGATGCATCCACAATATCATCTCATAGTCCATTGGCCCAATAACATTGGAGAACTTTGTAGTGCAATCAAGACACAGAATCGGGTTGGGACAATGGAGTCACAGGACCAAGATCAGAACCTGGAAATGGTGCTTTGTTTAGACTATATCTCTCAGAATCCCGGTCTTGCTAGCTAGGCTGGATGTTGGCAATTGCCATTTCCCAAAAGAAATGTTTTCTGACTCTGGGCAAGACTGTACAGTTAGGATGGCATAGATTTGATTCTGAAGAGCTATGGGTGGGAGGTCCATAGCTGCTGTTCACAAGTGGAAGAGGGGCTGTATCTGGGGGCATAGCTGTGGGTATATTTAGTACTGAGATTAAATAACTTGTCCACCACTGGAGAGCCAATGTGGTATAGTGGTTTGAGTATGGGACTAGGGATCCAGGAGACAAGTATCAAATCCCCACTCAGCCATGGAAAACCCCTGAGTAACCTTGAACAAGTCAATACTCAGCCTCCGAGGAAGGCAATGGCCAACACCCTCTGAACAAATCTTGCCAAATCTTATGGTGATAGGGTCGCCATATGTTAGAAATGACTTGAAGGTACGTATGTGACAGCAACCACCAACACCGGCACAGCCATTTGTGTTTGTGTGCATGTGTGTATAAACAGGCAGCGTGACTTTGAGCACAGGCCCTCTTCCAAAGTTCATACAAATACAAGCCTCCCTTCCTATGCATATAAATGACAGGCAGGCTGCTAGTTATGATGAATAATATATGTTTTTTTTAAAAAATAAGGGGAAATACATAGCAGCAGACATCTGATTTGAGTTAGTTGTGTTTTCCTAGAGGAAAACATTGTTTTTGTCTATATATTTGGTACATTATGTTCTCCAGTTCCTAGACATGGGAGAGGTGGGGAAGAAAGACCAGTTTTTCATTATTATTTTTAAGTTGAAGTGGAATGTTTCATGTTCCAGCAGTACATATTTGTTATAAAATCATTATAAGACAGAAGTACACATGCTCCCCTTCCCCCATTTTCATATATACATTCACACACAATACAATACACACCAGATCTGCCTTACAGAAACTCTTAACTATTTAACTCAGCTGTACACAACTTTAAAAACCAGGCATGGAAACACAGTTTTCTGCTTCAGCCTCTGGGGATATTGGATTTTAAAAAAATAAAATAACAGTTATATATTATACGTTATCTAAATTAACAACTTAAAGTATAGTTTAAACAGAATTAAAAAGAATAAAGCTATAAAATTTACCAATACATCACCTAATCAAAAATTAAACAATTTCCCCTCATAGCTTCAATTCTGTGACTCTCCATGTATTACTACGGTACCCTGTAAGAGTCATTTAAAGTTTTTGGAAATTCAACTTCATTTCAAATTTTCCAGTATTTCCCTTGTAATTTTACTATAGATACATTCCACCTTCAATACCAATATATTTTCAATAGTACTGTTACCCCCAACTATCCTTTTATATTTACATAATACCTTGTAATGTTTGATCTGCACACGTTATTCAGTCAATAAATCTTGTTTAATATTCCATCTTTCTTCCCAGTATTTTATTAACGGTATCCAGTCTGTGTCCACTTTGTAAATCTCTTGTTTAGTATATGTGTCAGTTTATCTTGTTCTTTCATTTCATTTCATTTCATTTCATTTCAATAACTAGTAATCTACAGAAAGGGGCTTCTTTTAATTTCCGCTTGTGTGCTAAATTTATTCTTGCTACAGTAATAATATAAAATATTATTCACCAGTATTTTCTTTCGTCTTTCCTGTTAAGGATTCCAGTCATCCCACATTTTAAACTGCTTTTAAAATATCCTAATTTCTCAGCATACTTCCATTGGTGCAACTGATGATTCAAAGGGAGTTTGCAATTGAGTTTTGGAGGGTATGGTTTGAAGAAGCCCAGTATTGTTATTTACAAGTACAACATAATACTTCTTTATATTGAGCCCAAACCAGGGATAATGCTAAGTACTTAGAAAGTATTTAGGACACCAATCTGCATAAAATGGACACATGCAGGAAAAATAATTAGTAGGGTTTATTTACTTTTCACAGAAGGAAAACTCAGCCTATTCATCTCCCATCCAAATCACCCCAAATAAAAATGATTTCTTCAATTAAGTTGTACCCCATTCCATCTCATCCTATAAAACACCTTCAGTTTAAAACTAATTTGTCATGATGTGGAAAAATGCAAAGAAGAAGAAGAGGAGGAGGAGGGGAGGGCAGCTTGTAGGTTTTTCCTGAGCACTTTCCCTCTTTCATTCACATTCTCTCTCACACAGATACCCATACCTCACCTCCTTAACAATGGCAGTATTTGCACCAAAATGGAGCTTTTTAAAAAAATTCCCAAACTGTGGTGATCCAAAAGCAAAGCCAAAGGCAGATCAGGAAGCCACCCCCCCCCATTAACATCCCATTTCCCACCCAGCCCCTGATCCAAAATTTAAGCAATTCCCCTTCAATCAGTTAGTGTCCCTGAAAGTTAAAGGTGATCTTCCCAAGCTTTTGTCTGATATCAGGGAATGGTGAAAGAATGAAAGGGTCTTTTCAACTGTGGCACCTTGAATGTTCTCCCCAGGAAGACTTGCTTGGAACTGAATTTACAGCGGGCCCTTAGTATTCCCTGGGGTCTGATTCCAGGAACACACACACTCTCTGTGGATACCAAAATCCGTGAATACTCAAATCCCATTATATACCATGGCATAGTAAAATGGTGTCCCTTATCTCTCTCTCTCTCTCCTCTGGCTTTTCTTCGCAAACGAAGATTCAGGAAGGACTCATCCCGCGCTTTCTGCAAGCGCACTGATGACTAAAAAGGCCAATCCAAGATAAACAAGTCCGGTTGCAGAAAGCACAGCAGAAGGTCTCCTTGAGTGATGTTTCTGGGTTGTGATTCTTTCTGCGTTGTCGTTTCTCTTCAAGACTTGTTCGGCATGAGTTCTCAAATAAGGCTGCAGCATTGTGGATAGTGCATCTCCATGTCTCCCGATGTGAGGCCAGGGCAGACCATTGTTGGTGTTGAATTTGGCCGAGCCTGAGATGTTGCTTCAGGGAGTCCTTGTATCGCTTTTTTGGAGCGCCCCTCTTACGCTGACCCGTGGCAAGTTCTCCGTAGAGTACTATTTTGGGGAGGTGATGGTCCTCCATCCTAGAAACGTGCCCTGCCCAGCGCAGCTGTGTTCTCAATATCATGGCCTCAATGCTGGTAAACCCTGCTTGCTCAAGGACAGCAACATTCGTCACATAGTCAGTCCAGTGTATATTTAGGATTGTGTGTAGACAGCACTGATGAAAGTGTTCGAGGAGTCGTAGATGGTGGCGATAGGTGACCCATGTTTCAGATCCATAAAGGAGAATAAACAGTAGGCTCTATACACACTGATTTTTGTGCTTCACCTCACATGTTTATTACTCCAGACTCTTTTGTGAAGTCTTCCAAATGCGCTATATGCCTTTGCTAATCTGTGATCGATATCTTTGTCAATCTTGGAATCTGAGGAGATGATGCTTCCCAGGTAGGTGAACTGCTGAATGGACTTGAGCACAGATTTGCCGACGGCAATGTGGGGATGGTGGTGTTTGTCCTGTGGTGCAAACTGCTAGAGAACTTCCGTTTTCTTAAGGTTGACTTCCAGCCCAAAGAGCTCTGCAGCTGTTGCGAAGCAGGATGTTAGGCGCTGCGGAGCTGCTTCTGTGTGGTCAACAAGGGCAGCAGCATCAGCAAAGAGCAGCTCATGGACTAGATAGTTTAGAGTCTTAGTGCGAGCCCTCAGGTACTACCATCAGTACAGTAACGTATATAGATGCCGTCTTCTTCTTCAAGCTTTGCCGTAGCCCTTTGGAGCATCATGCTGAAGAAGATTGTAAATAAAGTTGGAGCAAGAACACAAGCTTGCTTCACTCCATTAGTTATTAGAAAGGGCTCTGAAAGAGCATCGCCATATCTGACTTGACCGCACTGGCCCTCGTATAGCAAGATAATCATTTTAAGGAATTTGGGGGGACATCGTAGTCTTTCCAGGATCTGCCACAGACCTTTTCTACTCACAGTGTCGAAGGCTTTGGTGAGGTCGACAAATGTTACATAGAGACCCTTGTTCTGCTCTCTACATTTCTCTTGCAGTTGTCTAAGGGCAAATACCATATCTGTAGTACTCCTATTGGCTCTGAAGCCACATTGGCTTTCAGGAAGAAGTTCTTCTGCAATAGAAGGAACTAATCTGTTCAGGAGTATCCTTGCAAGGATTTTTCCAGCAATAGAGAGCAGTATTACATGGAAGTATTACAGTATTACATGGCTTTTCTTACATGGAAGGTTGGCTGGGCGAGGTATGCCTGGTGAGCAGTTCTCTTCTTTGCCAACAGCTCCTGGATCTCTTGCTGGTTTTCATCAAACCAGGCTTGATTTTTCTTGTGGGAGAACCCGAGGGATTCTTCTGCAGACTGGAGGATACTGTTTTTTATATGTTGCCAAAGCACTGTAGGAGAAGAATCTGTAGGATGGTCTTCAAGTTTTGTTTGCAGGTTTGCCTGGAAGTTGTCTTTCATGGTAGCTTGTTGAAGATTGTTGACTTGCAGTCTCCTCTTTAAGATGCCACCCCTCTTAGGTTTGAGCTTAAGATGAAGATTTAGTTTACATCTGACGAGGTGATGATCTGTTTGGCATTCTGCACTGGGCAGCTGTTGTTCTGCACAGAACTCTAGCAAGAGGCATCCGTTATCATTGCAACTTCCAACACCATGCTTGCCTAAGACAGCTTTCCAGGCTTCGGAGTTCTTTCCTACTCTGGCATTGAAGTCACCAAGGATAATAATTTTATCTTCTACAGGACTTTTTGTATGAGTTGGAGTAGGTCTGTGTAGAATTTGTCTTTCTCTACAGGGTCAGCTTGCATAGTTGGGACATATATACTAAAGAGAACAACATGTGGGAGGCGTAAGGAAATAATGCGATCAGAGTGTCCTGTTGGCAAGGTTTCAAGTTTGGAGGCAATGGAGTTTTTAATCATAAAGCCTACTCCTGAAAGATGTTTTTCGGTTTTGGTTTTGCCAGACCAGTAAAGTGTGTAGCCGGCGCCATGTTCTTTAAGGTGCCTTAAAGGCTTCCCCCATCTGTACGATTATGACAGTAGTGGAATTGGATTAGTCCTTCGAGCCTGTGCAATGGATTTTTCTGGTGGAGCGCAGTGTGCACAGAACTGGCCTCACTCTTTAAACCAAAGGTTCATCTGCTGGCCTTGCAAGCATAGATGGTAGCAACGAGGTCCTCGGGTCATAGGTTTGATTAGAGTTTCCTTCTCTTAGATGGTTGACCTTACAGGGTTGGACGAGCACCATCTGCCCATGTTTGGGATTAGAGTTTTCCTTCTCCTAGGAGGGTTGCCATAAGGCTAGAGAGCCCACCTGCCCTTTGACGCTCTTTGTCAGACCCTTCGGTTTTGACCTGTCTGGCATGGGAGACCCTACCGGTGGCTATTATGCCACCGCCAGCATAGCTCAAAACATCATTAGGGTATGCAAGCCTCTCTCCCACGACAAGGGGGCATCAATGGAGAGGGGTGTCCCTTATATAAGATGGAAAAATCAAGGTTTGCTTTTTAGATTTTTTTTAAAAAATATTTTTGAAATGTGGTTGGTTGAATCCATGGACACAGAATCCGTGGGTATAGAGGGCCTATTGTAATCTCTTCCCAGAGCCAGGTGAAGATTTTTTTTTTTTAATTTTCATTCTATTTTAAATTTCATTGTTAGTTTCAAACCACACCAGAACACTGGAAACTGAAGAGCAGGGCACAATATGTTCTAAATATAGGACTTTAGCAGATGCTGCAAATATGGCATTATAACGATGCCTAATGAACACGAAAGGGCGCACGTACCAGACAACATCGTCCTTTCCTGATCATGTCAAGTCCAAAAGACATTCTTTTTTATTGACTGTCCAAGCCATCAATGGATCTGCTGTGGTGCTTTGTTGTCACATGAATACAGCGTCAGTGACAGAACACTTCTGGGTGAGATCGTGACAGCCAGGTAGGGGACACTCTTTGTATGAACCTCCCCTGTTTACTTGTAAGTTGTAAAGTGTATTTCTGTGCTTGTGTGTATTTTTTGTGTCTTTGTCTTTTCCCCAAATTTACTGCACTTGCATATTCTCACGAGAATCACCAAGCTCTGGAAACCGAAAGTAAATGGAGCTCTGTTTGTGCTCTGTTGCTGCCAGGATTGCCTTTCCATGCAGTGTAAGGTAGGTCTGATAGGGCGGGTTCTTTTGCCGGGACAAGTTTGCTTTCAGCTTTGGTGGGACAGGAATGTTAATGGGGGTTAGAGGTCTGATACAGTCCATAGTCTTCTGTTGCTCCCAGCACCCTCCCCAGAGAGATGCCTGGTAGGAATATGGGAGAGGGCCAACTTGGTGGCTGCTCCCAGCCTGTGGGACTCACTTCCAGTGGAAACTAGATAGGCTCCCACCTTGCTTGCTTTCTGTCAGCATATGAAGATTTTAAAAAATTCCCAGAATTTGAGGAACTGACTGTTTTAGGACTTTTAATACTGCGCTGTAGTATTTTTATTAAATAACTATTTTTGTTAAATAAACAAAAATATGGTACTTCTGCATACTATTAAATAAAGTCCTTAAACAGTCATTTCTGGTCTTTCCAATGGATATATTTTAAACTGCAGTTTTTAATTCTATAGAGTGTAATTTTAACGAAAACCTTTAGTAACTTTTGACATGTATGTGTTTTCCCCCCTATCTGATTTAATTTCTGTATGTTGTCTTGAGTCAAATTCTTGGGGGAAAAGCAGGATACAATTACTACTACTACTACTACATCCTTGCATAGTAACCGAGGAAGATGTTAGTATCCCCTCAAAAACTAACAGGAGGGCTTTTGTTCGCAAACGAACAAATGCAGATGTCTCACCTACAGTCTTATTATGCAAGGGCAAACAGTGTACATGCTGGCAGGGTCTGCTTTGGCGTTGTCTTTCTTTCTTTTACTTGAAATTTGAAATCCATAAACTAGAGCAGATGCAAAATAGTGGCTCAGGAATTAAATACTGTATAGTGTCAGATGCAATCTTTAAATATATATACAAGTTGTCCCTCCACATTCCCAGGGGTTAGGGCTGCAAGACCCCCATGAATGTGAAAAAAACCACGAATAAAAAATAGGTCATGCCACGCCCTCCTGGAACCCCCCCCCCCGCCCTCTCAGAAGCAGAGATGCTCCTCTCCACCACCCCCCGCCCTCCCAGAAGCAGCAATGCGGGCTTCTGAAGCCCTGTCGCTGCTACTCTCCACCCCCCACTCGTCCTCCCAAAAGTGGCAATGGGGCTTCTAAAGCCCCGTTGCCACTTTTGGGAGGTGGGGCCTCCAAAAACCGCGGATAATCAAAACCATGAATGTTAAAGCCGCGAATGTGGAGAGGCAACTCTACACACACTCACAGTGTGTGTGTGTGTGTATAGATAGACAGATATAGATAAAGATATAGATATAGACATAGGAACATGCTCATGGGGGAGGAGTACAGGATCACCTTCTCGTTTTTTCACACAAAAATCTACTTCTGATTTTCTCCTACATTCTTGTTACCTGTCTAAATGGGATCCCGCATCAATCCACACTATTTAGAAGGAGTTGGACCCAAAACGGCAAAAATAATGCAGTAAAAACCTTGATGGCTTTTTTGGTGTTTTTTAAAAAACCACAAGGAGGGTGCACATTCCTGCTCCTTTGGACAATTGAACAACAAAAAATTTGAAGGGAAGCACAAAGCTGATTAGCTGGGTGACAGCAGGGGCGGGGCTTGCTAGCAGGGCAAGTGCCCACTGCTGCCATGTTAGATTTTCACCTTAGTGATCGCTCACTAAGGCGATAAAACAGTGCAGATGCAGCCCTGGAAGCTGAAGCTGATGCAAACCTGACATCATCCTCACATCCTGCCTTTGAACTGCAATATTTTGAGCTCTCTCTCTGCCCTGGATGAACACACTCAAACCCAAATTTCATGCAGAACCGGCCCTGCCATTAGGCAGAGGGAGGAGACTGCCTCAGTTGAGAGAAAGGCAGATTGTAGTATTGGCCACTTCCCGTGTCTTGAGGCCCCTAGCCATCCCTTTCTGTTGACAGACATGATTATGACCTATAAAGACAAATACAGCTTAGGTGCAGGCTATCTGACAGACTGTTGGGTTGCCTAAACAGTGAAAATACTCCTCATGAAATGAGAGGAGAATCCTATCTGCCTTAATGGCATTCCACTGTTTCATCGTATTGGGAAGGAAGGGGGCCCAAAACGTCAAAAAATTTGCAGGAAAAGCTTTCACAACAGCAAGAGGAAGGCACATTCTTGCTCAAGGCACATTCTTGCTCATTGGGAAAAGCGATTCAATATGAATCGCTTTTCCATAGGAGAGGAAGTGCAAAGCTGATTGGCCAGATGAGCGTAGGGGGTGGAGCTTGCTAACAAGGCAAGCGCCTGCTGCCACCATGTTGGATATTTGCCTTAGCAAGTGAGCACTAAGGCAAGAAAACGGGGTGGGGTGTTTTTGTTGTTGTTGTTGTTTTGTTTTACTTTTCTGTTAAATCAAAAAAATCACTCTATCACACCTTAGATATTGGATTTTATTTTTTTTAAGTCTGGCAGTGACAAATTGAGGTAAGTACTAACATGAGTAAATCATTTGCAGCCGCCATCTTGCATGCGAAGCTTATGGGGGCAAAACATTGTTAACATAAGTTGCAGCTGCTGTGAAATGCCTTTACTGCAACGCACTTCGGGTGGGGGGGGGACATTGGCTCGTATAAACAGGTCCTGTATCTCCCAATATGAGCCTGCCCAGACCCTGAGGTCAACAGGAGAGGCCCTACTCTCACCTTCACCAACCTCATCGGTATGGCTGGTGGGAGCCTGAAAAAGGCCTTCTCAGTGGCTGCCCCTATGCTTTGGAACTGCCTCCCTAGAGAGGTTCGACTGTCCCCCTCCTTGCTGTCCTTCTGTCGGCAGATGAAAACTTTTTTTTATTCAGACAAGCTTTGAGAATGTAAGGCTTTTACCACTGTAAAGAATTTAAGGCTTTTAACGCTGTAGAGTTTAACTTTTAAAATCTTTTTGGAGTGCGTATTTTTAATATGGGCCACAGTTTAATTCAGTTTTAATGTTGACTTTTTTATGTTTTTAATTGTAATCTTTTTAATGTGAGCCTTGAGTCCCAGATAGGGCACAATCTTGTCCCTTTTCCTCAGGCTGCAAAGCATCTTGTGGTGCCCTGCTAAGTGAATGTAGGGAAGTTTTTTTTTAGCCCAAGGCTGTCCTGATCTCTTTAACCCATCATTCCTTACCCTTGGCCATACTGGGTGAGGCCAATGGAAATTGTAGGGCAAATACAGTATGTACAGAAGGCGTGACGGTTCTTTGTTTGTGTCTATACTTTCAAGTTGCCTGGCAGGAGACAGTGCAGTTCTTGTTTGGGGCATCCTTTAAGCTAGCCCAAGGCTGTCCTGATCTCTTTTAACCCATCATTCTTTACCCTTGGCCATACTGGGTGAGGCCAGTGGAAATTGTAGGGCAAATACAGTATGTACGGAAGGTGTGACGGTTCTTTGTTTGTGTCTGTACTTTCAAGTTGCCTGGCAGGAGACAGTGCAGTTCTTGTTTGGGGCATCCTTTAAGCCTCTCATGTGTGTGTGTGTGTGTGTGTGCGCGTGCGTGCCTTCAAGTCATCTGTCAACTTATGGCAACCCATGAATTTCAAAGGGTTTTCTTAGGGAAGGAATACTCAGAAGTGGCTTTGCCATTTCCTTCCTCTGAAATGTAGCCTATAGCACCTGGTATTCCTTGGCAATCTCCCATCCAGGTACTAACCAGGGCTGACCCTGCTTAGCTTCCAAGATCAGGTGGGATCTGGTGCCTTTAGGGTATTTAGGCTCTTTACTCCTGCTGTAATAGCCTATCCCTCAATACAACCTCCAACAGAAACGTAATACAATATGGGTAGGAGAAGAAGCTGGATCCCAAGAGGAGGACAAGGACCATTCTCCGTTTAGGTTGCCCAAGTAGTTACCCACCCACCTCATGGCAGGCTCCATGGCAGCACCATTTATTATGGTACCAGCTCATGGGCCTTGGCTCCTTTTCCTCACGTAGAGGAGGTTTCCCTTTTCTTCTCCACAAACATACACAGCTGTCCCGTCATATTCACCAGGGTTTGGTTCCAGGACCCCGTGAATACCCAAATCCATGAATACTCAAGCCCTGCTAAATGCAATGGCATAGCAAAATGGTGTCCCTGATATAAGATGACAAAATCAAGGTTTGCTTTTTGGATTATTATTTTTTAAAGAATATTTTCAAGCCATGAATACTTAAATCCATGGATACCAAATCCGTGGATATGGAGGGACAACTGTAGTGTCCAAGAAACTTCAGTTTAGAAAGCACAAGGAAAAGGTATGTGGTAAACAACATTGGAATGCAAAAGCACTGTACTGGGATTCTCTCTGAGAGATAATTTCCCCGCCCTTCAGCAGCAGGGTGGAAACGTCAGTGCCTCCACTTTCTTGAGGCAGGGGAATTGATGTGTCTCCCATCAATCAGCAGCAGCTCCTTGGGCCAATAAACAGTGTGACTAATGGCCTGTGAACTTTAGAACTTGTGAGGCCCAAACAACATGTTACAGGGAGATGTGTGGATGGTGCCAACCCGCATCTCCCTGGTAACATATAGTAGAAGTAAGGAAGGGGCACATAACAGGGACTCATTAAATTAGCATTTCCTCTCTCCGCCTCCACTCTGATTAGTTAGTTACAGCTTGCAGGGATCCACCAGGGCCCATTGGGGGCTCAAGCGATATAATGTGGATTGCTGTGCATTAAAGCAAAATCGCAGCAGCATTCATTTGTCTCCACAGTTGTTTTTTTTGCAAGATCACTGGCATGCAAAGTTATCCATGTTGGAAGTTCACATGCAGCTATGCCTGCGAATCAAGATGGTGGCCTGGTGTGAACTACTCACATTATTATTTTCCACAGGTTGCTGCTGCTGCCCAGGTTTTTTAAAAAAAAACTTTAAATCTAAGGTGCGCAAGTGTGATCTTCCACTTGAAAAAGATGTTCAGTCACCTCAGTGCTGCAAAAATGTGCACGGTTGCTATTGTGCAACTCCCAAATGATGCTTCTGGCCACTTTGTTGCCAGCAAGCCCACCTCATGCGCACATCAAACCAATCAGCTTTCCACTTCCAGAATGTGCTGCGCTGCAAATCAGTTGTCCAAATGGGTAGTAATGCACATTTCTGTGTGTTTTTTAAAAGCTTCAGGAAAAGCTGTGAATTATTTATTTATTTATTTATTTATTTATACCCCGCTCTTTAGCCACAAGGCTATCAGAGCGGCTTACAAATTGTTTTTTAAGCAACAGCTATTTACACATCTAACTGCATTAAATAGCTTCCAATGTGTGTTAGCTAATTGCCCCCCACAAGCTGGGTACTCATTTTACCGACCTACGAAAGGATGGAAGGCTGAGTGAACCTTGGAGCCCGCTGGAATCGAACTTGCAACTTGCAATGTGGTGACTTGCAGTACTGGCATTTAACCACTGCGCCACCAGGGCTCTTCTCATACAGGCTTTTCTCACACAGTTTTTTGCCCCCCTCCTTCCGAAAATGGCAAACCACAGGATCTTGTTGGGATAAAAGGTATTTTCCTTGAATTCTATGAGGAGTTTTTCTACTGACTAGACAACACCCAAGTATCATAATCTACCACCAGCTAAGTCTTTTGCAAGAAATTTGAGGACTGGGTAAGTGGTCCATTTACAGAAAGCTTTCCCTTAACTCAGTTTGGGCAAGTGATTTGTTTAAAAAGGGAAGGAAGAAAAGAAGCGAGACATGATCAGATTGTTAGCAGGAAGTAAGGGTGCCAGATCAGCAGGACCCATTCCAGGGACACAACCCAAGACTAGAGGGTGGGCTCTTGTGATGTCTTTTGGTGAGCCCTTGGGATGTGGGGCAGGCAAGAGTTAGCAGGCAAGCTGGGACCACTATTGAGTCAAGCAGCTGTGGAAATGGGCCCAAAATTTGGATAAAACCAGCCTGATCAGGTACGTAATATGGCAACCAAGAGCCAGGGGAAAAAAAGGGAACACCAAAGCATCTGTGTTGGCCATGCAGGTGGAAAAATCCACCCAATAGCTGCAGTGGTTGCCACCATTCCCACTAGGGCTTGCATTCTACAGGGCTGTTTCTACAGAACACATGACTCATGGGGAATTTTTCCAGGCCCTATGCTACTGTTGGAATGCTCCATGCTTGTGCTTAGGGAAGTTTTATTTTTCATGGTCTGTGCCACTGCAGCCATGGCGTGTGCATCAAGCAGGCTTGAGTTGCAACACTGCCACTTGCCCCAAATGGTACAAAGGGCCCAAATGGTATGAAGGGCCCAGGTATCACCTTCTCTCTCCCCTCCCCCCTCACATTTTGGGGCATCAGTGTTGCACAGCGCAACACACATTCAGAAACCTTTTCACTAAGCCAGAGAGCCCAGGCACCAGCTGGGGATGGATAGAGATGGACACCCAGGTTTAAGAATCACCTCACATACAAAAATCAGGCATTATACTTCTATAGTGCTGCTCGCCATGAGACTTCTTTCCTCACTTGAGCCAAAGAAGCCCAGCAATTCCCTGAAACTTCAGCCAGCACTCTGAAATGAGGCAACCCTGAGAAGAAGACATGTTCATCCTCATAAATAGCCTTTGCACCACACACACACGAAGTATTTTCATAATAGGGGCAGCCCTTCCATATGACAAGAAGCGTAAGTGGAGGCCAGAACTGTTTATGCCACGCAGTCTGCCCGGAATGCAAAGGGATCTTGTATCACCTTTGAGACTGAGAGAAAGAAGTTGGTAGCATAAGCTTTCATAGAAGTCTGCTTCCTCAGATGTGAAAGTTTATGCTACCAACTTCTTTCTCTCAATTAGTCTCTACCATGGCTATGTCTTTGAAGTCTGCCCTGAGATCCTTAAACTAACCTGATATTCTCAGGTGAAGTGGAGGACTCTATCCTATTGCCCGTGTTGATTCAACTGCCACTCTGGTCAACTTCAGGTGGAATAGACAGAGAAGCCATCTTGTACTCCACACCAGGCCTCAAAACCTCTACAGTCAACCCTGTCCTACATACATTATCCTCAGTCATCCTTCCAACTCCAGCTTCAAGTTAGGCCAATAAAGTTGCATCCATTTTGCTTGACGGAGAGGTTACTTTGTTTAATGAGGTTTCAACTGAGAACCTGTCACTTCTATTCTTTCTGAGATGAAAAATGGAGCTGAGACCCTGTCCAGGTAAAAGGGCTCTGGCATACTCCAGAATAACTGTCCTGGTCAGTTTTTGAGCTAAATATTTCCTCATAAGCAGGTTACCTCAGGCCTGGAATGTAGATTGCCTGAATCTGCGGGCTCATCTACACAAGCCCAATAAACTGTTCTGGAGTCATTTGGGGGTGGTCTGTCCAGACGACGCTGGCCCCAAACCCTAAATCTGGACCAAACTGTCTTCACAATGTTCAGCCAGTTCAGTCCCCAAAGCACTTTAAATCCCCCTTAAAATGCTTTTTTTTAAATTCCCAATTTACTCCAGATCTTACAGGAAAATCCAGAGCACTCCACACCAAGAATGAGTGGCTGTCTTCACATGTATCCCACTGTATTGCCTGGTGCAACCGAGGGTGCACGTCACGTCCTCGGAGGTCACAAAAAGGCCCCTAGCATGTGATCCAAGGTTTTGTGCCTTGTTCCTGGCCTCAGAGGACACAACATGAGCTGATGGCAGGGGGGGTGGCAATACAGTGGGACGCATGCAAAGGCAGCCACCCATTCTCAGCATGGAGTGCTCTGGTAACACGGGGAATCCAGAGCAGCTCCAGGGCCAGAATACTCTGGGCTGCCCCTGGATTATACCGACCAGTGTAGATGAGCCCCATAACTATAACACACAGGTGTGGAAGCTGATAAGCTACCTGCAGGATTTGACTTCCCAATTTATTTCAGCTTTCATTTTCAAAAGGAAGAGCACTATTTTAGCTTACCTGGCAGTCAATGCAGTACCCAATGAAATTTCAGAGGCCAAAGGTAGTGGTGATGACAGCCAGCATGGTTTGAATGTTGGACTCAAGCTTTGGGAGAGGAGGGTTCAAATACCCTTCAGCCATGGAAGACCACCTTGGGCAAGTCATCCTCTCTCAGCCTAAAACTAAGGCAATAGCAAACGTCCCTTGAGTAAATTTTGCCAAGAAAACACCACAATAGGGTTGTGATAAGTAAGAATCAACTAGAAGGCATCTAAAAACCACACAACAAAGTTTTCTCCAGTGAGTGAGGATTAAGGCTTCAGTGCCACCATCCATCACTCCTTCTCTCAGCAGAATATTGAGCACAGAATTTGAATGGCAGAATATACCTAGCCCTGCCTATTGCATTATATCAGAGCTGAGGAAAGTTACGGTACCTTTTTGTGACATGCCATCCAAACCCCCCCCCCCAAAGCTCTGCATGATGTATGGACACACATAGGCCGGAAGAATTTAACTAAGCTCAGGAGCCTATCCCATCTGCCCACCCATCCACTTTATTCTTCAGATGCTTCAAGAGCCTTACCTTACTGTTATTGCTCGGTCTGCTCCTTCATGCTACAGGGCAAGGCAGCAAACTCAGAGAGAGGAGTGGAACCCACAAACTGCCTTTAGGTAATGGTGCATTCATTAATCTTCCAGAGGTCTCTCATGGGATTCATCCAGGAAGGCTCCACTCCCCACGCCTGGGGAAGAGAGCCAAGGGAAGGACCAGGAGGATTGGCTTGTTGTTTCTCCTACTGGGATGTGAAAAGGAGGCTGCTGAGAAGGGAGACAAATGACAGGCAGTGATGTCTTCAGCCTCAAGGAGCTTCCCCGTCTCCAGGGGCATCAGGGAAGATCAAGATGTGAAGAAGACTCCAGATTTAGAACTGGCTTTGTAAGGAGATGTGTCACTTTTGACAGCTGGAAGGGCGGAGGGGGGGAGTCCTTTCGCTACAAGAAAACAATCCACTCTCTTGCAAAGAAAATGGGAAAAATCTGAAAACCACATGTTCTGTTTCCTCAGACTGGGGAGTAGGAAACAGGAGAAAAGTAAAATATTTCAGTCCAATAACAGACAGGGTCAACTGAACTTTGATCGCTGACTAAAATACTCTGCCATGTTTTGAGATAATAAGGCTTTATTCTGTACTTCAGCAAATAATTGCTATTACCTTGGTCTTTGTTTTCTGAGGAGGCCGTCTGCATTTACTCTGCCTCGATGGCCTAGTAGAGGCAGCCTAGAAAGGTTCCCATGGTTGCAGTAGAATTTATTTATTATTTATTATTTTATTTATTAGATTTATATCTCGCCTTTCTCCCAAGATGGGTTCCAGAGCAGCTTACAATCATTAAAAAATGCAGCTACAACATCGCAAGTTACAAAAGTTTAAAAGAATTAAATTACCATTGTTAAAATATACTTAAAACACATGAATTAAAAACATAAAATCATAAAAATGTAACAATAAAAGTACAACAATAAAAGCAGCACACCAATTAAAATTTACATTTCAAACGCTTGCCGAAATAAGAATGTCTTCAACTGCCAACGAGATGGCTCCCAGTGCTGGGTGTTTCCACTATCTATTTGCCTAGACATTTTCCTCATAGTTCATGTGATCCATTAGCACTGATTTTTAATTAATCATCTTTAATAATCAATTGTATTGCTTCATTCTTGTAAACAATTTCAATTTTTTAAAAAAAATAATAATTTAAAGTGGTATAGAAGTGCTCTGAAATAAATTATGATGATGATGATTATGCTCTTTTAGAAAGTTCAAACCAGATACCACAACAAAAGCATATGTTCTAATTGACATGATTAGATATTCATCAGATTGCCCTGTAAGGTATACTTTTGTTTTAAACTTTTAAAAACTTGTTTTTGGAATACTTGACTTTCAAATGAAAATTAAAATGCTTCTGTAAATTGTGAAATAAAAGAATTTGGAGGAGTCCCCCCCCCCAAAAAAAACCATCCACATCTCCCATTTATAGTTTGATTTGGCAACTCCAATGGGCTCATGCATCCCAGAAATACTCATCAATATATGAAGCAGTTACATTGACTGGAGAGATTTCTAATGCAAACAGTGCATAATAAACTCAAGATTGTAAATGGCAATTGAGAAATGAAGGGTAAATAATGAACTTGTAATAGCGGGTGATAAATTAGGCTGAATTAATTACCCTTTGGTGAGCTATATAATCTTGAACAGTGCTGAGAACACAGTGTTTAAGCTCAAATGCAATCATAGTCCCCATGGGGTTAGTGATTTGCTGTACATTTCCAGCTGCACTGTGGGACAGGTTGCATCTGACATATTCTTCATGTTTGGATGATATTGGGAGGGGAGATAGGCGCTGTCATCAGTACAATTCTTTAAACCTTGTAAGGAGTATGATTATCATAATTAGTAGTTGTGGTAACAGTAGTATAGTTGGCCCTCCACATTTATGGCTTTAACTTTTGTGGATTTGATTATTCATGGATTATTTGCTGCTGCCTACACTACAGCCCTGTGCCATTTTCAATAGGGACTGCAAGCTTTGCAAGACTGAGAGAGACTGCGAACGCCAGGCGAGGCTTGTAAGTCCCTATTTAAAATGGTATCGAGCAGCAACGGAGGTGGCCGCAAGCCCCACCAGCTGCCCACTTCTGCCTTGTGAAGGAACCTGGCAGCCTTGAAGGCACCAGTGATGGGTTGAATCCATAGATTGTACGTTTTGGGTTTGTTAAATATGGTTTGGGGCGCTTAGAGATATTTGCAGGGTTCCTGCACCTCTGACCCCAGCGATTGTGGAGGGCCAACTATATATATTTTGCCTTATAAGCGTGTCTGAATTATTGCTCCTTTCTTGGTCCTATTCATCATATATCATATAGATGTAGATATGTAGATATAGGCTAAATCCACACTACACAAATAATCCATCTTGAAACTGGATTATTTGCCATGGCTCCTTCCTATGGAATCCTGGGATTTGTTGTTTTGTAAAGTTTTAGTTCTTTAGCTTTCTCTGCCAAAGAATGCTGGTGCCTCATCAAACTACAAAGCCCAGGATTCCATAGGAAGAAGCCATGGCAAATAATCCAGTTTCAAACTGGATTATTTGTGCAGTGTGGATTTGGCCATAGATGCTACTTTAAAAAAAAAAAGGGCTCTTTCTGCTACTTGCATCTTTTTCTGGTTTTGGAGGCAGGACATCCAAGAGAAATTTTGCAAGGCAGACAAGACTGCTTTTGGGCCCCAGTCTGCTGGTCTTTTTTCTGCCTTGCCTCTCTTTTTGTCCTTTTCTGTTGTTTCTGCCATCCTGATTTGTGAGGATACATTCTAAAAGGGTGTGTTTTTAAATAGTAAATATATGTTATATAATGAAATTGTAGCCTTCCTGGTTACAATGTCAGTGTGAGTTATGATCAACAACCAGAATTCAGAAGTCTAAGTGAATAGAATGGACCTTCTGTACCAGCAGGCTCACCATCTGTGGATTTGACAAACTGCAGATCGTCGCACCCCATACCTAAAAAAGTGGCGATGTGTACACATCTGTGTGCACATCATCACCTTTTAATAATATGGGATGTGACTGTCTGTGGTTTTTGGCACCTATGGGGGCTTCTAGAACCGAACACCCGTGGATACGGTGGGCCCACTGTACATCCCATTTCACAGAGTGAAATGATCCATTTCATAGGAAAAATAGACAGGTCCTGGTAAAAAGTCAAGAAAATACCTGAAGAGCTACATGTTTTGCTAACCTTTGTAAAGTAATGCAATGGAAGGGGGCTGTGAGGCTTGTTGTTGCTGTTGTTTGAGGGAGGGGGCTGTCAGAAATTCATGGGCCCCTCCTTGGCTTTCTGGACCCCAAAACAATGTACTGGCTGAACACCCCCCTGCCCCAGTCATAGGCTCTGGGTGGAGGCAAGGGAATAACAAGCAACAGTGACAAGTATTCCAGCTAGTAAAATATCTGTCAGTACAGTTTGTGTGCATCTGCTGCTGTGTATATGCACAGGAGCATTAAATTGGGACAAGGAAACATGGCCGCTGCCTCTTTCGCTTTATTGATGGATGCTGCATCGCATAGTTGCACCCACCATCCTTGGGCAGTGCCAATGGGCATGCAGAGTTTCCTCCCGAGGCCCTTTTAGACTTAAGCAATATTGCCAGCAAGCAAGGAATGTGGACCTCAGGTTGGATCCTACATGGTGGCCTGGCCCTACCATTAGGGAGAGTAGAGCAACTGCCACATCTAGCAGCTCTAGGAAACTGCAAGGGCAGCGACTATTCCCCTCTCTCAGAGGATAGATCTCTGTGTGCCAAACTAGCCTTGTGCTGTTGGGTGTGGTAGAGGATGCTATCCTGTTGCCAGATGTAACTGCGATACCTTTTGGCTTGTGAAGGTGAAATGGGGGAAGGGCCAGGTTTGTCCTTTGGCTCAGGCAGCAACATGTCTTGGGCTGGGCTTGGGTGTTCCCAAGGGCAGCACATTATTTATCTTCATATCAGTGAATGGAAGCCATTCCGTTTTGGGACAAAGTCAAAGCATGCACTTATAAGTACAATGGAGATGAAGGTTAAACCTGTCCTCCTGGGGGGAGAGCAAGAATAATCAGGGGGCTGCTGCTAATACCCAATCCATATAAATCTTTAAAAACTTACTTTTTGTACTACAACTCCCAGAACTCCATAACATGGCCAGCAACTGTGCTGGCTGGGGGATTCTTGGAGTTATAGTCCAAAAAGGTAACTTTTCAGAGCTCTGCCACTCCTTACCACCCAGCATCTGCTATTTGAGGGGGCTGCCTAATGATCAGGCCAGACCTGGCCCTCTTGCCTTGCACCACCATCTAAACAGAGGGGTGGGCATAGTGTGCAGCCCTCCAGGGGTTGCAAGACTGCAGTCTTTATGAGTATAGTCAATGGTGAAGGATGCCGGGAGTTACAGTCCAACACCAGAGGGACTTCATGAGTCCTACCCCAGAGGTAATGAAGTGAATCACAGCAAAGGGCCTTCCCAGTTACAGCACAGGGAAGCACACAGGTAGGTCTGACTAGTTACTGGCACAGGCCAGCTTGGGTGGGCTGGAGGAGATCCTCTATTTAAGGAAAGTTTTCTTGGGCTTACAGAGTGTGGTTTCCAAAGGCGGTTTCAAATGGTGGTGGCAAAGATTGGGTGGGGGATCGGGACGCACATATCCTGTTAAGACTGCCAAGCTGCTCTGATAGACAGGATATTTCCTCCAAGGAAAATATGTCTTTGAAACAATGAGAGGGGTGATCAGCAAGAGTGCCTGAATGTCTCATTACGCCAAGGGTTTGTTTGAAGCGGAACTCCGCTCTGGCAGCTAATTTCCTTGCTCCGGCTCGCTCCTAAAAAAAAAAAGAAAGAAAGAAACAAAAATGTCAAATTGGATGATCGCATCCATTCATTTGCCTACGGAATTATCTCCCTCTAATGAGGAATTCCCCAATCCATGGCCAGGCAATGCTTTTTATTTGGGCCAACCAAACATAGGGGTTGAGTCTCCCTTTTCCAAAATGCTTGGGACCAGAGGTATTTTGGATTTTGGAATATTTGCATATACACAGTGAGATATCTTGGAGATGGGACTCAAGTCTAAACAAGAAATTCCCTTCTGTTTCATAGATACCTTATGCACATAGCCTGAAGGTAATTTTATATAAAATATTTTTAATAATGTTGTGAATGAAACAAAGTTTGTGTATATTGAACAATAAGAAAGCAAAGGTATCACTATCTCAGCCACTCATGTGGACAATTTTAGATTTTGGAATATTTTGGATTTGGGAATTGTGGATAAGGTAAACTCAACCTGTATACAAAGGTAAGAGCAAAGTTTTGAGATTCCCAGATCTACTCAATGGGTAAGAGGCAACAAGATGTTGAAAATAAGACGCCCACAATCTTGCACATACTTGGTTGCTCCAAAAAGGAAGGTATTTATTACCTGACCATGGATTCAGTTCCCCCACCCTCTTATGTTTTCTATGAAAAACAAAAACCTTATTTTGTTTTCTATGAAAAATGGACACTTTCTCAGGATGTTCCTGCTTTTTACAGAAGTGAGAACTCTTGGGGCCAGTTCATTTAACCATTCTGCTCATACTTTGATGATAGCATTTCTTTCCCAGCAGGTAGTGAGGAGTACAGAGAGCCAGTGTGGTGTTGTGGTTTAACTGTTGGACTATGACTCTGGAGACCAGGGTTCAAATCCCCGTTGGGTGACCTTGGGCATGTCACACGCACTCAGTCTCAGAGGAAGACCTCCTCTGAACAAATCTTGCCAAGGAAACCCTGTGATAGGGTCAACGTAAGTTGGAATGACTTGAAGGCACACAACAATAGTAAGGAGTGAAACCTTAGAAAATCTTCTGGAGATCATGGCAAGACATTAGGGGTAGGTGATGCAACAACCTTGGCTCCCTCAGAGTTCTTAGTTGCCTTTTTGCACTCTTGATACTGGTTGTAATTTCCCTTTGTGTTTTCTTTAGAAACTCTCAGTCCATACTAGGGATCTTTGGGAAGGCAGGAGCCTTGCATGCATACCCACCCACACACTACCTATATTGATGGTGATTCACCCATACTTCACCAACATCGCATATGGTATATGATATACGGAGTGTGTGTGTGTGTGTGTGTATTGGAGCCAGCACAGCATAGTGGTTTGAGAGTTTGGACTATGACTCTGGAGACCAGGGTTCGAATTTCCACTCAGCCATGGAAACCCACTGGGTGATCTTGGGCAAGTCACACACTCTCAGCCTCAGGAAACCCCATGATAGATTCGCTTTAGGGTCGCCATAAGCAGCGGTGGCATTGGGGGGGGTGCAGAGAGGCCAAACCGCACCAGGTGAAACTGTTGCGGGGAGGGGTGACACCAGCCTTAGCGATGCCACAGACCATAATTTGGAAACAACTTGAAGGTACACAACAACAACATTTTAAAAAAAAGATATCAGTCCCTGTCTCGAAGAGATTAAGAGCTAAATAAATATTGTTCTATAATCTCAATCTCAATTCTGGACAGCTGTTCTTTTTTTAAAATAGACGTCTCTTTGAAGACTGAAATTTGAATTTTTGGAAGGCTACACACTTCTCTACCTTCCTCTTTTCATAGGAGTATTTCTTTGCTCCCCTTGCTAGGACAAATATCTGTAGCTCGTACTTGTCTCTCCCGCCCTTCCTCCCTCTCTCTTTCTTCAGTGCTGGTGGGCTCCCTCACTAATCCCTTTTTATATTTTTAAATTTTGTTTATTGAAATTTATATGATACAAATAGATAAGAAACACAATTACAATTCCAAACCACTAATCCCTTTTTAAACCTCCTAAATAACAACCTAAATCAGCATCTGGCAAACCATCTGAAGAAGAAGGAAACAGCAAATATTTAAGCAATGCTTTTGTTACAGGGAATAAAAATGGGGTGTTTCTGACTCTGTGTGTCAGTCGAGGGGGGGAAGTGGAGAGATTCAGGCTTCAGTCCTGTGGGAGCCTGCTGAACTCAGGAAAACTTACTTAAAAGTGCCTAGATATGTACAGGATTGCATAGCTAGAGCCACAGCTGATTTATCCATGGCAGGAGCTGTCCACACAGGCTCCTCCTTGGAAAACCCCACTCTTGAGGGGTGATTGGCCCCTGTGAACTAGCCCCTTACAGATCTTATGCCACAAAACACAATTCTAAAATCACCCTCCATCTGCTTTCTTAATAGGGTCGGTCTACACATTCTACCTGGAATCAGATTAGAGTTGCCAGATTGAAAACGCCTTTTTAAACTTTAATGGCTGTGTAAAAAGAGAGGATTTCACCAAATGTTGCCTGTCATGCAACCAGGTAGCAAGCAGCACCTGCTGAAATTCCCCTTTTCCACAAAGTCATTAAAAGTACAGAAGCCCTCTCCAGTTTTCACCCTGGTAGCCCTACAGAGAAGAATAAAGTAATGCCCACAAACCTGCGTACCCAGAGTCTGTGAAAGTTCCTTCTTTTCACTATAATTCTCAGAATCCCGCAGCCAGCATTGGTGTGAACCAATCCTGAATTGTGCTTTGTCAGCTGCTGCAACAGTGCCCAAGGGGAGAAATCTGTCTGCCTGTCCCCCATGGAGAAGTGCATGTCTGGCAGATGGTGAGGTGGGTGCAGGAACAGCTTATATCTCTCTCCATGATGGGTGGTGAAAGTGCACATTTTCCTGCTTTATCTTTGCATGTCTTCTAAGACAGCAAAGGTGCAAAAATGAAGAGGTATGATTCATGCAGTTGTCTACATTCTGCTTAAATTCATGCCACAATATATTAGTTAGTTGTTAAGGTTAACAAACATAGAGGTTCAGAATTACATTCTCCCCCTCCCCAAGTTCCTGTAATGTGTGAAAAGAGACTCGTGTTTATGAAGACCTCTAGACGTACTAATGGCAGGGGGACCATGTTTTCCCAATACTGTAACTCCCATCATCCTTCACCACTGACTATGCTGATGCAAGTTGTGGACCAGAAAGATCTAGTGGGCCCCCATTGCCTCGTAGTAAGTAAAGGCCTCAGCTCCCTAGACCAGATGGGTTATTCCCTTGCGGGATCAAACCAAGATTTATTTTATTTTATTTTATTTTATTTTATTTTATTTTATTTTATTTTATTTTTATTTGTGCCATTTCTCTGCCACCTTTCTCCCAAAGTGGGACCCAAACAATTAAAATCACAATTAAAACCAATTAAAAACATACAAAGTAAAAAAAAAAAAGATAAAAACAGCATAAAAACATAAAAACACACCCCAATCAAAGCCACAATTATATGCCAAAAGCCTGCTTAAACAAGAATGTGTTTGCCTGCTGGCGAAAGGAAAGCAGGGAGGGGGCCAGCCTAGCCTCCAGTGGGAGGGAGTTCCAGAGGATGGGAGCACCCACTGAGAAGGCTCTCTTGTGTCCTCACCAAGTGAGCCTGTGATGGTGGTGGGACTGAGAGAAAGCCTTCCCCTGCAGATCTTAAAACCCTTGCAGGTTCATACAGGGAGATACGATCTTTCAGACAGCCTGGACCTAAGCTGTGTAGGGCTTTATAGGTCAAGATCAGCACTTTGAATTGTGCCCGGAAATGAACCATTAGCCAGTGATGCTGTTTTAACATGAGAGTTATATGCTCCCTATAACTGGCCCCAGTCAGCATTCTGGCTGCAGAATTCTGGAGCCACTGAAGTTTCTGAACAGCTTCCAAAGGCAGCCCTACGTAGAGTGCATTACAGTAGCCCAAACAGGATGTATTCAAAGCCAGTGTCACTGTAGCCAGATCTGACATCTCAAGGAAAGGACGCAGCTGGCACACTAGCTTTAATTGTGCAAATGCACTCCTGGCTACAGCTGAATACTGGGCATCCAGGCTCAGAGTTGGGTCCAGAAGAACATACAAGCTGTGGGCCTGAGAGTTCAGGGGGAGTGTAACTCCATCCAGCACAGGCAGGTTCCCTATTCCCTGATCTGCCTTTCAACTGACCAGGAGCACCTCTGTCTTGTGTGGATTAAGTTTCAATTTGTTTGCCCTCATCCAGCCCATTACTGACAGTAGGCACTGGCTGTCAGGTCCAACTAGCTTCCCATCATGGCACCAAGACAACCACCAGCAGCCGCTCATGGCCTGTGCTCGGGATGGGCCTCACCTCTCTCTTTCCAGATGACACCCCCCTCCTGCTGCTCAGACAATGGGCCGTGTTTGAACAGAAATCCCCTCCTAACTATTTCATGGGCAGGTTGTAGTCACCTTTCCTCGATCAGGCCTGAGAAATGTGTAAGCTCTCCAGATCAGGAGAACAGCTTTAGTGCCCAAGAGGGAGAAGTAAAAAATAGGTCTTCTTCTGAGCAGAAGGAGTGAGGGTAGGGCAGGAACTAAAGGTGAGGCAGGCTACCCCCTTTTCCCTAGCAGTATGAGAACAACAATAACAACAACTATTATTATTATTATTATTATTATTATTTCTTACCCTCCTCTCCCCAAGGCTCAAGGCAGGATACAACTTAAATTAAAATACAATATATGACATAAAATCATTTAAAAACACATAGGATTAAAACAAACATGAAAATAATTCATAGACTTAAAATACCAATTTAAAATTCATAGATTAAAATCAACTGGGTAGGCCTGCCAGAGGTGACAGGTCTTTAGTGCTGTTTTAAATTCCGACAGCATGTTTAGCTGCCAAATCTCTTCCGGCAGGCCATTCCACAGTCTGGGGAAAGGTCCTCTAGTCCAAAGGTAGTTACACCTCTGCTTGTCAGCTCTCTTCAACCCTAGCCAATGGAGAGTGTTCACATACCCTCCAACTGTCCCAATTTGGCAGGAACAATCCAGATGAATCCTCTCTCATTCTATTTTTTCACCTTTTAAACAAAATGTCCCAGTTTCTCTCTCTGCCTTCCACTTTCCCCCTTTGTCCTTGGGTTACCTCAGTTACTGCAAACTGAGTTCAAAGTGCAAAAGTAGTTTGCACTCAATGATAAATTTCATTGTTTTCTTAGGCAAGGAATACTCAGCGATGGTTTTGCCAGTCCCTAGTCGTCTCAGGTAGAAGCAAAGTTCCACAGCCTTTCCTAGCTTTTGTGCTCTTCCTTATTAATAACTTTCCCCATCTTGACTACTCTCTGGTGTCCTCTGGGAGGAATCTGTTACAGCCTTCAGGCCTCTGGGAGGAATCTGTTACAGCCTATGAAAACAAGGCTGTCGGTGACCTCCCAGAGGGCCTTCTCTGCTCCTGCTCCCAGATTATGGAATGGCCTGCCGGACGAGATCCATCTTATTACCACCTTAGACAGCTTTAAAAAAGCTGTCAAGACGGATCTTTTCCAGCAGGCCTTTCCTGAATAATTATCCCGGCCCAAGACTCAGCTGTCCTTTCTAGGCTGTGATTGTATGTTTTAATTTTTTCTTCTAATTTATATATATTTTTAATTATTGTCTGTTTTTAATCCATCATAATTTAATATTATTTTAAGGGGTGGGTGGGCTAGGGTATTGTGACTATGGAGTTTTTATATTGTAAGCTGCCCCGATTGCGTTGCAGAGGGGTGGGATATAAATAAAATTTTATTATTATTATTATTATATAGTGTTCTTTGGCCATAGTTGTCACTGTTTTCCATGGTGAAATATTGGAGCATATGCATTCATGGCAGTTGCAGTCCAGCAGTATTGGAAGGACCCCACATTTTCCCTTTCCATTTTGAGATCTCCTCATTATGCAAAGTGTCTTTCTAAAAACTGGAGTAGCCTCGAGTAATATGAGGCCCAGGGACGCCGCTAGTCCTCTTTGCAGGGATAACAACTTCATGGATCAAGCACTTTCCACTAGCAACTGTGCTCAATTACACCTACTCATATGGGGACTTTGTGTACTCTCTCCATACAGCCAACAATCCAATACAGAGTACATTAATTGGGCTCAAAAGTAATTCAGAGCAACAGAAAACACTTCTAATTTGTGGATGGGGGATGGGGGGAGAATGTTAGAAAAAGAAATAATTAAGCGTGTCATTTTAGACAGATGGAACTATGACATTTCTCTACCGGCGCTGCCAAATTTACATCTTAAAAAGTCATGCATCAACCCATCACATCATGAGATTAGGATGCTGTTATTAAGGTAGGCTTGAATGAATATAACCTGGTGTTTTGAAAAATTATTTTCTGGCCTCTGAGCTTTTAATAGGTATTGCTTAAGAAAAAAAAAGAGCAGAGTAAAACCATAAGGACTAGCAAATGACTGAAATAAAGCGGAGGGGAGAGAAAATTGTTCTAGTAGTACTGTATTGTGTGACTTGCACTGTATTATTTTTCAGGAAATTCATTTAAAGTTTCTTGGAAGGCTATGAATCAGGGGTCAGGGAGGAAACTGGCAAGATAAATGTATGTGGAAAGACCCAGATCTCCAATGCCACACATCAAGGTGCTTTTCCCCACAGAACAGATAGTTAATCCTATCACGTTTTGACAGTGTTGATCACTTGATGAAAGGAATGAGGGAAGAGACTGTGCTCATAAACACTCTTCCCACCATCAGATGCATTATTCCCTGTTGGTACTGTCGCTTGACAGCACTAGCCATCAGCTTGGCATCAGTGTGACATTCTGTGCATGCAGCGAAGGAACATGGCATATTTGCACCCTCAGAGTCTGGATACACATTTCTTTGCACAGCACTTAGGTGAGCCAGTGAAAATGCATCTGGTAGCGCCTGGCAGCACAGTTTATGTGGAGAATAAAGGCAGACATTGCTGTTGCAAGTAGGGAGAAGGAAAAGAGGAAGGCAAGCACATTGTTGCTACACAGAGTGCAATCCAATGCTCTCTCTGGCTCTGCAATGTACAGAAAATCTTGGAATGGTTTTCATTTCAGTAAGGGGAGCTGATGATGCTGAAAACAATGCACACCCCTGGATGCTGTGTGCTGTGGTGTGGCAAGAATGTGGTGATGCCATCAGGGTAGGTCTTTGGGGGACGACAATCAACCCCATCCAGCAGAATGAGCAAAGAGGCTTCCAGATGCAGCAGGTCTGGCTTTTTAGTGTGTTTTTTTAAGTAAGCAAAGTAAACTGCATGACCATCTAAAGAAGAGAGTCAGGGCTTGTCTATACAAGAGGGGGAAATGTGGATTGATGTGCACTAATGCCAGTTCGAAGTAGTTTTTATTTGTTTTAATAGGTTTTTGGCAAGATTGCAGGCATGCGAAGCTATCTGCGTTTTCTCATTCTCTGATGATGCCAGCCACAGATGCAGGCGAAACGTCAGAAAGAAACTCTTCCAGAACACGGCCTCACCGCCCGGAAAAAAAACAAGGAAAATCTATGGATGCTGGCTGTGAAAGCCTTCGACTTCACTATCTGTGTTTGTTCTTCAAACAGGCATGCCTGAGACTCAAGACGGTGGGCATGAGTGAATTACTCGCATTTTTACTGTCACTAGTTGCCACCGCCACTACCAAGCATTATTTTTTTTTAAAAAAAAACATATCCTAGATATGGAGGTACGATATTTCACCTAAATGAATTTAAAAAGTGGGGGAGGGAGGGTGTTTTGTTGCCTCAGCACACAATCGCTACAGCGAAAATCCAACATGGCAGTTCTGGGGCGGTTAACTTGTTAGCAAGCTCTGCCCCTGCACAAGTCCGATCAATCAGCTTTCCACTTCCACTCCACTCTTATCAGGAATGAGAATAAAAGTGAATTGGTTGTCCCAATTACCAGGAATGCACATTCCCCGTGGTGCTTTTTTAAAATACAGGAAAAGCTGTGAAGGCTTTTCCTACAGAGCATATGGAGTATTTGACCCCCCCTCCTTTCGAATATGGCAGATTGATGTCTGATGCCATTTAGACAAATCGTATTCTCCTCAAATTCTATGAGGAGTATTTTTGCCATATAAACAACTCCTCAGTAAGACCATTAAGTCCAGAGCCTAAAATAGGTAACCTAACTGCACCATGGAAAGAATAGCTTCCCTGCAAACCAGGCAGTTTGGGTGCCTCCACTGCCCTGTGCAACTCCAAAGCATAGCAAAGATATACCTAATTCACCCCTCAGCCTGCTCCTTGCCAGTGAAGGCCAGTATTGACCTGACTATGCACATGCCTGAAAAAAAAAGCACACAACCTATTGTAATTTGGTCCCCATTTATTAATTTCTCTAATAGTGGTCTAGTTTTCCACACTGCAATCTCTGGAATGATTTATGCACTAATTGATGGTTAATGTAATTATGTGGAAGATGTTGGCTGAAATCCTGGTGGTTGGTCCCAATTAGAGTAAACCCTTTGAATCAATTATTGAATGATGAGTCAACACATCTGTAACTCCCATTGATTCCATGGCCCTACTCTTGTCAGGTCTAAAATAAGTTTTAGGCCATTGCATTTCTCTTGTTTTCTGACACATTGACTGTATTACATTTCAGGTTTCGTCTTCTGATTCTTTATTTGTTATTTATTTTGGGGTAACTTTATAAAACTGTGGTAGTATTGTTTTTTTTTAGGTCAGTGAAGATTGGTAAATCTACCTTTCAGGGAAGCTGCTCCACTTCTAATGAGCCAGTGTGGAGTGAGGGTTAAAGTGCTAGACTAGGAATGGAGTGGCCCAGGTTAAACCCCACTCTGCCGTGAAGCTCCCTTGGCCACCTTGGGTCAGTCACAAGCTCTCTGTTTAACTTACCTACCTCACCAGTCTGTTGTGGGGATAACCTAAGGGGGGGGGACAGTGGCTGGAATCCTGTTATGCACACAGATGTCTAGTTTTGGATGGGTCTTAGGGATTTATTCTTTGCATTAAGTCTGAAAACTCCTTCCTCCCCCACTGCTGTATTCCATACCCTCCTGTCAGGAATTGGTTACTGAACCCTAAGTTTTAAAATGGCCAAACAACTGCAGAAATCATGCTGAGTCATGATGACTGACTCCATGAACTGCCAGGCATGCTAATCATGCCACAGCTGCATGAGAAGGAGTGCATCAGAAGAAGGGTTACTACAGTACAAAGCCATGTAAGGTGGAAATCTGAAGCAATGTAACCATGTGCTTGGGTAAGCCAATGGTGGGCTGAGTTGTATATAAGAGAGCCAGGTCAGTGTTCATTCTCTTCCTATGATCCTGAGATGCCTGGCGTAACACTTTGTCTCTGTATATACTGAAACTACTGAAAATTAAAAGCACCTCCTGTTTTCCGGATGCCAAACACTCTGTGTGTGAGTATTCTTGGGAAAGGGTTGCTACCTAGTCTGCTGAGACAGTTTTTGGCTTCATCTGAGGATTGATTGTCCCATCATCCCCTGATCTGATTTAGCAGTGATGATCATCTGTTGCCCCACTTTCTCAGCTGCTTTTAAAAGGTCTAAGTTTCTTTCTCTTCCTCCCTCTTCCCCCTGCCTTGTCCTCAGCTTATTTCACCTGCTGCAAACTGAGTTCAACATGCAAAAGTAGTTTTCATTTAATTAACTCAGAAGGGGCACAGTGGACAGGAGAAGGAGGAGCAAGGTTTGGTTGAAGGGCCCTGCAGCACCTGCAGCTGCTGGGGGCCCATCATTGTGGGGAAGCATCATAACCCTCCTCCTGCAAAAACGTTATTAGTAATAATCTGAATAGCCTGTACTGTGAACAGGTTAGGTTACATTGACCTGAGATAAACATATGGGGCCCCATAATTCCTTAAACCGGCCCTGGGTGGAGTCTCGCCTTCCTCAGTAGGCCTGGGCAAAAGCAAACTTCTGCAGCCTCTTCTAGCTGTGTTCCTCGTCATAAATAACTTTTTACATCTTGACCGCACTTTGATGTTGCTTGGCCACAGTGTCCCAGTTTGGCGGTGTTGGTGTGTGCCTTCAAGTTGTTTCTGACTTATGCCGATCCTAAGGTGGACCTATCACAGGGTTTTCTGAGGGCTGAGAGCATGTGACTTGCCCAAGTTCCCTCAGTGGGTTTTCATGGCTGAGTGGGGATTTGAACCCTGGTCTTCAGAGTTGTAGTCCAACATTCAAACCACTACACTATGCTGGCTCCCAGTTTACATAAGCAGTAGCCACAGCCAATTTTGAGTCTTGAAAGCTATTGGAGCAGGGAGAAGATAGCCACCTGTGCAGGTAGAACATTACCCTCTGCCTCGTTGATATAAGATCTTGGCCTCTGTGGGCTGTATTGAACTCTTTGCAAGAAAAGTGGGACAAAACAGTTTGGGAAAGTAGCTTTTTTGAACTACAACTCCCAGGCTCCCTCAGTCAGTGTCGATTCTGGGAGTTGTAGTCCAAAAAGCCAGTTTCCCAAATGTGAGATTAAAATGTGAGGATAAAAACAAAACAGATAAATAACAGTCTTAACTGTATTGGTAAGTCCCAAATAGAGCAAGATCTATTGAATCAACAGATGAATGGTGTACCTTACAGTATTTCACATGTGAAAACTTAAGACACATGTGGCCAAGCAACATCAGTATGTGGTCAAAATGGGGAAAGTTATTCATGAGGAAGAACAGACAAGCTAGGAGAAGCTGCAGCAGTTTGCTTTTGCCTGAGCCTATTGGGAAGAACAAGTTTCCATCCCCTCCTCTCCTCTCTTCCCTCTGAGTTGATGGAGAACAAACTACTTTTGCACTTTGAACTCACTTTCCACCAGTGGAAATAAGCTGAAGGCTGAGGGCAAAAGTGAGAGGAGGAGAAAGAAACTGGGACATTTAAAAAGCAGCTGAAAAAGTGGGAGGACAGAGGATTGATTATTCAGGACTGTCCCTGCCAAATTGGGAGAGTTGGGGAGTACCAAATGATGAGTCAACACACAAGAAAATCTAATTGAGTTACGGTAACTGCTTACTCTAGTTGGGATTAACAATAGGACTGAAGCCAAAGTCTTCTCAAGAAAGAACTTTTGATAAGTCTACAAAGACCCTACAGAATTACTCAAAAGATCACTTTATCCTCTTCCAGTATATTACGGCTGTACAGCACCTGATACATTGAGTGCCTGAGCATGCTATAATGCGCTATAAGCAACTATGGGCATACATATCACAAGCCAAGAAGAGTGAAGCAGGGAAGGAAACCAGTATTCCCACCCCTGCCTCTCACTGGCCTTACAATAGAGTACCATGTGGGAAATTATAGCTTGACTGTTATTTAGAGATAAGCATAAACAGAAATAAATAAGACCGGGTAGGAAAAGCATGAGCTCAGATCCTCGTCTTCCTATTGGACAGATTTCTGGAATGAATGGTAACCTTATCCCATAAAGGCCATGTGACATCATACCCCAGGAGTCAAGAGTGAATTTAGCAGCAAGCGCCTGCATATTTTCCTAAATAGGGAACCAGTGGCCAGAGCAGATTGTGTTTCTCTAGTTGCCCCCACCTACCCACCCAGCCACCCGGCAGTGTGTTTATAGGACGCTTGGGCAAAACATTTCAGCAGCACTATAAGCTCCCAGCAAGCTCCTCCTATGGAGTGCCTTGGCCCTTCCCTTTGCCAAATCAGCTGTGATGAGCAGGCTTCTCATTGTGGGATAACATTGGGGCCATGAGAGTAGTGAATCCAGCTTCTAAGGAGAACACACACACACACACAAACACACACACACACGCGCGCGCGCGCGGTCTCTCCATCTCTCATTCTCATTCCCTCCCTCTCCCTATGCCTTGATCTACTATGCCTGCTTGTTCTATCAGCCAGATCACAGATGTCCCTTTGACAGTTCTCTAAGGGCTGCTCCTGCCATGGCTGCCTTGGAAAACAGCCTATTTAAACAGAGCTTGTGATAAGATACTTTTTGGACTATAGCATCCTGAGTCCCCCTGCCAGTCCGGCCAAAGGCCAGACTGACTGGGGGGGTTATGCAAGTGGTAGTTTAAAGAAGTAATTTGCCTGCACTCTATCTATCGATCTATCGATCTATCGATCTATCGATCTATCGATCTCTTGTTGTTATGCGCTTTCAAATTTGACGTTTAGTGATCCTTTCCTGGCAAGATTTATTCAGAGGAGGTTTGCCATTGCTTTCATCTAAGGCTGAGAGAGGATTACTTGCTCAACGTCACCCAACAGGGATTCAAACCCTGGTGTCCCGGAGTCTTAATCCAACACTCAGATGACTGCACCATGCTGGCTCCATCTCTCTCTCTCTCTAATAAAATAACAGTGCTATCCTTGCAGCTGATGCAAGCTCAAAGCTCTGGCACGAAGATCTGAGGAGGACATCTCTAAATTATGGTATCCTTTTATTTATTATTTATATGAATATCTTCCAATGAGTTCAAGGCAGTATGCATATCTGTCTTACTCCCTGGAGATTTTCAGACGCGATTTTTGGGTCTATATATTCCAAAACAGCTCCGTTGCTGCCGCGCGGCAGGGGAGCAGTTTTGGACGACGCCGTTCCTCTGCCGAACCTCTCCATGTCACTTCCGTGACAGAATGGAGGAAGCCGCGTCATATTTCACTCACAATTGTTGCCCGTTAGTGAAATATGACCCGGCTTCCTCCATTCTGTCATGGAAGTGACATGGAGGGGTTCGGCAGAGGAACAGCGTCGTCCAAAACTGCTCCCCTGCCACGCGGCAGCAGCGGAGCTGTTTTGGAATATATAGACCTGAAAATTGCATCTGAAAATCTCTCCTGTTTTATCCTCACAACAATCTTGTAAAGAAGGCCACACTAAGAGAAGGGGAGAGAGGAGTTGGGACCAAGATCAGCACATGGGCTTCATAGCTCAGGGTGGACTGAAACCTAGATTTCCCAAGTCTCAGCCCAACATTCTAACAGCTACAGCTCTCTCTCTGGCTTTTCTTCACAAACAAAGATTCAGGAAGGACTACTGATGACTGAAAAGTGCGCTGATGACTGAAAAGGCCAATCCGGGATAAAGAAGTCCGGTGGCAGATAGCACGGCAAAAGGTCTCCTTGGGTGATGTTTCCAGGTTGTGATTCTTTCTGTGTTGTCGTTTCTCTTCAAGACTTGTTCGGTGTGAGTTCTCAAATAAAGCTGCAGCATTGTGGATAGTGCGTCTTCATGCCTCCCGATGTGAACCATACAGTCATAGAATTGTAGAGTTGGAAGAGACCACAAGGGCCATCCAGTCCAACCCCCTGCCATGCAGGAATACACAATCAAAGGATCCCTGACAGATGGCCATCCAGCCTCTGTTTAAAGACCTCCAAGGAAGGAGACCCTACCACGCTCCAAGGGAGTGTATTTCACAGCTGAACAGCTCTTACTGTCAGAAAGTTCCTCCTAATGTTGAGGTGGAATCTCTGTTCCTGGAGCTTGCATCCATTGCTCTGTGTTCCAATCTCTGGAGCAGCAGAAAACAAGCTGGCTCCATCCTCAATGTGACCCCCCCTTCAAATATTTAAACAGGGCTATCATATCACCTCTTACCCGTCTTTTTTCCAGGCTAAACTTACCCAGCTCCCTAAGTCTTTCCTCATAAGGCATGGTTTCCAGACCTTTCAGCATTTTAATCGCCCTCCTCTGGGCACGCACCAATTTGTCAATATCCTTTTTGAATTGTGGTGCCTAGAACTGGACACAGCATTCTAGGTGAGGCCTGACCAAGGCAGAATAGAGTGGCACTATTACTTCCCTCAAGGAGTCCTTGTATCGCTTTTTTGGAGCACTCCTCTTATGCTGACCCGTGGTGAGTTCACCGTAGAGTCCTATTTTTGGGAGGCGATGGTCCTCCATCCTAGAAACGTGCCCTGCCCTGCGCAGCTGTGTTCTCAATATCATGGCCTCAATGCTGGTGAACCCTAAAGTTTTTCAAGCATGTGATATTTTACATGCCCAGTTGAAAAATGCAAACACACAAACCTGTTGTGATACCAGAATTTAGAAGAAAATGGTATGTTCTACATGCATGACAACTGTGCACCAGGAGCTGTAACTGACCATGGGCACTGGTGGTATTGCAAAAAGACATGTGATTTGCAACTGCATAATTTCTGTTCATTTGCAAAGCAACTTTCTTCTCTACACAAATGGCCCTGCATCTCTACAGGTAGGTAGGTAGGTAATTCATAGGTCATGCAGACACCATCAACACTAATTCCCTTGATTGTAGCAATTGGGGGAAAAGGCTATTTATTAGGACAGGAAATTTTGCAAGGAAAAAAGTTCATACACAGGACAGCCTTATCACCACACACAGCCAGGCAGCTGCCTCAGGCAGAAGATTGTGGGTGTCCTGAATGGGCAACAAATTGTTGTTTGATTTGTTCTTACTGTATTTTCACTGCTGGGGACAGGGAGAAGTCTTTGTGGATTTCCTGCCTCAGGCACCAAAATAACTTGGCTGGCTTTGGGTGCTAGATGCTGTTAAGCTGCAGTCAGGATTGCGGGGCGGGGTGGGTGGGTGTTGCTCTGCCTCAGGCAGCAAAATTCTTGGGCCACTCCCCTTTACACACAGCAATGATCTACAAAGCACAGATACAGGAGCAACCAATAATCTGCTGGGGTCAGTTCCATGGACATAGGAATTATCCTATGAACTAGAACAAATGGGGTAGGGTTGTCAATGAGGAAAAAATACCCAACCATTTGCCAAGAGGAACTCTGCACAGAAGCACTCTGATAAACCAAACATCTTTCCTCTCCTGCCATGTTGTAACATGGATTTTAGCACACACTGGAGGCAGAAATGAGTATTTCCAGCTGATGTACCCATCAGGCGAGCAATCACAGGGCTGCTGGATACAAAGGTCTCCTTGTCACTCCATAGCTCTTCACAAGGGTGGGGAAACTGGCCCATGGGGCTGTATGTGGCCCCAATCTGTTTTCCCCACCCCCAAGCCCCAAGAAATCCTTCAAAGCCTCCAGAACCCCCCAAAATATTTTTACACTGCTGTCCCCAAATACCCCAAAGTATGTAAAGAGTCTCCCACACACACACAAAAATCTGTGATGATTTTACTCCCCTCACCCCTGCCCCAAATAAGCTGAATACCCAAACTGGACATGATGGCATACTCCATCTGGTTCCAGGAATAAGGTGGTAGGGTGGCCTGCTGGGAGTGTGTGTGTGTGTGTGAAAGAGAGAGAACAAACTGGGCTCTGTGGAACAGAAATGAGCTTAGCAGTGTGCTCATTTGTTAGTCCATTTCTCTGAGCGTTAGGGCTTGTCAAAGCTTGTCTCCTTAGAATAACAATTAAACATTCATATTCTGTATTTAGCCCATCTAACATGATTGACTGCAGTATAGCAGCCCAGACAACAACTAGGGGTAAACATCTCTCTCATTCTCTCTATCTCTGTGCATGTGTTATAGAAAATAAATTTTCTCCACAGTCCCTGTGTTGCCACAGCCAGTGGTTTTCCAGCTTTCTTCCATCATGACAAGTTGCCTATCAATAAATCCTGATTCAGCACAGAACACTCTGGGGGTTGTTCACTGGTGTGGTCCACATGGCCACATCTCCTGGGTCTTATCTGCTGTCCACTGCGGGCTAAGAATTCCCCTGAAAATATCTAAGACCTCTAGTAATGACTCCACTGTGGCATTTAGCCCAAACTTTAAAGGAGCTATTCCCCCCCCCAATAGGTTCAGCACCTTGGATAGGGCCTTTACAGTTTGGACGGAAGCCTGTAGTGGGTTCACTGCCCACGGACATGGAAGTCACACCAGCAGCCGCTGCCCACCACTATCCCTTGCAGGGGAAGGCAGATAGGCAGGTTGTAGCAACCATGCTGCATTTCAGAGATGCTTCTCTGCCATGAGGGCTCTTCTCTTGGAGAAAACTGCTGCCCATTGTCTTCTAAGGAATCCCAGGATTCCTTGGAACACAATATGGAAAGCTCTAAGGTATTCCAGCAGTGGTATTTTCCACAATAGTTAAAACTTAGAGCATCATAACATAGCTCCCAAAATGTCAGATAATGCTACCATATGAAGAAATTGGCAGCTGTGCGTTGGGGGAAGGTGGAATCTTGTTTTGGGAATTGCAGTCTCGGCCCCCCTGGAAACATCATCAGATTCTAGGCTTGCTTTTGTCCTGACAAGGACAGCATGAACCAGAAAATGGAAGTGAACAGCAAGAACTATGGAGTGGTAGCCCCCTGGTGTTGTAATTTCCATGCTTAGCCTGAGTAGCCACAGTAGGCTACATGGGTTAGAAAAGAGGTGGGTAGGGGCTCTCGAATTCTGTTACTGACCCCAAGCCTTGTGTCCAGACACATTCGTAGGCATGAAATTGTATAGAGTCTGTACAATTTCAGGACTCAAATCTTGGGGTGAATAATAGGATAAGTAGCCACAGCAGCAGCATCTTGTAACCTTGGGCAGTTGTCTCATGCTACCTACAGTAGAGCTGGCCCTGTCAAGATGCACCAGCCAACTGGACTTTCAGGTCATGCCATGACCCTGTGATTTACTCTGTTTAGAACTGCCAATAGAACAGAAGATGCTACAACTATGGCTTCCCCCATCTGTACTCCATCCGAGCCTTTTGTTCACCCCTTCCCGCAGCTGCTGTGGCCAGCAGGCTCCCAGGTGTCTCACCCAACACTGCAGGAAAGGCATCATCACCACCACCACCACCACTACCACCACCATTATCCTATTACGATTATGACACCTCTCTGGCTTTTCTTCGCAAACAAAGATTTAGGAAAGACTCATCCTGCGCTTTCTGCAAGCACGCTGATGATTAAAAAGGCCAATCCGAGATAAACAAGTCTGGTTGCAGAAAGCACAGCAGAAGGTCTCCTTGGGTGATGTTTCTGGGTTGTGATTCTTTCTGCGTTGTCATTTCTCTTCAAGATTTGTTCGGTGTGAGTTCTCAAATAAGGCTGCAGCTTTGTGGATAGTGCGTCTCCATGCCTCCCGATGTGAGGCCAGGGCGGACCATTGTTGGTGATTAATTTGGCTGAGCCTGAGATGTTGCTTCAGGGAGTCCTTGTATCACTTTTTTGGAGCGCCCCTCTTACGCTGACCCGTGGCGAGTTCACTGTAGAGTAGTATTTTTGGGAGGCGATGGTCCTCCATCCTAGAAACGTGCCCTGCCCAGCGCAGCTGTGTTCTCAATATCATGGCCTCAATGCTGGTGATCCCTGCTTGCTCAAGGACAGCAACATTCGTCACATAGTCAGTCCAGTGTATATTTAGGATTGTGCGTAAACAGCGCTGATGGAAGCGTTCGAGGAGTCGTAAGTGGTGGCGATAGGTGACCCATAAAGGAGAATAGACAGTACAATGGCTCTATATACATTGATGTTTGTGTTTCGTCTCAGGTGTTTATTACTCCAGACTCTTTTGTAAAGTCTTCCAAATGCACTATGTGCCTTTGCTAATCTGTGATCAATCTCTTTGTCAATCTTGGCATCTGAGGAGATGATGCTTCCCAGGTAGGTAAACTGCTGAATGGACTTGAGCACAGATTTGCTGATGGCAATGTGGGGATGGTGGTGTTTGTCCTGTGGTGCAGGCTGGTAAAGAACTTCCGTTTTTTTCTGGTTGACTTCCAGCCCAAACAGCTCTGCAGCTGTTGCGAAGCAGGATGTTAGGCGCTGCGGAGCTGCTTCTGTGTGGGCAACAAGGGCAGCATCATCAGTGAAAAGCAGCTCACGGACTAGATAGTTTAGAGTCTTAGTGTGAGCCCTCAGACAGCTTAAGTTAAACAAGCTACCATCAGTACGGTAACATATATAGATGCCGTCTTCTTCTTCAAGCTCTGCCGTAGCCCTTTGGAGCAGCATGCTGAAGAATATTGTAAATAAAGTTGGTGCAAGAACACAACCTTGCTTCACTCCATTGGTTATTAGAAAGGGCTCTGAAAGAGCATCACCATATCTGACTTGACCGCGCTGGCCCTCGTGTAGCAAGGTAATCATTTTAAGGAATTTGGGGGAACATCCTAGTCTTTCCAGGATCTGCCACAGACCTTTTTCTACTCACAGTGTTGAAGGCTTTGGTGAGGTCAACAAATGTTACATAGAGACATTTATTCTGCTCTCTACATTTTTCTTGCAGTTGTCTAAGGGCAAATACCATATCTGTAGTACTCCTATTGGCTCTGAAGCCACATTGGTTTCAGGAAGAAGTTTTTCTGCAATAGAAGGAACTAATATGTTCAGGAGTATCCTTGCAAGGATTTTTCCAGCAATAGAGAGCAGTGTTATGCCTCAATAGTTTGAGCAATCGGAGTTTGCTCCTTTTTTCTTGTACAGGGTGATGATGACTGAATCTCAGAGATCTGATGGCAGTTCCCTCTTTTCCCAGCAATTCACAAGGAGTTCGTGGAATTTATCGTGGAGTGTATGACCTCCGTGTTTCCAAACTTCAGGTGGGATTCCATCAATCCCAGCCGCCTTGCCGTTTTTCATCTGCTGTATGGCCTTAAAGGTCTCTTCCAAAGTGGGAGCTATGTCCAATTCATTTTTCATCGGTTTTTGTATTATATGTTGGATAGCTGACCCTTGGACTACTCAGTTGGCACTAAAGAGACTTTGAAAATGTTCAGCCCATCGATTCAGGATGGAGGCTTTATCGGTAATTGATGTTTGACCATTTGTACCGTATAAGGAGCTTTGGACCTGATAAGTAGGTCCAAACACTGCTTTAAGAGCTTCATAAAATCCTGTATGATCACCCAGATCTGCACAGCATTGTGTCTTTTCTGCTATATTGATCCACCACTTGTTCTGCATGTCTCTGAGTTTTTGTTGAAGTTTACTACATGTGAGGCGGAAAGCTGTTTTTCTTACATGACAGGTTGGCTGGGCGAGGTATGCCTGGTGAGCAGTTTTTTTCTTTGCCAACAGCTCCTGGATCTCTTGGTTGTTTTCATTAAACCGGTCTTGATTTTTCTTGTGGGAGAACCCGAGGGATTCTTCCACAGACTGGAGGATACTGTTTTTGATATGTTGCCAAAGCACTGTGGGAGTCTGGTTCCTACAACAGAAGGATCTGTAGGATGGTCTTCAAGTTTTGTTTGTAGGTTTGCCTGGAAGTCATCTCTCATGGTAGCTTGTTGAAGATTGTTGACTTGGAGTCTCCTCTTTAAGATGCCACCCCTCTTAGGTTTGAACTTAAGATGAAGATTTAGTTTACATCTGACGAGGTGATGATCTGTCTGGCATTCTGCACTGGGCATCACTCGAGTATGACGGACATCACGGATTTTTCTCTGCTGGACTAGAACATAGTCAATGAGGTGCCAATGTTTGGATCGGGGATGCATCCAGGTTGTCTTCAAGCTGTCTTTCTGCTGAAAGATAGTGTTTGTAATATAGTCAGCTGTTGTTCTGCACAGAACTCTAGCAAGAGGAGTCCATTATAATTGCAATTTCCAACACCATGCTTGCCTAAAACATCTCTCCAAGCTTCGGAGTTCTTTCCTACTCTGGCATTGAAGTCACCAAGGATAATAATTTTATCTTCTACAGGGACTTTTTGTATGAGTTGGCATAGGTCTGTGTAGAATTTGTCTTTCTCTACAGGATCGGCTTGCATAGTTGGGGCATATATACTAAAGAGAACAACATGTGGGAGGCGTAAGGAAATAATGCGATCAGAGTGTCCTGTTGGCAAGGTTTCGAGTTTGGAGGCAATGGAGTTTTTGATCATAAAGCCTACTCCTGAAAGATGTTTTTCGGTTTTGGGTTTGCCAGACCAGTAAAGTGTGTAGCCAGCGTCATGTTCTTTAAGGCTGCCTTAAAGGCTTCCCCCATCTGTACGATTATGACAGTAGTGATGATAATAATAACAAAAGAATGTCAGGGGAAGTTGTAGCCGCTGCATGTTACTACTTATTCAGGAGTTTAAAATGTTGAAATGAGGCTAGAGGACTGAATAGAAAGGAGGAAGTTCTTTTCTTACAACCTCTATTTTTTTTAAAAGAACATACATCATAAAGCATGAGCTGCCTTCTGGAAACTATGGAAAGGGATCTTGTTGTACCTTTTAGACTAACTGAGAGAAACAAGTTGGTGACATAAGCTTTCTATACATCCGCTGAAACAGACGTAAGCTGCTAACACACTGCAGAAATAATCCAGTTTGACACCGCTTCAACTATCATGGCTCCATCCTATGGAATCCTGGGATTTGTAGTTTGTTGTGGGACCAGAGCTCTATGACAGAGAAGGCTAAATATCTCACACAACTACAAACCCCAGAATTCCATAGCATTGAGCCATGGCTGTTAAAGTGGTGCCAGACTGGGTTATTTCTACAGTGTGTCAGCAGACTTAGTCTATGAAAGCTTGTGCTACCAACTTCTTTCTCTCAGTCTCAAAGGTCCTACAAGATCCCTTTGCATACTGATCCAGACTAACATAGCTATGTCTTTGAATGCTACCTCCTGGAAACTATTGAACTCTCATCAGACCAGGATTCCATAAGATTGAGCCATGGCAGTTAACTGTGTAGTGTGATTGCTTCCAGGTATGCCACATCAGAGCATAAGCGGAAAAGAAAAAAAGATTGGAAAGAGCTATGGGGTAGAAATTGTGGCTACTTCATGTCTCATTTCAGTGGGGGAAACTCAAAAGCACAGTGGAACCTAGTAACCCTACAACCACGAGAAGAATACTTCAGAGCTGAATAAACAGGCAGTTTAATCAGTTACCAGGTTTTGGGAGGATTGTGAAACTGGAAGGACCTCTGCTTTAAGGGTCATAGAGAAGAAAGGTTATCAGTTTGGGACTTTAACCTAGGACAGAGGAAATTCTGAAATAACTCAGGCTTCCGATGTAAGCCAAGCCTAAAGGTATCCTTTGTTCAATAGTTGGCCAGTTCTTGTTGTTGCTAACTGCTGTCAAGTTGACTTCAATGTATGGCAACCCTCCGAGTGAGAGACCTCCAAGTCCCGCTATCATCAACAGCCCTGCTCAGGTCTTGCAGACTCAGGATTGTGGCTTCCTTGATTGAGTCGATCCATCTGGAATGCGGTCTTCCTCTTTTCCTGCTTCCCTCCACCTTATCAAGTATTATTGTCTTTTCTAGTGAGTCATGTCTGCTCATGATATGTCCAAAGCACCACAGTCTCAGTTTTGTCATCTTGGCTTCTAGGGAGAGTTCAGCCTTGATTTGCTCTAGGACCCATTTATTGGTCTTTTTAGCAGTGCACGTATCCATAGAACTCTTCTCCAGCACCACATTTCAAAGGAGTTGATTTTCTTCTTATCAGCTTTGTTTACTGACCAGCTTTCACAACCAGACATAGAAATGGGAAATACAATGACATGCACCATCCTCACCTTAGTATTCAATTATATATCTTGACACTTCAGGATCTTGTCTAGCTCCTTCATAGCTGTTCTTCCAAGTCCTAATCATCTTCTGATATCTTGACAGCAATTTCAAAAAGGAAGTTGAAAGGACGCACAGACACGATAGGCCTATTTATTCCCCCTATTTCTGGCATTCAGGACTGTGTTACCCCACCCACCCTCAAAAATCTTAAATAAATAAATAAATAAATAAATAAATAAAATCTCTACCTGATAAATATTTAGCTAAACAACCATTGACATTCCTGTCTTCCAGTCATTTCCATTCATCATTTTTGGACAGAGCTCTGACTACTGATTTCCATAATATCACACAGCTGTGAGTTCTAGAACATAATTATCTAATAGTGAAGGAACTTTCTTGCTGCTTGTCAATTTTGACAGGAAGAATCCTAGCTTTCAGATAGCTTAAACAAGAATGAGATCCATTAAATCCTTTAATCATGTTGGACTGCAACTCCCGTCAGCCCTAGCCAGCATATCCAATAGTGTGGAATGCTAGGAGCAGCAGTCAAACAACTTCTGAGGGCCTCAGCTTCCCCATGCTTAATATTAAGGGTATCATGCAAGGGGGGAAAATGTGTGGCCCTCCTGATGTTGTAGTTGGACTGCCAATCCCATTGACTTTGGTCAGCATAGCCAGGAGAGTCATAATGAGAGCTGCAGTCCAACAATATCCAGAGTACCACACACACCCCATCTCTGATGTAATGGGCAATTGTGGACAAATGTTGCCCTCCAAATATTTTTGGACTGCTGCTCCCATAATCCCACACTAATAATTCTGCTGGCTAGGGCTGCTGGGAATTCAGACCAAAAACAATAGCAGGAGGGGCACAGTTGGTATAAAGAGATAGTGTTTCCTTCTGAGTAGGACTGAGCTGAAATGGGGGAGGGACCCTGTTTTTTCTGCTAGCTGCCAAGCCCCCCCCCCTTTTCCAACATTTTTTTCCAAAAGAAGCTGCATGAAAGGTCTAGGGACAATGTGTCGCCCTCCAGCTGTTGTACTGCAATTTCCAGCAGCCCTAGCCAGCCAGATGGCTCTTGGTACCCTTTCCAGCTGTTATGATTCTAGGAGCTGCAGCATTTGGCTGAGATGGTGGCAACCTGAGCATAACAGCTACAGTGCTTGTAAAGCAGCCTTTCCCAACCTGGCACAGGACAGTCACTTTGGCTTTACAACTCCCACCAGCTGGCCGGAGATGTTTGGAGCTGTAGTCACGCTCCCCCAGAATAAACCAATTTGGGGAAGTTGTTGTTGTTGTGTACCTTCAAGTAATTTCTGATTTATGGCAACCCTAGGGCAGCCCTTTCCTACCCTTTTCTTGGCAAGATTTGTTCAGAGTGGGTTTGCCATTGCCTTCCTCTGACTCTGAAAGACTGCGACTTGCCCCAGGGTAACCTGGTGGGTTTCCATGGCTGAGCAAGAATTCAAATCCTGGGGCTCAGCTACACGGGAGAAATAAATCCAGGAAATATCGTGTTACCTCCATTTTGGTCCTGTCCCAAGTTGTGCCCATGATGCATTTGCATATTTGGTGACGGTGAAAATACCCAAGTTTGTAATCCACATGGCTGCCTACGGGGACGGGGGCAGAGGTTGTTGAAGGCCGCCCACCCATCAGTCAGGAAGGCCAAGCCCTTGCTCACTCACTCACTCCCCCGCTCAGCCCTTGCCCGGCCCACCCGGTGCCTTGGCCCTCGGCGGCGGCTGCCACCGAGGGCTCGGCCATCCATCAGTCAGTCATGGAGGCTGAGCTCAGGCAGAAGCAGCAGCCACTGCTGCCAAGGGCCAGAGCTCCGGGTGGGACGGGTTGCTGCGGTCAAGGCCTGAGCTTCTATGGCTGACAGCCACTGAAGCCGGCCCTCGGCCGTGGCAACTACCGAGTGGGACGGGCTGCTGCAGTTGCTGCAGCTGAGTCATGGAGGCTGAGCCTGGCCAGGTGGTGGCAGGAAAAGTTGGGATTGCTTGGGCAGGCAGAAGCGAGCAAGCCAGGAAGCTGGCAGCCAGGCAATTGGGGATGGGGAGACCTCTGGGGTCACCCAGCCTGGGAGAGAAGTGGCGGCAAGAAGGAGGAGGGAGAGGAGCCCAGCCCCGGGCTTCGGAGGCAGCGGTGGACTCAAAGCAGGGCCATTCAACAATGGTGGATCCTGCATTGCAAGGCATCCCTGGCAAGCCAGCCCCCTCCGAGATACAATCAATCACATTTCAGCTCTGCTGTGTGCCCTATTTCAAAATGGTTGCTGGTTATCATGTGAGTTTTCCCACACTTTTTAAAAAAGACCACGGAAAATAGAGGGATGGAAAGTCATGTATTTCCTGGGCTTTTTCTTCCCCCCCCCTTCCGAATAGTGCAATTGTGGCCTACGGAATGTGAGGACCAATGAGATTCTTCTCGAATTCTTCCCTTTTTTTGTTTTGTTTTGTTTTTCCCACGGTGTCAACCCCCTGCTCTCCCAGCGTCCTAGTCCAGCACTCAAACCACTGCACCACACGGGCTCTCTTTTCAAGCACACCAGTTGCTTTGTGTGTACTATACCAGTCCTTCTCACAACAGCTCTTTCAGATAAGCTCAGTGTTATTTTCACCCTATTGCAGCTGAGAAGCAGTGGCTGAACATGTTCATGGCTAAGATGAACTTTGAGCCAGGGAACTCAGGTATGTGTCTCAAAACAAATCCCCCTGCATTTTGGCTCTTGGAGCATCGTTGCAACCCCGTATGCACAATGCAGCTCTTGCACGGGTGGTACTTGTGTGCCCAGCACAACATGGCTGCTCTAGAGAGACTTGCTTGTGCGGGCAGTTTCCTTCTCAAGGGATTTGCTCCGGAGCACAATTTTAATTCTTCCTTCAATAGAGGAATTCTTTGTCCTGCCGCCTGGGCTTGTGTGGTTCAACTGATTCCTGTGGCCAAGGCCACATTCAAAACAGCAGAAAGTACTTGTGTGTGTGTGTGTTTGTGTGTGCCCACTGGCATAGGGACAACTGTCAGTCTGGCTAATCTCTTTATTTGAACCTGGTTGGTTCCTTGTACCCTTTGGAGTTGCTCTGCACAAAATTGCTAATTTGCCATCATTGTGAAATTCAAAGGGGTCATTTAAGGCCAGGGATTGGTTTCTGTTTGTTACTGGAGTTCATGCCTTGGGGCTGGGAAGACTAGCAGCAGGGGCCCCTCTCTGCCTGCCTTCTCCTCCTCCTCCTCTTTCTCCCCAGGCTTGCAGAGCCAAAGAAATGTGCCTGTATTCAGAGGTGTCTTTAAGCATCCTGGACTCCACTGTTTGATTTGAATCTGTGACAAAGTAAGGATTTGGGTGGCTGAGCCTGTTAGAGAGAGAAAGGCTCTGTGTGTGTGTGTGTGTGTGTAGTGTGGGGGCGGGCAGGGAGAAACAGCTGTTGTTGCATGCTGGCTTGGGTTTGCCAATGGCCTTGTTTGTAATGGGCTTCCAATTCAGCATCTTTGTTATGCAACTGGTTCTGTCAGGAGAACAGATCCTTACTCCAGGAGGCCTGGGCTGAACAGAGCTCAGAAAAAGTTGCTTCTTCAGGTGACAATTCCCGATCAGCATAGCCACAGAATTTGGGGAGGGGGGGCTGTGGGAGGGTCTGGGAGCTGTCATCCAAAAAAGTAACTTGTCCAAGCTCTGGTACTGAAGCACAGGAGAAAGCTTTCAGTTACACACTTTCTCAGTGCCTTAAACGTTTTCTCTCCTTTTTTCCTCTTCACTTTCTTGTTTCCTGGATTGGAGGCCGCTGAACCCTATAATTATACAGATCTGCCTGCCCTGCTTCCCCCCTCCCTGATTTTAAAAACTCTTTGATACTAAACTTATTACTGAATTTTGAAGAGGCCAGAAGGGTATCTGAGCCAATTCAACAAAAGAGGGACAACCATTTAAAAAATAAAAAAACTGCAAGAAATGTCAGGTTGTGGGTGGTGTTGGTGTTTTATTTTGCTCTTTCCATTAAACATCCTACAAAACATCCTACAAAATGATGATTTTGGTGCCAATGTCAGCCGTAGGGACAGTTGCACTAGAGGTTCTTGCTAAAGATACTGGTTCAAAGGGGAAATTTTTCAAAAGATTCACAAGTTTCAATGTGAAGTCAAAGACTTTCATGGCCGGCATCCATAGATTTTTCATGGTTTTTTTCTGGGCTGTGAGGTCATGTTCTGGAAGAGTTTATTCCTGATGTTTTGCCTGCATCTGTGGCTGGCATCTTCAGAGAATGGTGGGGTAGGGCTGTGTGGGGTTTATATACTGTGAGTCCCTGTTGGGTGAGAAGCTTAGAACGCAGATCTCATGCAGGCCAGTAAAAAGAAATTACTCCAACAGGGACTCACAGTATATAAACCCCACACAGCCCTACCCCACCATTCTTTGAAGATGATAGCCACAGATGCAGGCAAAACATCAGGAATAAACTCTTCCAGAACACAACCTCACAACCCGGGAAAAAACCACAAAAAAACTATTCACAAGTTTCCTCCACAGATACTACTGGCTCCCAGGGTACAAAAAGGCTCTGGGGTCAGGGCCAGCACTACCTTTTAGGGAGTGTGAGGCAGTCACCTCAGGCAGTGGCCACTGGGGATGGGGCAGTAGCAGCTTCTTTTCTTGCTCTTCACTTTTTGGACTGGCTCACAAGGTTGTACTGGGGTCCCTAAATTAGTTTGATGCTTTAGATTAGGGTCACTCCACCAAGGTTTCCTGGAACCCTGGGTGCCAGTTAGACGCTAATTATTGCTGTAGGGCATCCCGGGACTTCTTGATCCCATATTTATCCCTCACTGTTTATACGGTTTTTGTCTCTCTTTGGGAGATCCCGGGAGATCCCGGGATCATTGTTTACATGGCATCACGTCCCGTGATATGTCTCTTCTCCCACTATATACTATCCCCCTTTTTTTGTTTACACCCGTTTATGGTCCTGGGATTTTTTTTTTAAGCTGTCAATCAAGGATGCGATTACTCTTTTTTTCACAGCCTCGATGACGTACTTCCTTTAGAGTTTCCCACCACGAGTGATGCTATTGGCTGGCACAAATGTTTGTTCAAGCTTCTGCATTGGTAAGAGAAGGAGGGCGAAGGCAACCCCAGCTCTGCACAATTTGATTTTAAAAAACCCTGCCCAAAAAAATGTTAAACTCCATGTAAAAGGAGAATGCCAATACAGGCACACAAGCCATTTTAAAAGACAAACCTCAGCTGGTGCTGGGGACAGTGAGAGAAGTCATAAGCAGAGCCAAGTGGAGCCCCGGTGCGCACACACACAAGCCCTGAGCCGAGTATGCTCTCAGCTGGGAAGCCGAGGATAGGGGATGGGGCAGGGAGGGGTTGAATGAGGCGATTAGTGACTGTGCCTTTAAAATTTAAACACACACACAAAGCGAGTATGTGGTCATCTGGAAAGCCAAGTGCAGGGGACGAGGCTGAGACGGGGAGGGACTGAATGAGGCGATCAGGAGCACACAGGCTTGCAGTGTGACTGCCTTTAAAATTTAAACCCACCATGCAGGGGAGGGACAGGTTGAAGCTGAAGGCTTTGCAGTGTAAAAATCCATTGAACAGGCTGACTTAGTGCACAGACAGACACACACACAAACCTTCATGCAGCTGGAAGGGAAGCCTTTGTTTTCAGCTGGTGAGGCTGAATCTATTGAACGGGTGACAGAGCCCTCCTTCTCTGAGCCTGCCCCCGGTCACCATTTCCGGTCATCACCTAGTACTGAGATATCTTATCCCTGACTGTTTACATGTCCGATTTTCTGAATCCTTCCATGACTTTAAAAAAATAATTACAAACTGCGGGACAGAAAGTCCTGCTGGTTGAGGGATAAAAGGTGGCCCCCCTTCCCAAAAGCTCGGGACCGTCATGATGTATGTGTAAACAACCAGGGTTCGACACAAATTCTTCCCACTACATTTTCATCGTGTAAACAGCACCCTGGAGTTCTGCAAGCAAACACTAGAGGTTGTGCAAGAGAGTGCAACGGAAACATACAAACACTCCATTTTTTTAAAAGATGTAGATATAATAATTTTTATGCAGGGGATCCCAGAGACCTGAAAATTATTTCAAGGGTTCCTCCAGGTTAAAAACCCTGAGAAAGGTTGCCTTAAGTGTATTGAAGGACACTCTCTTCTTGTTACCTACCCTGACAGCCCCCATCTTGGAATATCAAATAATTGGCTATATTTAATTACTTGGCTACGATGGCCATCCACATGGTTACAGGTAAACCAGGGACGCCCTAATACCAAGATGGGATTAATCTAAGACCAAGGGAAGGGCCTGTGGAAATTCCCAAAAACAAACACTCTCAAGTAAGGCTCAACCCCTGGAGGTGACTAATCCACTCAGTGATAGCAAGAGACCTTGGAAATTTCCTCTCCTGCTCTCTTCCAACAAAAGACCTTGCCTGTTTCCTATTCAATTCCAAAAGTATTGATCATTAACGATCCTTAACTCTTCCAGGTACCCTTTTGTTTTTGCCTGAGAACCTCCCAGAACCATTGTATTTCACTCACAGCTTCTATCCCTGTAGGGGAATTATTTCACATAAATACCACCCCAAAATACCACCAAATTGTCTACAGCTTGTCCTCCTACATCCATGCTGCCAGTTTGCTGCTACACCCTCAGAACACAACTGTGAGACCCCTGTCTCTGCTCCACAGGGCAGGTGTCATATCACCCATCATCCCCTCACTCTATTCCTCTATCCAAATACTTCCTACTACTTTCGTTAGCCTTGTGTGAGTGTCTGAAGCCTGAGTGGTTATGTGAATGCTGTTGGTATTAATTTCCAATAAAGATCATTTAATTATACTTTTTGGCTTAGAGTCTCCTCCTTAGTACCGGTATACATAGGTCTACCAGTATACATCGGCTCATTACCTGCCTCTCATTTTGCCAAGTCAAGTGCATTAATTCCCCATATTAATATTAGTACATTAGAGGGCCCTCACGGACCCCTCCCCCAGCATTTCGGATAACATTATCACCAGTGCTGAAGTAAGATAGAAGAGCCTGGGGTGGTGGTGGTACCATTTGCTGCCCTGCCCCAGAGAACAACATGTCTTCAGTTGGCCTTGGTGTGCATCCCTTTAATACCCACTCCTCAGTTTCCAGTATACATATGATTGGGGCTGATCAGTACAGAGACATGGCTCTGCTACCATCTTGAATAATTCTACCTCCCACCATTGTCAACTAGTAAAATGCTCTTGGATTCTTCATTTGACTTTGGATTGCTTCATTTACAGTTGGCCCTCCATATACATGGATTCTGTATCCACTGATTCAGCAATCCAGAGCTTGAAAATATTTTTTTGTAATGCAAAAAGCAAACCTTGTTTTTGCCATTTTATACAAGGGACACCATTTTACTATGTCATTGTATATAATGGGTCTTGAGTATCCACAGATTTTGGTATCCACGAGGGGGGGGGATGGAACCAAGGGGTTGTCTAGATGAGAAGATATAATGCCGATTGCTGCACATTAACACAAAATTGCAGCAGCGTTCTAATCTCCGTGGTCCTTTGACAAAATTGCTGGTACCAGCTCTTCTTTGAACTGCCCCAGATTGGACAGGAGTGTGGTAGAACTCTACAGAAACATGTTCAAGTCAGGGGGAGCAGGAGGGAAAGAAAGAGAAAAATAAGCACCACCTCTTCCTATACAGTAGATGACAGAGGCACATCTACTTGTATCAAGAGGTGCTCATCATAGCTAGGGGTGGGGAAATGCCAGGGTCTTGGAGGACAAGGCACAGAAGCCCAGAGATTTCAGCACATCAGGCTGTGGGAGATGTGCAATCAACTCAAAATAGTTCTGTCAGCAGAACTGGTCCCAGCTGTTCCTGAGAAGTGCAGCTGCCAGGCCTACAGATCTTGAGAGAGAAGCCATTCATTCCCTAGAGGCAGCTGCTTTGATATGCAGGAAAGACAACCCCAACCCCTGTCTTTCCCCACTCATGGGAAGCGGGAGGGTGCTGCAAGCATCCACTGCAAAAAAAAACCATTTGCACATCTCCTGTATATTCAGGAGACTGATTGAACCACAGTTCAAAGAGCCATGATTTGAAGAAGAGAACCTGGCTACTCATCTCTATTTATCCCTAACACAATAGTTGAAATGTATTAGGCATTGCTGGGATTCTGCATCCCTCTCCACCTCTTTTCTGACAAATGGTAAATGCTGTTTAAACCTTTTTATGCACATGGAGAGGCACAGAAAGAATATTGAAGCTGAACAGTGAAGGAGGACTGATTCAAACATGCATGTCTGTCCCTGGATGACCTGTGTGTGCAAATGGATCACTGCAGCTCTCTAACCTGAAAGGCAGAGTTTTGACAGCATCTCACATCATCTTAAATAAGATGCTTTTTAGTGAAATGCGTCCACACCTTTGGCTGCCACTCATTCCTGTAAAACAGCCAAGGAGTGAAGGCATATCCAAGCCAGCCATCATCATGAAAGCTGTTCTGGCTTTCCAAAGGATGATTGCTTTCTGTGCTTGTACTTCCCAGATCTGCAGTCGTACCTTTCTTCCCTTTGAAAGATAGACGCAGTGGCAGGGGGAGACATGTAAAGTAGCTTGCTAGTAAGTGCTTACGCTTCTGCACTGAGACAGCAGAAAGGGAAAATGTAGACAAATGAGCCAATGAAGCACATGAACTGATCATTCGCAGTATGGAATCAAAGCTCCCAAAGAAAAATACAGCTACTGTGTTAGATCATATGGTTGCCAGGATGAGAACACTGCAAATCAGGAAGAGGCGAGTGAAATTCTTGACAGAACAGATGCTAGCACCCTGTTCATGAATTACGAAGGTGTTGGAATTGTTGCTTTTTTGGGTCATTATTTGGCATTCTGTTCTGATCTCACAACAACCACAATACACACACACACACAAAACCCATCTTGTAAGCTGTGCAGCAGAACCCTCCAACACACACAGCCTTTTCTGTCTTGCTGGAGTTCAGCTGTTTTCCTGTAGCTGGACACACAGCAAAGATGTCATCTGCAGGGACATCCTGAGAACCTTTGGCAACATGGCCATTTCCATGGTGTTGGAGAGCAGGGCAATCTCCACTGATTCCCCCTGCAACATGGGGGGAATCAGCAACATGGAAATGGCTGTATTTGGGAGGGGCTGCACTGCATACAAGGTGGGTTTGGAGGTTGGTTAACATCAGGAAAGGTCGCTATGGAGCTGTAGCTATGGAATACACATAAGTCTCTTGATGCAGTCTCTTGTCTATTATTTGATGACCCCCATGTGCTTTGCCTTTGCCTTGAAGTACCATCCCCTTGCAGCCTTTGGTCTTTGAATATGATTCCTCAGAAATAAGCTCTGCTTTCAAAGGTATTTCACCCAAGCAATTATGTCTGGAGTGCAGCCTTATACTATGGGCTTGTTTCTTTATAAAGAAACCCAGGAACAATCCCAGATGTTCCTGTGGATTTAACATCTATTGTTTGCGCACCATTCAGAGTCCAAAACAATAAGCAAAGTATTAGCAGAGCTGCCGAACAGTTTGCACTAAGGGCTCTCCTGAGCTGACCAAGAGCTCCATACCTCCTGCAGAGAGCCTTTATCTCTTGAAATGAAAAGAGATCTCTTGAATGAAAATCATTAGAAAGGAATAGAAGGCTGGCTCTCATTCTAAGGCATGGGCCATTCAAACATGGCCTTGCATATTTGGCCAGCTGGTGTTTATGGGCTGCATGTGAATTATGGCAGAATTCAGCAAATGGGGATGAATACTCTTGAATACTGAGCAGGGCTCTGATCTACATTCCTGTAGCACATTGCAGACTTCCTGCCATATTCCACTGGCAATCATAAGGAATCCCCCTTCTCTATTCACTTGACCCGGAAGAAGTTTGCAGAATATTTTACTTCTAGGAGCCTCTTGAAAAATACACCAACCTTTGGACAAGACAGAGTATTTGTTTTGTACTGCATTTACTCCACAGATCAAGTGCTTGAAATCAAGAACTGATTCTTGTAGTTCTCTTCAAAGCAAACAAGTTCTTACAGATCTTCCTAGGGGAAAGGAAAAGATGAAAGAATGGCACACAAGGTGCTGGACACGAAGAAAGGGAAATGCTAGAACCACTGGCATGTAGCTACTTCTATCAGCATGACATCAGTACCCCAACATGAATAAATTCCGTGGATTCCAACCATACTTGCCATGATTACAACTACTGCTCTCTCTAGTAGCTTTTTCATCACACCTGCTCTAAGGGAGGCACAAAAGGAACACTGAGGGCAAGTCCCACATCTGTTGTAGGTTATTTTCTAAATGCTGTCACTCCTGCTATCATCTAATTTTTAAAACCAGGGATGGGCAACTGCAGAGGGAGTGAGGGGCCTATTCTCAGGAGCCATGCTGTTGCTTTGTGGCATGCCAGGTGTAACACTGTGTCACTTCTGACTGCCATTTTGGACAAAGTGGAGGGATCTGGAAGATTCTGAGGGTGGGGAAAGTAAACCAACACATTTGCAGTCTGGTTTGCATGTATTGAGTCAGTGCTAAAAACAATTTTAAGGGTTGGTGGGTTTGGGGGGGGGTTGCCAGGGGGTTCAGGGGCCACAATGTAGGGCCACATAAGGCTCATGTGCTGCATTTTGCTTACTCCTGTTTTAAACAAATACCCAGGTTGCTACCAATACCCAGGTAGTTTGGACAACTATTGATCAAGATGCCTGAAGAGTCATGGCTTCCATTATATGTTTTGCTAAACAGGCCAAACTGCAGGATGAAAAGAGGTGTTGTATTATTTCAAAGTAACTTTACACAACATCTGATCTAAGTCTACTGTTCCATCCTAGGACCAAGCTCTGAAAACATCAGCTTTGCATATTTGTTGCAGAAGCTAACTGAGGATGCATAGACTGACAGGTAAAAACATGCAACATTAAAAACCACCACCACCCATCTCATTCCAACTTGCAAGCCGTATTGCTGCTCGTTTTTACACTGTTGTGTGTCTGTGTGCTTGACAGCATATGTTTGAGACCAGCATTTAAAGAAACATACACAACATGCTTTACAAAAAACAAAGTTAAAAAGGAGGCAGCCTACCTGAACCATGGGTGGAGAAGACCTTTACTGATGATTGAACTAGCATTCAATAGTATGCTGGTATTGGCATCTCTAGTTTCATTGCAAAACCAGAAGTGAGGGTTACAGCACAGCAAAGGTAAACCTCTAAGGAAGGCCCTCTTACTTGCCTGATGGGTGGGTGGCAGGTCCAGGATATCTTGTTTTCTCAGGCAAAAGACATGATGGCACCCTGTTCTGTCCTATTTAGAGAACCTGGCTGCATTGGTAATGATTGAATCTTTTTTCAACACTAGCAATGGGAAGAGGCCTAGGTATCAGACCAGTTTAGGGGGATGGATGAGACAGGCTGTTTGGCAGAGAAGGGCTGTCATTACTGCTGCCAGACTAAATGATAAGGCTGGGCCTGAGTGGTGCAACCTGAATACAGAACTAAGAAAGCCAAAAATAGTGACCATGAGGATTTACATAAATTCAATCTAGATGATGAGGGAATTGAAATAGTTAATGATTTCCCATATCTTGGATCAATCATTGATCAGAAGGGAGATTGCAGTCAAGAAATCAGAAGACAACTAGGACTGGGGAGGGCAGAACTAGACAAGATCCTAAAGTGGAAAGATATAAAGCTGAACATGAAAGTTAGGATCGTCCAAGCCATCGTATTTCCCATGTATGGAAGTGAGAGCCAGACAGTGAAGAAAGCTGATAGAAAGACATTCAACTCATTTGAGATGTGGTGCTGGAGAAGAGTTCTGTGGATACTATGGATGGTCAAAAAGACAAACAAATGGGGCCTAGAACAGATCAAGCCTGAACTCTCCTTGGAAGCCAAGATGACTAAATTGAGGCTGTCATACTTCATGAGAAGGCAAGACTTGTTAGAATTTTAAAAACATTTGAGATTTGGTGATCTCAGTAGCAGAGTTAAAACTGCGCTTAGCAGAAGTTTTGAGAACAGATAAGCCAGCCACCTCCTCCCCACACACAATATATCTAGCTGAGAAACAAAACAAGCTTAGTCTTCTTTAAAGAGTACAAAAAGGTCGTTTACTTACAAAGAAGCATGCACATAATTCAATACACAGGTTCAGCATCTTCAGGTAGGTAGAAGGAAGAAAAATGAAGGTCTACATGCTGTCGTGAACTTAGAAGCATCTTTCTAGAGAGCTACTTTAAACTCGCATGCTTCATGGAGGAAAATTAGAAAAAGTGTGCATGCTTGGGGCTTGTTCCCCAGAGAACAAAAGCTGCCCACATGGCCAGGAAGGGAAGAGGTATGTAAACAATCAAACAGGAAATCAGCTATAAAGGAGCTTGGCATAAATTCCTAGAGAGAACATGAACTTTAACTACCATAGAGTTCAAAGAGTCAATGCATGCAAAAGGTTGTTATCCCAACATGACTCACTACAAAAGACAATAATGCTAGGAAAAGTGGAGGGCAGTAGAAAGACAGGAAGACCAGACAGATAGACTCAATCAAGGAGGCCATGGAGAATCTCAAGGAGAATCTTGGAGGTGTCTCATTCACAGGGTTGCCATGAGTTGAAGTCAACTCAAAGACAGTTAACAACAACAACAAGGACATTTTTTAACCCTGTTGGGCATTGCTGGGGCTAGTTCTTCAGGCTGATGGGTGAAGCACATCCAGCAGAAGATACTACTTCACTGACCAGGAAAAGGCAGAGGAGAAATTATTACTCAGATGTAAGCAATTATGTAAAATTTAAAATGTAATTAATAACATCCTTGCTTTAAAGCATTAATTCCAAGCTCACTGAAGTTGTGAGCTAAACTTAGCTCCCAGAATGACAAAGGTTGAAGACTGTGCTATGGATCTGCCTTGTCCTTGAAGTACAAATCCTAAACTGATGCCCTATTTCGCCTACAACACATTTGTGGCCGAGAGCCCACTGACAGCCCTGTCATAAATATTGACAAAGGTGTTGGGTGTAAACAAACAAACAAACCTCCACCTGCTTGAAAGATGTTAAAGAAATCTGTCGGGGATGCTTTGATCAAGATTTCCTGCGTGGCAGGGGGGTTGGACAGGATGGCCCTCGTGGTCTCTTCCAACTCTGCAATTCTATGATTCTATGATTCTATGAAATACTGATACTGAATGGATAGGCAGCTTCCTGGAAAATAACTCTCTCCAAAATTATTTCTTCTGTCACCTGCTTTATATATTATGGATTAAAAGTCTATAATTACGTGCATGCTAAGGAACTCTTGTCAGTTTTTGAACTAGCAATTTGAGGGACATCTGGCAAGGATTCAGTATCTGCACCACCCCCAACTCCAGCCAATAGAAGGCCTTGAAAGGAAACCAGCTACGTCCATAAGGCAGCCTTTTAACACTATTCGGCCAGACAAAATCAATTGCTACATCTTGACTCCTATAAAGGCTTCTTGGTCAGGCTTTCTTGTGGGTCTGAGTCACTTGAGATTCTGTTTGCAGTTTCCCCAACCCTAAGCAGAAGAAGCCACATCGGCAGAAGGCAGATGCATGCCATGCCCTGCCATCATTTATGTTAGAGATGGTTTGTTGCTGTAGCTAATAACTGACCCACAGAGCACCAACCAAACCAGTTTGTTTTGCTCGTTTCTGATCTATTTCCCTCTTGCCCCTTTTCTCAGCTACTGTTTCAGAATGGGCAGATGGAAAAACAAGCTGGAGACAAGCCACGGTTCTGGGTTCAGACATAACAGCAAGCCATGGTTTAAATAAGCCAGCAACAAACCTTGGCTTCTAGGTGTAGTTTGGGGTTAGATAACAAACCATGATACCTGCAGAGATAGGTCAGATGCAACTAGAACTAGAACCCAACAAACCATGAAATGGCTTACTGTTATGTCTGAACCCAACTTCATGCGAGAAAACTCCACAGGTTGCTTCTCATTTCTGAAGATACAGATTCTCAGGAACTGCTTCCTGGCTGAATATACACAAAAATATAACAACCAGGCACCAATGCATGAATCTTAACTTTTTGAGAATATGCAATCAAGGCAAATAAATACAGTTTGTTGCTCTTGAGATAGATGCTTGCCTTTCAAGGTGGGCAGATCTCTCTCATGCTGGTAGAATGGAGTTAATCCAGATTGCAGAAATCACTCACATACAAGAGCTGATAGACCAAGAATTATATTATTCTAAGTGCATAACAATCTGATGCTGGCACTTAAGAATCTGTGGTCCACCTCAGTCCCAGCCATATAGCTATCCTTGTTGTTATAAACACACACACACACACACACACACACACACGATCGTACCAAAGAATAATATGATGGGAGATTTATGGGTAGCTGAGTTTTAAATTTAGTAATTTACCCATGAGCAGTATGGCTGCATGCACCTAAATTCTATTTAGTTTAATTATTTAGTACAATTTACTAATTTATATATGGCTTCTGTTGTACAATTCCATTGCCAGTTCAGTGAATTTACAATCTAATTATCAGCTCACTCTTCAGCAAGCCGATATGAGTAGGCTCTCATCCAGCACACTAAGGCCTTAATTGTTGTTGTTGTTGTTGTTGTTATGTGCCTTCACATCTTTTCTGACTCATAGCAATCCTAAGGTGAACCTATAATTTTTTTTATTGTTATTTTTATTTTTTATTTTTGTGTGGCAAGATTTGTTGGGGGGGTATCTTTACCTTGTTGTTATTCCCAACTAAAGCAGTTCCACTGACTGAATGGGATTTACCTCCTTCAGAGATGGGAATCATGGGATCTGCAGAGTCCATGCAGCCCTTTGGATCCCTTGGCCCTCCTCAACTTGCAACACTGCCCACCCCCCAAAAAATGGCTGGGAAAATTCTCCCACCCATCCTCACAACACTTTAAAATGCTGTTTTGGAGGCCCAGTGCTGAAACAACAAAACAAAATCTGAAAGCCCTAAAACTAAAAACATTAAACCCTTGATCAACTTACCAGACCCTTGCTTAGCCAAAAATCCAACATGGTGGCTGCAGCAGCTTTCCCTCTTTGCTAGCCCCACCACCTGGGCTCGTCCAGACAATCAGATTGCACTGCCTGTATGTATCTGTGCACACGTGAGTGTTCAAATGGTTGTACATTAGGAAGTCATACGGAGCTTTTCAGAAAATCCGTACAAAGCCCCGGGTGTGGCACACATGGGCTTTGTGGTGGATTCAGCTGCCCCCCTTCCGAATGACACACATCTTGTTCGTATTATTTTGACCATATAGACAGGACTTTAGATACACTTTTCAAGAACAAGAGCTCTTGCAGCCTTGTACAACAGTGGAGCTCAATCTTGTGTCCCTAGATATTGTAGGACCTCAAAATCCAGAAATCCCAGCCAGCATGGCTAGTGGTCAGTGTGACGAGTTGGTGATGGAATGCAGCTGAGTGAATGAGAAGAGAGAATGGCAGAGCCAATCCCAGAGCAGGAAAGTGTGTGGATGTCAGTTAAGAAAGAGAATTTCTGTCAGTTGAGTGTGTGAAGTTTGGTTTGGAATTTGGTCTGTGGAGTTGGAGAGTGTTGAGACTGAATGGTTGATAGAGTGAGTAGAAATTGAGAGTGCGAGACAAAGAGTGGATGAGTCTGTTGTATAATTGGTTATAATATTAGAAGCTCAAAGATTATTATATGTGCTTCTATAGGTAGTTGGTCACCTTTGTCACCACAGAGTAAGACTAAGGACTTTAACAGAAACGGAAAATACGGCGTCATCACGACACCACATAACTACGAAAGGGCATGCGGATCAGACGACATCACCCTTTCAGTTATGAAGAGCCCAAAACCTGTATCCTTTAACTGATGGCTTAAGCCATCAACAGATCTCCCTGCCACTTTTTTGCCAGCATTGCTGGCGTGTAAAGCTTTGGTCACTTTAAATCTCGGACTTACCCGACAATGGCTTAACCAGTGCAAGCACTAACAGGTCAGGTCAGGACATCCAGGTAAGCAACAAACTTTTTTTGACCCTCCCTGGGTTACTTGGATTTTTTTTTTTAGTGTGTGTGCATGCTTGGTGTTACATTTTGACATGTGCTTTTTGTTGTATTTTTGAATTTCAAAAGAGGAAGTGAACAGAGCTCCACTCACTTCCTTTTTATTCACAGAGGAGCCTTTCCTGGGAAAGCAGGTAAGTGGAGGGGGGACATTCTTTTGCTGGCATAAAATTTGATTTTTTAATGCCTGCAAATGAACGTTATAAGGGGGGTGTCTGATAAAGTCCTAAGTGACACTAAGCCAAATAACCAAGGAATAGGCACAGTATTGAAGCATTGATGTTACAACCGTAAAGTTAATAAACCAATTCTTACATTTTGTTTATAAAGTTCAGACTTGTCATGATTTATTCCACTCACTGACAGATATTAGGCACGGTTACCAACAGAGACCACACATCCACGTATTCTATCCACCAAAATTCAGGCCCCAGTCCAGAGAAGGGATAAAGCAGGTGGGGGGGGGGTCTGAAAGGAAGGTGGCAGTGGCAGGCAGCCAGGCTGAGTAATTGGGTAAATTTGGCTGGTGTGTCCTCCACAGTCAGAGATTCTGGGGGGGGGTTTGGATTCCTCCACTTTTGGGGAACCACTGGGGTAGAGGATACTTAGGTATACATCTTTATTCACACATAACAGCATATGGGGGACAATTTCAGCTACAGCATCTTCTTCCACCTTATAAAGTACAGTACTCTCTGGGGCGATGGCACATCTTAGGACTATCTATACATTTCATATGTACAGTGGGCCCTTGGTATCTGCTGAGGTTTGGTTCCAGGACCCTGTTAGTCCTGGTCCTGTTATATACAATGGCATAATAAAATGGTGTCCCTTATACAGTACTGTATAAAATGGCAAAATCAGGTTTACTTCTTGGAATTTATTTTTTGGGAATACAGAGGTCCGATTATATGCAGTCTGTTTTTGCAGACTTGGGAGTGGGGTTGCTTTCTCTATGGAAAGCATATGCCCTGTCACTGGTGTGTGGCCCCTTTGTGAGCAAAAAAGAGCTCCAGTTGACAAAAGTGTCCCAGCCACAGTGAAAGAGGAAACAACCAGGAAGGTTAAGCACCAATGCGAGGAGAAGGAGAGTATTGCCGTTTATATGATACTAGGCAGAAAGAACATACAGTAATTACCCTACGTATGCATTTGCCTGCAGCAGCCTCTCCCTGTCCCACAGGACATATTCCATCCAGAATATACCAAAACTGTTTGGATTTGGAGCAACAAGCACCTGGTCCCAGCTGGTGTCTCTGATTAAAGCTCTGCTTTGGGATTTTGTTCCTGGAAAAGCTATATTACATTAAAGAGACTCTGCCCTTCCCACAATGTCCTTGGACTCAAGTCACAAGAAACAATTGTTCCTTTTATGCTTACCACTTGCTGGCTGCAGCCTCTACCTATAAGCAGAGCTACTTGAAAAAAACGTGTAGTTTGTCCCTTGTTGTAGAATCACTGATCCCTTTTTTCCTAGAGATAGGAAGTATTACTTTTTTTGGATTGCAGCTCCCAGCATCCCCCACTGGGATGGATTAATGGAAGTTGTTGTCCAAACAAAGTAACATTTCCAGGCTCCATCCTTTTTATTCCTATGCAGATCTTGGCACACGTGCATGTGAATACATATAGAGAACTACACAAGAATAAATGAGGGATGCTGAGAAACAACCAAAATGAAATGGAATACAAGAAGGAACAGTGGCAGGGAATACTTTAATGTCACTCTGATTTGGACATACCTGCCAAGCCAGTATCATCTCAGAAACTCCTTTTTTCTCCATGATCAGGGAGCATGAGAAAGCTTGCCCAGCCGCTCCAAAGAAGGAGACAGCACCACACTCTGGGAAGCAGAGGATTCCACTGCCAAACAGCTCTTACCATTTATTTATTATTTATTACTTATATCCCATCTTTCTCCCTATGCAGGATCCAACATGGCCTACAGCATTTAAAAAATTAAAATCAACAATTTGTAAGCTGCTCAGGGAGCTTAGATTTCCCTTGGGGTTTTTCAGGCTGTGAGGCCGTGTTCTGAAATACAGTTGTCCCTCCACATTCGCGAACTTGACATTCGCGGTTTCGGTTATTCGCGGTTTTGGGAGGGCCCCCCCGGGCCCCCCCAAAACCGCGACACGGGGCCTCCAGAGGCCCCGTGAAAGACCTGGGGAGGCCTTCGCGGGACGCCCGGAGGCCCTCCGGAGGCCCCGCGAAGGCCTGGGGAGCGATGCGAAGGCCTTCGCGGGACCCCCGGAGGCCCTCCGGAGGCCCCGCGAAGGCCTGGGGAGGGGTGGGGAGACCTTCGCGGGACCCCCGGAGGCCCTCCGGAGGCGCCGCGAAGGCCTGGGGAGGGGTGGGGAGGCCTTCGCGGGACCCCCGGAGGCCCTCCGGAGGCGCCGCGAAGGCCTGGGGAGGGCGGGAGGGAGGGCCGGGGAGACCTCCGCGGGGCCTAGCAAGGCCCCGCAAAGGCCCGGGGAGGGCGGGAGGGAGGGCCGGGGAGACCTCCGCGGGGCCTAGCAAGGCCCCGCGAAGGCCTGGGGAGGGCGGGAGGGAGGGCCGGGGAGACCTCCGCGGGGCCTAGCAAGGCCCCGCGAAGGCCTGGGGAGGGCGGGAGGGAGGGCCGGGGAGACCTCCGCGGGGCCTAGCAAGGCCCCGCGAAGGCCTGGGGAGGGAGGGGGAGGGGTGTAGTTATTCGCGGATTTTTCACATTCGCGGGGGTCCGCGGAACGGAACCCCCGCGAATGTGAAGGGACGACTGTAGTTTCTTTCTGATGTTTCGCCTGCATCTGCGGCTGGCATCTTCAGAGAATGGTAACCCCCACACACACACACTCCAACCCAACCATTCTCTGAAGATGCCAGCCGCAGATGCAGGCGAAATGTCAGAAAGAAACTATTCAAGAACATGGCCTCACAGCCTGGAAAAAAAAACGAAGGAAAATATATGGATGCCGTCCGTGAAAGCCTTCGACTTCACATTGCTCAGAGAGCCTTCTTGGCTGAAAGGAACAGTACTTTGATCAATCAATCAATCGATCAATTTATCGATTGATAGATAATGTAGTTTTGGGCATGAGATTTTGAGTTGCCCAGAACTCTTCAACAGCATTCAAAAATATGGCCTGGTATTTTGGTCATTTTATGTAAAGAGGCAGAACTTAACACCCTCCAAATGTGTAGGACTACAGTCGGCCCTCTGCATCCACAGATTTTGAATCTATGGATTCCACCATCGATGGCTTGGATTTATTTTTTTTTAATCCAAAAAAGCAAACCTTGCTGTTTGCCATTTTATATAAGGGACACCATTTTACTATGCCATTGTACGTAACTGGACTTGAGCATCCACGGATTTTGCTATCCACGGCAGGTGTGTGTGTGTGTGTTCTGGAACCAAACCGCAGTGGATACCAAGGGCCCACTGTACAACTCAACTCATGCCAACTGCAGCCAGTGTGGCTAAGGGGATAATGGGAGTTGTAGGCTTATACATCTATAGGGCACCACGTTGAGGAAGGAAGAGTAATGCCCTAAAGAAAAAACACCTTTCTAAGAAGGGCACCTGCCATCCAGTTTTTCATATTCAAAACGTAACATTTTTTTTTTAAATGTGGCTGCCTGTTTCATCACTGTGGATAGCAGAATGTTTTCCACTGCTGAATAGCCTTGCAAAGGGTGCATTTCTTGAGGGATATGCTTTTGTAACTGCTGCTCTTTCTGCTGCTCAGAAACATCCCAGGGAAGGCATTCTGTAGCAGCCTGAAGATGTTGTTTACATTCAGTCTGTGTTTTGAATCCGCTGCCCCTTTATGGCCCCCACTATAATCTCTGAGGTTATTTCCTATTGCTGTCACATTGGCTATGCATTCCTGAGCGTTGAGCAATAACTTTCCCCCATAGGCAGATGTTATGGAGCTGCAGACCAATGCTAAGTGCACAGGCCTCCAGCACATTTCTCTTCCGTTCAGAGTGGAAAACTACCACCCCGCTTAAGACTGCACCTCGAGCCTGAGAGAAATGCATTGCTTGTTCTGAACTGCCTGCTCTAGAATCCTCATCTCCCCTCTCCCAGTTGTCCTGCTAACACACATTTAGAAAGCAAGCAAATTATCCTTTGTGCATTGAGAGGGACAGAGGAAAGAAAGGATACGGGAAGCCTTTAAACTGCTATCATCACCACTCTCACTTTCTTCTTCTTCTTCCTATTCCTGCCACAGCAGCTTCTTATTTTTAAAAAAATGGTTTCTGAAAATGGGGGGTTGGTTTTAAGCAACCAGAAACCAGTGGCCTGGGGCTGCTAGAGCATCCAGTTTTCCCACACGGGTCAGTGAGTGCCTGAGAGGAAGCAAGAACTTGTCAGTCTGTCACTAGGTCCCTGAAGAGGTTGAGGGTTCAGCCCCTGATGGTTTGGCCAGGAGGTCTTTAGTGTGTTATGAGGAAATAAGAAAGAATCTAAACCATTAAACCCTCTGAGCCTACTTAACCTGTCTCCAGAGAGGCTATGTATTGCAACTCTCCATGATTCCCTGCTCTTACAATCTACATCTGCTTGGAAAACTGTTCTACTGCACCTGTTGGCTGGCTATGGTTGAGAACTCAATTACTTGCAGTGTGCAGACAGATCCAACACAACTGCTTGCCCTCAGAGGAAACCCCCCCCCATCTATCTGTATGATGATGAGTCAGTCACTGCTCTGGATTTCCTTCCTTGCCATAAGGCAGGTTACACTGCCCCCAGCATTGAGGAAGGAAGGGGGAAATCCTCTGAAGGTAGGCCAGTTCTTACCCTTGCACAATCTCAAAATGAAAACTGGAATTCAGAATGGGTCTTCTGTCTTCATAAATGGGCTTAGAATCAGAGAATCATAGGGCTTGTCTATACGAGCCCCCCAAAAACCGTAGTACCCCACAAAAAACAAGTCATAATGGTGGTTTTATCCCCAGCAGCCCTCATAAGCTTCCCATTCCAGATGACAGTTGAGGAAGGGAGAAGAGGGCCAGAGAGCCCTCTTCCCCCCTTGTCAGCCCTGTGGGAACGAGTGGGCGGGCAGCCGAGAAAGCGAGGGGGGAGGAAAGAGGGCTCTTTCACCCTCTTCCCCTTTCGTCAGTCCCACGGGGGGTGGAGAAAACGGGGGGCAGCGGTGGCGGGATGGGCGGAGGGAATTGGGGAAGGAAGAAGAGGAGGAGAGAGCCCCCTCCCTTCTTTGCCCCCAGCGGTGGTGGCGGTGGCAAGGTGGGGTCGGGGGTGGGAATGACAGCCGCCTTTCCCCATCTCCAATCACTGTGGGGGGGGGAACGGTGGCTGTGGGCTGTTTGCTTTGCTAGCAAGCCCTGCCCCCTATACTTATCTGGCCAATCAGGGGCATACTTCCTCTCGTTTGGGCAAGCGAATCAGATCGATTTCCTTGTCCTAACAAGCAGGAATGCGCTCCACCTCGTTTTTTAAAAAAGATGAGAAAAGCCGTGAAGGGTTTTCTGGAGAGTTTTTTGGCCTTTTTAAATACTAGGGTACTTCACAGTAGGGCAAAATCACATGGGATGCCATTAGGACAGGTGGGATTCTCCTTATTTTCCATGAGGAGTTTTTTCACTGTTTGGACAACCCCACAGAGTTGGAAGACACCACAAGGGCCATCTAGTCGAACCCCATTCTGCCATACATGAATACACAATAAACATTCCCCGACAGATGGCCATCCAGCCTCTGTTTAAAAACCTCCAAAGAAGGAGACTCCACCACACTCCGAGACTTACGCATGCTGGAAATAGAATGGAGCCACGTTGCAATGTAAGCAGACTTGCTTGTGCAAGAGATAGAACTGAGCAGTTTTGCAACGTCTGTATTCACCAAAGGGCTACCATGAAGTTACGGCGTATGGGCATCTACTGCACAATGGTGGTGTGACTGATGCACCACGGCCCAATGCACAATGGTCACCAATGTGCATCAGGGAGCTTCCCAATGCACATCCGGACACCAGCTAGGAAGTGCTGGAGCACAACAGGAGCACCCAATGTGTATCTGAAGTGTCCAGTGCACATCAAAAGTGCCCAATGCCTGATATGAAAAACAGTACAAATTATTAAAAGTATAAATATCAAGATTAAAAAATAAATTAAACAATTTGCACAGTTAAAATCACAGACATTAAAATATTGAGATATATAACACTTTAAATTACAAATCACACAGCATTTAAAAGTCTAGCCCATATCAGAGTGCAAATGCCTGCTGACACAGAACTGTTTTTACCTGTTTACGGAAAGAAAGAAGAGATGAGGCCACCCTGGCCTCTCTGGGGATGGAGTTCCAAAGTCTGGGAGCAGCCACCAAGAAGGCCCTCTCCCTTGTTCGCACCAAACAAGCCTGAGACAGTGGTGGAATAGATAGAAGGGCTTCTCCAGAAGATCTTAAAGCTCTACTGGGCTCATAAAGGGCTCTTTCTGTAAATAGGTAATGGATGTGTGTTGCAGTATTCTTGCTGGTGCCCTGAGCTCCATCCAGAAAGTAGCATTGGGGGTTCCTGTTCAGCCCCATGGCTCTTAAGCTGTGGGGTGCCATGGGGCTCTATCTTACCACCACCCCCATGCTGTTCAACATCTACATGAAGCCTCTGGGTGAGGTCATCAGGAGATGTGGAGTGGGGTCCATCAGTATGCTGATGACACTCAACTCTATTTCTCCTTGTCATCAGAATCACCTGGGCTTGTGCAGGTGCTGGACCAGTGGCTGGATGCTGTGATTGTCTGGATGAGAGCCATTAACTGACACTGAATCCCCATAAGATCAAGGCTCTGTGGATTTGTGGTTCTCAAGTCCGGGAATTGGTTAAACAGCCTGATCTGGATGGAGTTGCCTCCCTCTGAAGAAGCAAGTGCGTAGCTTGGAAGTACAGTACATTCCTGCCACTGGAGGCTTAAGTGGACTCTGTGGTTCTGAGTGCTTGGCACCAGCTTCAATTGGTGCAATAGATACTTCCTTTCCTGGACAGAGATAATCACTGGTAGCCTTTTGTAATGCACTCTACATGGAGCTGCCCTTCAAGAAGACTCAGGAGCTGCAGCTAGTTTTGAAACACCATGTACAAGACAGCATATCATGCCAGTTTTGAAAGGATTGCACTGGCTAACAATACATTTCCAGTCTGAATCTGAGGTGCTGGTGATGACATTTAATGCTCTCGATGGCATGAGACCTCAATACTTAAAGGAACACCACTTCCCATATGTGCCGGCCTGATTAAGGTTTGCTGGAGGGGGGCCTCCTCCATGTCCCACCAGTGAGATCAATACACTGTGTTGAGACACGGCAGAGGGCCTTCACAACCATGGCACCCCAACCGTGGAATGCCCTCCCCTTGAAGACCTGACTGGAGCCAACACTCATGTCATTTAGGCACCAAGTTAAAATTTCACTGTCCAGAAAATCCTTTGCACCTCATTAATTCATCCCAAATATGGTTGTAGATCGTTTTTAAAACTTTTAAATCTGTTTTTAACTCACTATTGTTGTTTAATATGTTTTAGCTTGTTTAATTATTTTACTACTTTAACCTGTTTAACTCATTTTAATGCTATTTGTAAACCACCTTGAGAACTTTGATATAGAATGGGGTATAAATATCTTCTTCTTCTTCTTCTTCTTCTTCTTCTTCATCATCATCATCATCTTTGTAGTTCACTAACAAGGATATGGACAAGCTGAAACATGTCCAGAGGAGGGAAACCAAAATGGTAGGGGACGGAAGCCATGCCCTATAAGGAGTGGCTTAGGCAGCTGGGCATGTTTAGTCTGGAGAAGAGAAGGTTAAGAGGGGATTTAGAATCATAGACTCAGAATTGTAGAGTTGGAAGAGACCACAAGGGCCATCCAGTCCAATCCCCTGCCATGCAGGAAATCTCAATCAAAGCATCCCCAACAGATTGGCCATCCAGCCTCTGTTTAACGACTTCCAAGGAAGGAGACACCACCACATTCCGAGGGAGTGTGTTCCACTGCCGAACAGCTCTTACTGTCAAAAAGTTCCTCCTAATGTTGAGGTGGAATCTCTGTTCCTGGAGCTTGCATCCATTGCTCCATGTTCCAGTCTCTGGAGCAGCAGAAAACAAGTCTGCTCCATCCTCAACGTGACACCCCTTCAAATACTTAAACAGGGCTATCATGTCACCTCTTAACTGTCTTTTTTCGAAGCTAAACATACCCAGCTCCCTAAATCTTTCCTCATAAGGCATGGTTTGATAGCCATGTTTAAATATTTGAAGGGATGTCATACTGAGGATGGAGCAAGCTTGTTTTCTGAGGCTCCAGAGACTAGGACATGGAGCAATGGACTACAGGAAAAGAGATTCCACCTATACATTAGGAAGAAACTCCTGATAGTAAGAGCTGTTCAGCAGTGGAATGCACTGCTTTGTTGTGTGGTGGAATCTCCTTCTTTGGAGGTTTTTATGCAGAGACTGGATGGACATCTGTTGGGAATGCTTTGTTTATTCTTGCATGGCAGGGGGTTGGACAGGATGGCCCTTGAGGTCTCTTCCAACTCTATGATTCTAGGGTTTGGTTCCACCTCTGCAGTACAGCAAATTACAGTATTTGTAAAGTTACACAACGTAGACTGTGACATTGAATCTCAGCTGAAACCTTTTAGGATGTAAGAGTAGCTCCAAATTTTATTCGGTAAAAGTATGCTTTGGCTATTTGACATTTGGGGGGACATGTAATTAGGTGACAGGAACTCCCAGGGACTTTTTACATAGATGATTCCCTAGTACCAAACATACTCTGGAAACTTGTGGTTCTGTAGTATTTAATGATTTACAAATGTACCAACTGAGCCACAACAGTGCCAGTTTCCAAAACCAAAGGGCTTGTTCTTAATGGTCTATTCTTTTGTTTCTTGCCAGCACTCTGCTGCAAAATTCCAGACCTCTCTTCTCCTAAACTGCTGGGGTATATATGTTTTAAACTGTTTTAACTATGTGTTTTTTTAAAATAGTTTAGTTGTTTTTTAACTTTTGTAAAATAAGATTTTTAATTGGACTTTGTTTTAAATTCTTGTACGGCACTTTTAATCCCTTGTTGGGAGAAAGGCAGGGTATACATTGATCATTAAAAAAGAAAAAGAAAAAGCTTCCAGTGGCCTCTTGTAGCTCTGGTGTCATTGGGGCAGTGAATCTGGGCTTTAGTCCTAGAACAGTGGTTCTCAACCTGTGGGTCCCCAGATATGTTGGACTACAGTTCCCAGGAGCCCTCTGAGGTCTCACCTTGAAAGCCAGGTGGTCCTCCCAGTCATTAGTGAGGCTGTGAGTTCAATCCTACAGCCTCCCTAATGACTGGGAGGACCACCTGGCTATCAAGGTGAGACCTCAGAGGGCTCCTGGGAACTGTAGTCCAGCAACAATGATAGAAAAATGATAGAAAACTGATAGAAAATGTCACCTTTGGGGCAAAGGATGATTTACTTAACACTTTTTTGTGATGTCTTTCTTAAATGGGTGCTTGTTTGAGACATTACTTTGCTGTTGTGTGCCTTCAAGTTGTTCCTGACTTATGGCAACCCTAAGGAAATCATGGGGTTTTCTGAGACCTCCTTCTTTGGAGGTTTTTAAACAGAGGCTGGATGGCCATCTGTCAGGAATGATCTGATTTTGTATTCCTGCATGGCAGGGGGTTGGACTGTATGGCCCTTGAGGTCTCTTCCAACTCTATGATTCTATGACTCTAACATCTGGGGACTCATAGGTTGAGAACCACTGTCCTAGAAGGACCATAGATAAGGACCGTATCTCCCTATATGAGCTTGTTAGACTTCTAAGATCTTCAAGAGATGTCCTCTCTCTGTCCCACCACTTTCTCAGGCTCATTTGCTGGAAAATGTAATTAATGCATCCTTCAGGGATGGGTCCCTGCCCTCTTGTCTTAAGGAGGCAGTGGTTAGACCACTCTTAAAAAAGCCCTCCCTGGACCCCCTGGACAGAAATAATTATAGACCTGTTTCGCTGCTGCCATTTTTGAGCAAGGTGATCGAGAGGGTGGTCACTAATCAACTACAAGTTGTCTTGGAGGAAACCAATTTTCTGGATCCATTTCAAACCAGATTCAGGACGGGATACAGACTTGAGACTGCTATGGTCGCCTTAGTCGATGATCTCTGTCTGAGCATTTACAGGGGAAGTGTGACCCTGTTGGTGCTCTTGGACCTCTCAGCAGCCTTCAATACCATCGACCATGGTATCCTTCTGGAACGCCTGAGAGAGCTGGGTATTGGTGGCACTGCTTTGCAGTGGTTCCGGTCCTACCTCTTGGGTAGGTTCCAGATGGTGTCACTTGGGGACAGTTGTTCAGCCAAGAGGGAGCTCAAACCGGGGGGCCCTCAAGGTGCGATTCTGTCCCCAATGCTATTCAACATTTACATGAAGCCACTGGGCGAGATCATCCGGAGGTATGGGGCAGGGTGTTATCAGTATGCTGATGACATCCAAATATATTTCTCTATGTCTTGGACTGGTGCAGTGACTAAGGATGGCATTTCTCCTCCAAATGCCTGTCTTGGGGTGATAATGGACTGGGTGAGGGAAAACCAACTCAGGCTGAATCCAGGTAAGACGGAGGTACTTGTCATAGGAAACCCGAACCTGGGAATGGAGTTATGTCAGCCAGTCCTGGATGGGGTCACACTTCCCTTGAAGGACTCTGTCCGCAGCTTGGGGGTGCTCCTTGACTCGTCACTTCACTTGACAGCTCAGGTGGATGCGACAGTCAGGAGCTCCTCTTAGCTTTGGCTGATACGCCAGCTGCGCCCCTTCAAGGAGCAGGGAGACCTTGAAACTGTAGTACATGCACTGGTAACCTCTCGATCAGACATCTGTAATGTGCTCTACATGGGGCTACCCTTGTGCCAAGTTTGGAAACTTCAGCTTGTACAAAATATGGCAGCCAGGTTGATTACTGGTACTTCCCGTAATGACCATATAACACCAGTCCTGAAGTCTCTTCACTGGCTGCCAATTAGTTTTTGGGCAAGGTACAAGGTGTTGGTTATTACCTTTAAAGCCCTACATGGCTTGGGAGCAGAATACTTAAAGGATCGCCTTCTTCCGTATTGTCTGTCATGCACACTAAGGTCCTCGGGGAAGAATCTACTTTGGTCAAAAAAGTCTAGGCGAACATCGGTGAGCCAGAGAGCCTTCTCCACTGCTGTTCCAAAATTGTGGAATGACTTGCCGGAGGAGATCCATCACATCTCTACTCTTACAGCCTTTAAAAAGGCTCTTAAGATGGATCTCTTCCGGCAGGCCTTCCCAACTTAACTCCTCTCCCATCACAAGACGATCTACGTCGCTCGGTCAACCAATTATCTTCCTTTATAAACTTTTGTATTCTTGTTTTTAAAATGTGGTTATTTAATTGTAATTTTAGTATTGGGTTGTTGGGGTTGGGAAGGGACTAATTTTGAATTTTACTGTGTTCCATGTGTTTTTATTGTTGTAAGCCGCCTGGATTCCTTGTGATTGGGCAGGCTATAAATAAATAATTTATTATTATTATTATTATTATTATTTGGTGGGGAAAAGGGAAAGGACCTTTTTTGTAGCTGCTCCCAGACTTTGAAACTCCCTCCCTAAGGAGGCCAAGATGGCTTCCTCTTTGCTCTCCTTCTGCCAACAAGTAAAAGTTTTCCTATAACATCAGACTTTTAGGAATTGACTGTGATTGGCTTTTAATGGTGTGCTACACTATTTGTTGTCTTCAATATTGTCTTTTAGTGAAATTTAAATAGTTTAAACACTTTAGATGGTTTAAATGTTTTTAAAATAACACACACCACACACACATATAATATCTGATATTTTTGTATGGTTTTTAATCAGTACTGGTTTTAATAATTTCTCAGCCACCTGTGGGATATAGATTAATAAAATCATCATCATCATCTGAATGTTAAAAGGAGTTAACCAAGGTGCCCTATGCCTAGACTACATTCAGCACTTTGGGTAGCTTCTTGTAGTTCTGATTAAAACCCAGAGCGGATTCACTATCCCACTGACATCAGAGCTACAAGCTGCCGCGACTAGCCAGTGGTAACCTTCCAACAGGTGCCCATCAATGACTGTTCAAGCAAGTGGACTGGACGAGCCATCAATGCCTATTGATGAAGCATCTTGGCATCTCGTTCCATTCCCTGAGAGCCATGTTTCCATATCTTCTATTCAGAGATGCTGCTGACTAGTGTCTGTAACACAGCTGGAACCAAGTGTCAACTGAAAGGAAATGCAACCATATTTGAACCATTTCTGTGCAACTGTTCATTTTAATAAAGTGACAAATTAGAAGCCTGGCATGTGCATTAAACAGCCACTCGCCACTTCTGTGGTGAGTAAAAATGAAGGAAAACTCTTACAAGCTGGAACTGTGTTGTTCCCTGTTATCCCATAAGTCTATTTGCATGTCATGAGGTCCCAGACAAATTTACATATGGCATGCAGGCAAGCAAGAAATATTATGAGCAACTTTTGTAGACTTGCGTACCTATGCTAGACAGGTTTGACTCAACTTTTTAACTGTTGTGGCTCCATCATGTTGAATCCTAAGATTTGGTTTGGTGAGATACCTGGAATTCTCCACTAAAAAGCCCTAGTGGATTCCCCTGAACTACAGTTCCCAAAGTACCCTGAGAACAGGAACTGAGAATTAAATCAGTTTAATTGTCTAGTGTAGACAAGCAGTCAGTGTTTGGCAGAATGGACTACAGCTCTCTGCAGCAGGGAATATCAAGTACTTCACCAAACTACAAATCCTAGGATTCCATAGGTGCCACCGCAGTTAAAGTAGTATCAAACTACTGTACTATAACCGTGGAATGTAAATGCACTCTTTTTCTCAGTATCACTGCCATGTAAAGTTTAGCCATGTGACTACCAGAGAAAGGGCCTTTTCAGTGGTGGCACCATATTTGTGGAATACTCTTTACAAAGAACCTTGCCTGAAGCCTACATTGTGGTATTTTTAGTGTCAGGTGCCTTTTTATTCTTCCACATTAATAAAGAGCTTTTACACTTCAACTGTATTTAATTTTCTGCTATGAGTATTCTTTTATTTATTCTTTTTAGTTTTATTTTATGTTTTTAGTTTGTATTAGAGTGAGCTTTTTCATCTATTTGATATCTAAATTCCAGTCCTTTATGGCTTCAGATTTGTAAATTGCACAGGAGACAGTGTTAAACAGGGCAGCATAGGAAAGTTGAAAACAAATAAACAGAAAAGCAAAATCACAACAAAAAGTATGCCTCTCCCCTGTAAAGGCATTCATTTCTAATTTTCTGGCAGCTGGCAGCCTCACCTGGCTTTGAAAGGGGTATAGATAAACCCCTTTCCTCAATTTATTGCCCATCTTCCCACCAGGAAGCCTTTGCAATCAGATGGGGGTTGAAGCTTTATCTTCACCCCTTGCAAAGGCAGGCGAGCCTGCCAGCTATCAGTTTCTGTGTTTGGAAGGAGGGAGGAGAAAGGAAAGGGGGTTCTCTTCACTTTGGAGTGGGGGGCTGGCATGCTGGGCAGGAGAGGAGGCGGCCTGAAACAGGCCTCACCTAGAATACTGTGGCCAGTTCTGGGCACCACAATTCAAAAAGGATATTGACAAATTGGAGCGTGTTCAGGGAAGGGCAACTAAAATGGTGAAAGGTCTGGAAACCATGCCTTACGGGAAAAGATTTAGGGAGCTGGATATGTTTAGCCTGGAAAAAAGACGGTTGAGGGGCGATATGATAGCCCTGTTTAAGTATTTGAAAGGGTGTCACGTTAAGGATGGAGCAAGCTTGTTTTCTGCTGCTCCAGAGATGGGAACACGGAGCAATGGATGCAAGCTCCAGGAACAGAGATTCCACCTCAACATGAGGAGGAACTTTTTGACAGTAAGAGCTGTTTAGCAGTGGAACGCACTCCCTCGGAGTGTGGTGGGGTCTCCTTCCTTGGAGGTCTTTAAACAGAGGCTGGATGGCCATCTGTCGGGGATGCTTTGATCGTGATTTCCTGCATGGTAGAGGGTTGGACTGGATGGCCCTCGTGGTCTCTTCCAATGCTACAATTTTACGATTCTAGGGAGAAGGGAAAGAGTGAGGCAAGAGGTGTATCAGCATAGAAGGGCTTGACAATCTGGCTGAGGCGTCATTGAGGCAACAAGACAAGGAAGGGAGAGACCTACCAGAGCTGTTGGCAGGAAAGGAGCCTGGGGCCAGATCCACACTACACAAGCAATCCAGTTTGAAACTGGATTATTTACCATGGCTCTTCCCTATAAAATCATGGAATTTGTAGTTTGCTGAGGCACCAACACTGGCAGAGAAGGCTAAAGGCCTTGTAAAACTATAAATCCCCAGATTCAATAGGTAGGGGCCATGGCTAATAATCCAGTTTCAAACTGGATTATTTGTGTAATGTGGATTTGGCCTGTAATGTATGTTGGGGGGGGGCTTATGTTATTTGCATTTTTTCCACTTTCACCAGGGTCCCGCACTCCTAACCCCCACAAATGTGGAGGGCCAACTGTATTTGCTTTACTGTTTTCATATGACCTCATAATTTAAGTAAGTGGCTTTCTCAGCCTCAGAGGAAGGCAAAGGCAAACCCTCTCTGAACAAATCTTGCCAAGAAAACCCTGTGATAGGGGTTGGAAACAACTTTGAAGGCACACAACAATAATTTCAAACTTGTGGAACCAAGATCCTTGAGGCTTCAACATTATTAACTCAACAATGACAGAAACAATGCTTTGAAACAGAGATTGTCCAGCTTAACCAATATTCCTTTCAAAATGCAGAGCTGGTGAGGTGTGTTTGCCACGTATTACAGAGGCCAGTCTATGGACTTTATCAGACCCACGAAATACAGCATTATAACAATGCCACATATATGCAAAAGGGTGCGCATATCAGACAATGTCACCCTTTTGCATTTATGTCCTGGCCAAAACCCATCCATCCTATTTTATTGATGGCTGAAGCCGTCAATTGATCCCCTGTGGCGCTTTAGTGCCAGCATGTGAAACCTCACGTCATTTAACTCACATGAATGCAGCATGAATGGCGTCTGGCGGGAACACTTCTGGGTGAGATCATGACATCCAGGTAAGTGATGCACTTTTTATGACCCTACCCATGTTACTTGGAAGTTTTTAAGTGTGTATGTGTGTGTGCTTTTAAAAAACTTTCTGTGTGTTATTTTTTGTTTTATTTTTGAATTTTCCGTGTGATGAAGTGTAGTATGTGGGGAAATAATTATTGTAATGTAAAACAATCTTGTGTACTCCATTCACATGCTAAGATAAGTCTAGGAATTTTCCCTGCATGCTTCTGTTCTCCCAAATTCCCTTTCTCTTATTTCACTGGGCACTTCCAGCCAACTGGAGAGATGGGTCATTCAACACATGACCTAATTTAAATATTATTGCTCTTTGTGTGAGTTCTCTTTTAAGTTAGAGTCTCCATGTGGCTGTAGCCATGCTATGAAGCCTTGCTATGATGCTATGCCATGATGTTTGCTTTCCAAGTCACCATGCAGCCTCTACCGCTAAAGGCTGGGTGAGTCATTCTACCCTAAATTCTCCTAGTTAGTTAGGAACACTTTTTGAAGTTTGTTTTAGTATGTAGATTAAGATTGATATACCTTCAGTAAACTTTTGATATGCATTTTTAAACTGACTCCTTTGTTTTTGTAATGAGTCTAATTCATTGGGTGATCAGACCTCAGAACACACTTTTAAATGTTAATTGAGCTGTCTGTCTCAGCATTCTTAAGTGTCACTCTGCATGAATTTGAAAGTAAAAGATTTTTACTTTTTTAAAGAAGATATTTTTATTTCTTTTTAAAAGGGCTAGATCCCTGGAATTTTTAATACATTTTTATTTTTAGACTCATACCTCCTAGATGAAGTCTCATGAGAATCCACGGGATTTTGATTGCTGGGGAAGTCTTTGCTGGGAGAGATAGGTAAGTGTGGTGGGGAGCATTCTTTTGCCAGCATAAAAATTATTTTAATTATGCTGGCAAAAGAACATTTTTGGAGGCTAATCTGATAAAGTCCTATGTCACCAGTTTAAATTGGTTCACTCCTACTTTCATCCCACAGCTTTCTGTTCTCATTATCCTCACAAAAAAAGTTCCCAAATTTATTAGAAAACTAACCTATGATGGTTAAAGTATTTTTGTTTGTTCATTTAACTGTCACATGTCTGATGTCTGTTGAGTGTGAGGAGGATTTCTTGCTCTGGATTTGTCTTGAAATGATGCCTGATGAAAATTGGGGATCTGTCGAAAGAACATTAACATTTCTTAATAGCTGTGATTAAGAGTCTGATACAGTAAATTCAAAGCAAAACCAGCAAATGTCAGTCTGAAAGATACAAAATGGGAGGAGAGAAAAAGAACTGTGAGTTGGGTGAAGGCAGATGGGGTGCAGTGCGTCTCTCTGGGGACAGTGAAAATATTCCTCATAGAATTTGAGGATAATACTTTTTGTCTCAACATGCTGCAAATGAGATTCGCAGTATTTGGAAGTGGGGAGGCCAAAAACTCCATTTACTGTACAGGAAAAGCCTTTGCTGTTTTCTCCAAGGTTTTTTTTTTTTTTTAATGTGTGGACTTGTGCATTATCACACATCTGGACATCCCATTCATGATGCTGCACATTCTCTGCATAGGGAAGAAGAGGAGAGCAGATTGGTCAGATGTGCACAGGGGGCAGGTTTGCCAGCAAAGAAATCGCCGAAAGCGCCATTTTGGAGTTTTGCATTAGCAATTGTGCACTTTTTTTGCTGCCCTGAGGCCACCAAAGTGCTTTTTTAAGCAGAAGGTTGCAACAGCGTGTGGAGAATAATAACATGCTGTAATTTACTCGGCCACCATCTTGATTCGCAGGCATGGCTGCATGTGTACTTCAAATGTGGATAGCTTTGCAAACAGTCGATTTTGCCAAAGGACCGTGGAGACAAATGAACGCTGTTGCGAATTTGTGTTAATTAGTAGTAAATAGCATTATATCTTCTCATCTAGACAACCCCTCTGGCAATCTAACTGTGTCCTGAGAGGGCAGATCTGTGGCTTACTCAGGATGGATGTTTCTTTACCTTTGTGTGTGTGCTGCTTGACATTTATTAATCAAACAACCATTGCAAAGACACTGCTACTTGTCTCTGCTGCTGTTTCATGCAAAAGGGGGGGGGAGCCTGGGAGGGCACACCCTGAAACAATGACTGACCCTTTCCTGCAACTGGGCAGAATGAGGCAACTGCCCCAGGCAGCAGATTTTGGGTATTATGAAAGGACAGAAAACTGTTTTGTTACTATTGCATTTTAATGCCAAGAATTGGGAGAAAGGGATTTGTGGAATTTTCTGCCTCATAGGGTGAGCCAAAATAACTTGGCTGGCTTTGGATCCAATGCATATTGAGTTGGGTGGGGCACCACTTGCTGATCTGCCTCAGGCAGCAAAATATCTTAGGCCTGCTCTGCCTGGATCTGCCACTCACCAACCAGGGAAAAGTGAACCATGAATGCACATTTGTTATGTAGATCTGTTTTCAGGATTAGCTACACATTACACAGAAGAAGGGTGAGGCCCAACAGATAACAATGATTTAATGTGTGAAATTGAATGAGCAACATAAAATATTTTCCAGTACCACATATTCTTCCCTGGCTTGCAATTCCTCAATAGTAACTCTATGTAGGTTGCAGCTGGAAATTACTGATTTAAGTGATCCTCTTATTATCCTTCAGAAACTGCCACCTCCCTCACTACTTTCCCCACTTCCCTTATTGAACTCGCTCCCCTCTCATATTGATTTGAGAGCGTGTCGGACACACACACAATCACAAAAGGCTCACAGCTGCACAGGACAGCTGCTTAGGCCCATGCAAATGACTTGGAGCTATTCAGCCACAGCGTTAGCCATATGAAATATACAGACATCTCAGTTTCTTTCTGGATTGTGACAGAAATTGTGTGTGGGGGGGGGAGGGAGAAGCAGGGCAGTTTGTGACAAACTTGCACGGTTCTAATCCAAGGCCTCGTTTGTGCGTCAGTGGAAAAAGATAACTGTGTATGTTTTACAGCGGATGCTTACAGATGGAATCCATTTGATGACCTATGCTCGTGTGGCTGACCAGCTTCAAGCAGCCTGTTTCTACAAGGCCTCATTTTGTTCACGGATGCAGTACCCACAGCCCTCTTTTCCTTCCACCATTGCCTACGCTACCATAGTGCACCAAGAAGACTGAGGCCTATATGACTTCCCACTTTTAATAAGCCCTGAAGAAACTGAACTTCCTCCTGTCCTGACTGGTGTGGTGTCAATTTGTGTTGTGGTGGTGGTTACAGCTGGCTTGGAGACTGTTGACATCACCTCTCCAGGACCTTTCCGGTCTCTTTCACACTACACAAGTAAGTATAGCACTTTGAACCCACTGTAAGTGTCATGGTCACATCCTGGGGTTTGTAGCACTAGAGGAGCTCTTTGGTTTTAAAAAAACCCTCCTAAACTATAAACCCTAGAATTCCATAGGACAGAGTCACAGCAGTTAAAGTGGAATGAAAGTGCTATAATTCCACAATGTGAAATGGACCTCAGTGCCACTACATTCAAACACCCCTTGTCCCTACATGGGGGTCTATTCTACAAACTAACCCCCATCACATATGTGGATATTATTTAGTAGCCAACTTTCCTTCCTCTCACCTTTACTAAAAGCCAATTAATAAAATCACCCTATGTTGAGCAGCCATTTTAATATTTTCATTAAGCTTATATTAATAAAACAGATGCCCAGCCTTATGAGTATGAGATAAAGTGTGTGTGTATGTGGATAGATGTATGGATAAATAGAAACAGATAGATAAGCATACATACACAAAGTACAGCTTGGATAATTTGTTCTTGGACTACAATGCCCATAATCCTCCATCCAGCATTGCCATTGGTTGGGAGATTCTGAGATCTATTGTCTTGTCTATACGGGGGGTGGGGATACGAACACATATGAAAAAGCAGACATTCACAATGATGCGACCTGCCTTCATGGCCAAAAGAGCCCCCCTAAACTCCAAATGACCCCTAGACGGGATGGCGGCTGTGAATCTGTTGCCAACTTAAAAAAAAAAACAGTTTCCCATGGTGCACACAAGCAATAGTTTGTATTTCCAAAGAAAGAAAAAAAAGAGTATAAGTTCGCCATTTGATCGACTTACCGGACCCATGCTTAGCTGAAAATCCAACATGGCAACTGAAGACACTTTCCCTGTTTGCTAGCCCCACCCTCCAGCCTCTTCTAGTCAATCAGATTACGCTGATTGTTTGTATCTGTGCAAATGTGAGTGTTCAAACGATTGCACATTCACAGGTTGTACAGAGCTTTTTAAAAAATCCGTACGAAGCCCCAGATGCAACACACACGGACTTTGCAGTGGATTTGGCTACCCGCTTCCTAATGACACATATTTGTGTGGATGTCCTTATGAATGGATTGCCTTCCATTCTTATACCATTCCTATTATTCTGACCGTATAGACAAGCCCTATAATTCCCCCAGAGTTTCCCAGTTTGACCACACACACGCACAGCACACAAGATTCAATGGGGAATCCCTACTGGTGAAGGTTTATTTTCAAAATTAGTGAGCATATTTTGCCCATACTGTAGTTGTTACTCAAGTGTAATGATTATTTTTTCTCCTTGAATAAGTAGAAACCACTTACATATATAAAAGGAAGTCATGGGTGTCTCTCAGGCTCCATCTACATAAGGGCTGTATCCCAGCTCTAGTACATAGTATCTGGCCCCAGTTTTACACCATTACTGCCAAACTTACCTGTTTTAATCTGAACTCAAACCAGTCTTGAAAGTCACACAGTTCCCTGATTTTGAAGTCACATTGGTGCAAAGGGGCATTTCTACTGTGTGCATGTCTTGCCCTGTTGGTTTATGTTAGGTAACACAACTGCAGTAGCTGTGGTGTGTGTGTGTTCCTGTCATGCATGTGCATATCCACCAAAACCAATAGATTTTCCTGTTTTCCCATCATTCTTACCACCCTCCTGCACTCCCATTGGATTGTGTGTATACCTGGGCAAGTTACCTTAGTCCTCATACATGTTCCCTCCACCCCCAATTGTTACCTGCCCAGACACATACACCCCACTCTTGTAATACTTCAATAATTGATAATATTTCAAAAATTGGCCTATTAGTGGCACTCTATGTGGTTCGTAGTAAACCAGGGACTCCTGAATAGAAGGAACCAAGGTTTCTCAGAAAACCTAAGAGAGTAGCTTGCAGAAATTCCTAAAAGACACACCCAGGTGAGAATTACATGAAATCCCCTGGAACTGAAAAGTTAGGGAGACAATGGGCTAATTCTTTCTGGACCTCTCTAGAAACGAGTCATTCAATAATCCCATTAAAGTAGCTGGACACTCTTTGCTTGCAAAACTGATTTTTCCTTGAATCCGGTCCTAAAACAATAGAGGCTTGCCTGAGACCCATCAGTTTTAATGTTCCAATCATTGTGATCATTAACACATCTGGAGAATCCATTGTTTAATCCTGGGAAACTCTGGCAGACGTTGTACTCCACTCAAATTCACCCCTTCAGGGGATTATCGACTATAAATATCACCCTAAAACTCAGCCAAAGTGTACACAGCTTCCCTTCCTCCCACCACTCTGTCCATCTGCTGTGTGACCCTCAGAGCTCCGTCCGAGCATCTTCTGTTGTGCAAACCTCTGCTCTTCCGGATAGGTACAGTATAGCCCACCATCCCAAACTCTAATCCTCTATCCCAATAAGTCCTGTTATTCTTTGTTAGCCTTGTGTGACTGCTTGATGCCTGAGTGTATGTGTGTGCATGTTCCCTTGATTATTTTTCCAATAAAAACTATTTTTATTTCATCCCCTGGCTTGGAACCTCCTCAGTTACTAGCGGTATACATAGGTCAAAAGATCCAGTAGTTACCCAGCCTCTCGCTCCCATCTTGAGCTAATTAAAATTCCCCATAGTAGAATTCAGACGCTAGTGGGATCTCCACGGACCCCACTCAATTCGAGTAACACAGTAATAGTGGACATAATTGCCCTGATCATCTTCGGACACATTCACTGGAAATGGCGACCACACTCGAGTTGTTCCTGTTGCCTTACTCCAAAAATCATGGAGTATGAGGAGCTGGACATTGCCCTTCATAGGTGAGCAAGAGCCTAGGCAGTACATCTTTGGTGACTCCATGCCAGGCCTTTGTGCGTTAGTAGTTGCCTACATGAGTTTTGGGACTGGTGTTGGGAGTGGTAGCTGGGACTGTTCCTATGGAGCCCAGATTTTTTTCCCCTGTGCTTGTGGGTACAGTTTCCCCTCCACATTCGCGAACTCGACATTCGCGGTTTCGGTTATTCGCGGTTTTGGGAGGGCCCCCCCGGGCCCCCCCAAAACCGCGAGACGGGGCCTCTGGAGGCCCCTTAAAAGACCTTGGAGGGAGCGGAGAGGGCCGGGGAGGCCTTCACGGGGCCCTCGGAGACCCTCCGGAGGCGCCGTGAAGGTCCTGGGAGGGAGGGGGAAGGGCCGCGGAGGCCTTCACGGAGCCTGCCCCGGGGAGGGTGGGGGGAGGCGCTGGGGAGGGTGGGGGGGAGGCCGCAGAGGCCTTCACGGAGCCTTCCAAGGCTCCGTGAAGGCCCCGGGGAGGATGGGGGGAGGCCGCGGAGGCCTTCACTGGAGCCTTGGAAGGCTCCGTGAAGGCCCCGGGGAGGGTGGGGGGAGGCCCCGGGGAGGGTGGGAGGAGGCGCTGGGGAGGGTGGGGGAGGCCGCGGAGGCCTTCACGGAGCCTTCCAAGGCTCTGTGAAGGCCCCGGGGAGGGTGCGGGGAGCCCCCGGGGTGGGTGGGGGAAGGCGATGGGGAGGGTGGGAGAAGGCCCCGGGGAGGGTGGGGGGAGGCGCTGGGGAGGGTGCGGGGAGCCCCCGGGGAGGGTGCGGGGAGCCCCCGGGGAGGGTGGGGGAGAGCCGCGGAGGCCTTCACAGAGCCTTGGAAGGCTCCGTGAAGGCCCCGGGGAGGGTGCGGGGAGCCCCCGGGGTGGGTGGGGGAAGGCGATGGGGAGGGTGGGAGAAGGCCCCGGGGAGGGTGGGGGGAGGCGCTGGGGAGGGTGGGGGGAGGCCGCGCAGGCCTTCACGGAGCCCTCCAAAGTTCCGTGAAGGCCCCAGGGAGGGTGGGGGGAGGCGATGAGGAGGGTGGGGGGAGGCCGGGGAGGCCTTGGAGGCCCCGTGATGGCTTTGGGAGGGAGTGGGGAGCCCGGGAAAAGTGAGTATGGGGCCTCCGGTGGCCCCATGGTCGCTTTAACGGGGGAGGGGAGGGCAATCAATATTCGCGGTTTTTTGACATTCGCAGGGGTCCGTGGAACCTAACCCCCGCGAATGTGAAGGGACAACTGTACTATTACATACTCTCCAGCTGTCCCAGTTAGAGAGGGACAGTCCTGATTAATCCTCTGTCATCTCACTTTTTCAGATGTGTTTAAAGTGTCCTGGTTTTTCTCTCCTCTTTTTCAAACTTTCCTCTTTTTTCCTCAGCTTACCTCAGTTGCTGCAAACTAAGGACTTCTTCAGATGGGGGGAAAAAACCTGAGGAAGTCGGGAGAACGGGGCTGTTTCGCTTACAGAGCCCCATTTCAGATGGCGCAGTCCTCCTCCGTCCTCCTCCCGACCTCCTCCCGACCTTCCCCCGTACTGCAGGCACCACTTTTTATTGATTTATTATTAAAAGCAGTGTGGAGGATGGACGGGGCTGTCTGAAACGGGGCTCTGTAAGCGAAACAGACCCATTCTTCTCCCGGCCTCCTCGGGGGGGGTTCTCCCATCTGAAAAAGTCCTAAGTTCAAAGTACTAAAATCCTTTGCACACAGTTAACTCAAGAAAGGGGGAGAGGAGAAGAGGGGTCTTGCCCTTCCCAGTCAGCTCAGGCCAAAGCAAACTGCTGCAGCCTCTCCAAACTTTGTGTTCTTCCTTATTAATAATGTTTGCCATCTTGACCACAGTCTGAGGTTGCTTGCCTGCACATGTCATATTTTGCATCTGTGAAATGTTGTAGGGTGAGCTACTATATGGCCTCCTTGTAGTGGCTTGAGTGTTCGACTACGACTCTGGAGACCCAGGTTTGAATCCCTGCACGGCCATGGAAACCCTCTTGGGTAACCTTCAGCAAGTCACACTCTCTCAGCCTCAGAGGAAGGCAAAGGCAAACCCCTTCTGAACAAATTCTGCCCAGAAAGCCCCATGATAGGGTCACCTTAGGGTCGCCATGAATTGGAAATTACTTGAAGCACACAACAACAAAAATTGCTGTGAAACATTGACTCTGAACAAAATGTTGAAGACCAGCCTTCAGCTGAGATTCCTGGGGATTTGCAAAAAGCCAGTAAGATGCATCCACCATGGGCAGGGGGGCTGTGTGTGGTAGACCACAATTTCTGGCAGGAATTGCACAGATGGGTGTTCAAGTGGGTAATATGGCCACATTATCCTTCCCCCTGCCTCCCACCCTGCATTGACCTGTTACCTAAAGAATAAATAAAGAATATTTCAGAGGACAAACCACATATTTGCAACGAAATATAATAAAACTCTAACATCCTCTCTTGTAAAGCACCCTGATGAGAGAGCAAATCACAAGTAAGTGTGTGTGTGTGTGTGTGTGTGTGAGAGAGAGAGAGAGAGAGAGAGAGACTGTAACCCCTTCCATCAAAATGTCTCTCCCTCCTGTCCCTGCTATTTCCCCTCACTCAGGGTGCGGCTATACGATCATAAAAAAAATCCGTATGGGGGGCAAAAAATACGAACAGACTGTCGTTCGTATGCATACGAACCAGCTATACGATTTTTAACCCCCACTAAACTCCGTATGACTCCCTCTTCCCAAAGCTGGCTGGAGTGAGCAAGCCAAGCAGTAGTTTTAAATCTCCTGCCGCTTTTTTTTTTTTTTTTAAATAAGGTTCCTGGTTTGTGGACAGTCGATTTTCCGTATTTACAATATAAAATAAAAATAAATAAATATATAAATTCACGGACTTCCCGGACGCTCGCTAGCCAAGAAACCAACATGGCGGCCGCTCCCAATTCCCCTCCGTGCTAGCCCCACCCCCTCTACTTGGCCAGGCAATCAGATTACCCTGCCTGTTCGTATGTGTGCGAACGGACCGTACAGACCCGTCAGCCATCCGAACGGCGTACGGATTTCTCTTCGTGATCCGCTTTCCCTCCCGAACACCGCGTGTGCGTATTTCAGGGTGGAAAACCGGGGGGGCCCTCTTTTGCATTAGTGTGCATCCGAACAGCAGTTTGTACCGAAGTGCAAACTTCCGTACGTATTATTTAAATCGTGTAGACGGGATCTCAGTATCCTCAATGGGAACACATTGAGTTTTGGGGAGTGTTCAGGAGAAAACAGGCAAGCAACAAAATAAAGACTAAGAACTCACTTCTGTCCCATCCCATCTTTTTCAATGCAAATTTATCCTTCCTGAAGCCACTTTGGACACATAAGCAGGCTCTGTGTCACCTGCTAGTCCTTCCACTGAATTATCTAGTTTTCCTAAGGCTTTTAAAGAATTTAAACCGTCTTGCATACATTATCTCAACAGTTCCTACAAGATTCCTGCAGTCTCTGTCATTAGTACTGTCTGTATCAAACAAGACTCAGGCCTTCTCTAGATGAGCCATTTCTCCTGTCTAGGACCCATCTTAGAGCCCTGCAGTCCAGATGACGCAGGGCATTTGCCCTGTTTTGCCCCCAGGCAGTCTGCATGACCCCAGGGGGAAAGATGGGGGCAAAACATGATAAAGCTTGTTATACCGCTTTTTAAAAATACCTAGGGAAAACTACTTCCGCTGACAAAAAATGGATTGGGCCCTGTGTAACTGCAGGAGCCCATGCTGCCACACCAGCCCATCATTGCAGCTGCCATCTTCCGTCACTCTTCTGAAGCAGGAAACAGGCCAGCAGCATGGGGCCAGCCTGGTCACATGAAGGGGGACTTGCTCACATGCTGTGGGCTGGCTTCCTGGCTTTAGAGAGTGAGATGCGGGTGGTGGCTTCAGCGATGGGCTGGCTTGTCGGTCTGGACTCCATTTTGTGCTGGTAATGGGGGAATGGATTCATAGAATCATAGAGTTGGAAGAGACCACAAGGGCCATCCAGTCCAATCCCCTGCCCTGAAGGAATAAACAATCAAAACATTCCCGACAGATGACCATCCAGCCTCTGTTTAAAAACCTCCAAAGGAGGAGACGCCACCACATCCCACTTCTAAACAGCTCTTACTGTCAGGAGGTTCTTCCTAATATTCAGGTGGAACCTCTTTTCCTGTAGTTTGAGCCCATTGCTCCATGTCCTAGTCTCTGTCCCCTCTCAACCTTCTCTTCTCCAGGCTAAACATGCCCAGCTCCCTAAACCACTCCTCACAGGGCATGGCTTCCAGACCTTTTACCATTTTGGTCACCCTCCTCTGGACATGTTCCAGCTTCTCAATATCCTTCCTGATTTACCTGCTAATCTCACAGAAGGCCACACTAAGTCAAATTATTAAATATTGCCAATTATTTGATATTCCAAAATGGGGGCTACCAGGGTAGGTAACAAAGGCATAAACTTATGGCCCACCCCCCCACACACATATCCTTACATTTCTTGTATAAGCTGCCTTGAGTCCCATTCCAGGAGAAAGATGGGATAAAAATAAAATAAAATAAAATAATCAATCTACTGACTTGCCATGCTTCGTAGGTAAGTAGTGGTGGCATGGGTATATCTTGGTCATATTGTATCCGCCAAGAATTATTTTCTAATAGTAATTAAAGAAGGATCAAGATGCTTTACCGGTGGTTTGTTTTATAAAGAAAAGTAGGGCATACATTTAAAAATAATTGCTTTTTTAAAAATCCAGCTACCAGGCAATAAATACATAAGTGTATGAAATGTGTCTTCCCCCTTATAGTGAATTAATTAAGTATTTATGGTATACTGTATTGTCAAAAGAGATATTTGGATGGCACAATGAGCATCTTCATTTTATACATTGTATTGAGTTAACTCTTCATTGTTTAATACGCTGCCACTGGAAAAACGTAATGCAAGAATTGCAATCAGTCATTGTTGTTCTTTGCCTTTGTTTCTGACTTATGGCGACCCTAAGGCAACCCTATCATGGGGTTATCTTGGCAAGATTTGTTCATAGGCGTTTTACCTTTGCCTTCCTTTGAGGCTGAGAGAATGTGACTTGCCCAAGGTCACCCAGTGGGTTTCCATGGCCAAGTGGGCATTCAAACCCTCATCTCCAGAGTCGTAGTCCAATGCTCAAACCACTACACCATGCTGGTTCTCAGTCATATACTGTACAGTATTAATTATTTAAATTCTCCATTAATTTAATCCTGAGAATTTACACATTTATTCTCCATATGTACTATCTTTCCAAGTCCTATTTAGCCTTTTCTCCTCTTCATTTTCTTCCTGATCTCTTTGTACATTATAATACAGGCAATCTACTTTATTCTTTGTGGCTAAGAAACTCACAGCCCAGTTATATATTACACAGTCAAAATGTTATCAGAGCATATAACAATGAGGGATTAGTTAATTTAAACATGCTACACTGCTTACATTAAAAGACAAGCCCATTTTCTCCTTTAATTTTGCAAATTCTATAAAAATCCAATTAAAGTGATTTTTAGATGGTTTAGCTCACCATTTTAAAAGAGTATTACATAAAACTCTTAAAAAAATTAGAAGTCCTCAAGTTACCCTGGCAATTAACTTCACAATGGTGATGTGCCAAAATGCTTATTTCCATCATCCAGAAAGTTAAAGGTTAGTTTGTACAAGCTGGCTTTGGTTTTGCCAAAATGGTAAATATGTGTGACAAAAATGCAGATATCACTTTATAAGAAAAAAGTTTTCTGTGACAATGTGAATATTAGGTAGAATATCAATAGAGGAAATGTCAAACCATTCTTGCCAGATGTATCAGAATGAAAACGTACAGATGCCACATCTCCCTTAAGGTGGTGGATTGTGTCATTTGCCAAAGTCAGTATATTAAAAATTGCAAAGTTTATGGGCAATAAGAAAAAGCAGTGGCACACATTCTTTTGGTCTGAACCTGGTACCCTTTCCATTTCTGTTCTATAAGACTCGCTGTGGACACTCTTCCAGTGTGGGCCAGTTTGGTAAGCATGCTACAAATAAAGCCTACAGTAAGGGGTTGTCTATATGGTGAAAATACTCCTCATAGAATTCAAGGAAAATACAATTTGTCTTAATGGGATCCCGCATCAATCCACTGTAGTCGGACGGGGGCAAAAACACCAAAAACTACACAGGAACAATCTTTGCGGCTTTTCCTGAAGTTGTTTTTTTTTTTTTTAAAAGTAACATTTATTTAGAAAAAAATGGGGTGGAGGAATCCCAGAAGGAGAAATTTGTACATTCAGGATGGCGCAATTGAGTTTCAACCTCCGAAGCCCAACTGGACAGCCAGTAAGGAGTTGGCTCACAGCATCAGAAGACAAACAAGGAGCTTTATCAACGCAGTGAACTGATTTCATTACGGATGTTGATAGCATATTTTTCTATTTCGGAGGTTTTCACGTTAACTAGCTTTTTAACTAGGCTGATCATTCTCTCTTTGCTAAGTCTCCTAAATTCTTGCACTGTTAGGTTGGTTATGTCTTTCTGGAGAGCAAGAAATGCACAGTTGGGGGAGTGATTCCGGTGTTCTTCCGTGGGGTCATCTTCAGGCTCCCATCCCTCCAGCTCCTTAAAACATACAAAATATTGGACCACATCAGGTGCATTCTCAGTAGGACAATGAACAAAGCCAGCTTCTGCCATCCAGTCTGGAGTGCAGAAACTGTCAGACACGAAGGGCCACTAAGTGAAGGTGGAGACTTCAGATAGAGCTCCAGTCCCAGCGGAGCACTCCTGCCCGCCATCTTGTCTTTCACAAATTTCAAAAAACTCTGCGGGGAATGTGCATTCCCGCTTGTTGGGACAACCAATTAGCTTTCATGCGCATTCCTGATAAGAGCAAAAATGGAAAGCTGATTGGTAGGACATGTGCAGGGGGTGGAGCTTGCTGGCAAGTGCCCCGAACCACCACACTGAATTTTCGCTGTAGCGATCATGCGCTCAGGTGATGAAACAGACTTTTTTCTTTTTTTTCTATTTATTTAAGTGGAATATCACATTTCCGCACCTTGGATATGCTTTTTTTTTAAAAAAAAAAATACAGTTCAGCGGCAGCAACTAGTGACAATAAAAACAGGAGTAATTCACTTGCACCCGCCATCTTGATTTGCAGGCATGCCTGTTTGAACAATGAACACAGATAGTTTTGCATGCCTGCAATCTTGCTAAAAAATCGTTGAGACAAATGAAAGCTGCTGTGAATTGGCATTAGTGAACATCAATCCACATTTTATAGCCTCACATAGACAAAGAGACAAAGGAATTACAGTTGTTAATCTGACCCAGCTTGATTGTTGCAAGTGAATATTATTGAATAAGGAACTCATGTCCATGAGTGGGACCAGAGAATTTAGTGCCTAACAGACCAATGTCTGAGAGCTTTGGATGGCTGGGGTTGTTCCGTGTGGTAATTTCTACAGGCCTCCTTTCCTCCACTTATGCTCTGCTTGTTTGGCTGGAAATAACCAGCCTCACTGTGGGCCTCAAATGGAGAGAAAGGTGGGGTATTAAATACATACACACATAGGCCCTGTCTACACGATTAAAAAAAATCAGTTTGGGGGATAAAAAATCTGAAAAGGCAGCTGCTCGAGTATGTACGATCCGCCTACATGATTTTTTATCCCCCTAAACTCCGTATGATGAGTGATATAAGCAGCGGTTTTAAATCTCCCGCCACTTAAAAAAAAAAAAATTAAAAGGTGCCTGTTATGCGGACAGTCGGATTTCCATATTTACAAAATAAAATAAAAAGGAATCAATATAAATGTAAAATCCATGGAACTACCGGACTCTTGCTTAGCCAGGAATCCAACATGGTGGCTGCTCCCAATTCTCCTCTTTGCTAGCCCCGCCCCCTGTGCTCGGTCAGCTAATCAGATTACACTGCCTGTTCGTATGTGTGCGAACAGGGGGTACAGACTGTCGACAATATGAATGGCTGTACAGATTTTAGGTCGAGATTTGCTAATCCTTCTGAATGACACGTATGCATCCGAACGATCGTGTGTACAGATGATCGATCTTCCGAACACCGTACATATTTTTTTACCGTGTAGATGGGCCCATAGATACCCTTAGGAAGTGTGAAATAGTTGCCTCAGGAAGCAAAGGCTGGGAGGCATCAGCAAGGCCTTAGAGAATATAGCTGTGTGTTATGCAGCTTGCTCTGAACCCCCTGAGGAGATTATCAGATGAGTGCCTAAAAATGTTATTATGGCACTATATTTTACAGTGTTCATGTTCCAGCACAACGACACACATTTTCGCATGCTACCGTGATAACAATACAAAATTGCCCCAAGAATCTGGCAATACAACACTTGTACCGCTTACTTTCGTGTTTCTCCGTGAACAAGATTTTGGCTTGTCTCGTGAGAGTGCTAAAAAGCCCCCAAACACCAAAATTAAAAAGGGAAATGTTCAGAAAAGCACAGATGTACATTTAGAACCTTGCAAGCAGGATGGGAAGGTTCATAGAAAGAGTGTATGGTACCTAGTTTTCCTGTTTGCATCCAGAAGTGTTCTAGTGGGACCGCCCATTGACGCTGGAATCACGTCAGCAGAACGGGGAACCTTCTTGCACACACGGAAATCTGAAACAGAAATGCTACAGGAGATAAATTTTCGACTTCTCCCCGATAATCAAAAACGAACTCCCTCGTAACGGGAGCAGAATGCTTGCATAACGCTGGGGCATGACGTTGTCTGATAAGGAAGTCCTTTTGTGATCTCATGGCATCATTATAATGCTGTTTTTGATGCGTCTGATAATCTCCTTAAACTAACCTGCTGCTGCCAGTTTTGATGGAGGATGATTTCCCATTGCCAGTGCCAAAGGGCTTGTCTACATGGGCATAAACCCTTCACTCACCTCAGATTCACTGCGCAGTTGCCACATGATGTTCCTGACGATTCGCAGCTTCATGTGGGGCAGGGCGGGGGGCTGCAGGAAAATCTGGATCTAAAAGATTCACAGTTTGCTCCACATTTCAGGAGAAGTCCCAGATTATTGCTTGTGTGGTAGCCACAGATTGGCTTCTGTGTGAAGCTGAGGGTGGGGCTTTTTGTGGACAGGTTTCCGTCTGCTAGCATGCAGGCTGGAATTTGGGTTTTTTTTAAAAAAAATTGATTGTGTGCATGTCTGCATAAGTCTATCTCTGCTTATCCACTAATATAGTCCTCTGGGACAGCGTATATTTGTATACGGTTTGTCCCTTCACATTCGCTGTGGTTTGGTTCCAGGACCCACTGTGAATGCCCAAATTCATGAATACTCAAGTCCCATTATATGCAATGGTATAGCAAAATGGTGTCCCTTATATAAGATGGCAAAATCAAGGTTTGCCTTTTGGATTATTATTTTTTAAGAATATTTTCAAGCCGTGAATACTTAAATCCATAGATACCAAGTCCGTGGATATGGAGGGACAACTGTATTTGCATGCACGAGTGACCGGGGATGGGGGGAATGGAGCAGGCCTGGCCATGTGGCCAGAAATCATGCTTACGACACGTGATCAGCATAGGAAACTGCTTTTACACCAACACAAGTTCGCCTACAATTACGGAGTGGCGGGCTACTCCAATTTCTCCCATCGGAGAAGCCCCCGTGAGTGTGGCATTTACGGGATCACTGTATATCAAAAACATCTGCAACAGCTATGAGGCGGGTTTGAGGTTTCCTGCCAGTGTAGACAAGCCCAAAGAAAGATTCAGCTGCTAGTCCAGTTATCTCATGTCCAAGCAATGGGAGGAGGGACCAACTTGTTCCTCACCTCAGGCATTAACATGTTTTTGGCCACTTCTGAAAATAAAGCAAATATTACAATGGGCACCATAAGTCTACAAGCACTCAAAGGAAATTAAACTTGGTAGAAATGCCCATGAAATTCCTTACTAAGAGAAGTAGGGAATGCAGAACAATATTGTTTGTGGTTTGGCCTTGAGGTTACTCAGGCTGTAGCCAAAACTATTGGTGTGAATATAATGAGGGTGGCCAGGATAATTCATTGAAAAGTAGGTGAGGCATGATACTTGTAAAGGAATTATTTAATAGGTCATATCAGGTTTAGTTTATTAAAAATAGTGTTATATTGGTGGTGGTTGTTAACTACCATCAAGTTGGCTTTGACTTATAATGACTCTATCAATGACAGTCCTCCATGCGTGTGTGTTTATGTTCCTGCAAGCTGCCTGTCATCCTATGGCAACCTCATGAATTTCTTAGGGTTTTCTTAGCCAAGGAACACTCAGATGTGGTTTTACCAGATGCTTCCTCTGAAATACACCACCTGGTATTCTTTGGTGGTCTCCAAGTACTAACCAGGGCTGACCCTGCTTAGCTTCCAAGATCAGATGGGATCTGGGGCCTTGAGGGTATTTGGGTCCTCCAAGACAACCTGTTGAGAGCCAGTGTGGTGTAGTGGTTTGAGTGTTGGACTATGACTCTGGGAGACAGACCAGGGTTCACACCCCCACTCAGCCATGGAAACTTATTGGGTGATCTTGGGCAAGTCACATTCTCTCAGCTTCAGAGGAAGGCAAAGGCACACCCCCTATGAACAAATCTTGCCAAGAAAACCCTGTGATAGGTTCACCTTAGGATCACCATAAGGCAGAAATGACTTAAAGGCATACAACAACAGCACCCTGTTATTAACAGCCCTGCTAAGTAAGGTCTTGCATACTCAGGGCTGTGGTTTCCTTATTGAGTCTATATCAATAGCACTGTTAAACTATAAAGAGGGAAACATGCAGAATGGTAGTAGATAATGACCACTGTCCAGAAGGCAAGGATCCGTGGAGCTTGTCCTATGAGAACCCAATGGTTTTCCCAACCCCCAAATCCAAACGATTACCCCCATCACACCAGACATCAAATTGTTTTTGAAATTGCAGGGAACTGCCAAAACAGTTTGGACAGATACAGTGGTGATCTGTTCAAAGGTAAAAAGCAGAACAAACAAACAAACCTTTCAATCTGCTATGCTCTGTCTGGGCAGATATACTAATGCCTAACCTGAGAGTCAACATAAGTTTCAATTTGCTGCACAGCTGGATGCCAGCACTTGAACAAACTTCCATCTAACATTTTAATCTACAAGTGCAATGAGCAGATTTTAAAAAACAGCTCTGTGTCATGAAAGCCATACCTGCCTACATGGTGGCTCCAATGTCAGTGAGGCAATGGATCCACTCTGGAATTTGGTCTGAAATTTAAAGGAACAGTTCACAGTGCTGAATGCATTTTAGAGATGTGTTGTTGTTGCTGCTGTGTCCCTTCAAGTCAACTCTGACTTATGACAACGCTGTCACTGGGTTTTCCTGGCAAGTGTCATGTACTGGCATCCGCAGACTCAGTGACCAGCAGTTTCAGAGTACAAAACAGAAAGCTTTATTGTCACAGTAATCCAAAGAGCTATCCCTAAAAGTTTGTTGCTCAGACTGAAACCTAACTGACAAACAGTATACTAAAAGCATATTCCAATCTACAAAATCTGGCAGGCGATACAGTCATTGGCTACCTATCATCCCCACTCCCATTTCCCACCATACCAGGGCTCAGCCTCCTTTTCCCAGAGTTGAGACCCTGGTGCCTGGCTTATCAAACTGTTACAAACACAGAGCACAATGCGCCCTTTTACAGTCAGGCTACAGACTCGTTAACAAGCACAGAAAAACGCAAACACAATTACCCACAAGGTTACACAGTAAAACTGAACTTGGCAGGAAAAGGTAATGTCCAGGACCGATTCTGACAGCAGGATTTAATCAGAGGAAATTTGCCCTTGTCTTCCTCTGAGGCTGAGAGAGTGTGACTTGCCCAAGGTCATCCAGTGGGTTTCCATGGCTGAGTGGGGATTTAAACCTTAGACTCTCAAAGCCCTACTCCAGCTCTCAAACCACTGCACCACACTCGCTCATATTTGAAGGACAAGGTCCAGCAAATAGGATAACTCATTTGACATTCAGACTAAAACCCAGAGCAGATTTACTGCCTGACTGACAATGGCGCCACCAGCAGCTAGTGATGCATTTTTCTGGAAACTCAAACTGTATTAAAGGTACAGATCAAGCTTTTGTGTGTGCATTTTCTTGGTCATTTAGCAAGCCTAAAAAAATTATCACACTACACAGTTATTTCTTCTTCTCTCTCACAAGGAAATAACAGGCAAATGCAACTCCAGCAAGATGGATGGCAGAGTATGGAAAATATGGTGACTCCTCTCATTCATACTGAAGAGCCATGGTGGTACCAGCAGGGTTGCCACATTGGAAACCAGAAACTGGTTGTGTAGTAGAGGGCATTTCAACAGCTGTTGCTTGTGGACCCAGTTGCACGACAAGCAACACCTGATGAAATCCCCTCTTCTTCATAGCCATTAAAGGTACAGGAGCCCTCTCCAGCCTTCAATCTGACAGTCCTAGGTGCCAACCAAATCAGAATGGGAAACTGTGTGCTGAACCGGCTCATCCACTCCTCTCTGTTAAGGACTGGCTTGGTTACACCGGATGCAAGCCCCCATCTGTCAAGGCCTTTTCAAATCCTGTATCAAATAGTTTGAACAATCCTCAATATCCCCCCACCCACTCCCTCTGCCACAGGACATGCTCTGTAATTGAGATCACAGCTCCTACTGAATAATTCAAGGAGGCACAGAGTGTCAGGTTTATTATAAACACATAGATTATGGTCTGTTCACTTTCCTTAGCAGCAACATGAGAAAGAATCAATAACAGAGTCGTCCCCTCCTGAACCATCCCTCCAACACTCTAACCTTCTAAAATGTTTTATTTGCTTCCTGCACCCAGCTCTTATTCCAAATCCACCTGTTTCTAAGTAGCTTGCTGTTTGGCAACTCAATCCATCCTGAGTCATAGTGGTATTCTTTTCAGTGCCTTGCACCTTGAATTCACTGGCCTTCTTCTTCTATTGTCCTTACATCCAGCATCTGCTCGCAGTGCCTGAAAAGCCTCAAACTCTCCCTGACCTCTTCCTGCCCTTGAAAAATCACCTCAGACTAGTCACTGCATTACTGACCCTCAGACCCTTAATCCTCTCCCTCCGTGATGCAACAATACAATGCAACGCCTCTCCTTCACAAACGAGACCACTGAAGAATACTTGTTCCTATGCATCTTAAGCCCTTTCCCTCCCCTTCAGGGGGCCATATAATATTTCCCAGTGAGTGTTTTTTCCCCTCCAGTATAATGAACATAGCCTAGTCCATATCAGAGTGGGGAAGATAATGCATAGATGAATGAAATTCAGTGATATTTCAGGTCTGACACCCTTATTTGTGGCAGCTTCAGAATTCATGTGCAAGGCAATGTGCTCCCCCCACATCTCTCTGGCTTTTCTTTGCAAATGAAGATTCAGGAAGGACTCATCCTGTGCTTTCTGCAAGCGCGCTGATGACTAAAAAGGCCAATCCGAGATAAACATGTCCGGTTGCAGAAAGCACAGCAGAAGGTCTCCTTGAGTGATGTTTCCAGGTTGTGATTCTTTGGAGATTTTCAGACCTGCCAAAATGCCGGTTTGCCGCGCGAGCAGCCTCCCGAAACTGCTGCATGGCAAGGGTCTACTTCGGACGACGCTGTGCCTCTCGCGAAACCGTCCGTGTCACTTCCGTGAAGCTTGGGACGGCTCAGCGCCATATTTCAATCACGGAGGTTGCCCGTGATTGAAATATGGCGCTGAGCCGTCCCAAGCTTCACAGAAGTGACACGGACGGTTTCGCGAGAGGCACAGCGTCGTCCGAAGTAGACCCTTGCCGCGCAGCAGTTTCGGGAGGCTGCTCGCGCGGCAAACCAGCATTTTGGCAGGTCTGAAAATCTCCTTTGTGCGTTGTCGTTTCTCTTCAAGACTTGTTCGGAGTGAGTTCTCGAATAAGGCTGCAGCATTGTGGATAGTGCGTCTCCATGCCTCCCAATGTGAGGCCAGGACGGACCACTGTTGGTGATCAATTTGGCCGAGCCTGAGATGTTGTTTCAGGGAGTCTTTGTATCGCTTTTTTGGAGTGCTCCTCTTACGCTGACCTGTGGTGAGTTCACCATAGAGTCCTATTTTTGGGAGCGATGGTCCTCCATCCTGGAAATGTGCCCTGCCCAGCGCAGCTGTGTTCTCAATATCATGGCCTTAATGCTGGTGATCCCTGCTTGCTCAAGGACAGCAACATTCGTCACATAGTCAGTCCAGTGTATATTTAGGATTGTGCGTAAACAGAGGAGTCGTAGGTGGTGGCGATAGGTGACCCACGTTTCAGATCCATAAAGGAGGAATAGGGCTTGCAGATCTTTAGCTCAAAGCACTGCAGCCATTTACCCTGTTCTAATGCATTCATCTTACCACTGATTTTTTTTTCATTTGGATTTTTCAAAGGTTGCCTCTGCAGAAGGAGGGAAAATCAGCACCCAGCATGAAGCATACATACCAAGTACATTTTTAAAATGCATGCAGGCCCATAGCCAGACATTTTGTGACCAAGTACGTGTGTGGGGTGCCTATGATTACATTTGCAAGAGCTTTCTAAGCTAATGCAAAATAACTGGAAACCCAAATATCTAACATGTTTAAAACAATTTACAAACAAAATATAGTTTTGATTTTTGACCCCCCCCCAAAAAAAAACACCCTAGAAAGAAACAGCCAAGAGATTTTCAGTCATACAGGTAGTTTTGCATTTATCTGCCAGAATACTATACTTGGAAGTTGGCAACAGCATTACTTCTTGCTGAGCAAATAGTGCCCAATTTTCATTGTTGTTTTCCCCTACATCTTCTCTAGTAAAAGGATCAGAAAGTTGGACATTTCTGGGTTTTTCCCTCCATCCCTTTCTTTCAAGCAAAAGCAGAGCTTTTAGGAAAATCACTTAGAATACCTCTGATGGGACCAGAGTCCAGACCACTGTCTTCCCTAGCTATAGGCTTGGATACATGAAGGCATTTGATCCTAATTATCATAGCTTCATACCTGTTTTCTGGGTTCTATGGAAATTTCTCAAATCCTAAGTTGTACTTTAGGTCTCTTTCATAACAACCCAAATCCACTTCCCTCTAGGGAGTTGTCTAGATGGTGAAAGTCTCTCTCTCTCTCTTGGCTTTTCTTCACAAACGAAGATTCAGAAAGGACTCATCCCGTGCTTTCTGCAAGTGCGCTGATGACTAAAAAGGCCAATCTGAGATAAACAAGTCCGGTTGCAGAAAGCACAGCAGAAGGTCTCCTTGGGTGATGTTTCCAGGTTGTAATTCTTTCTGCATTGTCATTACTCTTCAAGACTTGTTCGGCGTGAGTTCTCAAATAAGGCCGCAGCATTGTGGATAGTGCATGTCCATGCCTCCGGATGTAAGGCCAGGGCGGACCATTGTTGGTGGTCAATTTGGCCGAGCCTGAGATGTTGTTTCAGGGAGTCCTTGCATTGCTTTTTTAGAGCCCCCCTCTTATGCTGACCCATGGCTAGATGGTGAAAGTACTCCTCATAGAATCCAAGGAGAATAACTTTTGTTCCAACAAGATCCTGCAGCGATTCATGTATTCAGAAAGAGAGGAGCCAAAAACTATTTTTTTAAAAAAATGTGGGGGAAATGCGCTCATTAGGACAACCAAATCACATTGCTACACATTCTCGGATAAAAGTGGAAGTAGAAACCAATTGGTTGGATGTGTGCGGAGAGGTGGGCTTTCCAGCCACAAAGTCTTCAGCAGTGCCATTTTGGAGTTTCACGGTAGCAATTGTGAGCTTTCTCACTGTGCTGAGGTGACCAAATAGCTTTTTAAATGGAAGGTCACACTTGTGCACCTTAGATTAACAGTAAAACATATATATTTTGTGCAGTGGCAGCAACTTGTTGAGATTAATAATATGAATGGTTCACTCTCAGCCACCATCTGAATAACAGGCATGGCTCCATGTGAACATCAAACATGGATAGTTTTGCATACCAGCAATTTTGCCAAAAAAAAACCCATGGAGACAAATAAATGCTGCTGCGAGTTTGCATTGATGTGCAACAATCAGCATTATATCTTCTCATTTAGACAAGCCCCTGATTTCCCTTCAATTAGTTTGAACTTCTTTCTGTCTTCAAATATCCTGCATTTATTTCACTATTGAGAAAAATAAGAGTTCCTTATGCCAAGCTGCCCATAAATAATGATGATGATGATGATGATGATGATGTTTTCTTCATTTATATCCTGCCTTTCTCCCAACAATTTTTTGAACTTTACCCAGTCAAACAGAGATGGGAGTCTTCTGGCCCTTAAGATGTTGTTGTACTAGAGCTCCCATTGGCCCTACACACCAGAACGAATGGTGAGGAATAGTGGGGGTTGTAGTCCAAAACCTGTGGAGGGCCACACTCTCTCTATCCCAGGAGGCATGGCCAAAACATCCATCCAGTGTGGGGTCCTGCCACAGGCAGTGTGTGAGACATGTGTGACTGGTTCATTATCAAGAAGGAAGTCCTTTTTCTCCAGTATCCAGAAACTAGCCCAATACGTAAGTTAAAAAGTCACAGGGTTAGGTCTGGGACAGGCCCCACACATGGCTTGAATCTGGAGGTGTATAACAGTAGCATTAACATCAAGTCATAAATAACATGCAATGCAAAGCAATGTGCAGGTTTTACATAGAGAGTACCCATAATGATAACACTCCCTCATCACAACAAAATAGTGAGTCACACAACAAGTTTCCCTTTTAAAATAACATTCTCAGCTCTGGCTTCATCTCCATGTCACCACCAGCAAATAATTACCGGTTCTTCTATTTTGCTTCTCAATTGACAGTAGCAGAGGGATAGGTTTGGCCCTGGAGCAACCAGTTGCCAACCCCTAAGGTATTTTCTTTTTCTTGCCCTCTGTGGGCAACCTGATGTGGAAGCTCAGTATGAAGACTTGCTAAAACCATACCACTCTCACACATGCAGTGAGAGACAAAAACTTGCTGTCTGTTGAGCTTATCCACAGTGAAGTGAAGCGAAGCAAAGCTGCTCATATGTGACTGAAATTTGACAGTAATAGGCAGGAAAGGAGGTGTTTGCACCAAGCAAGGCTATACAGTTTTAATTGATGATGGGACAGAGAATCCCACATAGCATATATGTTGGCACAGAATCTCTGAGCAACTTAGCCTGAAGAGACCACAAGCCCATCCTTTTCTTCCTGCTCCAAACTGTTGTTTTACTTATGACTCATTATTATATTTATAGCTGTTCAGGGAAAAAGATTTAAGGTCCTGTTTTGTCACCTGCCTTTTGGTTCCTTCTCAGCAGACACTAAGGAAAAGCTGTATTTATCCCCAGGAATGGTTGACACACTAATAGATTGCCTCTCAGAGTAACTGCATTTTGGTTGAGCATTGCCAAAAGTCTCATATGCCTTTAAACTGACACAGCCTTTGTTTCAACATGCCTTAAGTGCCTCCACCATAAATAGGTGGTTCTAAGGTGCTCACACTGTTTAATGACATGCCTGTTTCAGAGGCAGGGTTTAGTAGGTAAAAGCAGCAGTTTTGTTCTTGTCAATGATGCATTTAAAAAAAAAAGTCAGAAAGTTGGGAAAGTTGGGAGCCATGGCGACTACCAGGTTGGTTATATGCGAGGTTTTCCTCACAGAGGAAAACTGTCTTATTGTTATTACTGCCACTTTTCTCTTCTCCCTCAGTCAGTCATATTCTATGCTTTCCTATCACTTTATGTACTTACTTAGCCATCCATTAATTTTTTTTATCATTTATGCCTTGCTTTCCAGCACTACAGGGGACCACATAAATCCAGTATACAAATACCAGTACAGATTAGTATAAAAACAAAGAATGAGATCAACAGTCTAATCACACACCCCAAGCTGGTTCAAGCCTACTGGAAGAGAATCGCCTTCACACTGATTTTTCAAAACACTCTGTAGAGTTGCCTCAGCACATATTTGCCTTGACACCCTATTCTTCTTTAAGCAGTTAAGAGTTTAAATAGTAAGACAATTATTCTTATTTTCTACTTTTATGTTACCTCGTAAGACATGCTCTTTGTATGGAGCAGACACAAATCAGAGCTGGCTTGAGACACTTTAAGGGGCGACCTGTCTTAATGGGATCCCACATCATTACGCCGTATTCGGAAGGAGGGGCCCCAAAAGCATCAAAACTTCCAAGTAATTAAGCCTTTGGGCTTTTTCCCAGGGGTCGTTTACACAAGCAAATATTCCACTAAATATACCGCTAAGATAGCTCATAGTTCCCACGGATTGCAGGACAGCATCGCCTCATTCAGAAGGGGGGAAGGTAAAACACCCAAATATAGCGTGGCAAGGGATGTTGCTACTTTTGCAGGTATATTTGCAATGTAGCGCTTTATTGGCAGTGTAAACTACCACTCCGTTAAGGGTTGCAGCAGATCTGCATTGTGATTGGTTGCTCTGATGCAAGGGGCGGGCTTAAAAGAGGGGGACTGAGTTCAGTAGCGTTCAGGAAACTTTGAAAAATTCTCTCTGCTATTTTGCAAGTCTGCTAAGAAAAAGGATTCCCAAGACCTTTCAGTCACAAAGTTCCCATCTGTCAGCTTTGCTTGGGGGAGGGAGAGAGAGCGAGAGAGAGAGAGAATGGGGGGGACCAGGGAAGGAGAGTCAAAAATCCTCTGCTATTTTGCAAGTCTGTGAACCCTGACTAAACAAATCGTGCTGGAAAAACTTGTGATAGGTTCACCTTAAGATCCACGGCATGGAAGCAATGCCTTTCAGCAGAGAGATTGCTGACCCTCTGCTTTGGGCCGTGACTGAGTTCATTTACAGGCAGATTTAGAGAGAGACAGAGATAGAGCCACTTCTTTGATCTTCCCCCCTGCTATTTTGGCAGTCTGTGAGTCTTTAGCTCGAAAATGCAGGGCTTCAAAGGAGAGTCTATGCCCTTCCCCATAAAGCCTGCCTCTGCTTGGGAGGCCACGCCCCCCCCCCACTTTCTCAAGTCTGAACGAAAAAGCAGCATAATTAGAAAAAAAACCTGACTGGCACAGATGCGGAAAAGAATTAAAGCGCAAGTTGCCGCAATAAATCTACCGTGTAAACCAGCCCCCAGAGTTTTTGAAAAACAGCAAGGCAGATGCATATTCCTGCTCGCTTGGGCAAGCGGTTTGCTTTGAATCGCTTTCCCATACGAGCAGAAGTGCAAAGCTGATTGGCCAAGCGAGTGCAGAGGGCAGGGATCGCTAACAAGGCAAGTGCATAGTACAGTCAAATGTCCCTGCGGTACCGCAACAGTACCGCTAGGGACAGGTGTTACCCGAAAGGGACGCCCTGCAGCGCTGCAGCCTCGCAACGTGGCGAGGCTGCTAGCGCTACAATTAGCTTGTCTGAAAAAGTCCTAAATGAAACAAAACTCACTAACACACCAGATTTGTATCTTTGTTTTTCAGCTTTCAAGTGTCCTTAACTCCCCATTCAAGTATAAGGTTGCCACCCATTCATAATTTGTATGGACAGTTCATGTTTCAGGAACACTGTTCATAATAAGTGGAAAATATTTTATGAAAGGTGCAAAGTATGCATTCAAAACAACTAATAACAGTACAGTAAATTGTTTTCTAGAAATACAAAGCATTCAGTTCTTACTTTGATATACCCATTGTGAAAAATGTTCCATAGGCCATTACGGTCAATTGACATTAGATTTCCATTTCTGCAATTGAATAATCAATATTAATTCCACAATTGATTTCAGCACAAACTCTAGCATGGCTGTCTATAATTTTCCAGGTTAAAAGGTGGCAATCTTACGCAAGTACCTTTTAATTCTATTACCAGTGGGTCACTTGTGTTCTGGGTTGACTCCGAGTTAGCATTAGTTGAACTGAACTAGCACTGTATAAAAAAGCAGCTCCCAAAATCTGTTTAGAGTACCAGTGTGGTGTAGTAGTCTGAGTGCTGAACTAGGACTTTGGAGACCAGGGTTCAAATCACCGCTTGGCCAGGGTGGCCACTGGGTGACCATGGGCAAGTCACATCCTCTCAGCCTCAGAGGAGAGCAAAGGCAAACCCCCTCTGAGAAAGTCTTGCCAATAAAACCCCATGATAGGGTTGCCATAAATCAGAAATGACTTGAAAGCACACAACAACAACAACAACAACAACAACAACTGTTTAGGTACAAGAAAGAAAAGACAGTTGGGGACTCATTTCTTGTTTAGCAGAGGAGGAATCTTTAAGCAAACAAGGATGTTATACTTAAAAAAAAAGGCCCTCAAATAAAAGGTCATTAGCTTAAAATGTTTCTACAATGGATGACAAAGATGCTTACTGGTCCGTAATGGCTGGTGGCTAATAGCTATGATTGACCTTTCACAGCCAGTTGGGGGAAATATTCTGCCGTTGTATGTGAATGGCAGTAGAGAAACACATTTGAATTCAAAATACAGTTGTCAAATGAATCAGAAATCTGATTTTGTTTCAGCTGTGCAAGGGATTTAAAAGACACAAGCAAATATCACACAAACCTCTCCAAGTGCCTTTTCTTCCAAAAGAAACTGAGGTGCCAGTTAGACGGTAGTTTTTGTCACGGGGCATCCTGGGACTTCTTGATCCCATATTTATCCCTCCCTGTTTACACGATTTTTGTCTCTGAACTGGATATCCCGGGAGATCCCGGGATCATTGTTTACATGGCATCCCGTCCTGTGATATGTATCTTCTTCCACTAAATACTACCCCAGGGGTTTTTTGTTTACACGAGTTTATGGTCCCGGGATATTTTTTTTAGCTGTCAATCAAGGATGTGATTACTCGTTTTTTCACAACCTCAGTGACGTACTTCCTTTAGAGTTCCTCGCCACGAGCGATGCTATTGGCTGGATGAGGGGATGAGGGGATGAGGGGGGGAATGAGTAATCCGTGACCTAACGTGGGGAGGAAGGAGTGATCAGTGTCTAAACCCTGTGCTTTCCTTTTGAATTGAAAGAACACCATTTAAAGCCAGCTACACTGGGGAGGAAGGAGCGATCAGTTGGTGCTGGGGAGTGTGAGAGAGATCAAAAGCAGGGTGGACTGGAGCCCTGAAACACACGCACACACACACAGAAGCCCAAGCCAGTATGCTTTCAGCCAGGAAGCTGAGTGCAGGGGGGCAGAAGCTTGCATTTGTCCTGTCTCTTTAAAATGTTAACCTTTTAAGCAGAGGCAGCTGTGGAGTGAAGGTTTCAAGCCAGTGCAAGCGATCATAAGAGGAGGACACACAAGGCATTTTGGAAGACCCAGACACTGGCATTTTTTACTGTGCCTTGTGGGGGGGATGGATGGATGTGTGATCATCCGCTCAGACACTCGCATTTTTTACTGTGCCTTGGGGTGTGTGTGGATGAATGTTTGATTATTCATTCAGACCCAGGGAGGGGATGCAGCCGGAGGATGAATGGGCGATCCTCTGCCCACGATCTCTTTATAATTTACTCTGTCTTTAAAATTTAAACCCAGCATTCAGGGAAGAGACAGGTTAAAGCTGAAGGGTTTACAGTGTAGAAATCCATTGAACAGGGTGATGTAGTACACACACACACACACAGACACACAAACTTTCGTGCAGCTGGAAGGGATGCCTTTGTTTTCAGCTGGTGAGGCTGAATCTGTTGAACGGGTGACTGACCCCTCCTTTTCTGGTCGCTGATCTCTGAACCCGCCCCCGGTCACCATTTCTGGTCATCCCCTAGTACCGAGATATCTTGTCCCGGGCTGTTTACATTTCCAATTTTCCGAATCCTCCCGTGACTTTTTTAAAAACCGCCACAAACTGCGGGACTAGAGGTCCCGCAGGTTGTGGGATAAAAGGTGCCCCCCTTCCGAAAATCACATGTCCAATCCGATGTATGTTTAAACAACCAGGGTTCGACACAAATTCTTCCCACTACATTTTCATCATGTAAACGGTACCTGACATATATATACTGGTATATATATATATATATATATATATATATATATATTGGCAGGAGGAGTTGCGAACCAATGCAGAGATGGAAGACAAAGAAAAAACCACATGTAGGGGGGAAAGAAAATACAAGTGCTCCTCTTGAAGGTCAGCTTTGGCAAGGAGCAAGGAGCTGTTGTGTAAAAACACAGAATAAGTCTTCTAATGCAACAGTAGCCAAAGCAGTGTTGGTCAGAGATAAAAGTAGCACAGACTCTGCAAATCAATACTTCACAAGTTTGTGCTGAGGTGAGTTAGCACAGACAAGTCAGAATGCCCCTGAGAAATGCAAGAAGTATTAGCTGAGTTCAACCAAAACAAAACAAAACTATGATTCAGGGGAATAAATGGTGGTACGATGAATTGAATGGGCATGGATGAGAGCCAAATGTAGGTATTAGACATGTACCAGCAAGCCTTGGTAAAAGCAAAGGTATGCCTTGGAATAACATACAAAGACATGCCCTAAAGAACCAAGGCCTGCCCAGGAGCAGGGAGATGACTGGGAGTACCTTCTTGGACTTGAGATGGGAAAAGGACAGAGCAACAGGTACCCCTTGAAGAATAAAGTGAAATCCTCATGGTGCGCCTAAGATTTAGGACCCCCTCTTTTCCTTTGGGTTTCTCTCAATTTACCAAAGGCCAGCACTCATGTTAGGGACCAATAAAGTGCACTCATAATCACTCCCATCCACACTGCAGCCTTAGCACTGTTATGGGGAATGCTGTTGCCAGGGATACTCCCAATCAACACTAATCAAGCTCCTCCTCAGCCAGAGTTTGCTCTCCAAATTCAAGCCATGGTTATGACAGATCCCCTGTAGTCAACAGCAATTTGGATATAACCCTTACTGTGGTGGTGGTCTTCATTTCTGACTTATTGCAACATGAAGAAAAACACAGGGTTTTCTTGGCAAGAGTTATCCAGAGGAGGTTTGCTATTGCCTTCCTTTGAGGCTGAAACCCACCCAATGGGTTTCAATGGCCGAACAGGTATTTGAATCCTGATCCCCCAGAGTCATAGGAGATTTTCACACGGGGCCAAAATGCCCTGTTACTTCCCCGCCACCTCCTCTCCCGTTCCTGCCACGGAATAATATAAATCTTTCACACACTTACCTTAATTCCACGGCAGGAACGGGCTCCCCCTCCCCTTGCTGGCCGGCTGTAAATGCAGACATCATAAGGCTGTTTTTACGACCAGCTATCTGAAATGTTATCACGTTATCACGTGATAATGGCCGGGTGGTAAATTTAAAAATAAAACTGCCCCAAACGTAAAATCAGTTCACCAAGCACAAAAACACACTTTAAATCACACAATCAAAACAGGGAGGGTAAAATGAAGGGTGCCACTTACCTGGATGTCCAGATCGTACCAGGAAGTGCTCAGAACGACCGCGGCTGTCATTTCGAAACAGGAACGGGGCTCCTGTTCACACACCCGTGATTGCGTGATAGTGATGGAACAAGAGGTCTATTCACAATGAAAAATCATGATTACATTGTTCCGGAACAGTCACGGGAGCAGGATGGATGCAGGACAGAACGGGATCACGTCGTCTGAAAGGGAAAACCTTTCCCGACCCTGTTCTGTTCCTGCCATGGGATATATAGCCCGTGTGAAAATCTCCATAGTCTAACACTCAAATTGCAACACCACATTGGCTCTCATATATCCCTTAACTGTGGTTAATGGCCTGAATCCTATTGTTACCTCCAAGTAGTTAGACCATTGAATCAGTGGAATCAATGTAGGTGTTGGCTTACCAAGTTACCATTGATTGGTACTAGTTGGGACTATTAGAAGAACTCAGGCCAATGTAGGAGATGGAAATTTGCTTCAGTAGAGTTTGCTATGGCGAGGGAAGAGGGGATTGGTGTTGTAAGCAGGCGTGGTTAGGGGATCCTCACTGTCATGGCTGTGACCAGAACCAATGTTTCCCACAGGGAGGACATCACTATCATAGCCACCAGGAAGCAAGCTGTGTGTTGAGTCTCCCATGGCTAGAAAACTGCAGATGGAGGATGGGGCAATGATTCTTGCCGATGTTCCTTCTGTTTTGTTTTGTGTTTTTTTTTAGTTTAGAGAGTGTAGTCAGACAGTAAGCAAGCAAGCAGGGGCATGGTAACCACTTAAGATCCCAGAGAAGCCATGATTGGGAAGCAAAGATCAGACTGAAAAAGCTGGGTATGGACTCCAGCATCTGACAGCCAGGCAGACCTGAGCTCCAGCCAAGCACCTTTTGGGTAGTTCTCCTGCTCCACTGATGGGTGGGTTTACCTGGCAGCGGTGGCAGATGTAGCAGCAGCAGCGCTGGGTGCTTTGGGTCCAGCTGCTGTATTTCCCCTATAGAACAATGCTATGTTGGCGGCATTGCAGGAAATCTAAACACTGGGTAGACCAGTGTTTCTCAAACAGGGTTCCCTGGATCCCTAGGGTTCCCTAAGAGATTGTGAGTTTTTAAAATAAACACTTTTTCTAGCTGTAGATATAATAATTTTTAGGCAGGGGTTCCCTGAGACTTGAAAATTATTTCAAGGGTTCCTCCAGGGTAAAAAGGTTGAGAAAGGCTGGTCTAGACGTGTTATGGCCCAGGGAGGAATCCGCAATGAGACCTGCTTCAATCCCAGGCTGCCAAAAATAAGAGAGAACAACCAGCTGCTGTCAGGAAGAAACCTCTTTCTACAATCGATAAACAATTCAATAAACAAATTTGGCTGCATGGCTATCAGGTATATGAGAGAGAGCGAAGAGCACACATTTAAAGTAACTTTCCTAGGTCTACATCTGATTCTTACTTCCAGCTAGAAGAAAACCCATTTAATCAATGGGAATTTCAGTCAGTCTGCCCTTGTGGAAATTAGAATGGTTCAACAGGGCTCCTCTAGGTCAGCCAGAGTTAAGATTGTGCAGCCCTCTAGACATTATTCAACTGAAGCTCCCAGAAGCCTTAGCCAGTATAGCTAAAGGCACTGGATGGTGGGAGCTACAGTTCAACAATGTCTGGAAGGCCACATGCTTCCCACATGTGATTTGTTTATTGTGTATTTATTTAATTTACATCCTGACTTTCTCCCACTGCAGGAACCAAGGTGGGTCAAAGTACTGGTTAAAAGAAAATGCAGCTAAAACCATGTATCCTAGAAAAGTTTTTAAAAATAAATGCGTAATCCTATTAAAACACCAATTGAAAAAATTAAAAAAGCATTTAAACATAATAATGAAGATAAAGGTACAGCATCCCCATTAAAAGACTCTTCTGTAACAGCCAATTAACAATCAAAGGCCTGAATAAATAAAAGGTCTTTGCCTTCTGGCAGCAAGAGAGCCAAGAGGGAGCCAGGCCAGTCTCCTGTGGGAAGGAATTCCACAGCCTGGGAGCAGCCAGCAAGAGGTCCCAGTCATGTCTCTTCACCAAACAGGCCTGTGACCGTTTAGGTCCTAGCTATACTTTTACAGTGTGATCTTATAAATAGTGGTGCTGGTCCATAAAACGTATAGGTGGGGACAACAGAGAAAATGGAGGCAAGCCCATAATGCCATAGGTTTGGTTCAAACCTGCTTGATTTAAGTGGCAGTCTCTCTTTTACCTTAATCGGGTGGATGTCATTTGAAGCAGGAGCCACATGATGCCTTTTCTTGTGCTGTTACCCTAAACTGTGGTGTGATAGTTTCTTCCATGCTGAATGGTTCCATGCCAGCATCAGAAACATGTGGTCAAATATATGTTAGGAAATCAGGCAGGTGGAGGTGGGGAGCTAAGCATATGAGGGTGCATTATGCCGAGGCTGTACTGTATTGAGCTTGCAATGGACGCAAGCTCCAGGAACAGAGATTCCACCTCAACATTAGGAGGAACTTTTTGACAGTCAGAGCTGTTCGGCAGTGGAACACACTCCCTCGGAGCATGGTGGGGTCTCCTTCCTTGGAGGTCTTCAAACAGAGGCTGGATTGCCATCTGTCAAGGATGCTTTGATCGTGTTTTCCTGCGTGGCGGGGGTTGGACTGGATGGCCCTCGTGATCTCTTCCAACTCTACAGTTCTATAATTCTATGATTCTAGGCAACCACCTATCTAGCTCAGTATTGCTTTATTTCCCTGAAATTGGCTTTCTGAGCCCTAAGGCAGACATAATTTTTCCCAGCCTTGTAGTGTGTGTGTCTCTGCATCTTCAAGTCACCTGTCAACTTATGGTGACCCCATGAATTTCATATGGTTTTCTTAGGTGAGGAATACTCAAGAGATGGTTTTGCCAGGGCCTTCCTCTGAAATACAGTTGTCCCTTCATATTCGCTGGGGTTTGGTTCCAGGACCCCTGTGAATACCCAAATCTGTGAATACTCAAGTCCCATTATAGGAATGGCATAGCAAAATGGTGTCTCTTATATAAGATGGCAAAATCAAGGTTTGCTTTTTGGATTATTATTTATTAAAAAATATTTTCAAGCTGTGAATACTTAAATCCGTGGATACCAAATCTGTGGATACGAAGGGACAACTGTATAGCCTACACAGTCTTCATTGGCAGTCTCCCATCCAAGTACTAACCAGGGCTGACCTTGCTTAGCTTCCAAGATCAGACAGAATCTTGTGCTTTTAGGGTATTTAGGCACCCAGACTTGTTACCTGAAATAATTCTAACCAGAAAACCAATGGGATGTATCAATAGGTTAAGAGTGTTTAAGGACTAGGAATGGGGTGGCCAGAGTTCAAATCCCAACTCAGCCATAATGTTTGTTGGGTGCCTTTGGACAAGGCCTCAGCCCACCTCACGGGCCAGATATGGCGATAAAAATAGGAAGGAAGACCATGCATACTCTTCAGGGAGAGGGGGAAGCAGGATATAAATGTAATTCATGAACAAATAAATACATTTGAAACTGGATCTGAAAATTTGCAGAACGGGCTTTTTAAAGCTGAATCTGACACAGAAAATAGTGCACTTATACCTAACATAATGTTATTAAATGTTTCGAACGCACTCCCACTCTTTTTTTTTTTTTTTTTTTTTAAGGAAGATATGATGTCTCTCTTCCTCCTGATGCTTTACAGTTCTCCTTGGGAGGATGGTTCCACCTTATATTCAACCACAAGAAAGTAACACCGACAGATTTTGATGATTAGCCAAGGTGGCATTCACAAGAACTTTTCTGCATAGCTGCCAAGATTTATTTGCTGGAGAATACAAGGAAGCTTTTAATTAAGCATGGAGGACACAGATAACTATATCACTTGCATGGTGGCGACTGCACTTAGATTAGCTTGTTCGATTTATTTATTTATTTATTTATGGGCCACACATCTGTCACCCTACCAAAAGGGTTTTTGTATAAATTGCAGCAAATGCAATTGCTCCTGCCCTCTCTTCTGTACGTTCACCCTGAAATCTTGTGGTAAGGAAATAGGATGAGAGTGAAGTAGCTCACCACAGCCAGAGAGAGAGAGAGAGAGGGAGCAGTACATTACATTACATTTTATTCCATTTGTATGCATGCACACACTCATCCCATGATATTAAAATACAACACAACTCACACAAAATGGGCTCTCTGCATAGTCGTCTTTTTGAAAGAGGAAGCGCACATTTTCTCTGGTTTGGAGTACCTACCGGTAGTTCATCCACCTTTTTCTCAGGGTCCACAGGGAGCACGTGCTTTGCTTGCAGAAGGACTCATATGCTATCCTTCACAGGGGGATGGGAAATGTGTAGCCCTCCAGATATTGCTGCCCTGCAGCTCCCATCAACCCTTTGCTAGCTAGGTCTGATGGGAGCTGCAGTCCAACAACATCTGGAAGGCCACACATTCCCCACCCCTGACTCAGTCTCTCCAGTTAAAAGAATCTAACGTAGCAGACAACATGACATGCCATGTCTGCCTGAGACCCTGGAGAGCCACCGCTAGTTAGGCAGGGGACAGCCAAAAACTGAGCTGGCCAGACAAATAGTCTGACTTGTAGTGCCATGGCACTGATTTTTGAGGCTTGGTTGTTCCAACCTCACTGCTATCTGCTGGGCTCCATTTTGTGATGGAGACAAACCCACCTCCTTTCCCTTGCTCAGCCACATTCCATTTCTTGCTTAAGTGCTTGCTCCAACATGCCAGGCTATTTTGTGAAGTTTTATTTTTAGACCGTTTGAAGTCTGTGTACTCCTTTATTTCTACTCCTCCAAGCTTCTAAGTATAACTTCAGTTCCTTAACAAAAAGAGTGTCTTGTGGTCCACCTTTGCTTGGATGTTTTTCAGTGGCCTCATTCTTTAAGGGTGCAGCTGCTGATTAGTGCTGAAAATGAATGGTCACTCTGTTTATCTTACATACATTTGCATGTTTTGCATTCCCTGGTCAGTTGAGCACACTGTTTAGAAACCCCCTCCTACTCATGTGCATATTTAAAACTAACAGAGGACATTTTACATATTTGATACCGTCTATGTAGGCTTTAGGCCACCAGAGAAGCTTATGCTACAACAAACCTGTTAGCATATAAAGTCCCATAATCCACTTGGTTGTTTTGACCACAAAGGCTTAACATGGTTACACCTCTAGAAGTTCTCAGCATTTAAAGAAGCTAGAATTTTTATTTTTTAAATTATTTTTATTAAGTTACAATACTTTTTCATGTTAACAAAAGCATGTCAATGATATCACTTGATGAATCACTATGTCAGACTTGTAATCATTTGCTTATTTTTGTTGCTAATTCCATTAACATAAATTGGTTAGCACTTTCAGTTGCATATTCCCAAACTTCCCACCTAGTTTGTTTGAATGTCTCTTAAATATATTTGGGCTGAATTTCTATTATTATATATTCCATTCACTGTTCCTCCTATTTTCTACCAACCATTCCAATTGAGGTCCTAACAGACCTATCGATGTTTTGTCCTAGTCTACCAGTTTATTTGACTTTCGGTTCAGACTTCTACATTATTGAGACATTCCCATTTTTTTCTTCCAATGCCTTTTCACCAGTAGCCATTCTTCCTCCACGTGATTACTCAGGTCTTATCTATACGAAGGGGGGGGGGAACGGAATACGAACACATTCGAAAAAGCAGGCATTTGCAATGATGTGACCTGTCTTCACAATCAAAAGAGCCCCCCTAAACTCCGCATGACCCCTAGCCAAGATGGTGGCTGAGAGTGATTTAACTTGCAATTTTAAATCTGCCACTGCCATTTTTTTAAAGTTTCCAATGGTGCACACAAGCAACACTTCGTATTTACAAAAAAAGAAAGGGGGAAAAAGTATAAGAGCGCTGTTTGATCGACTTACCAGACCCTCTTTGTTAGCCCCACCCCACATCCTCATCCAGCTAATCAGATTGCACTGACTGTTTGTATTTGCGCAAATGTGATTGGCCAAACAATCACACATTTGCATGTCATATGTAGCTTTTTAAAAAATCCATACGAAGCCCTGGACTTTGCAGTGGATTTGGCTGCCCCCTCTTCCAAATGACATGTATTTGTGCGCATGTTGGTATGAACAGATCACCTTCCGTTCGTATGTTGTTTGTATTTTTTTGACTGTATAGACAAGCCTTCATTCTGCCTTTTACTAGAGAAGTAAGTTTGTCTAAATCCGCCATGTCTTTCAGTTTTAAAAGCCATGCTTCAACTGATGGTGTTTTTTTCACCTTCCATTTTTGGACATAAAGCAAAAGGATCTAGAATGTTTAGAGTGGAGGTCTCATGGATGCTAAGAAATAAATAAATAAGAACCAGAGGTCAGAAAGGTTACCATTTGGGAAGACTACAGCTCCCAGTGGTCATGCTCGCTAGGTGATTCTGAGACTTATAGTACAGAAAAGCCACAATACAGGACCTATGAGTGGAAAGGGAAACTGTGTGTGTCAGGTCTATATTATACAGTACTCTCTTTCTTTTTAAAAAATATTTTTTTTGTTAAAGGGCTTTTCTATCCTATAAAACCACATAGGAATATAAAGAAAAGAAAACATACAACAACACTATGCTACAAAAGAATAAACACACACTGACAAAACTAAAGGGGGTAAATAACATAGTAACTTTCCAATTATAGGAAATTTTATAACTTTCCAATGATAGTTATAGGTGATGAAATGTTATTCCTTCTCTATCATGCAACATCTTATATTAAACTTCTACATCATTATCAAATCCTACGAATCTTCAAATCCCACTGTTAATGATTTTCCCTGTTGCTCCCACAAAATGACCATCACCAATTCCCAATCTTTTATAAAATTATTCAATGACTTTTCTCTAATTAAAGTAGTTAATTTATCCATTTCAGTAAGATCAAGCAGTTTCATCACCCAATCTTCTTGTGTCAAAGTAATCACTACTTTCTACTTCTGCACATATATCAGCCTGGCAGCCATAATAATATATCGTATATTGTATTGTTCACCTGTGTTTTTTTCTCAGTTTGCTCCTCCAAGAGTCTCAGTAAGAAAAATTTTGGCTTTAGTTGAATTTTTATCTTCAAAATGCACTACATCAAATCATTAAGAGCTGAATGCACTGCCTGGGAGTGTGGTGGAGTCTCCTTCCTTGGAGGTCTTTAAGCAGAGGCTGGATGGCCATCTGTCAGGAGTGCTTTGATTGGGTATTCCTGCATGGCAGAATGGGGTTGGACTGGATGGCCCTTGTGGTCTCTTCCAACTCTACAATTCTATGATTAATCTGAACCCAAGACTCACAAGTCCACCTTATATGATAAAAGGCTCCCTCTTCTTGTTGGCATTTCCAACAAACATTATTAGAACCTTTATACATCTTAGATGGTTTCTCTGGAGTCAAGTAACAACGATACATAACCTTATTAAAAAAAAATCCTTAAGGTCATAACTTAATGCAAATTTTAACCCCTTCAACCACATTGTCTCCCATTGCTCCATTTGTATGCTATGACCAGCTTTCTGAGCCCATTTTATCATACATTCCTTAACTTGCTCCTCCTCCATCTCTGTTTTCAACAATAATTTGTACACTGGAAACTGAAACCTGATGATTCTAGTTGCTTGCTTGTTTTTATTCTATATTGCCCTTAACAATAACAACAACAACAACAATAACAATAATACTTAGTTATTTATTACCCACCTCTCCCCACAGGATCAGGATGGGGTACAAGCATCAGAATACAGAATGCAAATACAATGTAACACAGTGTTTCAAGTACAATTCAATACAATACAGTTCAGATATAATATCATTCCATACAATACAGAACAAACTCAGTGACAGACAGACAGTTGTATACGCAAATGCCAGTAGATGGTGCTGTTGGCGTGCAATGAAGCTACAGGAGTAACACTGCAGATTTCATATACACAAATAAATGGCAGCTGCTTTTTTGGAAACTGAATTAACAGTTTCCACAGCATACCACCCCAGCTCTTTATTATGCTGGTCCTCATTTTACTGGCTTATGGAAGACTGAGTCGACATGGGGGGGGCGGCCCTGGGATCAAACCTATGACTCAAGATCTAGCATGAGTTTCATCACAGAATATAACATCGCTATAAGTCCCCCATTTTCTTTTTGGTATTATTTCTCTTCTGTAAAAAGCTTCTTGTGTAGAGACTCATAATGGCAACTTAGTATATACAGTAGCACCCCTGTATTTGTGGGGGATTTGTTCCAGGGGTCCCCAATGATACTGAAAACTGTTGATAGTAGCAAATGTCCTGCAGTGGGGGGGGAGGAAGAGTTATGGAAGAGGAGAAGGAAGAAAGGGAGGCAGGCAGGCAGGAAGAGGAAGAGGAAGGAAGGAAGAGGAAGGCAGCGAGAGAGCAAGGCAGACCAGTCGGTTCCTGCCATGGAGAGAGGGCCATGGAGCTGGAGCCAGAGCCAGGCTTGGACTGGGCAGGCAGCATGGGTGCTGCTCTTCACTGCCTCACTTCACACTGTCTCAGCCTGGCTTCCTCCAGTTCACCCACAGCTTGTGGTGTGGCCAGGACTGGGTGGTGGATGAGCTGCTGCCATGGAGCCAAGTGGGGTCCACCCTGGCCAGGCTCTGGGTGCCCCTCCTCTGGCGCCTGGGCTCAAAATGCTGGGTCTCCCAGGCTGGAGATGGAGATGGGCATCTGGGGCCCATGCCTTCCTGGCCTCACTCAAGCCCTCAACCAGCAGGCCCAGTGCCACAGGGTAAGGCGGACAGGAGGGGAGGAAACCGGAATGGCGGCGGGTGGGGTCAACATTGTGCGCTCAACTTTCTTAAACTCCTGAACTGAAGTTATAGATTTTCATCAGAGGAAACTTTCCTACACAATGGGGACACTTAACTTTCTGCATTTGGCTTCTACATATGAACAAAGACTAAGTAAGTTTACTTTAATTTCCCCAATAAGTAACATGGAGTTATATGAACATGAATTTAAACTTTGAAGAAAATAAATCTATATGGAGGATTTGAATGTGAGGAAATTTTGAATGCAAAGCTTTAAAATGAAGAAGTAGAAACCAACAGTATAAGCAAGACCGTGACTGTGGGAAAATCAAGAAAGTTTACTTAAGATGATAAGGACAAGGTCAGGTTGCAGCTGCCAAGATGAAGAAGGGAAGTGAACCTTAATTTCTGGGTTCCAGAAATATCCTCTCTTACATATCCTCTGCAACAGAGGCTCACAGTATATAAATCCCACACACACTCCTTCCCAACCAGTCTCTGAAGATGCCAGCCACAGAGGCAGGCGAAATGCGGGGAAAAACAAGGAAAATCTATGGATGCCAGCCATGAAAGCCTTCGACTTCACAGGATCTGGATGCTTTGGCATTGCTAGATCTCAAAGAAAGAGAAAGAGGTCTCCACTTTAGATGGATGCCAGACCAGAAAGATGAGAATATTCGAGAAAAAATGACTGAAGTTTTGGTGGATTTCTTGGGGAGACAGAAAGATAATTTTCAAAAAGAAGTGGACAGTTTATCAATTTAATTCCTGTGTAGCAAGACAGAGGACTCTTCCAAGAGAGGCCAGTGTTTATTTTGTCAGACTACAAATAAGAATGGATGATAAAGTGGTGGCGGTTTTGAAGGATATTCCAATAAGAATTTTAGGAAAAAGAAAGGTATACAGTTTTCTGGGAGATAGGCTTAAAATTCAAAACATTCTATTTAGATGGGGAAAGCTGGAAAGCACCTCAGATTTAAACAAAGAAGATTCACCTTAAGTACAATTCAAAAAGCCAAAGATTTTTTCAGGAAATATAAAAGAGATTTGAAAGAGGAGGCAGAAACAGGAGAAGAGGAAGAACTAGAGGAGATATCAGCACAAGAATCAGATGTAGATAAAGGAGAAGAAGAGGTAGAAAGAGCGGAAGTGGTGACAGAAATGGACTTAGGCGATTTAAGAGCTTGACAATGTATCTGAAATATATCTCTTGGAATATTAGGGGGGCTACATGGGGCCTCAGAAAAGGAAGAAAATATTTCATTACTTAAATAAATTTAATTATGATTTGATTTGTCTACCAGTGATACATATTAGGAAATAAGATGTTAAATCCTTAAAGTCGGACCCCTGTATCCATGGGGGTTTGCTTCCTGGACTTACCACAGATACTGGAAACCATGATTAACAGTGATCCCTATTGAAATAAAGGACTTCTGGAAAAAACATTCCATAGGGTTGTGTCGGAGGACCTAGAAGATCCTCTCTAGGCATTTTCAAGTGCAAATCTATGGTATGTGTCCCTATTTTGTGTCCCGTGGATATGGGTGTCCAACTGTACATTCAAAATTGGGAAGGAAATTTACTGCATTGGCTAACAAGATGAAGCAGGGGTAGATTGTTTATGCAAATCCAAAATTAGCCCTGAAAAAATATTTGAAGATGCTAATGGAAGATATCTAGGCGTATAGGGTAAATATCCTAGTAAAATAATATTTTTAAAATGCAGTAATACTATAACCGGGAACCAGCATGGTGTAGTGGTTTGAGTGTTGGACTAGGACTACAGGAGAGCAGGGTCTGAAACTCTGCTTGGCCACAGAAACCCACTGGCAGACCTTGAGAAAGTCCCACTCTGCTGGTGTCAGAGGAAGGCAATGGCAAATCCCCTCTGAACACATCTTGCCAAGAAAACCCCATGACAGGCTATCCTTAGGGCTGCCCTAAGTTGGAAATGATTTGAAGGCACACAACAAGAACTCTGTAGGAGGCCACTCATGGAAACTGAAAAACACAGTCACATGAGAATTGTTGAATGGGCAAAATGATAATACTAATTCTTTCATTATTCAATTTATTTCTTGTCCCCTTTGCAAGGCTGTGGTTTTCCTAAGGCAGTTTGCAATATTAAACCAAAATATTCAATATCAGACTATAAAAGCACCTTAAAATAAAATACAATTTCAGATGTCGAAATACCATAATATATTTTCAGATTAAAGCCAAAGGGAACAGATATATTCTCTATAAACATTTAAGGGCAGCCACAGTGAAGCCAACCCTACAGGTCTCAGAGGGGAATTACATAAGTTTTAGGAGTCACCACTGAGAAGGTCTTGTCTCAAGTGCCATCAATCTTAATGGCAGGCCAGTAAGTAGGGTCTTCAAAGACAACCTTAAATCAAGAGCAGGTGTAAACAGTCCTTCAAATGAGCTCATCCCAACTCAGTAATCCCAACTACAGGAGACACATAGACTTAATGGAATTTACATAAGCTTTTACTTACTAGGTTCCCATTGATTCAGTAGGTCTACTCTAGATGGGACTAATAACTGGATTTAGGTCTCAGAACCTTATCAGACTAGCATCTAAAAATGCTGCAATTTGTGAATGAGAAAAGCAGAAACATAGTAGCATTGTTATACTTTTTATCTCACGTCACTTTAATCGCATGAAAGAACTGCCACGGAATAATTGCACAACCACTACTAACACTTTAAGAATGGGACTTTACTTCCATAATTTGGCATGGACATGATTTCGGTGGTTCTCGCAAGAAGATATGAGTGCATTTAAAAACAAACACCAAAAAACCCTTAATTTACAAAGTAAACGAACACAAACACTTAAACAACCCTAAAAATGTGCAAACAAATGGGACAGTTCATAAAAAGAGCATCCTGTGGATAGTTTTCACCTTCTCACCTGAAAGTTTTCTTGCCAGGTGGGGGAGAGGACATGTTTTCACATGCTCTTCAATACTGCGAAAAGAGTGATATTGAGGGCTATTTACAGCTTGTCTCATCAATGGAAAGTAATGCCTTATTCACGGCTGGAGCACAGATTGACCATGCAAACATGACAACATCATGCGACAATGGAAACCATTTGTGCTACCGTAACATCGTAATCATGTGATTTTTGCTGTGTCTGATAAAATCCTTAGTATTTACATAAACCTTCGGAATGTTCATATAGCTTCAATACAATATCCTACTACAAACCTTACTTCTACAGATCAGTATCCTTGTACTGCTCAGACTGAAAAAGAGTCACTTGCTTGAAGTCATGGCAGAGCTGAAATTTGAGCAAAATGTTTCCAAGCGTGTACCACATTCCTTCATAGTCATCATGCTAACTGCAATCAGCAAGTGCACTGAATTTATGCAACTGTGGGGAGAGTAAATAAAATATCTAACAAGTTAAAGTGACTAGTTAGTAGCCTTTGAGCTACAATATTATTTCCACTTCTGACTAAGTAAAGATTAAGTTAAAAGACAGTAGGAGCTAGTTAAAAGTTAAGCTGATTTGTGAAAAAATACATGAAATATGGTGAATTGCCTCTTCGCATTATTTTTCATTTGAAATGTAATGAGTAGTTAAGAGTTTCTTTTTCATCAGCTCACAGAAGTACACTAATTTAATCAGAACTCACTCTGCTTCAGTTTAAAAAATAATGTTATGCTTGTCATAGTCTTTAAAATAACAATTTATCAAAACCTGAGGCAGCTTTGGGGTAATTCTCACCCTCTCCGTGTGAAGTCCTTTATAAAAGTCAATGTCTCCTAGCTACTTCAGAATGACCTGAAAGGGACTATTCATAATCAGGTGACAAAGGAATGCTGTTTCAACAGAAAACCTCTGTTCTAATTTTTATTTCTCAAAGGGTACAGTTCCCAAGGTACCCAAAGAAGAAAGTGACAGAGGAGCAAATTAGTGTATCTTGAGAACTGTAGTTCTGGGTTGTACAGCCCTTTAATGGTCATTTAGGAGTTTGTGGAGATTATCAGATGTGGCACCATAATCTGGCGCCATAATGACACCAGAGGAACGCAAAAGGACACCAATATCAGATGATGATATTCTTTTGCATTCTGCTGTCATTCTTGTGGCATTTCTTTCTATTGACAGGACAAGCTGTGAGTAGATTGCCCATCCCATTTTGGTGCCGGCATTGCCAGTGTGTGAAACCCATGGGCCACTTAACTCACATGAATGCAAAATCAATGGGCGATCCTGCCACAACACTCCCAGGTGAGATTGTGACATCCAGGTAAGTGACTCACTTTTTATGACCCTTCCCAGGTTACTTGTAAGTTTTAAAGTGTGTTTATGTGCTTTTAAAACTTTTTTGTGTATTTTATTTTTCATTATTTTTATTTCCCATGCTTGTGTCTTCTTGCAAGAATGGGTGGGATTTCAGTCCAGGAAGTTAATGGCGTTCCATTAGAGTTCTGTTCATTTCTGGGCTGCCTGTCGACAGGAGAGAAGGTAAGTCTGATGGGGAGGGTTATTATGCTGGGACAGGGGTGGGATTGGAGATTGTGGGACAGGAACACTTTTTGCGTTCCTGTCTGATAATCTCCATAGTCAAAATGTTACAATATTTTGACAATATTACACTAGTTAAGTATTAGTGTCATTTTCTTTTATTGTTAGCATTTCCTTTGCTTGATCTTTGTTGAATCTGCTGTCCTGGGAACAATTGTTGTGTTTCCTGGTGGCAGCCATCTTAGCTAGTTCCAGTGGGACACAGACAGACAGCCATGGAGAGAGATATTTCATTGCGGGAAATACTGTACTGGGTTAATTTAAACTGACCTGGGGCATGGGAATGAAAAGTCCTTGGTAATGCCAGAAGTTCCATGGGAATATAGATTGACCCCCTATATCCATGGGAGATATGTTCCCCCCCAAAAAAACCCATGGATACCTGAAACCATGGATAATAACAAACTCCAGAAGTTGGCCATCAAATCACATTGGAGGACCTAGAAATGCCTAGAGACAACATTTTTTTTGGATGTGGATAAGTGACACTGTGGATACCAAATCAGTGGATACGGGGGTTGACCTGTATTTAGGGATGGAGGTCTCCAAAATAAAATCAATTTGTACAAAAGCAAAACCTAGGACTTCAAAGACTTTTTTTTCCTAGTCTGGAGAGGCTCTCATTCTCTCTAACTTGTATACTATGCTAGTTCTCATTGTCGAGAATCTAGCTCAGGTAAATTAAATGGCCTCACTGTGTGTGAGAAGAGATGTTTCAAATCAGATTCTTCAATGATTCAGAAATAGCAGATCAGATTAGGTTCAGCTCCATAAATCCAGGGGCAAAAAAATTTATCAGAATGAGAACAGCCTGCCAGGGGAGGAAGAACAGGGCTGTTTATTCAGCCCACTTATGTCTGACGCATACTTGGACCATCATGGTATGAATGGGGTTAGCACCCGTGTTTTTCTCCAGTGGAGCGACAGAATCTTCACAAAGACAAAACCCGATGTACTTTAAATATACTGTGTTACTTAATCCACCTCCCCAAAGAGAGTGGGGGTGGGAAAGTGTGACTGTTTTCCTTGCGGCTTTACTCTTTGCTCAGCCCTGTACTTTCTTTTCTCAGTACAAAGAGCAATCACTAAAATATAGTACATGGTAATTGGGAGGAAAAGGCAGCTTGCCAAATGTACAAGAAATCAAAAGCTAGAGCCTCATTTAAAGCATTTTATACGTGTCCAGACTTCATTATCTGCTGCAGCTTGCTGGGAAACAGTTGTAAGGCAGGAAAGGGCAGAAGGGTGTAAACACAAAAGGCTGGATCCATGCAGCAGTGACATTCTGGGAGCCCTTTCGCCAGGGGCTTTGTGCTGCATGTACTCAAGGGTCCACACTATGGGGCAGGATAAGTGTTCTAAGTGCTTAGCCCCAGGGCCTCTGCAAATGTGAATGCCAGTAGGCTGCATGCAGTTCTTCATGGCTGTTTTTGTGGCCCTTGGGGGCCCATCTGGGTCAAAAAAATCCTCTTTTTTTTGCCCCCAAATGCCTTCTGGGGGTATGGGGGAATTTTCACCACCATCTGGAGGGGGGCCTGGGCTATTTTAGACCCAGAAAAGGGTTTTTTTAAAAACCAGAAGTGATTTCCCATTACTGTACTTCCTATTTTTAAAAAAGCCCTCTCCTGGGCCTAGAGTGGCTAGTAGGAGGCTAAAAATATGGCAAAAATGCTCCCCATGGCCCCTAGACGGTGTTTGTTGGGGAGCATAAAATGTGTTTTTATGGTGGGGGTGCAGCCCCTCAAGGTCTCCTAGGGGGCCAATGCAGCCCCCTAGCCTCCCAAAGTTGTCTACCCTTCATATATACAATACATTCCACTTGTGTACAAAATATTTAGGATTAAAATAAAGGCTTGTTTCCAGAGCTCAGCTTGTAGAACGGAAGCTTTCCTCCACTTCCTACATCCTCTGGCTCACACTATGGCTTCATTGACCCAAAATGAAAATTGCACATGCATTCAGCTTTTTACATAACAGAAATGATTGCAGAGAGAATATCATAAATGAATGGATATTATCACTATGTTTTTCATTTTAATAATGAACACAGCCCACATTTCAATAAACAATATTAAGTGACATTGCTGTCTCGCTCCAATGCCATTAATCAATATCATCATTTCAGTGAACTGCCATAATTTCATCAAGCAGTAATAATTACTCACATTCTGCTGCTTTTCCCATTTGCTCTCACATTAATCCCTATGACACAAAGAGTGGGCAAAAAAAAATACTGTATCACATGCTTACCTTACTACACTTTTGATCACTGAAAAACTGGAAATTAGTAAGGAAATTACAGTAATCCCTTCACATTCACGGGGGTTAGGGGCAGACAACCCCATGAATGTGAAAAAATTGCGAATAAGAAATTAGCCTGCGGGCGAGCGTCTTTCCACCCCAGTCCCTTCCCAAGGCAGCGACGGGCTTCATGAGAAGCCCGTCACTGCCTTGGGAAGGGACGGGGTGGAGAGCGGGGGGGGGGGAGGCAACTTTCCGCAAATAATCGAAACCGCAAATGTGAAAGTCGCGAATGTGGAGGGGCAACTGTATAGTGGTTATTTTTCTATGCTGAGCAGAGCTTGGAAGTAATGTGTTATACTGTCACCTAACCTGACAGCCCCCATCTCGGAATATTGCACAATTGTCAATATCTAATAATTTGGCTTGATGTGGCCTTCCATGTGGTTTAGCAAGTAAACCAGGGACTCCCACATACCAAGGCTGGAGTCACGTATTACCAAACAGGCCATACCTAGGTCAGGGTTAACACCTGGAGATGAGTCACCCACTAATCCACTCAAAGATAGCAGAGTCTTCGATGGTTCCAAAATGGATTTTTCCTCCTCTCCTCTCCTTGACAATAAAAGTTGCCTGCTCCTATTCAGTTCAAAATATATATTTCCCATTAACAATTGTTAACTCTTTGAGAGAACCCTTTGTTTAGTCCTGGGAAACTCTGAGAGACATTGTATTCCTTCAGGGTTTAGAGTTTAATTCCCATTCAGGGGAATTATCCAATATAAATGTCACCCTAAAACACCACCAAAGTGTGCACAGATCCTGACAGGGATCTGTGTCACCAGGTACACAGACCCTCTTCTCCCTAACTCCACATCAGTCTGTGTTACCATTCTACCTTCTGGACCTCCTTGCTGCCGGTTTACTTCACAATCTTGGCTCTCCAGGATTGATATAGTATAACCCACAATCCCCTTTATTCTATTCCTTTATCCAAATACCTCCTACTTTTTTTGTTAGCCTTATATGACTGCTTGAAACCTGGGTGTACGTGTGTGTGTTCCCTTGATGGTTTTTCAGTAAAAAAAATTCATTGTTCATTCTGACTTGGAGTCTCCTCAGTGACTACCAGTATACATAGGTCAAAAGAAATTGCAGTTACCCAGCCTCTTGCTGCCATTTTGAGCTAATTAAATATTCCCCATATTCAGATTCAGATACTAGTGGGATCCTCACGAACCTCACATGGTTCAGGTAAATAGTCTGGTGGAGTAATGTGGGCAGACCCTGCACTCATCTTCTTGTGCGTCGACACACATAGTTGTGGGCTGATGGACATAGGGAAACCTGAGTGAGACTCAAGCAGGCTTTGTCACATGTGAAGGTTTTGCAAGTGTGGAACCAAGTGTTTGGAGCCACAAGGCTACCATGGTTGGGAACCTTTTCCCCTCTCTATCTTGGTCATTGCCTGGCAGTTTCCCCTACACCAAAAGGATAGAGTGTAAGGGCTGTGCCCGTGAATCTCTCCTGTACTTTGGGTCTTTCATGGTGTGGGATCTGAAGGATAGGCGTTAGGACATGCACACATACGCACCACACAGCTAGGAATGCCAGTAGGGTAAGTTTGTTATTTTTAGTGTGGGCCGAGTGCTGCGACTTTGGAAGTTATAGGCCCTTGCAGGGTAGCGCCCTGGGGAAAAGAATTAGTAGGCTGTGCATCAGCAGTGGCAGCAGGCTAATAGTTGGGTTTAGAACTTTGCAAGGTCTGGAGGAAGGTACCCCCTAATTCCCAAAAAAGTAGGCAAGAACTCAGTCAGGACCCTAAAACCCTCCTTCCCTCACCCACTTGGCCAAGCAAGAGTAAGTTCACTTGAGTTTGTGACACACACACACACCTTGTAGCTCTGCCTAGTGCACAATGCAAGGGTTTCCCCAAAAGGACCTCAGTGGTCTCCTTGTCCCTGAGTTCCTGCCCCCCATCCTGGGTCGAGAGACTGTGACCTCGCCAGTGACTTGTTAGTTGTAGAGACATTTGGTAAAGCCAAAAGATGTCTTCACACTTTGCCCATTATGAGCAGGGAAGAGAAACACCTTCACGCTTTGCTCTGAGTTTTGTGGGAGTGCTTTTAAGAGGCACACCCGTGCTCAAACCTGCTGTCAAATGAGCCGCTGTGTCCCTGCAACCCTCCACAATGACATACAAGCACAAAATTCATCAAAAATTGGCTCAAAATTGGCCAAAACCAAAACCAGAAGTGATGTTACATCACTTCCAGTTATGTCAGGAGCACTGGTGCACCTCCTGCCAGGACTGCCGAACAGGAAAATCTCCCTACTTCTTCTGCCGTTGCCCACCCCGATCTAAACTATGCTCTCTGTTCAGCTGCAAAGTAACAAATAACATAATTTTAAAAGCAATGTCCTTCAAGAAAATAAGAAAAACAGAATGAGATAAATGGCAAACAACTCTTATTAATTTCAGAACTTGTCAGCCAAGGGCTTTGTTCTCAAGTGGAATGGCAAAATACTCTTTTGTAAAGAACAGGTAAACAAAAGGATAGAATAAAGAGAAATAGTAGTAACCTAATAACAATTTCTTTAATATCACCCATTTATACTATAGGACCTGTGGTCCGCCAGTCCCTGCGTGTCCTCACAGGGGGTCCACAAAGGCTTGAAGGAATGTTATGAGCTTTTACAGTTAAAATGGAAAGGAAGGAAGGCAGGCAGACAAGAAAACAGATAGACAGACCGCTGGACGGTCATACATTGATGTCAAAGAGCAGGCGCTTTTGGCGGTGATAGACGTTGTTTATACAAAGTTTCATTACAATATCTCAAACCATTTAAAGTTATGAAAACAACTATTTGGTAGCAAAAAATGTACTCAGCACTTGCTACTTCTACATGTGTGAGAACATGCAAGTGAATGAGTGGCTGAGAGAAAGCACATGACATTTCTTGCTACCACACATACAACCAGAAGCCACCTTCATTGGTAGCTCCACTGAACTCTAGTGTTGTGTCACCACATTCTGGGAACGTCTATTGCTTCCCAGAATTTTGTAGCTGTGTTGAGAATGTTCTCAAAGACATTCATGTATAAAAGGAAGACTGTGTTAATGGGAAGAGAGAGTTGGAGTCAATCAGCGTGAGTGAGTGTTCAGATGGACTTCGGAATGATAACTGTAAATTATTGAAAATGATCAGGTTTCTTTTTTGATTTCTGCAAATAAAAGTGTTTTGTTATTGTGGGATAAAGTGGCTTTTTGATGTTATCATGGTGAATTTCGTTAACAATACATTTTGGCTGAGCCACAGGATGGCTCACTGGTTGAATTTGAAATGTAAAAGTACTGATGATGTTGATGAGGGTGCATCCTATTCAAAGCAAAATGAAGCTTCTTCCAGTCATATTAAAAAGTGCTGCCATTATAGCAAGAAATAGCTGTCGATTGGTTTCACGTGCACAAGCCCAGAAGACAAGCAACTACCACAGTGTATGTTATGTTATGATGTATTGTCCAACGAGGTCATGAAACATTCAAAATTGCAAAGACATCTTGATACTAAATATAAAAAATGTGCCACAAAGAGCATTGATTCCCCCACCCCCCTCCACACACACACACACAAGTAAGGAGCAGGAGCTTCGGGAAAGTAAGAAAATAGCTTTAAAAAACTGCAACTGGTTGTAACAATGAAAATGCAGTGAAGCCCATTTGAAGTTTCTCAGCTAATAGCAAAAACCAGAAAACCTCACACAATAGCTAAAGAACATATATTATCTACAGCAAAAATAAGGGTTTCTAGGTTTCTACATTGATCAATGAGAAAGTTTCCAAGGACCTTTCCTTAATACCTTTGTCAAATGACATCATCAAGAAGCAAATTTACAGTTTGTCAGCCAATATCAAGAAACAGTTATTAGAAAGAATTTGCATGTCCCTTTATTTTGCTTTACAACTGGATAAAAGCAAAGACATACAAACAAAATGACTTTATTGTGCTACGTTAGATATGAGCATGAGATAAATATTTCCAAAGACTTACTGTTCATCTCCTCATTGGTACACACTACAGCTGAAGAAGTATTTAACAGTTTAAACAGGTTTATAACATCTGATAACATGGACTGGTTGAAATCCATTGGAATTACCACAGACAGGGCACAAACAATGTCTGGAAAGCTTACCAGACTCGAAGCATGGATTAAGGAAACCATACCATTGGTGACTTGATACCATTGCTGCATACATAGGGAAGCTCTAGTTGCTAAGAAAATACCAGAAAAACTAAAACAGACCTTAAATGATTCAGTCAAAATTGCCAATTTTATGAAAAGCAAATTACTGAACTCAAGACTTTTTGAGCATCTTTGCAAAGATATGGAGATTGAATACCATGAACTTTTGCTACACTATGAAGTTCGTTGGCTATCACAAGGTAAAATGTTGTCTCATTTTTGGAAATTGAGAGATGAGATAAGATTATTCCTCATGGAGCAGTAATTGTATGGAATCATTCAAATAAAAATAATATTTTTATTTGAATGGTTCCATAAAAATTTAAAATAATAATAATATTATATCAGGCTTCATAGCCTTCTTCTATATTTCCAGAAAATCTGTTTGTAAGTGAGTCTAGAAATTTGGAAGGGACTGTTCCTTCAGTTGCAGTTTCAGAGCATCATCCGTGGATATCTGTGTGCATTTCATACATACATACAATCATAGAGGTGGAAGAGACCATGAGGGCCATCTAATCCAACCCCATGCCCTTCAGGAACACGCAAAGCACATCTGACAGATGACCATCCAGCCTCTGTTTAAAAACCTCCAAAAAAGGAGAAACCACCACACTCCCAGGCAGTGTATTCCACTGCCAAACAAGTCTTACTGTCAGGAAGTTATTCCTAATGTTTAGGTGGAATCTCTTTTCCTGTAGTTTGAGTCCATTGCTACATGTCCTAGTCTTTGGAGGAGCAAAAAACAAGCTTGCTCCCTCTTCAATATGACATCCTTTCAAGTATTTAAACATGGGTATCATATCACTTCTTAACTTCTCTTCTCCAGACTAAACATGCCCAGCTCCCTAAGCTGCTCCTCATGGGCATAATGGCTTCCAGACTTTTTACCATTTTGGTAGCCCTCCTCTAGGTATGTGCTAGGTATGCTACAGAGCAATGATGACCAACATGTGGGTCTCCTGATGATGTTGGACTACACCTCACATGATCCTTCGGGGCCGTTTACATGATGAACATGTCCTGGGAAGAATTCGTGTCGATCCCTGGCAGTTTACACGTACATCGGGTCGGATACGTGATTTTCGGAAGAGGGGCCACCTTTTATCCCTCAACCTGCGGGACTTCCAGTCCCGTGATTTGTGCCGGTTTTTAAAAAAGTCATGGGAGGATTCGGAAAATCGGAAATGTAAACAGCCTGGGACAAAATGTCTTGGTACTGCGATGACCGGAAATGATGCGTGGGGGCGGGCTTAGAGATCAGCAACCAGAAAAGGAGGGTTCAGTCACCCATTCAACAGATCCAGCTTCACCAGCTGAAAACAAAGGCATCCCTTCCAGCTGCACGAAGGTTGGTGTGTGTGTGTGTGTGTGTGTGCACGCGCGTGTACTCAATCACCTTTTTAAATGGATTTCTACACTGCAAACCCTTCAGCTTTACCTTTTCCTCAACTGCATGTTACAGAGAGATCGTCGTTGCCCATTCATCCCCTGCCTTGGTCAGAACGGGCACATTAAAATATTCAAGCCTCTGAGCGAATTAGCACCCTTTAATTCCCCCTCTCTGTGTTTGTGTCTTTCAAAATGCCTGCCTATAGCCGGCTTGAAATCTCTGCAGCCTGCTGTTAGGGTTAATATTTTAAAGAGGCAAGGGGAAACCCAAGCGGCTTGATTTCAAAAGGAAAGCACTCAGCTTGATTTCAAAAGGAAAGCCCTGCGTCTGAGCGAAAGATCTGTCTGGATCTTTCAAAATGCTTTCTGCCTCTTCTGAAAGGGTTAAAATTTTAAAGAAGCAAGGGGGAATAACAAACCTCTGCCCCCCTCTCTCCCCCCCCCAGCCAGCCAATAGCATCGCTCCTGGCGCGGAACTCTAAAGGAAGTGTGTCACTGAGGTTGTGAAAACATGAGTAACCGCATCTTTGATTGACAGCCAAAAAATTTTTTTAAAACCTAAACAAAACCGGAACTTTGGACGTGTAAATATCAGTCACGGGACCATCCGGGATATCCAGATCAGTGACATAAATCGTATAAACAGCGAGGGGCAGATTCATGATCACAAAGTCACGGTAAGCACCGCGACAATTTCTGTCGTGTAACTGGCACCTTCACCTTTGGCTATGCTGGCTAGGGCTGATGGGAGTTGGAGCCCAGTATCATACAAAGAGGCACAAGTTGATCACCTGTAGTAGTCCCTGCTGCAGCCATCAGATATAATTATTAATTTATTTATCAAAATTTATTAAAATATGTCTTTTTATCTAATAAAATATATTAAATACATTTAACAATATATGCTAAAATAAGTATTTATTATAACATTTATATCCTGCCTTGTCTCATAAGATCTCTGGGCAGCGTACAATAAAATCAGTTTAAAGAATGATGAAGAGGGGATAAAGAGAGCCATGCAACCCACTTCAAGATCACCAAAGGAAAAGCAGGATACAAATATAGCTAATTTCTTGAGAATGAGTGCATACCCACAATTTGTTCAGTTGTCCCTTCATATTCACTAGGGTTTGGTTCCAGGACCCCACCCCCCATGGATACCAAAATCCGTGAATACTCAAGTCCCATTATATGCAATGGCATAGCAAAATGGCGTCCCTTATAATAAGATGGCAAAATCAAGGTTTTACTTAAGTCTCCCTTAAGTAAATGCAGTAAGTGTGTGCATTTACTTAAGTCTCCCTTCTCTCCAAATTTGAAGACCCTTGATAAGCAACTTTAAACAAATATGTTATGCACCATAGGGTTTTACATCTTGAGTTAAGTCTTGGTGGTCCGTGGCAACAGAAGATATTTAAAGGGGATCCATTGTAAAAAAAAAAAAAAGTTAAAAACTTCTGCTATAGGACAATCTTCTCCAAACAGGTATCCTCCAGATGTGTTGTGCCACACTGCCCATGCTCCCCAGCTAGTGTAGGTCATGGTGGCTGGGGATGATGAGTTATAGTCTAACATCTGGAGGGCATCTGCTTGGTGAAGGATGATTGCTACGGGGTACAATTCTAGAACTAGCGGAGAGGTCACCAATGGACATAGGCTAGGTTTGTCATATTCTAGTCTTCCAGATTTGACAGTCTCATTCACTCATCATTCAAATTGTGGTGGACTGGATTCCCCCTGCCACAATTCCTCACTCAGAACCACTGGTCTCAAAGTTGCTTTATAGATGAGAAATAGAAGATAGGCTTGCTTGCATTCTTCGCATAGAAGGCAAGGGTGTATAACCTGTGGGCCAGGGGCAAACATGCCCTCCACACACTCAAAAAGGTTTTGTGAGCCCTTGCAAGAGTAATATCCTTTACATCTTTTCACCATCCTTCACCTCCTAGGGTTCATGGCTCTTTAACAATTGCAGGAGAAGCAGATATTCAACAGGGAGAGCTGTCCCTAGGGTGAAGATCCACCAAGTCTGGAACCTATTTGAGGCATCTAAATCAGTATTTGTTAAATTTGCAATAGAATTTAGAGAAAAAAAGCTGCAAACACAAATTTCTGAGCAAGGAAATTGGAGGTATGTCCAAGGTACGCACACAGTGTGTGAAGAAGTGATTTTTTTTAAAAAAAAAATAAAGAGTTGTAAGCACCTGTTTCAAGAGCTGGAAAAAGTTTTCAGACCTAGAAACTGTCAGCATGCCCAAGGCACATACAGGCAAGTGAAAAACAACCAAACAAAAAGAAGGTTGCAAACACCAATTTCAGAGCAGGGAGAGTTTCCAGACACAGAAGGCTGTAGCATGCCCCAGGCACAGAGTGTACAAGAGGTTCAACCAAGGAAGAGTTGCAAAAACATTCTGAACAAAGTGAAGTACAATAATGCATATCAATGTCTAGAGTTTCCCCCTCCACACAATCATTACGTAGGTCGTAGGAAGTCTAAAATTACCTAATTGTACCACACTCTGTCTTATGCTCATATCTGCAGAATGGGAACAAGGTACTCACCTGGCGCTACCTGACTAAGGTAGGGCTACCATATTTTGAAAAACATAAAGGAGGTCACATTTATCTACTACTTCAGACCACCAATCACTTTGACGTCTCTTATTTTAAACACCCCTAATATATAAGTTGTGATAACTGCTACAATAAATATTCCTAAATTTCATTGGATTTAAATAACAACAATTTGGCCTTCCCTTTCCCCCTTCTCCACCTCTTCCAACTGCCGCCTCACCTACGGTACTCCATCAAGTCACCCTGTTCCATCGCTCCCACATGGCCAGGGGCTCCCTCAGCTTCCTTGCTTGGTTAGATTACTGGAGCCAATGAAACAGGGATGAGAATGCAACATTGGCAGGTAGGAGACGAAGCTGCAATAGGCATTTTTAAAAATCTCCAGACATTTTAAAAATCCACCTGTTTTTAGTACTGAAAAGATGACATATTTGGAAAAAGGAGGACATATGGCAATCCTATGTAAGGGAAACCAAAGTAATGTAGTAACACAACTTTGTATGATCAAATACAGTTGTCCCTTCATATCCACTGGGGTTTGGTTCCAAGACCCCCCGTGGATATCAAAATCCATGAATACTCAAGTCCCATTATATGCAATGGCATAGCAAAATGGTGTCCCTTATATAAGATGGCAAAATCAAGGTTTGCTTTTTGGATTGTTATTTTTTTAAGAATATTTCCAAGCCATGAATACTTAAATCCATGGATACCAAATCTGTGGATACGGAGGGACAACTGTACACCTTTAAAATGCTAAGTTGCATTCAGTTTGTCTATTAGGCAGAGTAAGATGGCTGCCTCACTGGTAGATTGCTAGGCAGTGCACTACTGGTGCCTTCTGGAGGGTCTCTGCTGCCTCTGGCTTCCTTACCTCACTGCTGCCTCTGTCTTGCCAAATCTCTTCCCTCGTTCCTGCCCACTTCACTTTGCATGGCCATGCAGTCATCACCATGACCCCCACTGTCTTCCCCCTTACCTCTCTTGCACGATTGTGGCATCTTACCTTGCGCCTTGCAACTACCACTAGACTTCCCACCCTGCCTTCTCCCTCTCTCATCACTTTGCCACAATCCTCAAGCTAAGGTTGCCCCAGCATATCACCTCTCAACCTTTCTTCCCCTTTTGTTTCCCTTTATGTTCCCATGCTTCTCATGCAACTTGTGCCTCGCTTGACATGCCTCCCGTCCTCTCCTTCCCCTTGCCTCTTCTCACATCATCTTGCCCCCCTTCCCGAATGGCACACCTGGCACTACCACCATGAGTCAAGGACAGGGAAAAAGAGAAGCCAGGCAAAGGGGGCAAGGAGGTGGTGTCAGTGAAAGAAGGCAGGGTTGGTAACATTTCTCTCCCAGTTCAGTGGAGGGAGAGACCCAGGTGATGCTGGTAGAATCACCAGAATCAAGTCAAATCGAAGGCTTTCACGGCTGGCATCCATGGGTTTTCCTTGTGTTTTTTTCCAGGCTGTGAGGCGGTGTTCTGGAAGAGTTTATTCCTGTTTCCCTGAAGATGCCAGCCACAGATGCAGGCAAAACATCAGGAATAAACATTTCCAGAACACAGCCTCGATGCCTGGGGAAAAAAAACATGGAAAACCTATTATAAGTCAATGAAGAACTTTTGTGTTCAAATGGATCTGAGGACTAATTGTGTCTGAACTAGGGTTGCCAGACTGAAAACTGGATAGGGCCCCTGTACGTTTAATAGTTGTGTAGAATTTCAGCAGGTGCTGCTTGTTACCTGGTTGCATGACAAAACACGGACCTCGCGTGGATACCAAAATCCGTGAATACTCAAGTCCCATTATATGCAATGGCATAGCAAAATAGTGTCCCTTATACAAGATGGCAAAATCAAGGTTTGCTTTTTAGATTATTATTTTTTAAAGAATATTTTCAAGCCGTGAATACATAAATCCATGGATATGGAGGGACAACTGTATTCCATTTTAACTGCCATGGCAACAGCCTATGGAATCCTGGGATTTGCAGTTTAGGGAGGGACATTTAGCATTCTCAGCCAGAGAGCTCTTAGGCCCCACTAAACTACAAACCCCAGAATTCCAAAAGAGGTAGCCATAGCAGTTAAAGTGGAATAATAGCACTATAACAGTGTGATGTGATAAGAGCCTGAGACCCTTCTTCAGGGGCAGAAAAGAATTGTGGCCTGTGAAACATAGGCTCCTGAGACTGCAAGGCAGTGTGAAGCTTCCCAACTGGCCAGGCCTGGTACAAATACTGGGAACCTGACCTTCTACATTTGCCTTGTCAATACACTTCAACCTCGCAGCATCCATTACGTGACCTTGGAGAACCTCAGTTACAGAATAGGCACATGCCTGGATTCAAAAGTTCTGGCAGGGCTGCCTGTGACCCCCGTCTGGCTCCAACAGGTCCTAGAGACAAAGCATAAAGGGATGCTCTGCAGTTTGGCAGTGAAGCCGGGCAAATGCCTATTGGACTTGGCAGCCTACAGGAGAGCTTATTAAATACTCAAGCTTTATTACCTTTGCCTGGAACAATGATATCAAAATCAGGTTAACCAGAACACAAACCTTAGTGCTAGATAAGATCTATATTTAGACCACATCTTTTTAGGATTCAGCAGAAATTACTTGATTTCCTGTCTTTAGAAAGAAACATGAGGAGTTCAAGGGCATTTTCTACGGCCATCAGATATCAGCAATGTGAGGTTTTCTTGGAATTGAGGCGTTTTTACTTAGGAAATTGGGGAGGGAAGGGAGAGAAAATGAATTCTGTGAAACTCAAGCATTTTCCTAGGGAATTGCTCCTCTTGAGGGCCTCTTTGCCGCAAGGGATTAATCTTGTCCAACCTCTGGGAAGCACAAAAATTGTCTCATGCTGCACTGGGGGGGGGGGGGGAGGAACTGGCCAAAATTTAGAACTGGACTTTCTTCAACAGTCTGCTCCTTCTTGAGGAGGAAGACTTAGAAAGTGTGTCCAGTGAAAGAAGGTGGAGGGAAAGGAGGAGAATGTTTTAACAAAGTGGAAGAGACTTCTAGGTCTCTTTTCTTCAGAAACTCATTTCATAAAATGCATCTTTAGTAAGTTACAAACCACAGAATATACCCCATACTATGTAATTTTGCTTTTCATTATTAGTATTTCCCTGGCTATGTACATACCGACGTCCTATCAAGGAAAAGCTGTGGTGTAGATTCACACAAAAAAGTCACTGGTGACAGACTAATTTGGGAGTTATTTTCCCAAAAGGAACTTGGAGATATATCACAGGGGTTCACATAAGTGAGCCTCCTTATGATCAAAAGCCGCTGAATGACTATAGCTGCTGTTGGGTCACTTGTTCTCCTTATTAACTGCACTCAAGTTAAGTTCAATTTATGGGCAACCCTATAAATGCGAGACCTCCAAGTTATCAAAGCACTTGCAGACTCACGACCATGGCTTCCCTGAGCCCATCCATCTGGAATGTGATCTTCCTCTTCTCCTACTTCCCTTCACCTTATCAAGCATTATCATCTTTTCTAGTGAGTCATGTTTCCTCATTATATGGCCAAAATACGACAGCCTCAATTTAGTCATCTCGGCTTCTAGGTCAGGCCTGGTTTGCTCTTGGACCCATTTATTTGTCTTTTTAGAAGCCCATGATATCCGTACAACTTTTCTCCAGCACCACATTTCAAATGAGTTGATTCTTTTCCTATCCACTTTCTTCACTGTCCAGCTTTTACAACCATATATAGAAATGGGAAATACAATGGCACAAACCACCCTAACTTTAGTATTCAGTGATACTGTATATCTTGAACTTCAGGATCTTGTCTAGTTCCTTCACAGCTGCCCTTCCAAGTCCTAGTCTTCTGATTTCTTGAATGTAGTCTCCATTTTGATTAATAACAGAACCAAGTTATAGGAAATCTTTGACTATCTCAATGTCTTCATCATCTGCTTTAAAGTTATGTAAATCCTCTGTGGTCATTATTTTTGTTTTCTTAATGTTCAACTGTAAACCTGCCTTTGCACTTTCTGCCTTGATTTTCTTCAGTAATCATTCCAAATCTTTGCTATTTTCTGCTATTAGCATAGCAGCATCTGTATATCTTAAATTGTTGATGTCCCTTTCTCCAATTTTCATGCCTCCTTACTACAAATCTAATCCTGCTTTGCGTATGATATTTTCGGCATACAGTTTAAACAGATGGAGTGATAAAATGCAGCCTTGCCTGACCCCCTTGCCAATTAGAAACCATTCAATTTCTCTGTTTTCTGTCCTAATAGTAGCATCAGGACAATCAAATGTTGTGGCACACCCATTTCTTTAAGAGTAATCCATAGCTTTTTGTGATCTATACAATCAAAAGCTTTGCCATAGTCTATGAAGCATGGGCTGATTTTCTTCTGGAATTCCCTGATATGTTCCATTATCCAGCATGCAGTATGTTTGCAATGTTATCCCTAGTGCCTCTTCCTTTCCTGAACCCAACGTAGACATCTGGCATTTCTCACTCCATATATGGTAAAAGTCTTTGTTGCAGAATTTTGAACATCCCTTTGCTTGCATGGGAAATTAATGCAATGGTCCTGTGGTTATTCCAACCCCTGGTGTCCCCTTTCTTGGGGATTGGAATGTATATTGAGTGTTTCCAATCTGTGGGCCATTATAACTGCCTATGGAGTGCCCCCTTCCACAGCCCTCTCAGCACTGCAATCCTACCTCAATCTAGCTGCAAATGGCTTCTCCCATCAGCATGGAGGAACAATGGAGCCGTTAGGGCAAGGAAGAGGGATGCGGGGACCTGCAGATGTTGTTCAACTATAACTCTTATCATCCTCTTACTGTTGGCTATAGAGGGTAGGGTGCATGGGTGCTACAGTCTAACAACACTTTGAGAACCATACATTTCCAGACCCTACACTATGATTTCCTTGTTTCCAGTTGTCAGAGGGCAAGCAAGCAGTTGGAAGTCATGCTGCTGAGAAAGAGCTGGAAAGTTATTCTCTATGAATGACACTAACAACTGTCAAAACTGATAGCTGCTACAGTCATCCAGAGATGTCTGACCAATGAAGGGTTATTTATCCTTTGTAAACTGGCCATTTTAGCAATACCATATAAAAATGTGAACTTGTTCTGTGTGTGGCTCATTATGTAGTCAAAATATCACCAAGCCACATGTAAGAGGAAGGAATCAACTGGTTTAGGGGAACCTGAACATTGGCAGAGTACAAAAAATATATAAGAACACACACACACACACACACACACACACACGGCAACAGCCCGAGGAATGAGCATGCTCAGTGTGCATTAAATGCTGAGTGTTGGGGGAGGAAGGAGAGAAATGGACAAGCAAACCTTCCTAACAAAGGAAAATCCCTGGGATTGCCCCACCCTCGGAGTAAAAATATGGAGGCACCTGGTTGATTTGCTAGGACATTTCCCCTACAGTAAGATTATGACAGCCTGTGTAATAGGTCTGGCCAAATTTTTGCAACTGATTGGATTTTTGCCATGGGGATAGTGTATTAACTGATGCCTTGTGGGGGATAGCTGCCACAATTTATCTTTTTTTTAGCCACCCCAATTACACAAATCACACTGGGTAAAACAAGAAAAGAAAAGTAGTGTTACTAAAAGTATGTGGTTCCAAGTGATATAAGAAGATGTCTTCTTTGTAAGGATTATGAATAGATGTAATATTACATGATAAGATAATGACAAGAATAATGAAACTATGCATTTTGAGACAGCCTTTGAGGAGCAGGAAATAGCTCATCACTATCCTCCGTATACAACATTGGAAAGACTGAACAATACATTAAAAACATCTCCCATATATATGTCAGAAAGATTAAATTGCTAAAGAAAAGATAACAGTCTGTGTTGGTTAATGATCTGGTTTGTATATTTCTAATTTTGATTCATTTTCCTAAAGAGAGAAGAAATTGGGTTTCGGTTTGTATGTCTTTGCATTTTAAGGAAGGTCACACAGTCATCTAGCCTTGGGGGAATGAAGAAGTATAGTTGTATTCATTGTTGCAGAGGGTGTCACAGACAAAACACAAAGTGCCTATGATCAGTGTTGGGTGGATTTCCCAGAGCCCAGTTTCTAATTGGTCTATTTCAGTGATGCTTAATTGAGGGTAACCAAATTTAATCACATTTTTTGAAGGGTCAGTTATTAACTGGTAAAGTGTCCAGATCTCAGAGTGTCCCTAACAACTTTGTTGAAAGCATACTGGAATCCTGGTTTTTCCCCCCAGACTCCAAAGGAAAGGCAAAATTAATGGACTGAATCCAATTGTCTCTCCCTCTCTGCAGCACCAGAACACAGACACTACTGGTGGAAGAGTTTCCTCTTCCCCTATGCTGTTCCCTTGCACGCTGCCCACATCTATTCTGGAGAGCTGTGGGACTATCTTGGGCAGATGGGGGAATGCAGAGGCAGGAGTGGAAGGGGAAGCTCTGCTGTGTGGGTGGAAGCCTTTGTGGCTTTGGTTGGAACACAATGGTCTTAAAATCCAGTGGGGAGATACCGGGATTGAGGGTATGAAGGAGGTCCATGAGAATTTTATAGGCACAAAGAGGGGGATTGTGTGCGGATATTGCTGGATCGGAGACTCTGGCTTCAGTCATGCCATCTGGGACACAGGCAAAGAGGAGGCCTGATGCTGGTCCCAAGTAGGGCTACTCCTTGTCTGGCAGCACCAGCAAGCTTTATTCACCACAGCCCAAAGCTGGCCCTCCAGTGGGGGAGCTCACACATACTATATACAGTAGGACCCCCTGTATCCACTGATTCATTATCCACTGGTTTTTTAAAAAATGAAATTATCCATGGGACACAAAAACAGCACACCTACCATAGAGTCTTCCTAGAAAATGTGTCCTCAATAGCCATTTTCTAGGTCCTCCAAGGCAACTCTATGTTACTTTAAACCAGAAGTCCCATTACTTTCAATGGTGTTTTGCTATTATCCATGATTTTTGGTATACATGCCCCCGCCCAGAACCAATCTCCAGCGGATAAGGGGGTCCAATTGTATACCTCTATGTGTATGTGAGTGGAGAACTGCTCCAGGGCCAGGTACCTTTATCTGATAAAGGTTGAACAAGGGTTGAGCAAGTAACAGAGCTGCACCAGCCAAAGCCCCTTGTCTACATCACACCACAGAAACTCTGGAGATAATCAGACAGGAACAAAAAAAAGTGCTCTCGTTCCGCAATCTCCTCTCCCACACCTCTCCTGTCTCTGTCCCAGCAGAACAGTGAAAGTTTTCAGACCTACCTTTTGCAGCATCAAAGAGCAGCCCAGGAGTGAATGGAGCTCTAACAGAGCTCCCTTCACTTTCTGGAGTCAAATTCTGGGCCTTCTCGCAAAAAGACGGGAGCACTGGAAATTTAAACTGTAAAAGAAAAATACAACAGTAAAAGTAACACCAAGCACAAAAACACACTTAAAACATAAATAACCTGGGGAGGGTACAAAAAAGTGTGTCACTTACGTTGATGTTCCGATTTCACCCAAGAGTGTTCTGGCATGGACCTCCCATTGACGATAGGATCACACCAGTGAAACGGGCACCTTTTTACTTGCAGGACTTTCCGTGACAGAAACGGAATGAGGGATCCACTGACAGCTTAGCCCATCAATAAAAAGCAGCACCGGTGTAACGACAGCTAAACAGGAGCATGATGACACGGGAACAACATCATGTGAAAGGGAAGCCCTTTAGCGATCTCCTGGTGTCGTTATAACGCCATATTTAGAGCATCTGATAATCTTGCAGGTTTAACTTTTGCAGATTTGATTATTCACGGATTATTTGCTGCTGCCTCTGCTACTGCCCTATGCCATTTTTAATAGACTGCAAGGCTCATGAGACTAAGAGAGACTATGAATGTGTGGCGAGACTTGTAAGTCCCTAATAAAAAATGGTATAGGAGAGCAACAGAGGTAGTGCCAAGCTCCACCAGCTGCCATCTTCTGCCTTGCAAAGAAACCACACCATCTCAAAGGTATATGTGGTGGGTTGAATCTGTGGGTTGTCCTTTTTGTGGGGGTTAAATATGGTTTTTGGGGCCTTAAGTTATTCATGGTTTTTTCACTTTTGTGGGGGTCTTGTCCCCCTAGCCCCAGCAAATGTAGAGGCCAAATGTAACCTGTGTGTGTATATGTGCCTTCAAGTCGCCTGTCAAGTTATGGCGATCTCACTAATTTCATGGGGTTTTCTTAGGCAAGGAATACTCAGAGGTGGTTTTGCCAGTTCCTTCCTCTGAAATGTAGCCTAGAGCACCTGGTATATATTGATGGTCTCCCATCCAAGTACTAAGCAGGGCAGATTCTGCTTAGCTTCCAAGATCAGAAAGGATCTGGTGTCCTTTGGGTATTTATTGTGTACCATGCCCCAAATTAGATTTTAAAATGACAATACAAAAAGAGGATGTCTGTCAACAAACTCTCTTTCTGATCTACTTTTCCCTGTATTTCTCAGTAGTTAGGCAGACAAAAACTTTTATGTTCTTGGCCTCTGAAAATTACTGTTTATTGGGGCTGAGAGTGAGGGGGCTAATTGGATAAAGCAATCGATCATTAACTGCATTCTTAGCTGAAAATTTGATCTATTAAACACTGGATTTTAGTAATAAATGTTGCTATGAAAGCGTTTAATGCTAATGGCATAATAATGAATCATCCATGCACACTTTTCAATTCAATATGTGCATTTTAGAATGATCACCAAACTAAGCAAATGTAGCTGCATCGAAAGATACCAGCTGAAAAAAAGGTGGCCATCTTTTACTGTGTGTTTGGGGGAAATTGCTCTAAATTTCTCCTAGATCAGGTTAGTAGCACACCCAATGGATAGACCATCCTAATTCTTGCTTTCAGATGTCAAATATTACCCCCTTATTTTACGCTGGGCCATGCAACTTTATTTCGGGTGTGATGAGGGATTGAACATTTACAAGTTTCAGCCTCTTTGAGGGATTGCAGAGGATGTAGAGTTTGCTGCCAAACTAGATGGTGGAAGGTGTTCATCAGCAAAAAGATCATTAATGGGTTGGAATACACATTCTCCTGAAAAACAGCTTGACCATCATAGTGCTCTTCTCCTGCAATGTGCAACTTCTGAAGCACTGAGTTAGACTCTCAGTGTCTAACTTTATGCTACATTAAACACTGAGCATGCAATTCAGCTGGTAAGTAGTAGTAGAGTGTGTGTGTGTGTGTGTGTGTGTGTGTGTGTGTGTTTCCCACTGGTGTAAGTTTCTGCAGGGGAATAGTAAGGTCTATGACCGGCACTGCATGCAAACTGACAGTGACATCAGAATATGTTCCAAAAATCTCTGCAGTGTACAGGTATTTCACACCAGATGAAGGCACAGAGCTTGAAAATTATTTCTTCCAGCGTAGAGGTGGACAAAGTTCCGGCTTGCACAGTTTATTTCGTTTTTCACTGAGACCCACTAAGTGGAGCCTGGTGCAAAAGAGATACACTTAAAAATCCTCCTGAGCCTAGGAATTAGTTTCAAGTAGCAGAACTAGATGGCGCTCAGCATACAAATCAACTCCCAATTACCACCAAGTTTTCATAATTTCAGCAAGAATCATGGTGGTGGTGGTGTCACAACTCAACAATTGGGAGTCAAAGTTTTATGTGGATTCCTGCACCACAGGACGAACATCACCACCCCCACATTGCCGTCGGCATCATCTCCTCAGATGCCAAGATTGACAAAGAGATCGATCACAGATGAGCAAAGGCATATAGCGCATTTGGAAGACTTTACAAAAGAGTCTGGAGTAGTAAACACCTGAGGCGAAGCACAAAAATCAGTGTGTATAGAGCCATTGTACTGTCTATCCTCCTTTATGGATCTGAAACATGGGTCACCTATCGCCACCACCTACAACTCCTTGAACGCTTTCATCAGCGCTGTCTACGCACAATCCTAAATATACACTGGACTGACTATGTGACGAATGTTGCTGTCCTTGAACAAGCAGGGATCACCAGCATGGAGGCCATGATATTGAGAACATAGCTGCGCTGGGCAGGGCACGCTTCTAGGATGGAGGACCATCGCCTCCCAAAAGTAGTACTCTACGGTGAACTCACCATGGGTCAGCGTAAGAGGGGCGCTCCAAAAAAGCGATACAAGGACTCCCTGAAACAACATCTCAGGCTTGGCCAAATGGATCACCAGCAATGGTCCGCCCTGGCCTCACATCGGGAGGCATGGAGACGCACTATCCACAATGCTGCAGCCTTATTTGAGAACTCACGCCGAACAATTCTTGAAGAGAAACAACAACGCAGAAAGAATCGCAACCCAAAAACATCACCCAAGGAGACCTTCTGCTGTGCTTTCTGCAACCGGACTTGTTTATCTCGGATCGGCCTTTTTAGTCATCAGCGCGCTTGCAGAAAGCGCAGGATGAGTCCTTCCTGAATCTTCGTTTGCAAAGAAAAGCCAGAGAGAGACTATAGATGAAACCCAGAGATCTGCCAAGTAGATTCAAACCTACCTTCTGCTACCTTTGCTAGCAAACCAAGTCTGAGACTAGCCAAGTCAGTATGATGCTATGGCCCCTGCCTCAAACCAAACTTACTGGTGATAGAGTAAGAAACTGGTGAGCTGTCAAGTGACCATATACCTGTGTCCTGTGCAAAAGTGTTGACCTAATTTGCCTCAGCTACCTTCCTCTTCCTCTCTGAAATCATAGGAGCCAGTAGAGAAGACCCAGAAGACTCAAAAGAGGTGGGTTCTGTTGGGGGTGAGGGAAGGAAAGGGCTCCATTCCCTCTCCTGTTAGTCTGGGAGGACTGCCACCAGGGAAAGTGAAAGCAGAGGAGGCAGAAGCAAAGACTCAAGTAAGCAAAGAGTAGGAGTGGGTCAGGATAGGATTTCAGACATCACTGTAGGGCAGCCCGGTTCCAGTAATTCTTCTTTCAAGTCCTACTGGGACCTGAAAAGAGAAAGAGAGACAGCCAGAGATCTCTGAAGTGAAAGCAGCAATCTGACACCATCAGTAATAAAATTCTCAGTAAACACCACACACACACACATTTTAAATGGGTTTCTCATTTTTGTTTGGTCTTCATTAAATCTGAGGCCACAAGTACCAAAGGAGAGGCTGACTGGACCTGCGCCAGGCTGATGGTGCATCTAGTTAGCAACTTGTTTCACATGACTACTTGTATGCCGCAGTTTCTTGTCTGTGGTTTGAAGAAGAGGAACTGCTTTATGGTAACGGCTCGGCATTATCCGTTTGCTTCTATAACTCTTGCCCCACCCAGTTTCATGGACAATACATTCTGTGAATGAATCCTCCTGTGAATGAGGCAGGGAGATTGCACAATAAAAGACTAATACGGAAGCACTCGCAATTGTGTCTATAAAACAACATGGCATCACTTTTAAGACTCTCCACATCTTCTGTAGGCAGAGGGACCTTGGGCGGGGGGAGCTTTCTTGCTCTAGACCTACATGGGGCCTGACCTGACTCAGGAACTAGTCAAATGGAGGAGCTTTAAACCATCTCTTGCTGTATGGTCCAGATCATTGGGGTGGGGGCTGCTTTTTTTCAATTGCCACAAAGTTATTTATTAAAAAAAAAAAACAGAGCTCACATTTTGGAAATACAAACTGCAAGAGCAAGGCCCCCAATCTGATCAAACACATAGTGCAGGTGGGGAGAAGGTTAAAGCTCCTTCCCCAGTGCTAAAGTCCCAATTCGGATTGTGTCTTCTGTGCTTGTTTCAGAATAAGAAAAATACATATTTCCTAGAATTGCCTAGCTTAATCCTCTGCCCATTATTGTTTATAGCCTAACATTTTTTTTCCAACAAAAGATACTCAAGGTAGCTAATTTTGAAACTCAAATAAAAACAAATACAAATACAAATATAAAAAAAATACATCAGAAAAAAAAAAAGGAGCCAGTGTGGTACAGTGGTTTGAGCGTTGGACTAGAACTCTAGAAACCAGGGTTCAAATCCCTGCTCAGCCATGGAAATCCACTGGGTGACCTTGGGTAAGTCACACTCTCTTAGATGAAGGCAAAGGCAAACCCCCTCTGAACAAATCTTACCAAGAAAACCCCATTATGGGTTTGCCTTAGGGTTGTCAGAAGTTGGAAACGACTCAAAGGCACATAACAATAGCAACAATAATAACAACAAAACATGCCTTGTAACAAGATGCTTCCAGCTAAAACTGCTAACCTTAACAGTCAAAAGGCACTGTAGAGTAGCTATTCAGTTGTTGTCTCTTTATTGGCTTTTTTCCTGCTATGAAGAAAAATGGAAGAAGCAGTGGGAAATTACAAGCAGGTTACAGGAGAAAGATTAAGTGGCTTACCGCATGCTGAAGTAAAGTGGCAGGGCAGCCGGAAGGTTCTGGTTTCTGTGCTGCCTTACTGCATGACTTTGTCATTCTTCTGGTGTTCTGCCATTCCGGTCCCATGGGAGACTGAGATAAAACCACAACTTTTTGCTAATGAAACTTTCCAGTTAGCAAAAAGATGCGGTTTTACCTCAGTCTCCTATGGGACCAGAATGGAAGAACAACAACGTTGTGCAGTAAGTCAGCACAGAAGATGGAACCTTCCTGCTGCATTGCTGTTTTACTTCAGTGTGCCATAAGCCTCTAGGATGCCTAGACCCAAAGAAAAATTCTGTGTTTGAGACAAGGTAGTTGCAGTACAAAAGCAGCATCAAAAAGCCTCTGTATTCTACAATGTCACACTTCCTCCTTCATTTCCTCTAAGGAACAGGTTGCCCTCCCCTCAGCAGGATGTCCCACCCATAATTCCTCATTTACTTCCAATATAAGTGAGGAAGGAGGTATTCATAAATTTCTGCCCACTTCCATTTCAAACATGCATGCTGGATGGCTTGAAAAGCAAAGGAAAGCAGTATTTTGCACCCTCAAGCTTGTCTTTTCTGTCATAAGCTCCTACTGTATATCCCAGCAGCATGGGGCGAGTTGTTACATACCTTCTAACATTGCACAAATGAAAACTGTGGTGGGTGTAGCCAAACAACGTCAGAGTATAGTCAGAATGGCAAAAGTATTGATGAGGAAGAACACAGAAACTAGGACAGGCTGCAGATGTTTGCTTTTGGCTAAGGCTACTGGGAAGGGCAAGTTTTCGCCCACTCCTTTCCTCTTCCTTCCTGTTAAGTTGTTGTTGTTGTTGTTGTTGTTGTTGTTGTGTGCCAACCTATGGTGACTCTAAAGTGAACCTATCACAGGGTTTTCATGGCAAGATTTGTTAAGAGGGGGGTTGCCTTTGCCTTCCTCTGAGACTGAGAGAGTGTATCTTGCTCAAGGTCACCCAGTGGGTTTCCATGGCCAAGCAGGGATGTGAACCCTAGTCTCCAGAGTTGTAGTCCAACCCACAAACCACTACATCACCTTAGGTCTCCCTGCTACAAACTACTTTTGCACTTTTGAAATCAGTTGCAGCAAGTGAAGTATGCTGAGCACACAGGGGAAAAGTGGGAGGATGAGAAACTGGGACATTTTAGAAGCATCTGAAAAAGTGGGATGACAAAAGATTAATCGAAATTGTCCCTGCCAGATCAGGACAGCTATGTCGCTTCTGTTTCTTTAATAGGGTGGTAATTTACGAGCACAACAAATTATTCTTATTTTATTTATTTATTTATTTACACCCCATTCTTTAGCCACAAGGCTATCAGAGCGGCTTACAAATTGTTTTAAGCAATAGCTATTTACACATCTACACTGCATTAAACAGTTTCCAATGTGAGTTAGCTAATTGCCCCCACAAGCTGGGTACTCATTTTACCGACCTACAAAAGGATGGAAGGCTGAGTGAACCTTGGAGACCACTGGAATCGAACTTGCAACATGGTGGCTTCCAGTATATCTCTGTCCTATGGAATCCTGGGAATGTGTGCCCATCTCTGCTGGGAATGCTGGAGAAAGGGATTTTTTTTTATTTATTTAGTTATTTATACCCCGCTCTTCAGCCACAAGGCTATCAGAGCGGCTTACAAATTGTTTTAAACAATAGCTATTTACACATCTACACTGCATTAAACAGTTTCCAATGTGTGTTAGCTAATTGCCCCCACAAGCTGGGTACTCATTTTACCGACCCACGAAAGGATGGAAGGCTGAGTGAACCTTGGAGCCCGCTGGAATCGAACTTGCAACGTGGTGACTGGCAGTACTGGCATTTAACCACTGCACAATTATATGAGAGGGGAAATTATGTTTGTTAGATTCCCTTAAAGTATTATCTTGTTTATCTTGTTTATCTCGTTTTAGCCCTTTTATAAGTTGTCTTGGGTTCCTCCCATGTGGAAGAAAGGCAAATGAATTAATTATCAGTTTGGTTATTACTTTATTCAGTTAAATAATTAGTTGCATACATAATATTATTCAACAAATAATTATCCAGTTAATCACAATAACAAAAATTGAATAAAATAAATAAGTGAATAAACAATATCCCAACTGACCCTGTTTATTTTAATTACATAAATTGATTCATCATGCCAAAACAAGGCAGTTGACTTAGGGCTTGTCTATACAAGGCAATAAAATGTGGACTGGTGCACAGTAAAACCAATTCACAGCGGCTTTCATTTGTCCCTAGGATTTTTTGGCAAGATTACAGGTATGCAAAGCCATACACATTTGATGTTCAAATGAGCATGCCTGTGAATCAAGATGGCAGGCACGAGTGAATTACTAATGTTTTTATTCCCACAAGTTGCGGCTACCAAATAGTATTTTTTAAAAAAGCAAATCCAAGGTGTGGAAGTACTGTACAATCTTCCACTTAAATAATAAGAACCCAAAAAGAAAGAAAGAAAGAAAGAAAGAAAGAAAGAAAGAAAGAAAGAAAGAAAGAAAAGGCTGTTTCACCTGATTGCTACAGTGAAAATCCAACATGGCAGTTCCAGGTGCTGCCTTGCTGGCAAGCTCTGCCCCTTGTGCACATCTGACCAATCAGCTTTCCACTTCCGCTCTTATTGGGAAAGCGCAGCAAAACAAATCGGTTGTCCCAATGAGCAGGAATGCAGATTTCCACCACAATATTTTTTAAAAGTCGGGAAAAGCCTTGAATGCTTTTTTCATTGAGTATATGGAGTTTTGGGCCTCTCTCCTTCACAATATGGTGAAATGGTGTGGGATCCCATTTGGACAAGTCAAAGGTACTCTCCTTGAATTCTAGGAGGAGTATTTTCATCATTTAGACAAGCCTTTAGCTTTTAAAATAAGGCCTCAAAAGTAGACATTTTAACGGACTAGTAGACTGCCTGACCCCACATGATTATTTAAATCATTTTGAGGCATATCATCAAAGGTCTGACAGAAAGAATGATAATCCATCTCTCCCTGTGTGTATATTTTAAGGGGAAATATATGACAAAAGCATCATATAAAAGTTCTTTGTTCATTTTTCCTTAAAATGTCCCTCTGTGTATGTTTGTTTTCCCATCTAAAAACTTACTGCTGCATGAAGACAAGTAGTCACATCTCTTTAGTACTCCAAGAACAATGAGATGGCCATAGTGATTCCTGCTAATTTACTGAAATGGATCATATGTATGCTGTGGAGAGGGCTCCAATCTCACAGAGTTGTACTGATTCATCACTGGAATGACAAATCTGAAAATACTCACCTTTCACATTGGTTTTGTTCTCTTGGGATGTGAGACCCATCATGCATTTATATTTGCTTCAATATGGTTTGAATGCTCACTCCTCCCCCCCACCGAACTAGCCATCTCTCTTCCAATTTTCAAAATTCCCCTGAATAAACTGGAATAGTGATTCTAACAAGTGGCAGCAACTATGACATGCCAAAGGGACTAAATCATACATTAGGTGGGTAATCCATAATTGGATCTCCAAATATTTCATTTCTAATGAAATACAGAGGGGTGTGCATGTGCCAATTTGATCAAGAGAGTAGCACAAGGACAGGAGGAAGCGGGACTTGTATTTTAACACTATAGATCAAAATGAAAGATGCCCCAGCTACTATGTCCTCTCTGGAGCAAAGATACTGCATTACACACCCCACGGGATTCATAACAGAAGGGGAGATTTGCTTTGAGGAAAACTGCATAGAGGAAAGGATTAGACATCATTCTGGTCTTCAGTACCACTGTTCTGATCAACCATCACTACCACATGACAGCATTTTCAGTAAAAAATAAAATATTAGGAAGTCCTGTTATCATAATCCAGTCTCTCAGATATTGTACTCACAGATTAACAGATAAGGGGCTCTTTACATTCGTGAATAAATCTAAAAACAACCAACCAACCTTATATCAAAACCATAATGTAATCAACAGTTCTACTGTTTATAAGAAATCAGAAATGGGAGATGGGGAGAAAAACATGATCAACAAGGTAAAATGTAATCTACCTTTAAAGAAAGGGTACTGGCCACAGGAAGCTTGATGGACTCCAACTCATGAGTGAGACACCTCCAAGACCCCTATTCTCAGGTCCTGCAGGCACAGGGTCATGGCCTCTTTGATCAAGTCTATCCATCTGGTATGTGGTCTTCCTCTTTCTACTGGCCTCCACTTTTCCAAGCATTATTGTCTTTTCCAGTGAGTCATGCCTTCTCATGATGTGGCTGAAATATGACAGCCTCAGTTTAGTCTTCGTGGCTTCTAGGGAGATTGTTCAGGCTTGAGCTGTTGTAGGGCCCGTCTGTTTTGCCATTCACAGTATCCTTAGCACTCTTCTCCAGCACCACATCTCAAATGAGTTGATTTTCGTTCTATCAGCTTTCCTCACTGCCCAACTCTCACACCTGTACATGGTGATGGGAAATACAATGGCAGGAAGTTACACAGATGTAATTGTGGGCAACTAGCATGGCGCAGTGGTTTAAGTGTTGGACTACGACTCTGGAGACCAGGCTTCACATTCCTACTCAGTAATTATAACCCACTGGGTGACTTTGGGCAAGCTACACACTCTCAGCTTCAAACCATGTGATAGGTTTCCTTTAGGGTTGCCATAAATTGGGGACGACTTGAAAGCACATAACAAAAACAAGCTGTAAGGTAACAACTTCACTCCTGGATGTGGAAGCCTAGTTATTTCCATCTATATCAGAAGATGCTTCTTGCTAGGTCAGCCAAGCTCAAGTGAGGACTGGCTGTAGATGAGAATGATTATGCTGGGTCTTGCTGGATCAGGACATGTGGTTCTTGGGATTTTCAGTTTAGTGTTTGTTGGACAGAGATAAACCAGCTCACTTGTCCTTGCATTATTGCTGTCTTTCCAAGTACTTTTTGAATGGGGCGAATGAAGGATAACAAGTCTAGTGTATCTGCATATCTTTGTCATGAGTGAAAAGGGAAGAAGGGGGAAATCTCATGCTAATAGCTCCATATTCTCAAGAAGCTATCTTGCATATCATGCAATATTTCACATGTGAAAACTTAAGACATGCATGGCAAAGCAACATCAGCATGTGGTCAAGATGGTAAAAGTTATTAATGAGGAAGAACACAAAAGCCAGGAGTGGCTGCAGCAGTTTGCTTTTGCCTGAGCCTATTGGGAAGAGCATGGTTCTATCCTCCTCCTCTCCATCCTGCTGAGTTGAGTGCAAATTATTTTTGTACTTTGAACTGAGTTTGCAGCAATGGAAGTAAGCTGAGGACAAAGGGGGAAAGTGGGGTGTTTTAAAAGCAGCTGAAAAGTGGGATTGCAGAGGATTAATTGGGACTGTTCCTACCAAACCAGGTAGTAGGAGTGTATAACATTGTTAGTTTCCTACTACAATCGGTTCCACTACCACCATTTCTAAATTGCTCTGCTTAGCCCACCCATTAAGAGTATTTTATCTTATGGGCTGAAGGGAAGCTTCAAAGGAAAATGCATAGTCTTAAAGTCAAAGAAATTATAATCACATACTGTATATCCAGTCCCCAAGAAAGGGGACAGCAGGGATTGCAGTAACCACAGGACCACTGCATTAATTTCCCATGCAAGCAAAGTGATGCTCAAAATTCTACAAATTTTTTACTGTATATGGAGCGAGAAATGCCAGATGTCCAAGCTGGGATCAGGAAAGGGAGAGGCCCTAGGGATCATATTGCAAACATGCATTGGATAATGAAGCTCACCAAAGAATTTCAAAAGTTTGCGCCTTATAGATTACAGCAAAGCTGTTGACTGTGTAGATAATGAAAAACTGTGAATCGCTCTTAAAGAAATGGGTGTGCCAAAATATTTCATTGTTGTGATGAACAATGTTCATTGTTGTGATGAACCTGTACTCAGGACAAGAGGCTATCATCAGGAAAGAATATGCAGAAACAGAATGGTTTCCAATTGGCAAAGGGGTCAGGCAAGGCTGCATTTTATCATCCAGTTTCACTTGTATGCTGAATGTAATCATACTCAAAGCAGAATTAGACTCTGGAGGCGTGAAAATTGGAAGAAAGCACAGCAACAAGTTAAGATATGCAGATGACACCACACTCCTAATAGAAAATAGCAAAGACTTGGAAAGATTACTCAAGAAAGTCAAGGAAGAAAGTGCACAGGCAGGTTTACAGTTGGACATTAAAAAAACAAAAATAATGATTTACAAAACTTTAAAGCAGACAATGGAGACATTAAGATAGTTCAACATATTTCACACCTTGTTTCAGTCATTAGTAAGAATGGAAACTCCAGTAAAAAACTGAAGATCAGGACTTGGAAGGGCAGCTATGAGGGAAGTAAACAAGATCCTGAAGTGTCAAGATATATCATTGAATACTAAAGTTAGGATTGTCCATGCCATTGTATTTCCCATTTCTATGTATGGTGGTGAAAGCTGGACAGTGAAGAAAGCTGATAGGAAAAGAATCAACTCATCTGAAATGTGGTGCCGGAGAAGAGTTCTATGGATACTGTGGGAGTGCTAAAAAAAATAAAAATAAAATGGTTCCTAGAGCTAATCAAGCCTGAACACTCCCTAGAAGTCAAAAAGACTACACTGAGACTGTGGTACTTTGGACATAACATGAGAAGACATGGCTCCCTGGAAAAGACAATGATGCTTGGTAGAAGGCAATAGGAAAAGAGAAAGACAGCATTCCAGATAGATAAACTCAATCAAGGAAGCCATGACCCTGAGCCTGCAAGACCTGAGCTGGACTGTTCGTGATAGGGTGACTTGGAGGTCTCTCATTCATAGGTTTGCCATAAGTCGAAGTCGGCTTAACTGCAGTTAACAACAACAAATGTTAGGACTAAGAAAAAAAATCTTGAGAGGGTTATCAAAGAGCATGCTCACTGGAGATGTCACCTTGGTGTGTAGCAGCTGTGAAAAGACCAAATGTGGCTACTAGTTACACATACAATGTTTCCTAATACAGAGTTAAGAATGTATTAAGAAAGCATTAGCAAAAATCACTACCATTATATAAGTGTGTAATATGACTGCATTTTCAATCTATAGTTCTGGTCACCTATCTCAAAAGGGAGCTGCAAAAGTTACAAACTAAAATTATCAAAGCGCTGGACTTCTTTTTTTTTTATGAGGAAAAACTTACGTGTTAAGGGAAATTATATATAATCTGTAGGATAGGTACCATAAAGGATGAATGTTGTAGAGCAGTGATGGTGAACCTATGACACGCGTGTCAGCACTGACACGCATAGCCATTTGTGATGACACACGGCCATAGGCCTCCCCCGCCCGCAACCTCATCACCCTCCCTAAAGTGGTGATCAGTACTTCAAAGCCCCGGTTGCCACTTTCCACCCCCCTCCCACCCTCCCCAAAGCGGGAATCCATGAATATGCGGAACCATGAATGTGAAACCCGCAAGTGTGGAGGGCAACTGTAGTCGCAAATGTTTCATCCTCCCCTATTAGACACTCTGTGCCGGAGGTCTGTAGGCCAAAACAACAGAAGTTGGCACAGAGCGTCTAGTTCTGGGACTTCCGTTATTTATTTATTTATTTATTTATCATATTTTATTCTTGTTTTAACTTTTCATTAGTTTAATTTAGTTTTAAGGGGTGGGAGGGTTAGGATGGGGAGGGATTGTTTTAACTTGATGTTTTAATCTTGTTGTATGCCGCCCCGGTTGCTGAGCAGAGGGGCGGGTTAAAAATAAAAAATTATTTATTATTATTATTATTATTATTATTATTCCGGTTAAGCCAGGATCTTTGCCCTCACTTCCGCCGGCAGAGATAATGTTTTTTCCTCAAAGTGACACACCACCCGAGTTACGTTCAGTTTTTTGGTGAAGTTTGACACACCAAGCTCAAAAGGTTGCTCATCACTGTTGTAGAGAGTTGGTAGGAAATTTCACCCCACTCGAATCTTATCATGCTAAATTCCAAGAGGAACTCAGAGGTCTGACAACAAGTCCAGGAGCAGATTTTTTAAATTAGGTAAATCTTTTGTTATTGTTGTTAACTGCAGTTAAGCCAACTTCAACTTATGGCAAGTCTATGAGTGAGAGACCTCCAAGTCCCACTATCATTAGCAGCCCTGCTCAGGTCTTGCAGACTCAGGATTGTGGCTTCCTTGATTGAGTCTCTCCATCTGGAATGTGGTCTTCCTCTTTTCCTGCTTCCCTCTACCTTACCAAACATTATTGCCTTTTCTAGTGAGTCATGTCTTCTCATGGTATGTCCAAAGTACGACAGCCTCAGTTTAGTCATCTTGGCTTCTAGGAAATTTCAGGCCTGATTTGCTCTTGGACCCATTTATTGTCTTTTTAGCAGTCCATGGTATCCACAGAACTCTTCTCCAGCACATTTCAAATTAGTTTTCTTCCTATCTTTACACACTAATTAATTAATGTACAAAATTCATTGATACAAACTGTGATGAGACCCTCTGTCTTAAATAGGAAGGGAACAATTTATTTATTCAGGGTGTTTGCTTATTGCCTCTTGACTTATCAGGGCCCCTGAGGCAATATAAAACAGAAAAAATCTCTGAAAACATAATAATTAAAACTCCATTTAAAATTGTCCAAACTTCTCTTTTTAAAAATATTGTAGTTCTAAAACCAGTTAATTGTTTTTTTAAAGACCAGAGCAAACACCCGTAATTTTAAGAGCCAAAAGCCATGTGAAATGGCACAGCCTTCACTGCCCTCCAGAAACTCAGAAGGGATGGAGCAAGTCTGACCTCTCTGTGAGGGAATTCCTCATAAAGCACATACAAGGGAAACTTGATTTTTGAAGGAACCATGGTTCATGGGTAAGTTTATCCCTTCTTCTCCTCAGTATGGCTTTAAATTTAAAAGTAGAACCACAGTGTTATAACTGTGTAGAGTGAAAGGGCCCTTGGTTCCCCACCACACTATAAATCCCAGGATTCCACAGGATGAAGCCACGGCATAGAAAGCAGCACTGAAGTACTATAATTGCAAAGTGTGGCAAGAGCCTTAGACCAGACAAGGGCACTGATAACCCATAATGTTCTGGAGATGTGTCTCCAAAAGAGCTAAGGTGGCTAGGGGATGGTCAGGAGAAATGATGACTTCTCCAAATCCCCATCCACTAGAAGGACCACATCCGTATCCATGTATGAAAAGGAAAACAGGCTGTAGTTCTGAGCCACCAACGGAAGACTGATGAGAAAGGCACAGAGCGTGGAGTTTTGGGCTCCGTACACTAGCAATAATTTGAGGTGCTAGCTGTCTCCCTGGGCACTTGATGCGAGAGCAGTGGACTTTAGTTTCCTGTTGTGAGGGAGTTAATCTGCCTGCCTCCACTTACCTCAAGAGTAGCTTGTAGTAATGGCATTTCACAGCAGCAGTGACTTGTCTTGATGGTAGTTTCGGCTAGGCATGCCAGATGGCAGCCACAAGTGATTTACTTGAGTTAGTACTTTGGTGCTGCCAAACTTATTTTTTTTAAGTGGTCTAAGGTGAGCTGGAGCAATAGAGCTATTTTCTGAGTTACAAGGATAGCAACCCACCCCCCAAACCCTGGTTTGTTTGTTTTTTGTCTTTTTGTTTTTTGCTAAGGTGAAAATCCCAAATGGTGGCAGCAAGCGCTTGCGTTTAGCAAGCCCTACCCACCGCACTTGGCCGGCCAATCAACTTTGCACATCCACTTGTATGGGAAAGCGATTCAAACTGAATCACTTGTCCTAACATACAGGAATGCACACCCCCTTGCTATTAAAAAAAAAACTACAGGACAACCACGAAGGCTTTTCCAGCGTGGTTTTTGCCATTTTGGGTACCCCTCCTTCTGAATACAGTCGTCCCTTCCTATTCGCTGGGGTTTGGTTCCAGGACACCCCCCATCCCCGTGGATACCAAAATCCGTGAATACGCAAGTCCCATTATATGCAGTGGCATAGCAAAATAGTGTCCCTTATATAAGATGGCAAAATCAAGGTTTGCTTTTTGGATTATTATTTTTTAAGAATATTTTCTAGCCGTGAATACTTAAATCTGTGGATACCAAATCCGTGGATACGGGATGGGGGACAACTGTACTGTGGATTGATGTGGCATCACATTTAGACAGGCAGAATTCCCAGCGAATTCCACGAGGTTTCTTTTCACCATTTGGACAACCCCTCTGTGAAGGAACCCACATATTCCAAAATGCTCCTCTAAGCCTTCAGTTGAAACCCCAAACCTCTTGAACTGCACACTAAGAGGAGGGGGATGAGTTTAACAATATTTTAAATGCTGGGAGATGTGTCCTTTCCTGCCTCCACCCCAATGGGATCAGTATGTGAATTAGACCTGCACTGATGGCCAGAGAATTACAGAAATGCAAACAATGCAAAGAGGCCCTTCTCTTTCTCTCCCTCTCTCTCTCTCTCCACCCTCTGCCTTGCCTGCCTCACTCCTGTTTGTTTTGCTTCCTCTCTTTCTGAATGAAATCCCTCCATCCCTCCCTTTCTGCCCCCTGAACAGGCCCCAAGCCCTGGTGCCTCTTTTCTTGAAACTCTGGCTTGCTCGCATGCCAGTTGGAGGCCAGCGTGGGGATGAGAAGCTGGGAGGGGGGCAGAGGAAGCTTTCCTGCAAATCACATGATTACCCAGCTTATATAAATCACAGCTTGTTTTTCTCAATTTGCAGGGGATTTAAAGGCACAGAGGTCCCCTTTCCAAGAACAAAAACACCAATGCGCTAGTTGGGCCTTTTTCAATGAGAGACCCAATTTGATGTACTACAAAAGTGCCAGTTTTTAATATACTGTATATATATATTTTAATCAATAAGAGAGCACTTTCTGATGCTTTCTTTTGTTGGACTGAGGTATAGTGATCCCTATTGCATCAGCACCTACTTTTCATTCTGTGATGCATTAGAGCCATCTACATATAGCATTTGCAAAGGCAGCTGTAGCTCCTATTCTGGTTTACAGGGCCGGGTACTTGCTACAAGGAAAGCTCAATGTTGTCATCTAAATACGGCTGGCAGCGTGGTTGAACAAAGGGGTGTTCTCCTGTTGCAAGCGTTTTGTGTAGATACAAACTTGGTACTGCTCGGATCTATAGAACACAAACACACATTGTACACAAACAAACTTCCCTGTAAGGATTATGGAGGCAGGCTTTTCTTTCATAACCTCCAACTGTCCCAATTTGGCAGGGGCAGTCCCGATTAATCCTTTGTCATCCCACTTTTTTAGCTGCTTCTAAAATGTCTCCGTTTGTCTCTCCTCCAACTTCCCCCCTTTGTCCTCAGCTTATTTCCGTTGCTGCAAATTGAGTTCAAATTGTGAGAGTACAGTAGTTTACACTCAATTAACTCAGCAGGGGAGAGGACAAGAGGGGGCAAATTGTACCCTTACAGACTCAAAGAAAAACAAACTGCTGCAGCCTCTCCTAGCTTGCTGTTCTTCCTCATTAACAACTTCTGCCATCTTTACCATATTCTGATGTTGTCTGGTCACACATGCCCAGGTATTCATCTGTGAAATGTTGGAGGGTATGCATTGCTCACTGGTTTCTGCAGATCAAATGGCTCCTATCCTTGCAGAAAGTGCGGGATGAGTCCTTCCTGAATCTTCATTTGCAAAGAAAAACCAGAAAGAGAGTTATAGGAGCAGAACAGAACATTTTTCTTTCTGGTCAGTTGTCAACACAGAGGCCCCTGTGTATTACAATGTGTGGAAAGAAAAACCCATACAGCTATTAATGTGGTATAGTTTTAGACTAGGGCCTAAATACCCTAAAGGCACCAGATCCATTTGATCTTGTGATGGTAAGCAGGGTTGGCCCTGGTTAGTACTTAGATGGGAGACTACCAAGGAATACCAGGTGTTGTCAGCTATATTTCAGAGGAAGGAAATGGCAAAACCATCTCTGAGTATTCCTTGCCTAAGAAAACCCTATTAAATTCGTAAGTCTACAGGCAACATGATGGTACATACAATTTTTGGACTGTAGAGTGTGACTTAGGAGGTCCAAGTTCAAGCCCCCGCCAACCCATAAAATTTTACCGGGTGCCCTAAAGGCAGCAACTTTTTCTCTGCCTGACCTGCCTCACGGAGTTGTTGTTAGGATCACATGATGAAGAGGAGAGTCATGTAGACTGCTTTGAGCTCATTACAGGACAAGTAAGATATAAATTTAACAAATAAATAAATAATAATAAAACAGGAGCAAATTCTTCCAGGGGAGACCAAGAACTCATTTTCACACATTTTCCTTGCTTGATAACTGCAGCATCAAGTGATGACTTCATTTGGTGACTACACCTTCACAGAGGCAATGCCATAGGCAGAACTGTAATTCTACCCTGATTCACTTCAGAGCAAATTATTTTAAAAAGAAAAAAAAAAACCCACGGGTTTGGTGGCCAGCCTTTGAGAGCAATATTTTGTTTTGTGCTTTAAAACAAACAACCTTCACCCATTCCTGTGGGAACCAGCTCAAAGGAGTTTCTTTGCATTACAGCCTACTTTGCCAGACATGGAGCATCTTTCATATTTGACCACCTACTTTTAAAACAGCTTCCAAATTACAAAAAGATCCTGTGTTTGCTCAGTGATGGGCTAATCCAGCACCAAAATTACTGGTTCTGTTGGTGTGGTTTTCTTCTCCAATGTTGCTGGCAAGGATTTTGTTTTGCCTGCCACTCTCATGGATGGAAAATCATCATGATTGGTACATTATCACCCTATTTGCCAGCAGGAATATGGAAAAGCTAAGAGAGAGCGCAAGGACAAACCAGATCTATGAATAATACACATTAGCCATGAGAGCAATTGTGCATCGGAAAAGCAAAGCACCAACAGGACTTACCCAGTCTGAAGGCAGAATGAGCCCTTGCCCCACCATTGTGAGTAAGCCGCCCGCTCTGGCTTCAGAGAAGGCGACCACTGGGGCTTTGATTTTCCAGTGCACAATTGCCCAGGAAAAGCAAAGTGCCCATGGGAGTTGCCTCTCTGAAACCAGATCAAGCGGCTGCTGTGTGGGCTTTGCTTTCCCCAGAGCTCAGGGGGGTGACTGTGGGCTGGAAAAGCAAAGCAGCACTGGTAGTCACCTCCACTGAAGCTAGGATGGGTGGCTAGCCTCTCAATGGCCGGGTTTGCTGGGGGTTTTGACCTCAGAGAGAATAACTACTGCTGGGGCTCCGAGGAGTGGGGAAAATGTCAGCGCCTCAGGCCGTGCTTGTCCTTTCTCTCCTTCCCCACACACCGAATCCAGTGCAGATGACATGTTCATGTGGCAGTTTTCTAAAACCTGGATTAAGGGGGTATTCCCCAAGTATGGTACGAATGGGGCCCTACAGCATGTGTCACTATCGCACCAGATTCGGGGGCAAAGGCTGCATGTCGTGTGGCATTATTGAGCCAGATTGAGAGGGGGGGATTCGGAGTTTGTGACTGGTGTAGTCTAGCCTATGCTCACATAGCAAAACCATGTGTATTTCCTTAATTATGCAACCTTGACTGAGCCCAGTGTGTCCAACATGTATTTGATTGTATGCTTGATATGAACAAAACAAAAGGACACAGCATAGCAATAATATATTGACTGTTTCTTTTTGATCAACGCACCTCTTTCTTAAGTTCGCAACACATAGAAAGATCTAGCAAAATCAGGTTCAAAAGACTAGAACAGACCTCTTTGCACAATTAGGCTCAGGAGAACACAGGCTTAGGATAACCACTAAAATGTGTGACCCATCTCATGCCAAAACCAGCTCAAAAAGCATGGAAACAAGTTCAGTCTCTCAAAAAGCGGAGAGGCAAAACAGGAAATGTGATTCAAGTCCACCAGCCTAAAATGAGAAACAAGCATGGAAGATCAGGGGTGAAAGAGACTTGAGTGGGAGGGCGGCCAGAGTGAAAACTGGAGAGGGCTCCTGTACCTTTAATGGTTGTGTAGAAGAGGGAACTTCTTGTTAACTGGTTGTGTGTGGCTGAAATTCCCTCTTCTACAGAACCATTAAAGGTACAAGAGCCCACTCCTGTTTTCACTCAATCCTATCAAAAGAACAGTATGTGGTTGGTTGTAGGCCTTGAGTCTTAGCAATTAGGTTCTTTAAATGATCTTTAAAATCTGAATGTAACACTCAGGTTCTATACCTGCAAACAACAATACTCAGACTACTACACTTCCTTCCAAACCCATTCCATCTTTGCCTTTCAATGTACTGTACATCCTGAGATGAATTAACCCAGGATGTTCTGAAATCCTACGTTGGATTAAGGAATGGAGCTGTTACACACACACCCCACTGAGGTGAGACAGAAATTGTGGGTGAAGGGTTCCACCTGGTATGGGCTGGGAGCTTGGAGGAGAGCTGAAGGTATGTTTCTATCTCCAAAGAGACAGCAGTAAAGAATGAATAAAAGCAAGAAGAAACTGAGTTCTACAAGTGGGGAGGAAGAGAGTGGAGAGGAATATGGTGACACCTTTTTTATTTTACCATGAACTTTCATGGGTTATGTTCTACTTCCCCAGGTGCATATATGGAGTGCAATATTTAAGCCTCTGGTATGTATGGAGAGAGAGAGAGAGGAAGAAAATCAACTCATTTGAGATGTGGTGCTGGAGAAGAGTGCTGAAGATACCATGGGTGGCCAAAAAGACAAACAAGTATGTTCTAGAACAGATCACGCCTGAATTCTTTTTGGAAGCCAAGATGACTAAATTGAGGTTTTCATACTTTGGCCACATCATGAGAAGGCAGGACTCACTCGAAAAGAAAAGAATGCTAGGAAAGATGGAGGGCAGTAGAAAGACAGGAAGGCCACATACCAGGTGGATAGACTTAATCAAGGAGGCCATGGCCCTGAGCCTGCAAGACCTGAGCAGAGCGGTTGAGAACAGGGAGTCTTGGAAATGTCTCATTCAGAGGGTCGAAGTCGACTCAAAGGGAGTTAACAACAACAATATATACACAGTACCTACTCCTGGATAGAACAGTGTGATGTAGTGGTTTGAGTGTTTGACCAGGACTCTGGGAGATCAGGATTGGAATCCTTGCTCAGCCATGGAAACCCACAGGCTGACCTTGGGCAAGTCACACTCTTCTTCAAACTCAGACAAAGGCAATGGCAAACCTCCTCCAACTAAATCTTGCCAAGGAAGGCCTGTGATAGGGTCACCATAAGTCAGAGTCCACTTGAAGGCACATAACAACACATACTTGTGGTGATGGGATCAGATTGAAATGGGAGACAGAAAACTGGCCACACAACTTCAAAGGGCTGATTAAGCATAAAGATCTGGGCATCTGTAAGGTAATACACAGTTTTGCTGCTAATTGTCTCTGACATGCTAAAGCAATACATTCTGTTTTCAGGAAAATTAGTTCAAGGTCCCCAAGGATGCTGATGCAGCCCCTCAACCTGTTAGTTCCCAACTTCTGTTCTAAAGGCATGTCCGAACTGCAATCAATTCTCCTGTGCATTTGGTCAAAGCATACTGGGTAGAAGTAGAAATGAGGGAGGAGGGAAGGTTGGGTTTGTGTCAGCTGGCCCTGCCTTCAGACCTTAACATAGTGATGATACAGGGATTCTGGGAGTTACAGTCCAGAGTCTACACAGGATTTTAAGTAGGTGGAAGAACCACATGGCATGATCTGAACCCAGCTCCTCATGTATATTTGGACTTGCTGGGTCTTCCTCAATCTGATGCCTTCCAGATGTGTTACAGTTCACAACATGTAGAGCACCTGATTGGAGACAGCTGATATACAGTAACTGGTTGTTCCCTCTTGTCAGGGAGGAAACTGTAGTTCGAGGTTCTCTAGGGATCTTTAATAGCGAGTTTTCAATCCCTGCAATCAAAGGGATTGTTTGGGGTGAGCTAAGACAATTAGTGATATAAAATCATTATGGATCTGTAGTGTGGATATACCCTAAAAAGTAGCGAAATTAAAAAGTTGTGAAAATTACTGGCTGTTGAAAAAGCCACAAACTGATAGGGAGTGAGCCATTAGGAATGACTGGTGAGTCACCATGATTTTATCATACCAGCAGATCTGGTAAGAAACAATATAACATGTCAGGTAGAATCCTTTTGCTGTTGAGTAGTATTTAGTCAGAGGTTGAAAACTTCTTTTACTACAACTTCTTGAATCCCCAGCCAGCTTACCACTCTCATAAGGACCTATACGTTGCTAAAGAAAACCACTGCTTTGCCATGTTCTGTTTCACTGAAAGGGAACAACTCTTAACCAGATAATGGGATTAAACACAGAAAGGCCTTATGCTTTCTCTGAAAGCTCAGAGGATTCGGCCAGAAGGATGCTCTTGGAATTAGAATAAGTGGACTGGATCAGAGCGGTGGAAGGTGTGGCCATCCTAGTTGTTGCTGGACTGCAACTGCCGTCATCCTGTACCATTGACTCTATCTGTTAGGGCTGATGGAGAGCTGCAGCCCAATAACATTTGGAGGGCAACATGTTCTGCATCCCTAGGATATATCTAGCAAGACCATTCTTACCATTCTCAAGGACTTTTCTTCAAAATGAATACAGTAGCACTCCCGTATCCACTGATTTGCCAGCTGTGAATTCAATTATCAATTGTTGGTGATGGCAGGGGGAAGGGAGGGGAGAGGTGTGATCGTTCCTATCCCCTCCCCCCCCAGTAGAGCTCCATTCATGGTGGGACCATGGTGGGAGGGCTTCTGCAGTGGTGGTGGTAGGTGGTGGTGGATGGCATTCACTATTATCTGTAGAATTCACCATCCACGGGGCTCCAGAACCAATCCCCCGTGGATACGGGAAGGGGTTGCCACTGTACTTTTAAAAACTAATAATTAAATAGTCTTAGATAGATACTGCATTTATAGTCCACATTTCCTTCAGGAAGCTCAATGCAATCCTTACATGGCTGTCCACAGTATCACCCATTTATCCTCACATTTATCTTCTGTGAAGCAGATTAAGCTGAAATTAACAACTTCCCCAAGGTCAAACTCCATGCTTTGTGCCTGAGTGTGGAATTAAATGTTAGGTTCCCCAAACCTAACGCAATACTTTAAACCACACTGCCTATTGTTTTGTACTAGATGGCCCCAGAGCATGTCACAGAACAGGACTGCCAACTGAACAAGAAAAATCAAAAATCAAACCTAGCAGCAAGGGGGGTGGCTTTTCAACCCCTTTTTTGGACCAATTATATCAGAAAAGCCAGAGACAAGGATCCCTCCCCAGCTATTTTTCTTCTATGGGTAAACACCTGCACTGGACACTGCCCTCAGCTCCTCTAAAAAAATGAAGAGTACACCTGCATAAATACCCTGAAAGCACCATATACTATCAGATCTTGGATGTTAAACAGGATCAGCCCAAGTTAGTACTTGTATAGGAGATGCCAAAGAATACCAGGTGCTGTAAGAAGACAACAGGTATTCCTTGCATAAGAAAATCCTGCAAAATTGATGGGGTCACCATAAATCAACAGGCAATTTGAAGCATGCATGTGCAGGCATACACACAAGTATATAAACTTCAAAATCCAACAAATGTGACTAGACCTGACCCTGACAAGAAAACTGGTCTTGGTTCTACCAACCACTCCCAGAATTTTTTATTTCAAGAGTTTGCAGCCCTTAGTCTGCGTTCTATACAGGACAAGTGTTGCTATGTGTGTTTTTCTTTACTATCTGGATTGGCTATCTGTACAGTTGACCCTTCACATTTGCTGGGGTTTGGAGATAGGGTGCTCAATTGCATATCACCAAAAAATGAAGACAAGAGAGATCAAAGATTTGCATAGTATTCAAAAATGCTAATTTATAAGTACAGTTGCAAACAGATTTTAAAAATGAGACAATTTAATGGCAGACATTAAATTTTTGATTTTTAATTGAAAAAAATTCTGGCTCCTATTCCATCCCACTCCTGCAACTGTGCAAATATGCTTTATAGCTTGAGGCCTGGATACCACTCTGTACTCATCTGAAGAAGTGGGTTTTATATCCACGAAAGCTCATGCTAAAATAAAAACCAGTTAGTCTTAAAGGTGCTGCTTTCCCCCTCTTCCTCCTTTTAATGAAAAACACAGTACATCTTAATGCAGATGAGAGCTGGTATTAGATGGACCTGTGCAATCTGTTCCCCATGTGCCAGCTGTGGCTGGGCAACCTCTAGAGACTCTTCTCGGTTCTCCTTTTCTTCTGGTTATTTAACATTAAAGTGGACAATGTTTCAAATAGAGGACAGTCCTTTGATGGCCCTTCAGATATGGGGCAGTCGTCTGTATCATAGGACACATAGCCATCCTGTATGGAGTAGGGTATCTGCTGCTTCTCTCCTTCTCTTTCTACCCTATTGCGCACAATTTTAAATGTTTTAATATATAAAGCCTTCAATACTTGAGCCATACATTCTCTCAAGGAAGCTTTAAGATCTGTATTTGCAGTCTAGATAGCTAAGTACAGGTGTATTCCAGTTAAGGAGGGTAGATGTGTTCCTGAGCGTCACTCCTTTAACAGAAAATTTAGTACCAGAGGCAGAAATAACATGGAAAGACTAGGGATAGTTTCCTACACCACAAAAAAAGAAGAGCAGTTCAACATGTTTGGGCAAACTTTGCATCCAAAATTAACAATATGCACGTGTGAAATGAAACAGCCAGTTAAGCCTTGCATAAGTAAAGAAAAACATTTTGAATCTTCTAGAGACCGCTTGAAAACTTGTTCCAAAATGCAACCAGGAATTGTTATTTTTCTTTTTTTCTTCTTCTTTCTTTTCTCTTTCTTTCATCAGCCTCCACATTTCTTATGATTTCCATTTTGGTGGCTAAATGTATATTTCTTCAGAATTGATGGATTCATGCTTCTTTCTCATGCTTAGGGTAGCTGATCAGACAGGCTTATCTGTTTTCCCTTTTGCTCTCTGTTTTGCAGTTCGAGCATGCTCAGCAAGGAATTCTGGAGGCAGCTGCTGTTCACCTTGCCTATTGTAGTCCCGCACACACAGCCACAGTAGATTTGGCTAGAGTAGAATCCTGCTCTTTCTCAAGCTTGGGACTTAACTACATTGTGGAGTAAAAATCCAGTTGAAATTCAGACTGCATTAGCCTGGAGCTGTGGTGCATGAAATTCGGACTATTCTGGTCCAGATTTAAGTGCCACACCTGCCAAAGCCCAAATCTGCATTCAGATTTTACTTGGCTTCCTTTCAAAGATGTTACTAATGCTTGAGTCTGAGCTCCAGGAAAAGCAAAGCCCCAGTGGTAGTTGCGATGGGCTGGGCCACCTGTTCTGACTTCAAAGACAGCGACTACCGCTGGGGCTTTGCTCTTCCTGAAGCTCAAAGGGATGCTATTGTGTACTGGAAAAGCAAAACCCCAGCGGTAGTCAGTTTCTCTGAACGGGCAGCTAGCCTCACAATGGCAAGGGTGGACTGCCTGTTCTGGCTTCAGTGAGAGTGACTACTGTTGGCACTTTGCTTTTCCTGGAACTCAGAGGGGCAATTGTGCACCAGAAAAGCAAAGCCCCAGCAGTAGTTGCTGTCCCTTAAGTCAGAACAGGCAGCTAGCTTCATGATGGCAGGGCTCGCTGGGCATTCTGACTTCAGAGAGCGACTCTCGCTGGGACTCTGCCTTTAGGAGGAGAAGTGATGCCAAGAAGAGGGGCGGGGATTGCAGCAGAGAGAGCGCCTGTCCTCCCTCTCCTTCCCCCACCCATCCCTGAATCCAGTGCCTATGGATTGTTCACACAGCAGTTTTCTTCAGAGTTTCAAGCAAATTCCGGCGAAAACAGTGAGTTTTCTAAAACCCAGATTAAGGGGTTATTCCCCTATTGGTGCAAATAGGCCCATTCATTGTATGCCACTATCACACAAGATTCAGGGGAAAGACTGCACATCATATAGCATTATTGGGCCAGATTTGGGGCGAAGGGGAAATCTGGCATTTTTCACTGGTGTACACAGCTCTTTATTACATTGCTTACTGCAAACATGACTCTGTAATCTGATACCAAAAATCTGTGTTTCTCCAGACCTCCCTCACCACCATCCCAATGCTGATGCTAAAAAACAAAACAAACTTCCAGTAAGACAGAAGAAGGGGTGGGGCAGTCATAGAAGGACTTTGGGGTTGTCCCCACGCTGAAAATACTCCTCACAGAATTCACTCAGAAAACGAGCTATCTTAATGGGATCCTACATTGTCTCATCGTATTGTGAAGGAGGGGCCCCAAAAAGAGCAAAAACTACACAAGAAAAACTTTGCGGCTTTTCCCAACTTAAAAAAAAAGCTCCAGGGATATGCACATTTTTGCATTTTAAGACAGGAAATTCAACATGAATTGCTTCCCCATGCAAGACACAGTGCAAGCCTGATTGGTTGAACCAGCACAGGGGGTGGGGCTGGTTTACAGGATAAACACCTGCTGCCACCATGTTGGATTTTGGCTTTAGCGAGTGATTGCTAAGGCAATAAAACAGAGGTTTGTGCTCTCTTTTTCTCTCTCTTTTTGAGAAAGGTGGAATATCGCTTGTGTGCACCATAAAAATAGTTGTTTTTTTTTAAAGTTTTGCAGTGGCAGATTAAAAAGTGAGTAACCCACTTGTGGCTGCCATCTCACCTACAGGCATGTGAAGTTTATGGAGGCTGTAAAACCATTAAGAGAGGTCGCCATTGCTGCAACTTGCTATAGAGCAGTCCTTTGTATGTGTGTGTGTGTGTGTGTGTGTGTAGACTGGTCTCAGGTAAAAAGAAGCTTCTTTGCCTGAGGCTTTGTTAACCGAGGTATGCCTTATACACATGCAAAGGTATTCTGACTGGTTCTTCCCTACAGCAGAGGCAGGCAAAATGCGATCTCCAGACAAAATCTCCAGATTTTGTTGGGTTGCAGCTCCCACCATTCATCACTACTAACTATACTGTGTAGAACTAATAAATATTGCAGCCCAACAACATTTTGCCCATCCTATGCTGTACATTTTTGGAACAGCTTTGCTTGCATCCAAAGGACCAATCCAGCCCAAACCTGAATATATTCCAGCAGCACTTTCAGACCTGTCCATTTTGGAAAGCACTTAAGGGACAGGAGCTTCTTCTCATCTCAGATACATTGCAGTAAGTGCTTTTATTGCTTACTGGCACAATATTAGATACAGTACTTTCATATCCTTTTTTATTTAAATGTTACAGAGTTAAGCATGGGCTTAAGTCTCTGTCACTGTAATGAATGGGACTGAAAGGTGTTTAACTTTAGCTGTTGATGTCCCTATCACTTTTATATTTAAAGTGTCCCTAAACAAACTGATATTCAGATTATTATTTTAATAATTAAAAAATCATAATATGAATGCATGGAAGGAATAGTCCAAATTCTTACCAGGAAAAGAACTGCACTAACATTATACTAACCAACAGTTGCTGGATCACCAATGACAACAAAATGGGATCATGTTTGGATACCATGGTCTCTGTTTCAGTTTAATTTAAATTAGCAGCCACTCCATCTATGCTATTCAAGTTTGAAATTTTCAGGTTGACTGTACAGAGTGCAGGTTGCATAATAAGAAGCACCAGGCTCATTCGGTGCTGCTATTCACTCGGAGCCTGGGGAAATGGCATGCTCTCTAAAGTACTTCAGAGGAAATTGAGTTAAGTGTAAGAAGGAATTATGAGGCTTGCCAATTACTGGTGCAAAGATCTGACAAAAAGGGGAGATTGTGAGAAAAAGAGAAAAGTCCCTGGTCCAGTGCAGATGCAATGCCCCCAATCTCTTCACCATTACATTATGACTGTGCTGGACCAGTGTAAGAGCTTGTCTAAATGGTAAAAATACTCCTCATGGAATTCAAGGGAAATTCTGTTTGTCTTAATGAGATACTGCGTTGAATCATGGTATTTTGAAAGAGGGGGAATGAAAAACACCAAAAGTGCATAATTACAGACTTCAGGAATTTCCCCAAGTTAAAAAAAAACAAAAAAAAACCACTCTGGTGGAAATGTACAGTCCTGATCACTAAGACAGCCACATTAATTGCTGCATGGTCTGGAGGGGGTGGAACAGACCATCTGATTGGTCTTAAGTGCACAGGCGTGGGCTTGCCATCAAGCATCCAGCAGAAGTGCTCACGATTGTGTACTTTTCTATCTTTTTTGTTTTAAACAGAAGGGACCACACCAGTGCTCGGAGACAAGGTGGAGGGTGGTCTCAGTGAGGAAGAGGAGGAGAGAGCAGCCGACCCTTCATTTATCCTGGCGGCGGCAGCAGCAGCAGCGACAGAATGCTGCTGCACGGAGGGCAACCACAGCAAGGAAGAGGAAGAGAGAGCCATCCATCCTTCACCTATCCCAGCGGCAGCAGCAGCCCCCCCCTTACTGGCTGCAATCCAAAGGAACAGGAGGAGATGCCCAGCCAGTTGCCAGGAGAAGGAAGAGGAAGGCCACTCCCTGCCGCTCTGGCTTTATCTCACCTTCCCAAAGGAGTAGCCCAGCCTGGGAAAGTGAGATGAAGCCAGAGTGGTGGGGAGCAGCCCTCCTCTTCTTTCTCCCGGTGGCTCCTCCCATCCCTTTGGATTACAGCCAGAGTCAGGGGGCCGCCACCGCTACCACCGGGATGGGTGAAGGGTGGACAACTCTCTTCTCCTCTTCCTAGCCATGGCTGCCCTCCACGTTGCCTCTGGGCACTGCCTGGTCCCTTTCGCCTTCCTTGCCCCCCCCCACCACGCAAAACAACACAGCTGCCATCTTGATTCACGGCCATGTGGCCATCATGTCAGAGAGCTTTGCATAATATAGTTTTGGCCAAAATGCTGTGGAAACAAAATAAAGCTGCTGCAAATTGCTTATAAAGTGCAAATATGTGTATTATTTTTTCTCGTATAGACGACCCCTAAGAATCTTCTAAACAGACCTTGGCAAAACGTTAGTAACAGCAGATGGGCTGGATTATGGCATTTACCCAGTCAAAGTGGGAGCTAATGTACTTCATTTCCCCATTAAACTCGATGAGACTCAAACGTAATGAACATGGTTGATCCGTGCTCTTACAGTGGTAATTTGTTTTAATATGTGTGCCGTTCTTTCCCAATAGCTTTGTGCTAGTATTGTAATTTGATTCATAGCACCAGGGACCATTGGTGAAAAACAAGGGTGGGTATCCTGTGGCTCTCCTGATGTTGTCAGACTGCATGTCCCATCTGCCCTAGCTAGCATCACCAACAGGGAAGAATGCCAGGAGTTGTAGTCTAAGAACATCTGGAGAGTTGCACGGTTCCAACCCCTAGTGAAAAGCACTTCTTTGTGGCAGCTTATTGGAAAAGATTATGCTTTGCTTGCACCCAGATGACTGGAAGAGAACGCTCTTTGAACTCTGATGCAGAGATGATGCTCTTTTTGCACTGCACTGAGTGTTCCATGCCTAAGAAAACTCTAGGAAAATCAGGGGGTTACCATAAGTCAGCAGGCAACTTGAAGGCACACACATACACAAGTGGTCAGAAGTGTGGGAGAGATCTATGCATGGATTCAATTCATGGACCATGGAAACAAATTATCCAACCAAGCTTATGTTTTATGGGAAAAGAATTCTCGTTTTGCAAGATAGGACTGAATCTTGGCTTGAAGGGCACGCAAGATGCAACCAACCGAACCGTGTCTGTCATTTATCTACTCCTAAAATTTCCAAACCCTGGTCCTAAATATTTTGTTTATGATAGAAGTATTGTATATCTGTCAGCAGAGAAGTAACAGGATAATTACTGTGATTTCCTCCTACTTGCCTTCAGCTTAACACACCTGCCATATGTGGTTTGATGAATTTATGCATCCAGTCCAGTCTCTCAAACATGCGCACACCCACACCCGTGCAGACATAGCTGTTAATAAACCAGCATTATCTCATTTGCAGTTGGTTAAATAACAGTTTTTCTTGATTCTAACTTTAGGGTACTTGGAATGGAAATGCATTACTGTGATTTACTATCTAATTGATTGGAGGCAAAATGTTTTGTTAAGGCTAGGCTGGAGGAGGGCGCTATCAATGGCTACAGGTCTTGATGGGTATATATTATCTCCAGTATCCAAGGCAGCATGGCTATCAATACCAATTACTGGGGCATACAAATGGGAGTGTGCTATTACACACATGGCCTGCTTGTGGACTTTCAATAGGCAACTAGTTGACTACTGTGGGAAACAGGATGCTGGTCTAAATTGGCCTCTGTTCTGAGCCACCCCATCACACTGGCCATGGAGTTTTATAGAAGACCAGTTCTCCCACTGGGCAGACTCAGACAGGTCACTTTCAGTGACAGATTTAAGTGCTATCAAAGGACTGGGAATTAGGAGTTAGATGGTTTATAATTATTTCATTACATTTGTATGTGTGTGTGTGTGTGGGGGGGTGCGATTTGGATTTTCTGCTTCAGGAACCAAAAATTCTTCAGCCATTTCTATCACCACCACAAATGAGGCCTTGCCTTCACCCCCACTGACAAGCCTTAGGCTGTAACTGCACTGCCAAAATAATCCAGTTTGACACTGCTTTAACTGCCATGGCTCAATGCTATGGAATTCTGGGATTTCCTTCTCTATCAGAGCGCTCTGATGCCACAATAAACTACAAATCCCAGGTTTCCATAGCATTGAGCCATGACAGTTAAAGTGGTGTCAAATGGGATTATTTCTGCAGTGCAGATGCGATCTTAGTTCTGAAAATAAAATTCACCTAGCCATTCTATCCTATCTCTGTCTTCCTTTTCTTCGCCTACTTTTTATTGTTTATTTTTAAAAAGATGTTCAGGCTGGGAAAGAAGATTTCTAAATCCCTCTGCAGTATTAATACTAAGTATTAGCTACCAGTAAGTGTTTCATATTTTTGCTCTAACCACACTATGCTCTTTCTTCATAAGGCAGCAAAGCAGTATGTAATTAAATATGACAGCAAGGTTTACAACCTTTTCTCAAATCTTCCCAGCTCCACTTAGTCTCCTTTAATTTTTGTTGTTGCTTTAATTTAGAGATTTCAGAGAACAATAAGCTTTCCTGTGAACTGTGAACAGTCAGGGAGAAGTGTAATTTAGGAAGCTTTACCTCTGTCTCTTTCTTTGTAACATCTCCATTCTGTTCTCCAGCTTGGAAATGTTGCCAGCTTTAGCAAACTACTGTAATTGTTAATGTTCTAATGGGAAAATGCAAAAGGTAACTTTTGGGATCTGTTACATTTTCGTTAATCCCACCAGTCCTCAGTATAGTACGTAGATGTCATATTCCATATAGATCAACCCTTCTGCCACAAATGCACAGGAGAAGTAACACACGAACTGTGACATACACACAAATGATGGTGTCTGGGAGGATCTGCTCATGACATTTCTCTCCCTTCCTTTTGAGGTCAAGTAATCATGTAAGCAGAGCTTCTGGCAAACCAGCCACCAACATGGAAATTGCAGATCTGTGCACTGTAACCACATATGGCTGGGAAAATAGGCTACTCTATGTGGGGGATTTTGTAAAGTGTGAACCAGGATGTACCTCAGGGGTTGTCTAGATGAGAAGATATAATGTGGATTGCTGTGTATTAACGCAAATTCACAGTAGCATTCATTTCTCTCCATGGTCCTTTGGCAAAATCGCTGGTATGTGAAGCTATCTGTATTTGAAGTTCACACATAGCCATGCCTGCGAATCAAGATGGTGGCCAAGAGTGAATTATTCATGTTATTATTCTCAACAGGTTGTCAATGTTGCACAGTATTTTTTTAAAACTGTAAATCAAAGGTGTGCAAGTGTGACCGTCCGCTTGGAAAAGCTTTTGGTCACTTCAGCGCAGCAAAAAAGCACACTATCAATAACATAAAACTCCAAAATGGTGCTTCCGGCCACTTCATGGCTGGCAAGCCTGCCTCCCACACACATCCAACCAATCAGCTTTCCACTTCTACACTTGTCGAGAATGCACTGCGCTGCAAATCGGATGTCCAGATGAATGGGAATACGCATTTCCATAGATTATTTAAAAAACCTCAGGAAAAGCCTAAAAGGCTTTCCCCCCCACCCAGTTTTTGGAGTTTTTGACACACACACACCCAAATATGGTGAATCTCAGTTGGAACTCATTGGGGGGAAAACGGTATTCTCTGTGAATTCTATTAGGATGATTTTCACCATCTAGACAACCCCACAGTTATTATCCTCTATATTACTTTACTGAAACATTAAAGGAGATAGTTTTCAATGATGATCTTTTCCTACCAACATGCACAAAATGTTGTAGTATTTCTGGCCTTCCTTTTCTGAGGGAAAAAAAAAAGAATTTTAATTTTCTGTTCCTGAGCTTTTTGTTTTTGTCCAGCATAGTTTCAAAAATGCTCTCTTGGAAGTCCCACTGAGGGCAATGAGCCTTCCTTCCTAGCGAGCAGAGCCAGTTCCAAGGGTTCTTCTATCTTTAGTAGATTTGCTCTTCTTCCGCAAGAGATTGCACCCCCCAGCTGTCATGACTTGGCAGTAAGAGTCCTGATTAATCCTGTATAGTCCTCCTTTCACAGCTGCTTTCAAAATGTCACAGTTCCTCTCTCTTTCTCCCACTTTCTCCCTTTGTCCTGGGCTTACTTCAATTGCTGAAAACTGAGTTAAAACTGCAAAAGCAGTTTGCATTCTATTAACTCTGCACAGGAGGAGAGGAAATGAGGGGGCAGAATCTTGCCCTTCCGAGGAGGTTCAGGCAAAAGCAAATTGCTGCAGCCTCTCCTTGCATGTGTGCTTTTCCTCATTAATCATTTTTGCCATCTTGACTACACTCTAGTAGTAGACCACAAGCTGAACATGAATCAAGAGTGATGTGGCAGCTAAAAAAGCCAATGCGATTCTAGGCTGCATCAATAGGAGTATAGTGTCTAGATCAAGGGAAGTAATAGTTCCACTCCATTTTGCTTTGGTCAAGCCTCACCTGGAATACTGTGTCCAGTTCTGGGCACCACAATTCAGGAATGATACCGAGAAGCTGGAACGTGTCCAGAGGAGGGTGACCAGGATGGTGGGAGGTCTGGAAGCCATTATGCCCTATGAGAAGTGGCTTAGGGAGCTGGGCATGTTTAGTCTGGAGAAGAGAAGGTTGAGAGGGGACATGATAGCCATGTTTAAATATTTGAAGGGATGGCATACTGAGGATGGGGCAGCTTGTTTTCTGCTGTTCCAGAGACTAGGACACAGAGCAATGGGTTCAAACTACAAGAAAAGAGATTCCACCTAACCATTAGGAAGAACTTCCAGACAGTAAGAGCTGCTCGGAAGTAGAATACACTGCCTTAGAGTGTGGTGGCGTCTCCTTCTTTGGAGGTTTTTAAACAGAGGCTGGATGGCCATCTGTCATTGGGAGTGCTTTGATTGTGTATTCCTGCATGGCAGAATGAAGTTAGACTGGATGGTCTTCATGGTCTCTTCCAATTCTATGATTCTATGTGTTCCAGTTTTCCTGTACGAAATGCTGAGAGGATATAAGTGATCAATGCTTCCCTCAACAATTTATAATCCAAATGTATCCCCTCTTGCTGTCTATCAAACAATAGAAGAAAGAAGCAAGGAGGGAAGATTAGAGATCCTATTAGGTGTGGCATAAGAAGGAGGGAGAGAGAAAGAAATGTGGCAGTATCTTTAGGACTAACTGGCTTTTATTGTCACATGAGCTTTCATGGATATAAACTCACTTCTTTGGATGCAGTACTAGGCGTAGGCGTAGGGCTTAGCTTGCTCAGCCCGTCAACTACCCATAAGCCTCAACAGCTGCCTAACCTTGCCAGATGTTGCAGGCTCTGGTCATGGCAGACAAATGTGCATCCTTGGTCTCTCAGGGAGAACTGAAGTTCCAAGACCATCATCTTTTGATTATACATTTAATGAGGACATGAGGACAATTACATAAAGCGTCTGTAACTCAGAAATGTATTTGCATAAAGTGGATGATGTTGATAAAAAATGTATTTGAGAAGAGGGCGACCTCTGCTGCACAAAATAAAAGAACACATTGTCAAATTTATTTTGTTCCCATCACTAACTTCCCTGTCTCAGTTCTTGTTAAAAAATAAAAATTAAAAAAATGTGGGGGTAGGAAAAGAGACAGCACTGTAATAAGTGTGTGCTATTGACACTCACAATAAAAATGCAGACATATGAAAGACAAAACTATCTATGATTCATACTGAGGTGAAGAACCCTCTAGATGTTATAGAATGGAAAACCAGTACCCCCTCATTGTTGCCCATGCTGGCTAAGGCTAATGAGAGCAGTCCCACAACATCTGAAAGGCCACAAGTTGTGCACCTCTGATGTATATTAAACCACTGTGATGTTAGGTAAGAATGTCACTAATTTTTAAAAAATAATTTTCACAAATAGCATTGTTGTACAATATACATAAATGAAAAGGCTTTTTCAGGTCAAATAAACTTCATAGCTAATTGGTGACTTGTATCCCCAGCCTGCTCTGTTAATTTAAGGGCTGCTAGCTTTTCTGTGGCCTAAATACCCTAAAGGCACCAGATCCTGCCTGATCTTGGAAGCTAAGCAGGGTCAGACCTGCTTAGTACCTGGATGGGAGACTGACAATGAATACCAAGTGCTGTAGGTTCTATTTCAGAGGAAGGAACTGGCAAAGCCACCTCTGAGTATTCATGGGGTCATCCTAAGTCAACAGGTGACTTGAAGGCACACACACAGCTTTTTTGTGGCTGGCAAGATCTGGGCAAAATCCTCTTGTATTTGTATGATTTATCCTCCTCCAAATCATAATTAGATTACAGATGATAATGTTATCTACAGACTACACAGTAAGAATCACATATCTGGTGCTTTCCAGCACTCATATGGTAGAAAAACATTTATCTTCTACACAACCCCTGATGGATCCTCATGATCTTAACAAAAGCACCTCCAAAATCACCATAAAGGGCTTGGCTACACTGGGGAGGGGGGCGGTAAAAATCAAATTGAAAATGAAGACTCCTTTGGCCTGGAACTACACCAGAGTCAACCCACACGATAGTCAGTCCATTCTGGTCTGGATTTAAGTGCCACACCTACCTGGTCAAAAAGTCTGAATCTCCCCACTGGATTTTCACCCCCTACCACCACTGCCTAGCCTGGTACCTCTTCCCAAAGAACTTCATGGATACTCTTTAACAAGGCAGACCCCCAGCTTGCAGCTGCTCATTCTGAGGGTCTGAGGGAGTGACTCTGCCCAGCAGTCACTTCCTCTGACCTCATAATGAGCAGACATGCACTGGGAAGGCAGACCCCCACCATAATGGGCAATCATTCTGAGGGCTTGAGCAAGTGACTCCACCTAGTGCAGGACAACAGGCACCGCCATTTCCCCCCTACTTGGCACCACTTCTGGCTCTACCTTCCCAGTGCATAGTAGACAAGTGACTGTGTCTAGGAAGGCAGAGCCAGCAGCGGTGGCACTGGGGTAGGGGGAATGGCGGCACCTGTCAGGTAGCGCTTGTCCTGTCTCCCCACCCCAATCCAGTGCAGATCCTTTGTCCATACTACAGTTTTCTCTGGAGTTTCCAGCAAAGTCCAGAGAAAATTGTGAGACTTCAGGTTTTAGCTGCTATACCCCAAATCTGGTTCAGATAGGGCCATAAGTCATTTGGCACTATCATGCCAGATTCAGGGATAATGTCGCACATCGTGTGGCCTTATTGGGCTAGATTTTTTGGGAAGGGGAATTCAGATTTTATCGCTAGTGTAGACAAGGCCCAAGCCATAGGTCCCCTCTGTGTCCAGAGATGTGTTCTATTGTTCGATGGGTATTTGGGGGAGATCCTCTGTAAAATTATAGAGAACCATCCATACCTTGGATCCATATTTTTGAATTGTGGTGGTATTGAGAAGTTCAGTGGTTTAAACTGTTCAATTAATGGAGACGTAGATTGTCTGAAAACTGATGGTGGTTTTGGGGAGATTCCTACGTGAAAAATCACTCAAATGCAAGAAGGTCCATTTAATTGTGTTTTTAAGAGTCCAAATGGGGATTTGCATCTGTGTTATGGACTCTGCTGTTGATCTGGTGGTATTTTCTACTACAGTGCTTTCTTGGTGTTACTTCAAAGGAGGAGGGTGAGAACAAAACCATAATTAGTGGGGCCTGCCTATTGTTTGGAGAGTCAGATGGTGTACTGGTTTGAGTGCTAGACTAGGACTCTGGGAAACCAGAATTTGAATCCCTGCTTTGAGTGAGCATGGACAAGTCACACTCACTTAGGGGCTTACCGCACTCTGAAGAAAAGCAGCAAGGCAGTAGGAACGTTCCGTCTTCATGCTGCCTTACCACATAACAATGTTCTTCCGGTGTTCTTTCATTCCAGTCCCGTGGGAGACCAAGGTAAAACCACATCTTTTTGCTAACAGGTTTTTCCGGTTAACAAAAAGACACAGTTTTACCTCAGTCCCCCGCAGGACCAAAATGAAAGAAAGACGATGTCATGTGGTAAGGCAGTGCGGAAGACAGAACATTTCAGCTGCCTTGCCACTTTTCTTTGGAGTGTGGTAAGCCCCCTAACCTCAGAGGAAGGCAATGGTAAACCTCCTCTGAATAAATTTGCCTTAGAGTCACCATAAGTTGGAGGTGATTTGAGAGCACACAACACAACACAACACAACACATGCCTATTGTTTGTTTGGGCTCCCCCTACCACTGACTGTTCTACACTCCAGCCACCTCATCCCAAAGGGCTCCTATAGCTATTGGGTGAAAGGATATGCCCGCCAGGCAAATTTCCTTCTGTGTTTATTGTGTTTTTGGACCACCTGGTGACCAGAGCTCTCTCGATGGTTTACAAATATGCCAACAAGGAAACAATTACTTGAGACTATAAATAATAAAACCCAAAAATATAACCAGCAGCTAAGAGGAGAAACGCTACACCATATAAAACCAAAGAAAAGCTAGAAGCAAAACAAAGGAACACTATGCTGTAAAACAGTTCTTGGAATGCCTGGGAGCACTTCCAGTTCCTCTTTTTACAAATTATTTCCTCGTTCTAGTTTTTTCCATTAATGAATACACCCATCACTCTAGTTGTTGGCCCAACATGGCATATCGCCTTGGATATACTGAAATTAGAGGGATCAGTTCGCACTTTTCATGCGAGTCAGCTATAGCTTTTTTTGTTCCACTAAATTTTTATTTAAGATATTATGAGATGTTGTGACTCATAGCTATTGGAATGCAATTCACACATTTTAAGATTCCATTCTTTAATTATTTTGCAACTGCTCCCTCTTCTGGCCATTTTAATTTTTCCAAAAGTAAAAATGAATGACACAAAACGATGTACAGTTGTCCCTCTGTATCCATGGATTTGGTATCCACTGTTTTAAGTATTCACGGCTTGAAAATATTCTTTAAAAAATAATAATCCTAAAAGCAAACCTTGATTTTACCATCTTATATAAGGGACACCATTTTGCTATGCAATTGCATATAATCTGTAGTACTCCTAAGAGTCTGGAGTAACAAACACCTGAGGCAAAGCACAAAAATCAGTGTATATAGAGCCATTGTACTTTCTATTCTCCTTTACGGGTCTGAAACATGGGTCATCTATCGCCAACGCTTACAACTCCTCGAACGCTTTCATTAGCGCTGTATACATACAATCCTAAATATACACTGGACTGACTATGTGATGAATGTTGCTGTCCTTGAACAAGCAGGGATCACCAGCGTTGAGGCCATGATATTGAGAACACAGCTGCACTGGGCAGGGCACGTTTCTAGGATGGAGGACCATTGCCTCCCAAAAATAGTACTCTATGGTGAACTCGCCACGGGTCAGCGTAACAGGAGCGCTCCAAAAAAAGCGATACAAGGACTCCCTGAAACAACATCTCAGGCTCAGTCAAAATGATCACCAACAATGGTCCGCCCTAGCCTCACATCGGGAGGCATGGAGATGCACTATCCACAATGCTGCAGCTTTATTTGAGAACTCACGCCGAACAAGTCTTGAAGAGAAATGACAACACAGAAAGAATCACAACCCGAAAACATCACTCAAGGAGACCCTCTGCTGCGCTTTCTGCAACCGAACTTGTTTATCTCAGATTGGCCGTTTTAGTCATCAGCGCACTTGCTTAAAGCACGGGATGAGTCCTTCCTGAATGTTCGTTTGCGAAGAAAAGCCAGAGAGAGAGAGAGAGAGAGAGAGAGAGAGAGCATATAATGGGACTTGAGTATTCACGGATTTGGGTATTCATAGGGGGTCCAGGAACCAAACCCCAGCAAATGTGAAGGGACAACTGTACCTTGGTTCAGTCATTAATCAAAATAGGGAGTGCAGTCAAGAAATTAGAAGAAGACTAGGACTTGAAAGGGCAGCTATGAGGGAACTAGACAAGTTCCTGAGGTGTAAACATACATCACTGACTACCAAAGTCAGGATTGTCCATATCATTGTATTTCCAGTTTCTATGTATGGTTGTGAAAGTTGGACCATGAAAAAAGCTGATAGGAAGAAAATTAACTCATATGAAATGTGGTGCTGGAGAAGAGTTTTACGGATACCACAGACTGCTAAAAAGACAAATAAACGGGTCCTAGAGCAAATCAAGCCTGAACTCTCCGGAGAAGCCAAGATGGCTAAATTGAGGGTGTCATACTTTGGCCATATCACAAGAAGATATAACTCACTAGAAATGACAATAATGCTTGGCAAGTTAGAAGGCAATAGGAAAAGAGGAAGACCAAATTAGAAATGGATAGACTTAGTTAAGGATTCCATGGCCCTGAATCGGCAAGACCTGAGCAGGGCTATTGATGATAGGGTGACTTGGAGGTCTCTCATTCATAGGGTTGCCATAAGTCAAAGTCAACTTGGTTGGTTAACATCTACACATTAATATTAAGATTGCTTTCTTTTTATTTATTTTTTCATCATTTAGCACACTTCTAACTAATAATTCTTGAGGGGTGCCAACTACAGAGGAGTTTTGGTGGTCAATTTGGCCTCTTCATTTCAGGAGGGGCATCAGCCTCCTGCATGTTAAGAGGGCCCCATTCTTGCAACAGCATTCAAAGAGGTGCGTACTCCTGCTCTAATAGAAAAATGTAGTTTGCTCCCAAACTTATGGTAATGCATCACAATAAGCAGTGCCCTTATGTCCTTAAGTCATGTTATTAAAGAGACAAAACAGATGAAATACAGGACACCCTAGACTAGCTTTCCCAAAGTGTCAATTTTTACCTAAAGCAGTTGCACGGTCACTCCCTGTTTTTCTTATCTAAATCGGCCTCTCCAATTGCAATTAACTGTATAGTAGGACACCCATACTATATGCTGACAATGTAAGAAAAATGGTAAGACAGTCATATTTAGTGTGGCCAGATGTTCCTGCTGCACCTGTATTGAACAGAATTTGAGATGTAGTTTTTAGTTTCTTGTTTTGAGAAACTAAAACCACTTCAATTATCCCCCCTTCCCTGTGCAGTACAGTTGTCCCTTCATATTCATTGGGGTTTGGTTCCAGGACCCCCCGCCCCGTGGATACCAAAATCCATGAATACTCAAGTCGTATTATATGTAATGGCATAGCAAAATGGTGTCCCTGATATATAAGATGGCAAAATCAAGGTTTGCTTTTTGGATTGTTATTTTTTTAAGAGTATTTTCAAGCTGTGAATACTTAAACCTGTGGATACCAAATCCGTGGATACAGAGGGACAACTGTATACTGTTTTTCCTTAGGATTATGTGCATCATATCAGGCAGATGGTGCACCTCTTCACCACTTCCTGAATTCTAGCGTGATTTTTTTAAAAATCCAGACCCTGGAGATGGGTCCCATGCAAAAGAGGGAACTTCAGCAAGTGTTGCTTGTCAGGCAACCAGGTAAGAAGCCCTCCCCCCTCTCTCTCTCTCTCTGGCTTTTCTTCGCAAACGAAGATTCAGGAAGGACTCATCCCGCACTTTCTGCAAGCACGCTGATGACTAAAATGGCCAATCCAAGATAAACAAGTCTGGTTGCCAAAATCACAGCAGAAGGTCTCCTTGGGTGATGTTTCCGGGTTGTGATTCTTTCTGCGTTGTCGTTTCTCCTCAAGACTTGTTTGGCATGAGTTCTCAAATAAGGCTGCAGCATTGTGGATAGTGCGTCTCCATGCCTCCTGATGTGAGGCCAGGGCGGACCACTGTTGGTGATCCATTTGGACGAGCCTGAGATGTTGTTTCAGGGAGTCCTTGTATCGCTTTTTTGGAGTGCTCCTCTTACGCTGACCCGTGGCGAGTTCACCGTAGAGTACTATTTTTGGGAGACGATGGTCCTCCATCCTAGAAATGTGCCCTGCCCAGCGCAGCTGTGTTCTCAATATCATGGCCTCAACGCTGGTGATCCCTGCTTGCTCGTCACATGCTCGTCATATAGTTGTAAGTGTTGGCGATAGATGACCCATGTTTCAGATCCATAAAGGAGGATAGACAGTACAATGGCTCTATACACACAGATTTTTGTGCTTCGCCTCAGGTGTTTATTACTCAGGTGTAAAGTCTTCCAAATGTGCTGTATGCCTTTGCTAATCTGTGATCGATCTCTTTGTCAATCTTGGCATCTGAAGAGATGATGCTTCCCAGGTAGGTGAACTGCTGAACGGACTTAAGCACAGATTTGCCGACGGCAATGTGGGGGTGGTGGTGTTCGTCCTGTGGTGCAGGCTGGTAAAGGACTTCTGTTTTCTTCAGGTTGACTTCCAGCCCAAACAGCTCTGCAGCTGTTGCAAAGCAGGATGTTAGGCGCTGCAGAGCTGCTTCTGTGTGGGCAACAAGGGCAGCAGCATCAGCGAAGAGCAGCTCACTGACTAGATAGTTGAGAGTCTTAGCGCGAGCCTTCAGACGGCTTAAGTCAAACAAGCTACCATCAGTACGGTAACGTATAGAGATGCCATCTTCTTCTTCGAGCTCTGTACGCAAGCCTCTCTCCCACGACAAGGGGGTGTTAATGGAGAGGAGGTAAGCAACAACTGCTGAAATCCCTTCTACATGCCCACTAAAGCTACAGGACCCCCCTCTCAATTTCTGACTGTGGATGCGGCTATACGATCATAAAAAAATCCGTATGGGGAGCAAAAAATATGAACAGCCTGTCGTTTGTATGCATACGAACCGGCTATATGATTTTTAACCCCCTAAACTCCGTATGACTCCCTCTTCCCAAAGCCGGCTGGAGCGAGCAAGCCAAGCAGCAGTTTTAAATCTCCCGCCACTTTTTTTTTAAAGGTTCCTGGTTTGCTGACAGTTGGTTTTCCGTATTTACAATATAAAATAAAAATAAATAAACATATAAATTCACGGACTTACCGGATGCTTGCTAGCCAGGAAACCAACATGGCGGCAGCTCCCAATTCCCCTCTGTACTAGCCCCGCCCCCTCTACTCGGCCAGCCAGTCAGATTACCCTGCCTGTTCATATGTGTGCGAATGGACCGTACAGACCCGTCAGCCATCCGAACGGCATACGATTTCTCTTCGCAATCTGCTTTCCCTCCCAAACGCCGTGTGTGCGTATTTCAGGGTGGAAAACCGCCCCCCCTCTTTTGCATTTGTGTGCATCCTAACGGCCGTTTGTACCAAAGTGCGAACTTCCGCATGCCGTACCTATTATTTAAATCGTGTAGATGGGGCCACTGGCACCCCAGGGGTGGTGGTAGCAACAAACTTTTCTCCCTTCTTTCACAACGCTTTGTTCTTTTAAGTGGGAATATTTCTGCGCCCCAGCTCCATCAGAGAGCACCATTATAGGACAAGTATGCAAAGGGATCTTGTAGCACCTTTGAGACTAAGAGAAAGAAGTTGTAGTGTAAGCTTTTGTAAGTTTGGTCCACTTCTTCAGGTGCATAGACTCCATATTCCTAATATGGCTATGTCTTTGAATTATGTGAAAAGGGTGCATAAACAAGACAAGGCTGTGTAGCCAGTACAGAAGTCATGCTTTATAACCAATACAGAAATCAGTGGGGTTTCTCCTTAAATCACTGGTTCTTAATCTGGGGTCCGGGGACCCCCAGGGGGCTGGCATGTCCTCACAGGGGGTCGGCAAAGACTTGATAGCTGCTTGGTCCACCTCTTCCCTGCAGTGGAAAGGCCAGGTGGCAGAAGCCAAGGGCAAAGGCAGGCAGGCAGGCTTGGCCTGCGCATTGCCATTCAATCCACTCCAGCTACAAATTTCCAGGAAGAAACAGAAGAAAAGTCTTCCCTGTCCCTCCAGTGCCTCTGAGGGAAGGTTTCAAGGATGGTGTAATTGTATTATTATTGTTGTTGTTTGGTATTATTATTATTATTTTAAATCTTTAAGTCTTGGGGGGGCACGACAACCAGAGATATTTAAAGGGGGTCCCTGGTAAAGAAAAGCTTAAGAGGCGCTGCTTTAAGTTTATTTATTTATATTTATTTATTTATTTAGTAACCAGCCAGGAGCCTAGGAAGGCAAAAGCACTGAGGAAGCACGACGCCAGCCTGGCAGCCTTTCCCGCCTTCTCCAAGCAGGGCGGGGGAGGGAGGGAGAGAAACCCGTGAGGAGAACCATCACATCCGGGTCTTTCTACGTATTCAAACCGCAGCAGCCTCTACCGCCCTCATGTTTAAAAAAACAACAAACGCTCTCCTTTTTTCCGATTGGTGGCTCAGCCGTGACGTTTCTGAGGGAGATTGAGAACGCTGAGGCCGGGCGGACGGGCGTGCCCGCGCCTCTCATTCGTTCCCTCAGGTCCCGCCCACCGTCGCCGGGTTTCTTTGGGGAGGTCGGCCAGAGGAGGAGGGGGTTGCTAGGAGCAACGCGGGCGGGGCTGGCCTCCCTCCCTCCTTCCTTCCCTCAGGGTTGCCAGTAGCTTAACTTTGGGAGGCATTCCCTGATCTTGGGAGATGTTGAGGGGTGTGTGTGATAGGGTAGGGGAGATGTTAGGGGCAATGAGTATTTTAAGGGAGGGAAGATGGGGGTGTGAAGGAGAAATATAGAAAATGGAGGGGTGAAATAGAAAGGGATGCTTGTCTAAAGAGAGAAAGGGACTGTGGTAGAAATAATGCTATGCTTCAGCTAGTGATGGTAAAGATTTAGACTAGAACAGTGGCTTTTTAACCTTTTCTTTACCATGGACCCCCTTTAAATCTCTTTTGTTGCTGCAGACCCCCAAGACTTAACTCAAGATTTAAAACAATAATAATAATATGATTACACCATCCATGAAACCTTCCCTCAGAGGCACTGGAGAGGAAGGGAAGACTTTTTTTCTGCTTCTTCCTGCAAGTTTGTGGCTGGAGCGGATTGAATGGCAGTGCACAGGCCAAGCCAGCCAGTCTGCCTTTACTGGGAAGTTCCTGTCATGTGGACACTCCACTGCAGGGAGGAGGTTGGGCTAAGCAGCCTTAAAGTTTTCGTGGACCCCTTGTGAGGTCATTGTGGCCTCCTGGCAGTCCCTAGAGTCCAGGTTAAGAACCGCTGGACTAGAAGAAGAGAACCCTTTTCCCTTCAGATGTTTAGACTTCAGTTCCTAGCAGCCCCAGCCCATTGTAAAGGGATTATCAGGATTTTATCCAAAACATCTGGAGAGGCAAAGGTTCTCCTGCCCAAATTCAAGCAAAGTAAGTGATTATAGTGGTTTTGCAGTGAGGCACACATATTGGTAAGAGAGTGCCTCTAAGTACGTACAGAGGGCCTTTTCATATGACTTGGTTGCCTCCATCATTGGGGATTGAGGGATAGGGCTACAGATCACGTGGCTTGATTTTAAGCATCCCTTCTCAACCTTACATTTTCTGAATTAAAATCTAGATAGGGTTTACTTATGGGGGCATATTCCCCTGGGATTTTTTTTTAAATACAAAGAGCGCTGTTAAAACTCATGCTGTGTACCTGAGCCTTGTAGTCTGAATAAGAGTCTCTCATCTGTTCCCAAGGAAGCTGGGAAAGCATAATTTGTGAAATGTTGCCAAGATTTCCAGCTGCTGCAGCCCATTTACTGTTAGGATAATCTGCACCTGCCAAAATTCCCTCTTACCTCATTTGAATCCCTGTACAGAGAATGATGCTTTTTCAGTACTTGAAGTCAACACCCCTACCATGTTGCATCAGCTTTTCTGGGAATATGTGAAGGAACTGCAAGTAGTTTACATGCAGCACCATGATAAATAAGTGGTGGGATTCGCTTTCTGTTCAAACTATGGACATGTGGCACCTGCCAAGCACAGTGTAAACACAGACTTCCCTATCAGCTCATCATTTCTAAGCTGAGCCTGTGTATATTTACTCCAAAGCAAGTCCTACTTACTTACTGAAAGCTGTGTGTATGTGCCTTCAAGTTGCCTTTTGACAACCTCGTGAATTTCCTAGGGTTTTCTTAGGCAAGAAATACTCCAAGGTGTTGATTTTGTAAGTTCCTTCTTCAGAAATATAGCCTACAGCACCTGGTATTCATGGGTGGTCTCCCATCTCAGTACTAACCAGGCTGATCCTACTTAGCTTTCCCAATATCACTACTTAAGTGTGTAGCATGTAATAAGACTACACTTAAGGTATAAATGCAAAATTGTGGTCTCTAAAATGTGTGTCCTTTGCTTTGGAGATTATTCACACTAATCCCAGATATATGGAGGAGAATTCTGATTATTTTTTGTTAGAAGCAAAAATTTTAGTGCACATACTGAAAATGGCAACATTTGATATTGCAATACTGTAATCATAATGACAGATGGAGTCTGTGTATGAGTGTATATATATGCACATGGGCCTCTCCACAGGTGAGACTCTTTGCAGAGAGAGAACATGCTTGTCCCCCATAGGGCCAGGCTACTTAATGTCAGCATGGTAGCCCTACCACACAATGCTGCTGTCCCCAGTAAAAGTGTGGATGCAGATCTCACTGGGAGAGACCTCTTTTGCATCATTTCAAAATGTGTCCCAGAATGAAACAGCTTGGGGTTGTCTACACAGTGAAAATGCTCCTCATAGAATTCAAGAATAATATGATTTGTCTTAATGAGATCCCACATCAATCCACTGTATTCGAAAGGGGGCGGCGACATGCACAGAGGGGAAGGAGCTTGCTAACAAGGCAAGTGCCCGAAACCGCCATGTTGGATTCTCACTGCACTGACCATGCGCTGAGACAGTGAAACAACCTTTTTTCTTTTTCTGTTTAAGCGGAATATCGCGCTTCCGCACCTTGGTTATTTTTTTTTAAAACTGTTTGGCGTTGGCAGCTGGTGACAATAAAAATGCAAGTACTGTACTGTAATTCACTTGTACCCGCCAACTTGATTCACAGGCATGCCTGCTTGAACAATGAACACGGATAGCTTCGCATACCTGTGATCTTGCCAAAAAATCGTTGAGACAAATGAAAGCTGCTGCAAATTGGCATTAGTGTGCATGAATCCACATTTTATTGCCTCATATAGACAAGCCCTTTGATTTTGTCTCACATAACTCCATGTTATATCTGGGATGGGGCTCCTGTAACTTTAATGCTTAACAAAGTAGGATGAGTTACTGTAAAGCTTTGGTAAGTGGGACAATGGTCCCTATCCTCCCACACCTTCCAAACCTCACCTTGTTGGCAATAGCCATGCTGGGATGGGACACCTGCAGAGGAAGGTCAAGGTTTGGAAGGTAAGTACTGTAACTTTTTCTCTTGTACCTTGCCTTGTTCAAAGATCCATTAAAAGCATTAAAGTTACAGGACGCCATCCTTAATCCGATCTGGCAACCCTACTATAGAATCGGTTTAAAGAACCGAGGCACTAACTGCTTAGCCTCACTTCCTCAGCAAAATCCTGCCCAGGATTCTGTTTCTTAGTCATTTTGGAGGGTGATACCAAAATATGATGGAATTGTGGTAACTGGCTGTCAAAAATGACTTACGTCATAGAATCATAGAGTTGGAAGAGACTACAAGGGCTATCTAATCCAACCCCCTGCCATGCAGGAATAAGCAACCAAAGCATTCCCGACAGATGGCCATCCAGCCTCTGCTTAAAAACCTCCAAAGAAGGAGACTCCACCACACTCCAAGGAAGTTAATCGTGTTATCCCACTTTTGAGATCTCTTCATTGGTTGCCTATCCCTCGGATTCAGTATAAGCTTCTTGTTTCAACTTTCAAAGCCCTACACAACCTAGCTCCCCTTATCTTTGAGCCCTCATTTCTTTTTACCTGCCTGATCTGCGTTCTAGGCTTCTCACCCAACCAAGGGTTTCTTCTTCCCTGGCTCAGCTTTGTCCTTTGTCACTCGCTGCCCCATATGCTTGGAATTCCTTCCCTGAACGTTTGCGAACTGCTGTTTCTCTCAGGGGTTTTAAATCTCAATTGAAAAAATTTCTGTTTTCCAAAGCTTTTTGGAGTTTTAGTTTGATACTGTTTTGTAATCTTATATATTTTGATTACATGTTTTGGTCAGTTTGTTTTATATTATATATACATATATATTGCTGTTTTATATTTGATCACATGTATTGGTCAGTTTGTTTTATTTTTATATTTTCTTGCTGTTTCATACTATGTTATGTGTTTTTTGTAATTATCTGGATAATTTTGTTTTGCAATTGTATTTTATAGATTTATGTTTATTATTCCTTCCTTCTCTGCGTGTACACTTTATGTATACACTTATTTTAGATTGTATGCCTTTGTCAGGATCCAATGTCGTTTTTTGCTTGTTTTACTGTAAACGCCATGTACATAGATGGCACTATGTAAATAAGTGATTATAATAAATGTTCTAGAGCTGAGCTTCCAGGAGAACACTTCTACCAACAATAACAGTATTTGAGACTGAATGGAAGTCAAATTTCTAGTATAATTTGTTAGTTCTTTTTGACAGGGTCTTTGGATTTAACCATAGGACACTATAATTTCACATGTGCTCCATAAAATGTCAGCATAGAAGTGTCTGTAATTTGCATTGATCAGAATAAGTGTTTCTCTGGCCATAGAAACTCTTCCTACAATGTGTGACACCATTCTTTGTAAGTGCAGCATTTACAATATATTACCTATAACAATCGTTTTGTGGTCAGTCGAAAGATAGACACTATTAGGTTCCAGCTGCCTGCTGAAAAAATATGCATATATTCATGCTTAGCAGAATATTCCAGCTGGGAATATTTCTGGAAATCCACTTTGTTCCCCTGCACTTTGTAGTTTGTTGTTTGATATGAGGTTCTTGTGCATATAGCTATGGTATACCAGGAATGTATGCCTGTGGTGAAACCTGACTATGAGTGACCTGGGTAGCATTCTCCCAAACAAGAGTCTTTGTGAAAGTATGTATTCTGGAATAATAATAGTAATAATAACTAACTAACTTGGTATAGATTCACATGAGAACAGACTGAAGAAATTTCCTTAGGATAAAATCAAGTGCATGAGGAAATGGGAATTCTGAAGGATTATATTAAAGATTATGATAGAGCCAGCACGGTGTAGTGCTTTGAGCTTTGGGCTATGACACTGGAGGACAGGGTTCGAATCCCTGCTCGGCCATGGAAACCCACTGGGTGACCTTGGGCAAGTTACACTCTCTCAGCCTGAGAGGGAAGACAAAGGCAAAGCCTCTTCTGAACAAATCTTGCCAAGAAAAACCATTGATAGGTTCATCTTAGGGTCACCATAAGTCAGAAACAACTTGAAGGCACACAAAAACAAAGATGATGGCACCACACAGCTTATTTATTAAATGCACGAAACTGTAAAAAAAAAAAAAAGTGTGTGGGGAGTAATTTCATTAGTGCGCACTCAGTAAAAGTTGTAAGACAAAGGACTATCCAATGTCAATAGATGTTGTGTTTTAAGTTACAAAAGTTTTAAGTTACAAAAGATATTCATAACACAAAAAATTGTGGTTATCAGAAAATGGTGATAACACAGAAAAGTTTTTTTAAAAGTATTTTTGGTTACTATTTTGCCAAAATTTTTGCTACTATTATAAATATTTCCAATGACATGTAGCATCGTATGGCTCTGAGAAAGGTCTTAACATTTCTCTAAAAGCTGAGTTAGGCATAAATCCCTTGATGAAGTGTTAGGGTGATTTCCTAAATAAATATAACATCTGATCATTAAACCCATACTAGAAGATATTTCTGACCTATGTGCTTGCAGGAAAAATTATTAAATTTTAAAAGTGTACAGAATTGGTGGAAGGAAGCACAGTTTTATCATAGGTTGTTTTTCAGCAATCTATAATTATAATTATCTCTCATTACTGTCAGCAGCTCAACCTGCAATATAAGATCATTTCTTCCTGAACCACAGAGCAGATGGACATTTGATGCTTCAGCAGCAGAGGTAACTAATTTTGATCATTAAAAAAAATGTTACTAGCAAAACTGAAAATTGATGGCTCAGGTAAAGAAAATGATAGCATGGCATTAATTAAAAATATAAGAGATGTTTATATAATATAATAATTAAAATAATAATAAGAGGACTAGATAAACACCATTTCTTTTATAGATATGATGTATTTTTGAATTAGATTTTCCTTGGATTTTTTTCCAGGCTGTGAGGCCGTGTTCCAGAACACAGCCTCATAGCCCGGGAAAAAAACCCAAGGAAAATCTATGGATGCCGGCCGTGAAAGCCTTCAACTTATATTTTTGAATTCTCCATATATTTACCCTTTCTCTCCTACTCTTGGATAAGACTGAAAAAAACTTTAGAGAAAGGTTGTACGACATAGCCTGGGAAAAGAGCAAGTCTTAAGGTCAGTGTGCTATGTTTTTTTAGTTTCTGGAAACAAAAGATCATTTTTCACTTGAGAAAAAGCTTTTGAGAGTTGCATGCTCTTAAATCTTATAGAAAAGGCACAACCAACTGGCATGGAACCTGGACAATATGAATTTAGACTTAAGAACAATGCTTACGGTTTGTTGTTTTGTGCTTTCAAGTCATTTCTTAGGTGACCCTAAGGCAACCCTATCACAGGGTTTTCTTGACAAGATTTGTTCAGAGGGGATTTGCCTTTGCCACTGTCTGAGGCTGAGAGAGTATGACTCGCCCAGCGTCATTCAGTGGGTTTGCAAAGTCAAGGGGGGATTTGAACCGTGGTCTCCGGAGTCATAGTTCAATGCTCAAATCACTGCACCATCCTGGATCTCGCATGCTTATGGTTAGGGTCGTTTTAAAAAGGCAATTGATGCTTTCAAGGCGAATCTGTTGGATAGCCTTTAGTCAGGTAGCTTTCATGTTGTATGTGTACACAGTGTGTATGGTCCATAAAATTACACAGAGATTAGACAGGTACTTTAACCAAAAGTTTTATTCTGTGCCTTTGAATGGTTGTTATTGTATGGCGTATAAGGTGGATTGAGACAAGAGAGCTGATGGGGCATTGTAGTTACGAAGCAGACTAAAGGACAGCTGGGTTCAGATTGTCATTGAGCCAGGATGCCCACTGGGAGACCATGAACCAGCAACTATCTAATCTGATTTACAGAGCTCTTGTGAGGAGAACTTGGCCTAGTGTGCCACCCTAAGCCCCTTGGAGGAAGGACTATATCTTGGGTAGTCCACACCATGCACGGCTTCCAAGAGCATAGGTAATTTTCTTATTTGAGGCAACTGATGACATTTGAAGGCTTTTCTGTCTAAACAATGGTTTGATTCTGTTATTTCATTTAATTCCTTGATCGTCATATTTGACTCTTTGGGTTTCTTCTTTGCTTTGTTAATAGTGTGTTTTATTATTGATTAATTATTGATTATATTTGGGGGGTTTTGTGGTTTAGAAAAAATATTTTCTTTGACCCCTTTTGATACGAGGTCAGCTTCTGTATAACTTCCTTTATAAATAAATCGTAAAAAGAACAGATGAACTACATCCACTATTTATAACACTGTTGCTATAGATTGATGGGTCTGCATACAAAAAGCAATTAAGAAAAAGTTTGAATGTAGGAAATATAATTCATGATGTAGTAAAATATTCTGCTCTTGGATGTATTTATAATGCTAGCAAAATGGTATTTTTGTGAGATATGGGGGTGAGACTAAAAAAAAACCCAGCCTATGTCAGTGGCTCTTAACCTTTTCTTTACCAGGAATCCCCTTTAAATATCTTTTGTTGCAGTGGACCCCCAAGACTTAACTCAAGATTTAAAACCATAATAACAACAACTACTACTACAATAACAATACAGTTACACCATCCATTACACCTTCCCTCTGAGGCACTGGAGGGGGAGGGAAGACTTTTCTCCTGCTTCTTCCTGCAGGTTTGTGGCTGGAGCAGATTGAACCACAATGCTTAGGCCAAGCCAGCCAGCCTTTCATAAAATCATAGAGTTGGAAGAGACCACAAGGGCCATCCAGTCCAACCCTCTGCCATGCAGGAATAGACAATCAAATCATTCTCGACAGATGGCCATCCAGCCTCTGTTTAAAAACCCCCAAGAAGGAGACTCCACCACACTCCCAGGCAGTGTATTCCACTTCCAACAGCTCTTGCTGTCAGGAAATTCTTCCTAATGTTTCGGTGGAATCTCTTTTCCTGTAGTTTGAGTCCATTGCTACATGTTCTAGCCCCTGGAGCAGCAGAAAACAAGCTTGCTCCATCCTCAGTATGACATCCCTTCAAATATTTAAACATGGCTATCATGTCACCTCTCAACCTTCTCTTCTCCAGGCTAAACATACCCAGCTCCCTAAGCTGTTCCTCATAGGACATGGCTTCCAGACCTTTTACCATTTTGGTCACCCTCCTCTGGACATGTTCCTGCTTGTCCATATCCTTCTGGATTTGTGCCCAGAACTGGGCACAGTATTCCAGGTGAGGTCTGACCAAAGCAGAATAGAGTGGTGCTATTACTTCCCTTGATCTAGACACTATACAGTTGTCCCTCCACATTCACGGATTTGGCATTCACAGTTTTAAGTATTCACGGCTTGAAAATATTCTTAAAAAAAACAGTAATCCCAAAAGCAAACCTTGATTTTGTCATCTTATATAAGGGACACCATTTTGCTATGCCATTGCATATAATGGGACTTGAGTATCCACGGATTTGGATATTCACAAGGGGTGGGGGTGTCCTGGAACCAAACCGCAGCGAATGTGAAGGGACAACTGTACTCCTATTGATGCAGTCTAGAATCGCATTGGCTTTTAAAGCTGCCACATCACACTGCTGACTCATGTTCAGCTTGTGGTCCACTAAGACTCCTAGATCCCTTTCACATGTACTGCCATCAAGCCAGGTGTTACCCATCCTATATCTGTGCATTTAATTTTTACTGCCCAACTGCCTTGGCTCCTGTCCTGGCCTTTGCCTTGTCCACTCCACTGAGGGGAGCCTTCAGCCTTCAAAGCTTCACGATCCCCTGTGAGGACATTGCAGACTGCTGGGAGTCCCAGACCACAGGTTAAGAACCACTGGCCTATGTGACAGCCTTTCAAATATTTACAGATAATTTCCATTGTGCCTCTTTTCCAGGCCAAACAGATCAAATTTGAGTAACCTTTCTTGATAGTGCTTGGTCTCCTGAACTTGCAACAACCTCCCCATGGACATTCTCGTATTTATTTATTTAAATATTTGTATCCTAGGTCTTTATCATGGAATTTCAAGCTGGTGTCCAGATAGAGCAATAAACAATTTAAAACAATTCCAAACTGAAACAATAAAATACTTTTTAAAAGGATAAAAACATATTAAACAAGTTAAAAACTAACTTAAAATAATACAATTTAAAAAATGTGTGTATATACTGTATATATATATATATATATATATATATACACATTTAAAAGTAAATTAATCCCCAAAGGCTTTAGGGGGGAAAAAAGTCTTTGACTTGGTAATGGAAAGAAATCAATGTTGGTGCTAATTGGGTTAGTCCCTCTCAAGGAGAGGCTAAATAGCTAACATTAATGGGCTAAGAACAGTCCACTCACAATAATATGTAGTCGGGGTTCCAGCAATGACTACACCCAGAGGAGGAGGTATAAGAGACCCTGACATACATTTGCTGCAGATAATATGTAGCCCCAGTTTGCCTCATAAACGAATGCTACCACAATAGACGCTCAGAAGAAGTTTCATCTGAACCACAGCCCAGATCTACTTTTTACTCAGCCCCTTAAGATAGTGACAACTCTGTTGTCAGCAGCTTTTTCTTCTTTCCCCAAATATCTTCATTTCTTATCTTTATCAGCCTTTCCCCCTTTTTACTTTCAGACGTGAAAGATGCCTTCTGATGAGCATTGGTCTCCAGTTGAAGAAGACAGCCAAGCATCTAAATTAGCTAGAAAATCCCGGGATGCTCCCTTTGTCCCCATAGGTAAGTTGAACTTTTAAGTACTTGGGAGGCAGTATGGTACAATGGTAGAGTGCTGCACTTGCTGAAGAAGCCTATATTTAGATCCTTGCTCAAAAATTAGGTTACAGCGTATTCCTAGTCTGGCCAGTGCGCTCAGCATGAATTATCCCAGGAATGTTTTGAGGATAAAATTGAGTAAGTCACCTGGAATTAATTGAAAGAAGGGTGGGAGAGAAATGTGAAAAACGGATAAATGTGGCTGGAACCCTGTTGGGAACATAGCTGGGTTTCCATGTGCTTTTCAGTTTGTTGTGCAAGAAGTTATTCAGTACCTCCTTGTACAGCACTTCTCTCCCTCCTGACAAGGCAGCTTCACAATGCTGCATCTGTGCACCATCACCATTTAGTTGCTGGGGGTTGCAGTCCTTTATTGGGAACATGTCTTCCTCACAGGGTGGAAGTGTTGCCTAGTGGAACTGTCCAGGTGAAACATCACACCCCACCCACATGAGGTAGGATCTTGGCGAGTACATGGTAGGCAGGCTTGGGGGTTATTGACGTGGCAGCATCAGAAACCATAAGAATGACATGCCTAAGGGTGATGTGGAGACAGTCATTATGGTCAAGCAGCTAAATTGCATGTGCCTTTTATCTGGTTTGCATACTTATTGTCCTGCTCTTCTTCTTTTTAAACATCTTGCTTAATGCTGTAAAATTGTTTGCTTTTGTGAATTGTTGTACCTTGATGCTTGCTGTTAGCTGCTGCTTTGTGAGCCATTTGATTGAAATGTGTTGTTGTGTGCCTTCAAATAATTTCTGACTTGTGGTGACCCTAAGGTGAACTGACCATAGGTTTTCTGGGTTACAATTGTTCAGAGGGGTGTTTACCATTACCTTCCTTTAAGGCTGAGAGAGTGTGGCTTGCCCAAGATCATCCAGTGGGTTTCTAAGGCTGAGTGGAGATTTGAATCCTGGGGGTTGCCCACACAATGAAAATACTCCTCACATAATTTGCTCAGAAAACGAGTTGTCTTAATGGGATCCCGCATTGTCTCATTGTATTATGAAGGAGGGGGGCCAAAAAGAGGAAAAACTACCCAAGAAAAGCATTCGTGGCTTTTCCTGGCTTAAAAAAACCCACCTCCAGTGATATGCGCATTTTCACTCGTTAAGACAAGCGATTTGACATGAATTGCTTTTCCCATCCAAGACACGGTGCAAACCTGAGTGGGTAGATGAGCACAGGGGGTAGGGCTAGGTTACAGGGTAAGCGCCTGCTACTGCCATGTTGGATTTTTCGCTTTAGTGAGTGATCACTAAGGCAATAAAACAAAGGTTTGTGCTATCTTTTTTCTCTCTTTTTTGGGGGGAAAGGTGGAATATTGCTTGTATGCAGCAGATTTAAAAAACGCAAGTAGCAGCCTCTTAGCTACAGGCATGCAATGTTTATGGGGGCTGTAAAACCATTAAGACATGTCACAGCTGCTGTGACTTGCTATTACTGTGGAGCAGTCTGGGTCTTTTTTCCTTTGTGTAGACAAGCCTCCCAGCATTCAAACTACTACATCATGCTGGCTCCATAGACTGATCAACATACACATGCTCTATTGATTGACAGGCACATGCTTTAATAAAATGAATATGCAGAAATATTTTTCTGCCTTTTCTGCTGTGTAAGATGTACAAAATGGCCTGGGGCAGGGGAAGAGTCTATATTCAAGAACAGAGTGGCACAGACAGGGTGGAAATCAATGATGTCCAAGCTTGTGCATGAGGAACTGTGTATTCATAGCCTCTGGCATTGGGTGCATGGTCTTGTATTGCTTCCATGGTTCTGGACAAATGTTTAGTTCCAGTTTCCTTTATTGCTTTTTAAAGAAGTAACACAGCATTATACCTGGCTAGTATTCCCACCAATACACGTAATACGGTAGCTTTGTTTATTTATTTATTTATTCCCCATCTTCAGCCACAAGGCTATCAGAGCAGCTTACAAATTGTTTTTTTAAGCAATAGCAATTTACACATTTACACTGCATTAAGCAATTTCCATTGTGTGTTAGCTAATTGCCCCCACAAGCCGGGTACTTATTTTATCGACCTATGAAAGGATGGAAGGCTGAGTGAACCTTGGAGCCAATCCCCCACTTATCTGAGAGGTTAGGGACTGCAGCAGTGTCAGAAACTGAAATTGGTCAAAAAGCAGAACCCATGTACGGAACACAAGGGAATTATGGTGGCTTGCTTGGGACTGCCTGTGGGCATCTGTGCCTGCCCTTGGTTTCATGACTTTTTCTCCTCTCAGCTTGCTTTGCAAGCAACGCACACAAATGCAGTCAGTACCAAGCAAGCCTCTGTAGGCAAGAACTGTTAGGTGAATGAATGGAACTTGTCCTTAATTTGCAAGCATCAAAAGAGCTGTCAGAAAGCCATTGAAAGATGGGGGCTTCCTGTATTGTCATGTTTCTGGAATTCAGCATTAGCAAAACATCAGGAAAACACAAGACCTGTTATCCACTCTCCAAACATCGGTAACTTTGTCTTGCTTTCTGTTCTTACAAATTACAGTACAATACTCTCACCAGCCATTCAAACTTATGCAGTTCAAATGATCTAAACAGAGATGTGGCTCCACAGTAATACTGAGCACTGGTATTACTGCAGAAGAGCATTTCCTTTTGTTTGGGATTTCAGATCTCGGTTGACCCATTTCTTTTTAAGAGTACAGCCACGTTGGAGTCTTCAGTTTCTATAATTTTTCAAAGCAAGTTCTGGTGTGTACCTATGCCATGGATGGCCCAGTTTTTCCCAACGAGCAAGCAAGTAATACATCAAAAAGGAAGCAATGAGAAACCATGTGTGCGTAAACCTCTAGAAAAGATGACAAAAGTCAGAGTGCTGTTGGTGTAACCTGCCATTGCACCAGTGTGTCTGCCTTCTCAGTCATCACACAAGGAGGTATTCAATGCTTATTTGTGCAATAAACCTCCCCCCCCCTCCACACACAATACCAGTTCACCAGCACTGGGGTACTCCTCCATGGCTAGACAGTATGTGGTGGAAATCCAGGAGGGTGACGGTTCTTCACATCTCAGAGGGAAGGGGGTGGCTGCTCCCAGAGACCCCCTTCCCAACCACTGGCAAGCCATGAGGGTACACCCCAACACTGGAGAGCTGCATTTTACAGATTATCTTAACAAATTGGAGAATTGGGACAATACTAACAAAATTAATTTAATCAGGGATAAAAGTAAGGTACTACATTTAGGCAGGAAAAATCAGATGCACTAATATAGAATGGATAAACATTTTCCCAGCAGTATGTGTGAAAAGGATGCAGGGGTCTTAGTAGACCACAACTGAAATGAGTCAACAGTATGATGTGGCATCAACAGAGGGATAGTGTCCAGATCAAGGAAAGTAATAGTACCACTTGATTTTGCTTTGATTACACCTTGCCTGTGTCCAGTTCTGGGCACCACAGTTTATGAAGGACATCAACAAGCTGGATTGTGTCCAGAGGAGGATGACCAAGATTGTAAAGGTCCTGGAAACCAAGTCATATGTGGAACAGTTAGGAGAGTTGGATATATTTGTCCTCTTCTTGAAGGACATCCTGGTGGAAGATAGAGCAAGCTGTTTTCTGTGCTCCAAAACAATGGATTCAAATTACAAGAGATTCTGTCTAAACATTAGGAAGAACAGCCTGATGGTAAGAGATATTTGACATCATAACAGACTACATTGAAAGGTGATGTACTCTCCTTTATTGTATTCAGCTTCAAGGTCACAAGTTCTATCTATATTCCTGCTGCAAACAGAAGAGTGAATGACATTTCCTTTCACAATTAGGATTACTTTATTTAAAATGTGCCCACATGGAGAGAGGTAAGCAGAAGCCCTGTACTCTTCAACTTTCATTAGTCTTCCCTCCCCATTCATCAGCTTCAGCAGAAGTGTCTCAGACCAGGATCCTTTCCAGAATTTAAAGTGATTTGCACATACAGTGCTCACGACCACATGCTAATTTGTATGCACTGTTGTCAATTAAGCTGGCTGCAAGGACACTGTTTGCCTGTTTTAGATCACGCTTACAGTTGAAAGATAAAAATGAAATGTCATTATCTTGAATTTATGGCTGAAACATGAAGATGCTAAAAGCAATTTTACATCACCTGGCTAATTTTCAAGACCAGACTGTTCAAACACTTCGGAATATCACTTTAAAGCAACATATGATTCACTGAGAGACTTAATCTGGTATTGTTATTGGTCTGTTTGTGTTTTTGCCTGCTCCTCTGGTTTCTAACCCCACCCAAGAGATCCCTTCCTAGGATCCTCATCCTGCAGCCACTTAACAGGACCCTACTACGGCTTGTATCCTGAAGATTGTGCTGCAGATGTTTTCAAGGGTGCACTGGCCATTTTCCTTCTCTGATGACTCTTTAACCTTAAAATAAGGACACTTCTCTTTACTTGAGAGGTTTGGGGTGTGCTTGAGAGGTCATGCAAGCTACGGCATTTGATGTGCCCCTTCCCACAGAAAATGTGGCCTCTGTGGCAACATAATAATGTCTTTTAGTGTATAAGCTGATGCTGCTGTGGCTGGGTTTTTTTTCCCCCTTTTGGTGATTTTATTTTTGCATTTACTGCTTAGCTGCTGCATTTTTGTTTTAGGGCTGACTTTAAGAGAGATTTTATAAAGTTTTAATGGTAATGTGCCTTGAAATTTTGGGGATTAAGAAAAGAGGAATAAACTTTTAAAACTTAATTTAGCACAATGGAAAAAGACAAGAAGAAAGAATATCATCTGAGCAGCATCCAGCTTTAGCAAACTACAGACTGATAGGGCAAAGCAATACATCATATCTACTCACAAGAAAGCCCTTATCAAGTTCAGTGGTGCTTACATTGACACAGTCAGGCAAAACAGACGGACTAAAACAAAGCATTTTCCTCTAAAATGCCTAGGCAAATAGGAAACACTTAATCTGGTGTTGGAAACATTGTAGTGTTGGTACTAGTTAAGATGCTTGGGACTTTCTTAGTGTGCACGGTGTTACTATCAGAGACTCTGGGATGTGCTCTCAAAAGAGGCTTGACTAGCACTGACAATACATTTCAGAACCAATGTTTTCTGGAGTAACATTTTCCTGAGCCCAATTCAGACAATCAAGTAATCTCTAGTGGGTTTTCAGATCAAACACTTAACAGCAAAAGAGACCAGCAAGCTGGAAGGAAAGAGGAAGAATAGGACCCTATACATATTATTTTTAAAAAGCATGTTTGCATCTCATCTTTGCACCAAAAAGGTGAGAGTAGCAAACATGGGGTTGTATACTTAATGGTCACAACTAGAGCTCATTGAAGACGTTTTGCTGCCTGAGGCAGACTACCAAATGGCTGTCCTCCCTCCCTCTGCCCACCCAAGCCAAGGTGTGTTGTATTTTGGCACATAAGATATAGAATCCCACAAGCACCTCTATCAAAACCTGACAGTAAAAATAAGAACGATAATGAATAACACTTTGCTGCCTTTTGTGACACCTGAGACAGGTGCTTTATGCTGCCTAACAGTACTGTAGTTAGTTGTGATAACAGCCTTCTGTGTTAGGGTAGGTTAAGACAGTGACTATCCTAGTGAGTTTCTAGCTTGAGAAGGGATATAAACTCACGTCTCCAACTCTTATTTGTTTCAGCTTGTTCATCCGGGAGGAATCCACGTAAGCAAATGCACCATGAAAAATGGCACATGGTTATGTGGTTAATTGGTCCCTACAACCATCAGTTGAAAAACAAGGAAAACATTTACTCTCTTATCTCCTTCAAGTCCAAACACATAATCTACAATACAGCACCATTAAAAAAAAAAGTCTGTCTGTCTATCTAGTATGCAGCTACTATTAGAGAGTATGTTGAATTACACAGAATTTTGGCCTGAATCACTAGGGCTTTTAAAATGTTAGACCTGATCTTCACCTTTCTCTTTAACATACAGGACTGGCAGGCTGCTTTGCTGTTGTGGCGTATGGTCTTTACAAGCTAAAGTACAGAGGAAACAAAAAAATGTCAGTCCATTTCATCCACATGAGAGTTGCAGCACAAGGATTTGTTGTTGGTGCAATAACCATTGGTAAGATATGTTGTTGTGGCTGCTGGCCTTTTAAACATACCCATTTTCAGTAACAGTACATGTAACATGTTGTCCCTTCCCCCATACCCCCTTGTGGCTTCTTCCCATAGTATCTGGACTTTACTACATCAGAGGCACCATTATGCCTTTTTATCATTATTCCTAAACTGTTGCCACTGCCAGTGTTCAATCAGTAGTGGACAACACTCCAATTTACCTGTGCTAAGGTGTGAAAAAATGACTTTATTTAAGTGGATTGACATATTGTTGGATGATATATTGAAGCAGCTATTGAAATCAAGCACATTTGCTTTCTTTTTGTTAGGTGTTCTGTATTCTATGTACACAGATTACATCAAACATCCAGGCGTGAAAAAGTGATCAGTCTCACAGAAGAACGAAGAGTAAAGCATGATATTCCACATTTAAAAATGTGTATAAAGGCTTCAAACATACATGTCAAGCATAGCACCTGGATTTCTGTACCTTTTCTATTTATTAAAGCAAATGCTGCATGCTTCAGCAGAGCCTTGAATTTATATTTTTGTTTAGTTCTCAAATGAGGATCACCTTTGGAGTTCTATGCTGATGCTAGAGCAGGGGTGGAGAATTTGTGGCCCTCTAGATGTTTTTGGACTGCTGTTCCCATCATTCCTAGCCATCACATGTTGGACTGCTCCTCTTCTAAGTGGTGGTCCATCAGATGGTGCCAGTCCATGAGCTATTGGCTGCCAGTCCACAGTGAGTTTCCAGGAAAGAAAGAAACTGTTGTATTCAATAGACACAAATGCGGTGTTGGACCCTGGTGCAATGGGGGGAAATCCTGCTGGTCCCCCACCTTAGATGGCTTAAGAAATACTTCTCTAGAGCATATAGTAGATCTCAAGGATTGGGGTAGTTTCAGACCACAGCATGGATTTAATGCATTATGAGAAACAGTACTTGTAACATACCACTCTCTGGCATAATAAGCTCCACCAAAGCATGTTTACCTCAAAAAGGAAAAATTAAATGTTACTTGTTGCAGTACCCTTACTGGTTGTTACACTATTTGCAAAAGACTTTCCAATAAGTTTTCTGTGTTTTTTTTCCGGGCTGTGAGGCCGTGTTCTGGAAGAGTTTATTCCTGACATTTCACCTGCATCTGTGGCTGGCATCTTCAGAGAATGGTGGGATAAACCCCACACACCCCTACCCAACCATTCTCTGAAGATGCCAGCCACAGATGCAGGTGAAACATCAGGAATAAACTCTTCCAGAACACAACCTCACAACCCGGGAAAAAACCATGGAAAACCAATGGATGCTGGCTATGAAAGCCTTCAACAACTTTCCACCACTTCAACCAGTGTTCTTTTTTGGAGAGATGAGGGACTGAGCTTTAGACCTTATGCAGCTAAAACATGTACTGTTACTAAATTCAGCTGCAGTCCTCTGTGCAGTTACCTGGGAAGTACCTGACTTGTGGTGGCAATTAGCTAACACACATTGTAAACTACTTAGAGTGTGCCTAGCGTGCTATAAGCGGTGTAGATGTGTAAGTGATATTGCCTAACAATTTGTAATCTGCTCTGAGAAACTTTGTGGCTGAAGAGCAGGGTATAAATACTTAAATAAATATAAATATAAATAAATAAGAAGTGCCACTGAAGTTCATGGGATGTACTTCTGAGCAGGCATTTATCAGGTTGCACTGTTAAGCAACTCCTTCCTCAACATCAATTGGAGTTCACAAACACAAACAGATGAAGGATTTGTTGCAGCTTCTTGCTGAATGCACACAAAATGGCAATGTGCTGATCCCTTCCGATAATGTGAGATAAGGCCTTCAAGCACAGTGCAACTAAATATAGTCTTGAGAATACATATAGTCAACCACACCCTAGACTGAACGCTCTAGTCCAGAAGATCTTGTTCGTCTATCTTGTCCTGCCAACTAGTAAGGAGTCTGTACATCAGGTAATACTGGCCAAGACCCTACATCAAGGTTGCATAGTATAAATCTTTGCATGTGCAGTTCTGTGTTGATTGTGCTATGCCACCCTTGTCCTGAAAGGCAACTGCATCTGCATGCACAAGGGCACTGCATGTACACCTCAGTATCGGCAACACTGAACTGAACATGAATGTTCTGCATCAGACAAGTAGGTCCAACCACTTCCACATGGGAACTCACTCATCTGTGAGAAACCAGCAGGATTCTGGCCACGGTGTGATAAAATATATAGCAGAATGTAAAACTGTACACAAACTCAACACTTTTCTTGTTACTTAGGCTAATCCTCTGTAGCCAAGATCCTTTACACATTTAGCACAGCATAAGTATCTGCTAGTGCAGTTAGGTTTTATCCCACAGGTGGGCCAAGGCCTTGAGCTCCCCTTTTGCACAACAGCTGAACACCTTTCAGAGGGAGTGTGTTTGTGCAATGTATGCACTTGCAGAACCATTGGTTGCACCAGGGATTGCAACCACTTGCATAACTATTTTTATGTTAGCTTAGTGCCCTAAAAGGACTCCCATTTGTATTTGTGCTTACCTTTTTCTAAAAGAGCAGGATTAAGCTTCGTGAGGCAACTGCCTCAGGTAACTAATTAGGGGTGGCATGAAAGGACAGCAAATGATTATTTAACTTGTTATCATTGTGTTTTTACTGGCAGCACACTTTAGGTAGGGAGGCATTTGTGGGATTTTCTATCTCATGTGCCCAAATAACTGGTCTTACTTTGGATATTGTGCATCTGGACTTGCATAAATGGATGGGTGTGAGACATTTTTTGCTGCTCCACCTCAGGCAGCAAAGTATTTGGTGCTGGTCCTGTTCCAGAGTAACTGCTTCCATGCAACCACATGGAATTCCACAGAATAATACTCATGTTGTAATTATACTGGTGATAGGTTCTCCTTGGTTCCCTCTCTATCTCTTCCTCCCCTGCCCCACCACCATTTACCCAATAATGCTGATAGAGTGTCACCAGGTTCGATGCAGAATTATGCTGCACAAAGGTCTGAAATTGGTTAATACACTGAAGTACTTCAACAAGAAACAAACACATAATCTAAAACAAAAAAGATACCGTATTCTTTATATCAGAAGACAAAGGGTCTCTCATTATTAGCTGAAGAGTCTACAGAACAAAATGAGATGCCAAAAACCAGAAGTGGATAGTGGACATGTTTATTTGAAAATCCGGACCCTCATTGGAACAAACAAAAACTGATGGCCAGTATATATAAAATAAATTAGTGCTAAAAATTAAAACCAAAACAGCAAAATCAGAAGGGTGAATGTAACAGAATACTGATTTCAAATATATATTTAAAAATCACCAGATACCAAAGGGCAATGTCTGATGAATGCTTTGTAACACAATTCCAAACATTTCACACACACAGAAGGGAAGATACACAGAACATTTTCAGGGAGGTGGCTGCTCTAAAACGTACCTATTCAGGCCAGACGTATAGCTTTTGGCCAAGCTTGCTGAGAAACTCTGTGGGCCTTACTACACTACAGTGTTATAGTGCTATTATTCCTCTTTAACTGCTATGGCTGCGTCCTGTGGAATCCTGGGATTTGCAGTTTAGGGAGTTGCATTTAGCATTCTCAGCCAGAGCGCTAGCTTTTAGGCCTCACTAAACTATAAACTCCCAAATTCCACATGAAGCAGCCATAGCAGTTAAAGTGGAGTAATAGTGCTATAACGGTGTAGTGTGATCAGGCTCAAACAGACTTTGTTTCTGATTCACTTACATTTTCTGATGGAATAACAAACTAAGGCATTAGCCTGGCAAGCTGATCTTAGGCCTGTTTATTCTGAGAAAAGTCCCACTGAGTTCAATGGGGTTTATTAACTGGTTAAAATATGCACTGTGTTTCTCGATAGGCTGCTTGCCACAGGGTTAATCTCAGTGGCAGCATCCATGTCAATCAGGTGATAACTCTGTTCCCGGTTTAGTCTAAACTTTAAAACGCTAATCAAGGTGCTGGAACTATTTTGGCAATTGGGTGCAGCACCTTGGTAGCTCCTGTAAAGGATGGAATAAAACCCAGGGTGGATTCATCACCCCACTGACATGGAAGCTACCTGCTGCCACTGGTTAATCTCCAGGCTGGCTATAGAATGGGCACAGGAATGCCTTTATGCAACCTGTGCAGCATTACAAATCCCATTTACGGTTGTGTCACCATTGGAATGACCATAAATAAATACCCCGCATAGAAAACATCCCACCTTAGATGCTAGGCAGCCATACCAGCTGAAGGGATTCTAGAGTGAGATGCCAAACAATGATGCATCCAGCCCCCTGCTGCCAGTGAGGAGTGATGCTATATGCAGTTCCCTGCCACTGTACCATACCCGGCTGACAGGAAGGGGCTGGACTCATCACCACCCTGTGCTCCAGCACCTTGGAGCTGTAGCTGGAGCAGCTGTCTGGCTCCTAAGGTGGGTTTGGGGGATTGAATCAGGAGAAATAGCTATGACAAAAGCTCCATTTTTGTAGCTACAGGTGCCATTGCAAGATCTAGGCCATCTGCCTGTCCTTCTGAGCATATGGCTGGAAATCCAGATGGGGACAAGATTAAGCAGCTCTAGGAATCAAAATTCAGCACCAGGTCTCCCCTTCTGCACATACAGACGATAAAACAATTCCATTTAAATCCCAAGTGCACCTTGACAGGACACATCAAGGTCTTATCTATCTATCTATATAAAATGTGTCATTATTGTACCTGTATAAAATAAGAGGCAAAGTAACAAAAGCAAAAAAGGGGACTGAGTTTGTTGTAATTTTTAAAAAATGAAGCCTATCAGCAGCAAAATAGACAATGCAAACCTCAATGCTTTATGTTTTATCTCATAAATGAGATACGACATATTAGCTTCAATCCCTGCTAAACAAGCCCACTGATTTGCAACTTTACTATCTGTCCTACTCCAGAAACTCTATCCTAATTGCAAGACTGGGTAGCAGGGGGAAAGGAAACTATTTTTGTTATTCTTCAAGGGAGCCCCTTAAACCTCCTGCCCCCTATTGCCTAAGCTGGCAGAGAATAATGCAAATTGCATTCCAACACATCTAGAGCACACCAGGTTAGGGAAGGCTGATGTAACAACATATTGCTGATGCTGTATATATAAAGAAAAGAATAAACACAGTGATAATCAGATCATGGGTGAAAGGAGTTGGAGGTAAAGGGATGAGGACACATAAAAGATGGGAATATCTCTCATGGACTGAGAAGTCCCTCCAAACCAGAAAGCTTTTAATTAATGTGATTTGCATCTTTTAATAACTATCCTACATTGTGACAGCTACAACCTGCTCTGCTTCTCAAAAATGAAAGCTCCCATTATTGAATCTCATGGATTCTGTGATATGCTGTGTTTGAATTCCTAACATCACACCTCCCCTCTGCATTGAATGAATTTCGCTAGCCATGAGGAAAGGTAGAGAATTTTCTAAGAAGGGACACAGATGCCAGTCTAGACATATTCTGTTGCAAACAAAATCTACATTTCCCATTTGGAATCATGAAACTCTGTATGAAATATGCAAGGTGACCTGTTGAATTTTACTTAAGTTGTCCAGAACTTGAAATATCCTGGTAGGATGTATGTGGCACAAAGAGAGAGACATTAGGATCAATATCAGTGAAATATTCAGTAAGGATGTAGATATTCTGAACAAGGCCTCGTGTTGTGTCAGAGTTTACCTATGCCCAGAAACTGCTGCTCTTAGGCTCAGCGATCCCTCTAAAGAGGCTCGGAAAAGTCCAAGAGGGAGGAACCGCTGCCAAAGTCCTATCAGGATCAGACTACTCAAGGCAGAAGGTATGGGGTGGGGGGACTTGTTGCCCCTTCCTTCCTGTCTCCCTCACTCCCTTTTTGCTTATTTGTCTATTTAATTTCCCCTCATCCCTTCATTGATTCCAGCAAGAGGGAAAATAACTACACCAGTTCTAGGGCTGTTGTAGTCTCAGTCCGCCCACCCAGTCCCTGTAATTTTGGGGCCATGTTAGGGAACAAGGCAGCTTGTGATCTGGTAGATCCAAAGCCTTCCCTGATCTGCCACAAAAGACATCCCTTTTTGCCCTTAGCACCACTGGAGCAGCCATAGTGGCCGAGCTCCCCCTTCCTAGTCAAGGGAGGACCACAGCAAGGGATCTTTTTCTCTGATGACAACCCCCCTCCTCACCACTTGCAGAAAGGAAGGCCCATAGAGGCTCAGATTGCTCTCCCAGGGCCATACCATTGCCTCAAAGGCGTTCTCTAACAATGATGCCATCACATTCACAAGCATTGTCACAAAATCTCACTACCAAAGATTCTTGGGAAGAAACCGTGGCAATAAAACTGTTTAACTGTGCACAGACGTGCCCTTTGTCACAACATTTTAAATTACGTCTTCCCCTAAATTCCACTGTCCTATGTCTTCCCCATCAATTTCTATGGGCGTATGATTGACCTAGGTTAGCGGGGGCGAAGGATAAAATTCAACAGCTTAGTTCTAACAAGAATCTGCTGTACAGCAGGCCCTCCTGATCCATGATTTCAAGTGACTGCAGATCATCATACCCTGTACCAAAAACAGCAGCAATGTGAATGTGAACACATGCACATCACTGCCATTTAATAATATGGGACATTGATCATCCATGTTTTTTGTCATCCACGAGGGGGTACCAGCATCAAACCTCCACAGATCCAGAGGGCTCACCGTACAACCAGACAGAAGCAAGCAACCCCCTTTCTGATTGAGTGTCCTTAATTTAAAAATAAATATGCATGAAATATCAAATTAAAGCAGCGATCTTCAGGAAATCAAGATAGCTTAGAAATTTTGCCTTGTGTGGCTTCAAGGAACGGATAATATCAACGTGCATAAATGGGGATGGTGGAAAGAAGTAATAATGGGTTGCTGGGAAAAGGAAAGAGCTGAACGGAGAAAAAGTCAAGTCACAAAGGAACTACGGTATCTCCAGGTAGAGCAGACAGCTTGATTCACTAACTTTCCCAGCAAATCCACCAAGCAGCTCTTCTGTCCAAACTCTCCTTAGGACATGTACTTGTCCTTCTGCTCAGCTTCTATTCATTCAATCATCCTTTTCTAGGGTTTCTATGCTGCCTTTTGAAAGAACAGATTTCCTCAAGGTGATGTTTCGTGAGGGCTTGTGCAGATGTTGTTCTTTGTGGATTGTGTTTCTCATATAGTGTTACATTTCAAAATTCTTTCTGGTTTTCATTTGAACTCAGTGGACTGGATCTAGACTTTGTTAGACTAGACTAATTAATATCAATGGACTCAAGTTAGTTCATGATTAAGTCTGGCTCCAAGCCACTGACATCAGGATCATAGTTCAAGTTTTTAAATTTCAAGAAAAGTGTTGCTTAATTTTTACAATAATATCCATCAGCTTCTAGAAAGCTGAGGGTGAGGAAGAGTGTCTAGTCATTTTCATACCTTAGAGACAGTGTTCTGCATCAAGGACCTTCACATATAAATATACAGCTACCCAAGTTATTTCTAAAAAGATTAACAATCCGTAATATTTCTACAGACAAGAGAGTCAGATGAGAACAACGGGACAGGGGCAGCTATTTTGAAATACAGCTCACTCCCAACACTTGTAAGGCAAAAGGGAAAGGTTTCAAGGAGAAAAACAGCACATGAGAAGGGAGGGCGGAGCTCTCTCACCTGCTTCCTCACCCCAACACACAACTTCTCACCCAGCCATTTTTCTCCCAGGTGGGCCCTGAGGCCAGGAATAAGCCCAGCTAGGAGAAAAACAGCTGGGGCAAGGGAATGTGTCTGTGTGTTGGGGAGAAGGATTGAGTGGAAGAAGAGAATAGCATCCTCCTTTTAGTACCGGTAATTGCTCTCCCACTTCTGGTGATGCCCTCTCCTGCATTTTGCAGGTGTTTGACGGTGACCCACAATTACATACAATTCTGCCCCCTTCACAGTGTGTGATGTCAGTAGCCCTTTACCAGCCTTCACAGTTGGCACTTTTAAAGAAGCCTATTTTCCAGTGAACCAGATAATCCTTAATAGCACCACTTCCCTCCTCCCTCCTTCTCATTAGTGCTCCTTGTGCAAGAGAGAAGTCGGACTCCACCTGCTGTTCTTGACCATACGCACTCACTTCTGAACCAATCAGAACTTGGTTTTGTGCAGCATAGGAGGGCTTCCCCCCCCTTTTTTCCCCTTTTTTTAAAAAAGACGTCTCCTTCTGAGGTTCAGAGGGATTCATCGACTCAAGACTGGGTCAGCATCAATGTTGTTGAGGAGGAACAGTTCAGGAGGAGAAATGAGTCCCAGATGATACTAGAGGAAAAGAAATAGGCAATTAGAAATGCTGTCTTGGAAGCAGAATCCAAAAGGTTATTTGGGGCAGCATCCGCACTGCAGAAGTAATCCTGTTTGACACCACGTTAACTCAATGCTATGGAATTCTTGGATCTGTAGTTTTGTGAGATATTTAGACTTCTCTGTCAGAGAGCTCTGGTGCCACAACAAACTACAAACCCCAGGATTCCACAACATTGCGCCATGGCCATTAAAGCGGTGTCAAATTAGATTATTTCTGCAGTGCAGATGCAGCCAAAGTCAGATATGCTCACACCTGCAAGTATGAACCATCCTCCTGAGAGGGGCAGGTATTTGTTAAGGAAGGTGCTAGCTCCTCCCTCAACTCTTGATTTTTCCAAGAGGGTAGCTCAGCATTTAACCCCTTCCTCTTTCAGTACAATTCTGACAATCTTGTTGTCCAGGTTGAAGCTAACAGATAATGTGTGGAGATCAACCTTTCCATGCCCTACTCGTGTTTTGGACTACAAGTCCCAGCCAGCATGAGGATGGTAGCTATTTTCATCTAACATCTCTGGACAGCACCTGGTTGGAGAAGGCAGGTGCAAGTTAAAAACTGTGGCACCCCTCTTGTTCTTATTTTCAAAAATGTCTGTTTCTTTAGCCTCCTTTCCTTAGATGATATAAATCACACATCTAAACTGGGGGGGGGTGTAATCTAGAAGGATAGCCTGGTCAGTCTGCTTCAACAGCAACAGTAGCAATAAGGTTTATACCACCATACTGCCCTAAACATGCCCAGGTGAGTCTTGTTTTGGAAACTCAGCAAGGCTGGGGCTGGTTAGTATTTGGATGGACAGCTGCTAGCTAGGTATATAATAATATCAAGGCTCTCCAGGTAGAGCTTGGAAAGAAACTTTCTTGAAACTCTGGACAGCGGCTGCCAGTTAGGGCTGCCAAAACAGGGCTAGGTGTACAGATGGTCTGACTCAGTATAAGGCAGCTTCCGAATGTCCCTATGCAGACTTCTAAAGGGTCTGTTGGGTCACATTTTCTTCTAGGCCAGAGCATTAGATGCATGATCACCTGAAGAATAGATAGATAGATAGATAGATAGATAGATAGATAGACACACAGTCACCCTTCTGTATCCACGGATTCTGTATCCACAGATTCAACCATCCATAGCTTGAAAATGTTTTCTTTTTAAATTCCAAAGCGCAAACCATGATTTTGCCATTTGATATAAGGGACACCATTTTACTACACCATTATATATAATGGGGATTGAGCACCCACAGATTTTGGTATTCACAGAGGATCCTGGAGCCAAACCCAGCGGATACCAAGGGCCAACTGTTCACAACACACCCTGATCACAGAGAAGAGAGGAGGAACTTGTTTTATAAAGTGAAGCTAAAATGTCAAGCAAAGCAAGAAACAGCAGAATGGGGGGAGGTGCCACCATACTGAGAAGATTATAGGTGAAAAAGAGCACAATATTAATTAAAAGATTCAATCAAATGAGTACACCATCCAGTCACAGCAATCAGGACTAGTGACCACATGGTGGATAGGTAAAGCAAAAAAGAAAAATGCAAATCCATGCTTAAAAGGGGGACAGATGCTTTATATGGTGAGTTTGCCACTGTCAGGTTTTACTGAGGCAAGATTCTACACTGCTCAATTTGCAAATTAATTATAACTTAAGTGTTGTATCCTTTTTATCCTTGGTGTATGACTTTAAGCTCTGCTCCAGAATGACTCAGAAAAGAGCAATGCATCCCAACTGGTTTCTAAGTCTGCTATGCCACCATTCATACTCTTGAGTGTGAGGTAGACCTACTTGACCTTATCTTAATTAATGACAGAAGATCATTGTTGGCAGCTGATGCTGTATATCATGTGAGGACAATAGGTAAGTGAATTAACCTTTGATAATATGTTGTTGCTGTTCGATCACATGACTACTACTTGAATAGATATCTAGATCCTTGCTGGTTGAGGACTTTGCTTCTTGATCCTACTGTTTTGTGACTCATTGTTGCTGGTAAGTAGTTTCTTCAGGTTGAGAGCCAGCCCCTGAGCAAGGGTAGATCCTCCACCCAAGACCTGTGAGAAGGAGTGATCATTGTGTTTATCCTTGATGTCATTCTGTGTATCTTGGAGAAATTTCAGCTGACAATTGAAGGTCACAATTGCTAGTCTGTTACTCTTTCTTTCTGGCCCGATCTGTAGTAGACAATTCCTGACCTTGCTCATCTGTTTCCTCACTTCAATAGACAAGTATTGTGGCTTAAAAAATTGCTGGTGTTAATTTTTGCCAGAAGGGCTAGAATAAATGCAGTTACATATCATAAGCCTGGCCATAGACAACTGGGACTGTGGAAAGCTGAGTGTTGCAACTGTGGTGTGCTAGCATGCAGACTATGTGTGATGCTCAGTTACTTTCTAGCCATTTCTGTGCCCCTTACAAAGTTGTAGGGGATGTCCAAAAACATACTCTTTGCATGAAGCGTAGGTTAATAGTAGGTTGAAGTGTAGGTTAATAGTAGAGTGGAAGTCATTGTAAGTTTCTCAGGGGGTGTCCTTTCCATGAAGCTGACAATGTTATAACTGTATCTCAGATTGGGAAGAGGCATTTTAATGGTAGGGAGCTGAGAAAGTATTTCTGTAATTCAGCAATATATACAGTGGCATGTTGTATTTCTTTGTATCATAAATCTATGCCAATTCCATGACTGGTGACACCTAGTTGGGAGTCACACACACACACTAACTGGAGGGGGAATTCCACAATTCCATCCTGGAATATCATCCAGACACTGTGATTTCAACATCAGGACAGTTTCTCTGCTCACCAATTTTTGTAATATTGTGACTGATGGCAATCTTGAACGCTGGACCACATGTTTGCATGTTTTCAATTAGCCTGATAGAAGTGTGAGTTTAATAAAGATTTTGCCCTCCCCCTTGTGGCAGGCACCCCACTAGTCATTTCTCTCCAAGATGAAGAGGAGCCACTGGTGACTGCCCTTTGGGTTTTGTCGGTCAGCCATCTGTCAGGAGTGCTTTGATTGGGTAGTCCTGCATGGCAGGGGGTTGGACTAGATAGCCCTTATGGTCTCTTCCGGTTCTATGATTCTAAGTCAACTCTGGGTTGTTTTTTGTATAAATGTGTGTAGTGTATTCAAAAAGCAAATTCCTCTTGTGTTTGTGGAATACATAGATAAACATAAATCTGATAAAGTACACTCTGGCCCATGAAAATGTGCATCATAATATAAGTGTTAAGTTTTTCTATATCACAAGACTTTCAATGTTTAAAAAAACACTCTTGGACTATTTCTTTTTGCATGTGGATGCAGTTGCCCAATGCCAGGACCTAGACTGATGGTCTCTTCCCCTCACAATCCTTTTCTTCTTATCTCATTTAACAAAGTCAGTCTGTAGCTCTCTCTCTCTCTCTGTGGTGAGAAGGGTATTGCATGTGTAACCACTAGTACTACTACACACACTGCTGCTAATTTGGGGGAGTGACTGGTTGGTGTTACTTGGCTCCTACACCCCCCAAGATAACTATTGTTCACCCATTCATAAAATACTTGTGCAGCGTTTTATTGTGGGAATAGTTATGTAGATTTCCCCCCTCCATTTTAAGGAAGAAGATGTGTCCAAGCACCTCCTTTGGGCACTGACTCTTTTCTATTGACTGAAGATCCTTGTGCACACTGGAGCATGCACAGGACTCAATGAACAAGACAAGCAAGCTTCATGGGATTTTATTTATTTATTGGATTTGTATCCCACCTTTCTCCCAAGATGGGATTGATTTTAAGTTTTGTGGAACTGTACCTGGGCCTCAAGACTAATATTTCAGCCAACTGAAGATCAAAGTGCTGCTTCAGATAGAAAACAATACTTCTCACCTCTCCAAACAAGCTAAGAACCACTTTACGCATTATGAACTTCTTAATGTTTCACTTGTGCATCAGAGAAATACTAGTTTCTGCACGTCGAATGGCAAGATCCGACAGTCAGCTAGTTCCTATGTGCAACAGAACGGTCATGTACATTTGCCACCGGTGACTATGTGGAAACTGGGTATGTGAAATCTCCTATTTTATTGGTAGGATGATATTATTTGAAGATCTTTAAAGAGAGGCTGGATGGCCATCTGTCAGGAGTGCTTTACTTGTGTACTCCTGCATGGCAGGAGGTAAGACTAGATGGGCCTTGTGGGTCTCTCCAACACTATGATTCTACAGTTTCCTAATTTGTGTGTAGGAAATTCAACCATGTCTCACACACCACTTAATGGGTCACCAAAAGCCAAGTAGAAGGTGGACTGTTTAAAGGAATATATTTCAGTTGTAAACAGCTGTGATTGCTGAAGTCACAGCAATAAGAATGGAGCCTTTGTCCACATTGTTTCTGGAAAACAATCATGAAAGACACATATCACCCACTGGACATCACCCTCTGCATGTTTCATGGCAAGTAACATTAGATGAGCGTTACTGTATCTTTTACAAAAAGCATAGAAAAAAATGACCAAGGATTATCTGTCAGCTAGATACATCTAAGATACATTTGCATCTAAGCTGCTAAACCTGTGCTAGACTGATAAATTTAAGTGGTGATTAATTTAACTTTTAAGCCTGTTGTTCTTTTAACTATCATTTCACATTAATTTATATTGTCAAAACCACTTTTGAAAAACCACAGATTTGAGAAAAGTTAGATTTTCACAAGTCTTTAAAGAATTAAGGAAGGATGGATCTAAAAGCACAAACTGTTTAATATACTGAAATTTAATAGAATGAGCTTGTAAATTAAAAATTAAAATGTATTGTGTGTTTCAAATATTGCATAAAGTTTAGGTTGAAGGTTTCTTAAAGAGAAGAAAATTACTTACACCTTCCAGGTCCCTTAAAGTTGGCAGGGAAAGCTTGGAATAAAAGAAGGGGAAGAGAAAATACCCATAATACATAATATATCAGAATTCAAGTTATAACTTGAATTAACTTATGTGTAAGAGGAGAATGAGTCATTTCATTCTGCATGTTGTGCTTACCCATAATACATTAGAAAGCATTTTGCTAACTTGGAAGTAGTCATCTGAAGACTACTCAATTGATCTGCTGGTATTTGATTACCTGTGTCAGTAGGAAGTGACTACTACAGATGTATATTTGTTTTAGTAAACCTACTGTCTGGATTGAGAAATAGGAAACTACACGAAACAGAAAGAGAAATAAAACAATACACCTAAAGCAGGAATAGATAATTAACATCTGCAGGACTTGATCAGATACAAAGTATTTTTGAATTTGTCCCCTCCCCAAATGCCTGTTCTTTATTAACCAAACTAGCTATTTTCTTTTTATCTACCCCCTCGGAAGAATTAACATTAGCAGACACCCTGGCAGATCCTCCCTCCATTGCAGACACACAGACCCAACCTGGTATCTGTTATATTTCAAAGAAAGATGCTTTACTTCAAAGCTACTTGCACTGGGTGGGGAGTTAAAGTCAGTGTCACAAGTTACCAGGTGTGGTAGTGGTTAGTAGGTTGCTGGACCCTCAGCCCTCATTCAACTGGGGGGGGGGGGAAGGACTCTGGTCAAATTTAAATGGCAAACCAGAGGCCTGGAAGTGAAGACAGGGTGTTTATTGTCCTACAAGGTTGTCTAAAAGGCAATGTTGCCGGAGATCCCGTATCACAGAGATACAGTGTAAAAGTTTCACAAGCGGCACTACACCAAGTCTCCGGTCTCTCCTCTCTATAAACCCATCTTTTTCATGCTGCCCACCCTGATAGTGTAGTAGCTGGGTGAGAGTGGGAGATGTCTGAGAAGGATCTAGCTGTGTCTCAAAAGCACAATGATAACATCATCCCCTAGGACCTCCAGAGAACCCTAGAAGGTTCTAGAAGATGTCTTCACTGTTGAGCATCTGGATATAGGGCAGAGGTGGGCAAAGCACAGCCTGCAGGCCACATATGGCTCCTTAAAGACCCCAGGCTACTTTTTCCCCCAAAAGATTTCCAAGACAATTTGGGGACCAATTTTTGCTCCCAAGTCACAGAGGTTTTCTTCCCCTAACCTCCCCCCCCCCCGACAAAGCCTCCTCAAAGCACAAAATAAACCTTTAAAAGCTCTGCTGAAAATCAACCAAAATGGCATCCAGAAATGACATCACAACACTTCAGGTGCGGGGTGGGAAAATCACCCCTGCCCCTGCATAATTGTCAAGCCCTGCTATAGGGAGATAGCCAGATGCTTCTTAGATACCACTACATGGGTGTGTGAGATTTGAGCAGCATGACAAAAGGTGGGCTTACAGGGGGTTTTAATCATTGCATGAGGAAGGCAGAAGATCCTGACCTCTCAACCAAAAAAGTGAGTTACACAATGAATTAGCAACAACATCTGTGTAACTCACTAACAGGATGGCAGCCCGTATGTTTTACAGAATCTCTTGGCCTGCTAGCAAAGACTTAAGGTGTTAAACTAGGAGCATACATTCCCCCCTCTGTCCCCAAATATAGCAGGGTGCTGTGGGCTGAGAAGGGCTCCAACTAGAACTTGGCCTAGTAAAATTGACCCATGGTAGGTTCAAGGGAGAAAATATGACAGGTTGTATAGCTTAGTGGAATTCACGACTTTTTTTAAGATGTGGTGAGGACTATCAGCTTCCCTTTCAAAAGAGTCATATTCTAACTGGGGAAGGACAGATCTACCAGCATATATTCGCCAAGATATCTAAATAGAATTGTTCTTTAAATCCAGATGTTATACTTTCCAGAAGCACCTGGCTGGCCCTTACTGTTAAAAAACATACTTTACTCTGTTATAGCAGAGAGTGGGAAACATTTGGTCCTTCAGGTGTCATTGGATTGCAAGTCCCAACAGCCCTAGCCAGCACAGGCAATGGTGAAGAATGCTAGAATCTGCAGTCAAGCAACAATCCTCATTTGGCAGGTCACATGATTTCCATCTCTGTATTAAACAAATTGCTATGCTATGCTCTTCAAGTTTAACTCTGACCACCATTCCTGACCATTACCATTTTAGTTAATAGTCAGTAAAGAGACTGTGTGTATTTTTAATCTACTAAAAGAGCAAATTTTTGTGTGATTGACTGGTGCAGCGTAGGATGGTCAGACTTTATAGATTCCATTGCTGCATATATGGAACTAACATGTGGGAGAACAGGAGTGTCCATGTTCGTTTCAACAGCAAGGAGTCCTTTGCCAATGCACCTGTAGAATTGTCTCACACTTGTGTGAATGGCAGAGAGGAACTGCTTGTTCTCTAGATTGGGCTAGATGTGCAGATCTTGCAAAAAAAAATTTTTTTTTTGTTTGTATTTGTGATAAAAGTTATACCTCTATGCCTATAGGATAAACTTTGTGATGTTAATTTAAATGTTTATAAAACAAAGAGACCCAAGCTGAAAAATGTTCCATTTTTAATTGAAATTTTTGCTTATACAGACTAGTTTGTTAGATAAAATTAGACATTTTTTCACAGATTATACAAGCCAAAATGTAGCACAGGTGTTTTAGTACATGATTGCTACATCGCTCTGATTTTCAGAATCTTGTACCATATTCCAATAGTGTCAGACAGAAATTGACATCCAAGAGGCAGTTTCACATCGAACAGGCAGTTTGTATATCTATTTTCATTCTGAGAACTTACAAAGTTAAAGTGCATAGAATTAAAATTTAGAGTTTCTGATGGCTGCTGGCCATTACTAATAATGTGAATCTCCAACAAGCCTCAGTGTAAACTATATGGCTACCCAAAACGGAAGACATAAAACCATGCACTATGTAAAGCATTTAAAGTCATGATGCTATGTTTATATAGAATTTGGAGGACATATTCTCAAAGTTTGCAAAACAGAATTTTAAAATTATGTCTATTTTGAGGTGTTGGGGTGTTATATCAGTTTTAGCCTTACAGAAGAAAAGCATTCAAGTATGTACTCAGTACTGATAAAACCAGGAGATGTGAGATAAACACAAACGTTAGTAAAATTTAGGAGCTTCATTTCAGAAGTCTTTGGCCTGCTTACAATCAAAAGTGAAGGCTCACCCATCAAGAATGTCTTGAAGTCCTCTGCAAGCCCCTCTGATGAGCATGGAAGTACATCAGCATTGCTGATTAGGATTTACACTTCCCAAAACATTTGGTCTACCAAAAATTCTAGAGCAGGAAAGATATCCAAACCCTAGTACCAAGTGGGAAGCTATGGTTTAGTGTTCATGAAGGAGAGGGGGAAACATCAAGTTAATGGCACTACGTAAAGTTGTGAGATGAGGGTACAATTCCAATTAAACACCAATGAAAGCCTGAAGCACACACATTTTTTCCTCAAGTAATTACTTTAACTAGCGTATTTTTTCACAATACAAAACATAAGATGCAAAAATTCAGAGTCTCAAACAAAATTAATACCCAGTATGCACAGTACAAATCATCATTAGGACAACAGATTATGATTTAATGATATTGTCTGCATTCTAGGACTGGGTGCATCTTTTCACCTTGAAGAGGTGTTAACAGAGATTTCTGTAGGCAGCTCATGTGCCTCTTGGTTTAGAGGTTTATTCCTAAACTGACTAGTAAAGGTATTTTAGTGACTGTCACTGGTTCAACTTCAACATATTGCTTAGTGTCCTTTAGGTTGCCTAGTTTGAACAAGATTTCAGACCTATTCCAACTATGTGCTACTATGTGCTAGAATTGTCCAGAGCAGGAGGACAAAGGTTAATCCTGATAAAAGAGTGACTATTTAACCTGTGAAGCATTCTCAAAACTCCAGGTAAATTGGAGAGCAAAATATTCTCCCTTTAAGAAAATGTATAGGTGAGAGGGGCAAAATGTAACATGAACAGAGACTTCGGCTTTCTAGCAAAGAACAGAAAATACAGGTTTCCAAAAAAGCACTGGTCATTCCAAGTCAAGATTTAATGAAAGTAAAGTTGTTGTTTTTTTTAAAGAGCAACACACACGATAGTTTGCCAAATGTATTGGTGGGCTCAGACAGTGGTGAAGTCATGACTATCTATATATGGGATTTAGTTCTATTTGTGACCCAACAGCAATCATTGGCCTTCCATCAACCAAGAGGACAGTTAGCATCACAGCATATATGTGGAAATTATTAAAATTGGAATCAATCAAAAGCAGAACCCTTTGAAAGCCAGTTTCATTTGGGGACTACATCCAACATTTTCCAATGTCTGACTTTGCACCAAAGTTAATGACATGAATTGGAACAAGTTAGTACTGAAATGTCTAGCCCAGCAAAACAAGTACAGTCAGACCCTCGTATCCATGGAGGTTTGGTTCCCAGACTTACCATGGATACCGGAAACTGCAGGTAACAGTGAACATTATTTTAATAAAGGACTTCTGGGGAAAATATACCATAGAGTTGTGTTGGAAGACCTAGAAGATGCCTAGAGAGGACGCCTCTCTAAGCATTTTCCAGTGCGACTCTATGCTACGGGTTCCTATTTTGTGTCCTGTGAATAACTGAATCTGCAGATGTTGGTTCCGCAGATACAGGGGCTGACTGTATACTTACTAGTTTTATGAGATCAAGGTTACATTTGAGATCAGTGACATAATGTCCAAGCAAGTTTTGCTTGAGACAAATTACAACAGTTCTCTCAATATTTTCTTCTTTAAGAACAGAAAAGTTATTTGAGATTCTAAATGTTTTCAATGCGACCATCTTGGGGCCAGATCCTCCCCCCAAAGGAAGCTGGGTAGTGGACTTATTTCTGAATCTCTGTGGGCCACATTTTAAAGTTTGCTTCCTCTATCTCAAATTAAGGGAACATTCACAACCCATAATCAGACTCAGGTATTTGTCTTGGACGTTTTTAGTCTGTACTACAACCTTTTGAAGTTAATATCGAATGCCTTCAAGGAATATTCACAGAGATTAAAAACAACAACCCTGTACTTTGAATCTGAGATCACTATCTATCCCACCCAAAGCTCAATGAAGCAAATTTAAACAATTCTTAATGCTGCCATCAGTCTTCCCTTAACACCAAGCTCTCTGTGAACTTTGTAATGACAAGATGGAAGATCGTGCAACATGAGGATAAAAACTGTTACAGGAAGAGGAGAAATAAAGAGAAATACAGACAGACCAGAAAGACAGAAGGGATCAATTGCACCACATGCCACATTATCAAGCATGTATTTTAAAATATGTCTTCATACTAAATGCTGTTGGAGATTCTTGGGTGGAGAAGAGGGTTCAAGTTTTCACACTTGAAATGTGGTCCAGAAAACCAGATAATAACTCTGACATTCCTGCTACAAGGAATTACTACTTCATTGCATCACACAAGAATTAATCACAAGAGTAAAAATTTGTAAACAGAGAACATAAAATACTTTCTCCTTGCTCTCCCCCAGAATCACACGTCAAGTGGCAAAACAAGCCTCTTTTACATATAGGGCTGATGTTCATTATTTTAGCCCCACATGCTTCTGGTCAAGAAAGGTCAATTTAATGTACGTAATCCATCAGGATCTCTATTTCAGCTGGAGACAGAGACAACTGCACAGCTACAGATATTCCCTCTTAACTATGGTTTCAAGAAACAGGAACGCAGCTTACATCCTCACATTACTGAGAGACATCCTGGAAATGTACACACGTGGGCAGTAGTTTCTGTTCAATTAGTGTAAGCAATGTGTGTCTTTAAACAAAGAAAGGGCTTTTACACTTGAGAGCAACAGTTCCCAACATTGCTCCTCAGGAGTTGTTGAATGCTAGTTCCCAGGAGTCACAGGCAATGGTGAGAGATTAGAGGAATTGCAGTCAAACAACTTGGGGGGTGGAAGGAACTCACAGGATGGTAAACACGGACTCAAAAGAACTGAGATTTGGGGGTTCTGTGAGCCCAGGTAGTCAGAACATCATCAGAAACATTCCAGCAGACGTGTTACATGTACACATCATCTCTGGAGTCTGCCTTAGTCAAATTTTCTATCAAAGAAAAATTGTGGAGATGACCAGGCCAAGAATTTTCCTCCTCTCTCTTCAGCCAAAATGTGCACCTGCTCCATGGCACTGATCTGTTGGGCAGAAGACAGCCCAACCATCTGATGGACACTGGAATAACTTGGCTGGCAACACCTATGTGTTAACTGGAGAGCTTACTTGGCTTGACACCACTGCAAATTTCTCCTTTGTAAAAGAGTTGGCTGGTGATCAGAACACAACACTAATTTATGCACCCTTGAAAAATTAACAGGAGTATGGTAAGATGTTTCCAATTAATGAGATGAGATAATGTTTCTATACTGAGTTGAACCAACTGGTTTCTACATTAAGCTGAACCATTTTGGGTTGCAGATCTGAATGCTCCCCTGTGGAGTAACTGCTCCCTGGCACACAGAGAAGCAAACAAGATTCCACCTAGCATCCCATGTGCTATTTTAGTATGTCCAGGGAGACAGTGTCCTAAACCCACCGTGTTTATGGGGAATTACTTAGAGCCTGGAAATGTTACCTTTTTGGAGTAGAATCCTTCTACCAGCCTGGCCACTGGTTCATACTGGCTAGGGGATGCTAGGAAATGTAGTCCAAAATAAATAACTTGCCCAAGCTCTGGGTCTTCCTGAAGCACACAGCCCAGGCATGAAAGATGCCCTCATTCCAACAATCCATTCGGTCCCATTTTATTGAAGTGTGAATCCCACTTTACTGAAGTGTAATCTATGATACTTTATTTAATGCTGCTAATTTAAAAAAAATATTTTAAAGAAGATCTCCACAGTCTGGATGAGACCCAGCTGGAATATAATACTTGCTCTTTAAATACAGTCAAAAGCATATTAGTGTTATTAGCTTACAGGTAGAGTTCACATTGACAATCAGATGCTACAACAGAAAAACTGGTGTTTCTCCTAAGTGAGATTATAGGGGAAAACAAGGAGAAGAACAACCAAAATATTCCTCATTATGTACATCTAGGATTATTTGTTTACATCATTACCACAATCTTAAAACTTTGTGCAAAAGTGCACATACATTTGGATATGTTCACAGAGTAAACCATAGAAACACACTGGCCCTGATGGCTACCTGTTGCACACAGACAGACCCAGTATTTAATTAACTGGTGAGGAAGGCAGCTCTTCAGTAAGCAAGGTTCTTGTGACTCTTACCGTGTGCCCACAGGCCAGACTGGAGATCCCAAGCGCAATTAAGCACTGCCACGTCTGGAAGGACAGAGGAAGAACACATCAAAAGCAAGGAGTGGCAATTTTGTTGTGGGGGGTGGGGGAAGAAGGATAACCACTACATACAGATTATTTTTTAGAAGGAACAAATAAATAAACGAATAAATAAATGAATAAATAAATGTGGCAAGCCAGCATGGTGTATAGCTTTGAGCTTGGACTACAACTCTGGAGACCAGGGTTTGAATCCATGAACCCTCTGGGTAACCTTGACAGGTCACACTTTCTCAGCTTCAGAGGAAGATAAAGCAACCCCCCCCCCGCAACAAATTCTGCCAAGGAAACCCTGTGAGAGGGTCACCATAACTCAGAAATTACATGGGGGGCATAGATGGTCTGTGTAACTCCCTGGAACAAGGAAATAAATGTCTGAGGAAAAACATCTCAGGAAAATTGCTACAAAGCAGGTGCTGAGAAATAATGCCAGTTATCTGATTAAAAAAGAGGGGGGAAATTGTGTAGCTTATGGGCTACATGTAGCCTAGTTGGGAGGGTAGCATGGCCCTCTGTATCCTTTTGACCCTGCAAAACCCATAGCGCTCCCCAAATTTTTGGCTGAAAAAGTGTGTTTGTTATTTTTACCCAAGCTCCCTGGGATTACTCAAATTGGGCTAAGTAATACTGTTCCCCAGACCAGAAAGAGCAAGAACAACAACAACAACAACAACAACAAAACTTTCTTCAAAATGCTCAAACCTGGTGAGAATAGCATGGCATTAAAACTAATTACCCCAAATGGCAGCCCTGGCAGTGCACTGAAACCTTCCAGAGGAGCTGGAAATGTATGGCACCCTGGAAGGAAACCACCAGCGGCTTTTTCCAGTTTGAGGCTCTAATCTTGCAGACGGTCATGCCAGGGGGCATTCCAGGTATGGGCTGGAATGGAATTTTAGATCTACTGGACGGCTCCAAGCCTTCCGCATTTGAACAGGGGGAAATAATTCAAGCCCTGGAGCTGGCATACTTATTATGCCTACAGCCACCCTTGCACTTCATCTCCCACCAACACAAACCCAACACTGCTTTTAATTTGGTGTTTCTTCATTTTCTCTTGCCCTTGCAGGATTGCTCTGCCCAGAAATTTTAGCTAAGTAACTGTAGGAACAAAGCCTGGAAAATAACGAGTTACAAGTAACATAATTACCTGTAATGGGGGAGGGGGCAGCTAGTAATGGGAGCAGAACATTACATTTCAAAAGTAATGCAGTAAGTGGGAAGGACAGCACTTTTCAGGGGTATGTGTGTGTGTGTAATGAGTAATTTTTCTAACTGGTTTTTAATTTGATTTTTTTCAGGTTTTATTTCATTCTCTCATCCATTTTAAGATTCCCCACCCCACAAGAAAGACTAATGAGCAAATAATAAATTACTGTCTAATGCTGCAACAAGTACCAACAACAACAAATTAATGTTGTCAACATTGCAATAAACAATGGGAATAAACTGATTATAAAAAGTAATTCTCCAAGTCCTGTTTAGGATCCAATTAAATATGTCTTAGCAGACAGTTCTGACAAAACAGCAGCACTCTGTTTTTCCATGAAACACAGATCACAGCAGGCACTGTATTAAAAGAGCAGGCATTTGCTTCTTTCTATTAAATACAAGGAAATATGTCTCCTAAAATGGATAGTACCCCTGTAGTTTTAATAAGCACATTAGTACTAAAAATATTTTTTTCCTGGAAGTGTTGCTTGACTGAGCACAAACAACTTTACTTATCATTCGGTGCTTCAGTCCTAAAAACTGATGTACATGAATACATTCCATATATTTATTCAGGCTTGAAGACCAACTCTGTGGGCCAGTGACCATGGCAGAAGTACAAAAATTTAGTTGAGTAGCAATGAAGGTGTGTGTATGTCAAGCAGTTTGGCTTCAAATTCCCAAATATTATGGGTAACAAAACAGGAAGGCAGGTCTTCACTGGGCAGGGAACTCTCTGTCCATGGCATGGAGGTCTCCCCCTCCTCTTAAAGCTGATTCTGATCAAAAATTAGACATAGTGGGATTACCTTCCTTCCTCACTCACTCACTTTCTCCCTTCCAACATGTGGAAGAGGAATGAGGAGAGAAACCAGTGTGCACTGCCAGATGTTGCCTGGAAGTGCTGTCTGGAAGCATTTCACACCTTCTTCCCGTCCCCTCTGTGGGGAAAGGGGAATTTTGAGTCTAGCTAGGTAGTTGAACTATCAGATGGAAAAACTCTACTCCATGCTTAGGCTGGGAAGGCGATGAGGCCAGGGGCATCACCCCACCCATGCCATCTGTCCTTCAGAGTGGTGGAACTAGCCTCCCGCCTGATTGGCATTCCCCACTGCTGTCCCAGGGAGTCAGTGGTCTTCTGTAGTTTAGGGACGTTTACAATCCTAACAAAATTACTCGGTAATATATTCAAGAGCAATACACAATGCTAAGAGGCCTCACCACTTTTTTCCTTATGAGAACAATGGGCCTACCAAATTATTATTTTTTATTTATTTTGAGAGGGCACATTTCCTGTAATGATGTCATGTGAGAATGTAGCACTGTTTTCAGGGTCAATTCCAGCTGAATATCAAATGCAGATGGCAGGACCCATGCCCCCTAGCCTAACAGAGAGGCTTTTACCATTGAAATAAACAGTTTAAAAGCTTCTAAATCTTCTAAATCTCATAAGAAAACTTTTCATCCATGCTTCAAAGACTGGGTTTGTAACTTGCTGAGCCAATGAGGAAGAGATCCGGTCACCCATCACTCATCCTGGGGACTAGGATTTTTGAGAAAGATAAAAGCCAAATCTCTGTTCTCTGCTCTGAAGGATAGGTGCTCCTAGAAACACAACCACTGTTCTGTAAATATGTCAGAATACTGTCACAACAAGGCCTGCTGAACACACTTTTACCTTGTTGTATATTTGACTTCACTTTCTCCAGATAAAAGAATTTAAAATGGAAAATGAGACACATACACACATAGCTACAAGTGGAAGTACGCTGGAATCAAGATACCACTGTGAAACTGTCTGTCCCCCAGTATGTGGAAGAATATCATCCACTGAAGGCCACAGACCCTAATACTGTAACAGATTCTTGTCTAAAACATTGGTGGATTTTGCTCAAAAAAGATATAAGCCACACTTCCTAGTAAAGTGGAAATCTTTTAAAAAGAGGTGGGAAACCTGTGGCCCTCACAATGTTGCGGGATCCCAATAACTCTCTCCAGTCCCAACCAATGTGGCAACTGGTCAGGCATGATGAGTATTGCAGTCTAACATCACCTGGAGGATCAGTTTTGCCCGCCTTACTTGAAAGAAAGAAAGAAAGAAAGAAAGAAAGAAAGAAAGAAAGAAAGAAAGAAAGAAAGCCAGCCGCTCTGTTTCACTTACCAAGTATGCCACGAAGGCAAGGTAGACAAAGCTGAGAATGGAAGCACACACATACAATACCATTTGTCCCAGCGCAGTAACATAGACCACCACAAAGTACATGTTAATGGTGCAGATTATAAGAATGAGAATTCCCCCAGCAATCTTCCAGCCTCTAGAAATCAAATTAAGAAAGCAGTATTACAATGGGAAGTGGTTTGGGAATTACTACCTAAGAAAACAGCCGAGAAATACAATAACTGGAATCCTATTGTTAGTCCCAAACAGAGTCAACACATTAAGTCAGTTGCTGAGTGATGAGTTAACACATACCGTAGGTACATCCCATTGATGCAGTGGGTCTACTTTAGTTAGGACTAAAAATAGGATGCAAGCCATAGTGCTCATGCAAAGGTTCACAAAAAGAAAGTCAATTGAGAATCTTTATAGAAACCACCCAACAAACCTAGAACTCTGCAATGGGATGGAACACTGCAATGTCTGTGATGGGAAACTGATGCCAAATTTGTGAAAAAGAGCAAGCAAGAGTATGCTTTCATGTGCAGTTCAAGAAAGGCAATATTAATTTATTTCAGTATGTTAAGCACAGGGGAGGAAGGTTAAACAGCTATACTGGGATCTGAATGTAGAGAGGCACGTCTGCTTGTGCAAGGCAGTCTCCCCGAATTCTGGCAATTCCCCACCCCCACCCCACACACATACCCATGACATGTGGAATATTTATACCATAATTAAGACATATTACACCCCTTCTAAATAAATTCCCTGGAAGATCATCTTATTGGTATTTGATTTATTTATTACTGGATGCTAATAAATTCTACCAAAGTTCATTTTCTCTGCTGCTAAGATATAATAAATTATTAAGACACCTATTTTCTATTTTTTAATTATACTGTTTTTCTTATGCTCTAAGACCTTACATAACTGCTAAATTGATGCTTCTTGTATCTTTTTTATAGTATTTATTTTCTGTACTATATTTTTATATGGTGGATATCCTGTGTTCTAATTATCTGTGATGGCATAATAAATACAGTCATGTTCATGCTCATATATTATGTTCCATATCACAAATTTTGTGCCATAGAAATAAAATACATCCTCAGTGTGCTACAAGATTATAAATATTGTGGTAAGAATGGGAAAGGCAACCTGATGATAAAGCACTAAACTTGGCCAAATGGTGACAAGATTCCCCTTAAGACGTGCCTCCCAAAAGGTGGGATTTCTTTTATATTCCAGATTATTTGATCACTCAAAAGAGGGAGATATACGTTGTTCTTAATGCTTACAGGCCATTGGCAAAGTCATTCATCACAGGACGCAGACTGGTGAACGTGAGGACTGGGATTAACGCAAAAGGAAGCTGCAAAGAATGAAAAAGAAATTGTGCTCAAGAACGCATTCTTCTGTTGCTGCTTCTGTGAAAAGGAGATAACCAATCTGGAATGGCTAAAAGTTAATCGCAACTTCTTTCATTCTCTCTCCCACATACTATTTCTACATTTTAGCTCAGAAATGGTAGGCCGATGACTGCTTGATAGCTACAACTTATTCACGAGGCTGTTGCATAAAAAGTCATTCATATTCATGACAGTGTGGTGTAATGTTTAGAGAAGGGGTACCAACTGCAGAGGCCATGGTCCAGTTTTCTATACCCTGGCCCCCACTCCATGAGCCATACCCTCCTATGCATGCCAAAATACCTTGTTGTCCCCTTATTTTGCCCTTAAAAGGGTGACTAGAATTGATCCCATGTCACTCCTGCTGCCCTTTTGACGGAGAAATGAAGGAAAAATAAGGTATGTGAAAGTGTGTGGGAATTCTGATGCAGTTGGGGTGTGTGTGGTATGTTTGCACAAATTTGGGAGGGCTCTGGGGGCAATATTCACCTGAAAATTGTGGCAATTAAAAGAAAACGGGGTGGTGGCAGCTCAGGGAGCTTTGGTGGGACTGATAAGACACCTTCAGGGGCTGCAAAAAAGGATCTGGGGTCACACTTTCCCCACCTCAGGGTCAGAGCATCAGACTGGGCCTTGGGATCCCTTGCTCACCCTGGCAAATAAGTGCAATCCGATACAGAGGCCTCCTTGTGGGAAAGTGTAGTCACTGCATCTTTGAAATAGGGTGCAGAAAGAATACTTGCAAGGGGGGGCCTCCCTTACTCCCACCATGTTTCTTGCCACTCTCTAACAAACATAATTTTACATTAAAACTTTTCAGTATTTCATTAAGAGCACTTGTACACATTTTTGTACAAGAGAGAAAGAAAGAAAGAAAGAAAGAAAGAAAGAAAGAAAGAAAGAAAGAAAGAAAGAAAGAAAGAAAATTGGCTCCCTGTGTACAGAGGTCACTGCCTAATCCCTGTCTCCTTTTTGAGCAAGTGGGCCTTAAGGAAAGGGGTGGGATGACAGAAAAAATTCCGTGAGCCAGATTATGGTCCTATAAAACAATACAGTTGTCCCTCCATAGCCACGAATTTGGTATCCACGGATTTAAGTATTCATGGCTTGAAAATACTCTTAAAAAAATAATAATCCAGAAAGCAAACCTTGATTTTGCCGTCTTATATAAAGGACACCATTTTGCTATGCCATTGCATATAATGGGACTTGAGTATTCATGGATTTTGGTATCCATGGGGGGTCCTGGAACCAAATCCCAGAGAATATGAAGGGATAACTGTACTAATAATCGTAGATGACAATACTCTCTCTTATCCACACTATGCACAGCTGCCTTTGAAAGATGGGGAAGTAATGCAGCTGGATTCAGTAAATCTTACCCTCTCCTCCTATATGTTTGCATCTGATATCTCACCTATAGTCTGGAAGACTACAACCCTAACCCTCCCTCCTCCACCAAGTGATCCCTCTGCCCTGACAGGCTCTTGGTATCAAAAGAGCCCATGCTTGAAGAGAATGCTATCCCTAACATGGGTAAGGGAACCCTGGTGGCACAGCGGTAAAATGCCAGTACTGCAGCCACAACACTGCAAGTTCAATTCCAGTGGGCTCCAAGGTTCACTCAGCCTTCCATCCTTTCGTAGGTCACTAAAATGAGTACCCAGTTTGTGGGGGCAATTAGCTAACACGCATTGGAAACTGCTTAATGCAGTATAGATGTGTAAAGTGCTATTGCTTAACAATTTGTAAGCTGCTCTGACAGCCTTTGTGGCTGAAGAGCAGGGTATAAATACCTAAATAAATAAATAAGATCTCTAATTGATCACTGGAAAAGGTAGGAGAGACCCCCCCCCAAAAAAAACCCTGTTAAATGTCACACTGGAAACAGCTCCATGACTTCAACAGTTGAGTAAAAAAAACCTTCTGGATCATAGAATCATAGAATTGCAGAGTTGGAAGAGACCACGAGGGCCATCCAGTCCAACCCCCTGCCATGCAGGAAATCACAATCAAATCATTCCCGACAGATGGCCATCCAGCCTCTGTTTAAAGACCTCCAAGGAAGGAGACCCCACCACGCTCCAAGGGAGTGTGTTCCACTGCCGAACAGCTCTTACTGTCAAAAAGTTCCTCCTCATGTTGAGGTGGAATCTCTCTTCCTGGAGCTTGCATCCATTGCTCCATGTTCCAGTCTCTGGAGCAGCAGAAAACAAGCCTGCTCCATCCTTAACGTGACATCCCTTCAAATACTTAAACAGGGCTATCATATCGCCTCTTAACCGTCTTTTTTCCAGGCTAAACATACCCAGCTCCCTAAGTCTCTCCTCATAAGATCAGGGTGGTTTCTAAGTAAAACTGCTCTACTAAGCAAATGTATTTAGTTTAGTAGGATCATGAGTTTCCTGCCTTATTTTGTAAAACTAACAAACCTCACATAGGTTTCAGGATATCTGGTAAACACAGAATAAGGTTAGGAGAAGAGAAAAAGATAGAGATTTTGCTGTTTTTCAACTGACCATCTCTGTATATCCCCCCTCAAGATAACGTTGTCTTGCCTTTTTTATATGGAGGAATTTTTGTATCATGGGGTTTATCCTGTGGTAATTCCTTCTTACCTCATAAGAGACTAATAGGCTGTATGCTGTTAAACTGCCTCAGTTTGCATGTACTTGCTTCTTAACTTCCTTTTCTAGATTACTTGTCTGTTTTTAGTTTACTTTTTGTTTCGTTAGATTCTAGATTCCCCATACCTATCTTAGGATGAATTTTATCAGTGACATTAATATATTGTAACTGTTCTTTAGGGTAGGGTGAGGCCTTTACCTGTAAACTCATAAGAACATTAAGAAAATCATTCATGCCAGTCAGGTGTTCCACATCTTGGAAAATGGCGACCAGAAGGGTTGGGGTGATGGCGATGGAGCGGGTCAGAACCACTCGAGCAAAACGTGACCACTTCAGATTGAGGAAACCCTGAAACAAAGCATTGGGGGGAGGGATTAAAATGGGGGAGCCAGCATAGTTTTGAAGACTGTCAAGCAGCAAAAAAACAATGGTAGAAAAATGGGTAGGGATAAGGGCACAAGTGACAGGAATATTCTTCTTCCCATAGCAGGAAAATGTAATCTAGTGGCAAATCTGAGCCTAAGGATCTGGTAAATACATCAAAACAAGAGGGGCTGGACTGAACTGAACCAATTATCACTATCCTACTGCGAATAGGAGCAGAACCAAGATGCAGTCCCATGAGAGAGGAGGAGAAGAAAGATATTTGACTGCAAAAATTACACACACACCACAATCAGAATAGCTGGGTTCCGCCTGAAATACAATAAACCTTGCAGCTGTCATTTCATATAACTGGATTACTGGAAACAGACAGGATTTGCTGCTGAAAGCATACTTCACTCTATGTAATACTACTCCTGCTGGGTTAGGTAACCCAACTAAACTTCAAGATAATAGAGAGAAAAAAACAACCACAACCCCACCAGAGTAAGATTCATGGTCTGTTATCAGGCAGGAAGTGTGCAGCAGAGAGGCAAGGAGCAAACTTTAAGTATTAAGTCCTGCTTTCTGCACAAGGACTATCCTACACAGATCTCTATATATACATGCTTGCTATCTTCTTTTTGAGCTTTTCTGCATGAAGATTAGACACCTGCCTTGCTTTTTAAAAATGAAGGCTTCACTAAAGAATTATATTGGAACCAAAACACTGCTGTTTGATGATTCATTCAATATGTTTCCAAGGCCATATAAGAATGTCAGAGGTTTATGATGTACCCCAACTGATATAAACAAGTGCTCCTCAATGAATGAGAATCTAATTTAAACATTCAAACTGCAGAGTTCAGTCCACTGTGTCTAGGACTTGGTACTGTTATCAGGGCAACTGCAGCTACAGAGAAAGGAAACACTGGAGTCCGAGTAATGACAGCTAGCACACCTTCAGGAGTCTGATGGCTAATCTAGATTACCTGGATGCAGCCAGACTCCATGAACTACAGCACAACAGAAATCATGAGAAAAAAATAAGGTAGCATTAAAGAGGCGTTTTTTATCTAACATGGTAACCTTGTGTTTCCTTTATTGCCTTAAAAGATTTTTGTCGTCTACCAGAGATATATCTTTTGAGAAATACATTCTCAGATTACTACTTTTCATCCTTGTGCTCAAGACCTTCTCTATAGACAAACTCACAGTATTTCCATTTTGTCTCCTTTCATCACTGTTCTCTTTACATGTCTGTATTTCAACTTTATAACAGTGTTACGATACAATGTTCTTTTAGGGAAGAAATCTGGATAGATTTAATGGTGTTTAAGGAGTTTGTGCACACCTTGTCTGGGGAGCAAAAGAAGTGGCTCTGAGGCGATCCAGGTGGTGGTCCCCATGGAACCACTGGATTGACTAGTGGCCTTGGGCTAGTTAGCCTGACCTACCTCACAGGGTTGTTATGAGGAAAACGGGAGAAGGAAACATGTACACTGGAGGAAAGGTGGGATATAAATGTAGACCAATCCATCCATCCATCCTAGGCAGCATTCCTGTCATATGCAATTTCTCTGGTAACGTAAATGTTCATGCCATTTTGTTCCATGTGCTAGACAGTGAGGGCCATGGGCCATTTAGACTATAATCTTGCATTTACCCATTTTCTTTTTCAAAGTGGCTGCATGAACACAACGGGGATGGTGGGAAGAGCCATGATGACAAATGTAAGCCAACAAGTCTGAAGAGAGAGAAAATACCTCCATGACAAACTGCCCAGAATAAGTTCCAGTCATTGTCGAACTCTGTCCTGCAGCAAGAATCCCGATTGCCCAGATGTACATAGCAGCAGGGCCAAAGTAGCAACCAAGGACAACACCCTAAAGCAAAGAAGGATTACCAGCAAGGTTATAAAAACAAAAACTGAACATGAGATAGGCAAATCAGTCCTAGGTTTATGCCTGCCAGCCCCCCTTGTATTAAATCACTGATATAGATCAAAGTGACTGATTTATTCAAAACACAACATAAACCCGAAAAGCCATGGCCACAGTGCAAATACATTCATTTTTATGACTATGCAAAATGGGCTGCTATTCCTCTTCTCCAAGACAATGGACCTGCATGTTTCTATGGGTGGAAGTAAGGACAAAACATGTGCACACAAACACAGGGCCCTTTACAGAATCTTGGATAATGATATGGAGAGAAAATTAACACCCATCTAGTACTTGAGTCCATTCTCCAGGCCTTGCTAACTAAATTCAGAGGAAAAAGACAGCTGCAAGTACATCTGGCATTACTTTTGGTAACAAGGATTTTTTTTTTACATTACACGTGTATGGACCATTGACTTAATGCCCAATAAAGCCTCACTCCAGTTTTTGTTTTTGTCAAGGTAAAATTCTTTCTGTCCTCTGTGATCAACTACAAAAAGCCATAAGTTGCCAGATTCATGTTTGGTGGCATTTTCCACATAAGAAAATTATCATGCTATGATCATTCTTGATAAAAATAGAGGCACCACTCCTTTATCTGCCTGAGAGCAATTTGTCCAGTATCCATCCCTCTGGACTTGCCAGTAAATGCTACAGTTCTGCTCCCCTCCCAGCATAGTCAGTAGATTACTTTTTCTGCAAAACAGTTAAACTGGTTTCCCTAAAAAATACAAAATGTTACAGTTATACACTGCAAGGTTTTTCAGAGGTGACCTCAGCTTATGAGAGATTTAAATTTGGGCCTTTCTAACTGGTTTTCCTGTTGAGTTGTATTTTTCATTGCTCTTTAAAAATTAACACTGATCTCAATAAACAAAACAATATTTCCCCCATAAGCTTCAAAGAATCTAGATGCTGCAAAAGCTCAATGTTAAATTATTTGGTGTGCATATGTGGGTATGTATGTGTGTATACTGGCCACTGGCCACCGGGTTTATAAAATTCCGCCTCCACAGAGACTAGAATTTTGAGCTTCCCATGGTGCATATGATTCCCACCCTCACTCTAAATCCATGGCAAGTCCTTTCGGTCAGCCTATCAGTCATTCCCTCACACACACCCCAAGAACAAAAAAACAAACAAAGCAAAACCAAGTCCCATCTTTCACATCTTCCCCAAGAGAAACACATAGTTCTTTCCAAAAACTTCCTCACCCCTTTATAGATATCCACGTCCAAGGTCTGGTTGTTTTCCGGAAACAGTCCCGCTTGAGAAGCACTATGGTTTGCACAGAAATTGTGCTGAAAATACAAATGTAGATGCATTTTAGGGACAACGTGTTCACAAGGCAGATCTGACCATGAGGAGAAGCTGGCACCTGCAATGCACATGTGTGCATACACACATGCATGCGCACACAAAAAATGCATTTAGGAAAGCACAGCCCAAGCAACCAGCCCAATTCTGATTACAAATGAACCAATGTAACACAAGTGCAAAAACTCACCATGAAAACAGCAGGAACAGCCTTGAAATAAACAGTAAGAACAGTACAGGCTGACCCCTGTATCCGCAGCTCCCATATCTATGGTTTCACTTATCTGCTGTTTGTTTGGGGGGCAGAAGCAGGAAGAATTGCCCCCACCGCCACTGCTTCATTGCCAGGGAGAAACTGCCCTGATTTCTCCCAGGTGATGAAACACAGCAAACATTTTGTCAGAAAGCGCTTCCTTGCCAGGGAGAATCCGCCCCACTGCCCAGCCTTCTTCTAGGCGAGGAAGCAGAGCAAGCAGAGCTCCATCACCAGGGAGAGGGGGAGAGAAGCTGCCCCTTCTCCTGGGCAATGAAGCAGAGGAACTTCAGCAACTCTCCCCTCCATGGGGCAGCAGGTGAGTGGAGGGCGGGGAGAATAGTGAATGCTCTTGTTTATCCTCTGAGAGTGAAAATAGAGCTTCCGCTATTAGCTATGTTTTCACATATCCCTGGGAAGCCCTGGAATGTCTCCCCCACAGATATAGGGGTGGACCTGTATTAATGGGGCACTAGTATGCTACAGGACTGGTCTCACACAGAGGTGTAACAACTAGGTGTTTGCTGGGTACTATTCTAGTGTTCAGGGGGTAAAATCCCAGCCACAGCTTAGAACCAAAAGGCTGCTCCATCACCATGTTTCAGGGTTTCTTCTGTGAAAAGGGTTCTGTGCAAGATTACATCATGTAAATACCCATAAAGACAATATAGCTACCTACAACCATTTGTTAAAACCTGAGAAATGGGAGAGAAAAGAGGAAGGAGCTCCCATGGAAAACTATTAATGAATAATTTTTCTTCTTCCATGAAAGCTTCCCCCTCCCCGCACACCCGGTAAAACAATGTCTGGGACCTATGAAGCTAGCTTGTAACAAGCCAGACTGTTGTTCATTCTAGCCTAACGTTGTCCCCACATTCTGACAGCAGAGGTGCTTTTTCTTCTGAATTGAGAACTGAGAAACACAGTTTATCCCTATACCCCAAAGGTGAATTTCTAAAGCAGAAACTGGGAACCTATGGCCATCCAGGTGGCTTTGGACTCCCAACTCCCATGAGCCCCAGTCAACATGACCAGTAGTCAAGGATGATGTGAGCTGCCATCCAACAATGCCTGGAGGGGTACATATTCCCTACCCCAGGTCTTAAAGGTATGAGGAAAAAAGAGCTCACTACCCTTTTCCATTCTTGTGAAGGTCACTGTTCGTGATGTGCCTCCTGAGTGGGAAGTGATTCATGCAGAGAAGCAGTGGGCAGCCTCTCTGAGAATGTAGTAGTTGGAGTTCACAGGAACATTTAATTGTATATTAATATTGACATGCGCACGCACGCACACAGATGCTACTCTGACTGACAGGGATTCTCCTAGGTTTCAGACAGAGGTCTTTCACAGACTTGGTACATGTCATCTTCTTGTTCATGGATTGATTATTTATGTATGTATTTGTTCATAAGTCGATTGCTGTTGTTTTTGATGTATATTTATATGTGCATAATAGTTTGCTATTTTCATTCAGAACTCATTGTTAGCCATTAAATGGTTATCTACCTGTGCTTGGTTTGTATATTATAGTTTGTTAGAGGCTAGTTGTGGTCCTTTCACAGTGCTCCATTTCAGAAAAGGCCTGTAGGGCCAATCCCCAAATCCAAAGGAGAGCAGCTTTCTCCAGATGCTAGCCTGAAAGTGCAGTTTGCATTCTTGTCTACATGAGTGACAAAAATAACTTCTTACAGATGAGAAGATGCATGGCAGCACTCCCACCCCCATAAGCACCCCCCAATCTTCTTCTGTTGATTCTGACACTCTCAAATATTATACAAAAAAACACCACAGAGCCTGTACTGCCCTTCCCAGCTCATGAAAAATTTGTCACAGAGCATTTCTGGCTACTGCTCTTGGCTCTGGAGGGCTACCAGCTACTGTGTCAGCATCTGAGGACAGAAGACTAATATAGTGCTTTTTGTTTTGGCCAGGGAGAAATACAGAAGAGGAAGCAACATGTAGGATGAAACTAGTAAAAAACTAGCAGTAAGTTGGGGTCTGAGTATGGGTGGTGTGTGTAGTTGTGCCTGGGGTTTGAGAAGAATGCAATGGGAAATGTCTGAGAGGCCTGTGGGTTTGATATAGACTAGGGCTTGAGTGAAAGGAGTCTTAAGTCAAGGGATTGGTAAGAGCCTGATTTAGCCTGAGAAGAGAGAGTGTGGTGTTTCAAGTATTATATATAAATTATCTGTTTTATTTTTAACTCCTGTAAATAAAATTTTGTTTTCATTTTTACACACTTTTGGCCCCCAGAATTGCTATCATTCTGAAAGCTGGGCTTCCGACAAGGTGTCTGTGGTGGCAGCATTTAGACGGTGGAAGGGAGGAACCCCGTTGAGGGTCCTCCAAATTATGGGCATGCTGGCGGGGGCTGTTGGAAGTTGCAGTCCAACATAATCTGGAGCCCCACATCCCCCCCCCTTGAACATTATAAGTTTATCTACTTAAATAGTATTTGTTGATATCTAGTAAACTCTTAAAATTCACAGAAGGAAGTGTGCCAGGGAGAGATGAGAGAGAATGAGAGAACACTTACCACTTCTTCATTCGTTTTTCCAAAGAAAGCTTCAGCAAATACTGAGACAACAAAAACATTGATGATAAAGGAGACAAAAAGGGCAATACAGGATTCGATGAAGAAATATTTGTTGGCCTCAGTGACCTCCTTCTTGTTAGCACGATTCACCTGTCGAGACTGGAAGGAAGACAGAAGACAACTGATTCACACAGCCTGCAAGGGGTGTGTGTGTGTGTGTGTGTGTTTGGGGGGGGGGAGCTAATTTAAACAGCTATGTCCCAGGTTGTTGGGAGTACAGCCAGAGGGTGACACAGCTGCAAACTTGGAACATCTATCCATCTTATGAAAGGTAAACTGTTAAGCAGCCCTTTGTGGACTCACAGGCACCTGATGTGCTATGACATTCTCCTGGCTGTGTCAGCATCTGAGGACAGAATATTAATTGGGAAGTGGGAGGTCTGGAAGACATTATGCCCTATGAGGAGTGGCTTAGGGAGCTGGGCATGTTTAGTCTGGAGAAGAGAAGGTTAAGAGGTGATATGGTAGCCATGTTTAAATATTTGAAGGGATCTGCTGCTCCAGAGACTGGGACACGGAGCAATGGGTTCAAACTACAGGAAGGGGGTTTGCCACTGGCTGGCAGGCCGTTTTGCAGCCCGGCCGGCCGCCCCTCTACCTACCCCTTCTGCCCCCCCCTCCTCCACCGGCCCCTCATGTGTTACCTGGCCAGGGCGGGGGCGCTGCATGGCAGGCTGATGGGCACCGCCATCTTCCCATCTCTTTCCCAGCGGCCTTTGCGGCTGGGAGGGAGAAGCAGGAGCCAATCAGGGGCTGGCTTGCCCGTCCCTGATTGGCATCAAAAAGGGCACCAAATTTGGGGCTAAAAGGCCGTGCTTTGGCACGGCTTGCCCCAGAACAGAGGCGGCGACGGAGGCAGCGGCTGGGTGCTCCGTCGCAGCCTCCAGAAGACAGCTCCGGGGAGCCAAAGACCCACCCACCCTCTCTATGAGTTAATTTCATGTTGCAGTTTGTGGGCAGATGTAATGGGTTGTGATAAGGTATCGAGGCCCAGGGGTCTCCGTCAAGTACAAGTTCAAGTCCAAAGTTCAAGTTCAAGGGAGACCCCGCCTCCATTTGTTAACATCTACTTGTTTGCAGGGGAGGAGAGAAAAGCTCTCTCCTCCAGGGGGAGTCGGTATGGGCCAACTCCCAGCCATTGCCCACATGGGTGGGGCAATGAGGAGATCACGACCCTTACACTGCCGCCAACCATTTAGCTTGCAAATTGCAGCCAATTTATTGCCAACAATGTATTTAGTCAACAACGTATTTACTCTGCAATGTATCACCTTTATTACTAACCTGTACTTAACCATGTTTTCTGAAGAATCACAATACATATTATAAGTTCAACGGTGTAAGTGTGTGTTATTCAGGAGGGTGGTGGGGCTGTACGGTCTGGGTCCGCAAACGGGATTCCACCTAAACATTAGGAAGAACCTCCTGACAGTAAGAGCTGTTTGGCAGTGGAATATGCTGCCTGAGAGTGTGGTGGAGTCTCCTTCTTTGGAGGTTTTTAAACGGAGGTTGGATAGCCATCTGTCAGGAATGATTTGATTGTTTATTCCTTGCATGGCAGGGGGTTGGACTGGATGGTCCTTGTGGTCTCTTCCAGCTCTGTGATTCTATGATTCTATCATGTCTGGGGTAGTCTAACCTGGCTGATCCAACACAGTATTTTAAATGTAAACTTAAGTACACAAGGGGAAAAAAATCCCCATCTGAACAAGAAAGGTTAAAAAACAGGCTGTACACATTTTAAAATAAAGCTGTTAAATACTCTACCAAAACAAAAACAAAAAGTCAGAATGTCTCCACTTCAAAAGCTTGTAAAGCTGTGACAGTCCCACAGTACGAGGAAATAAAGTTAACCATAGGTGAGGACACACACCACAGGAATCAGCTGCTGCCATCTTGGCCACTGAGTCAGCCTGTGGTGCGGGCGGAGCAGTCAGCTGTACCCAGCAGGGTGTTTGGCACTGAAGTTCTGCTGTTCCTGTGGGTCAGCTGCTGTTTCCAGATGAAAGCCTAATTTGTACACATGACTGGAAAGCACAGTATGGTCAATGAATGGGGATGTTGTGGGAGAGGACAATCTTGCCCTGACACCTCCCCATCCACCATTCAACTACTATTATTTTAGCAGAATAACCAAAAGAGTTCTGCCAGTGTTAAGTCTTATTGCAGAGGTGACCATTTTTAACTACAGGATTTTTGTCACTGCGTATACATATGCAAAACTGAAGCAACTGTAGTGCAAACATCAATTCTGTCACACAACAGACAACCACATCAGAAAAACAAGTGCGTGAAAAGCCCACACATGATTTTAATCCACAGCGTTTTGAGTGAGGGGGAGGGGAAAGAACTGTTGAGAAAATCCCTCCCCTGTCATGTGGAAACCCACCCAAAGCTTACCTTGACCAAAGCAGAATGCAAGTACATGTTGTGTGGCATGATGACAGCACCAACGATCCCAACAGCCTGCTCTAACTGGGGGGCTCCGCAGCCCTCACAATATGGCATAAACATCCCTTTTAGCAGCTGGCCCTGGTCTGGTCGTACCGTAACATACTAAGAACACAAACAGAACAAGGATTAGCCCCCTTGCAATGATGACTGGCCTCAGCAAGCCACAGAATTAGGCCCTATCCCAATTCTAGCCTGGTGGAAGCGACACCTACATGAGGCCCTCCTGTCTCTTTTTCATGTACTGACGCTCCGTCCTCAGTCTACTGTCACAAAAAACCCTGGCCCTAACAATGGCTAACAAACATCCCTAAGAACACTTTAAACAGCACTATTTACTACCTCAGATAACACAGTCAGGCCTCCACATTTGCAGGTTTCTATTTCACGGATTTGGTTATTCACGAGTTTGGAGCTGATGCTTCAGTAGCTCAACCTCCTTGCCCCACTTCTTCTGTTAATTTCTCCTCCCCACTGTCGTCTGACAAAACTGCCAGCCATTAAATTGGATCCCCAGCCTGCCACCACGATTCCTAACCCTCATTGTCAAGACCCTCTCAGATGATACACCTCTTTTCCATTCTTTCACTCCACTATCGTGGGGAAGAGAGGTGTATCATCCAAGAGGGTCTTGACAATGAAAGTTACGAATCATGGTGGCAGGCTGGGAATCAGAGTTAATGGCTGGCAGTTTTGGCAGATGGGTGATAGTAGGGAGAAAGAGTGCAGAGGAGATATGTATCGGCTGGGAGTGTCTTGAGAATTAGGCGAGGGATCATGGTGGGAAGTTTGGAAAGGGAAGTATGAACCAGGGCTATTGGCGGGAAAGGAGTCTGTAGCATTCATGTTCAGGAGGAGCTTATGATATTTGCATTGTTTCACTTTTGTGGGTGAGCTCCGCCTCAACTCTCGCGAACATGGAGGGCTGACGGTATTCTCTTTTAAGGCTTATGGAATATCAGATCCTGACACACAGACCAATTCAAATGGAAGTGTTACCATGTCCCATTCCCATAGTAACTTCCAAATAACTTTAGTAGGCATAAAGAAAAGAAAGAAAAAATGTGCAAAAAAGCCACTTCAGAAAAAAAAAGTAATTGTTTTCGAAATGAAATGATAACTATCATTCCAAATGCTTGTTTCCAACTACTGTTATCCACCACAGGACTGAAGAAATCTAAACACAGCAGAAGAAAAATATTAGGGGCTAAAAAAAATTAAGTGTTCTGCTGGGAGCTGCAGTGGCATTTCCTTTCCCTCCTGAATTTCTCTGTGCCACCCAAAAACAAGTTCCAGAGGGATGTTCAGCCCTCCAGAGCCAAATTTGAGGGGACAGGAGGGACATTTCTATGGGATCCCACTGTTCTGGCAGTGGAATGCTGCCACCAGCTACCTGCCCTGGAATTTAAGTGCTCAGATCATGGAGAAAAAATTATCTTGTTGGGGGCCCTTAAAAATGGTTTTTTGGGGGGCGGGGTCTGCCTGCGGCCCACTCTTTCCTCACCCATCCCACAGAGTGCAAGAAGCCGCTGACACCTCTTAAATTCAATGTCTCAGATATTTACAATCAGCATTACCTCATATCCGAATGTGATGGCCATAATAGTAATCAGGAAGCCAAAAAATGCTTCCAGTTTCCTCAAGCCTGAAAAAGACACAAATGCACCATTAGCTGCTTTGGGAACCAGATGTTCTGGTGTTACAAATTTGTAAGACTCAAGTCATTTTCTTGGTTTTTCACATAATCACAATGGACATTGGCCACTATTGGATGTCTGCCAACATCAGCCCGGTCACTCTCTTAGGGCATAACTACAGCAGCTGCCAAAATAAGCTCCAATTCTTGCTCCAGGTGCCTGGGATGGTTGTGTCTTGTTCCATCAGGATAGGGTGAGGCTCTTCAGAAGCTGCAAGACTCCAACTCCCATCATCCCTCACCGCTGGTTATGCTGACTAGGTCTGAGGGAAATGGCAGCTTCCCATCATGTTCCTCACCTCTGCAACAGGGGAGGCCACCTACTCCCCCATTCTTTCAGGAGGAACAACAATGGTTCACTGCCATTTGTCCTCCAGCCTCCCACGGAAAAATACAGTCTAACAATGGAGAGAAGGAAGCACACAGCTTTCAAACTGAACTTTCCTCAGGCAAGAAGATTCAGGGCTTGTCTATATGAAGGGGGGAAATGTGGATTGATGCACACTAACACCCGTTTGCAGCAGCTTCTATTTGTTTTAATGGTTGTTGGTTTTTTTGCAAGATCACAGGCATGCAAAGCCATCCACTTTCACTGTTCCAATGGGCATGCCTGCGAATCAAGATGGCAGGCATGAGTGAATTACTTGTGTTTTTATTGTTACCAGTTGCCACTGCTAAACAGCATTTTTTTTTTAAAAAAAAGGATATTTAAGGTGCAAAAGTCCGATATTCCATTCAACTAAATAGAAAAAAGAAGAAAAAGGCTATTTCATCGCTTCAGCACATGATCACTATGGCAAAAATCCAACATGGTTCCAGCTGCTTGCCTTGTTAGCAAGCATCGCCCCCTGTACGCGTTCAACCAATCAGCTTCCCACTTCCGCTCTTACCGGGAATGTGCATCAAAGCAAATTGGTTGTCGCAATGAGCAGGAATGCACATTCCCCCCAGATCATTTTTAAAAAATATGGGAAAAGCCACGACGGCTTTTCCTGTGGAGGTTCTGGCGGTTTTGGTCCCCCTCCTTCTGAATACAGTGGATTGATGTGGGATGCCATTTAGACAAATCATATTCTTCTCGAATTCTATGAGGAGTGTTTCACCATTTAGACAACCCCTCAGAAACTGGTTTAGTACTGGTGAAAGAGGGAGCCATGCTGGTGTCTCACTTGCAACACACACCATTTAAAAAAGCTACTCCTTGTCTGCTGGAAAAGGAGGGGAAAACTCCACTTTTAGCACAGGAAAAAAATTGTATTCTTATAAGTCTTATAGTCTTCAGAAGAGCTGTCAAAATGAATTATAGGCATCTGGTGGGTGGGGGGAGAATAGGGAAGAAGAGCTGTGTTGCTTATCACTAGTGAAGTGGGAGGAAGAACAGCAGCACCCTCCCAGCAGAAAAACTGAAAAACATGCTGTGTGTGTTGGGGGGAGGGAACCCACAAGAACCCTCTCAAACACAACACACATAATACCAAGCAACCTATGCACACTCACTACACAAAAGGCAACAGAAAAAGCAGCCTATGCTAATTTACTCAAAATATAATCAAGAGGGCTTATTTCTATCATCAAGAGGATGGGCGGCCTTAGGGATATCTAATCTGTCATCCCACAATGTAGACTTCTCTAACCTGGCATCCTCCAGATAAACTGGACCTCAGTACTCATCATCCCCAGGCAGCAGCTCAACTGGGTGGGGGGTGGTATTTGTAGTCCAACACAATTGGTTGGGAAAGGCTGCCAGAGCCATGCAGAAAAACTAGTTCTCTATGACAGGCGGTGGGGGAACCTTAGACCTTCCAGATGTTGATGAACTACTACTCTCCTCATCCATCACCCTTACAGGCTGTAATTTTCCCTTACGAATTAGGACTGATGGGAATTGGAGTTCAACAACTGCTAGAGAGCCACATGTTTTATTTTACTGCTTGATTGAAACATTGCTATCCCACTCTACATAAAAAGATCTCAGGGTGGTGTACAAGTAAAATCAATGCAAACAAGTTAAAACAATATAAAACAAAAAAAATTAAATAAAACATATTAACTATGACTAACAAGTTAAATCAGGTTTAGTCACAAGTCAAGGGGATTAACTGTTTGACTCAATGGCTGTTTCCCATGCAAAAACTTCGTGCTACTAATAGTCACAAGGTTTGCAAAATGTGTTGTGAGACTTCACCCACAGTTCAGAGAACCATTCCCAACAGTGTCTTTAATATACAAGATATATTTTAAAGGACTTTCTTGCACTTAGGAGGGCAGCTAGAAGTCCTTCCAGGATTTTGCAAGCCCTATTTAAAGCACACCAAAATGAATCAATTGGACCATAGTTCACAAGGCCTCTTTTCAAGGCCACTTATGAAAGAGCCCTTTTTGTTGTTGCTGTTCCTTCAAGTTGTTTCTGACTTATGGGCAGTGGTTAAAAAAAAATGAAACCAGATGACTTAGGAGTGAGGAAAAGTTGCTCAAATAAGCAGCTTACCATACTTGTCCAGGAAGAGAAACACAAAGGTATCAGCAATTGTTATGAGAACTCCACCCCACAAAGGTACTCTGCAGGAAGACAAAACAGGTGTGTAGGTTTCAGGTTGCTCTAAGTACTTCTACTTAAATCAAATTGGGCCCAGCATCCCTTACATTTAGGTGACTTCTAAGAATGCAGTACAGGTTTACCTCAAGGTGGTGTTTGGAAGGACAGACCAACAATCCCTTTATTTAAAGGCAAGAAGCTGGGAAGCCCAATCACACAGAAACAATTGAGAAAGGCAAAAGCCATCTTAAGGAGGAAACCTCAGTTGGGCAATTTGTTGAAAGTTTATGGAGCGAAACATTACACACATTACCAACAGCAAATGTACAGGAATATGGGAACTTCACAGGAATCAACCTGATACAGCTGGCTATTTCTACTTGAAGTCATCCAATCATTTCAGAAGACCCTGACCTTTCAAGGAAAGAAAGGAGAATAAAAGGCCAGTCTTAAACTACTGTGATCAATGCTACCTCACACTGAGGTGTGTTACTCCTCTGCAATGCGGCCACTGCTTTTACAGATAATAAAATCTTGCCTAATAATCTTTAAAACCGAAATGGAACCTGACTAATAAGAATTATTCAGAAAGGACTTAAAACAAATTTGGCAATTACCGCAAGGACACAGGAAGCTGCCTAATCATAAAAAAAATTATTATGGGTTCACTTAACTCAATATTTTCCACAGCAGGTATGGGGGAACATGCAGCCTTCTAGATGTCAATGGACTCCAATGTCCATAATCCCTCACCATTGGGAATATTGGCTAGGGTAGATGGAAACTGTAGTCCTACAACATCTGGAAGACAGTAGGATTCCATGACCCTGATTTACACAGGACTGGCAGCGTGTCTCCATGTTTCAGTCAGGAGACTTTTCTAGTGCTACCTGGAAATGCTTGGGGTGGGGGCTGAACCTGGGACCTTCCACATGTGCCCTAACCACTGAGCCATCAGTAAGTGTACACTTAAAGACAGTGCCTGGTTCTGGCTGCCTCATCTAAAAAGGTCAGATGTCACAGGACAAGGAAAAACACACAGAGGAAAAAGTGCAATAAATAAAATCGAGGTGCTGAGGAAGTCCTACAGCAAAAAGGCCAAGGGGTCTGGGGCCAACTTACATCCCAGCACTCAAAAGGTTAATGGCAATTGCTGAGCCAATGACTTCTTGCATATCTGACCCAATGATAGCCATCTCCACCATCAGCCACAAGATAATCCGAGGGACCTAGGCAAAAATATGGGAGTCAGATCGGACCATTTGGTTTAATACATACAAAAATGGGACTCTGCTCCTCAAAATATCTATTTCCCTCTCTAGAGTACCAGTGGGCAACCTCTGGCACTTCACCTGATTTCAAAGCCCACTGCATATAATCAGTTGAGATCTCTTCCTTCCAAGGACCACTCACAGAACAGAAAGAATGGGAGAAAGAAAAGGAGGGAGGGAGGGAGGGAGGAACCGTCCAGCCTATTTGTGGCATCAGCTCCACCCACCGCTGACTCTGGCCCCATACACTATCTTACAGGTCTGCACAACCTGCAGCCCTCCAGGTGTTTTGGCCTCCAGCTTACAAAAGCCTGAGCCAGCTGGTCCAATGATCAGGAATTCTGGGAGCTGGAGGCCAAAAAATCTGGAGGGCCACAGGTTGTGCAGGCCTGGACTATCATGTGGCCCCCAACACATCACCTGTTCAAACAGCAAACTCATCTCCCAATCCCTACCACGACCTTAGAAGCTAATAGTCAAGGAAGGAGAATGAGGAACAAAGGGGAGCCCATCCTTCATTCACCTGAACTAGGTTGAGGATCTTCACAGGCAGACAGCTAAAGGGCTCACACCATTCCAATGGATGTCCCACTCCCCCCAACTAAGCCATAACTAGAAAAACGTATCTTTAAAAATTTCCCCACATCCTGTAACCACAGGCATGGTGCAATAAAAAACATTACTGAAGTCTAAAATTAGAAATCAAACACTCCTGGTAAAGGGAGGATTCAGCATCTGCTGACCAGCAACTAGCTATGCGGATTAAGCTGTCTGAAATTTGGAAAAGTCACAAACCAGCAGACACCAAGGAACTCTGTCAGCCTCTAGCTAAAAATGATGAAGCAGGAACAAAGTCAATGTGAAAACCTGTGTTTTTAAGTCAAACATTCTGGCAGACACTTCCTCTTACTGGGAAGCCAAGCTCAAAGGACACCCTTGCCCTGGCATTTTAACATTTCTAAATGAGCTCAGTCCTCCCTTTCCTGCACTATCCTCTGGTGTCATTACAAAGAGAAAACCATCAGCCACATGGGAGGAGGCCAAACTTGCGGCTCCACTTCCTGCCAACAGTATCGTTCTCCCAGAAACTGGCTCCTCCCATGCAGCTCAGGGGTTTCTGACAAGACCTTCAATGGAGGAGAAAGGAGCCATTTTGGAGCAATTCCCACACCATCTCAGTCCCAATAAATCTTACTGCACACCTCCTTCCTTCTTTAGTTCCGGAAAAAATAGTTATTTGGAGTGGTCCAGCTTGACCTGTACCTAACTCCCTACATACTGAGAATAGCTTAGCTCACTCCTAGAGGAAAGGAAGCCTGAAAATACGGTAACTTAGCTCACTCCTAGAAGAAAGGAAGCCAGCAAGGACACATACATATCATGATTGTGATCTGCCAGGAAGGAATACAATTCTTTCCTCCATCCCTCCCATGACCACCCAAAGATAAGGCCATCACATGTAACAGGAGGAGGCGGCAGACAAAAAAGGGATCAGTTAACACTGTTGGAGGAGGAATAAGTAAAACAGTACCAGACCTTCAGGCAAATGTGTCCTGCCAAAACAAGCCCAGGAAGAATTTCACTGTGAACCAAGCATTGTACATACTTGATTAAACCAAGCACTGCTTTAGCAGTCCGCTTTCTCCCAAGATCAGTAATTAAAACAACCTTGGAGGCAATGTTTGGCACTGCTTGGGCATTTTTAGAACAGACAGGAGGGAAGAGGATAGCTCACAAGCCTGCCTAGAAGTCGTGCTTGATCATTCCAGGTGCATGCGAATACTCCATGGTGAGAGCACTGTTCTCTGCACACGCTCAAAAGACATCTGTTTATTGACCCTTGTTTTTAAGAGCAGCTCCCGGTTCAAATATATGAGTGGTACAGGAGATTCCTCACAAGCAGTAAGTGCTCATCCATATGATGACAATATTTTGAAGATACTGATGTGTACACTCAGATATACCAAACCTAAGTCCTCCTGCCTCCACAGCCTGTAGTTTCACTATGTGACCATGGAAAGACTGCAACAGCCTGAAAGATTTGGGAATGATGGACTTCATGATGAACATCTCCTCCGGTTACATGCTGTTCTTCAGCACAACCCCCTTGCCTTGCTCCTATCTTACTTGCCATTCTAAATCCACTACTGAAACTACATGCACTGGTTCCCATATATTCACACACTGATTTGGCTAAGATTTGGGGCTGTGGGAACTGCCTGGCCCTTCCATGAGTCTCTCTGGACTTATCTCATTACCTGGCCCCAATCTTTCTGGCCTGTTTCAACCCTACCTCTGCTCATTCCTCAAGACCACCTACAACTTGAGCCCGCCTGGGATTTTAAAGACCACTAGCAGATGTGACCCCACAACATAGTGTGCTCATTTGTTGACAAGCGTTTCACAAGCAAGATGGTTTTTGACAGAACAGCTGCACAGCCTTCATACCCACACCCACCTTTGGATACTGCCGGTTGCATACTTCTGCCAAGTGAAGTCCTGTTACCACCCCTAACCTTGCTGCCAGACGTTGCAGAAGCAGACCAATGACAGTGGCCAGCAACAGAACCCAGAGCAGCTGAAAGACACAAAAGGTAAAAACCAGGCATGCAATGAGAACTCCGGTAGCTGGTCGGCCAGCCAACCTGGAGATTTTGCCTACTAAAGTGAGCTTGCATTTCTAGAAGCCTCTCTCATACAGACAGGATGGAGGACACAGCTTTTCAATGCATGTGGTTTGGGTTTCTGCACTGTTCATTGCTGTAGTACCATATTCCAGATGCGACTGTGCTGTACAAACATCAAGCTGTTTGATTTGTGAGTCTCCTCCAAGAATTCTAGGAATAACATCTTGGAACTTCACTTACACAACACATCACACACATAAAACAGAACTAGTTTCATGGAATATGGCTGCTGAACTGGTTAAAGCTTGTAGCATAGCTATGTCTCCAGATAGATACGGTATAAAATAAGATTCTATATGAAAAAAGGGAATGTGTACATACCACTTCTGCTAATTTAATCAAACAAGCAAAAAAAAAACTCAGGGCCACCTAAAGAGCAGGCATTAAAGCACAGCTGGAGATGTGTGCCTCCCGCCTCTGAATTTTAATGTTTGTTTGTTTTATTCTTAAGCACTGCAATGTTCTACCACTTTAACATTTAAAAGAAATGTTTAAAGATTTAAGATTAATCCAGAAAAGCGATTTGACCTACATGGCCTGACCACATAGCCTTAACGTTATTCAAATGTTTTCAGGTTTCTGGTTTGGCTAAGAAACAAATGACGCAAACAATGGCAGCAACTGACCTTCCAGATTTAAAGGACAGGGTGGGACTCAATTGCAATACATTGTCTATGAAATGCGGAGGGGGGAAATCATGTGGCCCTCCAAAAATTTGTTGAACTACAATTCCCAGCATTCCCCACCATTGGCTATGTTGAGTAAGGCTCATGGGAGCTGCAGTCCAACAACATCGGGATGGCCACATGATTTCCACTTGTGATGTATGGTAACGGGGCAACATTCATGCCTGTCAGGACAGCCTGGTCTCATGGAGATTAATTTCCTGTTTCAGTGTGACTCAGGCATGACAGGTGGCAAGAAGGACCTGTCAGGAAAACACTTTTAACCTTCAAACACAGGAAAATTAATTAAATCAGTTTGCAAATCCACAATGTCTGGTATTTTAAAAATATAGATTTAAAATACAGATAAATGTAAACACCTGTCAGTGAATAGCTGTTTATTAATATTAACATTATTGTTGTTGTTGTTATTTCTTACCCGCCTCTCCCTACAGACTGAGGCAGGGAACAACAAATTAACATATAAACATAGTATTGGTTAAAACACATATCATTATCAACTTAAAAGAACAAGTCAAACCAAGGCATTTTGGAATGATCAATACAAAATTTAAAATTCATACTTTAAAATCATCTGGACTTTAGGCCTCTTCAGGCCTGCGAGAAGAGACTGGTCTTTAATGCTGCTCTAAATTCAGCATATTCAGCTGTTGTGCCTCTTCCAGCAAGCTGTTCCAGAGTCTCGGGGCGTCTGAAGAAAAAGTCCTCTGGGTGACAGTTGCCAACCTAGTCCTGGCTGACTGGAGCAAATGTCCCCCGAGGACATAAGTGTACAGGGTAGGTTATATAGGAGAAGGCAATCCTGTAAGTAAGCTGGACCCAAACCATGTAGGTATTACTTGCCTGGAATATGATTACATCTTTCATCCAGATGTGTTGACTACTAATCCCATCCTCTCCATACACTGAGATGTACATGGATATTAGGTGGCTGGAAATGATAGGAGTTGTAGTTCAAAATATTTGGAGGGTGCTGAGTTGGGAAAGGTTGAGTTACATTGTCTTTCAGCTCTGGGGTCCTTTGGAGAGCTTTGGATGCTCAGGATCAAATATTTCTCAGCCACTTACCTTAAACCCTGCAATAGAACCAGACTGCAGATCCGACTCAATGTTGCCTGGATCCAGGTAGGCGATACTCATGAGAAAACCAGGTCCAGTAAAGGCCCAGAGTTTTCGAAAACTGAACCATGGGTGCTATAAAAATTAAGATGAAAAGCATGAGGGGAAAATATTAAAGGAAGAAGTTTTATAGCAGGCCAAAAAAGATTAAAGATTAACTGACAAATAAAACTGCTATACTGTTGCTTCTTTACAATTAATTCCATAGGAACCAATTTTGTTAAGAAAAGGCAAATTACCCCCCAAAAATTATAAATGCTGCCGTGCCCCACATATACAATGCATGTGGTTGCAGTGATGTCAGAATAGCTCAGCTGAACAACTTCCTGCTAGCAATGTAACTCCATCTCACTATTTCATGCGAAGAATATTCCAAGAGAGAATTCTCTTCCTAAATTAAAAATCACAAACTTAAGTTGTAGCTGAGAACGCTATCACACCAAGTATATACATTGTCTTTATGTTTTCTCCTGAAAGAGTAGAAAACATGGAGGAAAGGAATGCACACATCAACATTTTTACCTAGAAAGAATTCTTCAACAGCTTCGTCTTTTAAGACTTTGCTCATTTAAAATCTAAAGCAAAAAGCAGGAACTCTCTGCTCACACAGGAATGGCCAGCCTTGGATAATGTCTCTCCTAATCATAGACCCTTGTTTTGATTTCCAGTGTGCAACCCTTTGGTTACAGAAGGGCTTTGTGGTTATCAGCCAAAGGGGCAGATCTTTGAGCAGCTAGCTTATTTTGCCTATGCTGCCGTTCTGAAGATTGAGCAGCAACTTTCTGGTGATTTCAGAAATTAAAGACAGTAGCTGTTTGTCTACACAGAGTACTATTGTGTCAATTCATCCAACCATTACACTGACAACGTTAGCAAAGAAAATTACTGTTGACTGTTTTTTTTCCCCTGGCAAGTAACAAAAAGAAGCTGAAAGCCATCTCTTACAAAGCTGGCTTTCAAACCACATTAGTTAAATATGTACTCCATGGAGTACAATTCTGCAGAGAAGGAGCAGAATTTTGGAAAAAACAAAACACCTTGCAAATGTTGGAATGACTGGAATAAAATCTATTGATAGCCACTTTAGTTAATAAGCCCAGTGCAATGACTGCTGATCTGGTGCCACAGATGTCATTGGACTATAACTCCCACTGGTCATACTGGCTGAAGCTTCTGGGATTCTCAACTACAGTAACAACTGGAAACCAAAGTTTGGGAACCACTGGACAAGCGCTTCCATTCAGACAGCCAAAGCATGTTTCCGTTAAAGATAAACACCAGTGAAGCCATTTCTTTTTTAGGGCAGCCTCCCTCAGCCTTTGCCCCTCCCACCAGTCTCAGTCAGAATAATAATCAAGGATGATGGAGGCCACAGTCAAGATCTGGAGTTGGGGTAGGCAGAAGAACTGACCCTCTCTAAGTTTCTGCATACTATTAATCACGCTAACTGCAAAGAGACAACCTCAGAGCAATGACTTATGCTGAAAAGCAATGGGGAGCCTCCAAGGAGAAGTTAATTCTGAAATGTGCCCATATCAGGTGCAACTGAACGATACCTTAGGCAGAACAGTACCCCTCCCCAGAAGAAGCAGATTGATGGATGCAAAACAAAAGCAGACAATTGCACAAGGACACACTGGATAGCCTCCTCTGAGAGTAGTGGGCTCTGACACAACATCTGGGAAATTGTTGCCCAGCTTTCAACAGCCCCCACCCAACCCCAAACCAAAGAAGAAGAGGCACCATGTCTAATCACACTGACCTTGTCATCTTCAGGTATAGGTATTTTCTGATCAAAATAGGTGGTAAATTCATCTGTGGAGTCTGAGAGCTGGGCTGGTGCTGTGCTACTATAAATGGTGCTAACGCCATCTCCAGAGGAATCTTCTGCAAATCAACAAAAACATATGTTTTGATAAAGAGAGCAGAGAGCAGCAGCGTGATATAGTGATTTGAGCATCAGAGTACAACTCTGGAGAAACAGTTCGAATCCCCACTCCACCATGGAAACCCACTTGGTGACCTTGGGCAAGTCACACGCACTCAGCTTCAGAGGAAGGCAATGACAAACCCCCTCCGAAGAAATCTTGCCAAGAAAACCCCATGACAGGTTCAACTTAGGGTCACCATAAGTCGGAAATGACTTGAAGGCACACAGCAACAACAAAAGGGAGTAGGGGAAATGATGCAGTACTATTTTGCTGACCCCCACCCCATCCCGATGTATGAGTGCATATATGCATAATGGGATTTCATTTATGCACAGACTTGGGTTCCAGCCCCAAGAGAATCCCGCTTTTTATTTATAAAGATACTTTCTTTCTGATTCCATTTTGGGATACTTCCATAAGACAAGCAAACCCTAAATTTTGAAAATGTTTTTTAAAGAACTCTCTCTAAATTCAACTCATGAAATCTTCTGTTGTATCTTGATGGCAAGACAGCACTAAGGCAGAAAGCAAACACAATTTCAAAGATGATAGAATGATGGAAAGCAAAGAGAGTGCTCTTTGTGCTGTTCAACAATTCTCCACAATGGTAGTGGGGGAAGCAGACAGAAAAAGAGAGAGAAAGTAAGCATACATTTACAGTATTAGCTGGATATCTGCGTATACAGCTTGAGCATCCCTTATCTGCAATTCTGAAATCCAAAATACTCCATAATCCAAAACTGGGTGGCTGAGATAGTGACACCTTTGCTTTCTGATGGTTCAATGTACACAAACTTTGTTTCGTGCACAAAATAATTAAAAAATATTGTGTATAAATTACCTTCAGGCTATGTGTATAAGGTGTATATAAAACTTAAAGAAATTTCATGTTTAGACTTGGGTCCTATCTCCAAGATATCTCATTATGTATATGCACATACTGTATTCCAAAATAATAAAAAACAATAAACAAAAACAAAAAAACCCCCCAAATATAGACAACTTCTGGTCCTAAACATTTCACATAAAAGATACTTAACCTGTCATGCCTTTCAAGAAAGGTGATTCCCCACTCACACACACACCAAATTTGACAGCTCTTCCAATCCTTACAGATTTTGCCACCTGAAGGCATGATTCCAACATTTAGGGTCGCTCCAGTGCAGACCTTTAGGAGTGTGAGAGCTTGCAGCAGGGATCAGGGTGAGGTGCAAAGTCTATGCAAGGCTGTCTTCCTGCAGCAACCAGGGGAAGTACTTTCATCCTTTGGGTCACTTTCAGTACTCGCAGTTACAGACTAACAGTCCCACCGAGCCACAACTCCAAGAAGCTACAATTAAGAGGCTGCTGGCCATTTATTATATTTTATTGTATTTATAGTTTTAAATGTGATTTTAGATTAGTTGTTTTAATTTATATTTGTTTAATGTTTTTTTATGGGGGAGGGTGGGAGTGGGGGTGTTTAGGGATTTTATTTGTATTGTATTTTAAATTTTGTAAGCCGCCCCGATTGTTTTAACAGAGGGGCGGGGTATAAATAAATTTTATTATTATTATTATTATTATTATTATTATTATCTTTACATAGCACGTTCTGCAGACAAGCTGTAATTGTTCTTAAAGCTGATTCCAGCCTTGCCCTTGTAAGTTCAGCTTCCCTGCAATTAGAATGTTTGTCCCCTGGTTTCCCCTCTCTCTTCTCTACTATTTAATTTTCTATTTTCTATTACTCACCCACTCTTGTCTCTTTACATTGTAAACTTGCGGGCAGCATCTTGTTTTTAGACATGTTTAAGATTTTTTTGTTAGGAATCTGCATACCAAAATCAGTTATTGCCAGCTCTCTTATTGCTTCAGATATGAAACATGTCCTTCACCTGACACTCACTTATGATGTTTATTTAGTGAGAGAAGTATGGAGATTCTGACCAAACTCAACCATTACACACAGTTTTCTATATAGTAGTCACATACCCCCTTAAGTAACTGCCATGGAGTGGCCTTCGTACTCTTCCTGTGAGATACTCAAAAGCAATATCTGATCTCTGCTGGAAAAAAGATGCCTACTTAGATGGACCTTTGGTCCAGCCCAGCAGGCTGCTCTTATCTGTCAATGTTCACCTTCTTAACAAACCCTGAACATTAACCTAGCTGCTTTTAAGCTGAACTTGGTGAACACAGTGAATTCTGGTACATAGAACTGCAGAGTTGGAAGAGACCACGAGGGCCATCCAGTCCAACCCCCTGCCACGCAGGAAATCACGATCAAAGCATCCCCGACATATGGCCATCCAGCCTCTGTTTAAAGACCTCCAAGGAAGGAGACCCCGCCACGCTTCGAGGGAGCGCGTTCCACTGCTGAACAGCTCCTACCGTCAAAAAGTTCCTCCCAATGTTGAGATGGAATCTCTGTTCCTGGAGCTTGCACCCATTGCTCCGTGTTCCAGTCTCTGGAGCAGCAGAAAACAAGCCCGCTCCATCCTCAATGTGACACCCCTTCAAATACTTAAACAGGGCTATCATATCACCTCTTAACCGTCTTTTTTCCAGGCTAAACATACCCAGCTCCAGATCAGTTTGTCTTTACCTGTGGGAAGTGCTGGGAGGAAGGGTGTCTAAATTCACCCTGCCACTCACTTGAGTAGTTTGGGCCAACTTGTGGCCCTTCAGACTACAACTTCCATAAGCCCTACTCAGTCTAGCTCATAGTGGATGAGTGATGAAAGGTGCAGCCCAGTAACATCTGGAGGGCCCCACATTCCCCATCCTTATCTTAGCACCAACATGTTCTGTGTAGATGTAGTTACACAGAAGAGATTCACAAAGGTTTTTCGTAAGAACAATTTCTTCATCTCACTGAAGAGAGAAAATACATGAGGCTAAAATTAATTTTGTGCCTAGTTCCCAAACTACTGCCTCCCAATCCAAGCATTCTGATTGTACTCACTTTTGTATTCAAGCTTGTATTCTTTATGTGGCATTCTGCTTCTATTTCCAGAGGCCAAGGAAGCAGAACTTCACTTACATCTGCTTCCTCAGATGGGTAGAAGCTACCAATTTATAGTTCAAAACGAGAACACATACACACAGTTTATTATTGCAAAAATTGGGTTTCTCCTCCTACACCTCCACTTTCTCCGCCTCTCAAATGAGAGGAGACGCCACTCCAGTAATCTGTTTACAGGATGGATTTAAAGGTACAGCTGCATTGTATAATGAAAACTCTCATCAATGGAAGAATTCTACCTCCTGAAGAGTCAAATTCACCTTGCCCGGGTAGTTAAACAAAGATGGGAAAGGCTGGGGAACAGTATGTAACACACAGGATCAACTGGTTGGCAGCGGCTTCTCAGAAGTTATGCTCAATAAAGTTGGCTACTTGACAAAAAAGGCAGACAACAAGAATCTGGAAGGGCCTCTTTTGAAAGGTGTGTAGGCTGCACAGCAAATGTAGGTCAGTAAGGAAAATATTCTGTTTTACAAGAAGCAAGGGGAACTAACTGAGCCATTTCTGTCCACAACCAGCCATACAGGGTTGCTTAGTAGAACCAGCATCCAGAGGCAGCAGAAATCTTACGTAATATTGGGGAATTGGAAATTTCATCCTGATGCTATGAGTCTATGAGTCTATGCCGAGGGTATGACATAGAGAATGGGTATTTCTACAATGTTCCATGAGAAGCCCAACACCAAAGGAGAATTTAAGCAGTAGCTGTAGATTGCTACCTTCACCAGCAGTATCCAAAATGGCTCAGATGAGAGCTTTCATTGATCCTTTTGTGCTGGCAAGTGTGGCAAGCCATGGACACCTCCGTGCCCATAAAAGAAATCACATGAACCATTTTGGATCTTACTTATTTTTGTCTTTGAGGCCAGAGCAAACATCTTTGAGCTGCCCCATCAATTGCTTCATTTCCATCTCCCCTTGTTACTATACCCTCATAAAAAGCATCTTGCTCACTTAAAAACACATCATTTCACTCATGGAAATAAGGGATTGGGAGGAGATTCCATAATCTCTTGCTTAGTTGAGATAGAAGGGGGGGGGGAATAGAAGAACATACTAAGCTCACCAAAAAAGAGGTGGCAATGGTTAGGATGCAGAACACAGTTTTGACTCTCTCCTCAATGCTCAAGACTGCCATCTTTTCCCTGGTGGGAAGACTCTGAACATCTTTCTCTTATGTAGCTACCAGAAACACAGTCCGTGCTGCATTTTCCAAAATAATACTATAGTAAGGAAGCTGTGTCCACTGAGTGTTTGGAAAAAGGCATCCACTCTAAGCAAAAAAATACTCAAAACTGGGTGATTCCTTATTATCTCTTCCTCCTACTCCACCACCTCTTTCTTATTATAAAATCAAAGTTCCTTAGTAAAAATTTCAGTAAGAGTGGTCCCTTGGTATCCACAGCAGAATGGTTCCAGGACCCCCTAAGGAGATTTTTAAAAATGCAAACGCTCAAGTCCCTATTAAAAATGGCATAGGGCAGCAGTGGAGGTGGTGGCAAACCCTGGCTGCCAGGCACACTGCAAGCCATACATTCTTCAGGCTCCCTGACCTCCTGCCTCCATCTTTGAGCAGCTTCAGCAGGGACATGGGGATAGATCTCATTGGCACTCCAGCTCACTTGCAAACAAGCATAAGCACTGCCTCCAATCACAGGGCAGCGAGCAGCTTCTGTAGGGACATGGCAATCAGAGATCAGCAATGCCCCCACCTGTGAACAAATGGGCAGGAGCAATGCCAACGCCACCAATTGCAGGGTGGCAAGTAGCCTGCAGGGACATGGTGACTAGCAGTGACAACAGTGTACCTGCCTGCCTGCCTGCTTGCAAACGAACAAACAGGTCTGCCACTGCTGCCAATTGCTACGCCCCTGTATTTTTATTTTTAATCTGCAGCTGTTTAAATCCATGGACCCGGAGCTCAAGAATATGGCAGGCCCACTGCATTATAGAAAAGTTAAGGTGAGATACTAGGGCACCAAAGGGTAATAATTAAAATAGTGGATGCTGTGGCCATAAGAAGTTTCTACTAAATTTAGAATGGCTAGGTTCAAATATAACAAACAGGGAAGTTTTTTTGGTTTGCTGAATTCTGCCTTGTTATAGTGTATCTCTGCAAATTAAAAAAAATGGGATGTCAGCCTGGCATGATTAGAAACCATGGTTTGTTATCAGCTTATGAACTTTGTTTTATTTAACTCACAGCTAGCTGTTATGTTTATATGCAGAACCATGGTTGTTCCATTCTCTACTCTGAAGGGGAAAAAAGAGCTGACAAAAAGGCAGGAGAGAAATGGACCAGAAATGAAGGAGACAACCCACAGTTTGTTTGCTTATCTATGAAACACTGTGGCTAAATAATTAAACAATGGCTAACATAAAACATGGCCTAGCATGATGTGCTAACACAGCCATTCATTGGAAGATGGCATACCTTAAGCTTTCATGTGTAATGGAAACTCAAAGTTCAATAGACAAGCAGATAACCATTTAAAATTGACCAGAGTTAAGAAAAAAGAACTTTTCTACAACTAGAAAAGATTAGTGTATCTCCTGTAACAAGAACAATGAAAAAAACATGTGATGTCAATGAAAATACTGGTAGATAGAGAAGACCATTAGTCAAGCCTCCTTTTGCCTGTGAATCATTCCACCAGAGGATTCTATGCATGCAAGTGAGAAAGAACAAACAAATGCTGTTTTTTTAGACCATACACTACAGAGGATTGTGAAAAGTCATAGAGAACACAAGAGAGTGTCTTGAGTTAATGTCATGGTAAATTCAATACATAAGATTAAGTTTTTGGTGGGAAAAGGAACACATTTAACCTCAGTTGGTTTAAAACTTAATCTCCATGATCTATTGTTTAACCTCACATAGACATAACTCCATTAACAAAGCCTCTGATAGTGAAGCTCTTTTCTACAAAGTCTTTTTTATGCATGGCTAGGCTCTCATTCCTCCTCATTCTCTGCCTACCTGGAAGGTTTTCTTTTGTTTTTTGCAATGTCAGCACTGAGTGAGTGAAGTAGGACTGGAGAAACACAAACTTTTGGTGTCGGGTTGCAGCACTACTTCTGCAGTAAAGAATGCAATAAAGCTTGAGCTAGGAAAGAAGGGGATTCTACTCTAGCTAGGTCATGTGTGCTTGTCTACAACAGGCAAGGTAAGCAGCAGCTGCCACCAGATTCTCTTACTAATAGCAAGTCAGAGCAAATGAATAGCAATCAGAGAAAAGGGGAGAGCGGATAAGCCTACCTAACCAGCTATCCCTAGCATGTTAAACAAGCATAGGTAAGTCTGGTCCCCAAAATGGAAATCATAAAAAAATGGAGGTTGAAAAAAAGAAGTCATCATCCATGGATGTGTTCAAGTGATCTCTAGAAGGTTCAAAGTTTTTTTGTTTACTTATGCAGGGCTTACTTGACCTGGTTGTTTCATTTGACACAAACATACTGGTAGTTTTGAGTAAAGTTTCCTGGAACATGTTGAACTTCTCTTCTTTTGTTGTTGTTGTTGTTAAGAAGGAACCTATCTATCCCTGTTCTTTATGTGTTATTTCTGCCTCTGGTAACAAATTTTCTCTTAAAGAATTAATGTCCGGAAAAGCATCTACTTTGTTAACTCAGGTATACCTGTATTTGGTCATATCATTTACCCATGTAATCTAGAAGAACTTAACACCATCACATCAAAATTCAAAAGAGAAATGTGAAATCCAGTTCCAGAAGATAAGCAACTAAAACGGCACTTTGACAAGGCCAGCTCAAATCAGGCCACGGCTATGGCCTCCGTATTGAGAGAAAGGTGGGGCAAAACTTTAATAATTAATGTATATATAAATAATATCATTAGAATTTACTGTACCAACTACAAACCTTTTGTGGGTTTTGTGCAGCCCTGCAAATATTCCAACTCTATCAACTCTATCATTATCCTCACCACCACAGATTACATTAGCCAACTATAGATGAGGGGTGGGCAACACATGATCTTTGAGCCACATGCAGCTCTGACCATTTTAATGGTCTTCACAACACACCTACACTGGCTTTCTTTCCTCCTTTCTTAAACTGAGAATTATGCTCTGAGAAGCCTATAGGATGTGCAATTCAATTTTAACAAAAGGCATATGCCCCACCCTCCATGTACATCCTGTTTTTTAATTTTTGTAAGCCGCCCCGATTGTTTTAACAGAGGGGCGGGGTATAAATAAATTTTATTATTATTATTATTGTTCAAATAAAAACCAGCTTTTTAAAGAAAAACATACCCCAAACCCCTGGAAGTTGCCTTCTACTTCTGATGGGAGAAGTACAGCCATGACAAGTCCCTGGGGATGGAAAACTGGTCACTATACCCACTGAAGTTGCTCATTCTTGCTTTAAATAGATCAGTATTAGACAAGCTGGTGAGCAGATTCCTTGTGGTCTATTACTGTCAACTGCACCAGGTCTCCAAAAGTTGCTCTCTTAAGAGTTTTGCAGTAACTTCTCTCTAAATGATGAGCTTGATCTAGAGGAGTAATACCGTACTCAAAAGTGGAGATCCATGGATCCACACTGGTCCATAACCTATCAGCATCCTGGACAGCATCCCAAGGACCATATGGTATTGCAGACTTCCCTTTCTGTGGGCAGGAAAGGGGACTGTGTGTGGTGGAGCAGGGGCAGAAAAAGGATCCCTGCTGTTTCCCCTGATGTACCCCCAACAAGGAAGCCCAATTCCTTTAAATTTTCTATCATAGCTGGCATAAGCCCACATGAATTTGAAAATACCAGTTCCAAAGACTAATCTTGTACTTAATAATGTCAGCAAGAATCCTCCTAGCAAGAAACTGGAAAAAGGACTAAATACCGGGGAGAGATGACTGGCTATTACTGTATATGCTTATGACATGATGGAGCTAGACAGATTATCTTTATTGATATCCCAAAGAAAAGGACAAATTGAGAAAGACCGGGCACTGCTAACGAACTACTGTACTTAGACAAGAGGTGGAATAAGAAGACTAAATGAGAAAATTTAAACCTATCCTGAATAAAGTAATCTTTGCTCGAGAATAGTTTATTAGATCTATATACACTTAGCAAACAAGGTTAAAGATTAAAATACATAAATGTGGCAGCAGCAGTATCATTTAAATAGACGGTGATAGCAGAAGAGAAACTAAAGCAGAAAATACGAGAATATCCTGAATGGAAAAGCACAGAGGAGGAAGTAAATGGTGTATATGGGACGTCTATTATATGTCTGACTGTTTATTTTGTATGGTATTGTCAATGTTTCTATGTAATATATAGTTTGATGTTCTTGTTTTGTCTGTTTTTTCTTCTTTTTTAATGAAATGTGTGTGTTACATAAAAATAACTTTAAAAAAAGAAAATACTATACTATACATTCACTCTTTTTCCCCTGCAGGTTTGTGCCGCTTGACTGGTTAATGTTCAGATGCATCATTCATGACTCATCCAAATACAACTACACACTGTATCTGGACAGGGAAACTTCCAAGGCAGACAATCTAGGAAGCAGAAGAAATCAAGCCAATACCAGTAAGTTTCAAGTACCCACTTTCAAGAGCTTAATTTTCTTGACAGAATTTGACTTGCTCACTCTAAAATGAGAAGGTGCTTGCAGACGCTCAATGTTCAGGTAAAAATTCTGCATTCAGAAGTTGCTTCAGTTTTCTTCTCATGCCAAAGAAGCCACAAAGATACCATGACTAATAAGAAATCTGGTGTGTTGCAGACAGGTGGAAAGAATGTGGTAATGAAGGAAAATATTATGTTTTTCACCCAAGAAGAGAAGGAAGGATGGAAGAGCTTCAAGTCCAGTCTCAACTACCAGCCCCCTTGACAGTTATATGCTGAGGGTAAGAACAGGCAGGAACTGCAGAAAAAGAATCTGGCCCATGAGATTCTGTCAAAGTATATTACAAGAAGACTGACCTCAAATACATTTTCAACCGGGAAGTAATCCATCTAAATCCAGCAGTCATTTAGAATTTTTTTTAAAAAATGTTGGCTGGGACAGCACCCTCTGATATTCCTCAAGAAGAAACCTGTGCAGCTGTACAAACAACTTCCAAGTATGAGCCAAAGACAAGGGCATACAATATTGCACAGCTTCTACTCTCTGAGAAGGCAGAGACTGAACCCACTGAGGAAAGGAGTTGTAGCTCAGTGGCAGAGTACACATTTTGCAAAATCCCACATTCATTTCCAGGAGCGAAAAGCCAGTCTGAAACCTTGGAAAGCCACTGCTAACCAATGCAAAGCAAAGGTAGGCAGAGTGTGACTTCCACAGGGGTCCCAGTGCAATGGGGGGGGCAGAGGGAGGGAGTCAGCCCTCCCAAGTCTGGTGCAGAGCATGCACAGCTCCCAGACCAGAGGCAGTTACCCATCCCATTGCAGACGATCCTGAACAAGGATAAATAGGCACTTTCCTATGGAGCTGGTCTATTTAGATTTCTCCAAAAGATTATAGGTTTTCATTTACTACGGAATAGGCAAAATCAACCAACAGTTAAGTTACAGTATCACCTTGTGAAAGGAATTTAGTAGAATTGTTTCTCTCTCAGAAAGGTGAAGATGAAACAACTTTGGAAGAGATTTTCTAGCAATTCAAAACAAACTGAAAAGTGTTCATTACAATGGCTGGAAGGTGGTGATAATGTGAGCTTGGGAGGTCATAAAAATTATCTTGTGGAACACTGCTGGGTGGTTTACACTGTGACAGATAAAGAACATATCACATACATTTTCCAATTCAACAGTTAGTTAGTTGCCTTAGAAGAGACTTAAGCAGATGAGAATTAGCTGCAAGGGTTGACCTCCATTTCTAAACCAGCTCTTCCAATGCTAATCACAACCAAATTCAGTGGGTTTGCTCTAGATAGAACTCTCCTTCATTTCAATGAGTCTACTCTAGTCAGGATTTAGCCTAAACATTGTATTTAGTCTCAAAAGAGAGAAAGGAAGAAGAAAATCAACATTGTCCTAAATATTATAGTACAAGAAATGGAAAGCTTCTCATCATTGTTTTCCGATTATCCGGATAGTCCACTGCGACTTTAGAGCTACAATCCTATACCCACTTTCCTTGGAGCAAGTCCACCTGAATACAAAGAGACTTGTGTCCGGGCAGACTTGGAGATGCACTGGAAATGTGAAATATGGCCATTATGTTAGGATGTCAAAAGCGGCGGATTATCTGAAGAATTTTCTACACTCTTTGATATAGCAATGCTAGACTAGGTACAGTCGGAAACCGAATCTGCGGGATTTCAGTTCCCAGACTTATCATGGAAACCGGAAACTGCGGATAATAGCAAACCCTATTAAAATAATAGACTTCTGGTAAAAACATACAACAGAGTTGTGTTGGAAGACCTAGAAGATCTCTAGAGAGGATGCATCTCTAGGCATTTTCTAGGATGACTCTATGGTATGTATCCCTGTTTTGTGTCCTACAGATAACTAAAACCACAGATACTTGTTCCACAAATTCAGGGGTCCAACTGTATTACTGAAATAAAGCTAGTGAGGAAATTCAGGCTCTCCTTGGAAGGTCTTGAAGGCTTTCCAGTCAACTGGGGCCTGGATAAGGAAGATGTTGCGAGAAAATCACTTTGTCGGTACATTTTTGCCTTCTTCGAGCAGCGATGGTTGCCTGGGTCATACTATATGCAAAATCAATGACCTGAGCTTTCTACCTTTGCACTTTAAAAAATTGTTTAAAAGCTATATCATAAACAAGCATTTTGGGGCACCCATACTGCCAGAGGAGGATTTTAAAATATCTGCAATTACAATTATATATTGTTTTAGCCTATATGCTCACTTCTGTGAACACTTTGGGAGAAGAACCAACAGACAGGAAAGAACAGTCATTGTGTCTGTATTTTTGAAAGAGACAACACGTCGGAGCCTAGTGATTACCAGCAACAGAACAGCTTGAGAATATATTTTTACTTTTTATTAGATAATTCAGAAGCATGGGCAGATATAATCATCATTATCATAAGGGAAGACCATGAAGGTGTAAGGAAGTTATCAACTATTATTTTATTTGATCAAGGAGTATGTGCAGTGGATTATTTTAACCTTTTTGATGTTTAATTAGCATTCCTTTGCAGGTGAGTTTCCAAAAAACAAGAATCTGCCTTAATCCAGTGGAGACACCCATCAATAAAGCCTGGTATTCAAAGACATAGCCATGTTAGTGTGGAATAGCAACACGTATAGGGAACTAGTAGCAATTTTGAGAATAACTGTGAGAAAAAAAGCTATAGCATGAACTTTCATAGACTTGGTCTACTTCCTCAGATGCCTGGTATTGTCTGATCAGCAGTAGTTCAGGCAGAGGCCTATTCCAATTACATGCTATCTAATCCCTTTTGTTAAAATAAATAAATAAATAGAATCATAGAATTGTAGAGTTGGAAGAGGCCACAAGGGCCATCCAGTCCAGCCCCCTGACATGCAGGAAATCACGATCAAAGCATCCCTGACAGATGGCCATCCAGCCTCTGTTTAAAGACCTCCAAGGAAGGAGACCCCACCATGCTCCGAGGGAGTGTGTTCCACTGCCAAACAGCTCTTACTGTCAAAAAGTTCCTCCTAATGTTGAGGTGGAATCTCTGTTCCTGGAACTTGCATCCATTGTTCCGTGTTCTAGTCTTGGAGCAGCAGAAAACAAGCCTGCTCCATCCTCAACGTGACACCCCTTCAAATACTTAAACAGGGCTATCATATCGCCCCTTAACCCTCTTTTTTCCAGGCTAAACATACCCAGCTCCCTAAGTCTCTCCTCATAAGGCATGGTTTCCAGACCTTTTACCATTTTAGTCACCCTCCTCTGGACACGCTCCAATTTGTCAATATCCTTTTTGAATTGTGGTGCCCAGAACTGGACACAGTATTCTAGGTGAGGCCTGACCAAAGCAGAATAGAGTGGCACTATTACTTCCCTTGATCTAGACACTATACTTCTATTGATGCAGCCCAAAATCACATTGGCCTTTTTAGCTGCCGCATCACACTGTTGACTCATGTTCAACTTGTGGTCTACTAGGACTCCTAGATCCCTTTCGCATGTAGTCTCATTCTGCTGAATGATAAGTCAGCGAATAAGTTTAAGGAAGAATGGAATTGTTTACTACCCATATGGGAGAAGAAATGAGGGGAAATTAGCAATATTGAGCTTCTGAAATATAATGTAAAGTCATAAGAGATACCTTGAAATATTTTGACAGTTTCTATTCCTTTCCATTCCTTTTAGAATATTTCCTGATCCATATGGTTATATTTAAAATATTCAAAGAAATCAGCACACGTTTCAGTAATATAACACACAATATTGAAGAGGTTAGTTGTTTTCAAATTTATAACCAGATTTTTAGAATTTAGATAGGAAGTATTGTGCAATGATACTATATATATTTGGAAAGCAGCTTTCTTTCTTTCTTTTGGATGGTGTAAATATATGTGATTTTTTTGCTTCCCCAACAGTGGTCCGCCCTGGCCTCACATCGGGAGGCATGGAGACGCACTATCCACAATGCTGCAGCCTTATTTGAGAACTCACGACGAACAAGTCTTGAAGAGAAACGACAACGCAGAAAGAATCACAACCTAAAAACATCACCCAAGGAGACCTTCTGCTGTGCTTTTTGCAACCGGACCTGTTTATCTCGGATTGGCCTTTTTAGTCATCAGCGCGCTTGCAGAAAGCGCGGGATGAGTCCTTCCTGAATCTTCGTTTGCGAAGAAAAGCCAGAGACAATATGAGAATTAATTATCATATTTACTGTATCAATCTATTTTTCTTTATTCTGTATGTATGTATTTTGCTAATGTGTTTTTGATTTTGAGATAGTTTTATAAAAATAAATCATAAAAAATTAAAACTCTTTCCAAATAAATGGGGAAAAGAAAAGAATAAACAGATAGGGAGTGGAGTATGCCAGCACCATACTTCCCCATCATGGTTTCTATCACCCTCCTACAACTTTTTGAATCAGAGAGCCTCCACTATCCATGAAGGCTTTCTACCTGATTTGGAAACCTGGAAAGCAAAGGGGTCCAAATCACATGGAAAACCTCTACAGATACAGGAGGCTCTCTTCTTCAGACCTTCACTCTCTATGTGGAGAGCAACACAGAAAAACAACAGACAGAATGAAACAAGCATCATTGTGGCATGTTTATTCTACGGACATTTAAATACCCGAATAGGGTAATAAGTTCAGTTCCATAAGGCAAGCTGCACTCCACCAGCTTTATCTCCTACATACAATATGGGAAGAATACAGATTTTTTTCCAGCTTGTGAGATGCATTTTGTTTTCTTACTAGGATCCAAAGATTCACATCCTGAAGCCTGGTAGAAAATGCACATATAAGCAAGCAAGCCAGGAACTGAAGCTGGGATCATCTAGCTCATGGTTGAAGGTGGTTTGTAGCCTTCCATATGCTGCTGGACTGCAGTTCACATCAACATTAGCTATGCTAGCTAGGGATGGTGGAAGATGCAAAGCAGTAACATTTGGAGGGCTACAAGTTTCAAGCACCCTTGTTCTATCTGCAATGCATGTCCTCTACAACTGAGTTCTGGTCCCTCCCTTCTTGTATATATCAAGATAAATCACAAAAGATGAGGCCAATACTGAAAGACTTCTACTAAACAGTGATAGTCAAGCGTTGAATCAGAGGGCTAATTCATCGAAGGTGGCCAACCCCAAGAGGAGAGAAAGACAAAGCTGTTGACTCCTGCTTTTTTTCATCAAATGGCCTTGTCTAAGAATTTCAGCCAGCCAGTTAACAACATGTAGGTATTCATACTCCTGGATACAAACAACATAGTGCTGTACTCTACAGAAAGTCAGACTACTGAGACAGAAAGAACAGTGGAATAACCCAAATGGATGCCAGACTGAGGGCCTGTCTATATGAGCCCAAAAAACATGGAGTGACCCGCAGTAAAGATAAGTCGCAGCAGCTGCAACTTGTCTTAATGGTCTTACAGCCCCCATAAACTTCACATACCCTCTTGCGCAAGGGGGGCGGGAGGCGAAGGGGTTAGCGTCCCATTCCCCCAGGTTGGAAAGGAATGTCAGTAGCTGCTTGGCGGGGGGGGGGGGAACACCACCCCACCTCTCTCTCTCTCCAAGTGGCTAGCCAGGCTAAGGCAAAAAATCAACATGGGAACACTGGGTGCTTGCCCTGTTAGCAAGCCCTACTCCTGCACTTGTCTGGCCAATCAGCTTTGCACTTCCTCTCCTATGGGAAAGCGATTTTTAAAAAACTCCGCGAAAAGCCACAAAAGTTTTCCTTCTGAGTTTTTTATGTTTTGGGCCCTGCTCCTTCCAAATAAGGCAATGCAATGCGGGATCCCATTAAGACAGGTAGGATTCTCCCTGCTTTCCATGAGAAGTATTTTTACTGTTTAGACAAGCCCTTAGCAAATTATCATAGCACTGGTAAATGAAGAGAGAAAACAGCAGACATTCAGGTAAAAACAACAACAGCTAGTTATAGAGTGTTTCGTATCAGAAAAGTTGCCACATTGCTTAAAAACACACAACTGAAATAGATTTACCATATAATGCTTCTCTGTCTTTCCCAGGTGTCATGGTAAGAATTTTCTCTCCCGAATCAGGATCTTTAGGAGGAGTCACATTAACTGCAAAAAGAACAATTACGTTAAATCCATAATTAATCCAAGATTACAGAAGATGCTGCCATAGGCTGGAATTGTATGTTTTGAGAACGCTTGTCCATCTTCCCCTGCCCCCTCTCTTTGGGAAGCTGGACCTGGAGGAAGCAAATATAGTAATAGAAAACCTAAGATCTGTGACCCTGAAAGGAACAGGGAGAGATTAAATATGGAATCACGTGGCCAGGCTGTGCGCACATCTCTGGCTATGCCGCATTCACAGAGATGGAGGTTGCTGGTGTACAGGGAGATGGTTGGTACAAATCTAAAAGATGGGAGATGGTGTGGTACACCACACCATATGAAAGGTATGGTGACCTAAAGCAGTAAAGAAGCCATCACCCACCTGGAGCACAGCTTAGGAAACATATTATGAAAAGCAACATCTCTAGTCTATGAAATCCTAGCTGGAGGATTTAGAGTCCAGTTTTACAGCATGTGGATGGAGATGCCACCCCACAAGCCCTCCCCACCATCTGATCCACACACTGGTGCAAACAGAAAACAAACATCAACAAGACACAGTACCATGAAGACGCCCACAAAGCAGGTGATTCCTAATTTCTGCCTTACTTTATACTTTGTGGCTTCTTTCAACTGCTTAATTCCTTAGTACCCTCTTCAGGCATCATGTTTACTCCACACACAAGACAGGGAATGCATTACCTCTGGCCCCCTCCATTGCTGCTTTCCTCGAGCAAAAACAACACCTCTGAATTAGAGCTTGTCTCCAAGCAGAAGCTCTACAAGAACCTTCTTTTTTTCTTTCTGGATTCTGTCTTGCATGGAGGACATCCACTGATACAGTAGGCTCCCCTCTTGACTTTGATTCTCCTCCCCCCATGTGGAGTACATATATTTAAGACACACCTAAACAAGGCTGTGAAGCTAAGAGTCACCAAGCAAGCAACTCCAAGCAAAAGAGCTGCATTTCCATCTTGCTTGCTCCAATCTGCATGAATACTTCACCAATACTGCATTAGAAATGTAAGAGCAGGTTCCTGTGGCCACAGGTGTCCAGCTGCTGTCTCTCCTATAAGAGAGGTTTAAAATTTTTGCAAATTCTGAAACCACGGTTGGAGAAAATTTAGGGTTTTCAAAAAATGCAATAGTTACTTGCTTGTCAAACTGAAACTTCTTATACTGCTGAACAACACAAAATGTATAATTTGTAACTTAGCATGGAAAGCTAAGATTTGGCATGCTTATGAAATTTACAGGACAATCCTATGCACATATCTTCAACAGACCCACCCTGTTTAGTAGAAGTTATTTTCAAGTAGGAAACATAGGACTGCAGCCTCAAAAATATAAATGCCTCAATAGAAGCAAAACTGTGATTACACCAATCTGGGAGGGGTGAAGATGAGAAAAGAAAGAAGAAAGAAAGCAAGTAAACATACAACGATCTGCAGCACCCATTGCTACCTAAGACTACATATCCCATATTTCACCATCTGAAATGCAGAGAAAAATACAGGGTGCCCCGCATATCTGCAGAAACAATATCTATGGTTTCAGTTATCCATGGCTAAAAAATTAGGGAAACATACCAGAGAGTCACACTGGAAAATGCCTAAAGGTGCCACCTCTAAGAATTGCTAGGTCCTCCAACACAACTCTATGGTATGTTTGTATTGGAAGTGCTTTATTTTAATAGGGTTTGCTATTATCCATGGTTTCCACTGCTAAACGGTAAGTCCAGGAACATAACGGATATAGGGGGCCACCTGTAAACTGTGAAAATGTAAACCACACATCTTATATAATCAACAAGAAGAGAGCATTATTAGTTGTGTTGCAGCTGAACCAGGGTTTGCAGAAACAAACCAGCTTTTTGATTAGCAGGGCCAATGACGTCTTCTGTCACCACCATCAGGTTTCCCTTTCCTCTCTCAGCTTAGCTGCCATCCTCACATTCACTGGAAAGCATGCTGGGGGTGGGGCAAAATTTCCACACCAGCAGCAACTTATGTGGGTCCTTGTTGTACCAAGTATTTCTGGAGTGGTTTGTTCTTGAACAAGCAGCTGAGATCCACTATTTTTATGTTAGTTTATTTTTTACAAAAGATATGCACCTGGTAGAGATGAAAAGAGCTAGAACTGGCCTGATATGGACTGACAGAACTTTCTGCATTTTCGTACTCTCCTACAAGATGTGGCTATGAAGGATGTCTTGATGAGCCCATAATTTCATATTTACCACTGGACAACAGATTATTTGAACAGTCTCATCCTGCTGCACTATTAAATCTGTCACCTATTTGGAGAGTAGAGTTAAATCGTACAAGAAAACTGAAGTTATTTTGAATGTTATGTATGTATGCAGTACCCATACAGGAATGGTCCTACTCCAGTGCTATAAATTTACATGAAGCTCTTTATACTGCACACTTAGAATCAGTAAACCCTACTCTAAAAACAAACAAACCACTCACTCACTAAAGGAGAAATTACTTTGTGAGATTCCCCAGAATTTGAGTTTTTCATTGAAGAAATTGAAAGATGTGCAAGGGAGTGCAGGAGAATCTTAGAATTTACCCAGTTTTTCCTTGTGGCTTCATATCTCTAGCTATAAGCACTTAATGGCTTTTTCGTTCCCTTAAGATGTTCGTAAAATGGCTCCCCCCCCCCTTTAATCTTTCCTGAGAATGGAGGAATTCTTCCTTCCCAATAAACATTGAACTCTGCATATCTCAAGTCTCCAGTGAAGTTCGTAAGTTGTGCCAGGTCTTTCTTTGGTAAGAGGTTACCATTCACTTTAAGGGACTAGGCAAGTGAGTATACTTTAGATAAAGAGTTTATGAGAAACTCATATCACGCCTTTTACAGGCAGATCATCTCCTTTAAGTTATATTGGCCAATTATGTTAATGTGTCAAGAGATTTTACTTGTTTTGCAAAAACACTCTTCAGCATGAAGAGCAAGTTAAACAGACACATTCTGTGTCACATCTGCCTCCCAGAGAATTAAAACTGCTCTTGTTGTGGTGGTGTGCCTTCCAGTCCTTTCCAACTTCTGGTGACCCTAAGGTGAAAGTGTCATGGGTTTTCTGAGGCTGAGAGTGTGTGACTTGCCCAAGGTCACCCCAATGAGTTTTCATGGCCAAGCAGGGATTCAAACCCTGAAAACCAAAACTCAGTGATCAGCATAAATATGGGGGAAAATTTAAACACATGGCCTGCTGTTTCCAAGATCCAAAGCGTTTCTGTTTCATTAGGAATAGGAACAGGAATAGCAACTATGTGGGGAGGAGGAACTAGGAACTACTTTGGGGTCCAGTCATACAAAGCTCTATGGGAAGTCCAATATTCATTTTGAATATTTGGGCAGCTTCTCACCTTTTAATTACATCAGTCCAGAGCACAAATTTCTGAAAACAGATGTGGATGGCAGGAGTCAAACCCAGATCATTCCTAATAGTGCTTTTCCTTCCACTGAGATATACATGTAATTTTAAAAATTTATTTTACACACACACACACACACACACACACACACACATATATATATATATGAGAGGGCAGAGGCAAACAAATCATGGATTAGCAAGGAAGCTGCAAGCAAACCTAAAAAGAATATAGTTAGCTTATGAATCTTTCCTTTAATAATCAAAGTGTATACAGGTTGCACCCATATCTACAGGGACACATTCCTGGGCTTACCGTGTATAAGCAAAACTGTGGATAATAGCAAACCCTATTAAAACAAAGGTCTTCCTGTACAAACATACTATAGAGTTGTGTTGGAGGACCTAGAAGATGCCTAGAAAGGAGACCTGTCTAGGCATTTTCCAGCACAACTCTATGGTACATGTTCCCTATTTTGTGTCCCTCGGATTACTGAAATCTCAGATATTGGTTCTGTGGATACTGGGATGCGTGTGTGTGACCTGTACTCCATTTTAATGTATTTCCTTTCAAAATGTTTGGCTCTACCACTGGCAAGGGAACCATTTCATTAGAACTGTCCCATTTCTGGTGAAAACACATTGTTAAGATGTAATTTCATGCTTTCTTTAGTGCCCCTGGCTACACTGCATATCCCAGAATTCCATCTGAGATCGCCATCATGGTTAAAGTTTGTAGTGTGAAAGCACCTCGAGCAAAACCATTATGTTTCTTGGAAAATCCAGAAAGTCATGAATGACTTCTTTCCCTGCCACCATCACCCAAGCAGCTGGCATTCAGAAGCATACAGCCCCTGAATTTGGAGATGCTTTTATTTATGTTGGCAAATAACTATTGCTATGATCCTCAATGAGTTGTGTATGATCTCCTTTTTAAAGTCCTCTAAGCCAGTGGCAATTACTGTACCAGAATTTGGAATGCTGGATTCCCTCAATTAATTGCACTTTGACCAAGATCCTATACATTGCTGGCAGAGCATAAAATTCAACTCAAATATTTATGCAGGAGGCCTAGGTGGGCCATGGCTGCCAACCAAGCGACAACGCAAGGGAGATCTCCTAGTGCACCCCTCAGACAATCCATAGCTCAGCCAGAAAAAAAATTTATTGCACAAGAAGTACTCAATACAGTACTTCCTTATGCCACATCTGATATTTGACACTAGCATAATCCCAGGTACAGGAGCATAGGTCGTCAATGTGATTTCAAACTTTTTGTTCTCTAATTACAGTACAATTCTTGTGTCCACAGGGGATACATTCCTGAACTTACCGTGGAAACACAAAACCTCAGATAACAGCAAACCCTATTGAAATGAACAACTTCAGCCTGAGTGTACCATAGAATCATGCTGGAGGACCTAAAACTGCTTGGAGAGAGCATTTCTCTAGGCATTTTTAGGTCCTTCGGTGTGATGTATACTTGGGCAAGAATCTGACCACAGAATCACATTGGAGGACCTAGAAATGCCTGGAGAGAACGTATTTTTTTCAGATGCGGGTAACTGAAACCGCATATATGGGTTTCACACATATGGGGGTCATATTGTACAGTTGCCCCTCCACATTCACAGCTTTCACTCTCGTGGTTATGATTATTTGCGGTTTGCTCAGTGAGCACCCCATTTAAATCAGCTTCTCTCTTTCCCCCATGCAAGGGGGAGGAGCCGATTTAAGCGGAGTGCTTGCTGAGCAAACCAGGCGCTCAACTCCCCGCTCTCCTGAGGCTTGGCTCCATTTGGGGTGGAGTCAAGCCCCGGGAGAGAGGGGAGTTGGCGGGAAAGGTGCTTTTTAGCCCCCCCTGCCCTTCCCAAAGCCGCGATTCAGCTTTCCAAGACTTGTCATGGCTTTGGGTGGGGTGGGGTGGGGTGGCTGAAAAGCCTCTCCGCCGCACTCCCTCCACCCCTCCAGACATTTCCGAAGCGGCAATGGGGCTCTCAATCCTCAGAGCCCCGTCAGGAAGGCCGGGGAGAGGCTGGGCAGACTCCCTCCCTCCCTCCCGCCCCCTTCTCCGGCCTTCTCAAGGCAGCTCCAGGGTTTCAAAGCCCCGGAGCCCCTTCGGGAAGGCCAGGGAGAGGCCGGGCAACCACCCTCCCTCCCTTCCGCTGCCTTCCCCGGCCTTCCCAAGGAGGCTCCGGAGCTTCAAAGCCCCGGAGCCCCTTAGGGAAGGCCGGGGAGAGGCCGGGCAGACTCACTCACTCCCTCCTGCCGCCTTCCCCTGCTTCAAAGCCCCGGAGCCCCTTCAGGCAGGCCGGGCAGCCACCTTCCCTCCCTCCCGCCACCTTCCCCAGCCTTCCTTAGGAGGCTCCAGAGCTTCAAAGCCCTGAAGTCCCCTTGGGAAGGCTGGGGAGAGGCCACGCAGCCACCATACCTCCCTCCCGCTGCCTTCCCCAGCCTTCTCGAGGCAGCTCTGGGGTTTCAAAGCCCCGGAGCCCTCTTGGGAAGGCTGGGCAGAGGCTGGGCAGACTCCCTCCCACCCGCCCGCCGCCTTCTCGAGGCGGCTCCGGAGCTTCAAAGCCCTGGAGCCCCCTTGGGAAGGCCAGGGAGAGGCCGGGCAGACTCCCTCCCACCGCCTTCTCTGGCCTTCCCGAGGCAGCTCCAGGGAAGCACGTCAGGCGTCAGGGGGGTAGTGGCCAGTCGGGTGGGAGGCTTTTTAGCCACCCCCACGCTTCCCCAAGCAGCGATGGGACTTGAAAAGCCCCATTGCCACTTCGGAAGGGCGGGTGGAGGCCTTTTTTTTATTTGTGGTTTTTTCACATTCGCAGGGGTCTCGAGACCCTAACCCCCACAAATGTGGAGGGACGACTGTACTTCCTTCTGTGTGTCTTGAACTATTGTGAATCAGTCTTGTTGTGCAAACACACATTTTAATCTACTAGGAAGAGAGACAAGAGTTTCTATTCTACTTTATCTGCACCGTGCATAACATTTTATAAAACCCTTACTTATCAGGTTCTAATTTATTTGCCCCCCCCAAAAGTGCTAAACATTGTAGCCTTTTTTTAAAAAATAAGGGAGTTGCTCCAACTTCTCTAATCATCTTGGAGAACTGTATCCAAAATCCTAGATGTGGCCACAGTATAAGTTTGATCAAAAGCATTAAAACACTGGCAGCTTTATTTCTAATTCCTTTTCTCATCATTCCCAGCATGCAACTTCATTAGACTATCCTACCATTGTATCAATATCTATTTTCAGGGTAGCCACTGCCAAGTGAGTTGCCATCAATGGATGCAAGCTATATGTTTTTGCTATAAAATCAGGGAAATTAGGTTCATGTCCAAGAGGGTGTTATTTGTCCACATGGTTCAACGTCTAGCAAGCATGTCCACAAACAGCACCCTCATGGACGTGCCAACTTGCACATCTTGCTGGCACAATTGTTTCTTCTGCTTTTAAACATCTCTCTATAAATCTGGGTACAATTAAAGGAGTGGCAAGTTATGGGCAGTAAAGCCGCCTAAAGTTACTGCCCTTTAAATTGTGTTATTTCTGATTTTGGGGGTAAAGTAGCATGCCAAAGAGATTGCTCTTGGGAACCAGGTTAGAAATGGCATCAGTTATTGAAGCTACCTTATTTTGAACCAAACTATGAATCTACCTAACCTGGTACTGTTGACTGATAGACAATGGTCCTCCATGGAAGTCTTTCACAGCCTTATTGTCCAAAACACTTTCAACTGGAGATGCAAGGAAATGAAACAAAGACTTTCTGCATACAAAATTCTGTTCTCTGCCACTCCACCATGGCCCCTTTCACAAGGACTCACCACCACTGAAAGGATGTGTTATTGTTGTTGTTGTGTGCCTTCAAGTCATTTCCAACTTACGGTGACCCTAAGGCAGACCTATCGCAGGATTTTCTGAGGGCTGAGCAGAGTGTGTGACCTGCACAAGGTCACCCAGTGGGTTTTCATGGCTAAGTGGGGATTCAAACCCTGGTCTCCAGAGTTGTAGTCCAACACTCAGACCACTATGCCACGCTGGCTCGCCCACCAAAAGGTAACAGGTATATATTTATAGAGGAGCAGAAAATGACCAAACAATAGGAAAGTCATCCAAAAGGTCTAACTAGCTTGTTTTATGTGAGTACAGTATCCTTTTGTTTGGATTGCATGGTCAAGTTGATTTTAGAGTCATAAATTACCTACAGTGAGAGAACAGTTTTGTTACACTATGTTTTTGTTTAATTGTTCATTTACAGATCCAGTCAACAAGAATAGAAAACATCGAGTCTGAACAATGATATGTCCATCTCTGTCTCACTTATGGACAGCAATTCTCACCGCAATCTGCAACTTCTGTAACAAGATTAATACTGGGAAGGCAAGTATAGTAACAGCTGTAAGACACTAACAGTACAATCCTTGGCACGTCTACCAAACGTATGCCCTATTGACTTCAATAGGATTTATTCAGCAGAACTAACTCTCTTCCTTTAGGTAACATATTGAAACACATATTGCAACTTTATACAGCGGCCATACTAAAAAAGATCAACACATACAAATTGCAACAAAGCATGTATGTGACATACAGCTAGATTTTAGTTATATTGTGTACACATTAAAAGTCATACAAGTTGTACACTCTACCAACCTCTTCATTAAACTTAACATTAAACAGAATCACTGTCAACATCAACATAGAACAACAGTGTTCAGGGGAAGAAGTAAGATACCATATTTTCTTAATCTAGTTATCAGGGAAAACTCTGTGTACAAGATCAAATCTATTTTTCATAGCCTAACACATTTTTTCCTTCTCCAATGAGTTAACTATGATATTTGGTACTCTAATATCATAGTTATCTCATACATAAAGTAAGGGGGAAAGGGGGGGTGCAGTTTACCTTAACCAATTGCTTAGTTTCTTACATTTCAACCTTTAAACAAAATAGGGGAACTTGTATATCTAGCACCTAAAGTTTGGTCTAACTTATAAAGACCAAATGGTATTACTATCTATAAGATCTATATGAAAGAGAGAAAACAACAGAAACTTTCTAAGGGTAGAGACTGAAGGTAAAAAATGCCATTTCAAGTTGCAAGACAGAAACTGCTGGAGACTCTTTCTGAGAACAGAAGTAGCTCAAGCTACCTTCCTGCCTAACTAAAAATTAATTTTGCAACACCTTCCTGCCCCTTTGGCACATCTTGTTATGTGCAAGGTATATAAATATTGACATATGAAATCATTTCCAGAATACTTTTTTTAAAAAAGTATTCACTGCATTTCAGTAATCTTTCAAATATGCAAACTGGGAATGGACACAGACCACAGACAAAGAGCCAAAGAAAGCAACAAACAAGATACCAGTCAGGCAGAGAAAATTTAAACACCAAAGAACAAAACTGTAACAGAAGAGCATATGGCTATTCCGTATTGACAAAAAGAAAGAGTGAACCTTATACTTCCACATTATTATAGAAGCTGCAATATTGATCAAACTTTCTAAGGAACATGACTGAGGAAAAAAGGAGAAAAGCAGGGCTGGTTTATCTTTTTCCACTTGGGGCCATTTTCTTACGCAAAATCCACCCACCCACCCAGTGCCTTTTTCTTCACAAGGGGAGGGAAGAAACTTTGAGGTTGAAAATGGCCAAACAAGAAAGGATTAAAGCTTCTGCAGCTTAGTGACTGTGTGTGTGTATGTGTGACCTGCTGACTTATGAATTTCTTAGGTTTTTCTTAAGCAAGGAGTACTCAGAGGTGGTTTTACCTACAGCACCTGATATTCATTGGCAGTCTCCCATCCAAGTACTAACCAGGGCTGACCATGCTTGGCTTCCAAGATCAGATGAGATCTGGCGCAAACAGAAAAAGGTACTGCTGGTTTAGATTAGGCCAAGAAGTTCACATGTGGAGAAACAATAAATTGGTATTAAAACCCTAGGGTTTGGGGGGAGGGGATTGACATACACAGAGTAGGGCAGCCTTATCAGTCCTAACCAGCTAAGGGTGCAAATGTTACATTTGTTCTGAAAAAAATCCACAATTCCAAGAAAAACCCAGAAAAATTTGTCTCCCCCTCCCCTCCTAGAACTGTGGAATCAGAAGCAATTTTGGGTGGAGTGAACCAACTTCAGCTTCAAAATAAAATCTTATAATTTTATGGCAAAATATGGTAATGTGTCATTTTATACTTATATTCTATTCCTTTTCGTTTTCCAGAAAAAATATTTGCTATTTTTATTAACAACATTTAAACAATATAAATTCACAGTGTCAAAGACGAGCCCCATGAAGTCAGCTGCATTTGAGCATTTCACCATCATTCAAGGTGGAAACCATTTTGCATGGACCCAGATGAAGACAAATGAGTCCAAGGGCTTGACTACATGGTGGTGGTGGGGGGGGTAAAAATCCAGATGAGATTCAGACTACTCTGGCCAGGATTTAAGCACCATACTTGCCAAAACCCGAAGCTGCATTTGGATTTTTACTTGGCTTCCATTCAAAGCTGTTACACATGCTTGACTCTGAGCTCTGGGAAAAGCAAAGCCCCAGCAGAATGAGAGGCCCAGCTCATGATGGTGGGGTGGGCTACTGGTTCCAACTTCAGAGAGGGCAACTACCACTAGTGCTTTGCTTTTCCCAGAGCTCAGGTGGGAAATTGTGCCCCGTAAAAGCAAACCCCCAGCGGTAATCACTTTCTCTGAAGTCAGAACAAGTAGCTAGCCTAGCGATGGTGGGGCTCGCCAGGTACCATTGGGCTCTGCCTTTGGACTGAGAAGTGGCGCCAAGGAGGGGAAACAATAGCTGCACCTCGGGCAACGCTTGTCCTTCCTTCCCATCCCACCCCAAATCCAGTGCAGATTGACTATTCATGTAGCAGTTTGCTCTGAAGTTTCCAGTAAACTTCGGAGAAAACTGCAAGTCTTCTAAAACCTGGATTAAGGGGGTATTCCCAAGTTTGGTGCGAACTGGTCCGTACATTGTGTGTCACTATCGCACCAGATTCAGAGAAAAAGCCATATGTTGTGTGGCATTATCGGGACCGATTTGAGTTTTTTTCACTGGTGTCAACTCCTGAAACCAGGGTTTGGATCCCTGCTACGCCATGAAAACCCACTGGTTGACCTTGGGCAAGTCATTCTCTCAGCCTCAGACAACCCTGTGATAGGGGTGCTGTAAGTCAGAAATTATTTGAATGCACACAACAACAACAACAACAACAACAACAAGGTCGCACTAACTGCTAGAATATGCCCCCTCAAGAGACTACCCAAACTAGAATCTGGCTTCTGGGCTGAAAAGCTTCTTCAACTCTTAATAGGAGCTTCTACATGTGTTTTGGCTGAACATGCTCACAAGAGTCCTCACAATCAACCTTGCTTTCTTAACTGAAAGTGCTAGTTCTCATAGACTCATAGAATTGTAGAGCTGGAAGAGACCACAAGGGCCATCCAGTCCAACCCTCTGCCACGCAGGAATCACAATCAAAGTATGGCTGAAATCCATCAAAACAGATTGTAAATGTAAATGGGCTGAAGAAGAAAAGAGGGTAGATGAAGGGAAAAGAGGGCTTCATTAGGAGTGCACCTACCTATTCTGCAGTGCTCTGTCAGCTCTGTAGCTGATGAAAGATTTTATTTGTAACTATTAATCCAAAGGTCAGCATACACACAAATATTAAAAGCCAAGCTCTTAAAGACTGAATCAACAGAGTCTGTTGGTGGCTTCACAGATATGACTGTACAATGGTGCACAAGCCACTCAGGCTCTTCTATGGACTTTTGAGAAACACCTGAAACAGTATTATGTCTGAAGTGAAATGGGGAAATTGTAGACCCACACTTGGTGCCTGTCACTATCATACTTTGCCTCCAGACTTCCTCAACATTTCAAATGTGCTCACCATCCATCGACAAGTTTGCTCCAGAGTGGGCTTTCACAACCACCCCCAGCTCTATGTCTCTACACCAGTTACTGTTATGGGCACATCCCCTTTGAAGGGAGATATTTTGCATCTACAGCGACTGATTAACTCAACCACACACAATGCTAACACATGAGCTACTCACCCAGGTGAATGAAACTGTCTGGAAAGACACAGCAATTATCAATGCAGAGATTCAGCAAGCAATCCTTACTGTAGGTGAGTCCTTTGGGCTCACTGGGCTTTTTACTGCTCTAGTTTATTTCTCATAATAATGGATCCTAGACTAAAAAATGCCAAAGACTAAAAACTGCCATCCAAGTACAGGATGGCAGTGTTCAACAAGGATGAGGGCACCCACCACTGTCTCCCTGACTGCCTCTCATGACTTACAAATGAATAACTATCAAACATGGAAGTATGATTCTATATACTTTCTAAGAAAAAGGTTTGTGAGATTTATTCTTACTGAATAGATCAAAAGCCCTATTATATGTAGCGCTGCCAGTTCTGGTAATGTCATTAACCATTACGCGTTAAGTACCAGCCATAGTGGCTCACAGATTGTCAAGCGCGTGCGTGCGCACAGAGAGAGAGAGAGAGAATGAACATATCTGCCTCTTTGGAAATCAAGACAAAAATCTTAGCTAAAGGGACTGTTTCCAGATTAATGTGAAATGATATAATTATTCCTTCTCACCTACTTGAGGAAATGGAACAAGGAAGATTCATTGACTATAGCCTACTTCTAGCCAGAAGGTGGACACAGAGCAAAGGGTGGGCCCTGCTACTACAACAACTTGGAGGGAAGGACAAAGCTCACTAAGTAAAGACAAAGAAACCCCCCCCCAAGTGTAGCAACCTGAACTGGAGATCTGCACATAGTCCATTTCTCTTGCCCAGAGCTGACCCCACCAAAACTAGAGAGTATGCACCCTGGCCTCCTGCTCTGGACATGACTCATGAAAACTGGAGACTTAGGGCCAGGCCCTGAGAACTGACAACCTCAAAATTTGGGACTGTGGTAGTATCTCAGCACCACCATCTTTCTTTGCAATTGATTTGAAGGACTACCTGCTCCTATATGAACTGGCCCAGCCACAAAGGCTTTCAGTAGAAGCTCAGTTCAGGGTTTTGCTCACAGTGAATGTCCATCCCCTTGAATTTTCTTCATCTCTGGAACTCCCCATACTTTTTAATCAATTTCTCTGGATCCACTTTGATTTCTCATGCTAAAAATCTTGTTTTTTATCCAGACTTGCATGTTTACAGGACTGGTTCATAAGCTCTGTTTGTCTTTTTTAATTCGTTGGTCTTTTTAAAATCATTTGTTTGTTTTTCTAACTGCTGAAGTTTAGGTTGTGTTCTAAGTCCATTTAGTACTAAACTGGTTTTAAAAATGTGGCCTCACTCAAGAAAGTAAGTTTGCAGAAAGGGTTAAAAAATTTTTTTAAAGAAACTAGATTCAACACAGTTACAGTATACATTTCGTAAATTTAACTCTCAAAAGAGCTTTAAGGAAACCTTATGACTTTGGAATGAAAGGCATTTCTTCTTGCAGAATCATTACGTTAGTAAAGAAGACATGGATGCTGCTTAAAAGGAAGCAAAAGTAGCTTTTAAAGCAGAGCCAGACAAGTTAGGGCATGCAGCCTGATCTTTAGCAAAATGTCCATAAAAAATTATTAGTTCAGGCTTGGGGGTGGGGGAGATAAAAGGTTCAGGGTAGGGAAAGGGAGAGATTGATTGAGAAGAAGAAGAAGAGTGAGTGTGGAATGAGGTCAAAAAAAGGTTTATCCCCCCTCCCCCCAAAAAACCAAAAAACATGACAACCTCTTGCTGAACAGCTAGTGGCCTCTAGTGGAACCCTGCGGTTCCAGGAAATCCAGCTGAGAAATCCTGGATTAAGTGTTAACCAGTACTGATCATCTTATACATTCAGATTCTTTGATTACTGAATGTATTTATATTGATCTTATTCCATATTGAAGCCCTGTCTCTCCACCACCTAATACTCTGTTTTGAAAAAAAGAATGAGAGATCACAGTAGTGGGGCATCTTATCTTATTCTCCCTCCCCACAAGCTCCCCTACATTTCAGTGCACATGTGATTATTCCTCAAGATAACTTATTTCTGGCTTATTTGGTATGGCTACATAGCTACTATTGGGTAAACACAAATCATTTTTGTAAGGTGACTGTTTCTTGACATACGGTCTTTTTTGAAAGTTACAGCCTGGTCCCATGTGGGTTAGTTGGAACTGAATCCCACTATGTTCAATGGCTATATTTCAGAAGAAGGCAACGGCAAATCACCTCTTAGTATCCCTTGCCTGAGAAAATCCTATGAAATGCATGCCATAAGTCAACAGGTGACTTGAAGGCATGTACACATGTCCAATGGGACCTTATGGGCAAATCAATGTGGCCTACTTTGGAGTAGACTGCACTGTTGATCATGGATTTTTTTTAACAGCAAGTGTTTGAAAATGGCCATGAAATTTCTGATCCCCATTACTAAAAGCTACACCTCTGAAAATCACTGTGCTTAATAGACATAACTGTGCTTAAGAGAGGAGGATTATCAAAATGGTGGGAGGCCTGGAAGCCATGCCCTATGAGAAGTGGCTTAGGGAGCTGGGCATGTTTAGCCCGGAGAAGAGAAGTTTGAGAGGTGACATGATAGCAATGTTTAAATATTTGAAGGGATGCCATACTGAGGATGGAGCAAGCTGGTTTTCTGCTGCTCCAGGGGCTAGGACATGGAGCAATGGAGTCAAACTACAGGAAAAGAGATTTCACCTAAACATTAGGAAAAACTTCCTGAGAGTAAAAGCTGTTCAACAGTGGAATATGTTCCCTCAGACTGTGGTGGAGTCTCCCTCTTTAGAGGTTTTTAAACAGAGGCTGGATGGCCATCTGTCAGGAATGCTTTGATTGGGTATTCCTGCAAGGCAGAATGGGGTTGGACTAGATAGCTTTGTGGTCTCTTCCATCTCTATGATTCTATGATAACAGCTAGTGTCCCTGGACTCCTGCATTAACGTAGATTTGCGTCTAGCACACAAACCACCTCTTTTCTGCCAAACAAGGGTGAATTGTCTTTCCCAGAAGCCAGCAGGATAGGTGACTAACCTTTTAAATGGGTCATAATGACTCTGACATAAACCACACATTTTTTTCAAAACCAAAAGTAGACTTCTAGCCATTTCTGGATTTGTTTTGCTTTGTTTCACACAGGAGGGGCTTGATAACAATCTATGCAACCCCCTTTGTGTGTCTTGGAGCAAAAAAAAAAAAACCCTCCCTGGACCTGCTAAAGTTGCCCATATGTGGCCAAGCCCAACAGCTTGTGATTCTTTGAAATTAGAAAAGCACCCCATCTGCCTATAGATTTATGATATTGCTGTGCAATGCTGATGCTGACTTTTTGGTCAAGGTTAGGACTGCACAGCTTTTCTGGAAGCCGTGATTACTGTTCCACCTGGAAAAGCCTCTGAGATGGGTATTGTATCTGTCACTGGTTCAAAAGAAGCAACAATATCCTCTGCTTCTGAGCTTCCCAGAGGCACAGGGCTAATGCAGAGCTGGCAAAGTGTGGCCCTACAAGATGTTGCTGGATTGCAACTCCCATCAGCCCCTGCCAACAGAGGCAAAGGTGAGATCCTACAACATCTGGTCTTGCCACATTTTGGGCTTGCCACATGCCTCTGACAAGCTCACAGGAACAGAATAAAGACTGACCTTTGTCCACTTGTTTCTAGTGCCCATTATTAATAAATATACCACCTTTGTTCAAGGAGATTTTAGCTGTAGAGCAAGGTGTTATTTGTTCTGCATACTTGGGGCCTTAAAAATAAGTCAACAGGCCTAATGCTTAACAGACTAAATAGATGGGACAATTTAGGTTTCAGTCCTAAATACACTTACCTGGAAATAAGTCCCACTGCAAATCAATTGGCCTTGAGTCCAAGTAAACATGTTTCAGAACAGGGTTGTAAAATGCCTTTAAGTCACATGTAAACAGTCACCAGAGTCTAGCTGGCTTTTCCCAGAGTGCCTCCTTTCTTCTAGTCCCTTATAAAAGCTGGGGTGGACTACCTTGAAAGCGTTTGACTTACACAGGAATGCTTACTAAGAATATGGAATGGATCCACTGGCAGGAAAGGAGAGGGAGGGAAGGGGTAAACTGAATGATGTCTTTTAAAACTGAACAGAAACATTCCCTCTGGTCATCCTGCCTTGCCACTCTGTTTGGATTGGGGAAGGATTTCTTCCCTTGCTGATCCCACCTGTGATTACATTGTCTAGGTTTTATATCAGTAGTCTTCTACACACTTGAAAAGGAAGGTGTCTGCCTCTTCAGGGCAAAAGTCAGATAAACTCCAGGCAGAGTACTCTCTACAACAGTGGTTCTTAACCTTTTCTTTACCAGGGACCCCCTTTAAATATCTGTTTTTGCTGTGGAGCCCCAAGATTTAAAACAGTAACAATAATACAGTACCTGATGCTGATGCTGATACAACAACAACAACAATAATAATACAATTACACCATCCATGAAACCTTCCCCCAGAGGCACTGGAGGGGGAGGGAAGACTTTTCTTCTGCTTCTTCCTGCAAGTTTGTGGCTGGAGTGGATTGAATGGCAATGCACAGGCCAAGCCAGCCAGCCAGCCTTTGCCTTGGCTCCTGACACGTGGCCTCCCCCACTGCAGAGAGGAGGTGGGCCAAGCAGCCTTCAAGCCGTTGGGGACCCCCTGTGAGGACATTGCAGACCCCTGGGGGTCCCTGGGCCCCAGGTTAAGAACCATTGCTCTACAATGACCCCCCTTCTGTATGCGCTTTTCAGGAGTTAAGCAATGATGATACTACTGCTACTATCATCATCATCTTTACTTCTATCCTCTTTTTCCCCTGATTTGGGACTCAAAGTGGCATACTACTACTGTACAAGAACTACTTCACAAACTAGGCAGCTGCTTTCTAAAACAGCTTGCACAGAATTACATCTAGGTTTCCATCCTGTGGTAGAAGGTGACACCAATGACCCCTAGAAAAGGAAGACCTTGTGGCGGTGGGCTCCAAACATGGGGATACATTGCAATAGAGGGAAGGAAATAAATGCCAGTTAAAAGATCTTGGTTAACAGCAACGAACACTCCTTCCTCTAAGAACAAGGGACACACAGGCAAGCAAGCCAATTCAAGACTCCTTCCTTCGGGTTCTCCTTCTTTCAAGCTAGCTTTTGGGGTACCCTTGTGCACCCTGCATTTTAGCCAGGCAAAATACTCCCGCCTCAGGCCACTGCTGTTAAATAACCACAGCCTTCTTTGTGGCCAGAAATGGGGCGATTTCTAAGCGGTTTTCCTAAACCTGTGTTTTGCTTTTTTCTTTTGAGTGTGCATTTAATTCAAGGCTTTCAACCCTGTGGTAAGACTCTGGACCAGGGTTTCTCAACCAGGGTTCCCTGGGACCCTAGAGTTCCCCACAAGAGGTTGCCAGGGGTTCCTCCAGATATTCAGCCTGGAAAAAATACAACTTTTTTTTTTTTAGTTGTAGATATTAATAATTTTGAGGCAGGGGTTCCCTGAGACCTGAAAAGGGGTTTAAGAGTTCCACTAGGATAAAAAGGTTGAGAAAGGCTGCTCTGGACCCTTTACTCCTAGAATCATAAAACCCTAGAGGTGGAAGAGACCTCCCAAGGGCCATCTAGTCCAACCCCATTCTGCCCTGAAGGAATATACAGTACAATCAAACCATTCCCGACAGATGGGGCCATCCAGCCTCTGTTTAAAAGCCTCCAAAGAAGGAGACTCCACCACAGTACAGGGATCTCTGTATGTGTGGCAGGAGACCAGCCACATTCACACAAACACCCAAAGACACGTGTACATGAATAACAACCCTCTGTCTCTGTACCCCTTCATGAGCTTATCCCTCTCCCCCTCAACCTCTCTTGCGTTGTGTATCATTCAGCCGCCCACAACCCACACACACCAGCAACCCTTCACACCCCTCCTCTCTCACCTCAGCCAGAGGCGCCCGACCTCCAGCAGCACCTCTCCCGCTCCATGGCTCAGCTCGAGCAGGAAGCCCCGCCCCTTCGACCCGCCCCTTCGCCTGCTCTCGATGCCATTTTGGGCGGGAAAGAGGGGCGACCTCCGCGGTGGGCAGCGCGCCCCCTGGCGGAGCTCCACCAAAAGGACACGGTGCAGCCACAGAGCCAGGAAACATTGAGAAAGTCCAGGTTAGTCATGATTCTCAACCTGTGGGTCCCCACAGATGGTGTTGGACTACAGTTCCCAGAATCCCTCACTATTGGCTTTGCTGTCTGGAGTTTCTGGGAATTTTTTTGGGGGGGGGATTAGGAAATTTTTATTGGAATAAGACCATTCTAGTGAAAAATACACCCGACCACAAAAGGCCCTAACAATAATGCAAACATAATAATAATTGTTTTCCTCTTTTCTTACTAATAAAAAAATAAAACCATCTATCCTAACACTAATACATGTTTCTAGGGTCCCACAGGTTGAGAATCACGACTAACCTGGACTTTCTCAATGTTTTTACCCTGGTGGAACCCTTGAAACAATTTTCAGGTCTCAGGGAACCCCTGCCGCAAAGTTATTATATCTCTCTGGCTTTTTTTCACAAACGACGATTCAGAAAGGACTCATCCTGTGCTTTCTGCAAGTGCGCTGATGACTAAAAAGGCCAATCCAAGATAAACAAGTCCAGTTGCAGAAAGCACAGCAGAAGGTCTCCTTGGGTGATGTTTCCGGGTTGTGATTCTTTCTGCATTGTCGTTTCTCTTCAAGACTTGTTTGGCGTGAGTTCTCAAATAAGGCTGCAGCCTTGTGGATAGTGCGTCTCCATGCCTCCCGATGTGAGGCCAGGGCGGACCACTGTTGGTGATCCATTTGGCCGAGCCTGAGATGTTTCAGGGAGTCCTTGTATCGCTTTTTTGGAGCTCCCCTCTTACGCTGACCCGTGGCGAGTTCACCGTAGAGTACTATTTTTGGGAGGCGATGGTCCTCCATCCTAGAAATGTGCCCTGCCCTTTATTATATCTACAGCTTAGGAAAAAAAGTTTATATTTTTTTCAATCTCTATATCTTGCAGAACCCTTAGCAACCTCTTGTGGAACCAACAGGGAACCCTGGTTGAGAAACCCTGAACTAACCTAATTAGTAAATCTTGAAGTGCATGCCTGCATCTTGCCAGTCCCTATAAGAGCACCCACAGGGCAACTCCAACAATCCAAATGTGTGTGTTGATCTACATTTTTTTTAAGCTGGAAGTTTTCATCTCTGCCAAAAGCAAGTCTTTATAAAAGTACAAGTTGTCCCTCCATATCCACAGATTTGTTATCCACGGATTTAAGTATTCACAGCTTGAAAATATACTTTAAAAAAATAATAATCCAAACAGCAAACCTTGATTTTGCCATCGTATATAAGGGACACCATTTTGCTATGCCATTGCATATAATACGACTTGAGTATTCACGGATTTGGGCATCCACGGGGGTCCTGGAACCAAACCCCAGCGAATATGAAAGGACAGCTGTAGTGCTTAGGGTTAGGTGTGAGGGTTCCCACATGGAGTTATGGTGGATTTGGCAGCCCCCTTCCGAATGAGACGTAGCCATGCGAATGTCGGTAGAGACAGATCGCCTTCCATTCGCATCCCATTAGGATTATTTTCACCATTTAGATAGGCTCTCAGAGCATTTGAAAAGAAGTGTATTAGCAAGCCAGCAGCAGCACTCCGTTACACATTGGAATTAAGGGCAACTGGGGACTGCAACAAAATGTTGAGGTGTGGAATGGACTTGGGCCATGAATTTAAGGGAGACTGAGTTGTGACAAGTTTTGTGCATTTTTAGCAGTGTGGCATCACTCCAGCAAACGTTCATGGGTATAGGATTACATCTTTAATGGCCAGTCCCTATTGTTTAATATTTTGAACAATATATGTATGTTTGTATGTTTGTTTGTTTGTGTCTGTCTGTGCTATCCAGGGAATTTAAACAGCAACAACATGAACAACAAGAAAAACTATTCTAAAAAAGATCCTAAGCACCACTACTAACCTTAAAGAAAACTGAAAGAACACTTACAGGTATCTTATCAATACAGGCACACAAAGACACACACTCACCCCCACACAAATCAAAAACCTTTTATATACAGAGATGCAAAAGCACACACATACCCCATTCCCCCCTCTTACAGGGACATGCACACATACATCTCCCTTTCTCACATGCACACGGATGCAACAACACACACATACTTCTCTCTCTCTCTCACACACACACACACACACTCCCCCCTCTCTGACATAAATCCAAACACACACCTCAAGCTGGCAGGAGTTTCCTGGCTTGTTTTTTTATGACCCTCCCCACAACACATCCCTGCATCCAACCTTTGCAGGTTCCCTCTGTGAGCCAACTTGCTTGCCCTTGACATCTGAATGTCAGACCTTCCTAAATATATGGGAGAAACAGAAGGTCAGTATGGGAGCCCAAGGATCCAAAAAAATTAGCTGGAATAGGGAGATCCCAGGAAATAAGGGAGAGTTGGTCAGTCTAACTGGACTGCTCTTTAGAGATCTAGACAGCTCCTCTCCCAGATGCTGCATTTTATTCATTCCCCCTCCTCCTCAAATCCCCAGTTTACTATCAACCTGTTTTTCATGCCACAGCATGCTCAGACCTCATCTTTAAATTTCTTCTTCAGTTCTGAAAACCTTGGGTGTTTTCTTGAGTCTGTTTATTATCCCTCGCCTCTTGATGTACCACAAAAGGAGAACTGAGTTTGCTACTATTAGTACAGTACTCCTTTCAAGGTTACAGTATTAACATCCTTCCAAAGTTAAGCTTTTTATATGTGAAGAGGCTGGCTAATGTTACCTAAAAACACCCCAGGATTAAAGGTTATTCAATATTTACCTGGAAGGCCTCCAGCACAGGGGTGATTCACTAACCTTCTTTGCTCTTTTTTTTTAACCAGACTGTCATGACTAACCTCAATACACTTCAAATTTAGCCCATGTTTCAACCATTAATAACTTGATCAATGATTAGACTACTCATACTGAAGGGTTTACAGTCGGAGGAGAAATGAATATTTTTTTCTAAAATAAACGATTTTTTAAATTTTATACTTTAAATGTATAATCTGAACAAATTCACATTTTGAAATTGTAATTTAAAAATAACACCACTCATTCCCTCTCTTCTCTGCAGATAATTTTAATTTTTACGCATGGATTCATTTCATGTCATTTCCATTCCACCTTTCTTCTAGAGGTTTTAAAGCAGAGGCTGGATGGCCATCTATCTGGAATGATTTGACTGTGTATTCCTGCATGGCAGGGGGTTGGACTGGATGGTCCTTGAGGTCTCTTCCAGTTCTATGATTCCATGATTCTACAACAAAGGTGAGGATTCCCAGATGATCCCAATCCAGGCACTGGCCAAATCCAGATCAGGTTATCCTTAGAAAGGTAGTTGCATTATATGCCTGCCAGCCATGTCAGTGAATTCACATGTAGGCTGTTATTAATCAAGGAACTAGCAACCTAAGGAGACATGATAATAAGGAAGACCACAGGTAGTCAAATGGAAAAGAGAAAAAAAAATCTTCTCACAATTGTGTAGAAGAGGAAATGTCTGCAAATGCAGCTTAAATTATCAGCTACACTTGCTGAAATTCCTTCTTCTCTGCAAGTAATAAAAAGGTAGGACCCCTATTCTCTTCTCCATCTACCACCCTAGGAGGATTCATAAGAGTCAGCAGATGCAAAGGAACACATGGCCCTTGTGCCTTTAACAGCTGGACACAACAAGGGATTTCAGCTTACCATACAAAAGGGAAAAAAAATATTTTTGAAATTATTTCTTTTGTACCTGTAGGCATCTTGTCTTCTCTTCTGTTGGAGGTTACATTGCAAATGTATCAAGCTCATACATTCCATTTAGCTTCGCCCAAGACTACAGAAATGCACCAGCAACGCAAAGACCCCAGATGATCAAAGCTCTTGAGCCAAGCAGAATATGATAGGGGAAACCCACTCCTTCAAAATATGGTCTGCTTGGCAGAAGAGAAAACCTCACCTCAGTTTGGGCCTCTATTTACTGTTGGCAGCCCAAATAAAAATAAAGCACTTACCCAGTTCACAGCTCTGCTTGGGAGGCTGTTTTTTAGGCATTATACAGAAAGTGTTAACTCCTTGCTCCACAGCTCCCACCACACAGAGTGAAAACCCTATGCTTCTTTTACTATATATATATATATATATACACACACACACACACACAAGTGTCCCTGATTGATAAGGACTCTTTGGACTTGCCCTTTCTCAGGCTGGTAATGGGCAGGGTGGTTTTAAATATCTGAGAAACCAATTATACCTTTGCTTGTGTTTTTTTAAAGACATACACACCATTTTTAGATTTCCCTGACATTAATGATATAATTGACTTAACAATAATGGGGAATTAATTGGGCACAAGGAACTTTGTTCCCAGATCTGAATCACTGATGCAGTTCTCAGTCCTGGACTTGGATACAGCAGGAGAATTTCTCAGCAAATGTTATTGATATGGGAACAGGAGTTTAAAAACCCATTTCATTAAACTTGAGGCAACATTCCAATTATTTGTGCATAAGATAGCATGACCTTTGCACTGGATTGAGCTGGTTTGTTTGGGGGGTGGGTTTTATCTTTTTTCACCATTAGGATCAGAACTTGGCACCATTTAACATTTTCCATTGCTGGGTACGTGCAGCCCAGATAAGTCCCATTAGGCAGATCAATATAATATGAAGTGTATCACAATCACTGCTGATTTGAATTCCCCATTAAGACTTCATCTGTCAGCCATCTGACGTGAAGACTTCCAGTAGTCAGTTTCATGATTTCTGTGCTTAATTTCTGATAAGAAAGGGCTGAAGGTCTCATGAACCATGACACGGCCAATTCAGCAGATGATCTGTGACTTGACAAGAAAGCAAATATGGGTGCATAATCATCTATAAATCACCCTCACCTCCAGTTGACCATGTATACTAGGACTCCCATATCTGCTGGGGAATTGGTTCGGGGGGGGGCATGGATACTGAAAACCATGGATAATAGCGAACACCATTGAAAATAATGGGAATTCCAGTTTAAAATACCATAGAGTTGCCTTGGAAGACCTAGAAATGGCTAGAGAAGACACATTTTCTAGGAAGACTATGGTAGGTGTGCTGTTTTGTGTCCCATGGATAATTGAATCAGTGGATAATGAATCAGTGGATACAGGGGTCCTACTGTATGCTAATTCCAAGTTGCAGCTGCTTGGCACATGGTAGCAAGTTTTCTATGGCCATGTTTAAATGCTCTAATATGTGGTGGGGAGGGACAGAGGGAAATCTTGTATTTGCAGCATATGTAGCAGGGCATAGAAGTACATTGCATTTTCTTTGCAATTTTGGGCAGTGAGGATCAACTCACCGTATTTCAGGACTAAAGAGCAAGCTTTGTTCTCTCTGCAGTATGGACCCAGAACTTTTGGCGTTCAAGATGTTGGTGGGTTACATTTCTGATAATCCTTTACCCTTGGTCATGCTGGCTGTGGCTTCTGGGACCTGAAGTCTAAAACACCTGCAGAGCAAGGGGTCCTCCCCCTTGCCCCACATCCCTGTTCCCCAAGTCTTACTTCTTCCCTATAAGAGCGATAGCAACCAGTCACAAGAGATGGGGAATTGATGGTTCTCTCAAATAGATCACTAGGGGACAAGGCAGAACTTGCTGCTTGCTTCTGCTGAGATCTCAACGATTGGGAATTGAAACTTCTACTTTCATAAAGCTTGCCTGGAGCTTGGGGTAATTGTGACTGACAGCACAGGAGGTCTCCCACAGACACACTTGAGAAATGGATTTCCCAAATGGAATAGGACTCCTTAATCTGTTTGCATCCAGCATCTAGCTTGTTTATGGCATAGTGATGAACTCTGGCAATCCTTCATTTTGGAAACTGAAAGAATATTTGTTTGCTGCTGAGACACTTGTGTGTTGCTTCTCATCAAAAATAATACTGTGGTGAAAGCAGAAAAATACAGAAATCCACCCTGTGCCAGTGCAGTTCCCCCAAAGTGATAGCTTCCATATGTTTTAAACTGCAATTCCCAGCAGTCAGTGTGGGCATGATCAGGTACCTGAAGTTCCAGAGGGTATCCCATTGAGGGAAACTATCCCACCCCTTCCAGCCTCTTACTACTAGGAGCCTTACTGCACAATAGCGTGCAACTCCACTACAGTTGTACACAGGAGGGCTGCTGGATGTTGGTGAACTCTTCTGCACATAAGCTGCATTTCTGTTGTAATCTCACCATTTGGACGTTTAACAAATGGATTTCTCTTCTGTAGCAGCAGCGTGGATACCTTCTCCTCTACTCCACCCCTAGCTTCATGATTGGTTCATTATTATTTTTTTACTAGTGTGGTGCTGTCATAGCGATGCGATGCGACGCCATAATGCCACTTTGACGGACGTGATGTTTATTGCGAGGAGTAGGACAGGAAAATAATCTAACCACGCCCTCCCCCACCATTTTATCGTGTTATGTAGAAAGGAAGGAGTCACATTTACGGACACCCCCTTTTTTCTGCTGGAAGTGCAGGTGTGCTGTTTTCTATAGTATCACTGCTGTTCTACCATCATAGCATCCTAGCACCAATCCAGTACACCACATTAATTGTTGTGATGGATCCTGAGCTGGCTGGTTTTTATGTTCACACTGCTTTCCTTATTTTTCTCACAATGCTAGACCAGGTCACTACTTTTCCTCAACGGCAACTGAAGCGTGTAGCACATAGGCAATGTAGAATTTTTCTTATTTGGTCCAACATCAGGTAGTTCTGACATTCAGTGCTACAGCTCTTCATACCAGTGAGTCAGCTGACATCACTGACATGTTACATGCTTGGCTCGGTAGCCAGACTTGGCCAAGAAGATGATGGTTCAGAACCCGTCTTAGCAGATCTTGGTGGAGCAGCAAGGTGCTTGCCCTATGGGATGATGACATGTGGTTATACCACTTCTGGATGACTAGGACAACCCTGTTTAAAATTGCTGAAATTCTGTGCCCACACCTACAGCGAGGCCAGACTATCATGTGAGACTCCAAATTTGTAGAGGTAAAAGGTTGCCATTGGTATTTTGTGGCTCTCCAGTCCTCTTATCTACAGAAAGACTGCCTCCAGTTTTGTACTTGGCCATTCTGCAGTTGTAGAGATTGCCATTAAGGTCTGCCTGGCTATTGAGCATGCCTTGCTTCCATCTACTGTTCATTTGCGTGACTATCATGAGGTATGCCATTACCTACACACACACACACACACACACATTGGTCTTCTTCCTTTCTTTTAATTTTGGTATTCCTTTCTGCACACTGCTACTGTTGTGACTTTCACAAGAAAGCCTTTTATAATCTTCCCATTGCAATGCAGCTTAAAATTAAAATTGGTTGAAATTAGACTCTTTTTTTTTAATCTAGAGAAAGTATTCTTACAAACACTTAGACCGAGATCATGTACGACACAGCATAGTGTAACAGTTCCATATGTCGAACTACACTACATATCTCAACTCAACACCTCCTGGAATGGTTTAGCTGCTACAGCCCCACCCTCACTCCACCCACAGCCATTCCATGGCTGGTGAAGAGTGGGAGGGGGGTTGGAGGAGCACCTGGCTTTGTCCTCATAGCCAGACACAGAATGATTGCATTATCTGCTGTGTGATGTTCTGGACTTTTCAGAAGGAAATGTTGTTTAATGTATTAGATATTAAGGTAATATAGTTATGTATGTGCTGTGTATTAGACAAACTAAGGTAAGGATCTGTTGGGAGTGGGTGAGAGAATGAGATGCTGGGAGTGATTGGCTGAATGTCTGATGGGATTTTTAAAATCCCCTCAGTGTATGACAGTTGGTAGGGGATGAGAGTGGAGTCTGTCAAGATTAGGAATTAGTTGGGTTTAGAGGTTTGAGAGGTTAGGAGAATTAGGGTCAGAAATAAAGATTAGTTAGAGTCAGGGTTACTTAGGGTATGAGTGAGAAAGAGAGTGAGAGTTGTGATTTAGATGCATTAAATATTCGTAAGTAATTTGTGATGTTATGCTCAATTTGTTTAATAAATCATCATTTTTGTATTATACAGTTGAGCCTCCTGAGAACGCTATATATTGGGAAGCTTCAGTTCAGACACAGTGTCTGTGGTGGCCTGTCGGAAGAGATCCGTCTTTAGCGCTTTCTTGAAGCTATCAAGAGTAGTGGTACTGCTACCTTATGCTCACCTGGAAATAAGCCACATTGAATTGAATCAGGCTTACCTTTGAGTAGACAGGGAAAGGATTTGCAGAGTAAGTCACCTGTGCACAGAGCCAGATCCAATAGTCATAGGAGAAAACTGAGAACAGATGAATAACACAACCAGTAATAACAATTTGCAAATCTTGTGAGCTGGAAAAGATGAGAACTCCTGTTACTCCTCTCTGGCCTACTTTACCCTTCAAAATTGTTGGTTGTATCATTTAGCAGATTTATACCCAACATTTCTTTCATCACAAATCTCAAAATTATACATAGGTTCCCAGGTGGTCTCCCAACCAGGCCCAGACCTGCTTGGCTAAATTATAGAAGTTGAGTCATGAAGTCTGAGCCATACTTTAGAACTGGATGCTTCCCCCCCCCCCCCCGGGATAGGGAGGCTGTTTGTCAGTTCATTGCTGAACAGGTTTCAGAGGGGCTTTTGACCAACTTAATCTTTTCATAATATATTTTGGTCCTTTTTTTAATCTCTTATTTTTAGGTAGTGTTTTTTTTCCCAGCTTTGGATGTACTATCAGTCATGTATATGTGCATCATCCCCAACTGGACTATAGTAAAGCAGTTTGCGTGAAGCTGCCTTCTCCAGCTTGCTTTTGTTTTACTTGTCCTGTGAATAAAATCAGTTAGAGATCTCTAAAATTAAATGTAGATTTGAAAGAAAACAAGAGCGCCCTTCTCTCATAGACTGAGAAGTTTTCAGATGACTACTACAAACCCACACAGATCACAAAGGTCCTCTGGAGTTTCCCTAGCTCAGCAGTTCTTATAATATATATCATCAGAGGATAGTGCAGCTAGACTTTTATGTGGACGTGACAGACTCTATACTTCTGATGGATGGAGGACCAGAATAAAGGTCAAATAAAAGATACTGTGTTATTTGCTTAAAGGGAAATGCAGTGAGATTCTGGTCACCTGAGGTGAGAACTGAGATTATTTTCACTGTTATCTGCAATCATATGCCCATTTACCTGGGAGTAAGCTCAGTTGAAACTGTGAAGTCGAAGGCTTTCGTGGCCAGCATCCATAGATTTTCCTTGGGTTTTTTTCCGGGCTGTGAGGCCGTGTTCTGGAATAGTTTCTTTCTGATGTTTTGCCTGCATCTGTGGCTGGCATCCTTCCCATATGATCCCCCCGCGCACCCCGGTCCTCTGGGAGGAACCTGCTGCAGCCTATGAAAATTAGGCTGTCGCAGACCTCCCAGAGGGCCTTCTCTTCTATGGCTCCCAGACTTTGGAATGGCCTGCCGGACGAGATCCATCTTATCACTACTCTTGATAGGTTCAAGAAAGCGCTAAAGACGGATCTCTTCCGGCAGGCCTTCCCAGAATAACTTCCCGGCTCAAGTGGAGTTGATTGCCTACCCGCCCCCCTGCCGCTATTGCCATTTTTTTTGTCGTAATTTGTATATTGTATTGTACTTTATGTTTGTTTTAATTCTCTACTAGTTTAATTTAGTTTTAAGGGGTGGGAGGGTTAGGATTGGGAAGGATTGTTTTAACTTGCTGTTGTTTTAATCCTGTTGTACGCCGCCCCGGTTGCCGAGCAGAGGGGCGGGTTAAAAAGAAAATATTATTATTATTATTATTATTATTATTATTATTCCAGAACACGGCCTCACAACCCAGAAAAAAAAACCAAGGAAAATCTATCAGTTGAAAGTAATAAGACTTACTTTTGAGTTGATACATATAGAATTGCACTGTTAACCACATTTCTATTCTTCTCATCCTCCAAGAAATTTATGGCAGAATTATGTGTGTGTACATGCTTTCAAATCACCTGTTGACTTACAGTGACCCCATTAATTTCATCAGGTTTTCTTAGGCAAGGAATGCTCAGAGGTAGCATTGCCAGTTCCTTACTCTGAAATAAAGCCTACAGAATCGGGTATTCATTGATGGTCTCCCATCCAAGTACTAACAAGGGCTGGCTGTTTAACTTCCAAGATCAGATGGGTGGTGCCTTTAGGGTCTTTAGGCCCCTGGAGGGAATTATTTAATTCTCACAACAGCCTTGTAATTTAGGTTAGGCTAGAAGACCATTCAGCCCCGTGATCATACAGCTAACTGAATGGAGAGGCAGGGATTTGAATCGTGGGCTGCAACATTCTGCCTAATCCAATGCATGGTGTTTTTTCTACAGCAACGATAATCATTACCTGCAATAAAGGATAATAGACTACTGGGATACTATAAAACACAAGATATTTTATTCATACCGGCCGAACCCAAAGGGTGCTCAGCAGTGGCTCCTCTTCGTCTTGGAAAGATGTGACCAGTGGGGTGCCACAGGGTTCTGTCCTGGGCCCAGTGCTATTCCACATCTTTATCAATGACTTGGATGAGGGAATTAGGGGCATACTTACCAAATTTGCAGATGACACCAAATTAGGAGGAGTAGCTAATACCCTAGAGGACAGGATCAAAATTCAGAATGACCTGGATAGACTGGAGAGCTGGGCCAAAGCTAACAAAATGAAATTCAATACGGAGAAATGTAAAGTACTGCATTTAGGGCGGAAAAATGAAATGCATAGATATAGGATGGGGGAGACCTGGCTGAATGAGATTACGTGCGAAAGGGATCTAGGAGTCCTAGTAGACCACAAGTTGAACATGAGCCAACAGAGTGATGCAGCAGCTAAAAAGGCCAATGCGATTTTGGGCTGTATCAATAGAAGTATAGTGTCTAGATCAAGGGAAGTAATAGTGCCACTCTATTCTGCCTTGGTCAGACCTCACTTAGAATACTGTGTCCAGTTCTGGGCACCACAATTCAAAAAGATATTGACAAATTGGAGTGTGTCCAGAGAAGGGCAACTAAAATGGTGAAAGGTCTGGAAACGATGCCTTATGAGGAGAGACTTAGGGAGCTGGGTATGTTTAGCCTGGAAAAAAGACGGTTAAGAGGTGATATGATAGCCCTGTTTAAGTATTTGAAGGGGTGTCACGCTGAGGATGGAGCAGGCTTGTTTTCTGCTGCTCCAGAGACTGGAACACGGAGCAATGGATGCAAGCTCCAGGAACAGAGATTCCACCTCAACATTAGGAAGAACTTTTTGACAGTAAGAGCTGTTTGGCAGTGGAACACACTCCCTTGGAGCGTGGTGGGGTCTCCTTCCTTGGAGGTCTTTAAACAGAGGCTGGATTGCCATCTGTCGGGGATGCTTTGATCAAGATTTCCTGCGTGGCAGGGGGGTTGGACTGGATGGCCCTTGTGGTCTCTTCCAACTCTGCAATTCTATGATTCTATGATACCCTGTCAAATACAATGTACAGAGGGCCGGGTTCTTTTACAAATTTATCAGTCATGATTCCTGGATTTACTTCTGAGTATTAATAAGTATAGTTACATTGTTTGTGTTTTTAAATTCACTAATCTTAGTTCCCACACAATTTATAGAATGCATTTCATAACCAAATGTGGGTGGAAGGTGAGTTGAAAACTACTGATAGATATTTGCATGATTGCAGGTAGATCAACAAAGGTACCTGATTTTTAACAATGGTCACAACCAAATGACCTCTCCTGTTATACTGCTGGGAAAAATGGGAGTGGATGTTTGTGTGGAAGAACTGTGAGGTCAGTTCAGTTCTGTTACTCAGAACTAATTCCTAGGCTCAAAATTATTTAATTCTGTGTATGTATCTCTGGGCTCAGTTACACAGCAGTTTTTATTGCGATAGTTTGTGCTTTAGCGCTTTTTCACACCAGTGCCGGATAGTTTACATGATTTATTGGGAAAGTGGTTGGTCTGTTTAGTTTTTTGCTTTCTGGTTCACACAGACAGAGGTGGGGGGCCGTGGCCTCTCAAGCACATCTGGGGGAAGATGCCAGGAAGATGAGAGGGAGGGGGGGAAAGAGAGAGAGAGAAAGTGCTAGCAAATTCTTAATGGACTTATTTTGCTGTGTAAACGGGCCCCCTGATCTTGGAAGCTAAGCAGAGTCAGCTCTAGTTAGTACTCGGATAGGAGACTGCAAACAAATACCAGGGTCTTGTTTATATGAGTGGAGAAAATGAACTGTGCCTGTAGCCGAGATGGTGGCTGTGAGTGTATTACTCATGTTTTTAAATCTGCCACCACCGAACTTAAAAAAAAAAACAACAACTATTTTTATGATGCGCACAAGTGATATTCCACCTTTCCCAAAAAGAAAGAGAGAGAAAAAGATAGCACAAACCTTTGTTTTATTGCCTTAGCAATCACTCGCTAAGGTGAAAATCCAACATGGCAGCAGTGGGCGCATGCTCTGTAAGCCAGCCCCACCGGCGCACTCATCCAGCCAATCAGGTTTGTGCTGTATCTTGCATGGAGAAGTGATTCATGTTGAATTGCTTGTCTTAATAAGTGAAAATTCGTATATCACTGGGATAAAAATTTAAGTCAGGAAATGCCACAAATGCTTTTCTTGTGTAGTTTTTCCTCTTTTTGGCCCCCTCCTTCACAATACAATGAGACAATGCCGGATCCCGTTAAGACAGGATCCTGTGACCAAATTCTGTGAGGGGTATTTTCACCATGTGGACAACCCCCGGTTGTGTAGGTGATATTTCAGAGGAAGGAACTAGCAAAATCACCTCTGAGTATTCCCTGCTTAAGAAAACCATACGATATTAATTGGGTGGCCATAAGTGGACAGGCAACTTGAAGGGGTTTGCACTGCTTTCCAGTAGCTGGCTCCTGCAAGATCCTGAAGTCTGCAGGAATCCTCTATCCTCTTCCACATCAGATTCAAACAGTCAGCCCTTGCACTTGAAACTCCTTCATTATCTTCCCTTCACACACTGGCATTGTTCTACGCTTCCTCCCCTTTTACTCACGTCTCTCAGCTGGATTTGGGTCCTGTAGTTCCTTATGCTGGAACCACCACTTTCTCTCACCACTTTATCAGGCCTCCTCCATCTTCTTTTCCAGTTAATCCTCACTTCTCATGCAGCACCATTCTGGGGCCACCCTGTTCATCAGTTCAACCACACATCAATCTTCCCTAGCTAGCAGGGTATTTGGGTCAGCATTATGCAGGTACAGTTGGCCCTCAGTATCCATGGATTATACATCGATGGATTCAAGCATCCACGGCTTGAAAATATATATATAAAAAAAAAAATCCAAAAAGCAAACCTTGATTTTGCCATTTTATATAAGGAACACAATTTCACTAGCCATTGTAAATAATGTTTACTTGAGCATCCACGGATTTTGGTATCCAAGGGAGCAGGGGGTCCTGGAACCAAATCCCAGTGGATACCAAGGGCCCACTGTATATTGGCTGCTGATACTGGAGCCCTGTGCCAGTACTGGCGGCTCCCAGATCCCTAAAAATAGCCACCCTGGGCCCACATCTCCCATGATTTCCAACCACTGGCCATGCTGATTGGCATTAACTGTAAACAACAACATCCAGAGAGCCTAGGTTGGGAAAAGGCTGAATAGAATTTTGTGAGCAAACAGTAACAATAATCCTTGCTTGGCTTACCCCTTTTACAGATAGGGCAGACAGAAGTAAAAGAGAAGGTGGCTCCTGAACCTTTATTAGTTGTACAGAAGAAGGAATGTCAGCATGTATCATCAAGATTTAAGAAAGGGAATTTTACATTAATAAATGGAAAGCATCTGGCCTGTTCGTTCTACAGCTCAGCACCCTTCTTTTTATTTGATTGTTCTGGGACAATATGAGTATGGAAGTCTGTGTGTAAATTTTGCACCATTAAACTACCAAGAATCTTCTGGTGTATGCCTTCATAAACCAGAGGCCGTTTTGTAAGCTGTACTTCTGATTTTCAAGTGGCCTATGCTTCTGATGAAGCAGACACCTAGTCCAGGAAAAGTGGAAACACACATAAATTTTTTAAGTTAAATTTGTTTATTTGTATCCCTATTTTCTGTCAGCTTAGCTACAGTACAATCCTATACTTATAGGTTTTCCGTTGATTTTTTCCAGGCTGTGAGGCCATGTTCTAGCTATCAATAAATAGAGCTACTATTATTTGCTTCACCTGCATCATCACAGATGTGAACTTTTTAAGAATATGTGTTGTTTCAATTTACCTGATAATAGCAGGTATAGAACAACAGTTGCACTATTTAAAAAACGTGACTACACGCTACTACAGATGTAGGATTCCCTAACCTTTTTAATTTCCATGTTTTGCAATACTCCATGAGCCTTTCCTATAAAGAGACATCAGTTGTTATATTTAAACAAACAACTAAACAATTTGGATGTTAAAAAATAAAAAAGGGGGACATATGGGTTGCCTGAAATTCCTAGAGCCTGAGAAAACTCAGGATCAAATGAATATCACGCCCCGCCTTTCCTTCCTGCCTTTCAATTGGGTAATAAATATCTTCAAAGTAATCTTTGAGGAAAAGAGCTCAATCTAACTGCACCCTGTGATCCTAATGATTGACTGTATCACAAATAGATGGTTAGCAAATGGTTAACTATGCCTACCTGTGACTTATACACTATATAAGGTGTAACCCCTGAATGGGGGGAGAGCTTGGGCCTGCCGGCCTGCCCTGACATCCTTTGTCCAAGATGCACCCTCCATTGTCTTTTGCTAATGTCTCTGTGTTAGCATTCAAAACCCTGAATAAATCTGTGTAGCATTTTGTTCATTTTTCACCATGCTTCTGTGTTACTTGCTGTAACAGTTTATTTCTGACGTTTCGCCTGCATCTGTGGCTAGCATCTTCAGAGAATGGTTGGGTAGGAGTGTGTGTGTGTGGGGGGTTATATACACATTATAAACCACACACACATACTCCTACCCAACCATTCTCCGAAGATACCAGCCACAGATGCAGGCAAAACGTCAGAACTAAACTCTTCCAGAACAGGGCCTCCCAGCCTGGAAAAAAACCCCACAGAAAACTATAGATGCCTGTCGTGTAAGGCCTCAACTTCACAATCCTATATCTTTTTGCTCATAATTAGGTCCCATTGAATTCAACTGGGCTCGAGACTGTGTGTCCAAGTTACCTATCAATTTATGGGCAACGTATGAATTTCATGTAGTGTTCTTAGGCCAGAAATAGTCAGAGGTGGTTTGCTATTCCCCTCCTTGGAATATAGCCTATAGCAGTACTACTCAAGAGAAGTGGTGTGGCATAGTGGTTTGAATGTTGGATTAGACACTGGGAGACAAGGGTTTGAATCCCTGCTTGGCCATGGAAACCCAGTAGGTGACCTTGGACAAGTCACAGTCTTTCAGAGGAAGGCAAAGGGAAACTCCCTCTTAACAAATCTTGTCAAGAAAATCCTGTAATTGGTTTGTCTTAGGGCAAACAACTTGAAGGAATAGAACAACAACAGCACTACTCAGTGTGGTGTTGCTTCCTGAGCCATTGGCTGCTGATCTCTGGCAAGTTTTCAGGAGGGAAAGAAACAATTGTGCCTGATGGGCAACCATGTAGTGCCAGTCCCTGGCCTATTGTGGGGAAAATAGCTGCCAGTCTTCCACATCAGGTAGTCTGAGCAGCACTGGCCCACAGCATCTGGTAATTCCCTGGGCGTCTCCCTTCCAAGTACTAAGCAGGACTGACTCTGCTTAGCTTCCAAGATCAGATGCGATCTGGTGCCTGAAGTGTTTGTAGAAGGAGTGGGCTGAGAGAGTTGGTTCCTCTAACACAGTGGTTCTTAACCTGTGGTTTAGAGACCCCAGGGATCTGGGATATCCTCATGGCCTGTGTGTGTGTGTCCCTGAATGCTTGAAGGCTGCTTGGCCCACCTCCTCCCTGTAGTGGAGCAGCCACGTGACAGGAGCAAAGGCTGGCTGGCTTGGCCTGCGCATTGCCATTCAATCAGCTCCAGCCACAAACTGCATGAAAAAGCAGAAGAAAAATCTTTCCTCTCCCTCCAGTGCCTCTGAGGGAAGGCATGTTGGATGGTGTAATTGTATTATTATTATCCTGAATCTTCGTTTGCGAAGAAAAGCCAGAGATTATTATTAGGTATTATTAGGTGTTGTTAGCTTTTAATAAGCTTGAGTTAAGTCTTGGGGTCCCGTGGCAACAACAGATATTTAAAGGGGGTCCCTGGCAAAGGCGAGGCGAAGAGCCCCTGCTCTCAAAGCCCATCCCTGGAGGAGGGAGGTTCCCCTCAGAGCGACGGTGGGGGCTGCGCCGGAAGTCCCGCCTCGAGTGAGAGAGGCCGGAGGGCGCCCACTTCCTGCATGTCCGCTGCAGCGCCTTCCGCCCGAAGCCGTCACGTGAGCAGTTCCGGACGTTGCCGGCGGGGGGGGAGAGAGAGGACTGAGAGAGAGAGCGTTCCCCTCCGTTCAGAACCCCTGTCAGTGGGGCGGCGGCGGCGGCATGAGGGCGTCGGTGGCGCTGCTGGGCGGGCGGTGTGGCGGCGTTGGCGTTGGCTTGCGCCCGGGCCTCCTCCGCGCCCCTCTCCCCGGCGCGTCCCTCTTCCGGCCTCAACGGCCCCCGGAGCCTCCTCCCTGGCCGGCGCTGAGGTAAGGGGCCGAGGAGGGATGGGCGCGCTTGGGAGCCAGCCGGTGGGACTCCGGAGTCTGAGGCGCCTTCGAGGGAGCCAGGCCGAAGGAGGCAGCAGAGGAGCCGGGGGGCTCCTGACGAGGCACCTTGACCAGGGAGCCCCCCTGCAAATATCTCTTGTTGCCATGGACCCCCAGGACATAACTCGAGATTTAATGCCTCTATAACAACAACAAGGAGAATACCTGATAGTAGTCATAGTAGCAGTAATACCATGATGATGAAGCAGTCACACCATCCCTTAAACCTTCCCTCAGAGGCACTGGAGGTGGGAGGGAAAACATTTCTCCTGCTTCTTCCTGAACGTTTGTGGCTGGAGCAGAATGGCAATGCGCAGGCCAAGCCAGCCAGCAACTTTCAAGCCTTCACAGACCCCCTCTGAGGACATCATGAGCCCCTGGGGGCTCATGGACCCCACGTTAAGAAAACACTGATTATATTATTATTATTATTAGCTTTTATTTTTAGAGCGCCATCAGCGTACATGGCACTTTACAAGAAAAAGAACAACAAAATAGTTTGTATCCTTACTTGTCAAGCCTTACTTCTTTGGGGCTGTTTTGGCTCTAGTTATCCTGTGGATAAGAGACCTCCAATGATTATTATGATTATTTTATTCATTCATATCCTACCTTTCTCCCACCAGTGGGACCCAAGATGGTTGACAAGGTCCCTGTTGCCAGCAGCCCTGTTCAGGTCCTGCTAAGGCAAGACTTTGGCTTCCTAGATTGACTCTGCCTGCCTGCAAGGAGCTCGTCCTCTTTTCTTACCACCTTCCTTCCACTATACCAAGCATTATCAACCCATTGCTAAGGAGCTGCGCTATCTCATGATATGTCCAAATTAGGTTAGCCACAGTTTAGCCATTTTAGTTATTGACTCCCAAGGAGTTGTCTTTTTTGTTTTAATGCAAAAGAGCATAAAAATATTATTCCCACCCACCCCCCAGCCTGAGGTAAATACAGTTCTTGACTACTCTTGTTTGGCTGAAGAGACTGGGGAGCCTTTCACACTGAACAATTATAGTGCTGTGATTCCACCTTCACTGCCATGGCTGCTTCCTGTGGGATCTTGGGGTTTCTAGTTTAGAGAAGAACATCTAGAATTGTCAGCCAGAGACAATGTCTGGGTACAGTGATTGTCGATTTTTGGTCTCTAGATGTTTTGGACTTCAGCTCCCAGAATCTGTCACAATTGGCCATGCTGGCAGAGGCTGAAGTACAAAACAGATGGAGGAGCAAAAATTGAGAAACTTTGGGCCTCATGAAATGCAGTCATGGCAGTCAACGGTTAAATGCCAGTACTGCAAGCCACCACGTTGCAAGTTTGATTCCAGTGGACTCCAAGGTTCACTCAGCCTTCCATCCTTTCGTAGGTCGGTAAAATGAGGACCCGGCTTGTGGGGGCAATTAGCTAACACACATTGGAAACTGCTTAAAACGGTAAATTGCTATTGCTTAAAACAGTTTGTAAGCGGCTCTGATAGCCTTGTGGCTGAAGAGCGGGGTATAAATAAATAAATCATAGTGCTATAGTTGTGTAGTGTGAAAGAGCTCCAGGTCTGAGGTTGCAACTACACATACATCAGGTCAAAGATGGACAATAAGTTGCTTATCACTGCAGAGCATGTAGGTGGTTTTTAAAAGTTTCCCTATGTAAACTATGCCTGGGCCAAAATACCCTAAAGGCACCAGATCCTGGGTGACCTTGGAAGTTAGGTAGGGTCAGCCCTGGTTAGCACTTGGATGAGAGACCACCAATCAATGCCAGGTGCTATAGGCTATACTTCACAGAAACAAACTAGTAAAAACCCCTCTGAGTATTCCTTGCCTAAGTAAATTCTATGAAATTAACTAGTTGACTGGCAACTTGAAGGTGTGTACACTCACATGTAAACCACAGATGCTCCCAGCAGGTTTAAAAAAATACTACATATGGATCAAGTTCTAAGCAAAGCCTACTCCTTGTTCCACTTCTTCCTGCTTTGTTTTGAATGCAAGGAAGCAGGAAATATATGGTTATACACACACATATAAAGAATTCCAGCATTGTATTTTGCTGGACTAAAGCCAGGGACATTGTCAGGTAGGAATGCAAAAAGACACTTTCTGCAGCCAGAAAGAAAGAGAAGCCTGAGTGGATGACAGATGAAACTGTTCAAGCAGTTAAGGAGAGATGAAAAGTAAAAGGTGACAGAAATAGAGCCAGAAACCTGAATGCAACTGTTCAACAACTTGTGTGCAAGGACAAAGAGAAGTTCAATAATAATCAACACAGAGAAATTTAAGATGATAACAAAAAAGGAAGAACAAGAGACCTCTTCCTGAGAAATCAAAGGGAAATTTAAACCAAGAGTGGGTATGGTCTATGACGAACAGGAAAAACTCACTACATGACTGAGCAGAAATAGAAAGCCAATGAAAACAATACACTGAAGAACTATCTAAAAGAGATGAAAGAATGACAAATTAATTAAAGGAAGAACCATTGAAGATGAACCTACAGTTTTAGAAAGTGCAGTAGAACTCAGAGCACTAGGAATAACTCAAATCACCAGGAACAGATGGCATACCAACAAAGCTGCTTCAAACTACAGAGACAGAATCTATTCTAGTTCTAACTAAAATCTGTCAACAAATATGGAAAACAAAAGAATGGCCAAGAGATTGGAAATGCTCAATATATATTCCAGTCCCCAAGAAAGAGGACAGCAGGGATTGCAGTAACCACAGGGCCATTGCATTAATTTCTCATGTAGGCAAAGTGATCCTCAAAATTCTGCAACAAAGACTTTTACCCTTGTATGTGGAGTGAGAAATGGTATCTCCCATTTTCTCCAAGCTGGGTTCTGGAATCCAAGCTTGAGTTCTGGAAAGGAAGACACACTAGGGATCATATTGCAAAATATGTTGGATAATGGAGTGCACCGAAGAATTTCAGAAGAAAATCAGCCTGTGCTCTATAAATTATAGCAAATCTATGGATCATTCTTAGGGTACACCACCACATTTGATTCTCCTGATGTGTAACCTGTATTCAGGATGTGAGCTTACTGTCAGGATAGAATGTTTTCTAATTGGCAAGGGGGTCAGGCAAAGCTGTATTTTATCACACTATCTTTTTAACTTGTATACTAAATGTATCATATGTAAAGCAGGATTAGACTTGGAGGAAAGAGGCATGAGTATTGGAGGAAGGAACATCAACGGTTTCAGATATGCAGATGACACCATGCTACTAGCAGAAAATAGCAAAGACTTGGAATGATTACTTAAGAAAGTCAAACAAGAAAGTGCAAAGACAGGTTTACAGCTGAACAAAAATAATGACCATGGATAATTTACATAACTTTAAAATAGACAATGAAGACATTGAAATAGTTCAAGATTTTCCATACTCTGGCTCTGTCATTAATCAGAATGGAGACTGGTGTCAAGAAATCAGAAGAAGACTAGGACCAGCAACTATGAAAGAACAAGACAAGATCCTGAAGTGTAAAGATATATCATTGAATACTAAAGTTAGGATTGTCCATGCCATTGTGTTTCTTATTTCTATGTATGTATGTGTGTATTTTTATGTTTGGTTGTGAAAGCTGGACAGTGAAGAAAGATGACAGGAAGAAAATCAACTCATTTGAATTGTGGTACTGGAGATGAGTTCTGCCTGATACTGTGCAGTGCTAAAAAGACCAATAAATGGGTCCTAGAGCAAATCAAGCCTGAAGTCTCTCTAGAAGCCAAGATGACTAAACTGAGACAGTCATATTTTGGACATATAAGAAGACGTGACTCACTAGAAAAAGCAATAATGCTTGGTAAGGTAGAAGGCAGTAGGAAAAGAGGAGGACCACATTCCAGATGGATAGATTCAATCAAGGAAGCCACGGTCCTGAGTCTGCAAGACCTGAACAGGGCTGTTAATGATAGGGTGACTTGGAGGTGTCTCATTTATAGGGTCGAAATTGAAAGCCATGAGGCTGGATTTCAGCATACAAAAAATCCCAAGGTGTTTGGTGGGGGAGTTGTCAAAAACTCAAAAGATTTCTGTAAGGAGAAAATTTTCTCTACAAGGAGGTCCTACTTGAATTTGCTCTCTTTATTGTGCTAGTTCTCTCCTTGCAGGGGGGAGCTGCTGGTACTGTAGCTGAAAGCAAAACAAAGAAACCTAGTACATGCTAACCACACCTGGAAAACACTGACTTATCTGTCTTCTCTATTTGTATAGGTTTGTTCTTAGTAGATTATCAGATGCAGCAAAAAGTACCTTACAAGAACACTAGGATGACGTTCCTTTCCTGCCAACGGTACCTGGTTTCACACAACGTTGTGCTCGTTGCTCCTGTGCTTCAGCTCCCCATCAATGAAAAGCGCCGCCTTACTAACTGCTGAAGCACAGGAGCAGAACGCGATGAGCACGAGGAGATGTGAAACTGGGCCCCATTCGCGGGACAGGAACATCATCCTGGTGTTCTTGTAAGGTACCTTTTGGACACATCTGATAACCTCCTTAGTTATTAGCAGCAATTGTGATTCAGATTTGATTCCAGTCTAGACTGGGAATTTTTAATGCTAGCACTCATTGATTTTAATTTTTAATATGTTATTGTTGGCTAGGATGCTGTTGTATGGGTTTGTATCATGAGTTCTGCCTGGGAAGGCTTTTGCTATTTGCAGCAGACTAGAAATGCTTTAAATGTAATAAAAACAAACATCAAAATGGTGTTCTCCAATTCTGGTCTGCATTGGTGCAGTCCATCTCTGTCTGTAAAACATGTAAAGAAAATGTACTTGGAAATTGGCTTTAGGGCATTTACACGTAAGTGGAGTAAAATATGTTTTTCCTTTTGAGATTACAGGCCACCGCCCGCCCCCCATGCATGAGGGATATGTTCCCAGACTTAGCATTTAAAAATGAAACCATGGATAATAGTGAACTCTATTAAAATAAAGGACATCTGGTACAAACACACCATAGAGTTGCATTGGAGGACCTAGCAATTCCTAGAGAGGTTTTACAGCAGAATGCTATGGAATGTGTTCCTATTTTTCAGCCATGGATAACTGAAACCACAGATATTCATTCTGCGGATATGGGGCGTAACCTGTACTTAATAGCGTAATCTTTTTCTAGATTCAAGATTGGTGAAAGGTGGGTTAGTGAGAGCTACCATTTCTTTATGGCACAGCTTATTATCTTGAACTCAGGATGCAGAAAGATGCAGAAGGAGAGGTTTCTACTGAAGATTTGTTAAAGAAACTATATAAGTTCCTCCATGTAAGAAAAAACCCCTACATGTTAGGGTCATATTTTGATAAAACCATTTATCTTTGGGATATCTAGCTGGGCTTGATAGGGGCAGGGAATGTTCTTGATTTCTTAGATTTCCTACCCACCCTACTCACAGGCATCAGTGGTGAAACACATGTGTGCCTTCCATGTGACTCTTAAGTCTGGTAAAATTGTATCTACCTTTATTTTAATTAAAGAATTTATTAGCCATCATTATGTTGACTTATGTGCAGGGAGGCATTCTCTTTAAATTTCAGTGATGGTGAGGTTAACATTAAGTTTAATTTGTAGGGTAGTTAACTAAAGTTTTAGCAAGTAGTTTTTATTGGTGAAGTTGAAACTAAATGGTAGGCACACCTTTTTTTGGTGTTTTCAATACTGCTGTTTCAGTTTTTGTTGACTGCTGAAATAGAGAATGAGAGCAATTATTAGATGACTTTTCTGCTCACCATAACTTGTGGTAGCCAAGACCTGTCTCAACAAAGGGAGAATGCATTTCTAATACTGTGTGTAGTTGGTAGTCATCACACTTCCAAGAAGACATTGCAGAGCTGGAAAAGGTACAGAAAAGGGCAATTAAAAAAAAGATAAAAGTGGCTGGAGGAACACCTCCTTGAGGAAAAGATGGCAATCTTTGTGGCTCCTTAACATGTGGCGGGGGGGGGGGAATCAATAATAGGGGACATGATGGAGAGGCACAACATGGTGTGGAGAAAGTATGTAGAGAAGGGGTTTTCTGTTATAATACTAGAACCTTGGGGTCATCTATTGATGCTAAATGGTGGGAGAATCAGCAGAAATAAAAGGAAATGTTTATTCCACACAGCACATAGTTACTGTGAAATTTGTAACTACAAATCTAAGAAGGGCAACCAATTTGAGCAGCATTAGAAGGATACTGGACAAATCCATGGAGAAAAAGGCTGCCAGTGGCTACTAGCTAAGATAACTATGTACAGTATTACATCCAGAATTGTAGGCAATATGTCTCTCGGTATCAGTTGCTAGGGAATACAAACAAGAGGGTGCAATTTCATGTATGTACTGCTTCAGAGTTTCCCATAAGCATCTAGTCGTCCCCTGTGTGAACAGGATAGGTCTGACCCAGTCTGGCTCTTAAATTATTATGAAGTGTTAGTTATAAAACAGATAGCGGAAAGTCAATACTTCAGAAAGTCACTTAATATTAATGTTTTGGTAATATGCAGATTAAGCAAAGTACAGCTGATAACCAAACAGATTAATCAAATGACAGCTCTACTTGATAAAAGTTAATCAGTTCCTAGAACTGCGCTACATGTATGCTCCTTAAAAGTTTCCATTTTGTGATTCTGCATGATTGTATTATAATTTATTTCAAACAAATGCAAAATCTTCCCTGTACCAATATTATGCCCAAGAGTCTGTTAAAAAAAAGCTGCCCAATGCATATCTCTAGCTTTCTGTACAAAACAAAGTTTCACCATTATTCTTCTAAGAGCAGTTTTAAAACAGTGATGCCATGCTGTTAAGCAAGAACAGCATCCATTTCAGAAGGTTTTGTTGTGCATTCTTATTAAGTATAGACTTAAAAACAAACTGGGCAGCTAGGTGTCAGCATGAATGTGCTCTGGTAGCAATTAGAAATGGACACAATTGTGTTCATATCCCACCTACAGTTACCTTTGATCCCTTTGAAAAATGTCGTCTATCTTTTTGAATTTTGGGCACAATAGGCTAGTGTCTTGCAGTGTCAAGTAGATTTGACATCAGTCAGATGCAACTGATCCCCATGGGTCTGTTACTAGCTATTGTCACTATGTCTTCCTTTTTGTGACCTCAACAGCATAAAAAGATTTATGTAACAATAATGCTCAGACTACATGTGCTTTCTCTTTGTTGCAGACCTCCAGTGTGCCAGTTCTCTGCAAATTCCAAAAATTTCTTCTCTGCCTTGGTTTCCAAAGTCAAATGCATGAATAACAAATACGAAAGGTATTTGGAAAGAACATTCCCACGTTTCTATCAGCTGTACTCAACTTTCATAAAAGGTGGGTTTTCACTTGAAGAAATAAGGGTAGATGGTGAAACGTTTGCCCATCTTTCAGGACTTCAGCAATAAAGTTGCACTGTAAGAACAAAGCACTGTTACACATATGGAGTCTCACATATAGTGTTTTTTTATCTAATAGTATGTATGAACTCCTTGTCTCTCTGTTTAATTTGTGGCTGCTTATAAAATGGCAGAAGCAACTAAAGCACATTCAGATAAGATGAAGGAAACACATTCTTGTAAGAATAATGGATATTTAATGTGGTGTAATTGGCCCACACACAAACCATGTGCGGACATAATGGAGAACCACAATCTCACTTTTCAGGAACAAGCCTGTTGGGGTGCTTTCCCCTCTGCTCCTCTTTTGTGTCCACAATGAAGTGAAAACTTCCTCTTCCAGTTTCAAACCAGGCTCGACATTCTTGTGATGTCCAAACCTAGAGGACTGTATTTTATTTAAATTGTGCTATGAAGTCAAACCAGGATATAAAACTATGGTTTGCTTCTGATTTGTGTTCATGAACCAGAATTTCAATAAAATAGTTTCCTGAGTTCAGACTTCAGGGAATGGTGAAAGCTTCCTGCCTCTCCCTCAAGAATGCAGAAGGGGAGAAGGAGCCGGTGACTTTGAGGCTCTCTGCAACTTGTTCTTGTAGTGGGACAGCTAGGTTTCCCATTATGTTTGAGCAGTGTAGTTCTAGATGGATGAGAGGAGGAAAGCCTGATGTTTGAGCAACATTATTAGGAGAGGCTGTTGTGTAGCTTAGCTATAGCTTTACAAAGGAAAGGCAGGAGAGGGAGGAATGAAATAGAACATGTGTGGAAGAAAGAAGTGGGTTTTACACAATGCCTTGAAAGGAAGAAGTGGTATTTGAAGTTCATTTGTAAGAGACAGAGCAGGAAAGTTGGCAAAATTGCTTAAGAGATTTAGAGAGGATCACATTTATGTCATCATTCCTCCCCAAAAAGCCCAAGAAGATAACCTTGCAACAACCCAGATACAGCGTACACTGAAGAACCCTAGACAACTAGAAGTGCTAAGGTGTTCAATTTTCGACACAATGTCCTGACATCATTAATGCCACAGGGAGAGTTATTATTTTGCCAGGGATTTATAAAGAGGATAAAATCAAAAAGATGTAGGACAGCCGAAAGTGTGCCCTGGAGAAGGCAAGAGCACTGTGTCAGAGAACAGGACAACATTTTCAGATAAAAGGCAAGGTGAAATACTTGGAAAGGAATTTGACACGAATACATCATTCCAGATCTTGGGGGCGGGGGATTTAAATATTTTTGTACAGGGTTTCGGATATTCTTCTTGGAAGTAAAAGAAATAAGGAGAATAAAGGCAAACATGTCCCACAAAAATATCCAGTTTCATCAGCTTCCGTACAGAGAGATGGAAAGACTAAGGCAGGTAAGTTTTAGTCTTTATTCTTTGTTTTTTATGCCTCTTCCAAGGATCTTCTGTGGTAGAGAAGACCACAGGCCTTTCGGCAGGCCTTTCCTAATTAGATCCCGGCCTCAGGGGATCCTGGCTTCTATTAGTACGCTGGCCATTTATAGTATTTTAGAGTATTTATTGTTTTTAATTGTGATTTTATATCAGTTGGTTTTAATTTATAATTGTTTAACATTTTTTTATGGGGGAGGGTGGGTGGGGGGTGTTTGGGGATTTTATCTGTATTGTATTTTAATTTTTGTAAGCCGCCCCGATTGTTTTAACAGAGGGGCGGGGTATAAATAAATTTTATTATTATTATTATTATAGATGTTAACAAAACTGATTTTAGCAAGTGATAGTTCCTGCAACGGGGCAGTTGCCTGACATACAACATGAGCAGTCAATTCTAAACATGCTAGCAACCTTCTCTGCACATTGGGGTTTGGGGAAATGTGGCCCACAGGCCTCTTGGGGCCTCAAGGTACAGCCCATGGGACCCCTCGAAGCCCCCAGATCCCCAAATTTTTATTTTTTTGCCTAAAACCAGCCAGAATCTCCCAGAGCCAACTAAAATCTCCCAAAACCAGCTAGAAGTGCAGTGGCTTGCTTCCCCTGTTCCCCCCCCCCCACAAAGCACCTCAAACCTCAAAAGCACACACACACACACCCAAAAAATCACCTGGAAGTGACCTCATGTCACTTTGGGCATGCCAAAATGTGCTTGTGTGGCCTGACGGACAGGTGCATGGTGGAAAAAAGGCCCCCATTCCATGTGCAGTTGCCCACCCTTGGAGTTTCATGGGACAGTCTAACCAAGATTCTGAGAGAACTCAGGACATACCTTGTAAATTCTGGATCAAAATGGGCCAATAACTTTATTGTGCTTTCCTGGATCAGCAAAATGTGTCCAGCTTCAGTATCTTGCAAATTTTGATAATCTCTCTGTTTCAAAGGCTCTGTCACTAGTACTGGTAGGAGTTTAAGAGAGATTCAGGCAGGTACCACTAATCAGACCAAAGTCTCTAGAAATATAAACATCCATGTTTTTTAATATTTTAAACATTGCCCATGTTGATGGGCAGACTGAGCAGAATGGGTGAGAACCCTGGCATCAGACTTTGAGGGACTGATAGTTTTGCAGCAGTGAAGTTGAAATAGAAAATTCTGGCCCACAGAATGGGTTGTGATTCTATAACATTTACACAGAGGTTGTCAGTTTGTGATCTCTACTGTGGATGGATGTGGGATAGATGTGAGACACTGCATAATACACCTAGGTCACAGATACCTAAAATGGTTATTCATCTGTAGCCAGTATGAACTGTATATGCACACAAAAAGGTAATAATTAACAAAAAAGCTCTGCCTAAAGAAACATGCACTGTTGCATGACTATGTCGGTTTGATTAGCATAAAGTCTACAGCTATGTTGCCTTCGCAGCTCTTTCACAGACCAAAGTAACAGTTAGAGATGGATGGATGTTGCTCTCTGTTCAGTCTGTAGAAATCAGAATGAAGAGTATGAGATTACTTTTAGGATGAAAGATCTACAGTGGAGTTCTATTTTTAAAAAAGTTGACTACCATATATACCAGAAAGGATTTCCCAAATATGTTCTCTCATTGGACTTGAATAATTACATACAAGCTGTTTGGGAAGATGTTTAATCAAAACATCAGCAGCAGGGGTATAGTGTCATTTTATAATCTTATGATAGATACTATGAATAGTGTTTGATGATGGATGTATTAATTTTTAAAAAATGGTTTCCAGAGGAAGCGTGTTTAGATTAGCCCCAGTAACCTCTCAGAACCAGTTTTGGATCTGCAGTTGTGTACTGCAGGTTTGTGCATAGCATTGCAGTTTTACTAACTAAGCCTCTTTTTTTGTAGTTTCGCAGAGACCTGATCAAGGCCATTCCTGTTGGCATTCTGTCTCTTCCACCCTTTGCCAATTATCTGGTTCTTTTGCTCATGTAAGTATATCTCATTGTTTGTCCAGATGAAGGATCCTTCAGCTTTACTGTGAAAGGATAAATGCTTGACTGGTAACCTTTGTAATGTCAGACAGCAGGGGTTTTGTTTTTAATTTCTTAACCCATCAGTTGGCACATACTATTCCTGGCTTTTTGATGGAGAGATTGTTACAGTACAGCTGTGTGTTAAGTAGCTACAAAAATAGATTGCCCAAGAACATTCCTCTCTATGAATCAGAAAATATTCAAGTCTGAATTTTCTCAATTTTTTTGTGCTTGACTAGTTATAATTTTGTATAGTTATATAATCTTTTGGTGCCTAGTCTTGTAAATTATTTCTTAGTGATAATTTCTGTAGAATTTCTGGGTGATAACCCTTCTTTAAAATCTCCAAACGCATTTAAAAACAACACCCTGAACAATTTTAAGGGTTTGGGAGAGAGTTGCTCAAAGGAATGCTTGTGCATTGTATCTTGTATAGTTGTTCCTTCATATTTGCTGGGGTTTGGCTCCAGGACCCCCCGTGGATACCAAAATCCATGAATATTCAAGTCCCATTATATGCAGGGGCATAGCAAAATGGTGTCCCTTATAGAAGATGGCAAAATCAAGGTTTGCTTTTTGGATTATTATTTTTTAAGAATATTTTCAAGCCGTGAATACTTAAATCCATGGACACCAAATCTGTGGATACGCAGGGACAACTGTATACCCTTTCAGCATCTTCTCCACCCCATCCGCACCTGTGCTAAATCTGCTCTTTTACATTAGTACTGTATATTCCGGCGTATAAGACGACTTTTGAGCACTCAAAAGTGCCCTCCAGAATCGAGAGTTGTCTTATACGTCAGATATACTTTTGCTTCGCCTGCCTGCTTATCTCCTGCCTCTTCGCAAACAGAGCGAAGAGGCAGGAGATGGGGCAGGGCGGTGAAGCAAAGTGTTTAGCAGTTCATTTGCCCCCCCCCTCCTCTGCCTTCTCCCTCTTTGGGGAGCAACGGAAGACAGAGGAGGGGGGGCGAACGTTGCGGCTTGCCGTGGCCGCCACTTGATTGCCTCTGCAGGGGCCGAGGCAAACCGCTAGGTTCGCCCTTTCCCCCCACCTTCCTTGAAGGTGGAGGAAAAGGGCGAAAATGCATCAGGGCTGTGCAGCCAAACCTGGGATTCGCCCCCTCTCCCCACCTTGAAGGTGGGGAGAAGGGGCGATCATGCCCCGTTTGGCTGCATAGCCCCGATCCCTCCTTCTGGGCTCCCTCCTGGAAGGGAGCTCAGGAGGAGGGCGTGGAGGCTGTGCAGCCAAACCCGGGATTCGCCCCCTCTCCCCACATTCAAGGAAGGTGGGGAGAAGAGGCGAACATGCCCCGTTTGGCTCCATAGCCCCGATCCCTCCTTCTGGGCTCCCTTGCAAAGGGAGCCCAGAAGGAGGCATTGGGGCTGCAGAGTTAAACCCCTAGATTCACTCCCCCTCCCAACCTTCCAGGAAGGTGGGGAGAGTGAGCGAAGATGCCAAGGTTAACCCTGCAGCCCTGATGCCTTCTTCTGGGCTCCCTTGCAAAGGCAGCCCAGAAGGAGGCATCGGGGTTGTGGAGTTAAACCCCTAGATTCGCTCCCCCTCCCTACCTTCCAGGAAGTTGGGGAGAGCGAGCGAAGATGCCAAGGTTAACCCTGCAGCCCCGATGCCTTCTTCTGGGGTCCCTTGCAAAGGCAGCCCAGAAGGAGGCATCGGGGTTGTGGAGTTAAACCCCTAGATTCGCTCCCCCCCCCCTCTACCTTCTAGGAAGGTGGGGAGAGCGAGCAAAGATGCCAAGGTTAACCCTGCAGCCCCGATGCCTTCTTCTGGGCTCCCTTGCAAAGGGAGCCCAGAAGGAGGCATCGGGGGTGTGGAGTTAAACCCCTAGATTTGCTCCCTAAGAGCGAGTGAAGATGCCAAGTTTAACTCTGCAGTCCCGATGCCTTCTTCTGGGCCCCTTCGGAAGGGAGCCCAGAAGGAGGGATCAAGGCTGTACAGCCAAACGGGGCATGTTCGCCCCTTCTCCCCACCTTCCTTGAAGGTGGGGAGAGGGGGCGAATCTAGGGGTTTACCGCGGCCGCCCTCGCTTCCCCTGCCTTGGCCCCTTTCGGAAGAGCCAAGACGGAGGGAAGGGGGCTGCTGTGGCAAACTGGGCATTTTCGCCCCTTTCCTCCACCTTTGAGTCCAGTTTGACTGGAAGGTTGAAGAGAGGGGCGAATGTTGCCCTACCAGCTGATCCTGTTCGCTTTCCCAACTCAGGAGATCTTCGTGAGTTGGGAAACAAAGAGGATCAGCTGGCAAGGCTCCCCCAGCCAGTCAGCCAGCCAGCCAAATTGGGGTGGTGGTCTTATATGGCGAATATATGCCTAAGCCTAGATTTTTGGCTGGAAATTGGGGTGGTGGTGGTCTTATATGCCCAGTCGTCTTATACGCTGGAATATACAGTAGTTAAAAGCAGATAAGAAATAACTTGATTTCTGCTTAGTGCTTGTTGCTTAGCCCTAGTATGCCATATGGGTTTACCAATGTTTTTGATACAGAATTTAATAGGAGCTAAGATTTCTTATACTGTGACTAAGCAAAGTTGACTTGTCTAAAATCCTTTGTTGCTTGGTAAGCAAGATTCCATGGTAAGAAACCAAAAGTGCACATCAGAATGTAGCCAAAATAGCAGTTGATTCCCAAATTCTGTAGATGAAGTCTCCTTCTGGAAAGGGTTCTGGAAATTAAAGGGTTTTTAGCTGATCAAGTTTGATTTTATTCATTTGTTTCACATACCATACCTTAAAATAAGTGTGATGTAAATTATATGAATATAAAGTGTATGGGGTTTTGTTAACTATAGCTGTGGGGGACTTGGCTGGGGTCAAAATAATTTTCACAGGCTCCTATTCTGCTGTGATCTTCATAAAAGCTGCTTGTCTGAAGTTGCTGTTTTAATATTATATATAATGTGGTTCTTATATAGCCAGATTGTAATGTAAGTGGCTTTCAATTTTCCCTTTTGCATACAGCGTTAAATTTTATCTAGCTACAATTCCCTAAAAGTATTCTGGAAGAATCATCTCATTTAGAAAACCTAAAAGACCCACAAATGCTGTGAATCTAACAGAAAATTATTTCACCTGTATCAACCCAGTATGGTTGGGTCATATTATACTTTTGTCTTGCCAGAATTAACTTTTTAAAGAGAGCACCAAGTTTATTAGCCATATCCATATCTAAGGTGAGTTTTGAACTGAGCTTCAAGTTTGCTATGCTGTCCACTGATGAGGCCCTATGGCTGCAGAATGCAGGACTGTGAACCTGTGAAAGAACAGAATCTATCTCGTTGTCCATTCTTTCTTTCAATTATAAAAAGGTCCAAGTTGGCTTACAAACATTAAAAAAGTATAATAAAACAGTGTAGAAATAAAAAATTAAAGTACCAGATAAAAATAATCTCCCAACATCAAAGAAAACTCCCAGCTAAACAGGACTCATTTGGCCTAGTACCTAAGTGATGAGAAAGATGGCACCAGAAGTATTCCCTGGGGAGGGACTTGCAGAGTCAGAGTGTTGCCACCGAAACATTCTCGTAGCCACCTGAGTGACCTTGAAGGCAGGGGAATGTGGACAAGTCCTCAGAAGGTTGTTTTAATTGTTAGGTTGGTTCATGGGGGGAAAAGATGCTTTATTTGGTATCCTTGGAACTTCAGCTTCAGCTTTTTTAGCTTTTCTAACTATGAAGATGAAGAGAAAAGGTGTGGGTGAGGTTTGGCTAAATTTGCAAGACAAAGGCTCAACAGTATTTCTAATTGTGAAGAGGTGAAATTTCAATTATTATACAGGTGCTTACTTCCTTTGCTAGCAGATAGACATGTTGCATGATTGACAGAAACAGCAAAATTCTGTCTCTTGGTGTAAAATTAGGATGCATTAGGCTCAGGATCTTCAGTATACGGACCCATTTTGTTTTGGTCTTGCTGTGTCTGTTTGCAAATGTATCCTTCTGGACAATCTCTCCTTCCTAAGGTATCTCTTCCCAAGACAACTCTTGATACGGCACTTCTGGACTCCTAAACAACAAAATGAATTTTTGGACACATACCACAGTCTGAGGAAGGAGGCATACCCTGAAGTGCTTGATGGTCTAAAGCATCTGTCTCACTCCTTAGTGGATCCACAGCTTCGCAAACAGATGCTAGATCTCTGTGAAAAGGTATCTCATTCCCAAAGAACCCCAGCCAGGAGAGAGACAGCTGTGTCATTTACATTCGGAAATAAGATTTTTGATGTATTGTGAGATGGTTCATTACTATCCAGTTCATTAATCTTTCTTCTAATTCCCTCTTGTCACTTTGAGCAACAGAGGATCATGTCACCACAGATTTTGCAGTCTTAATGAGATGACCTTTGAAGACCTTCCAGAATGTCCAGAAACTGGCCCTATGCAATGTCTGTGGGTATGTGCCTTCAAGTCACCTATTGACTTAGGGCAATCCCATGAATTTCACAGGATTTTCTTAGACAAGGGATACTCAAAGGTAGTTTTGCCAGTTTCTTCCTCTGAAATATAGTCTACAGACATGCTGTATAGCAGCATGTACATGAGAGTTCAGTTTAGTTTAACAGACCATCCTTATTTCTTGATTTCACACGTACTGCCTTTTAGTCAATCCATTCAGAGTGCTTCACAGTTTGAAACAACATACAGCATACACTTTTAATATGCACAATACAAAAAAAAAAAGATTGAGAAGGATAGAAGAATACTACAGTTCAGGATTTCATGGGAGTAAGGGAGGAACCAAACGAAGCATGGTGTAGTAGTTTTGAGTGTTGGCCTAGGACACTGGAAGACCAGGGTTCAAATCCCCACTCAGTCATGGAAACTCTGCTGGATGACCTTGGACAAGTTGCACTCAGTTTCAGAGGAGAGCAAATGCAAACCCCCTCTGAACAAATCTTGCCAAGAATATCCTGTGATAGATTCACCTTACAGTTGCCATAAGTTAGAAATGACTTGAAGGCATACAACATGGCTGTTGGAGGTGGCGGGGGGGCTCCTTTCACTTTTCCCTTTGATGCAACAAGGCAGAAGCTATCCCATAGTGAAACAACTTCACTCATTGTAATGGTGAGGAGATGCCAGTCCATGATGATGACAAAAAAGAGGGACTCCTGTTCTGCTGTTTGGGATGAAAATATATTCAAACAGAAGTTAGCAGGACTGGTTTTATTCAGAATTGTCCATGGTCCTCAGCATACAGAAGTTGCCCGTGTCTGCCTTTATTTTCAAAAACCTGTATGGTGCTTTTCTAATAGCAACTATATCTTAAATCTCCAAGGTGCAGGAAGGATGCCACCCAGATATAAAAGAACTTAAAGCTGTGAGGACCTTATTTGTGGGGCACCCCTTTGGTATCCAACAGCTCAGAGTTCAGCAGGTGGTAAGTTCCATTCAAGGAATTAAATGGGATTATATCGACAGACTTGGTGACTGTTTATGAATTATTTCCCAACAACTGCTCCATTTCATGCCTTACCACTGTGCTTTGACTGAGAGGCTTAGAAAAACGAGAGACTTAAACATGTCTTCCCATCTGTAAATATTAAGATACAATGGCCAGTAGCAACTTGGCCTCATATTGGTATCTTGATGCATTTGCTGTCCCTCTCTATCTGTGCTACCTTGTTTATGTGTTTGATTCCCCCACTCGCCAGGGATGGGTGGTGGGTACATAGCTGCCTTTATTCCATAGTCTAATCTGCAAAGCAAGGTGGCTCTGACAGCTTCCCAAGCTGACATATGCCCTCTAATTCCATGTTTGTCTTTTCTTCCTCAGAAAGTTCTAAGTCGTGTTTTCTTCCTGACTCCTCGCTTGCCATCCTTCTTCCTAAGATATCGCTTGCGGAGCCATGTGTTGGAGCTTCACCACCTGGACCGAGCAATGCAGAAACTGGGAATCAGAGAGCTGACAGATGAAGAAGTGCAAATGGTGACCTGAAACTTGTAGAATACAGTAAATTCAAGAACCCCTGATGTTTCTAGTTGACTGGGAACTGGTTTAGCCCCTTTTTCCTTCTGCCTTCAAGGCAATCCCACTTGGAATTGGTCAGTGGAAGTTTTGAGAAAAACAGTAATAGCTACATTAGATGTTTCTCAATATCAAATCATTCTAATAATGCTAAACGGGCTTTTGAATTAGTATTTAGATACTATGTCTGTAAGTATAATTTTTTCATTCAGACAACACAAATAATACTAGATACCTAAACAGTTGCTAAATATATCAGTCTTATAACCAATAGTTATATTATAACCAATAGTCAAACAGTTGCCATTGTTATGAAATTTTCTGTTTTTCCTCACCTTAGAAACAAGGACCCTTCATCCTAAGAAATGTATGGCAAGCAATAATCATGCAATAAGCCTTTTCTTCCTGAATTTCAGAAAGCTGTTTCAGTATGTTCAGATCAGAATACTTGAACCCCTCCTTGCCTCATACATTATTGTGCTCATAAGCATTCTAAGCAATCCTACTTGAAAGTCTTTAATGGCATGTCTTGTCATATAGAACATCCTGTGTGAAATCAGAGGCTCCTTCACACTATATACTTGCAGCATTTTGATTCCACATGAAATGTCAAGGATGTATCCTTGTGACATTGGGGGTGAGGTTGGGGGGCTTGCAGATTAGTGAGAGGCACCAGAGGAGTTCTCTGGGTGAGGATTCTAAAGCCCCCTGCTTCAATCCCAGCATTCCATAGGATGTTCCCATGACAGTTTAAGTGATATCACAGTGCTAAACTGTGTACTGTGAAAGGATCCTAGGACAGGTTAACTTTCCTTCTTATAAGTGCCTGTTTTCAAGAAGTGCACGTCACTGGGTTTAGTGATTGCTTTCATTTTGAATGTGTTTTTCTCTCTCTCTTTTTGCAGGCCTGTTATATTCGTGGTTTGAATTCTGTTCACCTTAGCCCATTGGCATGCAGGCTGTGGCTGGACCAGTGGCTAGCGCTGTCCTGCTCACTGAAAGGTAATACTGGCTAAACTTGGAAGATTTTCTGTTACAACTGCTCTCACTTAACTCCACACACCATGCTGTCCTAAGCCTGGCACAAGCTAGATTCTTCTAGTTCCCTCTGCTCTTGATTTGGCTAGTGTTAGTTAAATTTATTTCTTTATATAGTCAGTATAGTTGCACCACAAGCAAATTTCAAAGTGGTTAATTAGCACTTTTAAAATCATAATTCACTAAAAACAGGATGAAACCAGGAAGATACAACAGTTCAGAATACAGACCAATCCCAGTATCCGCAGTTTCACTTATCCGTGTCTGGAAAAAAAAGTTCTCTCTAGGCATTTCTAGGTCATCCAAGATGGTGTTTGTCTCATTGAAAATAATAGGGATCCCTATTATCCATAGTTTCAGGTATCCACAGAGGGGGTCGTCTTTGAACGTATCCCCCAGGGATACCGGGGGGGGGCAATCTGTACTTCTTTTAAGCATTACTATTACAGTGAAACTCAGTGACAGCCCCAAAATGCTAAACAAAACAAAAACAAAAAAACACCCCAGTAATGAAGCAGGATGAAGGAGAGAGAGGTAGATTTCCTATGGTAAACAATTACAGAACCTAGCTGCCACAACAACTGCAGTTCAGTGAGTGGTGGGACATGCATCAATGTTCCCATCCCCCAAGCCTGACACTGAGGCACATGTTATTACTAGATGACACAGTCATTTAAGTTCTTAATGGAAAATACGAGTTTTAAAAGGAGAGCTGGCACTGTCTAGTTCTTGGAATTCTGGGGAATTGGAGAGTTTTAAGTGCAGTTTAAAGGTGCAACAGACTTCTAGGATAGAATGTCTGGAGAACTAACTGTTCAAGGTAGAAATATAACCAGGTAGAGCCAATGTGGAAGAGGCTGTGGAGTTACTTGTAGATATTTGCAGAGGTGATCAATTCTTGGATCAGAATTTGGAGAATAGGTAGGTACAACAAAGTGAAGCTAGAGAAAAGGCAGCTGCCATTGTGAAAGTGCTTATGGAATGAACATAAGCTGTGACAATACTTGGCAATTTTTGAGTCTCAGCATTTTGTTCAGTATTCTGCCATCAGAAACAAAGGTGGGGACCTTAGTTGTAAAGCAGTGGCTAAACACAGTTGCTCCCATACCTCAGAAAAGACATTTTGTAGGGATGTGGCCCAGTGTCACAAAATACCATATGCAAGTGTATATGCAAATACAGTAGAGAGGCTCTTATCTTTTCAGACTCCGAAGCTTCACTGTTGGCCCATGGCATGGTTTTACTTTCCACCAATGTCACTCCATCCTCTAAGGGCTGACTGAGGGGAGCTGCTTCTGGACCACTTCTGATGAGATGCTGCAGTGATGACCCCCTGGCTGAACCAAAAGGGGAAATGGATTTTTGCCTACACTAAAAGAGTGGCAAGGGTCCAGCAGGTGAGGTTTCTCCAATGCATATTAGCCTTAAGGGTAAGATAGAGGAAACACTGCACTGTGGGTAATATCCTTCCCAATGCTTTGGAAACCAGTGTGTTGCCAAGATGGTGCTAGACAAAATAACAGGAGAATGGATTCCACAGGGTTTTTTTTATTAGGTCTGGCTCAACAATGTAGGTCCACTTTGACATCACAGTTATTTTCACTGGTGGTGTCAAGCAGTGGGAAGATATCTACTGGAGGTGGTGGTGTTGGCTACTGCATTAGCTTCTTCATACTTTTTAACACTTTCAGTCATGCCCATCTAGCAGTACTCCAGTTAGTAAAGGTTTCCTGCTCTTTTGGTGCACGGATTTGTTTCCTTTCCCCATTTTAACTTCATGAAAGAACCTTCATTTTACACACCTGAATGGGAAGCTCAGCAACCTTTCCCTGCAGGAATAAGGCCTGGACTCAATTATTGTTTAGAGCTGGGCCTTTCTAACCAATGTTTGAAGCATGATTGTCTGCTGTAACGATGTGCCAGTGATTTTCAATGGGCATTATAAAGGGTGTTTGGGAAAGGTGGTGAATATAAAGAAACTAGCAGGATTCTTGCAGTAGTTATACAACATGATTTTACCATGATACCTCCTGACACATCAATCTCTGTGCCTCTGAGCTAGGGGTGGGAATCATGTTGCCTTCCAGATGGTGTTCAACTGCAACTCTTTACCATTCCTCCCCGTTGGCAATGCCGCCTATGGTTGCTAGGACTGTACCATTCCCACTCTTGAGTCTCAAAATACTTCGACAATACTTAAGTGATAGTGATGTGAAGCAGGTCTGAGGAGTCCTTTGCTTGGGTGGGAAGAAGTTGCCAAGTCTTGTACACCAGAACGGAAACTCTTGCTAGAGTAAAAATTATGTAAACTAGTGACTGAATTAATCATTAAAATATATGCAAGTTGTATGAAGTGAATGATGTCCCAAGTGTATTATAGCTGGTATGTAACTGTTCCAGGAAAGATGGTTAATAAAGACAGAACTTACATTTTTCCATGGTTCTTCATGAAGTTATGCTTGATTTATTGTTTTTGGCATTTTATTCCAATATAGTACTTTAAAATGTGGAACTTGAGGAGCTAAAGACTAGCAGATGCCCCCATTTTGATCACAAAAGCAGCTAGAATTGTCCTTTCCCCCCATTGCAATGTAGCCTACAACTCCTTGTGACAAGGACTTAGCAGTTCATCTGCCTTTTACAGGCAGGGAAATTGATCTGCTCCCATTTTTTAAATGATTTTGCAGAATTAGTCATGAATTATACAGGAGAGTAAGCAACAGCCCCTGTGAACAACTTTCCCCTGGGTGTTGTCTAGATGGTGAAAAAAAGCATCAAGGAATGTGGGCAGAATACCTTTCGTCCAGATGAGCTCCTGCCAGGATTCGCCATATTCGGAAGGAGGGGGGCTGAAAACTCCCAAGTAGTTCAGAATTACAGCTTTCGCTGTTTCTCACAATCTTTTTTTAAAATGCACATAACAGCCCATTTGAACCACCACTTCCAATTGTGGCACATCCAGAAAGTCAAAACATGATTGGCTGGACATATGCAGGGGTGGGCTTGCAGGCAGCAAAGCTGCCAGAGTTGCCATTATTGTTTTTCACGGAAGCGAGTGTGTGCTATTTTTGAGCAGCAGAGCAAAAAATAATTTTTTTTTCTAAGCAGAAGATTGCCCTTCCACACCTCTCATTTAGCAAGGCAAAAAAAGCGGGGGCGGGAATGGAGGGAACTTTTGGGGAATAAGGCAGGTAATTCACTAATGGGCATGCTCCATGTGTACTTCAAACTCTGGTAGCTTTCCATGCCAGTGATCTTGCAAATGAATTGTGGGGACAAATGAACAGTGCTGCAATAGTGAGGTCATATGCTATTTTCCACAATTAATTCTCCTGTCTGACTGAGCCCCTGCTGTTTCACTGCTAAAGCAGAACTGACTTTTGTTGTTAGAATTGAAAGACACAGCTGTGTTAGCCTGGATCATCAGTATGTAAGGTAATCTTGCAGCACCACTGAGACTGAGAGAAAGTATAAGCTTTTGTAGTTTTAAGCCTACTTCATCAGATGCATGGAGTGAGATGCCTAGGAACAGACCCAGTTTATACTATTGAATGAGCAGGTGGTATGTGTGGATAGCAATAGAAATGCAAAACTTGTAGGCATGCTGATGAGGTGACAAGTTCAGTTTTAATGATGGCCTGTTGGGGGACAAAGGCAGGAAGACAGATACTGCCTAAGGCCAAGGTGAGTATCACACATATAAAGGTCTCTTCCTAGGCATTTCAATCCATGCTTCTGATGAAGTAGACCAAGATCCCTTTGCATACTGACTTGTTGTTGTGTGCCTTCAAGTTGTTTCCAACTTATGGTGACCCTATCACAGGGTTTTCTTGTCAATATTTTTGCCTTCCTCTGAGGCTGAGAGTATGGCTTGCCCAAGGTCAGCCAGTGGGTCTCCGTAGTTGAGTGGGGATTTGAACCCTGGTTTCTAGTCATAGTCCAATGCTCAAACCACTACACCACACTGGCTGAGATTGACTCTACTTGCTGCAAAGTGGTAAGCCAGCTCTCCAGTTTATGAACATTGCCTTAGAAGGCAATTGGTTATTGACTACAGGCTAGTGCTTACAAGGCCTGGTTGACAAAGTGTGATTAAGCATAATACATCACTGTGTCAAACTACTAAATAGCAATGCATAGGAAGAGACCATATGAACTGGTGCCGTGCTTTCACCTCTTACTAAAATTAGGATATGAGAAAAGCTATATGTACACTGAGCCATACATGGACAGAATTTCTCTGCAGCTAAACCACACCACACTTACCAGAGTACAGAAGCTGCTTGGTGCAAGTTCAGGCATTTATTTTTACACTTAAATATCCTCTTTAAATACAGCATTATCACAATGAAAAGAACATAAAATGCAAAACAAAATGTAGAGGACCTGACAAGCTTTGGATTCACATTGAAAATGCCACCTGTATACCATGTAATGCAGGAGAGCAGAGAGTAAGTTATAAAGTTATCAGAGTCACAAGTTACTGACGTAGAGGGCAGGGTTTGTACCAAGTGTATCAGACCAGGTCTTGAATATCTTCCAAACAGGCAGTAAAAGGACTGCTTCCATGTAAACAGTTGAGTAGCACCAAGATGGAGGGGGAGAGAGGTGAAGAGAATGGATGTATTTTATTATGCTAATATTTGTAACAGCTTGTTTGAAAGGCCAGGTAAGAGGAAAACATTAATGTAATGAACATTCTTTAAACAAAAGGTTGTAAAGACAGATCTTTGCTTCCTAAAACAGCATTTACAGATCAGATTCTGTAATTTCACTCACACTTCCAGGCTTGCCTTTCATACTGCTTGAGAGATTTTTTTTTAAAAGCCTATCATACCTGCATCATTAAAAGTAAAAGCGCTGCTTTATTTTTCCAAGGTCATAGGCACAAAAGATTAACAGTTAGGCCTTGCTGGCTCATGGAGATTATTGTGGCATAAGGTCAGCACAGCAGTACAGATGCTGCTGGAGTCTGCCTGTTGTCCACTGGGTGATAATAGAAGTGTTACTGTTGGGATTTTTATCATCCTATTCTAGTCAGCCTTTGCTTTTAGTCACGGGAATTCCTTCTGCAATTTCAAAAAGAAATTCTGATCTTTAAGTATGAAGATACTTCCATCTACAGCAAGTACTGTATATTCTAGCAGATCATGTCAGTGTCGGGACATGGCCAAGGGGAAGAGCAACAGCTAAACCACTCAACAGGAGGTGGTTCTTAAGCTGTCAGATCTGAAAAAGTAGAGTCTCATTTAAATCTCTTCTTGTTAAAGAAGATCATAGCCAATATTCTTCCCTCTCCCCACAAAAGAAAAAAGAAACCTTATCTACATTGCATGGAATTAAAGTCAACAAAAATGAAGCAGCCGGAGACCAGGCCTTAGCCATTCCTTTTAGGGCACAGTTACACCTTGGTTGCCCATGGCTTCTGGTTTAGTGTTGCAGTGGCCAGCTGGAACCACAGAAGCATCCCATCAAAAAGGCAGATGCTTTTTATTCTGCAACATGCCTCACCAAGAACAGGAAACTGCTGGCAGGGGCAAGCAGCGGCGGCCCTTTAGTTGTGAACTGTGTAGAGAGGTAGGCAACTGTGGATACTGATGTATACAGTAATGCCCACAGTGCTCTTAACATCTTTGAAGAGAGCAACACTGGCCTTTTTGCCTTAAAGACCACTTTCAGTTAAAGGACAGCACATTCCCATTTCGCTTCTATACTCAACAACACTGGACATAAATGCTCTTAAGAGGGTCACATCTGGAAATGCCTGCCTTTGAGAATAAACCAGCTTTTTATAGCACCTTTGTATTTTGTAAACAAATATTGTAATTGGGAAGGATTCTAACTAATGTCACCAATGTCCTTCTCTAGCCCAAGGCTAGCCTAAGGGAAGAGAAGCATACAAGAAAAAAAAATCAAATGTGAGCAGCAGAACTACCAGCAGCAAGGCTAGGGTGGTAGTGACAGCATGCAGTAACCTCTGCATCATGGCCCTTTGCTTCTGCAAGGCAGTAAGTGAAACTATGATAGACATTTTAAGGCAATCCTCAGATGCCTGAGGTCCTCTCCCCAGTTTTAAAGTCACTGCACAAAGTCAATACCTGCCTTCCACATGTACTGGTACTACAGTATTTTCTAAACCGTTCACTGCAGCAGCAGCAGGTGGTGGTGGTGATGAGAGAGTGAAGTACTTACCAGTGAGGCAAAACACAGGACACATGGGTGTATCATACACTCTGAACTAAGAATTTGCTGGGAATAAAAGGAACACCAAGGGAAGGAATTTAAGCAACAAAACCATTTTTATAATCAAATATATTTGGAAATCCCATCAGCACAGCACTGAGCCTTCCATGGGTTGCAAAACATCAATCTGCAGACTTTTTTCCCTCTAGCTGCCATTTCCAGGACAGGTATTTTGATGATAAAGATTATTCTTGTCAATCTTCTCTCTCTGAAATTAGCATCTAAAGCTGCTAGACATCCACAAGAGCCATCTCCTAGAACCTCTCTTAGACCAAAGGGTCAAATTCAATTTTAGAGAAGTTCTTGGGGGAGGGAGATTCCAGTGATGGTGAGGCAAGAGTGGAACAAAAAGTACCAGCATAATTTAACTTAAAGCTGTTATTTCCAGTAACTATGCATCAGGAGAGACATTTCAAACTTTTAGAATGGAAAAGACAATTAAAGCTGAGAAACCACCAAATGATGGTTCATGGAATTGTATGGCAATTCCAGAGGGTCATGCTGAGACCTAAGGAGGATTGATTCAGCTCAAGGGCATAAGATTCCCTACCCTCTCCTATGAAGTTCAAGCTCACATAATCAACTTCCCATTGAGGAAGAAGCTGCCTTCTGCAGAAAAAGAAACACATGACATTTAGGAACAAGTTGCTTGCCTATAACACTGGTTTTTCAAGCGGTCATCTCTGAACTCACACAAATTGGTTAATTATGCCTGTGCGGTGTATCATTCGGAACTTTCTAGACCAGTTACATAAGCATTTTGACAGTAGCCTCGTCCACTCCCCATGCACCAAATTAGCATGCTTCTTGTCCAAGCCCCCAGGTCCCTGGACATCGAAGCAGCAGCCAAGGAGCTAAGGAGAAGTGAAGACTTTGTGGGGAGGATGGGCAGGGTTGTATGAGTTCACAGATGACCACTTGGAAGAACCAGTTACAGGTAAGCAACTTGTTCTTCATGGTCTCTGTGGCTCACAAAAACAGGAGACTAGCAAACTACTAACCACAGGAAGAAGAGAACAGCCCTCCCAAATGCAGACTCTGCATGAGCCCTGGTGTCAAGTCTGTAGTGAGAGATGTAGAAGGCTGGGACCAAGTAGCAGCCTTGCAAATGTCCTGTAAAGGTACATTCTTCAGGAAATGCTGCTAGTGCTCTAATCACACAAGGCCTCACTTGTACAGGAAGTTGCTTGCCAGCGAGTTTGTATGCTAGGCAAATAGTAGCTGCCACCCACTTGGAAATTGGAGCAGAAGATTTTGCACTGCTTGTTCAGGGGAGATGCAAAAAGATTTATTGGAGGTGTTCCCCACTCTTTGAGGACAGCTCAGAGAGCACTGGGATGGAGCTTCCCCTCTTGACAGGCACAGATGTCCCAACTCAGTGTATTTGCCAAGACTTTCTGCTCCCCTGGCAGGTGTAATGCAGAGAGCCATGTCCAACACGGAATACACCAGTGCCAAAGTAGGACTGCAAGGTGCAAGAGCGTACAAGATCTTGTGCCTCCTTGCTTGCTCAGGTAGAACACCTTTGAGGTGTTGTCAGGGACCACCTGAACAGCTTTGCCCAACAGCACTGTCTTGAACGACTTGAAGGCCTTGTCAACAGCTCAAGGACATTGATATGTAAAGTGCTTTCTTCCAGAGACCAGTGACTCCTGACCATCAGGCCCTGCTTGTGTGCTCCCCAATCTTTTAGTGATGTGCTGGTAGTGACAACTATTGATGGCTGATGAGGAAGGAACGGCATGCCTGCTTGGACATTCTGATGGTCCAGCCACCACTGCAACATGCAATGCACAGCATGAGAAATTGTTAACATCTTCCACTGGGAGCTGAAGAGAGGGTCGAAGTTTGCAAGAACCATGCTTACAATGGCCTCATCTTGAGCCTTGCATATGGTGTCACTGCAGTGATAGAGGCCACCTAGAAGGACTTAAATGTCTTGGCCACAAAACCTTCTGGTGCACAGACATTGAAGAACTGCTTTTTCTAAGACTCAAAACCTGTCGTTGGGAAGAGAAGTGGCTTGAACCCAATAGTCTCATAGAGCCCCTATGACCCTTCCTCCTGATTTACTATGAGATCTAGTGTATCTAGGAGCTGGAAGTAAGGCGAATGTTGATAAGCAGCCACTCCCCAGTGTGAATGACATCTAGTCAATCATCAATATTAGGAAACAGGACAACAATCTGTTGAAGAGGCCACAGGCTGCAACTGTCACCATGCACCTGGTGAATGCCAGTGGAGCAGTGCATAGACTAAAGGAAAGGACATACATGGAAACAGAACACCCATTTCCTCACAGCCAAAGCACAGGAATTGTCTGTGGGATGGGTGAATTGCTATCTGGAAGTAAGTGCCCTTTAAGACCAGAGTGGCAAACCAATCACTCTGTTGCACCAGGAGAAAGGTATTGTTCAATATGACCATGCAGAAGCATCTGAGTTCGCTATAGAAGTTGACACCTCCAAGATTCAAAATGGGATGCAGACTGCCATCCTTTTTGGACACAATGAAGTATTGGGAGAAAAATGTCTGATGCAGCTGAGAGAGTGGGACAGGCTCTATGGCACCCTTGGTGAGCAAGTTGTTTACCTCGTCTTTGAACAAAGGCAAAGAAGGGGTAACTCAAGAGAATACCTGTAATAGGAGTCTTCTAGAATTTGATGGCATAGTCTCTTGTGATGATATTGAAGATCCATGAATCCAAGGTGATGGAGGCCCAGGCATGATGTAATTTGTTGAGTCTGTCACCAAAAAATGAAACTGTGGGAGACGTGGTAGCAGTGGAAGTACAAACATTGAGAAGCAGGCAGCCGTCCTGAAAGAAATTAAAGATGCCATCTGTTGCCATCAGAGTCTTGACTCTGTTTCTTAAACTGAGATGTTTCACCTTTGCTTACTGGAAAAAGGTTGAAGACCTTAACCAGACATGTTGATGGAGAGACGCTGCCCCAGCAAGGGCCTTTCCGCTACAAGCTACCACGTTGTATGCAGTTGTTATTTGCTGTGAAGCCAAACTGTGCACTTCTGCTTGAAGCAGAGTAGCAATCCATCTATCTTCTTCAAGGAGATGGTTGAGAAAAGGCATAAAAATTGTGGGTATGCAGCCACGCATGCACTACAGTTGGCTATAAGGAATATAAAGGTTGAACGGTTGTAAAACTTGCACACCATGGCATCCAGTTTCTTCCCTTATCTGCTGGAGTAGAAGGTAACTTTTGAGATGTCTTAGGTTGCACCGTATCCACAATTGTAGAATTTAGCTTGGGAAGCCATTTGAAACCAGCCTCAACAACCTTGTATTCAGTCTTCTTCAGAGTTGAAGATACTGAAGAAAGAGTTGACCATGACATCTTTGCAACTTGTGCAAAGTATGGCAGAAGTTGAAGGGAAGCTGGGGACAGAGCATGGCTCCTGAATCTCAGGTTTTGAGGGCTGAACCTGCAAGTTGAGCAACTGGGCCATATAGACCATCTGGTCCACCAATGACCTCACGTCATCCATTGGTGATGCAAGGTCACATTTAGCAACCAAGGCCAAAGGAGATACCTCAGTGGGTTCCAACTCTGATAGTGAAGAGCTCAAGAAAGGACTGAGATGAAAGATGCTTGGCAGGTGCCCCTGGATCTGGTTGGGCAGCACTGGGTGGAGGCTGCTACGTATCATGGGATGAAGAGAGAAGCAGCCATAGAAGGAGGACATGGAAGTGGAGATTTCACCCAGGTGTCTGAATGGGCAGCAGGAAGAGATCAGGAATGGTTTGCTATGGATGGTGAGCGAACCGATCACAGTAACAAGGCTTTTAGAACCTCCTCCCAAAGCAGGCCCTTCAGGCAGGAGGCACCATTTTGCCAGGCCTGTGGGGTGAAAGCCTGGCAGTGCAAACAGATTCTAACATTATGGCCCTCCCGAGACAGGAGGTACTCAAGAGTGTTTGTCCGAATATCAGAAGAAAATGCTCAACAGGCACCTAATCAATACTGCTGCTGCAGCAGATAAAAAGGAACTGCGGGTTTAGGTGGGAAGTGGTGCACAGGGAGTGGGTGGGGCCACCACCAAAATGCTTATGTAACTGGCTCAAGAAGGGTCCCAATGATGTACTGCGCAGGTGCAGATAACCCATTTGTGTGAATCACAGAGACCATGAAGAAGAAAATAACATTATGCATGTATCAACACCCACCTAGAGGTAAGTGACGATGTAAGAATGCTTCCCACCAGAAGTGATTAGATTTTATCCTCCCTTCTAACTAAATTTTAAATTCAGCAGCCTTTTACTTACTACACAGGGAATCTTTAAGGATTGAGAGGAAAATAAGTAGTCAGAAGGGTTTGTGTAAATCATGTAGGTCTAGAGAAGTCTGGGGAGGAAATCCTATATAGGGAAAAGCCAGACTAGTGTCTTATTGGTCTATGTAGAGATCCATCACAGACAGTCACTGTGATTGTCCAATTCAAACTAGGCCAGACTGTGTAATGAGGGGAAGGCAATATTAATTTAAGATTTACTAAAAAAAAAAAAAAAAAAAAAAAAAAAAAAAAAAAAAAAGGAAAGGAAAGGAGAATGCCCAAAATGCTGGAAGAGAAAAGTGCCTTTGTTATAAGGGGCAGGGCGGGGTGGGTGTCTATAAGACAAAGGGGTTGAATGGCAGTTCTAAGGACATCCCATGCTTTTTCTTTGTAGTCCTGGACTAACTGGAGCAATTCATTGCACACCTCTTCGGGATAGATGTCACAGCAGATGCATACAACACGGGAATCTTTTCCACTACCATCCTATTGCACACTTGCTGGTTCCTTTGTGCTTGCAACCTGATAGGCTGCAGCTTCATTGCATATACTCTTCTTGCCTTTCAAATTCATCCAGAGCGCTAGGGTGCTAGCACATAATGGGAACAGAAAGCTCTAAAATTCACCTCCAAATGACTTGTGTAACTAGAAAGGAATATTTTGCAACAGTTGACGAGAAGGAGAATAAAACTCATAAAACCACAGGTTAGATGAATAAGTACTTTGTCTACCTCCTGGGCTACTCAAAACTTCAATTCTCTATAGAGAGTTACATCTCCACTGGGAAGATCAACCCAACTCCACCCTGGTTCAGTCAGTGTTCACAGAACCAGACCCCAGAAGAGAGATTAAAATCACAGAGGCAACAGACCCACCTCAGAAAATGACACTGGTGTGTCAGCTAAGGGTCATGGGACACAAGATGCCCCAGTAAACATTCAGCACATTAAAAAAAATGAACACACATTTAAACTGATTATCTCACCAGTCCCCATTAAGGACACACAAGATGGAGAGTCAGCCTGTTTGGATGAAGCTACTGGTAAGGAGGCTTCAGGATGAAAATGGTTCTATACGACAGCTGCATGCCAAACTGTAGATGTAACCAGTTGTGATCAGAGTTAATGCATACTGAATTTCTAAAATATTTATGTATGGATCTTCCAGAGAAAGAAGGGCAGCAAAGATCACATAAATAGAGAGTTGGCAGAGCCTAAGCTGTATTAACTGGTCAGAGCAGTTAAAGCGAGCAAGGTCACAGTTACTGAGAAGACGCAGCACTGAAGGCGACAGAATGGTACAGATGGCAGCAGCTTTGCCAGGGATGAGCAACTGGATGAGGAGAAAAAGAAAGATTCCACTGCACGTAACAGAGTTTCGATCTCATCTTGTAGCAACAGTGTCGTCTTCTGCTCCCCACCCCAACCATCAAGCGCTGTACTAGTAGAGGCAGCTCCGCTTTATTGCTTCCACGAGCCACATTCACATTTGGTCTTTACAGAATGCAGGTCAGGTGCCTTTCCCCAGGCAGTCCAGTGGTCTATGCTCCAGCTGCTTCCGTATCCAGAGGCCTCCCAATCTGCAGAAGGAGGGACCCCCTTATCTTGGGACAGCCATAAGCGCTTGTTTTAGTTCATTTTGTACTGAGCCTGTACAAAGTGGTCCCTCTTCCTCTCCCCCCCCCACCTGCCCCATATTAAATAATTCCCAGTGGCTGTGGCCTTTAGAGAAAACTGCCATCAATAAATAGACATCATAAAGATGTAAGAGCTGCGATGGGTTGGGATAGGTCACACAGTCAGTGCAGGCGGTCCCAGAGAAGATTCCTCAGCTGAGGAATTAAACTCACAGGCTCTCTCTGGAGATTGCCCAATGCCCTGGGGCCGCAAACTGTCCTGTGACACGTTTGTATGGAACGCCAGGCTTGGCGGAGGAACTCCAGAGGGGCAGCTGTCAGGTGGAAGAGGCTCCAGAGGTAGAGGAGCAGGCTTCCCTGTTTCTGCCCTGCCAGAAACTGTGGCTCTGCCACAAGGCACCAGTGAGGTCATGGGGACAGAATAGACACTCAGGTCCTTCTCATCTGTGTAACGAGAGGGCACCTCTGACTCTTCAGCACTGCTCTCTCCCTTCACCCCCAGCACCGACCTTTGGTCAACCTGATAGTAGACAACAGGACCATTGTTCAAGTAGGGCTGGTTGCCCTCAGTGGAGCTCGCCTGATCAGAGCTGTCCGTAAAGCACAGCACAGAAGAGCCTGGAGGCAGCTGGGCTTGGATGAGGATAGGCGCAGCCAGGCTGGGGCACATGCCCTCCTGGACCGTCAGGGGCTCTTCCAAAATGCACACGCCAAGGCTCTCCATGCTGGAGCCACTGCTAGAGTCTTCCTCAGCCTTCAGCCGCTCCAACTCCTCCGCTGTCTGAAGGTGCATGACTGCTGTCTCATTCTCTGCCATGAACGCCTGGAAATCCTGCGTCTCTGGGGAATGGGTTCCCAGCCAGTCGCTGCTGGAGCTATGAGGGCTCTCTTCCTCTAGAGTTTGGGCCCGGCTCACCTGCCGTTTGTTCTCCAGCTCTAGTTTCATAATGGTGTGTAGGTAGTGAGTCCGCACCCGGATGGGATTGAATTCAATTCGCCCTGCCATGTTCCCACAGCCATCTCTGGAACAGCCACATGGGAAGGACATTCGGTCCACCTAGGTGGGGGAAGTGAGGGACAGTGAAATGGTGCTGAGGCAAGAATAGTGGGGAAGTCAGTGGATGGTGAAAACTTAGCCAGCCCCCCCCCCGAAAAAAGTGAAAAGAATCATACCATTGTGTCAGAGGGAAGAAACCAAGTTCATGCAAGCTGTTATTTATAAGTGACAAGCTATTTGGCCTACAAGCAGTCCATGGCCCCACCAATCCCTCTGGTGATTTCTCAATTTCCCTGCTGATCATTCTAAAAATTCCCAAGTGGCGTGACCTAGCTTATCTTCCTAATTCAGTATATTATTATTTTTTAAAAGTGTGCCATCTGGCATGTTTCATTTTGCAAATCTTCAAATATTGTACTTTCTAGCACCAGGGAAACAAATATTGTTGCAACAGAAGCTTTTAACAAAAGGGGAAAACATCTGGAATTCTCCAGCAGAACTGCACATATATCATGCAAAAGGGGGGGCAAGAAGAAAGCTTGCTGGGGGGGGGGTAAGTAAGGATGTCCACGAAGATGTGCTGTGCACTCCTTCAGATAGCATTAGAAGGGCTATGGGCAAGAACGGTTTAGACAGTGCAAGTGAGAAATCCAGTACTGAATAACTGGATGAATAATTCAGCAACCTAAGAATCTCTGATCATTGAATATAATATAAAGCAATATAAAAATTAAAAATACAAAAATGACAATACTGTATAAACATTAAAAAGCAAATTTCTAGCTATTATACATCTGAAAAAAGTGGATAGGCAATATCAAAAGTTTTTGAAACGGGTATATATTATGGGAATTCAGGAAGAGAAAGCCAAGTAAGATTTTTAGTGGCCAGGAAAGCAGAATAATGCATGCAAAACAAAACAAAACACACACACACACACAAACAAACAAAAATATCCACATGCAAATGTATTTAGAATGGCCCAGATGTTATAGAATTCATGCTACATTGGGACAGATTTTTTAAATTATTATTTGCTCATTTCAGATGTTAGTGAAGATAGAGGGAAAAACACCATAAACTATTGGAAGATGAGAGATGTACTCCAGTGTAATCAAATGGAAGAAATGTTTAAGCCATACTTATGCAGAAAAATTTGTTTTATTAAGCCGACGCGTTTCGGGTATGAACCCTTCTTCTCAAGCTATAAAATCTATAAATATACATGCATTTATTAACATTGTTTTCAGTACCCCATAATTACTATAAGTCCTTGAAGTGTAGGATATTGACAATGTAAAAAAGTATATATAATATATATAAAAAATAGAATAACTTACAAGTACAATGAACAAGGATAGTAAAAATGATATCTGACCAGTAGCATTTTATAATGCACAAGTTACCTACATTTCAAAACCAAGATGGGTTTCATAATATAATAAACAGATACTCGTAACTGATGGTTTGTTAAGCTAATTTTAATATCTTTTATTCTGTAAAAATAATGTTAATACATGCATGTGTATTTATAGATTTTATAGCTCAAGAAGAAGGGTTCATACCCGAAATGCGTCAGCTTAATAAAACAAGTTTTTCCACAGAAGTACGGCTTAACAAACATCTCTTCAATTTGATAACACCAGAGTACATCTCTCATCTTCCAACATTTCAGATGTTGGCCACTAGAGGGAAGCAGAAGGACAACAGATTCCTGCCTGCATTACTAGGCCATCCCACACCCTGTTAGGCACAGTCCTTCTGTTACAATGATCAGAACTTCTCCATGCTCACAGAGCCCCTTCTCGCTCTTATCATCATAATGAGCTGTTTCACCCTGCTGCCAGACCCCCAAACCACCCCCAGACAGATCCAACTACCACCTTTCCTTTTGGGATACTCCCTGAAAAAGTGGGGACTTTGTACTTTTGCCTGAGTGGTGAACTACGGCCACCGAGACACCCTATGCCAATCTAATAGACCTTTCAGTATATTAAGTTGGCAGGTCAGGGATATGAGCAGGTGGTAGCCAAAGGGCAATCTGAGCTCCTCCTCAAAAGCTCAAGACTAACACATCGGCTGGAACCTGCTGCAGAGCCCCCCACCCTTCAGTATCAAAAGTGACAGACAAGACTGGGACAACGTGGTATAGTTCAGGCCAAAGCCTAGCGGTTTCCCCACTGACCTGGCATTTAATTCCAGCCTGGCTACAAGCACAGGCCTCGGGATCACAGTACAGCCGGCAGTCACAGCCACATTCTTCCCGGGAGAGGCGAATGGCACGGAGTTCTTGCTTCTCCTCTGCATCGATGCGATGAACACCAGAGGCCCGAAGTAGGGCACGGCGCCGCTTAGTAGGCAGCGGCTGCAAGAAGAAGTAGTCATCCACTTCCACATTCTCTACATCAATGTCATCATCGGAGACATCCTCAAGGGTCAAGCCATCCGCTTCCTCAGACTCCACAGTGCCATTCTTTGTCAGCTTTAGGGTGGGAGAAGAAGAGAGAGAAGACACACATACACATTAGCAAAATTAATCTTTTAAACTCAAAATTGCTTTCAGCTTGCAGTCTGTTTTTTAAAAAGTGATACTCCTGTTTGGTAATCTGCAGCCACAGCAGGCACAACCCCTCAGCAGGCACAGGAGGAACTTGGGGGATTACCCTGTGGTACATTTATTCTTCATATTTCTGCATTTGTTCAATGAAGACAAGATCTGGTACCCAGCACAAATTCTGAGAACATTAGGCCTAAAAAAAAAAAATCTTAGCAGTTATGTTCTGCAAGAATCAAGAGATACAGACAGCACCTGGTGAAGCCTTGGCTGATGTTCCAACAATTAAGGAATAGGCCCTTTACCTTTAGCACAGTAACTCTCCTCCCATAGTCTAATTACTCACCTATTTCTCATCTTTAGGACTTTCCTACCCCTAACCAGCCCTTAAAACAGTACATTCCAGATGCTCTGTTTGTATCTCTTGGGTTAGTGCGAAGTAGATGCTTTTAATGTTTCACCTTAAGAGTTATTATCAGTGGTGGTTAATTCTGGAAGGTCTAGACTCAGTCATGGAGCCTCTGTCGGCTGCACAGTCCTTCCTGGTAAAATTGGAAGTGACCAGAAGAGGTATCACGCCCCTGGAGATGTGCTATTCCTCAGTTCACCCCAATATTGGGATGCTGGGACTGCAAAACAGCCCTAGTTACATAATTAGTAACCACGGTTTATATAGTTTTCGCAAAAACAAGGTGTGGGACACACAGCTTTAAAGGAGAAAACTACCCCCTTGAGACACAATACCTCAATTTTGGGGTGGGGTGGGGATGAGAGAGGTTGTGAAAAAACCTTGGGGGCTGCATCCCTCCTACCCTTAATATTTTATTGTGCCTTTATCGCATGCTGAGTTTTTCAATGTAATGTAAGCATGGACAACAGGTCCCTTCCTAGAGGAGCTTATAATCTTTCATTTAAAATGGAGACAGAAGAGTTCTAAACCATAAGCAATATTCATACAGGTCCTTTCAGCTTTTAAGACAATAAAACAAAGAGAATAAAAACCTTCACGGCTGCTGTTACACCAGGACATAAAAAATATAGCAGAGTTTTTCAGAATCCTCAGGAATATTGATGTTCGCTTTGGAGGGAAAATGTTTACAGCCCTCATATTTCCCAGAGCAGACATTACACTTATAGCATGTCAAGTAAACGGAAGGGTTGAAGGATAATTTTATCAGAAAAGAGGAGGGAATTATCTATGTCCTATTTATTTTATGGGCTGGTTTAGAAAATGCACCCCAAACCTCCATGTTCCTGGAGCAGCAGAGGTGCTCTAAAGCAGTGTTTCTCAGGGTATCTAATGTGGAGACCTGGCTTTTATTCCACCCCACCCCCAAATATGCCAGAGACTGGCACCATATTTGAGTCCATTGCCTACACATGTTCCCTTCTTTCTTGGAAACTCATGAGGGACTGACACCCAATGGCTTGGGGACTGGCACCTAGCCCAGGGACCACCACTTTGAGTAGTACTGCTCTAGAAAACATGCTGGTACACTCATGAATAGATTTAAAGAGTGATCTACAGTAAAAAAACCAGGAGGACAATGCACAAGCAGCTTAACTGATATTACTATCAAAATCAGTTCAATTGTCAAGTTCCTCACTGAGCAGATTTTGCTCCCCACCCCACTAACCTAGCTCTCCCCATACCCTCAGACTGATGCACGTTCTCACAGCCAACAATAATGTCAGTGGCAAAGAGAACTGAGAGCACAAACAAAGCGAGCGGGAGCTATTTCATCAGCTCGGACCCACGATTACAGAGGGACCATTCCTTAGAGATATGATGCAACAGAGCCTCAATGCAAGAGTGACGGAGGTCACAGCAACACTACCTGCATGATCACTCCACTCTCCATTTCCTTGCATGTGCAAGAACCAGCATGCTGCAAGGGTTACATCTCAGGAAGTTTGGAATTGGTAAAACCCACAATCCCTCCTAAACACTCAGTTCACTGGATGCCTTCAGGCAAGTCATTATATTCACATGAGACTAAACACACGCACCACTTGGCAGGTTTCTGGAGGAACTAGTAAAAATAAAAAAATAAAAAATGGATGATATACACTATAAGCCACTCTACTGGCCATGTGGAAAAAAACAGCAATTTCCCCATGGGCAAACCGAGCCTGACCTCAAGGACATGGAAGGCACAGCAGAAGCGGTGGCATGTGCTACCCTGCGTTCTCCATTTGGAAATCAGTTGGGTGTTATACAGAGCACAAATTATTTTGCTTCAAAAATTCACTATTTAGAAGATGTTTGCAGGTTCATTAGACCAAGGGGAAATGAACAGATGAACATTTCAATTAGATAACCAAGGATGTTTAAGAGATAGGGAAAAGTGAGGAAATATGGGCATATGCCTGCCAGATATATTAACTATTTAAAAAATGGTAAGAAATGAAGCTATGTCTCCACTCCTCTGGCAACTAAAAATTCCTGTTTAAGTCCTTTCCATAATTTTAACAGGGGGTGGCAACTTGTGACCCTCTAGATGTTGCAGGACGGCAGTGCCCATAAACTCCAGACGATATGCCAAAGGTGAAGAATGACGGAAGCTTCAGTTCAACCCAACAAAGTGCCAAACCATACCAAAATCTTCAGAAGACAGCCCACTCATTGCTATCCCTCTTCCTGCCATTTGCAAAACATGTAAGTTAGGCAGCTAGGTCCTCAGAACATATAGAGATGTAGCTCTGGGTACCCTTCAAATATGTGGCAGCTTTTATTCTATGGTGGTGTGCTCATATAGGTCTTGGCCCATAGAAAACTAGCACATCAGGGCAAAGAATTGTAGCCTGCCCCCTTTCTCTCTGATGTACTGGTTTTCTACATTCAAGGGTTACGTTAAAAAAAAAAAAAACCACATGGCAAAGCGATCATGTGAACTCCGTACCTACACCCTGAAGCAGTCTCAGAAACAGCTTTGCCTTCTCATCTGCCATGAGAAGTAGGCCATGATGAAGGAATCAGTTGAAAAACTATAGAATGGGTATTTGTCTCTTTTGCTAAGCTGGTTGTCATGGCAGCAAGAGACTGATTGGAAATGCTAGGTTTTTAGACAGAAGCATCCAGTCTGGTAAGGGAAACCCAGTTGCTAGGCAACCCATGGGACACACAGACCAGACAGCCAGGAGGCAAGAAACACAGAAGGCTGGAACAAGAGGCTTGCTTCTAACAAGGAGGCTGACCTGGAGGAGTCTTCGACTGCAAAGCCCTGAACCTTTCATGAATCGGCATGACAGAAAACAGACGGCCTCGTACAAAATCTGGTGCCAGGTCACTAGAGGAAAATTGGCAAGAATCACTCCCAGATCTCTCCACTCTCTCATGCTAAGGTGCCACCACCACAGGAATCTGGGGAATCCTTCTATTTTTACCAGTAATATAAAGTGACTCTTCACCAAGCTCCCAGCAGGACAGCCCATGTAAGCTCGAGTTCTTTCCATACCAGGAAAGTATTCTTGAGGATTGGGTAGCTTCATAATTGCATAAGCAACTCTCTCTAGTTGTATTCGTGATACATGTGAAATACTATGAATAGTTCAATAAAATCCAGGAAGAAAAACAAAGATGGAATTTTGTTTGCAGCACAGACCTAGCATAGGTTATCAGAAGCAAAGGGAAGCAGAAATGCAGATTTGGTATACCACCTCTCATTATTTTAGTACAGGATGTAACAGAACAGTAAGAATTCTACCTATAAGAAAACAGATATAGGATCAGCAGCACAGGATAGTGGTTTGAGTGTTGGACTAGGACTCTGGGAGACTAAGGTTCAATTCTCCATTCAACCATGGAGACACACTGGAGGACCCTGGGCAAGTCATGCTCCTGCAACCTTGGAGGAGGGCAATGGCAAACCTCCTCAGAACAAATCATGCCTAGAAAGCCCTACGACAGGGTCACTGTAATTCAGTGGTGATCTGACGGCACATAACACCAATACCAAGGTCTCACGCTGCACCTTCCACACCTAGGTCCCTAAGTACTTGGGAGGGTGACTAATGCTTTCAGCAAGATCACAGGCTGTAAAAGAGGAAGAGACACACAAAACTGAACTGTAACTACTTTAGCCACCCATGTGCCGAAGCATACATAAAGCACTAACCAAAAACCCTAAAATTCTCTTTAAGTCAAGCTGCTGGGCTCTCCCCTTTGTCAAGACATACCTTCATTTTCTTGGCACGCAGCTTCTCCTCTTTCAAGTGCTCGCGAAGGATCTCGCGGTGATTCACTTCTTGTTCCTGGGCAAACTCACCAAGGGTGTACCTGCGGACGGAGTTGTGGCGCTGGGCCATGCCTAAGGAGCTGCCCCCTTGGCTGGGCACGCTGGTAAATCCCTGACGCCTTGCAAAATAGTACACCGTCACCTGATCAAAACGCACGTTCTTCCTGCGCAACTGTTTCTGCCTTTTCAAGATGGAGGTTGCTGAGATGCAAGAAAGCAGAACACAGACACTGAGTGAGAGCTGAGAAGGAAAAGGAGCTACATTTACCCATATAATCTCCACTCCCCTGTTCCTAGATTACTCAAAGGTCTACAAAGCCACAATTGTGGCTTGGGTTATCAACTATTCTCTCTATGACAGTGTTCATATTTCATACAACTAATATGAAAAGGTTCTGCCATTTTAGAGAAATGGTTGCTGTTATTCAAAGCACCTTTGAACAAATAACAAGACAAGTTATAATAGGATTTCTTTATTCAGTTATGCTTCCGTTCCATCTCCTATAGCTACGTCTCTAGTTCTTGCCCTTACAGTTGCCTCCTGTACCTTCTCTTACTCTCCAACCTCCTTCCATAAATCAGCCAACTCCAGAATGTTCCTGCCCACAAAAACACAGTATGAAACACACATCCCAGTGAATTTAAGAATGGTCATCCCAGCAGCAGATGTGATATGATTTTACACCCATTAGCAATTAATTCCACACAGAATACCCATCAGCCCGTTTGAAGGATAAGCACATAAAACTTGTTCTGGGTTATATGAAATTATGAGATGACTTATCAGTTCCTTATGATATTTAATAGCGAGTTACTACTGCTAGAAGAATGCAGCTGTGTCACAGGCAAAACATATAAGCATATATGGCGAATACCGCTTTTGAAAAGCTGCTCTTGGTTGACAATAGGGAAGCAGTTACTCAGATCTCCAAGTTCACCACTGCTGGTCCACCTTGGAATGCTTATGAAGTTCTCATGGTTTTATGTTTGATTAAACACTGAAGTACTGTACAACTGATGAAGCACACCTTCGACAGCTAACTGCTGCAGTAAGGCAGGTAGGTTTTTCTGAAAACAGTGGCAGAGTGAAAACTAAGACTCTGGACAGGGTGTGTCAAGTATTCTGAAGCCTTGTATCCCGAGCAACTTACGTATGAAGCCAGTAGAGCTGGGAGGATTGACACTGTCACAGCTGTCTGCACTGTCGCTGTTGGAGATCTCATCATCAGAGTTGGAGATGGGCGAACCCACGTCCACATCATCAAACTTTCTTTTGAGGCTAGCACTTGCAATTGCATCCATTTGTCTCTGGCTCGCATGGAGAGCCAAAGAGCAGAAAGAGGACTAGTGTCAACGGAAGATCTCCAACCCCAGGCCAATTATTGGGGTGACCAGTACCTGGAAATGAACAATAAGAGGGAGAGAGAATCATCAGGAACTCACTCATGCCATGCAACTGAAAACAGACAAGCTTCAGGAAGCGAAGTGAACTCGCGCTGGTAACAAGTATTTTTCAGGCTCTCCTCCCATGTAGTTTTCCATTAGTTTCCCCATGTTGAGCTAAACTACTAAGAGTCATCCTATATCATATTAATCTCCAAATAGTCACTGCAGCTATAGTCCAATCCATTCTGCTGTCTGTGCTGCTTCATGTTCTCCACCCACCCAAAGCCTTCTGTTACTCACCACTCAGGCAGTCAATATGCTGGGTAGCAGCATCCATCTTGCTCTAAAGCTTCAACCTGCATAACTTTCATATCCTCCTCCCCCCTACACCAGACTGATAAAGGAACAAGTTGTAAGCAAGCCAACCTGCTACTTGTTCAGTCTTTCTGCTCCCCACCACCACCATTGACTGCTGTGCTGAAAGCTTCCCTCCCTTTATTTATTATGACAGGTTCTGAAGAGAGATTTGGGTATATTAAGTGCTTCTCAAGGTTGCTTTCTCATCCCTGTTCATGAATTAGCTTATTCTGCATATTAATATGCACGTTAGCAGGCAGCAATAGTCATGCCAATAAGCAAGTGCCAACAACATACCAATGAAAAACAAAAACCAAATTCCCTTCTACTGGTGCATTTTTTGGCACCCAACAGTACATACTTTTGCACACAGGTGGGACACCAGTGTGTACTATATTAAAGAGGATGGAGGAGATGAGGACAAAGAAATTTAAGTATCTAAAGGCTTGATGTAACTTCCTGCTACACCTGGGCGGTGACTGACGAAACCCAGAGATGAAGGACCCGTATCACCCCTCCCTCAGAGAATGCGCATGCAAAGTTCCCAGCTTTTCTCCATACTCCAAACAATGCTCTCATGTGGTCTACAGGGCACTCAATGGGATTAAACAGCTCCAGAACTTATACACACTCATTTCAGCCCTGTATGTCTGGCCTAAAAGGGAAAAGAAGGGTTTTGACTTTCTTGGCATGGAAGTAGCAAAAAGTTTAAAAAGCTTAAATTATGCTCACATAATCCACTGACTTGAAACAGTTGAAAAGGTAACATATGGCAGAGCACTGAACTGTTATTTTGGTTGCTGGCTTCATTTTTAACACACACACATACACACACAGAGGTTCTGAATGAAAGGTTCTGCTTCCTGGACCGAAGCCACTGAGTGGGATCTGAAGGTACCAGTTGCTTTCCTATTTCCGACCATGGTTACAAGTCAGACATGTGTGGTATGCATTCAGCTGACTTCCAAGTGGTTAAATCTGCTCTTGCCTTTTGTGCACTAAGCAGACACTAGTGGCCGAGAGAGTCAAGCATGCATACACATTCCTGGAGCAGACAGACAGGAATCTTAAAAAAATGAGATTCTACTTTAGCACAGCAGAAAACAGGTTGCAGGGAGACTGCAACCATTTTACTACACAAAGCACCAAAGGATAACTTGTTCATGTCAAGCATGACTAAAGAAGGCCGCCTAACCATTATACAATATAAAGGTCTATGCAAGTATCTTTTTAAATCATCATTACTGAATAATTATATATGTATGACCTTGCATTAGATCCACTTTGATACTGTCTGGTATCTGTCTGAAATCAGGGCTAGCAACAGATGTTTCTGAGGAAGGTACATCAGAAACTGAGCATTAGGCAACAGAAGGATAATCCTACTCTCATGGCTGTCAGATCCTAATCTCCAATAGCAAGAGACTAGATTAAGTCTTTTGCAAAACAAAACAAAATACTTTGACTTGTCCTGTAAGACTGAAGTGGACACCACAGACCTGATGACCTAGTTCAGCTAATCTGGACTTCCAAATAAATGAAAGAAGAGTAAACCCAGCTTCCATCTATTATTCCTACATTACTCTAAAAGGAGCAGAGCACTGATGGTAACAAAATAGGAGAGATTCTCCATAATCTCACAACAGAACACAAGTCACAGAACAGAGGTGGGCAGTCAGGATGACACACTAGAGAATGCTGCTGTCATATATCTAAAACCAAGGGGCAGAGGGCTTGGAGAAGTATCTCTGCATCCCTCCAGAAGACAGACAATGGGAGACCAGGAATAAGAACAAGAACTCTGGCAAGAGCAAAAACATGATGCCAGCTCTGCCTATGGCAACAGAAGGCATGCACATTCAGAATTTAACCTGCTTCAGGTAGTAAGAGGTCAAAGAAAGTCTCTTTCAACTTTAAGCATGTATGATATAAAAGTTTACTCTTCAAAAATCAAACAAAACAGAATACTTATTTTTTATATGGTATTTTATTTTTATTATTTTCCTTTTTGCAGCATTATGTACATCAACCAGGATCCCCTGTGGCTTATAAATGCTAAAGGAATGTACAAATAAATAATTATTGATGGTCTTGATAGAGGTACACAGCATAAGTGCTCCCCACTTGTGAGCAAAGTGTGTCTGTTTGACACTCTTTTCTCTGTAGCCAGCAGCAATCTATGATTTCCTTTCCCACAAGGAAAAGGAAAGGGTTGGCACAGGCTGCAAACAAGGACTACAGCAGGAGGGACTGGATGGTCTGGGGATGAGAGCTAAGATATTTCCCCCTCCCATCCTTTCATATGAAGTGATGAACACTGAAAAGGAACCTTACTTCTTCCTTGAGCTCAAACAAAACTTCCTAGGAGGCTCTCCTAAATGCTATGTCAGTGATTGATGGGTGTGAATGCCATCACTCTCAGAAACCCTGCCTATTTTTGGCAGGCTTCACAATCAAATCAAGCCATGACACAAAGCTACAGCTGTTATACTGGGATCTCTGCTATTACTGTTCCCCACACATGATCTTAGGAGAGCCCCTGCTGGATCAGGCCAAGGACCTACCTAGCCCAACATTCCCTTCCTACAAGGAGCCAACTTGATGCCTAGAGAAGACGACAGCCAGAACATGAACACAACAGTATCCTTCCACCGGTCTTATGGAGGTAGCATGAAATGTAGCTATCAGGACTACTGGTCACTGGCAGTCATATTCTCCATTATTTCTCTTATCCCTTTTCCAAACCCACAACATCCCTTTGTAGATACAGCTATTAGAACTACACAGCACTCCCAGCATGGTTACATCATAGATGCGTATAAAGACATTATGATTTTAGCAGTTTTATTTTCAGATCTTTTCCTATTGAGTTCCCACATGAAATTTGTCTTTTTCAAGGCAACATTTTCTTTGAGCTATTATAATCCCAAGACTCTTTTTGGTGAAGAAACCACTGCCAGCACATACACCATTTGTGCATGGGCAAATCTGAGACTTGTTGTTCCAATACGCTTCATTTGCCACTTCAGCACCATCTAGAGAGAATGCTCTTTTGGGGAAGTTGTTCTGGAACTCTTTGCTGTCCATTTTGTTTTCACTACCCTTAATGATTTGGTGTTGTCAACAAAATCTGGCCATCTAATCCAAACCATTTATGCATAAATTTATACCCTCCACTGTGGGACTTGTCTAATACTATTTCTTTCTGTTCTTTGTCCAGGTACTGATCCATGGGTCTCTCTCCTCTTACCCAACCACTGAAATATTTTGCCTGAGACTCTTTGGTGACCAAAACTGCCGAAGTCTTTTGAAAGGTTTTTGCCCCCCCCCCCGCTCCAACAAACACCAGCACAAGCAGTCATTGCTCCTCTAAGGTACTCAAAAGCCCTTCGCTGAAGGCCTTGAGAAACTACTGCTCAGAATCCTGTTTAATCACCACAAACCATGGACTAGAAATTCACATTATGACCAGGACTGGTGATTCACAGTATTCTAATAAAAGCCCTCAAACTGTATAGCGAACACCCAGGAGTCAAGGGCCATTGTGAGCCACAGCTCATCCATCCTGTTAAACATTCAAGACAGACACATGCAGTGGACTCCATCTATAGGGAGTACAGTACTAACATTTCTTACCGGATGCCAAGCTCTTGCCAATATTCAGGTATAACCTGTTCCCGTACAATTATACAATGTATAACCAAAGAGGGTCTCTTAGCACGACTCTAAGGCTTTTAGGTGATTTTCTAATTCTCACCTATCTTTTTATAAAGGTTTCATTAAAAATCTCATGGATTTTGGACATAAATTTACTGAATAGCTTCTGAGATTTCATATCTTTTTGTATCACAACAGACAAAAGTGAGATGGATGTATATATTCTAGGGCCTTTTAGACAGATGTTAGAGCTTAGAATCTCTTTTGCCATCCCCACCCTCCTTGTGTCCTGAATGGTTTGCTGGAGAAGCCATTTGATCAATGAGAAGTGGGTGCAACAAACTCTCCTGTCAGAGGCCAAATCTGCATCTCTTTAATGACTTGTGCTGCAACCAGGTAGGCAGCAGGCCTCAAAAGGCCTTCCTGCTTAGATCTCTCACCTCCACACTGGGTTAAAGGATAAAACAGTACAGGCACAAACATTACAATTAAGGGTGAGGAGGGGCAGTCTGTGGGGGCTGCAAGTCCCAATTTAGTAACAGGAGCTATTTCTTAAAATACAGAGAATTTACACTCATTTCTCTGCAGCCCAGCTTTTGTGAGATCATGTAGCTTGATACAGAATAGTAGGTCTCACAGCACCTCTCAGAATGAAGAGGGTAGCAGCCAGAGATAAGACAATGAGACCCATTAGGTTAGGGATTAGGAAGCCTTTGAACAAGGAAGGCATTTGGATCATGTTACAGAAAAGAAGCAGGAGATGCCAGGTGGCTCCTCTCACACTAGGGTATCATCTACAGTAGGCTTGCTCTTGCCTGGGTAGTAGAGAATAGCTGAAACTGATGTGAGTCCTCCTGGAGATTATCTTCTGATTACCAGTCGGCTGAGAGCCTTATTAGAAAGGCAGAAGAAAACAGAGTCCACACATTCATTATGATTACTTGGTCCTGACTTCTAGAAGCCCCTATGCTAGAAATTAAGCAGTGTAATCTAGGACAAAAACACGCTCTAATGTTATAGTACTGGGCAGGACCACGACATAAACAATTTTCAGTTTGGGTGGCAGGAAAGGAAAAGAAATGAGAAGTTTAACTACATTTAGGAACAGAAGGACAACTATTCAACATCTTTATCAATGACTTGGATAAGGGAATTAGGGGCATACTTATCAAATTTGCAGATGACACCAAATTAGGAGGAGTAGCTAATACCCTAGAGAACAAGATCAAAATTCAGAATGACCTGGATAAGACTGGAGAGCTGGGCCAAAGCTAACAAAATGAAATTCAATACGGAGAAATGTAAAGTACTGCACTTAGGGCGGAAAAATGAAATGCATAGATATTGGATGGGAGAGACCTGGCTGAACGAGACTACAAGTGAAAGGGATCTAGGAGTCCTAGCAGACCACAAGTTGAACATGAGTCAACAGTGTGAGGCAGCAGCTAAAAAGGCCAATGCGATTTTGGGCTGTATCAATAGAAGTACAGTTGTCCCTCCACATTCGCGAACTTGACATTCGCGGTTTCGGTTATTCGCGGTTTTGGGAGGGCCCCCCTGGGCCCCCCCAAAACCGCGACACGGGGCCTCCAGAGGCCCCGTGAAAGACCTGGGGAGGGGTGGGGAGGCCTTCGCGGGACGCCTGGAGGCCCTCTGGAGGCCCCGCGAAGGCCTGGGGAGGGGTGGGGAGGCCTTCGCGGGACCCCCGGAGGCCCTCCGGAGGCCCCGCGAAGGCCTGGGGAGCAGTGCGAAGGCCTTCGCGGGACCCCCGGAGGCCCTCCGGAGGCCCCGCGAAGGCCTGGGGAGGGGTGGGGAGGCCTTCGCGGGACCCCCGGAGGTCCTCCGGAGGCCCCGCGAAGGCCTGGGGAGGGGTGGGGAGGCCTTCGCGGGACCCCCGGAGGCCCTCCGGAGGCCCCGCGAAGGCCTGGGGAGCGGTGCGGAGGCCTTCGCGGGACCCCCGGAGGCCCTCCGGAGGCCCCGCGAAGGCCAGGAGAGGGGTGGGAGGCCTTCGCGGGACCCCCGGAGGCCCTCCGGAGGCCCCGCGAAGGCCTGGGGAGGGGTGGGGAGGCCTTCGCGGGACCCCCGGAGGCCCTCCGGAGGCCCCGCGAAGGCCTGGGGAGGGGTGGGGAGGCCTTCGCGGGACCCCCGGAGGCCCTCCGGAGGCCCCGCGAAGGCCTGGGGAGCTGTGCGGAGGCCTTCGCGGGACGCCCGGAGGCCCTCCGGAGGCCCCGCGAAGGCCTGGGGAGGGGTCGGGAGGCCTTCGCGGGACCCCCGGAGGCCCTCCGGAGGCCCCGCGAAGGCCTGGGGAGAGGTGGGGAGGCCTTCGCGGGACCCCCGGAGGCCCTCCGGAGGCCCCGCGAAGGCCTGGGGAGGGGTGGGGAGGCCTTCGCGGGACCCCCGGAGGCCCTCCGGAGGCCCCGCGAAGGCCTGGGGAGGGGTGGGGAGGCCTTCGCGGGACCCCCGGAGGCCCTCCGGAGGCCCCGCGAAGGCCTGGGGAGGGGTGGGGAGGCCTTCGCGGGACCCCCGGAGGCCCTCCGGAGGCCCCGCGAAGGCCTGGGGAGGGGTGGGGAGGCCTTCGTGGGACCCCCGGAGGCCCCGCGAAGGCCTGGGGAGGGAGGGTAAGGGCCGGGGAGACCTCCGCGGTGCCTAGCAAGGCCCCGCAAAGGCCTGGGGAGGGAGGGTGGAAGGGCCGGGGAGACCTCCACGGGGCCTAGCAAGGCCCCGCGAAGGCCTGGCGAGGGAGGGAGGGAGGGCCGGGGAGACCTCCGTGGGGCCTAGGAAGGCCCCGCGAAGGCCTGGGGAGGGAGGGAAGGCCGGGGAGACCTCCGTGGGGCCTAGGAAGGCCCCGTGAAGGCCTGGGCAGGGAGGGAGGAAGGGCCGGGGAGACCTCCGTGGGGCCTAGGAAGGCCCCGCGAAGGCCTGGGGAGGGAGGGAGGAAGGGCCGGGGAGGCCTCCGCGGGGCCTAGCAAAGCCCCGCGAAGGCCTGGGGAGGGAGGGAGGGAGGGAGGGCCGGGGAGACCTCCGCGGGGCCTAGCAAGGCCCCGCGAAGGCCTGGGGAGGGAGGGGGAGGGGTGTTTGTTATTCGCGGATTTTTCACATTCGCGGGGGTCCGCGGAACGGAACCCCCGCGAATGTGAAGGGACGACTGTATAGTGTCTAGATCAAGGGAAGTCACAGTGCCACTCTATTCTGCCTTGGTCAGACCTCACCTAGAATACTGTGTCCAGTTCTGGGCACCACAATTCAAAAAGGATATTGACAAATTGGAGCGTGTCCAGAGAAGGGTGACTAAAATGGTGAAAGGTCTGGAAACGATGCCTTATGAGGAGAGACTTAGGGAGCTGGGTATGTTTAGCCTGGAAAAAAGAGGGTTAAGGGGCGATATGATAGCCCTGTTTAAGTATTTGAAGGGGTGTCACATTAGGATGGAGCAAGTTTGTTTCCTGCTGCTCCAGAGACTAGAACACGGAGCAATGGACGCAAGCTCCAGGAACAGAGATTCCACCTCAACATTAGGAGGAACTTTCTGGCAGTAAGAGCTGTTCGGCAGTGGAATGCACTCCCTCAGAGCGTGGTGGGGTCTCCTTCCTTGGAGGTCTTTAAACAGAGGCTGGATGGCCATCTGTCAGGGATGCTTTGATCATGATTTCTTGCATGGCAGGGGGTTGGACTGGATGGCCCTCGTGGTCTCTTCCAACTCTGCAATTCTATGATTCTAGAACAACATCTTGATACTATAGTTTTAATCACCTCAGGAAACAGAGCTCCATGCCTTGAATGTTCACAATAAGTTCTGAATCTACCAACCAAACAACCAATCTAATTTTTTTATATCCCACTGTGATAATGGGAAAGACTCCATTTCCCATTATCTTCCAGCACAGCATCAGGTAAACAAAGGGTTAATTAGAAGTGGGAGAAATGTTAGGGTCAGCATCATCACAGATGTCACAGGTCAGCAGAGACAAATGACCAATCAAGACTTACAGCGATCTTCCAGAAACTTCCAAGACAAGGTAATAAATACTGCCTCCCAGCCACAAGGCAGAGAGAAGAAGAAAGGAGTCCTGAGATGGGGGGGGCATCATCTCAAGTAGAGATGAGCAAAGAAAACAATGGGAACCTAGAGGTAGGCTGTTGGGAGACGGGCTGGCCAGTTCCCTCTGATTTCAACAGACTGAACTCCATGGTCAGTGAGTAGATCAGGAAATGTGTTAGCTAGATTGCTTTAGGGAATTATGTTACTTTCCCACTTGGCTGAATGCTTAACTGATTGCTTACTATGTCTGTAACTTCTAAGAATGTACGTGGAAGAGCCTTTCCATGAGAATTATCTGCATGTTATGAACTCTGCTTGGAATAAATAAGCTTTTTCTAATCTTTCTTCAGCCGACGTGTACATGTGCCTTGTTTGCTCGGTCGTTTCTCTCCTCTTTGGGATAGAGGGGAGGGGGAGGTAAATCTCTGCAAGTGGCAGAAAGCAGAGATGGAAACCCCACAGTCTCCCTTTGGACTGTGTTGTGAGGCGGTGTAGAATTCAAAGGGTGGAGGCAGCTAGAGAAAAGGAGGCAGAATTAAGGGAATTCCCAGGCAGATGAACCCCAAGATTGCATCTCACAAGGGCAGCTTAGGGGGTCTCAGGAGGCAGAAACCCCCCCCCCCCGAGCTGTATCACATCTCCCTTTCTGCCAGCCTGGGACCCAAGGTGGTATTGAAAGAAACAACATGCTATGCAATTCTTTGAGATCTTTTTCCTTACCTTTCCCTACCCCTGCTGAAAATTTTAGCTTTCATCATTTTGAGAGGCTCAAGATGGATAGCAAAAATTAACTATAAAAATAATGCATGTTGCCTATCACAATTACATATAAGAGAAAATGTTAATGGAATCCCTCTTCCACAGCAGGTTGTTACTGATACCAAAATGCCTAAAGCTTTTACATCACTTGGGGGGGAAATGCAGAAGAGACATTTGAAAGAAACATGGGGGTGGGGGTGGTCCTGAACTGTGCTGCTTGTTTCGTTTCCTATCTCCACGTTCATGCAGCAAGACATTCATTAGAGAACAATGGCCTTTACTCTGCCGGGAGACAGAAGATTAGCAGGAGCACGGCTGCTGTTCCTGGTGGCTGGAAGCAGCAACGTCTGCATTTCCAAGAGAGAAGTAACTTTTTAATAACTGCCCTTCCTCCCTGAAAAAGTAAGTGCTGTAGGCTGAATAGAAAGACAAGCCATTTGAAAAGGAACAGCTTTGGAAGGAGCAGGCTGCCATCTTCAAAGGATGTGGCAAGGCAAGCATATGTTGGAGGGAAAGGAGAAATGTTTAGAGAACTTTTCAGCTTTCTAAAGAAGTGCTAGCAATGTCACAGAGAAGCTCTCAACTTTCAGCAGGGAAATCTAGTTGGAAGGAAGTCCTGAGGACAGGAGAAGATAAGGACTTGCCCAAAGCTGAAGGTTCATCCTCAGAAGTCACACCTGACTTTAGAGAAAGTGCCCCTCAACCCCACCTCCACACCCCCATCTGCCAGCTTTCATAGAACAGAACAAGGAAGCCTTTGAATTAGTCTGCTCAGCAAACCCCACCAGGTGCCCCTCACCCCAACACACACACACTGCCCCTCTCCACAAGCTGGGCCATGCTCCTTCTGGTTGATGTGAGCCCACCACCACCACGCACCCACCCAAACTAGCTCTGCCCGCTTCTTCCCTGCACTTGTCTGCTCCCTTCAACATCCTAGCAACCGTCCCCATAGCAACAAAGCCGAACAAATGGGCTTGAAAGAAACATGCCAGCCAGCTGTGGCAGACAGCAGCAAAGAGAATCCTGACTATGTGGCTGAGCATGTCCTGGGGAGAAAAAGGCCCGTTCTGTGCTCCAAACAAAATGAGAGGAAAGGAGGAACACAAGCCCCCCCCCCCACTCTGGAATCTCCAGCTTCTCTTGCAAGCAAAGATATAAAACCAGCATCCCAGAACCAAAAGGCCAGAGGAAATACTATCATGTGGCTTCCACACCTGAAGGACAGACACTCATCCAATTTGTTGGACACAGAGAAGTAGGGAGCCTAGCATATAGTGTTGCCCTGGCAAGCCGCTAATTACCTGGCCTACCTTCGCCACCTGGGCTAGCGCAGCAGCGCCCTTGCTCTATATGTGAAACAATGGAGAAAGATCCACTTTTGGCACCGACTAGCAGTATATGCATATGAAGTGCCAGCCCACCCAAACCCAAAGCTCTTTATTGGTTGCATAGCTAAGCAAAAGGCTCTGTGACTCACCCATTTCTCCCAAATTAGAACATCCACAACTGTCCCCAGAAATGGGCTGGAGTATTTGTGGTATAGGCAATAGAAGTGTGTTTTGAAAACAGCAGAGAAGGGAAGAAGAGACAAAAGAGCCTCACCACTCCCAAATACTCTTCAATGGTACTAGTCCAAGAGTAGCATTCCTGAATTCTAAACTTCAGTTCCAGATTACCCTTTTACCTACTGGCCTTAATAATTCTGGCTTCACCTTGCTCACCCCCTCTCTCCACATCACAGTTTGCTATTGCTGTCCCCATATACCTTCTTTTACATGCGATAAACATGTGAGAAGGCAATGGCAGTTGAGTATCTAACCTGAGCAATGAGGGATTTGAATTTAGCAACTAAACAAACCAAGTCCCACCACCCATCATTCTTCCTTTTCCTCTCTTTGGCCAACCTCTTTCCTCTGTGCCTTGTCATGTCTGACCTGAAAGGAAAGCTGGTATATAGGGGTCCATCTGCTTCTTTGAAGCATTCCACAGTCTCCTCTGTGCTGGGATGAAATCAATGGTCAAATCCATATACACAAATAATCAAGCTTGAAACTGGATTATTTGCCATGGCTCCTTCCTATGAAATCCTGCAATTTGTAGTTTTACAAAGGCCTTTGGCTATATTTCTGCCAGTACTGCTGCCTCACCAAACTACAAATCCCAGGATTCCATAGGAAAGAGCCATGGCAAGTAATCCATTTTCAAACTGGATTATTTGTGTAGTGTGAATTTGGCCAATGTGAATTTCTCTCAAGGCTTGAGGGGACCATTGTGGGATGGCTACATCGAGGGTCTGGGACTGCATACACAGAGCACACATATCCAGCTGTCCTCAACAGCATTTAAGGTGGCTTGCTGTTACAATTTGAATCCTTGCTACTGCTTCTAAAGAGAATGACAATTAAGGTCAGGAAACTACACAGATCATAGGGTTTGGGGTTAGTCACTCTCAGTAATATCATAGTACAGTACATTCCCTGGATTCTAGTTTCCTCCTTGTAAGGAAGAATTAACTATGCTGAAATGTATCTTGCAAAGGAAAGTTCTTCTACCAAGATTTTTGAGATTAAGAGGTCAAGAAGCATCCTGTCCACTGCTTCCTGACTGGATGTTTAAAACAAAAGGAACTTGCTCTTTGCCATTATACATTACCAAACACACACATACAGAAGTGATTTAGCTCCCTCACTAACATCATAATTCAAAATTTCTAAAAGACAAAAGCTACTAAAACACTACAGCCTTCCAGAGACTCTCCTCCATGACCTGTCCCCTGAACAACCTAGATAGCAGAAACATGATACCTTGTAAGGTTTTATGCACAAGTGAGAAAATGTTTCCAGGAAACAGGAGGAGAATCAGCTGCTTCTCATTATGACAAGGAATTCCAAACATCTGGAGGGCAGCCCTGCAGTGTCTGGGAAGTGCTAATGAACACTGTTGATGGACAAAAGAGAAATGTGGGAGTCTCCTGGTTAAAAACACTAAGAAGCCAAACACAAAGGAGGGAAGAAGAACTGGGTGAAGTAGAAACCTTCAGGGAAGTTAATTTGGTTAGAGGTGAAGGCAGTGTGTGGAATTTGAGAAGTAAAGGTGGAAAGAGGAAGGCAGCTTCAAAACACAACCTCAGCTGATTGCTCTAAACCTGAAATTAACCTTTTCCATCAGTGGGGGAGAAAAAGAGTCCCTGTTCGCCATTCACAACAGAAAGGGAAACCACTTTCATTTATTCACTAGACCTACAAGATTGGAGTTTCACAGGGTGATCTGTTTGCAGCTGACTGCAGACAACCATGTGCTCCTGTGATTACAGTAAGTGAACTATGATCATTTATGTAGGACTTGTGGCTTAATAGGCTTTGTAGTACAGTTGTTCCTCTACATTTGTGGGTTTCACCTTTGCAGATTTGATTATTCATGGATTATTTGCTGCCGGCTCCGCTGCTGCCCTATGGCATTTTAAAGAGGGACTTGGGTAACAGTGGTGTCCATCTTGAGCTGTGTTCAGTTATGTCAGGCGTAGTCAGTGGTTAAATCTTTGGTTGCTTGGTGGAAATGAAATTGGCACAGTAGCTGGACCTGGCTGTGTGCGGGTTCCCTTGCACTCGGGTGGATGGTGGCGCAGGAGGAGAGAAGGGGATGGAACATGGGGAGCAGGAGGAGGGAGGGTGCACATTCACTCATGCAGGTGGGGGGGAAGGGATGGGACAAGAGGAAGGAGAGCAGATAGGGAGAGAGGAAGGGATGGGGAAAGAGCCAGGACAGCAGCATGAGGAAGGTAAGGGGTGTGGTATCTACTCTAATAGCAGCAGCACTCCCTCCATCTGCCCTGGAAACCCATGCACCACCCTCCCCCCCTCCCCCATCCCATCCCCTTCTCTCCTGCCTGACTGAGCAAATAAGTGAGTGTGTGAGAGAATGTGCCCAGCCTCCTTCCTCCCATCCCATCCCAACCTGAGTGAGTGCGCAAGGGAATGTGCATGGCCAGGCCCAGCCACCCCACCAGTACAGGTATTTTTGTATGTGTAAAATACAGTTGGGGGGGGGACTAGAAATATTCATGGTTTTCCCACTTGTGCAGGGTTCCTACACCCCTAGCCCCACAAAGGTTGTGAGATTACTGTGTTCCCTTCATCCTGCTTTGCAGCAATATTAGGTGAATAGACCTGGTATAACTACACTCTTCTTAGCTTCAGATGCAAAACAAACATGTTATGGTTTTTCATGGCCAAAAAGATTTAAGAAGAATGTGAACAAGCTGCAACATGTCGAGAGAAGGGCTACCAAGATGATAAAAGGTCTGGAAAACAAGCCGTGTATGAAACAGCTGAGGGAACTGGTTATATTTAGTCTAGAAAAGAGAAAATATAACAGGCTTTAATTATCTGAAGTGCTATCACAGGGAAGATGGAATAAACTTCTTTTCTGATTCCCTAGGGAGTAGAATCAATGGATTCAAATGATAAGGAGATTCTATAACATTATGAAGAACTTTCTGAAGTTAACAACTATTGAACAGTGGGACAGTGGTGGTCTTTTCTGTACTGGAGGTCTTTAAAGGGAAGTTTGATGGCCATCTGTCAGGGCTGCTTTGGCTTTAGACTCCTGCACTGCTAGGGAGTTTGACCAGATGACCCACAGAATCCCAATTTCAAAGCTTGCAATGATTTGTTCCAAGAAAAACAACAATTATTTAATCTCCCCTAGGTGTGTCACCAAGAGGACTGCAAACATTTCAACTGGCAAAGCTGAACCCGACAGATTACATTTAGGCCAACTCAAAATAATTTCTAGAAAGTTAGATTTGTTTGAGTGGCAGAACAGGTGCAGGGAGTCCACATATTTGGCCCTGGCAGCTCATCATAAAAGTGTATTTATCAAGATTTTACAACAATCCTTTGCTTCTCCCCCGCTTTAAAAGAAGGTTGGGGAATGATTTACACATCTGACACACTAAAAGAGACTTAGAAATACAGTGCAACACAAAGAACCCCAGCCCTCTCTTGAAGCTGGGGAGAGATCATCCTAAGAGAAGTGTGCTGCATTTCTGAAATGTTTTGAGCACATTAAAAACACAGCATGACAAAACCAAGTCTCAGCCCTGCTTATGAACAGTGTTTGGGAAGGGATGTGTGGAGACTAATCCTGTAGTCACACTACATATCTGTAGTGGTCGGGACTCCTCAGAAGTGAGGTACGGCATGAGAAATCCCAGGTCTCCCTTGTGATTGTGCTAACTCTGAACTCAGTTCCAAAATTGTGAGAAAGGCTATGGCTCTCACACATGTGCAAACTGTGAGCAGAATTGTAGGTTACTGAAGGTGTATATTACAAAGGGATAAATCCAGCTTAGAAGTTTGTTGTTGTTGTTGTTGTTAAAACGTTCTTATTTCTTCTTCTGTGCCACTACAAGACAGTCAAACCTATGATGAAGTTGCAATGGGCAGGCAGTCAAGAGGAGCCGATCTCTGAGCTGCACCTTGACTTCTTTTATTAAGGGACAATTGTAAACCAGTCTATCTATCTGCCTGCCTGCTTTGGCTACTCGTATTCTAATAAAACCCAAATCCATGGCTTTATTTCAGTATGTATTCAAGGCAGTACAGTATGATTCATCACACACCACCATCACCCACCTCAGTCACCTCAGAAATCCTTATGTCAACTCATTACAGATGTAGGTGGAAAGCTGCCAGAATATAGGTTTAGATTACCCTCAATGGTTTCCTAGTGGCAAGAGCTGCATATAAAGTGGAAAGGGCTGAGCACAAGCAGGTCCCACTGTGATCATGCTTAAGTACAATCTCTGTGGAGCAACTCACAACTGGATACATGAAAACTTTCTCTTTGTTCCCAGGCAATGTCCTTCCTAAGCAGACACCTCACTAGCAGCTGGGCAATACATTACTCTTCTTGCATCTTTAGCATGCTCACCAAAGGTGGTGATTGTCCCTTTTCAAACTATATTCATACCCTTTCCATTCTGTTTTGTGCATTGCACTATGGCTGAATTTGCCTTACCAGTGGTAAATGCAGCATCAACTTTGTTACTACTATTTGGAATTCTTTTTAGCTCTCTTTTAACAATCAGTTAAGACTTTCTGTGTAGAGCAGTCAATGTAACAAAACTGTGGCCAAAACAGCACAATCCTTAATTCTAAGTAGGGACAGACCAATCTCTCTGTTTCACTTTCTATAGTGGTTGTGTTTTTTCAGTCATAGCTTTGTTCCATTCTGTTTCTACACAAATCTTATAACTTTAAACCCACATAAAAAAAACCAAATGATTTTCAACACCAGGCCTACTCCTGAGGGCTAGTTCAAATCAAGTGATGGCTATTGTGTGTAAGTGAGCATGCCATCACAGAACCAAAAGAACAAGAAGTGGCTTAAGTTGGCACCAACCTCAAATACAAGGCTTTTCAACTGAGTTAATATGCAAGCCATCAGGTATACAGAAACCAAGTGGTGTCTGTGGACTTTCACACTACACTGTTATAGTGCTATGATTCCACTTTAACTGCTATGGCTGCCTCCTGTGGATTTCTGGGGTTTGTAGTTTAGTGAGGCCTAAGAGCTCTCTGGCTGAGAATGCTAAATGCCCCTTCCTAAACTGCAAACCCCAGGATCCCACAGGAGGCAGCCAGAGCAGTTAAAGTAAAATAATAGCACTCTAACAGTGTAGTGTGATAACTTGTATGTGTGAACCAGCCCTGAAAATCAGGATTGAGAGACACTTTAAGAGGCCATTCTGGCTTCAAGGCAATCCATTCCCCAACAACTGAGTTGTCTCTTCACTCAGCAAAAGGTCCACAGTTCAACCTACACAAAGACAGCTGGTACATCTAAGGCTGCAGAACACTCAATACATGTGAACCAAAGCTAACTGCAATGGGAGACTGGAAAACAGCATGAAACTCCTTCTCAGTTCCAAATGTATGTATATGTACAGGTTAATCACATTATCAGCAAGCTTTCAAAGTGACATGTGACATTCAGAAACAGAAACAAAAAAAAATAGTAATAGATTTTTTTTTAACCTTTCCCTGACAATTACTTTTGGGAAAGGTATATAAAACAATTGAATTTCCAGTCTCATCGAAGCATGCATGTATGCACACAAATGCAGCAGACAAGAAGAAGATTCAAGCTGTGAAGCACCAATGGTAAAGCAGTGATAGTGTTAGCATAGAAATCCATGTAGGAGTAGCCCAGAACACAGCAGAGGAAATCAAACAGCAAGTTTCAACCACTGACCAAATACAGCCCAAAGAGGATAGAAGCCTGGGGAGAGGGGAACACTTCAACTTGCAGTTTTGCCTTTTCTGGTCTTCCTCAGGAAAGAACTGAGACCTGCCCAGATAGCTTGTTGCAGAGGCAGCAGTGACCTGCTTTTTACATCTGTAGCAAAGGTACTCCATCCACTTGACAAACAAGTGAGAAAGGGCCTTCCCCACACACAGTTATCGGATACTATCACCATGGTAAGGGGATCAGAAGAAGAGCAAATTAACCCTGGATTATTTTAAAGATGCATTTATGTTCATTTAGAAGACTCACAGCTGTGCAAAACATTCCCAGGGGCACTGGTACACGGGAAAACCTCATGCCTGCATTGCAGAAAAGTCAGAGACAATGGAATAGTTAATTTTTGTATTGAGACACTTTACTATTCTGCTCCTTCCTCCTTCCCACTCACTAGATTGATGTCAGAACAAGGGCAACAGATTCTTGTTGCTTTGGGCCTCTTGCTGCTGTAGCTTGAGCCTGACCCAGCAATTTACAAGCCAACAACTCTGTGTAATTACATCTTAGGATCTCTTCTAACCTCTTATTCCCTTTTGAATACTGTACTCCACAATACCTATCTGTTATTGTTTCTCCCCCTACACCATTCCCTCACTCCATGGTCTGTCTGCCAAGCCACCTCACTCTTTCTTCCATAGAAAAGAGTTTCAGCTTCTTTTCTCTCTTCCCTACTACTGCCCTACCTCAAGATACACCTGTCCTTCTGTCCTATATAAGAACATAATGGTTTACCAGTTTCATGAACTGCTGGTTTAGTAACAGAATGGGAAAGCATCCAGTAAGAAAAAGGAAACTCATTTCCGCTTGGGTTCTTGGCAATGCCTGCTGCTTTCTTTCTTTTCTTATCAACCCTATTTCCAGCATCCAGATTAGAACATCTGTAAATCCCTTACAGCTCACAGTCAAAGAAATAAAAACAACATTTTCCATAATTACCTTGATATCAGATGCTCACCTACAAAGGTGTAAATAAAAAGGCAAGATCTTCTGGAAAGTCCACACCAAACTCATGCAATCATACCATATTCAAAGCTTGCTACATCTTCCTGCAGCTAGCTGCACTGGTCCCAGTTCAGAATATGATTTTCAGATTTTTTCCCCACTGTCCCATAACAAATGCAAACCTTGTCATTCTCAAAGTATGGTTTGGAGATTAGCAGTCCTCCTCAACAGGATCTTATGCTACTGCCTCCCTGCCTCCCCCCCCCCCGCCCAAATATTTTAATCCTTTTTTAACTACAACTGGTTTCAACTGCTATGAGCAATCACACTGGACCACAAGCACAGGCACCTACAGTTAGTTCCAAAATCAGAGAAAAATTTAAAGGTGGTAGTAAGTGCAGAAGAGTGTCCACGCACTTGAAGAGATGCCTATGCCCCAATGATAGGTAAGAGACCGGACAACTGCATCTCCACCAAGTGTTCAGTAGAGTTTATTATGATTACACGTCCCTTGGTCTTTTTCATAATCTTTTTGCTCTAGGCAGGTTTTCATGCTCTAGAACTAGATGTGTCAAGACTCATGTTACTGTGATCCTATCATTCTGCCAACTCTGAGACCGATTTAAAAAATCATTTTTTTCAAGGAAGATAAGATTATCTCCCTTCTAAAATAACTCCTAGTCCAAAATCCTGTCTAAGCCAGGGATATGAAACAGGCGACTGGCTGGAAATATTTATGTGACTGGCATATTACAAACCCAATTCATTGCAATGCCACTGATCAGTTTAAAATGGAAGCTCCTTCTAGAATAATATCTTTTTGAACAAAACCAACATAGCTTGCCACCAATGTAAATTTAAATGCTGCATTGTCTAAGGTTTAGAGGCAGCCCATAGCAGCTATAGAAAACTGAAAACTTCCTGTCATGACCTTAATTTCTTTGGAAAAGGATTTATCCCAAGTGCTGGCATTAGGAGGCATGGAAATAATTGTGCTGCCTACTATCTCACTATGCATTATCACCAAGATTGACAGGTAAAGAGAAAAAGCCTAACCTATTGGGGGAATCGCTCTTTAGTTTAAAAAATTATAAAGGAGATAGAAAAGGGAAATAATTTTACAAGGTAACATTTGCTCTGCAAGGAAGGACAATTTTTGATAACATAACTCCAAAGAAATACAAGCTTATCACCCAAACTGTTCACTGTATACACAGGAGACAGTGTTCCTGTGTGATTCACTCTATACTTGCCTACTACATTCCAATCTTCCTGTGCTGGAGGGGAGCAATCCTGACACATCTCTACTGGATGTGACATGCTGCTGAGTGTGGAAAGCAAAGTCACTGCTGTTGTATTCCTCTCTTTTTGTGCTTCTCAACTTCCATAGAAAATGAAGTGTGGACTCCACTAAAGGCAATCAGTTTTTATGGTCATACACTTTAGCAGCTGGCTTTTTTAGCTGTAGAAGGGTAAAGTGCACTCTCAACTTTATTTTATTTTTATTTTTTTGCAGGTGGGGGGAACTATGTACCACAGCATCATGAAATCAGGGAGCCATGGCTATGAGCATCTGTGCTGAGAAATGACCTAGATCCAGTCCAATGCTACCACTACAGGCATAGCTCCAAGTATGCTCTCTTAGGATTACGGCTATACTACACTAAGGACCTTTTTCAAATCTAGGAGGAGGTAACTGCCTTACACAACATCCTAAATGCTATGTATTGACCACCAAACCTGGAACGAGCTGCAAGACTTTCCACTGCTACTCTAGCACAGAAATAGACATTTTATGGGAGGAACTAATTATCAGACTACCTCCAAAAAATATCATGACACTTGCCAACTAGAGAATGCTCCCTTAGTTGCCACAACATAGACTGTGGGGTGAGGCAGCTAAAGTTGGCTCACAGGATCAAGCCACCGGTTGCTCCCTGAAAGACACTACTGCCTTTGATCTTTAAACTTGTTCAAGTTGTTGTGGACAAAAAGGGTGTCACACCCATGTCATGTAGCTAATACTATGGTAGAAGCATTGAAGGAATCCATGTCCAAATCTCTACACATCCATGAAGCTCACTGGGTGATCTTGGGCAAGTCATAGTCTCTCAACCAATCTATTTCACAGAACTGTTTTGAAGGTAAAATGGGGGGGGGGAGATAAATCATGTTTGCCACCTTCACTTCTGAAGCAAAGGTGGCATACAAGTGCAACCAACATAACCAATAACTAGAGATGGAATTCACAGGCCTATAGCATTCCTTCTCCAGCCCAGCACATGAAATATGGGTCTAGCACTACTATTTTATTTATTCACTTATTTCATTTATGTGCCAACTTTCTCCCAGCATGGGATCCAAGACATGCATGGGACTCCCAGAAAGAGTAGACTAAAACCTAAACAATAACATTTCAACAAAATAATTAAAATCATATAATACAACATTATTTAAAAGACAGACAACATTTAAAAAAAGATAAAATATCTCAATAAAAACTTCCCTGCTACACATTAAAAAGCCTGCTTAAACAAAAAGATCTTTGCCTGCCAGAAAAAAGAAAGCAGGGAAGGGGCCAACCTAGCTTCCCACAGAAGCGAGTTCCAGTGGATGGGAGCAGCCACTGAGAAGGCTCTCTCTCGTGTCCTCACCAAATAAGCCTGTGATGGCGACGGGACCGAGAGAAAGCTTTCCTGAAAATCTTAAAGTTCTGGCAGTTCCATAGTGGACTCAAGCTGTAAAGGACTTCATAGGACATGACCAGCACTTTGAATTGCGCCCGGAAATGAACAGGCAGAAAATGAAGCTGTTTTAACAAGGTAGTTATATGCTCCCAATAACTGGCACTGGCCAGCATTCTGGCCGCAACATTTTGGGCCTGCTGAAGTTTCTGAACAGTTTCCAAACGTAGCCTCATATAGTATGTCCAAACGGCATAAATCCAGGCATGTCTAAAGGAATGGGGGCAGCTGACACACAAGTTTTAGTTGTGCAAATGTACTCCTAGCCACTGCTGAAACTGGGTATCCAGGCTCAGAGTTGAGTCCAGAAGAACATACAAGCTGCAGGCCTGAGACTTCAGGGGGAGTGTAACCCCATCCAACACAAGCAGAGTCCCTATTCCCTGATCTTCCTTTTGACTGACCAGTAGTACCCTTGTCTTATCTGGGTTAAGTTTCAATTTGTTTGCCCTCACCCAGTACATTACTGACAACAGACATTGGTTCAGTAGCGAGACAATTTCCTTGGACTCAGATGGAAAGGAGAGATAGAGTTGGGCAAACTCTGGATGACCTCTTCCAGCACTTCTGTGTAGATGTTAAACAGCATGGGGGACAAAATCAAACCGTGAGGGAACCCACAGGCCAGTGGCCAGGGCATCGAACAGGAATCCCCCAGCACCACCTTCTGAGTTTGCCCTTCCAAGAAGGACTGGAACCACTGCATAAGAGTGCCCCCGAGTCCCATCCCAGTGAGGTGGCCCAGAAGAATACCATAGCCAGTTATTGAAAGCCACTGAAAGTCCAGCAGAACAACAGGGACACACTCCCCCTGTCCACTTCCCTGTGTAGGTCATACACCAAGGCGACCAAAGCTACCATTAACCCAGCTAATCAAAATGAGAAACATGTCTTAAAGTTAGGACATATGAGAAGCTACTGAGCAGAATCAGAACAAGAGTCTAGATCTACCTGACAGAACCAGAAGAATAAACAGGGCTACCCACCACCTCTGCTAGAAAACCAACCACTGCAGGCTCTCCCTCAATTGACACTATTCCAGAAGTACTTGATCTCTTAATTTGTTGTTATACCTTACATTTATAGTGGAGCCCTGAGGATGAGGCTGTCATAGTGCATATCTTTGTAAGCCACTTTGGCAGACTTTTTAGCAAAAGGTTGGGGCATAAATACTTTAAATAAATGGGGGGAAATTACCCAAGGAACAGGACACACAAGGAGCAAGCTGCAACACACACTGATCCACCGCTGGATTAGGGAGCCAAACTTGCTAACAAGGTTTGGATCTTATTATGTAAATGTGAAAGCATCAGCAGTAGAAGGGCACACAGCAAAGACAGCATGGCCCCACCCAAACAGACAGTGGCTCCCTCAAGCATAAACTTCACCTGCAGCACTGCAAAAGACTGGTTATTTTGGGACTCCACCGCAACATTCAAAGGAAGATACTTTTCTGAATAAAGTGGAAGTGTTTATAACTGAAAGCTGACCTAAGCCTTGAAATACGGCAGAATATTTATATATGTGTGTGTAAACACAGACAGACATATCTTTAAAAAATGTTTTTCAACAGCTATGAAAGGAGTCAACAGTGTTCCAAGAGGGGAAGGAAATTAAGCTATTCAAGGCTGAGCCCTCTTATTCTCATGATTTCATACCCTGCTGCAACAGAATCTTCTCATCAAAAATTCCAGAGGGTCTGATTTCATAAAGTTACCCTATATATGCAGCTGAAATGTTTCCAGGAATGACATGGCACCATCACTGCAGAGAAGTAAACTGCACTAGTATTAGGTGATGTCATCAGAAGACATAGTAAAACACAAAGACTCTGCAAATATTCCATACTTACTACTGTATTCTCTTCCTGCAAAAACAAAACAGAGAACATCCTACAGCAATGTACACTGTAATGTTACTATTCCAAACTACTACTGGGTCAACAGCATCGCTAATGCCCAGTGTAAGCCAATGTACTGAGGGTAACACTGATGCCCCAAAGAACATAAAGCAACTCTTTTTTGAGGGACAGATTTGTGACATCTTTCTATACATAATATCAGCACTATAGATTAGTCAGAAGATCTTTAAAACAATGGGGAGAGATGATTTTTCCATGCAAAGAGAATGAAAAAGGAGGAGCATACTACACACACTTTCTGTGGAGTGTAAAGTGACTCCAAAAGAAGAGAAAAACATTATGAAACAGAATGTAGATCTGAACAAGTGGCCACCATAACTGACCATAAACTAAGTAACTCATGAGTGATTTACATGGTTTTTTTTCTTTTGTTGAGCAAGAGTAACAAGTTAAGGCAGTCTTAATATCTCAGGTATCATTACCCCAAAATTCAAGTTTCAGGGTGAAGTTCCACAGATAAGTTTGCATCAAGCTCAACAAAATGCACTCAAACAGAAATACAAAATCTTTGGTATTTTTATCATGTAAACCCCCATGTACAACATATGCTATAATCCTAAATCTAATGTGTCACAACATGTCTTCGAGGTAAGAATTAACAGCTCCCACTTTATTCATGAGTACCATAGTATGCTCATTAGGCTGTTGTGAGCACAGGGCTGCCCTCCTATTCACCATTTCTGCAGACCTAGTGGAACACGTCCCATGCCCTCTTTCGATACTAGCCTTTAAACTATGATATAAGATCTTATCTTGCTCCAAAACTGGTGATCAACATTTTCCTGTTTGGCCAAGAGAGGGAACTATGATCAACTGGAGCCTGCTGCATCTCATGAGGTCACGTCATGAAGAAAGGAGCAAAGTACATGAGCAGGCACAAGGCCTTTTCACTTCAGTTTATTAAGCCAGCATATATGAACATTTGAACTCAACCAATGTGCTCTGCTGCACTTTTGGGTTTTACTACAACGAAGTCATTCAAACCACAGAAGAAAAGTCATAAGTCAAAGACCAAATATTATTAGACCACTGTATCACCTTCTCCCAAAATATAGGTCAGTTTTACATGCAGGTGAAAATGTTTGCAGAGTCCACAAATGAGATCATAAGAAAATCAACACTCCAGATGTCTTTTTATTAGCATACATATGCACTGATTAGGAAGCTAGCTGGATCTGGGGTGGGGAGAAGGGAGTTCAAATCTTCATTTAGCTGCAAAGCTTAAAGGGTGACACTGGATCATTCCAATCTCTCATCCTAACCTATCTCACAAGGTTGTTTTGGGGATAATGTGAAAAGAAGGGGAGACATATATATCATCTTGAACTATAAGGAAAGAAAGACAGAATATGTATATAACTGACACAATAAATAAAACACTGGTGTACTTGGGCCTTATTTCTTCTATACTTCAGGGGCATGAGTGATTTATAGGGCCTACACCTCTTCAGCCCTTTTTGTATTGCTTGAACCACCATGAACTGGCAAGCATCCTCTATCTGTAAGTTTTCATTTTCCTGAAAATTTACAAGGTATGACAGGTAATTCAGGCCTTTCATTTTCCACTAATGGAAGTAACAGAGTCAGCTGTAATATAAGTATGGAACAGATTATTTCTCAACCATGTAAAATGGCTTCTGCAGTTGATAACAGTGAGGGAAAAAACTAGGTCTGAATCCGCTTAAGTACAGTTAGGCTATATGGCATGTAATTTCAGAAAGTGTGAAATACATCTTCCTAAATGATTACAGAAATATTCTAGCTCAATTAAAACCACATTTTTTGGTCTGTAATACAGACAAAATAGGACTCCAAAAGATACCATTCTAAAGTAATCATTATTCTGGGCTACATACAATGATTCTGCTGGAGGTTATGGGAGGATGCTCCTCCCTTCCCTACACTGCCCGAAAACAGCTGGGGGGGGGTGTTCCCAGTTCTCCTAGAGCCAGTTTTGTGTGTGAACTGGGTGTGTTCAGTGAAGAAGTGGCTAATCACTCCCAGTCACCTGCTTCCAACATTCCGCTAATGGAATGCCACTGCAGAATATGGCCCTGTGATATCATCAATGGTCTTGATCCCAAGAGGACATGCCTCAGGTCAGACTCCAAAGCATCACCATCTATTCTCAGACAACTGTAGTGAGCCTAAGAGCAATTATCTGAATAACAAAGCACTGTTCATCTGAACCTTCTTATTAATGCTGTGCATGTATGCATCATCACCCCTTCCTCAGTTTACATTGGTCAAAAAGGCAACAGAATGGAGACACATCCGAAGCTAAAAAAATTATATCACAGACATAGACAATCTATCACTATAATGAAATAAAGAGCACAATGAATAGTTCTCAGATTCAAAACTATCAATAAATGGGTCTGAACCGTTCAAAGCTTGAAAATGAGGATCCGGGGGCAAAGGTTTGAAGAGGATTCAGCAACACTCAAGTAGTGAGACAGCACTCTTAGCTGCTTCCAACAGGGTTTAACAAATTGGTTGTCACTGATGACCAGGAAACTCTTTCCTGACAACACATTTATGTACATGCAGGACACAAGACACCTCCCAGAGTTCTCTATGCACTGTCCGATACTCACAGTGGTGCTGAGAAGTTATTCTCCCAGTCTATGCCATGTAGGAAAAATATGGCCACTCCCTCATGTCTTCCATCAATTCATGCTGAGTTAAGCAACACGCAAACAGAGACTACTTCCAAATACCTCCAAAGAACAGCATGAGGAGAATTGCTCCCCCTCCCCATTTCTGAGTTCCAGAGGACTTATTTTCTCACCCCAGACTGCAATTTAGGGGATGGTTAGAAGCAGCAGAGAAGACTTTCCAGCTTCTAAAGTTCAGCCTGTAGTCAGCAACTTCAGCAAATCCTTCGGAACATAGGGAAAACCTGGGGGTCACAAAGGCATCTTGTACTAGGTTTCTGGTTTCTAATACTTGAGAATGTTTAGATTCTTGCTGGTTCTGAGCATCTTGATGCCCAACACAGGACAAATAGCTGATATAATTCCTCCCCCCCCCGCCTTCTGCATAAGCCAGAAGGAGAGGACAGCTACAAAGGATTGATACCTACCTAAGGTCAATCAGTCTTTGTTGGCCCCTGAATATATGAGGCACCAGAGCTGTATGACAAACATTCTAATGACATGGTTGTATTTTGTATCTTTGCTAAATTTCACTCCCATCTACCTTCTGAGAACCTTCATTCAGTTTATGAAAGATTCTGCTTCAGAAAAACAAAAACAAAGTTCATGAAACGTGTGGTATTTGCTAGACTAACACAGCTATTCAGCTCAGATTTAGAAGGACGATTTCAGGCCTCATCTATGTTCATGGAGGAAGCAATCCCTCATAAGATCCCAGCAAAAAGGAACAGGTGACCTTTGATATAGCACAATGAAAGAGAAGAAGAACCATCTCAACTCATAAAGTGTCAACAGCTCAATAAGACGAAGTCATCTCTCATGACCTTCACACTTGCTATAAATAATCAGGAGGATGTGCCCCACCTGATCCCATAGTCTGATCATGGAACTATGAGAGCCTAACAAAGACCAGAGACATTCTAGGACATTCTAGAACCTTCTAGAAAGGAATACCAAACATATAAGACCTACCACCAGGTAGAAAAACTGCATACAGATCATCATTAAGCATCCCCTGAACCTGACACTGAAAAAAAATTATACTGTTTTTAAGGCCAGCATCAATCCCAAACATGCTACTATCAGTTCTGTGAAAGCCTTTGAACCCAACCCTGCCCTGAGGAGTAACTTCCAACCTATCCCCCAAGATGAAATGTTACTACCCGATGTGTATGCCAAAACATCAATTTTAGTGAGACACTATAAACTCCATCTATGTAGACAGGCTGTCCTGCAAATACAATATCATGGCACCATAATGTCTCATCTAATCTGATCACTCTGTAATAAGATTTCTCAGCTTTAGCCCAAAGAATGAAGAATAGCAAATACATATTTGGCTATGTAACTATGAAGCTGATTTCTAAAACAGCACCAACAAGAACCTTCGCAAACAAAATCTTAGCACAGCCACACATACCCCAAGATATTTGGTGCATATTTTAACTCGAGTGATGCAGTACCCCATATGCACCCTTGCCCCACACAACATAAACCCTCTGATCCATCTTTAAAACAGCCTAAGCAAAGAAAAACAACCTTTTAAAAACACACCTCCCCTCCTCAATCAGGGCAGCTTTGGCATACACAACGCTGTACCTGCTGTATCCAAAGACAAGCACACTGACTTCATTTCTAAGGGGGTTACAAATCTACACTAAAGCACTGACCAGAGTTAAGACAATGCACCACAGAGGGAGGAAAGTGCTACAGAGGTTACCATCAACCTACCTTTGGGGCAAGTTGAACCCTGGTGGCAATTTTAACCACAAGTAAAATGAATTTATCCCAGAGTAACAAGCACAGGCCTTTCACCTCTGGTTAGGTTCCAGGCATCTTTTAAAACAGGACAAACAAAAGTGAGGGCGGAGGTGGAAAGGGAGGAGGAGGGTAAGCTGATGCTGCATTATGTGGGGACACAAAATTCACAAGCATGGCCTATACCAATTAAGCTGGGCAGGTCCTGCAAAGAAATACCACCCAATCGAGGCCAGCTCCTAACATATCTATTAAAGGGCCCTTGCTCCCTGGCAACTTTAAGTAGGATTGAAATATGGCCATCACCACCACCACCTCCTACAACAGTATTTTTGCGTCATCCCTGGTAACGGATAGACTCCCACTCCACATTTTAATATATATATATATATATATGTGTGTGTGTGTGTGTGTGGTGCGTGTGTTCAACATATATATATATATATATATATATATATCCTGCCCTACATTTGCATTAAAGTGAGAAGAGATTATTTATTTGTTGACTTTATATTCCCCCAGATGGGATGCAAGGCGGGTTAGAATAGTTTAAAAAAACAACTAAAACCTTACAAATTACAAAAGCAAAAAAAAGCACAAATTACAAACCTTACAAATTACAACAGTTAAGAAAAAGAATTGAATTAAACTTCGATTATTGAGATGCAGTTAAAAACACACAATTAAAAACGTAAAATTGATAACGGGGGTGAAGTCGCCATGCCTCCAAGGCCCCGCCAATTGAGGGGGGAGGCGGCGGCGGCCGTTCCCTTCCGTTTTAAAGGTCTTCCCCCTCCTTTCCCCTCAAGAAAAGCCCCTCCGCCTCGCCCTCAGGCCGCCCGCCCGGCCACTCACCGGGAAGGGGCTCCTTCCTCCCTTCCTTCGGTCCCTCCTCCTCCCCTCCCTCCACACCGGCCGGGGCCGCAGGGAGAAGCCCGAAATGCCCCCGAGAGAGGGAGGGGACGGTGTTCACGCGGCCGCTCCGTGCCTCAGGAGAGGAGGGGAGGGAACGGGCGGCCGACGGCGATGGCTCCGGCTCCGGCAGGCGACGGCCCCGTCCAGGAAGACCACCACGCCCCGCCCCTCCCCCGGCTCCGGCTCCGGCTCCGCTCGGCGGATAACAATAGGGCCGCCGGCCCAGCGACGCCCTTTATATACCACGCACCACGTGACGCGCCTGCCCGGTTCTCCCTCCCTTCCCTCCCTCGGAAGTGTACGAGGCAGGATGGGAAATGAAGTCCCCCTCCTCCCTCTCTCTGCAGCACTGCGCTTGCGCCGTAGAAGTAGAGGCCGACACTGGGAACTCACCTTCCCAAGCGCTTTGCACATTGGGAAATTGAGTCCTAAGAGGGCGACAATCGGAAAGAGGAGGCTAGGTGCGATCGAGGAAACCCGCGGTTTCGCACGCACACTCCCTCTAGCGGTTACTCATGTCGAGTGTAAGCGGGCTGGTCCATAGCTTTTATTATCCCCCTCTTCCCCAAAGCTGCATAGCACTGAAGAACCCCCTTCAAATATCTTTTGTTGCCATGGTCCCCCAGGACTGAAGATTTAAAACCACCACCATCATCATCATCAAATACAATTACACCATCCATTAAACCTTCCCTCAGAGGCACTGGAGGGCGAGGGCAGACTTTCCTTCAGCTTCTTCCTGCAAGTTTATGGCTGGAGTGGATTGAATGGCAATGTGTAGGCCAAGCCAGCCAGCCAGCCAGCTTTTGCCTTGGGTCATATCACACGGCTGCTCCACTTTGGAGAGGAGGTGGGCCAAGAAGCCTTCAAGTCTTTGTGGACCCCAGGTTATGAACAACTGATCTAAGTAATGCACAACTATTTATTTTAATATTCCAGGCGGCCATCTCATTCTGTGCAATGCATTAGACTACAGCCAGCTTTGCCTACCGTAAAGTACTTTACACTCCTCGTATTGGTATTCTTGATGGCAGCAGAGTTATCATTACTATATGACAGAACAAATTTCACCACAGGATTTTACCAGAGGGTGTGACACATTGATTTAAGGCATTTGTCTATCCTCACTCAACCTACCAGGGCTCTTGAAACGGTAAGTTATGAAGAGAAACAGTAGTGCCGAAGACAAAGGTTGCCCTAAGGATGTAAAATCTGTATTTGAAGATTGCTCAGTCTAAGATCACTGCATCTGGCAGGACACAGTTTAACTCTATACATGGTAACACATGCTCCAGTGTGTTTAAAAAGAACTGCTACTAAAGTAGGGCTAGGACTGCAGCCTTAATCTAAAACCAGCTTGGTTCATTTGATGTTCACTTTCTGTTAATGCCAGTGCAACTGCTATGCCGCACCAAATAAGGAAGAACAGAAAAGGAAGTGGAGAGGTAAATTATGACTCCCAGAACTCACCCACTCACTGTTTTTCTCTCACACACACACCCTACCCTTCATGGCAGCACTACGCCGCTGAAATCTATCTGAGTATGTTAGGGTTGCCAGGTGAAATACAGGAAAGGATTCCTGTACAAGCAAGAGCTGCTGAAATTCCCTTTTCTGCATTACTATTAAAAGGTACAAGAGCCCTGTCCTTTATTTTACCTGGCAATCCTAGAATGTGTGTTGTGTACATACAAAAATGAAGATGCATGCTTGAACATTTCAGTGAAGCAGTTTACTACCATGATTTAATTTTACACGTTTTACACAGAACTGCTTGACCAGAGGAACAGCAGTGTGCAGTAGCTGTGGAAAGGGGAAGCATTTCGTGTACTGAAAATCGTGGATGGATTTTGAAGAAAGGACCAAACAAAAAATAAAAATTAAAAAAAAACAGCTTAAAGTTTACCATTTAAGTCTTGGGAAAGCCAAACAAGTTACACTCAGTTATGCAAGCATTACTCTGCCCACTGAAGCTGTCCCAGGTACAGTGACATTAGTACTACAGGACAACCCTCATTCATATTCATAGGGGATATGTTCCAAGACCCCCCTGTGGATACCTGAAACTGTGGATAACAGGGAACCCTCATAGAATTGGAAGAGACAAGGGCCATCTAATCCAACCTCATTCTGCCCTGCAGGAATACACAATCAAATCATTCCCAACAGATGGTCATCCAGCCTCTGTTTAAAGGCCTCCAAAGAAGGAGACTCCACCACACTCCCAGGCAGTGTATTCCACTGACAAACAGCTCTTACGGTCAGGAAGTTCCTCCTAATGTTTAGGTGGAATCTCTTTTCCTGCAGTTCATTGCTCTGTGTCCTAGTCTCTGGAGCAGCAGGAAACAAGCTTGTTCCATTATTTTCAACGAGACAAACACCAGAAGTTGACCACAGAATCACACTGGAGGACCTAGAAATGCCTAGATAGAACACATTTTTTCAGAGGTGGATAAGTGAAACTGTGGATACCAAATCTAGGGATACGGAGGTCAACCTTTACTGTACAATCCTATACAGACTTGTCTCCAAGTAATTACCAATCAACCTCTAAAGTACTTATTACTGAATAGAACAGTATTATTAGAATTATATAGGACCTTCAGGCTAAATGCACTTATGTTTCTGGAGCTTAGCAGGCATGACAGTTCCTGGATGGAAGATCAACTTAGGCCCTTTCACACTACAGTTACAGCTGCATGATTCCACTTTAACTGCCATAGCAACATCCTATGGGATCCTAGGATTTTTAGTTTAAGGAGGGGGCATTAGAACCCCGAGCCAGCGAAAATTTGCTACTTGAAATGTTTCTCCTCTACACATGAAACCATGCAGATTTTCCTCCAGAATGCCTTAATTAAAATTTGCTAAGACCACTGTGTTGGCGCCAGCCTGTGGGACAGCACTTTGTTCCTTTTGAATTCTTTATGCCTCTATCTATCTATCTATCTAGGAAGGAAGGAAAAATAACAGAAAAATAATTAACCTGGACAACTGGAAAAGGTGAAACATCAATGGCACATATTGTTATAGGGAAATACATCCCCCCAATATGTGGTTGGAACTGCACCTCCCATTGAATCTCAGCTGTTGGCTATGCCAGGCTGAGCTCATGGCAGTTACAGTCCTACATCTTAAAGGCTCACATGCTTGAAGGTTCACATGCTCCACAACCCTGTTGTATACATCCAGTTCAGCAGCATCCCAAACAGACTCCAACATTTAAGCCAGTTGCTTAAATAAGCAAACCTAAGGTGAACCGAAAAGATATTCCTCAGTCATATATATACAAGTCACTTAAATGGATTTGTAATTTGTTGACCGGCTGAACCCACAGAATGCTCAGCAGTGCCTCCTCTTCGTTTTGTAAAGATGTGACCAGTGGGGTGCCACAGGGTTCTGTCCTGGGCCCAGTGCTATTCCACATCTTTATCAATGACTTGGATGAGGGAATTAGAGGCATACTTACCAAATTTGCAGATGACACCAAATTAGGAGGAGTAGCTAATACCCTACAGGACAGGATCAACATTCAAAATGACCAGGATAGACTGGAGAGTTGGGCCAAAGCTAACAAAATGAAATTCAATACGGAGAAATGTAAGGTACTGCACTTAGGGCAGAAAAAAGAAAAGCATAGATATAGGATGGGGGAGACCTGGCTGAACGAGACTACATGCGAAAGGGATCTAGGAGTCCTAGTAGACCACAAGTTGAACATGAGTCAACAGTGTGATGAGGCAGCTAAAAAGGCCAATGCGATTTTGGGCTGCATCAATAGAAGTATAGTGTCTAGATCAAGGGAAGTAATAGTGCCACTCTATTCTGCCTTGATTAGGCCTCACCTAGAATACTGTGTCCAGTTCTGGGCACCACAATTCAAAAAGGAGATTGACAAATTGGAGCATGTCCAGAGGAGGGCAACTAAAATGGTGAAAGGTCTGGAAACCATGCCTTATGAGGAAAGATTTAGGGAGCTGGGTATGTTTAGCCTGGAAAAAAGATGGTTAAGGGGCAATATGATAGCCTTGTTTAAGTATTTCAAGGGGTGTCACATTGAGGATGGAGCAAACTTGTTTTCTGTTGCTCCAGAGACGGGAACACAGAGCAATGGATGCAAGCTCCAAGAACAGAGATTCCACCTCAACATTAGGAGGAACATTTTGACAGTAAGAGCTGTTTGGTAGTGGAACGCACTCCCTCGGAGTGTGGTGGAGTCTCCTTCCTTGGAGGTCTTTAAACAGAGGCTGGATGGCCATCTGTCAGGGATGCTTTGATCATGATTTCCTGCATGGCAGGGGGTTGGACTGGATGGCCCTTGTGGTCTCTTCCAACTCTACAATTCTATGATATTGTTGGCAGCGTTGTCAGTGGGTTTTTTTATTTTTATTTTTGTAGCTTCTATGTAAAGTAAAATATCTCCGCCCAAAGAATATGGGCTGGTAAATTAAGAAACCAATTTGTGTATGTGTGGTGGGGGGAGAAGTTGACTGAAATGGAATTTCAGGGGAGTGTCTAGACAAGAATCAGCAGCAAAGAGCACTTTAATTTTATAGACATGAAAGTAGCTACAACCATTATGCCTAAGCTAGTTTAAGCCACAGAGTAGTTAAGATAATCAGCTTGACAGCAACACTGAGAATCTTTTTAACCATAAGTTAGAGGCCACTTGAGTACCATTCAGTCCAATCCACCAAGTAACTCTTGAGTTAATGTTTAAAGCATTGAACTAGTCATCCGCTGCCACTTACTGCTGTATAGGTTCACTAGCCTTCTTGATTTTTATTGGAACTAACATGGTGTGACCCATTTTTCTTTTGACTGAAGGCCACATCCTCTAAGAAGGACAGTGCTACACTCCAGTGATGCTGTTAAGTATATATTATGAAGCAGGAATTTTTTTTAATAACTTAATTGCCATTAGCATGAACAAGCTAAAGCTATAACCAGCGTCCACTGTGATTGGCAACTGTACCACAACTGTACCACCAACCACTGCATAAAATAGCTTCTTGAGTAATATAACCTTCATCTTCTGCAGACATTCTAGTTATTTCTTGGTAGCTGGCTGCATCAACTTCAGATTGAATACGGTGAGGACATAATTCCTAGTCTTTCCATTCAAACAGCCACTCTCCTGGCACTACTCGGGAGGTAGTGTCAGCACACTTGCCCATCCGTCTTTAGCATCAGCTTCAGCTTCCTTCTATCAAAGGACCTTCCGGCTTAGGCATACAGTACAAATGACAACCCCATGAACAACTGTCCACACTTGACCAGCTGGCCCTTAATTCAGAATGTTTCCCCCTCTATTTTTAATAACCTGCCAACCATAGTAGGTCTGAAATAATTTGTTGGCAGCCTAGGATGAAAGCATGCAAGTTTCACATCTGAACAGTCCATTGTAGGCAGTCTATCAGTGATGATTAGGATCCACAACAATAGAAAGTTTAATCACAAGGTAAACATGCTGAAAAAAGAGGAAATTTCTATTAAGTACTTGCAGTAAGATCAACACATAGCTTTTTAGTGAAGAAATCATATTAGCAACAGCTACCATAAAAAACGTCCTCCTCCACCAATCTAGGCTCTTTCAACATACAAGCTGAAGTAGCAGTTCCAAGTTCTGGCATGGCTGAAATTCAAACTGTGCAACCAAAATAAACATCTAAATATATGCAAAAGTTAATTAATTCTAATGGCACGTTTTGAAAATGCAAATTCAAATTTCTAGCACAGAATTCTAGTGTTCTGTATTAGGCCTAACAATTATGTTCCTATGGATGCATTACCTTTGCTTCTTTCCTTGACACCACTCTGTCGCTCTTCTTTCCCCTTCTTTGGAAGGTTCCACAGCCAGTGCCTTCTCATCCCTCAACTTTCACATACATGCACTTGTTCCAGTGAGGAAGCCACATCTCTATTATGTCTCTAACACTGCATGCAACATCTGTTCCTACTTATTTTTCACAAAAGGTATGTTGAAGCAGGTGGGAAGTGGTCTTCCTAATTCTGGATAGCCCCATTAGGCTTGTAGCCAACAACAGTGGTGACAAAGCTTGCAAATGCACTGGGGTAAAAGCCAAATGGACCAACCACAGAATAAATGTATGTACACTGTAATCTCAATACTTTTTCATTTAATCTATTAAAGTATTTTGCTACAATTAAGGAGTGCGAAGTTCTTGTCACCACCCACCCTAGTTTGTTTGCACTGAGTGACCCAAGCATTTGAAGGAAGGCTTATTTATTGGGCAGAACACTTCCTACATGGTTTCTTTTTGTATCATTATAAGAAGAAAATATTGTTGACATTTTGAATGAAACTTCAGCATTCAAAGATAGGGCCCAGAGTATTCCCAAGAGGGTCAGGCCCCCTTGCCTTCAACTATAGCCCTGAAGTAGAGCGTAACAAAATATGCATCAGTATAAGTTCATTGTTTAATGTAGATGTGTTTGCCAACTAGGTCAGTCAGACTGTGCAAAACATATAATGTTCATAAAAAAATATACAGCAACGATGCAGGTTTCTTTTTCCATTGGCTTAGTTAATCCATTTTGGAAAACCCATTCTGGAATTATTGATTTAGCAATTGGTTTGTACTTACCATGACAATTAATGTTTCGTACATCAGTTAGTGCAAGCTCCAGGAAACGTTTTGTTGTATTAGCAGAGGTTTTACCAACATTTGGAAAAGAATTTCTACCACATTAACTTGTTGAATACTAAGAAAGTCAAATGAATAATTTATTTACTAAAACTGCTAAGGCAGAGTACTGGCTAACTAACAAAGATGGAATCTCACTTATTTCATCCAATTAAAAAAACCCAACAAAGGGCACCAGCAGACTAGAGAAATTCCTGTTTCAGTACATCCTCCTCTTGAAGTGAATAACTCCACTTCAATATACGATAGATGTGTGGGTATGTGCCTTCAAGTTGTCTGTTGGCTTATGGCAACCCCATGAATTTACACTGATGTAACTGTAGATGCATCTAGTAGATGAAGATACTTTAGATCTTAATATAAGAGCAAGAATGAAGGAAAGTTTATGAAAGCATAATACATGTACCTCTGTCTTGTTATACCTGACTAGTGAAAAAGATCAAAGTGTAGTTTCTAATCCTAAACTGCTGTCAGTGTAAACACAAACAGAAAAAAAACCCAGTGACCTAAAATATGGCATCTCTGAATGCATACTTTCACTTTCTTGTAGCAGCTTCTTCTCTGGTTAACAAAGACCAGGCAGATGAGATTCGATTCACATTTTCCATGGCAGCACTAAGTGCTGCTGCATGTTTTGTAATGGTCAGCAATTCTCATGTTCAATTTCGTAAGAGTCCACACAATAAAAAAACTCACAGCCATGTTTTAGAGCTCATAGTTTCATTCTATGGTTTAGGAAAAACAAAACAAAAAATATACATGACAAACCATTACAGTGCAGGGAGAGTGGCAAACTTTGTGAGCTACCCTCACTCTGTTCTGCAAGCATCACACACAAACTCAAAATGGCTTTGAAGCATAGGGTGGGTGGAAGGGGAGTGAAGTGTAAAAATTATGCTGCCACTTGTGCACTGAGAATTACATACGCTGGACAAACTAGGTAGAGAGGACAACCATGGCCAGCTCAGAAGTCTGATCCTAGTTTCATATTTTGGCTTGGAGGGAACCTCTGGCTTTAACTCATTGGAAACTGTGCTTTGAACAACAAGGTTACATTATTTTAAAGCTGTGTGCACCAGGACAGGAGGAAAAGGGAAAAGGAACAAGTGCATGGGCACATGGCTTCATTAACCATGTTTTAATTGACCAAAATCATGATGTGAAAGCCAATGTCACTTCTGAACCTATACCACAAAACCACCAGGAGTAACACAAGCTCTGTCCTTTGGCCTGCACCATCTTCAATTACTACTGGAAAGAGGCTAGCTCAGTTTTATGGTTCACTGAGAGTGAGGTGGGGATCTCTACCAGTCAACTGTTAGCACAAATTCCACTGCTTGTGCACAAGTGCACACCAGCCATTATCTGGAACCAAAATGAATAGAACTTGGTTTCCAGACTTTCTCTGAGTTATTACTAATCTGATTCCATCATTTTGTTTGAGAATACAAACTGCCGATTGGTTTACTGGTATTCCTTGAAGCAAACAAAATCCAACATTTGGCTGGCTAGTACCCTGGGAGGTGGACTATGCAACAGCTACAAGCTGCCAGCTCCAAAAGTATGAGACTCACTAAGATCTTTCTGAAAATGAAGTTGGCCTTAATTAATGTGTTTGTGCTTTGTATGTATGATGAAAATTAATATTTTTCACTTCTGCTTGAAAGCAGCAGAACATAACTATCAATGAAAGTTTCTTCTTTTCAACTTAATTTCACTTGATGTTACGACCCAATTTCCTGCCTCCTTTGAGGCAACACACTAAATTCAGTATTATTTAAATAAAAGTTCTTTACCTTTTTGTAAAAGGCATCATGTAAAAAAAAACAACTGCTCAAGTAATCTGGCGTTCCTGGAAACATATTTACCTAAGTTTCATTTAGGAAAATTTAAGTTGGTTACTTCCCCAACTTTCTGGCACAGGTTAAGAATATCCTAACATCAATGTCCAGCAGTAACTACGTATTATGATCTGATAATGCCTTACACAATATCACTGTGACACATGAAGCTGAGATTTGTCATTTTGCTTGGGAGTATTAGAAAGACCAGGGTGGAGTTGCCATCACCCCTTAAAGCCTGTTATGAATCCGTGATTTTAGGGAATCACCACTGGAGCTGCTAGAGTTTTCCCACCTTTCTCTCCTGGGCTCAGGAAATGCAATGTTGGCATCTGATTCAGAAGGAAGAGGCTTTTACCCCGGCGACTGGCTGCTGTCCTGGAAACAAATATGTGGGCACTTTATCACCGTGGAGCATTCATAGCTTTTCTGTAAGCATTGTATGCTAGTGCTAAATGAGCTCTTTCTTGGACAACGCTACTGTGGCTTCCAACAGGATTTCATTTAAAAACCTACATCAATTCTACATACCCCAAATAAGCCATCCTCAAGGAGTTTTTAATATACTCCTTTCCCCTGCTGTCTTAGGAAACAGAGATTGCTCAGGACATCCAACTTCATCATTTTTTTCCCTTTCATCTTTGAAGCCTCTTCAGTCACAGCACAGGCATCCCTATAGATGGTTAGAATTCATAAACCCACAAATTCTTCCTAACATACTGGCAAAAAAGGATAGCCTCAGATCACTCATACACACACGCACACACATGCACTGTCACATAAAACAAGGTATGAAAGATTCAAAGTAGGAACAAAGTCTCTACTTCACACTGGTTAAAGACAACACAAAACAAAACCCAAACCCAAACCTGGAAATCCCCATGGCTCTATCACAGCCAAGTACACATCCCAAAAGCTTGAAAAACTGAGACAAGTCATCAAGCAGCTCCCCAGAATGGATACTCAGTTCCAGGGCTGTCCAGAGATCCATCACCACAACATAAGTTGTCACCTATCAAAGTGTTGCAAATTGCTCTTGGCAGGCAGCCTCTTCATCATCTTCCCCCACCCTTTGGCCACTCCTTATCCTTACTCATAATTGCAAAGTTCCTTTTCTGGTCAGTGTGGCAATTTCAACAGGCCACTGGGTGTAACTATTATCACTGAACTCCGAACAAGCAGCAACAGCAGCAGCGTGTTTTATGACTGATGTCTACTGCATGCCAGCAGTGGTATAGTACAGGCTGTTCACCTAACACGAGGCAACATGCTGTGGTTGCAAGATGAGTTTCATTTGCTTTTGTGGGTCTCTGTTGGTGTCCAGATGCCAAAACAGGCAACGAAGCTGTGTATGCAAGAGAAGATCTGACAAGTTCAAGTCTCCATCTATTTTAAGATGATGTGGTAGCTATCATTGGTTTCAGCTGCAAAGAAAGCATAGCATAGCATCATCAGTCTCTGGCTAAATAAAAAGAGTACATCCCTGCTGTCTTTCCCCACATCCCAATGAAATGGATGGAAGGCCGCACATGGATATGTTACACTGTGTGCTGTCTCTGATACTCTGATGGGGTTGGAGGTTGGGGAGTCAAGCTCTGTGTTTTCCAGAGGAAAAGGAAAAACAGATACAAGGATAGGAGAACATACAGTATTGTGCACTGAATAAATGAGTACCTTTCATTGTGTCCAGGACAAAACATGATTCATCTTGAAAGTTCTGTATCATCTAAAAGCAGGAATGAAAAGCAGAAGCTGTAGAGATCAGGACACTGCTCATTCACAAAAAAGAACTGCAATGTCTTTAGATGTAAGAAGTGTTCAAACAATGTGTTCATCTTTAAAAAAAACTCCTTACTTTCACAGTAAAACATCTGCTTTGAGCAAAGTACAAAGACCTCATATCCTTGCAACACTTTTTAAAGCTGCTACTATTTGAAATAACCTCAGTGGCAAAGGACTGAGTAAAGAGGCTTTTAAAAACTTTCCATAGGACTCTCTCCTAACTTCTAAGGCAAGAGCCACAATGTTTCATTTCATTTCATTTGTCCGTGTCTATTTATGGAGTCTGTCCAATCACCCTCACTCCCACTCTTTGAGTTTCCTACAAAATTCTCTTTGAGTTTCCTACAAAGATGATCTGGATACTAAGTTGCTAATATCCTTGATGCTTTGTTCTCTTTCAAATCAAGACTCCTTCAAAAGTTTTCAGTCGCATCTAGAACCACAGAATTGAGTAGGTAGGGATTATCCTACCAACTAGTCCAACCCCCTGCCATTTCAGGAATTCACAGCAAAAGTACCCCTCCCAGATGTCCATCCAAACTCTGTTTAAAAACCACCACTGAAGGAAACTCCATCAACCTCTGAGATAATCCAGATTTGTGGAATGACCACAGTTACTTGTTCCTGGTTCATGGGTATTCCACGTGCCTGGTTCAGGGCTCCAGGAAGGTTTTCAAGTCCCATTTGAAACTGATTCCTCCCCTCCACCCCGCTTATTTAAGTACAGTTGGACCCCCGTGTCCACAGAGGTTTGGTTCCCAGACTTACTGTAGATACCAGAAACTATAGATAACAGTGAACCCTATTAAAATAAAGGACGGCCAGTAAAAACATACCACAGAGTTGCATTGGAGGATCTAGAAGATGCCTAGAGAGGACACTTCTCTAACTATTTTCCAGTGTGACTCTATGGTATGTGTCCCTATTTTGTGTACCATGGATAACTGAAACGGCAGATATTAGTTCCAGGGATACAGGGGTCCAACTGTATACTACTGTTGCACTGCATTTCAGTAGGACCACATACAACTGTTGAACCTACTGCACCAAATAAATTCTGGACACGATTTGGGGAAAAAGTTAAGGAAGCAAAAACTAGGGGGCAGCAATAAAATCTGCAGGAGAAACTGGAGATATGTCTCAAGATGCTCAAAAGATGCTTCTTTTTTTCTTTTTTCTTTTTTTTTGTAAAAAAGCTCTATGTATTTTAGCCTGTGTATGCTCTTAAGGCCCTCCTATTTATAAACTTAATAAGGGGGGGGGAGTATTTAGAGGGGCTACCTAAAATCTAACTTCAAAAAAGTACATTAGGCTACAAGAGATCGATCTGTAGAGGTATACTCAAATACCCCATTTGTGGCTTAAAGCAGAAGTCCTCAACCATTATTGGTCTTTTATGTGTTTTGAATTCAGCTGGTAGAAGTCCCAGTCAGCATGGCCAGCAACCAGAGATTCTGGGAGTTGAAGTCCAAAGCATCTGAAGGAACCAAGGTTGATGACCAGTGGCTTAAAGAAGGCAGGAGGTAACTGTCACTATCCCCCTGAGTCCCAACTTTGTATCAGGCTCTGAGAGGTGAAGCTCAGAATACCAGGAAACCAGAAGAGCTCTGTGAGCCTGAAGTCTGCCTAAACAATCTAGGGACATGTATTCTGCTCACACAGGACACAAGCCTGGTTAGCTAAGCCTTAGCATGGCCCACACTTGGAATTGGTGGACTGACTGCGCAAAGTAGAAGATCCTCAGAACTCTCAGAGTAGCTGCACATTTTGGGCGAAAGGTTATGAGGGCAAGCCATCTTTAAGGGCTGCCTGTCCACCATTAAAAATATTCTTGCTGCATAACTTCAAAAAACTTCCAAGGAAAACAAGATACCGATGAAGGAAGGCACGTTCAACATTTTGAACACCTGTTTTAACATGGTAAATTTTGTAAATCATTTTGAACAAGTTCTCATTTGGAAATAATGGGCTGGATCCAGATTTTGTCATGCTTAAGAGCAGATCCATTGAAACCAAGGGGGCTTCAGTTAGTCTAACACAGTCTTCTGCCCCACCTAGTGTTCCCCATAGCTTTAGATTACAACTCTCAGAATTCTTGACCATTCAGGCTAGGGCTAATGAGAGCTGTAGTCCAAAACACTTGGAAAGCAGCAAGTTAAGGAAGGCTAATCTAACCAAAGTTCCACTGGTTTGAACGGGTCCCAAACAATGTACAAATCATGTTAAGATCAGATTAAACTTTAATCTCACAGATCTATTTCCACTGTTTCTGCAGACCATCAAAGCACTCTCACCTCATCACTTATAAGTACATGTATCCCTGTAGGCCCTTGTTTGTAGATCTGGCTTATCTGTTGAGCAGAAATGCTGAAGAGTTGGGCGATTTTCTCTGTCAGCTCCACAGCAGTCAGCTCTTCTAAGTAGATGGCATGGTACACTGCAGAAGCAAGAACAGTTAACAAAGAGCACATCTCCAGGGTGACCAGAAGAGATATATGGCTGGTGGGGATGGAGGTGACCACAGAGCTTAGAGTAAGACAATGAAATAAGCAGCTCAGTAAATGCTGGAGAGGAGAGGGCAATGGGAGCTGAAGACACAGCACTTAAAAGTGCCTTATTCCAATCAATCAATCAATCAATCAATCAATCGTTTTACTTGTGGTATTTTCTAAAGTAGTGTTAGGCACTATATTTTTGTATCCTGTTATCTTATTTTGTACAGTTACTTTTTTCCTTGTAAGAAATATTATAGAAACTAAATTAATTCTTAAAATTCATTAAATGAAGTAAACTTTAAAAATAAAACCGTTAGTATACCAGCAAGTGCATAGTGACCTTGAAATACTGTAATAACTTAGGATATGTCAATAACTACACACAATGTCGACCGTGTGGCATACATGGAAATACCATTTCACACTTTAATTAAAAGGATGCAGAATCATTCAAGGCCATATCAAGAATGTCTCTCAAATTAAAGCATGCTTTGTTATTGAAAAAAAAGTGCCTTATATAAAGAGGAGTGTTATTAGCTGTTGTTGTTGTTGTTGTGTGCCTTCAAGTCATTTCTGACTTATGGCAACCCTGGGCTTGTCTACACGGGTTATCTACCCTGTGTCTTGGCCTGGTCTTTGAGCCCTGCATTCCAGACAACATAGGGCATTTGCCACATTTTGCCCCCGGGCAGTCCTTACAACCTCCAGGGCAAAGACGGGGCCAAGATGGGTTAAAGCCAGTTACACTGTTTTAAAATAATACCTGTGAAAACCACTCCAATTGGCAAAAAAAAAAAAAAAAAAAAAAAAAAAAAAAAAAGATTGGGCCCTGGGTAACTGAAGGAGCCCTTTCTGGCATGCCGGCCCATCGCTGCACCTGCCGTCTGCTGTTGCTCTTCTGCAGCCAGGAAGCAGGCCCGCAGCATGTGACTGGGCTCGTCATATTCAGGGGGTCTTGTTCACGTGCGCGGGCCAGGTTCCTGGATCTGGAGAGTGGAATGTGGATGGCAGCAGCAGCTGCAGAGACCGGCTGGCATGCCCACCTGGACTCCTGACTGTTTCTGGCAGGTAATGGGGGAGGAATGGGCCTGATCCATGGGCAAGATATACCGGCAGGAAGCTGGCATATTCTGACCCATGTAGATGAACCCCCAAGACAAAGATATCATGGGGTTTTCTTGGCAAGAATTATTCAGAGGAAGTTTGCCATTGCCGTCTACTAAGGCTCAGAGAACATATGACATGCCCTAAATCACCTAGTGGGTTTCCATGGCTGAGCTGGTATTTGTACCTGGTCTCCTGGAGTCCCAGTCCAACTCTCAAACCACTAAACCACACTGGCTTTCTGAGGAACACTATGCTTCTTTTATTTACTCTTCTAAACTACCTCATTCACCTGAGACTCTGAAGCAATCAGAAATGGATTTAGCTATGTAGATCCCCTCAATTAGATCAAAAACAAATGTACATCATTCTTCAGCCACAAATGTTTCTTTCAATACATTTTATAATTTCTAGTAGATTCTGCAGTTTCCAAGATACACAGGCTATGGACATTTCAACAAACTTTACGAACCGGCAAGTGAACACTACTTAATCATAGGCTGTCACTCCAAGAAATCTTGTATTTCTGTGATTTGTAATCAGCATTTAAATCTGCATTAATTTATAAATGCATTTTAAAAAAAAACAGCTGTACAGTTGTCCCTCCACATTCGCGACTTTAAGATTTGCAGTTTTGACTATTCGCGGTTTTGGGAGTGCCCCCTGCCATCCAAAAAACTGCAACGGGGTCGCTGCTCCTGGGGTGGGTGGGAGGGGGTTGGAGGAAGCAGCGACAAGGCTTGGGTAGCCCCGTCACTGCTCCTGGGGAGGGGAGAAGCAGTGGGGGTTGCGGGAGGGCAGTGGCGTGACCTAGTTTTTATTCACGGTTTTTTCACATTTGCGGGGGTCTCACGCCCCTAACCCACGCGAATGTGGAGGGACAACTGTACAGAGAAAGGTATTTAGATTATGCATGGATTTTTCCACAGTGAGTAACAGTTCAGAAGAGGCATTTCTTCTTGTAAGAGTGAGAAAAAGAGGAATGCCTCATTTTGTATGATGCCCATGTCCTGTGGATTTGCAAGTACATTCACTGAAGAAAATGTGTTGTTTTTTTAAAAATACAGTTGTCCCTCCATATCCATGGATTTGGTATCCGCGGATTTAAGCATTCACGGCTTGAAAATACTCTTAAAAAATAATAATCCAAAAAGCAAACCTTCATTTTGCCTTCTTATATAAGGGACACTATTTTGCTATGCTACTGCATATAATGGGACTTGAGTATTTATGGAGTTTGGTATCCACGGGGGATCCTGGAACCAAACCCCAGCGAATATGAAGGCACAACTATAGTATGCTGCCAAATCAGTTGCTGCTGCTGTTGGTGATGTTGTTGTGCACCTTCAAGTCATTTCTCACTTATGGCAACCCTCAGGCAAACCTATAATGGGAATTTCTTGGCAAGAGTTGTTCAGAGGGGATTTGCCTTTGCTTTCCCATTAGGCTGAGAGTATGATGTGTCTAATGTCACCCAGTGGCTTTCCATGGCCAAACAGGGGTTCGAACCCTGGTCTCCAAAGTCCTAGTCCAACACTCAAACCACTACACCACACTTGCTCATGCCAGATCATTTAGATTTACCTTAAAAATGCTTTTAGTTGTTGAAGTCTATTGGAATCAACAGCCATATCTCTATGTATCTGGAGCCATTGCAGCATCTATTAGAACACAGGTACTATTCCATGTTTTTTGCATCAGGGCAGAGGTAGGGAATCTTAGTCTTCTGAGGCTGATTCTTGCCCTACTTGGCTCTTGCTTTGGTTTCACAGATGGCCATGCACCCCTCCTTTAAGATAACCTGTACTATCATTTGGTGGCTTCTCAAATTGTGCATTTTCTTCTATTCTAGAAAGTTAAGCTACCTTAATGCCAGGCTTAATTACTGCTAATAAGCGCTCTCATTTAAAGTATGCTATTACCCCTCCTCCTTGTTTATCCACCACTGGAAAGTGGTCTCCAAGAGCTTCATTTGGTGAGAATGTAGGAGGGCCTTCTCACTGGCTACTTCCAGGCTATGGAATTCCCTCTCATGAGAGACTCAGTTGACTTCCTCTCTGGGCCAAAAGCCCCCTTTTTTTTATTTACACAGGCTTTCAGCTGTTAACTGGCTGTTGCAGAAAGGTCTTTTAATGGGGTGTACTGTATTTTTAGGTTTGCTATTATGCTTCAAATGCTTCTAAAACAATTAAAAAATTTGTGTTTTCAATCTGCTCTTTTGTACTATACATTGTTTTAACTCTGTTTTGTTTTAGCCTCTATTGTGTCATATTGATTAAAGGGTAGGATATAAATGAAATAAATTTAAAGAAATAAATTCATTCTCTTAAAACGGAAGTTGACCCTTGGGCTGAAAGAAGCTCCCCAAACCATTCCTCATTAAGGTAACTGGATGACAAAGTACCCAATGCATTACAGTAGGACCCCTGTATCTGTTGTAGATTGGTTCTGGGGGGCCCTGGGGATACTGAAAACCATGGAAAATAGCAAACGACATTGAAACTAATAGGACTTCTGGTTTAAAATACCATAGAGTTGTCTTGGAGGACCTAGAAAATGGCTAGAGAGGACACATTTTTTATTATTTTTTATTTTTTATTTAGGTATTTATACCCTGCTCTTCAGCCACAAAGGCTATCAGAGTGGCTTACAAACTGTTAAGCAATAGCAATTTACACACCTACACTGCATTAAGCAGTTTCCAATGTGTATTTTCTAAGAAGACTGTATGATACGTGTGCTGTTTTGTGTCCTGTGGATAACTGAATAAGTGGATAATGATTCAGTGGATACAGGGTCCTACTGTATACTACTTTGAGGAGATCATCCCATTAGAAGAGACTGGCGTTCCATTAGGGGGAAAGTGGTGGAGGACTGCAAGACAGAGAGGCAGACACTTCTTTCCTGACATCCTTACCAAAGAAAGTACTGTTTGCTGCATCTCCATCTTCATGCTTCTGCTGGTCCCTCAACTGTTGTGACTCTTGGCAAACATAGATTGTCAGCCTTGGCCGTACCATCCTGTGGAGGAAGGAAGATGTCAGGACTCCAGAGTTAGCAAGGATTATGCTTCCTAACTGAGCTTGGCCAATTTGTACTTTCAGAAAATAACATGGCAAAATCCTTCTTAGGGACTGCTTGTCTTCAAAGAGCTGTGGGGAAGGCTACATATTTGAATGCTTCCATGAATCTGAATACTCCTGTCATAAGGCTAGGCTTAAATAACCAGATGTTTTCCATTCAATTCTATTAGAACAACAGAATTGGTGCAAAAGGAATTTTCAAGCCAAAAAGATACAAATCCTATTTCCTAGCTCACTATATATTAGCCAATTTAGAGGAAGTGGGTAAACAAATCCATCCAAATGAATTAATTTCTATTTCTGAATCATGAATGATTTTAACAGTCATTCAGCACTCCAGCTGGTAATCCATGGTAGTGGACAGGCACAGGGCAGAGAAAAGGACCGAGTTAATAGGTAGAAGGGTTCACAAATATGTGGTGATGCAGCAGAGAAAAGAGAGCATAAAGGGAGCTAACAAAGAATGCCTTGACCACCATAGGTGCTCCAATTATGCTTTTCTGTAGTTACTGTAGCAGTGCACTTCTCTAGGTTAATAGAAATATGAAAATGGCCCTTGAGAGTGCTTTAAATTGTGCTTTAGGTGCTGTTATCAAAATGGGCCTTGCTCAGTTCATTTTATGTAGTATTACCAAGATGGTTCAATGCATAGAGTGTAATGTTTTATTTTGCATACTTCAGTGTTGCTGTTTTTGTTCTGTTTTTTAATCCTTGCAAACCTCAACCAGCATTCTAAAATAGTACATTCCTGGGGAGAATGTGCCCTGGGATTTCACCAGATGATAGAATCAGCTCTGATAATTCTAACACTATGAAGCAAGCACCTACTTCTAATAGTTCACACACATGCTCAACAAACTTTTGTTTACACTTCTGGGTAGGCTACAAACTTCCATCTTATACCCGGAGAATGGAGACTGAGACAAAGGAACAGGCAAAGCTGCTTTGGACACAAATCCCAAGCTCATCTAGTCCAGTGTAACTTATTCCAACTGCTAGTAGCTTCTCAAGGTCTCCAGCAAGCTTCTTCCTCTGCTCTGAAATCCAAGAGTCATTAACTGGAGATACTTCAGACTGAGCCTTGCACATGCAAAGCATGTTATCTTCCAATTGAGCTTTGGACCCTTCCTAAAACACAGGAAAGCCATTCATCTGTGTAAGTGATTGTAAAACTATGGCAACCTGGCTCGCCTAAGCTTCCCAGGCCTCTACCGCCACCCCCATCACTCACCCTGTCACCACCACCATGCCCCCATCGCCATGCGCCCCGTCACCGCCACCAGTCGCTGCCGCCACTGCCACCATACCCCCTGGGCCTCCGCCGCTGTAGCTGCCATCACCCCCACCATACCTCTGGGACCTTGGCCATTGTGTCCACCATGTCACCGCCGCTGCCATCACCATACCCCCAGGGCTGCTGCTATGCTGCCGCCATTACCATGCCCCTGCCGCAGAGCACCTGAAGGCTTTGCGGTGAGTGCAGGGGTTTGCTCAGCCTTCGACTCCCCACACACACAGGGAATGCGTGGCTTTCCTCGGTCTTCATTCCCTGTGGGGGTAGGGGGGAATGAAGGCCGAGGAAAGCCACACGCTTGCTGCAAAGCCTCCGCCTGTTTCCTCGGCTTTCAACTCCTCCCCCACAGGGAATGAAGGGCGAGAAAAGCCACGCATTCCTTTGGGGTGGGAGCCGAAGGCCGAGCAAACCCTCAGTGGCTTTGCGGCGAAGAGGCAGCTTTCCTTCGCCTTCATCCCCCCCCCCCAACAGGGAACAAAGGCCAAGGAAAGCTGCCCATTCGCCGCAAAGCTGCCAATGGTTTCTTCGGCCTTTGGCTCCTCACCCACAGGGAATGCGTGGTTTTTATTGGCTTTCATTCCCGGGGGGGCGGGGGACAAAGGCCGAGGAAAGACACGCACTCGCCAGAAAGCCGCTGATGGTTTCCTCGGCCTTTGGCTCCTCCCCCACAGGGAACAAAGGCCAAGGAAAGCTGTATGTTCCGGGTGGGGTGGGGGCTGAAGGTCGAGCAAACACTTGGCAGCTTTCTGCGAATACATAAAACTGAGAATCTGAAAAACGTGAATGCGAAAGGATGACTGTATTTTGCCACTTTTACATACTTTTTTGAACAATGACACAAATCAAGTACCAATGTTTTCCAGACCTTTACTTTACTTTTGGAGTTTTTCCTTGCAAATGCCTCTGACTTCCATTTATGTAATTTTAAGTTCTTGATTACAGGTTTAAAGGGAATGGTGAAGCATTTGGAAAGGGATGGGAAGGAGTATTATGGTCAATGACATCAAGTAATAGTCCGAGATTGACTTGCTATTTAGGATCCCTGTGAACCCTCAAACAATTTAAGTCCATCTTCCCATTTTGGGGGTGATTCCCAAGGACTCACTCTCCCCAAAGCACTTCCTAACCTTTCCTCAACCCTCTGAGCTCTAATCCTGGCTGGGCCCTTCACCCTCTTGCTCCATCACCCCCTTATTGCCCCATTTCCATTCCTTGTAATTTTCCATTCCTCCCTTTGCTTTCTGTGCATTTCCTTAATATCACCATCTCTGTAGATTACCGCAAAGGGCAGAAGCAAGTATTTCATTAGTTCATGGCAGGGAAAGTGGGGGGAGGAGAAGCACTGCCTCCACCCCTTGCTCTTTCTTCTTGTAAGTCTTGTCTGTGTGGAATAAATCAGGCTCCTGACAAGGGTCAGCAGGACCCACTGCACTTACCCCGACTCCCACAGCACTATCTCAACCATCAGAATTGGTACATTAACTCAGTGGTATGGCTTTGTATTAGCACAGATTCCTACCGACCCTTATCAGAAGCTGACTCTTGTTCATCTGGTGCTGGTCAGTATTCACCCTTTCTTCATTTGGGAACCAGCAAACAATTCAAGAAATAGCAGATTGCTTAAACAGCCTTCTGATGCAGCTCAAAGGGGATCAGAAGCAGACAGTTACAGGTTACGTTTCACAAAGAATGGTACGGAAACTATGAAGCAAGCTCTCTTTAATGAAGAAACCAAAAGGGCCCTCTCATCTGTCTATACCAAACCACCTCCAGAATGCCAGAAAAACATAGAATCATAGAATGGCAGAGTTGGAAGAGACCAGAAGGGCCATCCAGTCCAACCCCCTGCCACGCAGGAAATCACAATCAAAGCATCCCCGACAGATGGCCATCCAGCCTCTGTTTAAAGACCTCCAAGGAAGGAGACCCCCACCACGCTCCAAGGGAGTGCTTCTAATTAAGTTCTAGTCCTATCCAATGCCCTGTAATATGAGTTTCAGATTCCCAGAACACAAGCAACAGTGTTTTTCATGTACTTCCTCAATGCATCCTATGTATTGTATGATGGAAAAAGCTCCCTTCTGTCGCACTAAAGCCTTAGATATGCCAGCGATTTTCAAGTACCAAAAATAAATATAAAATAGAGTAACAAAACAGAAGCAGAAATCTTACTTTTGTTTACAATCTGGTACATAAAACCCCACCCACCATTTAAAGCTAGTCTGGATGATACACACCGTCCCTTCAATGCATTGAAGAGTCTGATGCCATCTGCAGGACCACAGATCTGTATGACATCTTCCCTTGTCAACTTCAGTAAGTCTGCCCCTAGAATTTTTTTTAAAAAAAGGAAATTGTGGGGTAAGAACAAAGATTTGTTTCAATAGGACAATCTTCACATTTCACACATAACATGCTTCTACATAAATACTGTCTCATACAGACGCAGGGAACCGCTGGCTCTGCAACTCTGGTGGTGATCCAGTTCCTAACAGCCCCCAGTTAGCATGGTCAGTGGTCATGAAATGATGGGAGCTGCAGACCCATGATATCTGGAAGGCCCCATGTCCCTACCCTTGGCTAATGAAAGAGCTCAGCATATCTGAGTTTTACATTTGGAGGCACTAGGTGCCAAGCCTGAAAAAAAAAAGAGACAAACAGCCAGCCTAGAAGTGCTCCTTACTGTTGTTTGTACATCACTCAGATAACGGGTAGAGGAGGTGAGAGGTTCCAGCCCCTTCCCTATGTTTAGAAGGGAACTGGGTGGCGGAGGAGGGGGGGAAGAATGATTTGGCTGTATTGGTTAGAATTAGGGGGTTGAAATTGTGGATTTCATTAAGGAATCTCCATCTTCCCTCCATAATCCTGCTTTTCAAGTCCTTCTATAGAGGTTGTGGCAAATCTGGGATGCAACAAGAGGGGCAGATACATTACAGAAAGCTGGTCCCAAACCACTGTAGTGGGATGGCCCACAGGGCACAGAGCTTTGCAACATTCAGATGGTTGAACCTGAAGAACCATCTGGGAGGCTCAAGGAGTGGAGGGTGGTGATAGCAGAGAGACACTGTCAGAAGAGGTGACAAAGAAGTTGAGGATTCAGGTTGCTAAAGCCTTCCGTTTGATGGAGCACAGCAGGAAGAGGTTTTTGCTACTACCTGAGAAGTTTGTGAAAAGCCGTGAAAATGTTGAGAAGCGATTCCGGTGCAGCCACTGCTGAGCTTCCTGAGGTGTAGAGGTTGGTAGGAGGTTCTATATAAGAATTATTATTATTATTATTATTATTATTATTATTAATCTTTTATTTCTATAGCGGCATCAATGTACATGGCGCTTTACAAGAAAAAGAACAACAAAACAGTTCCCTGCCCTCAAGCTTACAATCTAATTAAGACATGATACAAAAGGAAAGGGAATGGCAGTAAGGGAAGGGATTAAATCTAACATTCTCTTCTCTCCCTCCTTGGCCAGGGCAATGGCAGTTGGGATGCGGGGAGGGCCTCTGGGCCAAGGCAAAATGGAGCTCTGCCTGCCTTTTTTTCCTCCCTGTGCAGCCAGGGCAATGGCTGTTAGAATCATAGAATTGTAGAGTTGGAAGAGACCATGAGGGCCATCCAGTCCAACCCCCTGCCACGCAGGAAATCACAATCAAAGCATCCCCGACAGATGGCCATCCAGCCTCTGTTTAAAGACCTCCAAGGAAGGAGACCCCACCACGCTCCGAGGGAGTGTGTTCCACTGCCAAACAGCTCTTACTGTCAGAAAGTTCCTCCTAATGTTGAGGTGGAATCTCTGTTCCTGGAGCTTACATCCATTGCTCTGTGTTCTAGTCTCTAGAGCAGCAGAAAACAAGTTGGCTCCATCCTCAATGTGACACCCCTTGAAATACTTAAACAGGGCTATCGTATCACCCCTTAACAGTCTTTTTTCCAGGCTAAACATACCCAGCTCCCCAAGTCTTTCCTCATAAGGCATGGTTTCCAGACCTTTCACCATTTTAGTCGCCCTTCTCTGGACTCGCTCCAATTTGTCAATATCCTTTTTGAATTGTGGTGCCCAGAACTGGACACAGTATTCTAAGTGAGGCCTGATCAAGGCAGAATAGAGTGGCACTATTACTTCCCTTGACCTGGACACTATACTTCTATTGATGCAGCCCAAAATCGCATTGGCCTTTTTAGCTGCCGCATCACACTGTTCAACTTGTGGTCTACTAGGACTCCTAGATCCCTTTCGCACATAGTCTCATTCAGCCAGGTCTCCCCCATCCTATATTTATGCATTTCATTTTTTCACCCTAAGTGCAGTACCTTACATTTCTCCATACTAGATTTCATTTTGTTAGCTTTGGCCCAGCTCTCCAGTCTATCCAGGTCATTCTGAATTTTGATCCTGTCCTCTAGCGTGCTAAGCTACTCCTCCTAATTTGGTGTCATCTGCAAATTTGATAAGTATGCCCCTAATTCCCTCATCCAAGTCATTGATAAAGATGTTGAATTGCACTGGGCCCAGGACAGAACCCTGTGGCACCCCACTGGTCACATCTTTCCAAGATGAAGAGGAGCCAATGCTGAGCACCCTTTGGGTTCCGCCAGTCAACCAATTACAAATCCATTTAACAGTTAATTTGTCTAGCCCACATTTTACAAGCTTGTTTGCAAGAATGCCATGGGGGACCTTGTCAAAGGCCTTACTGAAATCAAGGTATGTGATATCCCCAGTGTTCCCTTCATCTACCAAGCTGGTAATTTTATCCAAAAAAGAGATCAGATTAGTCTGGCATAACTTGTTTCTCTGAAACCCATGTTGATTTTTTGTGATTATGACTCACCTAAGGATCCCACTTCTTGTACCCCATTAACCAGGTCATCCCTGGTGGTTAGGATCAGATCTAAAATAGCTGACCCCTTGTTGCCTCTTCCACCTTTTGGACCATGAAATTGTCTTCCAGGCAAGTAAGGAATTTGCTAGACCTTGAAGTTTTGGTTGAGTTATATTTCCAGCAAATATCAGCATAGTTGAAATCACCCATCACTACTACATCTCTCCTTTCTGCGTGTGTGTTCCTCTGTTCTAGAAAGGCATCATCCAATTCCTCCATCTGACTTGGGGGTCTGTAGTAGAGTCCCACAATAACAGCCCTGTTGTTTCCCTCCCCTTTAATTTTTATCCAGCTGCTCTCCACCTGGCTTCCAGTACTGATGTCATGGATCTCTTCACTGGTGTAAATATCCCTGACATATAATGCTATTCCTCCTCGATTCCTGTTTGGTCTGTTTCTCTTATAAAGGTTATACCCCTCTATTCCTACATTCCAATCATGATGGAGGATGGAGGGAGGGCCATTCTGCTTCTGGGCTGAGGCAAGATGGAGCTCTGCCTGCCTTTCCTTCTCTCCCTGTGCAGCCAGGGCAATGGCAGTTGGGATGGAGGGATGACTGTTCTGCTTCTGGGTTGCTAAATTGGGTTGCTACCTTACAAGAGAAATGAAGACCATTTACAGATCCAGAGAAATGCTTGGTATTGTATTTTCAAAGACTGGAAAACGGCCCATGTGTGGTTTCTTGTCCCAAAACCTCAGGTGTAACAATGAAACCTGCACAGCACCTAGGAGAGTCTAATCAAGGTGGTCTGGAGCCACCTCCTATGCTTCCTCTTAAAACTTTGACCAATGCAGGCTTTATGGTTGTTGTTTTGTTAAAAAATTTCTCTCTCCCCACGCTGCATGTGACATTGGGCTTGATGAAGAGTTCTGGAGACTGGGTGACATTCTGCTTAGCCCTACTAATGTTCCTAACCTAATATGGGTTTCGGAAGGCCACTTACAAGAATCACCACATATGACCTTTGGAAACCTGAACAATGCTAAGTGCACTTTGATGAGCTACTTCAGAGACAACCCAACACTCCGGATGGGGGTGGGAAAGGTAATGAAACACAAAATATGAAACAAGACTTACATCTGTAATCGGAGCAGGAGGTTCAGGCTGGTGATTTGGAGACCCATTTCTAGTATCAGAAAGAGAAACAAGAATCAATGAAGATCTGCTTCCCTGTGCTTGCCAGAGAATTTGAAGGAATTCTCTTGTACATTTTGTCAAAGGGCTGGTACAGACTCAACACAGGCTCACCCCTCCAATCCCACTCTAGCCCTGCCCTTGAACACTGGTTCTCCCACTGGCCTTAACAGCAATCAAGGTTTATGCCATTACACACATTACCTCCTGACCATCTATTAAGGCAGAAGCTAAATTAGCACTAACAATGGTTGACACGAATAATGCTCTAATCCTTTATCATGACCTGCTAGTTTTTGTTTTTTCAGAGTTGGAGGGGTCCTTATAGGTTATTGATTTCAATGCTGTGGCCATTGGGCAAAGAGAATGTAGCATTTGTACTGAAGAAGGGGAATGAGGTAGGGGAAGGAGTGGACTGCAGGGTGGAGGGATGAAGTTTTGTTCATTCTCCCATTGGGGTGGGGGGTAGAGCAAGAAAAAAAATAGCATGTTTCTTTTCTACAGCTTTGTAGGAAACATGAGCCAGCTTTATTAAAGGGTAACAAGAAAGTGCCAGCAATTTGTTCTACAACCTTGCATCCCAGGAGTCCATAGATGTAAACATACAAACAAAACCTGGGGAGGAAAATGGCCATAAGTGAAGGGAGAAAACCTCCCACAATTTAGACTTACCCTTCACTGATAGAGAAACTGCTGTGCGAACTGCTAAAGCCAGGGGAGGGCACATTATTGACATAAGTGATCTCGGGCCATGGAGAGCACTGGAAGGGAAAATCCAATTGTGAAATACTTGGAACACACCACAATGTTTCTACAGCTCAAAGCTCCTTCCAAGTGATTTTGTGAATTTCCTATGCCAAATGCAAATTCGGTATTTCATTTGTCACCAACCTCCATGCTTTTGGAGAATCATCTGAAAGCACATAGGGGATACGTGGAGGGAAATGGCTCAGAACTAGAACCAGGGTGAAGTGCATATTCCAATAGTGAAGGAGCATGGATCTGCCTGTGTAGGAGACTGGAGCTCTATTCTTCTTCCATGCACCTAGCTATCAAATAAACTTAGATTTCTGTATGCTTTTACTCCCCATTTACTGCTCTATTTCATGATGAACAGAAAAGCACACATCTAATTTTCTCTGACCAAAGCTACACGTATTTCTTTAAAGCACCATTGCTTATTCTAGGCTTGGCCACAAAATACATGCAAGCACTGACCAATGCTGTAATTTCTTGCATGCTACAGGAAACAAGGTTTATTCTGAAAATTAGTCTGACATCAAAGCTTCCTGCTCCTCTTCAACTGGGAGAGACTTGAGGAATAGCAACCCCTCTGAATGGTTCTTTTGATATTATCAAGATGGTACACCCAAAGCTATGACATTTGGAAGCATCAACGTCTGGTGCTGGAGTCACATGTCAAATGGGATAGCTGAAGAATGATGAAAGGATGAATTTTTCCCATCCCTTTCCATTCATCCTTGTTGCGTAAGTGGTGTATGGATACTAACTGGATAGTTACTCAGGCCTGGTTAAAAGCTTATCCATGTGGGGTTCTAACCCATTTCTCAGACTGTGGGTTGCTGGCATTTAGGAGTGTGACGTTTTCACATCTGGGAGTCATGGCCTGGCAGAATGTTGCAATGGCAGGTGAATGCTGCATGCTCAGATGCCAAAACACTGTTGAAATGGGTCACTGAGCACAGGGAAACCTGCATGACCAAGGGATTTTTTTTCAGGGAGGATTTAATATGTACACAGTGCTATAGTTATACCAGGGTTGAGTGTACAGAATTAGGAACAGTAGCTATTGCCACATACAAAGATGATACTCTTATCATTTGGCCCTAGGCCCAAGTCTTAAGATTTTACTTGCTAACCAACATTGGCTATAAACCAATTAAAGTGCCCTTTGCTGTGGTCAGGCAATTCTTCACTTTTTTATATGAGCAGCATCTTGGTGAAAAAGTTATAACTCTCCTAGCACATTACTTGCAGTCATGGTCCCCACCCCACCCTCTTTTAAGTGCTTTGTTCAAACAAAACACCCAGGATACCTTGCTGCACACTGCACGCCTTACCTCTGTAAGAATTGTAGTCTCATATGAAGGCTGATACTTTTCCTTCTCATGAGGAGTTCGCTTCTCCATCTTCTCTCTGTCTGTCTTTTGTTTCCTATCTGCTCCTTTGGGCTGGAAACCAGACATTTTAGGTTAAATTAATGCATGGAGTGCAGGAATGCAAGCACTCCACAGAAATTCATTTCAGCTGATAAGGGCAGCACAATAATCCTATGAAAACTGGCAAGAATAAGGAGGGAGCTTTAAAAACCCTCAGGTTATAGATCAGCCTCAAGCTTGCTTCCAACTGCTATATTTAAAGGACAAGAGGAAACAATGACAAAAAAGGATGTCCCAGGCTCATTCAAGGCATTCATTTGTCTGTATTGCTTTTCAAGCAGTGGCCAATGTCAGAGCCAATAATATTAAGGAAGAAAAGCAGTTGAGAGTATGGATATTCACCCAAAGCTGGAGTGTGTGTGTGGCGTGCGCACGCGCACACACACACACACACACACACACAGATACTTCCTCCTGCAAGGATTTTAGCATGCCACATTGGAACAACCTGTCCTTCTCCATGGGGTCACCCATGCTGTGCAACCTCTTCTCTAAAGTAGCCTATCAGGCTGACTCCCTACTGGTCTTTCAGAGACCAGCCAAGGCCATTCTTTTCTGTAAGGCCTCAAAAGGTTTGGTTAGATCATTAGATATGTCTTCACAATACTAATATTGTTGAGATTTACTGCAGAATATGTTTTGTTAGTTTTTTAAAAAAGAGTTCAGGAAGCCTTTTCTGAAAGTCCTTGACAGATAAATCAGGAACAGGCTCAGAGGCAGGTAATAGAAGGGTAACAGGGGAAGGAGGAGAGGAATGTAATCTGCATTCCTTCTTTATATTAAAGGGAGGAAGGGAAACATTTCCAGGGATCTCGGTTAGGGCATAAGACTGGTCAGAGACCCCTTAGGGGACAAGTGAACTGGGAGTGGCACCTACTTTTCTTATAGGGGTTTTCAAAGGTCATTCTGAAAATTAATTTGAACATGAAAAACCTGTTCCACTACCCCTCTTGCCTGCTGCAGTCTCATGCTGAAACTTGTAGATTTTTATCTAGGCAAGTGCTTTGGCATCTATCCCAATACCTATAATCAAAATTGCTCACTTGGACAGGGGGTATACACAAAAGCCTGGCGTTTCTGTATCCCAAAGGTCATTGACACTGTTCAGGGAGCTGCAAGGATGAGCTAGATGAAACTACAGCCAGTCCATTAGTTTAAACCCTGGTCCGCCCAGATACACAGAGATGTCAGGTTTGGATGTGTAGAGGGACAGGCTACCTTCAGATAATATTCCTCTAAGCTGAATGCCAATATCTGACTGGGCTTAAATAGGAAAGATGTCCTGGTGGTGGGTGTGGAAGCAGAGGCTTCAAAAAGGTAAGTGATATGGACAAAATTCACATCCCTTCACCTGACCATAAAGTTTGCTATAAAACCTAACTCCCCATGACTGCAATTTGTGTGTGATTCATTCAGACCTATATAGAGAGAACATGGGCCCACTACTGTCATATCTAGAATGGTCCCCAGACATCATGTTTTGAATTGGACTGAAGCTATCACATCTGCCCATCTTACAGTGTCTCATAAAAGTAAAAATGTCATGTTCTGTTGCAAGAAATAATCCCACACTGCATGCACATTTTAGCTTAATTCCACATATGCACTGGTCACTTTTGTACATTGTTGACCAATGTACAGGTGCTCATTAACCAATAATTTCCTGGTTGGCTTTTTCCATTAACAGGAGTGGCTAAACAAACCAGGATCTCACCCACAAGAAAAGGCTTAGCACTGTATCCAAATCTAGCTGGTCAGTTCCAAACAAGCCAGGAATCAGAAATGAACTACAAACCCTGGCTTCAGGTTCTGGCTTGATAGGAGAGTGACAAACCAGGAGTCCCAGTTCAGATGTAACACTAAACTTTTGCTTCCTACTGAGTTCCTGGTTTGTTCAGCTGCTCCCACTTGGATTCCCTTGGTGGCAGTTGTGTATGATCATGATCCCCATGAATGATAAGCCAGGATTCTCTACCATTCAGGTTTACCATTACTTGAGAATATAGCCATGAGAGATCAAAAACCTTGGGATGCAAGTCAATTGGATATTGTGAGAGAACAGATACAGAATGGTAATGGGAAGAGCTCTCCTGCTTTTGAAGTGGCTTTTAGTTGTTTTTGGAGTAAATCTTTTTCTAGAGGTCTGCTCGCCTGGTCAGCTAGGCCCCAAAAATATCTATTTAAACAATTTCCCAAACAGATACCTTAAACCTCGCAACACTAGTTCCAAGACTGTCTAGAACAGTGCTACTCAAAGTGGTGGTCCCTAGGCTGATGCCAGTCTTTGGCCCGTTGGCTGCTAGTCCATGGAGAATTTCCAGGAAATAAAGAATTGCTGCCCATGGGCACAAATATGGTACTGGTGGTTGGCACACTTGGGGGTGGGGGGATGTCAGCCCTATCCCCCAATCAGATTGGCTGAGAAGCACTGGTCTAGAGAACCAGTTTTCACATACTTCATGAAACCAAAATGCAATAAATGACCAAGATTTGCAATTATCCTTAACATTATGCATATGTAAATCACATTTTTGGCAAGACAATGCACTCCAGTCCCCCAAAAAGGAACACTGGTTCTTACCTGTGATACATCCATTTTCAGTAGGTAAGGAACAAACATCCTGTAGTTTGGGTTGCTCCTCCTACTTACTCCCATAGACAGGAAAAAGAAAGACCTTCTGGTGCTCCCCACGTGGGGACAGCAACCCCTAGAAGGTCAGTCACTAAAACAGCCAAAGCAACAAATGCTCCAGAAAGAAATGTCAACAATTTATTAACATTTGCAGAACATAAAGACCTAGTCAGAGGTAAAGGCAAATAACAGTGCACGTCATATAACCTGCTCCCCATGGGGAAGAACTATATAAATTCTAACACATTCTCACACCAGCACTTCTCAAGGTGGGTCAGATTGTTCATCGTTTATCTGCTGAAAATGCAAGAATCACAAGTAAAAACCAATGTTCCTTTTCCCAGCACATAAGGGAGAAGGCCCTATAGTTTGGGATATACCAGAGCTTCCCTGATTAGGGTGGGCAGTGCTGGCATCCCAGTGTCCTAGGCTTCAACCACCTCCTCCCAAAGGCAAGGCTCAGCTGAGTTGAAGCCGTTATGCTTATAGTGTTTAATGAACTTGGAGGGTGACTTCCACATGGCGACCTTGCAGATTTCTGCTAGAAGAGCGTTGATGGACAGAGCTGCTCTAGTGGCTGCACTCGTGGTGAAATACACTGTTATGCCCCCTGGGGGTGGACTCTCTTGAATCTCATACCAGGCATCAATGTATAGCCTAATCCACCTGCTCAGAGTGGATGTGGAGACCTTCTTGCCCTTAGAGCATGGCTGAAAGGAGATAAACAGCATCAGAGGACTGGAATTGCTTGTCCTCTTCAAGTAAATCTGAATGGCACTGAGTATGTCCAAGGTGTGCCAGATCTTCTCTAATTCCTTGGATGGTCATGGACAGAAGGATGGGAGGATCACCTCCTTAGCACTGTGGAAAGAACAGTGCCTTGGGAAAGAAGGTGAGGTCCAGCCACAACACCACAGGGTTGGGTCTGATGATACAGTGCTCCTTGTGTGCTGAGAGAGCTCTCAACTCTGTGTGCTAACGTAATGGCTGTTAGGAACAGGACCTTCTAGGATAGGGGTTTCAGGGAGGCTTGAAAAGCATAATTGTCAGGGCCTTCAGGACCGTGTACAGGTCCCAGAATGGGAAGTGGTGCATCATAGGTGGAGAAAGGTTTTTCTACGCATATGGGGTTGCGAGATCTTTGATACCTGCATGTGTGGAAGAAGCAATGTAATAGTTGTGACCTTTCTTTTAACCATTTTGTGTTTAAGGCCATGTTCAATGCCCTCCTGAAGAAACTCTCATAAGGAGGGAACTGAGAAGTTGAGGTAGTTCACTGGCTTATGCCTGCACCATCTGCAGAACACTCTAAAGGTGTATTCATAGATCTTGTTGGTAGAGTTCTGCCTGGAAGCCAGAATGGTGTTCACAACCTTTGCAGAACAGCTGTAGTCATTTAGCATGCCCCATTCAATTTCCAGGCATGGAGCTGTAGCCAGGGTGGTGAATTTGGCCTTGTGTGAGCAGATCTGGATGGGTTGGCAGGGGCATGGAGTCCAAGGTAATGTGCATAATCTCAGAGAACTGGATCTTCCTGGGCCATGCTGGCATGATCAAGACTACAAATGCCTTCTCCTTTTGGATCTTACTCATCACCGTGGAGAGTAACACCAGAGGAGGGAAGACATTTAGAAGTCCCGATGACCATAAGGGAGAAAGGGCATCCGTGCCTTTGGCTCCCTCAGACTGACACCAGGACATGAATCTCCCAACCTTGAAATTTGCCAGGGAGGCGAAGAGATCCTCATCTGGGCAGCTGAACTTTCTTGTGATCAGCTGGAACACATCTGGACGCAGGTTGCATTCTCCCTGGTCAATGTCAATCTGACTCAGCCAGTTTGCTTGCATGTTCAGGGTCCCTTGTAAGTGCTCCACTTCCATGATTTTGGTGAAAACCCTGGGCACTGATGACAGGCCAAATGGAAGAGCCTTGTATTGGTAATGCTGCTTCCCATATGCAAAGCACAGGAACTGGCAATATGAGTTGTGTATTGGGACATGGTGATGTGCTTCACAAAGATCAAGCAACAACAGGTAGCTCCCTGGATGGCAGGGTAGCTCCTCTAAGACGTGCTTCAGAGTCTCCCTGCAGAAATGCTGCCTCCTGATGAATCAGTTCATTCCCCTCACCCCGAGGTTCAGGATGGCTCTCCAGGTGCCATTCTTCTTGGGCACAGGAAAGAAGATGGAGTAGCAGCTTCTCTGAGGGTGGCATCTTCTCTATCACTTCAATTTGAAGCAGATGACTGATGGCTTCCAGTGGGAGGCAATGTTTCTGTGGTTTTCTGGACTTTGGGGACACAATGAAGGCTTTGTGGGGGAACTCTGTACCCATGACTGTGTCCAGTGTGTCATTGGTCCGAAGTGAAGCCCTCCCACATATGCACGAACTCCTGAGGCCTACCCCCTGCTGGAGGAGTGGCATGAGGTTTGCTGGCTCTTCCACCGACCTCTGCTGTTGCTGTGGGACTGAGGGCGGCCATGCAGCTGAGGACTGGTGCTTGGACTGGAATCTCTGCTCTCCAGTGTGCTCTGAAGCCTCTGGAGTCCCTGGACTGAAAGGAAGAACTGTAGGAGGGGATGATAGGGCTTCTGGGAATACAAAAGGAAGGATGCCCCTGCCTATTGTGCCTTTGGTCATCCCTCTTCCTTGCTGGTCTTCTTCTTGTCCTTGTTTTCCACAAGGACGGACTCCAAAGATGTCCCAAAAAGCTTGGTTCCCAAGGAGGGAATGAATGACAAGTTCTGTTTAGAGTGTGCATCGACATTCCAGCTCTTAAGACAGAGCTGGCATCTAACTGCTACTGATGTGGCCTGAGCTCTGGTGCTGAACTGAACTGCATCCAGGGCACCATCTGCTGAGAAGGCTACTGCCTTCATCAGCTTATTTAGTCCCTGCCTGACCTTAGTCTCACACAGGGGATCTCTTTTAATAATTTCCTGGTCCAGAGCAGTAAAGCCCTGGCCATGATGGAAACCAAGGCAGGTGCCCTGATGGCTAGAAGGATGGCATTTTTGAGAGCTGCATTAGCCTTCCTATCCTCAGAAACCTTCAAGGCGTCCCCTCCATCTTTGCAGAACACAGCAGAGGATACCAGGGCCTAACCCCCAACCAGTGGGATTTGAAGCTTAGCTATTACGCTCTTAGGCAGGCCATATAGCTTCTTGGTAACACTAGGGCTGGGACTATCTGAGGCTGGCTTTCTCCACTCCTCCCTTACCACTTGCATAAAGTTAGCAGGGAAAGGCTTTTCCAAGGAAGTGGGGGCTGCTGTTGGGGAAAGTTCCCCATTTCCCTGGGGGAGATCTGGATCCTGAAAGGGAGGCAGCACTGAAGGGAGGGAACAGCCCAGCCCAGAATCCTAACCAATTCTCTTAAGAACACTGGGAAGTCCTCAATTTGGAATAACCCCACGGAGTTAGGGGTGGGTTCCCTCTCCACTTCCTCTGATGAAAGCTCTCCCTCCTCTGCCTCCAAAGAGGCAGTGTAGAAGGACTCATACCCATATTTCTCCTCAGAGGAGTTCGTGGCAGAGGTCATGCTTTCCCTCAGGGAGGTGTGTTGCTATGCAGTAGTTGGGTGACCGCCTCAGAATCAGAAGCTGAAGCCTCCCCCTCTGCCACTGCTAGGCCCCACTTAAGCCTTCTTTTGCCATGTGACCAAGATCATGCTGGAAGAGACCTCTGCCTCCTCCCACACAGCTTCAGTGTGGGAACTCAAACTGGAACCAGTGTGATCCCTGGCACTGACACTGCACACTTCCCAGACTGCAAAAAGGTCTCCCTCACCAGTGGTGTGGGGGAGAGGAAACAAGCACACAGCCGCCGTCTACATGCCCTCCCAGTGGGCTACGGAGTGTTTTGTGGGATGAGCGCACACGCAGTGGCAATGGCAGCGGCCTCCTGGGCAATAGCTGTCTGGAGCCAGACTGCTAAATCTGGTGGGGGTTCCTTCCCAGCAAGGGGGGGCAGTACTCATCCCTTCCCCTCAATCATCCGGCTGGTTCACCCCCTCACCCACTTTGGACTGCACGGTGGCAATGTGGGGATGCAGCATAAGGAAGGAGTTTCCCCTCCTCTGGCCGCTCCTGCGGCTCTTTTGCCACTCTTATGTCTTCTGTGGTGGTTTCCTGTGCTCCTACTACAGGTGGGGGGAGTGCTTTTGGAGGTGATGGGAGAGTCACCAGCCAGGCCAGAAAAACTCTCCCTGGTCCTTGCAGCCCTTGTCATTCTAAATCTTCCTTCTGAGCTGGGGGGTGGGGGGGAGGGAGGGAGAGAGAGAGAAAGGGAGGGGGAGAGGGAGGGGGAAAGGGAGAATTCAGAACCTCTAGGAACTAAGGAGCTTACAGGATGAAAATATTGAGCTTGGAGTGTAAAAATAGAGTGTGTGTTTTTTTAATAGAGAAGGAAGAGAAGGGAAAAGAATCCAAGGAAAGGAAAGAAGATGGAGAAGCTAGAGCGACGATGAAAGCAGAGCAACAACGAACCAGACTTGTCGGAGCAGTAGGCAGGGAAAAGTCTGACCTTCTAGGGATTGCTCCCCCCACATGGGACACCAGAAGGCTTTTCATTTTCCTGGCTACTTGAGCGAGTGGGAAGAGCAAGTCAGATTACAGGATGTTCTCTCTTATCTGGTTGGAAATGCTGTTTTGCCATGGTTGGGGTAAACACAATGTATGGCCAATGTTTATCAGTAACAGCTGAATCTTAATACTAACCCAAAGGATCTACCGCAGATAGAACAGAAAAGGCAGAGGCAGACTTATCTTCATATACAATGAGCTTAAGTGCTACTGCATTTTTCAACATTAAGATTCTGAGAAGTTATGGTTATTGAAATGTTTCAGGAAACAGTTAATTTGCTTTTCTAACTACTGTATTTTAAACGTATCACATCTGCTGAAGCATAGATATACCTTGAAGACTTTGATCTGACAGCTGGCAGAATGCAGGTGCTCTGTGTATTCTCCATTCTCATTCTCTTTAAATGTGTCAATCTGAACTCTGAATGGCACACCCTTCTCTCCCCCATGTTTCCTCATAGTGAACTCTGTACTAATGCAGTGCACCTGTAAAGAGATAGCCAAAAAATGTTCCAAAGTAAAGGCTTGTTGCTCATAAAATGAAGGTGTGTGACAACAGAGCAACCATTTTTGGAGGAAGAAGAAGTTGTAGGAAGAAAGATCAGATGGGCTTAGGATTATTTGCCAGAACAAATAGAGATATAAGCACAAAAGGATTATACCCTGCTGTTGGCATAGGACTCAAGAGTAGTTTTTCTCTCATTGTGTGTTATAGGAAAAACACCAGCAGCATGAATAGAAAAAGCAATACAGTACAATTGTTGTATCTTCTTAATCTATTATATTTCAATGCATTTGAAATCTGGAGAGGAATTATGTACTATGTACATACACACACATAAAAGTAAAAATGTTAGGGGTTGTCCCAATACTTATAGGAAATACCTATAAAAATGAGGTGGAGTACGAACTATTGATCAGAGTCTGTGAAACACCAGAATGCAGAGGAAACCCAAGGTGTCGCTTGTTTTTCAAATTTTGTCCAAAGCCTAAGTCCAAAGCCTGGTAATCTCTCACCAAGAAGTACCGGTATGTGCTGCAGAGCACATCCAGCATGTTTTTGACTGGAGAGTTGGTGCAGATGTAGTGTTTTCCTGATCTCCACCAACTGGAGGGTTGGTGCAGGTGTAATGTTTTCCTGATCTCATTACATCTGATCAGATGTAATGTTTTCCTGATCATCTGAGATTGTATTTACATCCCTTGTAGGGTCTGGGAGCACATCTCAGGTTCAAGAATACTGTCCTCTTTCTCATTTCCCCCAACACTCACATCCTCCACATTACCCTTTTTAGCATGAACTAAGATTAGTATCACTAGCAGCAGCAAGCTGAACTCTAACAGTAGCTGGAACCAGATCCCAACTACAGTTTACCCTGAAAAGAAAACAGAGCTAAAGGAGCAGCAAGCCCTGATTAAGAGATCAGGAAATGTTTCATCTGAACCAAGCTCCTGGAACTGAAAATGGCATGTTAGGATCCAGAGAAAACAGACTGGAATATTACTTTGCTTAGCTGTATGCAAGATTTTACAAATTGTTATAAAGGCTGAAAGCCAGACAGACAATAGAAATAAATAAATAAATACATATACAGTCAAGTGAAAAAGCAAGTACATCCTCTTCGAATTCTATGGTTTTACATATCAGGACATAATAACAATCATCTGTTCCTTAGCAAGTCCTAAAATTAGGTAAATACAACCTCAGATGAACAACAACTGATGACATCTTACACCATGTTATGACTTATTTAACAAAAATAAAGGCAAAATGCAGAAGCCATGTGTGAAAAACTAAGTATACCCTTACTGCTTAGAACAGAATTAAGATGCTTAGTAGTAGATAGGTGCTGCTAATCAAATCCCCTTGATTAACTGATCATCAGCAAGTGTGACCACATCTATAAAAGCCAATGTTTTAGCAATTTGCTGGTCTGGAGCATTCAGGTGTATGTTAACACAATGCCAAGGGGGAAAGACATCAGCAATGATCTTAGAGAAAGTTTTGCTGCCCATCAATCTGGGAAGGGTATTAAGGCCATTTCCAAACAATTTAAAGCTCATAATCTTCAGTGAGAAAACCTCTTCTCTCTAAAAAGAACATGGCAGCATGGCTTAGGTTTGCAAACTTGCATTTGAACAAACCACAAGACTTCTGGAACAATGTCCTTTGGACAGACAAGACCAAAGTGGAGATGTTTGGCCATAATGCAGTGACACGTTTGGCGAAAACCAAATATAGCATGTCAGCACAGACACCTCATACCAACTGTCAAGCACAATGGTGGAGGGGTGATGATTTGGGCTTGTTTTGCAGCCACAGGACCTGGGAACCTTGCAGTCATTGAGTCGACCATGAACTCCTATGTATAACAAAGTATTCTAGAGTCAAATGCGAGACCACAATCTGTCTGACAGCTAAAGCTTGGCCTAAATTGGGTCATGCAACAGGACAATGATCCCAAGCATACCAGCAAATCTACAGCATAATGGCTGAAAAAGAATCAAGGCTGCAATGGCCCAAAGTCCAGACCTCAACCCAATTGAAATGCTGTGGCGGGACCTTAAGAGAGCTGTGCATAAACAAATGCCTGCAAACTTAAAATGAAATGAAGCAACGTTGTAAAGAATGGGCCAAAATTCCTCTACAATGATGTGAGAGACTGATAAAGTCAAACAAAAAACGATTACTTCACGTTATTGCTGCTAAAGGTGGTTCTACAAGCTATTGAACCATAAGGTGTACTTAGTTTTTCACACATCGCTGCTCCATTTTGGCTTTATTTTGGTTGAATAAATGATGACACAGTGTAATATGTCATGTGTTGTTGTTCATCTGAGGTTGCATTTACCTAATTTTAAACCTGCTAAGATTATTTTTATTATATTCTGATATGTAAAACCATAGAATTCAAAGAAGGTGTACTTTCTTTTTCACACAACTGTATATAGGCTGTGTCTATTCAAAATAGACAAAACGTAAATCATTTAGTGTGAAATTCAATTTTGCAGTTCACCTAATGGGTTTTGGAGGTGACCTTCAACAATTCTCAACTTTTGCACCATGCCTCTAATAATGACCTAGCTGAACAAGCTATAAGGCTGGGGGGAGGTAATAACACTTCCCTGAACCTTCAGAATGGTCAAGGAGTCAATCAGTAATCTTCAGAAGTAAGCCTCACATGGGTAGTTTGGTTCTAGGCAAGTCCTCTGCCCAGATGGGATACCTCTGCTTTTTTTAGGTGACCTGCCCCTTGTCCCATCCCACCATACATAAGGTGAACTGAATTCAAGTTAAGACCAGTAGAATCCCTCTCCGCCATCATCACAAACAATCTTCAACAGCATCATTGTGCCAATATGAATGGCAGCTTCTCTTGTTAGTTTTGGCAACTAGAACCTCCACTTAGTTCTTTTCAGCATTCATTATAGTGAGCCTCCCAAGTACAGATTACCAACTGCCGAGCTGCCTCACATGTAACTAAGACAGAAAGCCTAGATGACTCTCATCAGCATTCACTGGAGCTGAAAGCGTCTCCAGGTGTCCAAGTATTGACTTTTTGGAATCCCTGCTGCACAGGGCGGACACTTAAAAGGGGAAAAATGCAGATCTGAGCCAGTAAGTGAAGAATTTGAAACAGCATTCAGCAGTTTGCCATCTGGAAGACAGGCAGATCAAAGGAAGAGGGAAGGAGGAAAGCTACACAGAGAATTAAGTAAATTTTTAAAAGGATTCAAATGAAAAATAGATGAATGGTCCTTTATCACTCTGGCCTACAGACTTGGAATGTTAGATAACACCTGGACCTGGACCAAGTGTGTCAATTAAGGCACAGTAGGAGGAAGGAAGGAAGCAATCACACCTGCTCCAATAACATTGTTCTTAGCTAGCCTGTCTCATACTCCAAACTCCACTGCTATAAGCTGACAACTGATCAAGCTTACCATTCTATGTATGCTACCATTTGCTGATATAATATATGTACAGTGTCAGAACATGCACAGATTTGCAGGAGTAAAGCAGACAGCAGTGAAGTCACAAAGCTATCTTGCTTGCTATAAAACTTGGACGGTGAACCACTGGATCATAGGCTAGATGTAGGGCTTTTTCATTAAGTCAGAAAGCACTGCTGTTATTATCTCTGACTGGAAAGCTCAGAGATAAGAGGATATTTAAAGAAATTTGAGCATCTTTCACTGCAGGTAAGTAATCTGTGCTTTGCAGATAGGAATGCTGTTGCAGTGAAGCTTACTCAGGAGAAGACAGGCATACAACTGTATTGTGCTTTGTACACTAGGTGGGGGAAATAACCAGATTTGTAAGAACTGCATCTGGTCCTGCTTAGCTCAACCCATTGCTTCCCTAAGACTTTTGCAAAACTGAGATTTTGCCCCCAAACTGGAAAAGGTTCCACACCTCTGCTACAAAACCCAGTACAGAGAGGAAAGTGGAAAAGCACCTCCTTTACATTCTTGTTTTACCTGTATAAATACAGATGTCCTCTTTGAAGGATCCCAAAGAAACTCTACAGTATTCAGCTGCGTTGGGTTTGCCCTGGGATCTATTATCCCCACAGACATTGGGATATCTGCAGAAGACAGAAGCATCACACACTTTAGAACAAGGGTGGGGAATGTGTGATTAAGTCTTCTAGGGGGCGTATGCATCAACTAACATGCCCAGAGCTTAAAGGAGAGTATTTAGGATATGGGTTGAAGGCACATGATGCACCTACTTTGGGTTTGGGTCTCGTTGGTGTCTGGAAAGGGGGTCACCTGTAAATATAGGCTTGAAAACTGTCTTGCAAGTTTCCATGACAAAAGGCAGGACATAAATGAAATGATTAAGATAAGAGGTGCAACATTAATGAAACAATTAGCAAAAGCATGAATACCGTAGTTTATCAAAAGTGAATGCAGGCAGAGCAAGCTTCAACTCTTTGCCACCACAGTGTATCAGAAACAACTGTGAGAGATAAAGTGTTAACCCATTTCCCAATACCTCTGATTTGCTTTTGAGACTAATTTATGGAATTGCTAACTGCAAGAATGACATCTTGTCTAGTTTGACTGTCTGATCTTGTACAAGCTGCTTCCAGATTAATTTTACAAGACTGTTTTTTCTTTGCATGAAAAAAACTCACAACTATACATCTAAAATGTGTAGTTCTCTGACCTGTATAAATTAATAATTTAATCACTCACTTTGCTATGAGGGGGAAATAAATACAGATGTATACAGAAGTGTTACCATGGCCTTACAACCTCCAACTACACACACAAACACACAGACTCATTCAAAATGCAGCAAAACAAAAGGAACAATTTAGCATAAAACAACAATGGATAGATCACTTCCTTTAAGCATAAGTTATGCCAATATTAGTATATTGTTATACATTATCCCATTTTGGTGGTGGTAGCTGTTGTGTGCCTCCAAGTAATTTCTGACTTATGGCAACTCTTAAGGCAAACTTATTGTAGAGTTTTCTTGGCAAAATTTGTGCAGGGGAGTTTGCCTTTGCCTTCATCTGAGGCTGAGAGAGTGTGACTTCCCCAAGGTCACCCAGGGGCTTTCCACAGTCAAGCAGGGATTTGAACCCTGGTTTCCAGAGTCACAGTCCAACACTCAAACCACTATACCACGCTGGCTCTCACTGTTACTTATATTTTATCCTAACAATTCCCCATCTCCAGTGTTTAGATTTTATCAAGCTGTGCCAACATACTTTCAAGCCTATATTCCAGAGCTAACAGATTATTTTTCCAAATACAAACTGAGACCCGGCATGTCCAACTCCATATTTATATGGAATATAAAACGCCATCATAATATGCATCAATGAAAAAGGAGTAGTCTAAAAAAAAAAAAAGAAAAGAAAAAAGATAAAGATGTAAATGTAATGAGGATATTTTTCTTTTTTCTGTCAGGTGAATAAAGTAGCTTTTAAACAATAAAATTATATGCAATGTGATTTTTAAAAACTAGGCCAAAAGAGGGCAAAACTGAAAACAAGAGCAGCATCACACTAAAGTGGCATCACACTAAGAAACTTACATACAGGCCAGTAGGGTGGCAAGGTTTTTCTAATACTCAAAGTGCAATCCTACTCATGTCTACTCGGATGTAAGCACCGCTGAGTTCAATGAGACTTAGCCTTAGGTAAAGCAGTATAGGATTGCAGCCAGGGCTGCATGTGTGCACATGCAAGCAGACACACAGAGTCCAATTTAGGACAGTGAACACACCAATTTCTTCCCCCTGTAGGAATAGCAGGTCTTAAGTGATTCAAAGAAAACAAGGCAGAGGGACCAAAATGCCTTCTAACTCACCCACCTGCTCACACTATGGATTCCAAGTGGCAATTAATACCAAGCAAAGTGCTGGTACACAGCAGGAAGGTGTTTATAGAGCATGCTGCTCAACATGGTCTGTGCAAGTGAACTAAGACATATTTACATGAGGCAATACAAAAGAGAAGGAGGGAGGGGAGAATGGGGAGGAAAAAAGAAGAGAGGAAGAGACAGAGGAGGGAGGGAGAAAAATCGCACATGCCACCTGCCTTGTGGAGAACAACTGTTTTCCAGCCCTGCAAATAGGGCAAGGGATTAAATCTAGGCATGGACTGAAACCACCTCAAGAGCATTTTATTGAGTTAAAACTTCCATGGTCTAAATCTAATTACTTGTCCTACCCAGAACAGAGCCACTGTATACAGGATTTATAACAAATTCAATGTGTGAGCTCTAGTTGGAGCCAGCAACTGGGTTTGGGCCCATGCCTCTTGTGGTGGTAGTCCCAAGCACCCTCCAAGAGTCACTTTACAAAAAGTTACCAAGTCAAACAATTTCAGATTTGCATAAGCCACTCACCAATATCCAATATCCTGTCCCCTGGCCTGTTCCATCTCCAACCTTCCAGCTGTTGATGCTCTGTATACTGAAGCCGCCGATCATGGAACACCACTCTAAATATACTCTAGATAACAAGTAAAATTTTCTGATTGGTTATAGTGCATATTCTGAGGCTCAGTTCATTTAGATGAGCTTCATTTTGCTGTGGGGTTGGGTGTGGACTACGTTGTTGCAGAAGTGCACCCTTACTTGATCTATCTACAATGATACTGTGGAATCATGTGAAGGCAGCATACTTAATTCCATATGGTGCAGGCAAGTCACATTCAAGTTCTGCTCATAGTAAGAGGACATGAGTCTAACACTCAGTGCATGTGAAACCTAAATGGTAGAGAAACACAGAGAGGCTCCAAGTTTAAGAGCTAGTTCATTCATGCTTGCACATTACTTGATCCAGCTATAGTATATTATATCTGGCAGGTTAAAAAGTGTTAATAGATTCCACTGAAAATTCTTGGACCAATCTGAGAGTTCTACTTGTGGTATTTGAGCAGCAATTTCCAACCAGAATGTCAAGCTGCCACTCAATCTTGTAATCATCAAGTGATAATGTGAGCCATCCTCAAGTGGAAATCTTGGAAGCACAAATTTTAGATGTGTCTTGTACAATGCTGACCACTAACTACCAAAACAAACAAAAAAAAGAAATGCTTCTGATAAGGTACTGCACATCTAACGCTTTCCTTCTATGTCTTCTATGCTTTCTAAACACTCTTCAACCTAAAGAGAAGCTACCATATTGAAACCTCATTCTGAGTACAAAACATACTTTTTCAGGTGTGCAAAGAAAAAAAGCAGTCTCAACATTTTTTAAAAAATGCAAAGAAGCTGGGGAAACTAGCTGGCATCTCTAGACTAAACATCCCTAACAGAGGAGTCTGTTTTCCTGGGGGAAAGAAGAAACAAGCACAAATGCAGACAGACATGTTTTCCTTGCTGAGGATGTGAGAGAACCACTGCATGGAGTCCCATCACTATTTACACAGGCCAGTTGCTCAAAGTCACCTTGCCTGAAAACTATGTAGACTACAGCAAATACTGTTGTCAAATTACCAACACCACAACTCCCCCCACCGTACTTTAGACAAACACTGCAGAACTGTTGCTGCAAGACAAAGTCTTTGAATTAATAAACTTGGCAAGAGATGGATAATTATGCCATTTCAAAGTGAGCTACCTTTGTCTCAAGGACATATCGTCCACTCTGCCTGATTCCTGTCCAGAATATTGCCATGTTTGTTTTAGGCAGAAAGGATGGAATATTGAGAGAAATTACAAAATGTCTGATCTAGCCTAGAATTACTTCATCTGCAATGCAGTGTGCCTTCAGATGGAAGATTCTCAATCCAAAGCAGGAAGCTATTGCAGTGAGGCCTCTTTTGCTTCCAGGTTCAGTTTTTCTCCCTCCCCACACTCAAGTTAAAAAAAGGGGTGGGTGGGAGGGAGGTATTACTATGTTCCCCTTTTCCTTTCTCTAAATATTATGTTCTGTCTTTCTTCAATTAAGCAAGATTAAAAAGCAAAACATGGCACAAATTACTACTGCACATACTTCTGGGACCAAGAGAACTCCCACTGATTCCTGAGGTTCCTAGGCATTCCCCATGGAAGGCAAAAAAATAATGGCCAAGAAAAAGTCAATTGGTGGCCAATCATTTTTCTATCGCCATTCTGCCCATCCCATCTGCTATAGAAGCAATAGCAAGCCATGCCCTTCTACCCTTGATTCAAGACTACCTACCTACCTTCCTACTTGGTTTGCCTTTGGTCCAAAAGCTTAAAAGAGATTCAAATTTGCTGTAATCTGAGCTGGCCTTTTGCCACTCTGCAAGTCGGAAAATTCAACTTTTTAGTTTGGCATAACTTATTTTATCCAACTGGAGCCTGAGTAGATTGGCTGCTAAATGCATCTGAAGCCTGTAGACCTATCATTGCTACTGTTTGCCATTACACTATAAATCAAGTCCTGATTATTTAACCTATTGGTAGCAGTCCTTCCTTCACCAGCACTGACCTCTTACTCACTAGCCATCTAACTGATTAATTTGTTGGGACCTTCTACCTCTGGCCTCTACCCTTAATGGGTTATCATCCCACTATTACAGGAGTCTGTGGTGGTTGCACCATCTTACAATTCTGGGAGTCAATGGCACCCGATGTATGGCTCTTACTAGTTTGTGAAAACAAGCATGTTTGTGGAAATCTGTTTAAACTGTACCATCCACTTGGATGGGAGAGGACAAATTACTATATACACTCACCTTTACAAGCTTTCCATTCAGCTCAGGCAATTCTCCCATTTTCCTGTTGTCCAGCATTCTGATTTCATAAGACTGGCCTAAGGAAGAAAAGATATGTGTAGTTACCACCAAAACAACAACAATAATTGAATCCAGTATTCATCAATTCAAAGTGTAATGCCTGAAAGCAAATGGACAAGGTTGCTTATACCCTTGGTAAGCACTGTACACTCTTTCTAATGCCTGGAACACTTTTGGAGGTGAGGCCAAAAAGGGGCATTTGGGGATAAAATAATGAGTGGCTGTCCACATATTTAATCATATAGTCTTTTGAAACAGTACAATTTTCTTTATAAGTGAAACTGATTAAATCAGGAGCCACTTAGGATCTAGTCTAGTCAATTTCATTACTTTCAAAATTTCGCTGGATGGCAGCACATACATTATTTCAATTAAACAAACAAATAATCTGGTCTTCAGCTCATCTCTTCTGTACCCCTCACCTGCAGCTTATGACTCCGCGTCACTAACCCAGATTTAGATATTCCACAGTGATATGCACCCACAGCTATAAAACACCCTCTCTCCACCCCGGATTCTGGCCACAGAAATACCACTCACCTTGATTGAGATAGGTGAGTGTTTCATCATGGAGTTTCACAGCAGGGGAAGTGGCAGCACACAGCACATATTGGAAAGGCAGGATTTTGTTCTCATTGTCAGGAGGCAAGGTGGATTCTTCTTGCTTAAAGATGGGCAGGGCAAGGACATCACTGCAAGACAAGTGTGGGCAGGACAATGGCTTTCATTGGTTTTCATCTTAACTATATAACAAACCCACCAGGGCACTAAAACAAGAATATATTTCCATATACCTGTGAACAAAACAGATGATGGAGGGCAGTGATATACACATTGTGCCCCATCGCCAATGTAGCAAGAACAATACCACACCTGCAATGCGTACAGAAGGCATTGGACCAAGCCATGTGGACTTATGTTAAAAAGAATGTCTCTTCCTCCATTCCTCCCCTCTCCCCACATACTCTTGTCATAACAGCAGTTTAGATTTGAAGGCAAGCATAAACATTGCTGAATAATAGCTTTTTCTGTCTAAACAGGCAAACCAGTTTATATCATGGCAACTTAGGTCAGTCTGTCCACTGCTTTTATAACCCCTATCTTTCTATAAGGGTCTTTAGAAGCTTGAGAAATTGCACTCCTGCCCACATGCAGCTACTAATCTACAGCATTACTATATTACTGGTTAAGGCTGACTGTCTTTCCTCTTCCAGAATAGATAGTCCTTTGGAAAGGGGGAGGAACATGATGTGAAGGCAGAGATTTCCTGAGAATCCCAAGGCTTCAAAGGGAAGAGGTCTGAGTTGTCACATCTTTTACACAAGTTCTAGGCTGCTCCTTGACTCAATGGAAGTTGAACTGACTGTTCCAACCCACCTCAGAGCTTAACATCGAGATGTGTGAAGATGTACAACAGGGGGAAGATCATCAGGGAAAGAGCAATTTTCCCTGCTACAGAATTTGCCTTCTATGAACATGTTGCACTTCAGATCTATAGTTAGTCTGACACCAGACCCTCCCTAGAAAGGTCTCTTTCACTAAAGGACCACAACTAAACTGCTTATTCAGTTTACATGTTATTTAAAACTTGCAGTGGCCATACCCACCCTGGATAATTCATTCTCTACTGTAGGGGAAAGAAATGTGAGTCAGGCCTTCAAATCACCGATAGAGAACTGTACAGTGCATCATGATACCTAATTATGAGAGCTGGCTGGAGAGCTTACACTGCATACACATGACCTGAACTTGGCCTTTGCTAGAAGGTCCATGAAACGGATCCCCTTCAAATTTAGAGCCAGTATTGATATGTTTGACAAAGAGAGAGCCAATAGAGAGACTGACAGATCAGCTCTGTTCCAAAATAAATGTTCTCACCAGGGATATTTCTTGGAATATATTAATGCAAAGTTTTGTAAAAACAGTGGTTTGCCTAGGAACTCTGGTGGAGAAAGCACATTATCCTATGAACTAGCATAGGGTGTATACCAAAATAAACTCTGGGAGAAAACAGCCACATCAGAGATGAGGGGTCCTGTAGGGCCTGCAATTTGTTGACTGCAATTCCCATCAGCCCTAGCCAGCACTGCCCATGTTAGGTCTGATTGGAACTGCAGTCCAACAGGATGGAGGAAAGAGAGTGGCAGAAAATATCTGCCCACCCCCGCAAGGCATATCTAGTAAAGACTCTAGTGCCATCAATGTCCCTCTGCCTCCTATGCAGGAATTGTCACTCGTGGCTACTGATCTTTAACAGAAAAATCATGGAACTCACACCAAACTAAAAGTCCTGGGAGGGAGGAGGACAAGAACAGAAGAGCCACAGTTTTGTCCCACTGGATGTTTACTGGTGAGCTGAAAAGTACACTGGAAAATACAACTGAACTCATATGACTAAATGCTGAGAATCTAGCTGGTCCCTGAAATACTGATATGACCTAGATAGACTGGAGAGCTGGGCCAAAGCTAACAAAATGAAATTCAATACGGAGAAGTGTAAGGTACTGCACTTAGGGCAGAAAAATGAAATGCATAGATATAGGATGGGAGAGACCTGGCTGAACGAGACTACGTGCAAAAGGGATCGAGTAGACCACAAGTTGAACATGAGTCAACAGTGTGATGCGGCAGCTAAAAAGGCCAATGCCATTTTGGGCTGCATCAATAGAAATATAGTGTCCAGGTCAAGGGAAGTAATAGTGCCACTCTATTCTGCCTTGGTCAGGCCTCACCTAGAATACTGTGTCCAGTTCTGGGCACCACAATTCAAAAAGGATATTGACAAATTGGAGTGTGTCCAGAGAAGGGCGACTAAAATGGTGAAAGGTCTGGAAACCATGCCTTATGAGGAAAGACTTAGGGAGCTGGGTATGTTTAGCCTGGAAATAAGACAGTTAAGGGGCGATATGATAGCCCTGTTTAAGTATTTGAAGGGGTGTCACACTGAGGATGGAACAAGCTTGTTTTCTGCTGCTCCAGAGACTAGAACATGGAGCAATGGACGCAAGCTCCAGGAACAGAGATTCCACCTCAACATTAGGAAGAACTTTCTGACAGTAAGAGCTGTTTGGCAGTGGAACACACTCCCTCAGAGCGTGGTAGGGTCTCCTTCCTTGGAGGTCTTTAAACAGAGGCTGGATGGCCATCTGTCAGGGATGCTTTGATCATGATTTCCTGCATGGCAGGAGGTTGGACTGGATGGCCCTTGTGGTCTCTTCCAACTCTACAATTCTATGATTCACTGGTGCCATAATGCTGAGGCTGCCGCAAAGAGGGGATTTAAAATTGTTTCTTCCATCAAGGAGATTAGTGAAGATTACTAGGAATTCATTAACATACACTAGATTTAAAAATCATGGTTGCTATAGCTGCTTACCTTTTTATAATAAATGTACTTTTGGAAATATTCCAAATCTACATCCCAATCTACGACAATACGGGGGACAGGGAAGCTGCCACATTTTCCAGACAGGCACTGCACCACTTGTAAACATGAACAGTAGCTGAGATTCCTAGCAATGCATCCTAGTTTATTCTACCAAAGTAAACTAGAACACTGTTTAGGACAGAGGACTAGCAACATATTCCACAAAGGTTTGAGAAAGAATTACCCTCTTCCATTCAAGTTAAAATCATGAATTTCATTATGTGTGCGCGCACAGTGAGAGAGGAAGAATTTGAACTCAGGAGAAGACACATGGACAAGGATGCGCAATATTCACTGATACAGTAAACTGGCCAAAGATTAAGTTCAAATAGCCTTGAGTTTAGTGCAATGACATCTGTGAAGGACCAATTAACAACACCACACCAATCAATTACTGTGATTGAGCAATTTCTCACACATGGAGATAACATATGCCTGTCAAGTTAATACGTAGCCAGGAATAGAGAACCAGTATCAACATGAGTTGTACTACTGCAACTGCCCATCCCACTACAAAAGCCAACCTAAAAATGAAATAATAGAGTAAAACTTAGGTCCTATTTCTCCCAGTAGCCATATGAAGATAAAATATATCTAAGTGGAATGGAGCTCTCTTTGATGTCTTTCCCCCTTTCACTTCTTCTTTGCTCTTCCTTTACAGGTTTGTGGGAAAGTGACATCATATATAATGAATTTATGAAGATATGGATGATACAAGGGAAAAGAAAGAGGCTTTGGCTTAGTTATCATTAGAAGGCACTAACGCAATGAACACACTTTCACTGCTTCCTATAGGAATAAATTATTTTACACAAAGACTTCTGGCAGATTAAATCCCTTTTGAGATATTTAAACCAGTACTTCTGAAGTTGTGGTCTGTGGACCCATGTCAGTCAGTCCAGAAGTCATCAGCTGCAAGAGCACTAAGAGTTTCCAGGAAAGGGAGAGAAGAAAACCTTTAGCTAACGGGCACAACTATAGTGCCAGTAACTACGACATTAGAAAACAAAAACTACCAGTTCTGCACATCAGTTAGCCTCTCACTAACTCTCCCTACCCCCGTCATATGTCAGAGGACTTGGGGTGTTACAGCAGAGAAAAGCAATGCATGTTTCATGTGGATGTTTCTAGTAAAAACCAAGTGTTAAGAAGACAAAATAACTTGCTCCTTTCTGGAATCCTACAACAGACACAGAGGAATTGAAGGACTGAGGAAGATGGTAGAGTGATAAAAGGAGAGCTGAAAAAGATTACATTGAGCACTCTGTCACAGAATAGGCAACAAAGTTTGTGGATGCCTGGTCTTCAACATGGTTTAATGTTAAAGCCCCACAAAGGAATACCTCAACCAGCAGTCTGAAACCAACTGCTTACAGATCATATCTGGACCAGCAGACTTACTCACAAGAGTGGACATACATTCCTTTTCTAGACTTTCTGCCAACCCATACATAGTTGAGCAGCCAGGATTGTGTACCACCCATGTAGCTCTTGGTAGACTGAACCCTGGCTGCCATCCACAACCCAACCTCTTGCAGTTCAGAAAGCTCCACCAGCTCTTACAGTCCTAGAAAGAATGCTGTTTTGAAATAGAATATTGACTTACTTAAAGAATGAAATGATAAATCCAACACACACAAGTCTGATAGCATCCCAGTAATAAAAGAGATATATCAAACAGCATGGTACTTATTCCTGGATGAAGCTGAATTTATATTGGACAACATGATCCAAACAATAGAACAGCCATTTTTCTTTCCTACAGATTTTTGAGAACATTCAAGTCAACAGGAGAAATATCAGTGGTTTTGATCTACATCTTGGATTCGATGCCAAGAACAAACTGCCACATTGGTACTTACCGTGAATGTGCATTCTGGGGTTGGTAGAGAGGAGGAATCCGAGATCCAATACAGATGGGTTATGCTCCTCCACCACCCAGAGAAGAAGCAGGAAGAAAATTTAAAAACTAGTCATGTGATGGCTGGAACCGTTGCTTCTCCCCTCATCTCAGCCCTCATGTCCTCAATTTCCTGCCTAGCCAAGCCCAGACATGAATTCTCTGCCTCCAAGGGCAGTCGGGTGGGTGGGGTGGATTCCTCCTCTCTACCAACCCCAGAATGCACATTCATGGTAAGTACCAATGTGGCATTCTCTGGGTTGGTGAGAGGAGGAATCTGAGATCCAATACAGGTGGGACATGCTGAAGCCGCCAAGTGAGGGAGGGATGACTGCTCAGTGAACTAAGCTTGAATCACCTGGAGAACCCTCTGTCCGAACGTGGCCTCGGTGGCCTGGAATTTGTCTATCTTATAATGCCAAATGAAGGCAGATGGAGTGGACCAGGTAGCTGCTCTGCAGACCTCCAAAATGGAGGCGTTGGATGAGAACACCGCCGAAGTGTCTGCTGATCTGGTTGAGTGTGCCCAGACCTTGGTGGGGTGGGGCAACTTCGCGGTGTCATATGCCTAGGATGCAGGCTCTGATCCAGCTGGCAATGGTCTGTCTCGATGCCTTGAGCCCCAAGGAAGCTGGATTGAAGGAGATGAACAGCGAGTCGCAACGCCTGAAGGACCTCGTCCTCCTAATATAGATCTTTAAGGCTTTCCTCACGTCCAACTTATGCCACAGCTTCTCCCTGGGATGAGAGGGGTTGCGGCAGAAGGATGGCAGTATGAGATCCTGTGCGAAGTGAAAACATGAGAGGACCTTAGGAAGAAAAAAAGGATCCATTCTCAAGACCACGTGATCTTCATTGAAAGAACATAAATGGCCCCTCAGTGAGAGAGCTGACAGCTCTGAGACACATCTAGCCAACGTAACTGCTACGAGGAATGCTACCTTTAGAGTTAGTAACCTGAGCGAGATCCCCTTGAGGGGCTCAAATGGGGCCTTAGTTAACTGACAGAGGACCAGTGGCAGGTTCCATGATGGAAAACGGTGCCTGGTTGGGGGAACCAGAGTGGTGGCTCCTTTGAGGAATCTTCTCACGTGGGGGTGTGAGGCCAAGGGTTGACGTTGCGATGATGGGATTACCGAGGATAGGGCTGTTGCTTGTCCCTTGACAGTATTCGGTTTCAGGCCCAAGTCTAGGCCTTTTTGGAGAAAGGCTAGGGCATGCTTGACCAAGACCTCCTCCGTGTTGACATTTACTGACGCACACCATTTGGCGAAGGCCTTTCAGGTGGCCTCGTAAATCCTAGTAGTGGACTGCCTCCTGGACGACAGAATGGTGGAAATTACCGTCTCCTCGTAGCCGCACCATCTGAGTGCTCGGCACTCAATCTCCACACGGCTAGGTGGAGCCAGGAGACGTCCAGGTGCAGCAGAGGGCCCTGAAACAACAGGTCCCTCCTCTGATGCAACAGCCATGACTCCTCCTGAGCCTGCTCCATCAGATCCGAAAACCAAGGTCTCCTCGGCCAGTTTGGGGCGATCAGAACCACTTGGGCTCCTTCTTCCTACACCTTCCTGAGGACCTTGGCTATCAGGGGGATGGGGGGAAAGAGATATAGGAGACCCCATGGCCATGGTGACTGAAGGGCATCCATCCTTTCTGCCTGAGGGTGGTGGTATCTTGTAAAGAACCTGGGGAGTTTTGCATTTGCATTGACGTGGGACGTAAACATGTCCACCTCTAGCTGACCGAATCTGAGAAGCTGGTTGAATGTCTGAGGATGGAGCAACCATTCGCCTAGAAGCACCTCGTGCCTGCTGAGGTAGTCTGCCTGGAGGTTCGTTGAGCCCTGAATGTGTTGGGCTGATAGAGAGGCTACTGTTTTCTCTGCCCAAGTGAACAAGAGGGCCGCTTCACTCTGCAGAGACTTGAATCTCGTTCCCCCTTGTTTGGAGATGTAGGCACGTGTCGTGGTGTTGTCTGTGAGGACCCTTATGTGATTTCCTCTTAGCTGGTCTTGGAAATGTACAAGTGCTAGCCGTGCTGCTCTCAGCTCTAGGCAGTTTATGCTGTGGGAAAGCCCCTCCCCAGACCACTTCCCCTGGATCATGTTCCCCTGACAGTGTGCTCCCTAACCAGATAGGCTGGCATCTGAGATCACTGTGACCTGGTGTGGGCAGATCCAAGGGGATCCTCTGGCAAGAATTTCGCTCCTCATCCACCAGAGCAGGGAGTAAGTGACATTCCTGGGGAGGCGTATGAGGATGTGCTGCCTGAGGGAAATTTGCACCTGATAAGCATTGAGGAACCACTGTAGGAGGCATGAGTGAAAACTGGCCCAGGGTACTATCATGATGGCTGAGATCATGAACCCCAAGAGGCAGGAGATCTCCATCAGTGGAACTCTGGGCTTTGCGAGGACCAGTAAGGTCTCCCTCCTGATAAGCCTGCTGTCTCTTGGCTGAAAGGAATATCATCCCTGATCTGGAATTGATCTGGGTGCCTAGGTGGGTGATGGACTGGGATGACACGAGGGAGCTTTTCTTGAAGTTGATCAGGAAGCCATGTTCTGCAGGCAGTGGACCGTGGTCTGAAGATCCTCCTGCACCGTCTGTTCAGTGGGTGCCCTGAGGAGGATGTCGTCCAAATAGGAGTAAAGATGGATGCCCCTCTGGTGCAGGTGTGCCACCAGGATCTTCATGAACACTCTTGAAGCTGAAGCAAGGCCGAAGGGTAGGGCCCTGAACTGAAAGTGATGACGATCCAGGACGAATCTGAGGAAATGTCTGCTGTTTTCTTCAATCAGAACATGGAGGTAGGCTTCGGCTAAATCCAGAGAGACTAGAAAACCCACTTTTTGCAGTGCCTCCTGTATGGAAGAAAAGGTTTCCATGCGGAAACTTTTGTATGTGAGGCTCTCGTTGGTGTGTTTGAGGTCCAGGATCAACCGGGAGTCGCCCACCTTCTTTGGGACTGTGAAGAAGATGGAGTATACACCCGAGAATTGTTGGGAGGTTGGAACCGGCTTTATCGCCTTGCACTGGAGGAGGTGGGCTACTGCAGACAGAAGAATCTCCTTCGCGCAATCTTTTGGTAATTTAATGGGATGAACCTGCAGTTTGACAAGGTATCGAACTGTAGGCAGGAACCTTGAGAGATAGTGGATAGTATCCACCTGTCCGAGGTTGTTGACTCCCAGGCTCGATGGGAAAGTTGGAGTTGGCCTCCCACTGGGGTTGATGGGGAGTCAGAACTGCTGGCAGCCCCCTCCTCTCTGGGAGTGGGAGCTTCCTCTGTGGCCTGATTGTGATTGGGTCTGGCCAGACAGCTTTGAGGAGAAGGAAGGTCTCGGCCAAGAAGGTCGAAACGGATGAAAATCCCTCTATCTGTTGAATCCCCTTGAGGTCCTATATGATGAACCGGACTGAAAAAAATCTCCTGGAATTCTTCTTGTCCGTCTTCCGGGACAGGGAAAGCATTGCTTTCTTCTTGTCCTTCGTTTCCACTAGAATGTTCCTTAGGGCGTCTTTCCCAAAGAGGTTTTAGCCTTGGAAGGCAGTTGTGGAGAGTCGCCCTTGCATGGGCACCTACATTCCAGTGACGCAGCCAGGTGGCCCGTCTGGCCACTGCTGCCAAGGCCATGGACCTAACGTTAAATGTTGCAGCATCCATCGTGGCATCCACAATGAACCAGAGAGCCACATAAACCCAGGAAAAGTCCCTTTGAAGAGAATAGGTATCAAAGTTGTGGCCCTTTAAGATATCTTCAATCCACAGCATTGATGCCCTGGCACAGAGAGAGAAGGTCAAGGAGCCTCTAAATGCCAGTGCTGCTGACTCATGGTTTTTCTTCAAAGAACCCTCAATTCTTTTCTCCTCGGGGTCTTTAAGGAATCCTTCTCTTGCTTTTGGCACTATAGATCCCGAAACTAAGGACACAACCGGAGAATCGACCACCAGAACCATAAGTTTCTCATGGTAGGACTTTGGAGGTAGATAGAGTTTCTGCACCAA